>CM033321.1:81973707-83223707 GCA_019359835.1 Pharus latifolius | reverse complement strand
TCCATTTCTACATTAACAGGATAAGCACTAAGACACCAATCCAAAGTAATAATGCTCATTGGTATCTGCCTTCACTGGAGGCAGACCAAGCATTGCAGTGTGAATGCATATGAGGTGGCATAACCAGCTAGCATTATCTGACATAGGACATCATTCCTACTGCTAGCTAATAGTTGTATGTTCTGAAATAGGTCGGTATAATGGAATGCAACCTGATTCTTCCTCTTCCTCAGAGTTCTGTTTATTATCACAAACAGAAGACTCATCAGTCATTGCGTCATCTGTACCACCATCTTCCAGAACTGCATCTTCTTCAATCCCATTTGGATCTACATTAGATTAAAAAAAAAGGCAATTAAACAAATGCTGACTATTAATAAAGCAGCATGTCTTCCAAAACAAATTCGGTGAGAAAAAAAAGAAAACCTACTAAGTTGAGCTTTCAGTTTCACATCTAGTGCCATGAGATGTTTGATTGCAAATTTGAGGAATGTCCCTTCCTCCCTTTCACCATCCCTTCCAGCACAGCAGAGACCATACTCAGCAAGCAAATCATGGACAGCAACAATTAGGTCAACCTGTAATTGGTGAGAAGAGAGTGCATGTTAAATAGGAAAAATAATAATATAGTCATAGAGCTTTCGGTAATGTGAAGTAACCATATACCTGAGTTTTGATAGATACTGTAGGATCAAGGTGCTGAAGTTTGCAAAATGAAATAGCTGAATCTACAAGGCAGGAACTCTCCAACTGGTCAGCCTGACTGGAGGTTCCAGAGCTTGAAAGTTTTCTCAAGAGGATCATCTTAACAGCAGCACACATGATTGTGAGGAGCAAAGATTGAATATCACCAATGATGCAAACCAGTGAAATCAAGCCTTCTTGTCCATCCTGCAGATATGGAACTCAGACAATCATCACTTTGGTAGCACTGTTTGAGGAATCAACATCCACAATGAGATCTTTTCCCGACTTGTAATAAAACATAGATGATTGGTCCAGTGGATTGAAGAAAATTGAAACAGGTAGTATAGCAGGATAAGAAATTTTAAGGAAGGTGCATTCAACTAAAGTTGTCAATGTGTTGGAGCAATGTTCATCTGATATTTCTTTTGCAATTTGCAACTGAATGGAGAATTTTCTTTTAAAAGATCAGGATAATAGCATGACAACACTAGAATCATATATGTGCTCCTCAGTAAATACAACTCTTGATGCTTCTTGTCTAAATAACCAATAAATATGGGAAACTTGATGATTCCCAATTTCCCATCTATGTAATATGACCAGCTGACATAGGCCTATGAAATTTTATTACATATCATTTAACATTACAATCAGGCTGTGGCAACTTTAAAGATCTAACAAAGCCTTCATTTTATGTGACCATCTTTACTATTTTTAAATGGGGTGCAATAAGATAATAATCATGTATAGACACTCGAGTAACATGCTAAGCATGGCAATAAATTGAATAAAGAAACACCTAACTTACAGAAGTATCACACTGATCAATAAAGCCCTTCACTTTACTGGCATTTCGAGATACATCCTTGATTGCTTCCACAACAATTTCCAGCCAGTTCCTGTTCATGGCCTCCCCAAGATCCATATCACATGGACTGTTTTCCTTTTGGGAAGTAACAGGTCCAACCATGCCAGCTGCCACAGTTAGAACTTGCATTTTCCTTCGGTGAGAGTCAAGATAGACCTGAATGTTCATCTGTTTAGATTTTTCACATGCTGATATTAAGACATCCAACGCAGACAACTCAAGTGAAATAACTTTCTCACTTTCTCTTTGTGGGCCATATGCATTCCCAACATACACATCTTTGGTGGAAAGCAAAAGTGGAGGAAGCAATTTCATGAACTCTGTATGTGTTATGTTCTTGATATTTTCATCGTTATTCCAGAGTAAAGAATCAAGCTTGATTAAGTTAATTTCACGAAGAAGTCTATCAGCTGTCAGCAATCTTACAAGCTTGCAGTGGGGTAGAAGGATAAGCTCTCCACTGCCTTTAGTTTTGTTATTACTTCTTAGGAGTGACAGGGAAATGTTAAACTCTTTGTAAGCTTTTTCTTTGCAGCCTGATGAGAGAGACAGGCAGCCACTCAGCCAGAAGAAGCGAATCAAGAATGCACAATCACTGTTTGAAGAAGAATCACATTCAGATGTTTCATCACAAAGCATGTTATCAGAAACTGACTTGTCAGAATTTACAGAACTTTTGGATATATCAGTATCTTTTCTCTCAGTTCTATCACTTGAAGCTTCTGTCCTACTGTCTTTCATCTCTAATCCAGAGCCAATGAAATGCATTTCTCTAACAGATGAGTCACATGGTAATTCCAAAGCTATAAACTCAATGACCTTACAAAGATGATAAGATGAATCAGACAACAATGATGAGGATGTTGATTGGTTTGAAGAACAAAGAGCTTGGTCATAATATAGTTCAGCAAGAAATAAGCTGCACAGTGCAGATCTATCTTGAACCCAACATCTAGTAAGCTTTTCTAGTTGCATGAACTTAAGAAAGTCGTCTTGAAAAGGGATACCAAGATGAGCAACTTCCTCGAGCAACAAATAGCCAATATGACGAGAACCACAATTTTTGGATATTTTGGATAGAAATTTCTTAACATCATTTTCCTCATAGTTGGATGTATAGGGGAGAATATCTGGATTAGACGTATCAGCACTTCCAGAACAATCAGTCTTTTCAGTAGTACTTGGCTCCCTCAGGATAAATGAATCTAGAAACTGAGTTATAGCATGTGATATATCCTTGGCACTGGATTCATTTTCATCTTTTCCAGATTTACGACTTCGAAGCCTCTCAAGGCGTGAGCTTCGCCTTTCATGAGGATGTTCTTTATCTGAATTAGCATCTTTCTCTTTAACTGTAGCTTTGCAATCCTGAGACAGCACACTTTCACTGTCAAGGTATGAATCATTTCCATTTCCACCAGCAGAGTCCACGGACTTAAATGTATCCACTGATAAGACAACATCTATCCTGTTATAAGCAAGGCCCAAGACATACCCCTCATTGTCTGAACATCTACCCTCAGTACTTGCACTAGGATCTTCATCAGCTTTCTCATTGTTTGCAGTCAGGAAGCTAAGAATACCATCTAAAAGAGCTGTCCAAGTGGCTCTGCTCAACTGTAATACACCATTATGTTTACTCTTCCTTGTCCTCGTTTCTTTGTCTATTTCATTATCTACAGATTTTCTTTTATTCAAAAACTTGAGTTTGGAATGCTTAGGTTCTAGTATGTCAACACCCCGAGGTGCGAAGGGTACTGGTTCAGCATCCTCAATGGTCTGCTTTACATGTAAAGCACGATGATGTGATGGCCAATTCCTAAGTATTAAATGTGCTACAGAAAGGCATGCAACTTCATCACGGATTGCTATAAGCACCTCCAAGAGCTTCTCCATACAGTTCCCTATGCAAAGCATCAAAATCTGATAGATGAACTAGAGATAGTGGAAAACCGAAAATACGTCAAAAGAAAATGAACATGAAAATAAAAGGAGAAAGCTGCATCATACAATTGTTTGGGCTGCATAGAAGCCCTTGCTCAAATGCCCATCTTGATGTGCTCAGCAAACCCATTGAGCAAGAGAGTGTCCCGAGATGATTCCATACAACTGAATCATTTGCATCAAGCTCTACAGCTTGAAGGTAACAATGAAGAGCATTATCGTAAAACTCTGAACCTTGTTGAAGGAAAACTGATGCAAGGTTTTTCAATGTCAAAAACCTGTGTAATTAAGAAGGCAAGTCAGCATCTTAACAGCTAGAAATTTAATGTCACACATGTCAAATTGAGAGACCATTGCAATAAGTTAGCTATATCTAAACAAAATCAAAATCAAGGCATTTATTGTTAAGCAAAACCTTCATGATATTATGACAACCCGGCATTGTGGTACAGTTTATTTACAGTATATCTGATTAGCTTAAACATAGAGATATCCCTAAAACATGGTCAAACCAAAACCACCAGAAATTGAATGAGGAAAATGGGATTATGATGGACATGAGCACAGGAAAAGGATGGGGAAGTTGCATGGATATCACAATGAGTACAACAATTTTTCTCAACTACATTTCAATTAACACTCCAGTTACAAGTTCTTATTTACTGCAACTTCTCATATACTATTATTTTGACAAGCTTCCAAAGATATTTGACAAATGATTTAAAAGTTATTGTCTGGTAAACAATCACATAGCATTCCTTTGATCGAGCATATGGTTGTTGTACAAGTATAGGACACACAGCTTAGCTAAAAGGAATACCTTGATTGCAACCTCACTTACATTTCCATGACCAGATACCAAAAGGGGTAATCAAATAGAATGCTTATTATTTTACCTTCTGAATAATTGTGACCTTTGTTTTGAATAATAAAATGAGATTGCATGCCTACATGAATTCTGGTAGTGATCACACAAACAGAGAAAATTGGTGTTTGGCCAGGCCATGGCTAGATTGGAGCTGACGCTGCTGGACCAAACAGGGTAGGCTCCACCACTTAACTTCTATAGAGCACCTTCGAGCTAGAGCTCCTTTTGTATATAAAAATTGGAGAACCCTTTTTGTTGCTTCAGGTACTAGGAGCTATAGGTACGAAACCCCCAAAATTAGCAGAAAATTACAACATCTTAACATTCAGGATTCAAGTTACATTGGCAAATATGACGATTAGAAATTCAAGAAGAGAAGCTGGATGCTCCAACTTTGTCGCTATGCCAGTCTAACTTCTCATTTGGAGCTAGTGTTGCATGGCTTCAACTTCTATGGAAGAAGCTAGGGACGGAGCTTGACCAAATAAGGCCAGTCATTAGGAGCCATCTTGCAAAAAATGTCATAGTCTCATGCATTTCTAATGTTTTGCATCCGGTGGTTCTAATTAGCATATTTGCCCAGCCATGTGTATATTTTTACCTAAGCGAAAGCAAAGCATGCGATCAACAAGACTTCAATCAAAATAATGTCTTATTTTCAAAAGTTTATCAAATGACCTGCACATCTTTAGGAGAAAGATCCCAGGGAGCAATCACATGTAAAAGAAAAACTATTAAAGAATCAGAATGGACCGGGTGAGCAAAGAATAGTATGGAATAAAAAATAATGGACAGCAACCAGACTTCCATAAATGAAGAACACAAATGAATCAACACAGAAAGTGATTTGTACAGCATCCAATAAATTTAACCAATCAAGTGCACATCTATTATGAACATTACAACGAAAGGTATGAGAAATGACCTTAGCTGCAGTAAATGGTGATCACTACCAATGTTATCAACCTGGTAAAAATAAACAATTTGCTGTTATGGAAAAGAAGATGAAATAACATCTGAAACACTCAGTGAGATTGCCTGAATTTTGGATATAAGAGGGTCCTTTAAAACATCTTCCAGAAGTTCACGAGCTTTGGCATAGTCTTTTGCTTGCAATTTGACAAGCCCCTCATGGTACTTCTGAGAGAGTGCAAATTCCTGAGAACATTAAACAAAATATATCAATGAACATAAAAACATTAAGAAAGCAATACCTTATGCAGTAAGCATCTAGAAGGAGAAAATGGGACCGAACTATTAAATATTTGCCTCTATGGGTACAATGTACCTCAAGCTTATCAAAAGGGACTGGAGCCAGGGTTTGGATATCCGGTGGTAATTGGCCACCCAGCCTGGACTGGGAAATATAGAACTGGCCGGAAATAGAGGTAGTAGAGTGCTATGTTGGGAAATTGTATGAACTAGTAATTATACAAAGTTGAGGGAATACAAAACTTGATAAATACAAAGAAAAACAAAAGAAATAAAAAATGGGTCGGAATCACCGGGAAACTGCATGGTTCATGGCTGTTCCCGGCCTCCCAGCTAGGTCAGGGAACCAGCCCGGAAACAGGAACCTGAACCCTGACTGGCGCGGGTCACACAAAAGAACACTGCTAGTATTAAACAAAAGGCATTAATTTTGCTTTTCACTCTGCAGGTTTCAGCCTTGCATCAAGTGGGAAGTTTTTTATGGGATGCTACATGTTCTTAGATAATCCTATGCTACAATTTCGAATCTCTATTCAACCTGTTCAAAAAAAAAAAAAAAAGCACCCAACTGAACAATGTTTTTCTTGTAAAACCTCGGAGTCTCCAAAAATGTAACAAAAAACTGACATGCAGAACAAATTCCCTAAACAACAATCATCTCTGTGCGCATCCTCCTGTCACCTGGTAGCTAACTCCATCTAATTGGCATTGACAAAAGCTACTAGAATATTAGGATCCTTCTATGCCATGAGTTATAAATTTCAATCCCCAGAAAACAATTGCACCACCAATGGTGTTGTTAATTGAAAAACATTTTTTCTTAACCTTCATCCCTCTTGCATTCCTATCCAATCCAACACCAATAAAATCACATCAAGCTAAACATCTTGCTTGTAAAATCATCATGTAATTGAATTCAACAAAATTATACATGAGTGTGCTACTGATTTCATCCAACATGAAGGGTACCAGAATGTTGGAGCTACTCTGTTCCCACAAAACTGGCGGGAATCTTTTATCCACTAGAAGCACATTTATGGCTACATCTCTAATGGCAATAAAATTTCATATCCATAATCGGAGCCGTCCAATCACCAAAGTCAATGTTTTCTAGAAACTTCAACTAATCACAATTTGACATTTTCTTGAAAGCTCCTTTTCTAAGGTGGAGTTTGAGTTACATTTGGAACTACGCCAAACCGAACTTTCTTGCATAACTTCTTCCCATAGTGAATTAACAATTGGATTAAGCATCTAAGTCCTAAGGCTCCTACCATCTTTGATGGCCGCACTGACACTCCAAGCACCATATTCAAACAAGTCTGTAAGGATGCAAACTGATTCAATGCCAAGACTTATTGGACAGGGATATTACTTAGGAGTATACATGCAATACCAGCTCAATAATGCTTTAACCTGCCCTAGCTTTAAGTTTTTCAGAAACCATATTTTCCTGCCAATCATCCAACTTCCAGAACAATCTTAAGTCGAGAAAATACCATATTTTAGCGCACTAAATCACCTATCATGCAAGATATCTCTGATTGTAACAATTTACCCATGCAATATTGCAATGTACATGGTTCCCAAGCTTTTTCTCAAAATCCTACTTACGATTCCATCCTATATTCCTACGAATTCCAACCACTACGAAACATGACATTAAGAATACCAACTTAATGCGCCTCAAAGATGTAACCAATCAACACCTCAATGCCACCCTACGCCTGAACTCCTACCAGGCAAACATCAAAATCCCACCTACTTATATTTTTAAAAAAAAATCTAAAAACTAAAGGCAAAATAACTGTTTTGAATCCCCTCAATCACCAAATAAAAAGATATCATAACCTAGGTACAACCACACCTCAAACACCGGCATCACAACAACATCACCTCAAGACACTAGATTATTTTCTGTGCAACCAAACACAGGAACATCCTACTGTAATACTCATGATATTGCAACACATAGCCACACTGAACTTGCAAAGCAGTTCCCGTGATCTCTCCACCGCATTGAACCACATTGCCTTAGCTCAACTGTTAATTCACCCCACCGCATTGTACTCGAAACAAAACCCTAACTAAGCACAGGTCACAAAATAACACAAGCAATTCACTAAAATTTTAGGGAAAAAATAAACATAAAGCGAATCCGGGGAATGAGGAGGAGAAGGCGTGCCTGTGCTTCCTTGGTGGGCGCGAGCGGCTCCCACTGGCCGCCGGAGTCCTTGTCGTTGATGGCCGAGATGGAGAACTGCGCGCGACAGAGAGAGGAGAGAAAAATCCAATTAGAACATGGAGCAGGTGCGTACACGGGAAGACGTAGAGGTGGAGCTCACCATGGCCGGCGGCGGAAAGGAGGCCGCTGGGGTCGCCGGCGGCGAGTGTTCCGGCAGCGAGTTGGGGGCAGCCGGGAAAAGCGTGTTTGCAAATAATTACAAATTTACCACCGTAATTTTTTCCCCCTCGGTGGGGTTTTGGACTTTTGGGATTTGTTTTGTTTTGGGTTTGGGGTTCGGTGCGGGTTCGGATGGATTGGTATTATTAAAGGATCAGGATCGGAATTGAGCCGTCCGATATGAAATGGAAGGTTGAGATTTGTTAGGGGAGAGAATGTTCAGTCCAGGTAAAGAATGAGAAAAATGCATATGGTATTCCTTAAAGAAATCATGTGGCAATCATGTCTCATTAAACATAGGAAGTATTTTAGATTAGATTATGGTTTCTGATTTTAGTCTTATTTTAAATGTTATCTAAAATACACACCACATAGCATAATTTTAAATAAGAAAAAATCGTTTATGTCATCCGATATATTGTTCGATATTTCATTGTAGACGTCAACTGATACAAACCAATACACAACATGCACCACATGATATCTTAATTGTAAAATTTAATATTTTCACATATGATTTTGATAGACTCATCTTAAATTAGTTTTATTCAAAATTTGCAATGTTTAAACTAAAATGACTAATATAAACATCAAAACACTCGTCTATATTTCTTCCAAAATATTGAGTAATTTATACTATTTTGAATTGTTATATTTGTGAGACATCGAAGTAAAACAATAATATACAAAAATAATACTATAATTGAACTATAGATATAAAAGTAATTTGGATTTTTAAAAGTATGATATGAGAATATGTTGTCCAATGTATCACTTGATATCCTTATATATAAAGGAATTGATATAAATCTCGTATCCGTCTTTTAAAACCCCAAGTGTCAAAATTTTTAAGGATTGCGCAAGATATAGCTCACGAGGCTAACCCACAAGATTAACTAAAAAACTAGCTTACTTTTCATAATAAGTATTGTTTAGACTCCACATTTTTCTTAATAGGGAAAGTGACATGTACACGAAGCAGTCCAAAGCATGATTGTATTGTATGGCTTCCAAAAACAACAGAGATTTCACCACTAATCCTCACTCTAATATAAGAATTGTAATTTTGTCTTATCTCTTTTAATTTTGCACTAAAAATTCTACACTACATACAAAAATTACAATCAAATTTCTATCCACTAAATTACAAAAGTGGTGTTAACAAAAAACAATTAAAAAACTAAAAAACTAATTAACATATGAATTTTTTTTTAAATAAAATATTAGATACATTCATGAAAACATCCTAAACCTGCAAAGGATATTGGAAAAATAAAACTAATTAAACCACACATATAAATGAAACAACAATTCTCATAAGTTTTTTATATGGAAAAATTTATAAAGTATTTTTTTGCAAACATATACATAAAAATAAAAAATAATTCATCTAAAAATTTTAGTTTATGAACTTTTATTTAGAAGCAATATTTTAGTTATTTTATTTTATTTTTGTTTTTAGCTGTCTATTATTTTCAATTTTCATAGTTTTAATTATATATTTACTAGTTTACAAGATAATTTTGGATTTTTATGTTTTATTTTATGATCTTATGATTATTTTGGTTTTTTAGGATTTTTAGTTTCTATTTTTTTACTTACTTTGCTTTTTATGAATATTTTCTCTAACTATAATATATATTTTTATCTTTTTTCCTGAAGTATTATGGGTTTATTAATTTTAGTAATTTTTAAATATTTTATGTTTACATATTTTTGTAGAATCTAATGGATAAGAACTTGATTGTAATTCTTAAGTGTAATGTTGGACTTCGAGTGTAAAATTGTAAGAAGTGTGATGAAAATGATATTCTTATGTTATAATGGAGATTAGTAGTGAAATTTACTCGTTAATTTAATAATGGTGCTATGTAAGATATTTGTTGTAGAAATATAAAGATCACGACATGGTTAATGTCAAAATATTATAACTCTAAAAATGTATATACTACCTCGGATCCAAAATAGTTGTTGTTTTATACTTCCCAAGTAACTTTTTCATAAAATGTCTTTGCTATATGTTATTGACTATAAATGTACTCATTTAACCTCTTAGAGAGAAGGTCGAAGGTGAATATGTCAAATTATTGATACGGTTATTGTTGTCTTGTTTGTGTTATCCTACATAGGATTGTCAATGCATTGAACTCTAACAAATCCGGATATGTACTTCTCAACCTCAAGTTAACTCAGATTAGGATTGAAGCTTGAATTTAACTCGAACAAAAACTCGAGTATGTTCAAGTTCAATTCGAATGATAGATAACAATTCAAAACTTACAAGAATTAAGTTGAATGTCAAATAAACTTGAGCTTAGCTTGAGTTAAGCCGGTTAGCCAACCCACATCAATAATGTTGATCGAAGGATGCTGACTACAGAAGGTGAATAGGTGGTTTTAAAATTTTAATCACAATTAACAATTTCTAATACAAACACAAGAGAGTATCAAATACAAACTAGTTGCAAGCACAAATAACAAGTTTACTATTCTAAGGTGATCAATTCAATAGCAATAAACAAATCATAGATATGAAAATCGAGAGAGAAATAACCGATTACATATTCATTTTTTCCCAAGATATCAGAAATTTGCAGATTTCTACTAATCCTTATTCAAACACTCTACACAAGAGTATCACCTCAATTCCACTAGTGGTTGCCCTTCTCCTCTCTAGATAAGTGAGCACCAAACCTTCACACCCAATTACCGGATCTCTTCGACAAACTCCGTCGATGGAGAGATTACCAGACTCCACGGGTAGTCTAGGTGACGGCAATCACTAAGAGTAACCAATGAAACACATTCCCTTGATCCACTTTTATAAAAGAAACTCAATATGTAATGCAATTCACTCTTCGAGTTAGCTCTTCAATGAAACTAATGTATTGACTACAATTTGCTAGTTCTAGATGCAAGAATTTATGAATTGAATGAGGATTGAATGCTCTTAGCTTTGCAACATCTAGCAACAACTAGCAATAAATTATGAGTGCCAAAGCTTGTGGAGTGAATGCCAATTAAAGTGTGTATATATAACCCTTTGACAAAAACTAGCCGTTTAGCAAGTTTCAAATAAAATTTGCACTGTCCGACCACATCAGACATTGTTCGACTAGTGCAAGTGACTACTAATTGTTGGGCAATTAATACACTTGTTACTGATTGTTTAACACAATTTTGTGAAGGTCAGACAGATACATACTTGGTCGGACAAATGGTCCAGATAAATGTATACGTTTCTGGTTACATTCAGTTTAAAGACATTTGATGTGATTGTATTGCCCAAGCTTTGTCTAGCTATTTTAGATAAAATCTGACCAAGTCAGACAAATAGACTGAACGAATGCATATGTCTCTGGTTTCATTTTTCTGTTGAAACTTAATACGACCAGGTTCTATACCGATACGACCAGGTCTTGTACTAATACGACTATATTTTGTACTGGCCAAACATTGTCTGTTCATAGAGAACTTTGTCTGGCCATAGTAACCAAATGCAGAGACTTATCCCAGAGGTTTGCAAAAGACTATAGTTTGCATCTATATTATATGATATGCATTTTGAATTTCAAGACATTAAATAGATCAAGCTATTAGGGCTACATCCTTCTTAATAGTATGACCGAAAAATCTAAAACTTAAAGGATGAATCCGGTTGACTTCACCACCAACGATCGGTAAAAGACTAGGAAATGAATTTTAATCTTCATCTTTATCTCGGCCATCGATCATGGGGTTTTCCCGCTTTTGTCACGATGTTATCATACTTTTAACCTGAAACTTAAACCACTCAAAATAAATACACTAGTTTTTTTTTTGTCATTAATCACCGAAACTTAAATATGACCTATATTCAACAAATAGGATTAGGATATCTGGATTTGGTGAATCGCAGTTAGGCTAGAGAGTAAGGATGTGAATGGGGATGATTTCACTAGAGGGGCTTTCATTCTAGACATCTAAGTGGGTATTAGTGTAGGATTTTATGCTCGTACCATTCTTGATATGGCAAGCTTCATTACATTCACCCAATGCAATCAATGTCCCAAAAGTAATTAAAACATTATGCAGAACACAAGATATTTCAACAATTGTTTTTCTAAGAAGTTGTATTGCAAATGTAAGAGGTAAATCCTTCAAACTAGAAAAAAGATGAGGGATTGAGAATGCTAGTGTGTGATATATGCTGATCACATTTATCAAATGAAATTAGTAACATTATAGGAATAATATTAATACTATACAAACAAAACTTATACCTACACCAAAAGTAACATCAAAATTTAGGTGCCTAGCAACTAAAACTAAAAAAAAAGCTATATTTTGAGAGGGGGTCTTTTTGAAAAAAAAAGACAATGCATGTGCAGTGCCCTTGTTTTTTTGTTGGTGTTCTACTTGGGACTCATGGATAGGTGTACCTTAGAGAACGAATGGATTAGTGCTGACACCGACGACACCAAAAAGGAGCGTGCCCCCTCCAGTCAATGAACGAAGCAGTCGTCGACGGTACCAATGGAGCAGATAGACATAGCGAGCGGTGGCAGTGATGGAATGCGAAGCATGCACACCAGCGAACCAAGGAAACCCTCGGTTGGTCCTGTTGTAGGGCAACAGAAGAATGGATGGTGCATATCAGAATGAAGCGAGATCAAATGGCCTGGTTTAGAGTAGCACGAGCAGAACAGATGGCCTGAAGACGCTAATCCAATGGCCACAAACACAAAGGTAATGCGATCAAATGTGAGATTAGTTTTCAAACAATATGGACTCAAAAACTATGTATGATTACCAAGTAATTAAAAAATAATCTTTAAATGAGGGACAATTTTTAGTCATAGGCAAATATGAAGGTGAGAATCAAATCAAATAGTCCATAAAACTACCTGTACTTTTAAGAAACTGCAAATAATTCCTGACCATATTTTTTATTTTTGGCAATTACTGCATCTAATCCCATTGTAAATTGATTCATTTTTTACTAATCACAATGCCTATATGCTTATATGGGTGTGAAACAAAGTTTTTTGTCTTGGTATGCTAATATCAGCATTTAAGGCTGTTCAAGGGGCAAAAAAAAAAAAGAAAAAAAAAAGAGAGCACCTAAGAATATCCTAGTAACAAAAAAAATCATGACATATGCAAATTGGAGGAAGATGCGGCAATTTGTCTGGCAAAAATAAAGTACATGTTGAAGTTGGCATTTTTTTTTATAAAAAATACTATTTGATACAATATAAACTCTGTTTGTGTAATTTTAATAGTATAAAGTTATATAAGTCCTTACATAATCTGATAGCTTACACCATTCTTACATTTAAATGTTAGAGAAACATTGTTTTACTGTTTTAAAACGCAAACAATTTTTTCATAGTCTTGACTCTTGAACAACTATGAGAAACTACAAAACACTGTTAAGAAAACTTTTAGAAAAATGAAAATAATTTATCAATTCATCTATTTTCTTGGTTTAAAACGGCCATGCATAAAGCTTTCCTCTCATCACCACCTCCTAAAGACCAAACCGACATGTAGACCCCACAAGCCCCGGTGGCCCCACAATTCATCCTCCACCCACCAAAAACACAAAAAAAAAAAAAGAAAAACGTGCATGCCAGCTGCGCAGAACCCACGTAGACTCTTCAAACGTAAGATCTGTCACTTGGAGCCCACGCATTTGGGACCCACATTACAGTCAACGCTAGTATCTTGGGTGGCCGATCTCCTGACGCTAGGGTAAGAGTAAATGGCAAATAAATAAAAAAATAAATTCACTTGGTGCTCTTCTGCGCCTATAAAAGCTAACCCTAGGTGCTTCCTGATAAGCCCAGATTAATCCGTTCGTGTACTTATCTTCCTCCTCTCCTCTCCTCGCGCCGCCTCTAGGGTTTCGTCTCCTTCAGCCGCCATGCCTCGCCGGAGCTCAGGTATCCACCCTTCCATTCCAGTAGCAACTTCTAGGGTTTCATATGCGCTCTCGCTGCCGAAGAAATCATCGTTGCTTCTCTTAGATCTGATGTTTCGCTTGTAGATTTGAGCGCCGTGGTTCCACGCGATCCCACTCGCGTTGATTTGGTTCAGCCACAATAGTTTGTATATTGATATATGAGATTACGCTGGTGCGATCATGTTTTGTTTACCATTTCTTATCTGCTAAAATGTTTGGATCTGTTAATGTGATTAGATAAATTCCAAGGCAGTTTCTAAAAAAAATAAGTTATCTTTTTACTGGTAAATGACAAACTTTGAGCGAAATGTTACCAATTTCTATTGAGTCCTATAACCTTGAGAATGAAACAACTTATCCTCAAGAGCTCTCACACTTGCCTCTTTGAGTAGCCATAATAGTGCTCTATACTATATTGGCTTAGTTAGGAGGCGCATAGAGATGGGTGATTCAAGCTCACTTGGACTTTTTTAGGGGGCCTCAAATCTGTCTAAGTATAGTTGCTCCCCTACCAGCCTTAGACATTTCATTTATTTCTGAATTTCTGATACTTGTCACTGCATAACATGCCGTTCCATTTTATTTGTGGTCTTAGAGTGGTTTCTTGCTAGTTATGTCTCTCAAACTTAGATTGGCTAGTTCACTATTCTGGTCGCATTCTAGAGCTATGCTATCTGCCTCTTTGAGTAGCCATTTTGGTTGCACATACTATCTTGGCTTAGTTAGGAGGCAGAGAGAGACGAGTTTCATGAACTTACTTGGGCCTTTTGAGGGACGCCCTGCCTTCATGAAGGTGCTCCCCAAGCAGCCTTAGACATCACATTGTGTTTTATTCAGCTTTATTTTCAATAGTATTGTTTACCTCTTGGCTCTTGCCGCATATTAGATTTAGTAACTAAAATTTTGGCATGGAATTAGGTCAAATGATAATTTCTGAATTTATGCATGCTATCTTAACATGTAAGAAACAGAAAACATGAACGCAAACATGAACGTTTGCTTAGCTAATGTCGTGTGTTGTATTATGCAGAATTGCTTCAACTAATTTCAATTAATTAGTTTTCTTTGTGCTTCTATTAGTTTTCTTTGTGCTTCTGTTTTGCAAATCATTGTATGCCTCTTGAATAACCAATTGCTGTGATTATTACATTTGCATTTGGTTCAGACAGGGGCACATAACAAATAGAATCTTTTGAGGGAAGGGACCTAATTTTCTGTTTATCCCTTCTTAGATTGATTCTGATATTAACTAGTACTTTATTTCCATATTTTGCAAATAAGCGCTATGATATTAACTCTTTCCTATAATCGCTACAAGTAGTATGATGACTTACAAATTGATGTTACATGTGTGCCATATGGTGCTAGAATATTCTCCTCAAACGCAGCTTATGGAATACATATTTGTCCTGATACCCAGCTAGAGTACCTGAATATACTTGTATATGTCATAAACTCAAAACTACCCAAATTATTTTGAGGCAAGCAGTTAACCCTGCTGGTATATTTCTCATCATAGACACCTGAATTCTAAATGCTTACCACTGAGAAATTATACTATTGCTGGATAATGTGATGCTTATAGTTATCATTCTGTTGGCAGGAAGGTCAGCACCCCGTGCTGCTCCGCGTGCTGCTCCAGTGAGAAACCCACCACAGCCAGGTATTATGTGCTTGCACTTCATTTATGCCATTTGAGTTCTCTTCTTTTAGCTGCTATACATCTTTTTCCACTAATTGGTTGTAGAGCTAGCAATCTCATACCTTGTTTGCTCACGAATATTTTATTGCATTAATAGTGAACATTCAGAGATCTCTAAATTTGTTACTTCATGTTGGTTTAATTCTAGTTTTAAGCTTGCTAGCCTTCTTTAATCCATGAATGAAATGTGATGATTGTGCGTAATTATTTTTATTTTTAAATGGATACATTGACAGAGGATGGCAAATTATGCTCCACTGAAATTTTCAATGCATCACCATCACGACTCTGTTTCTCTTGTTCTTTAATTATTCACTAATTATCACTAACTTCAAGTTTGATAATCTTGGGAGGCAAACTGTCTTGGTTCTATGCAACTTTTTGATGCATCCATAGATGTGTAGCTGACAGCTGCTGCATGTTTTTTCGCAGTGCACCAGGCTCCTCCTCCAGCTCCAGCCCAAAGTAGTGGTGGTTCTGTTCTTGGAGGAATTGGGTCCACTATTGCTCAAGGTTTGTTCTTGTTTTCATTAAATGGCAATGTAGGTCAGTTCACAAAAGATTTAGATATAGAGAAGCAAAGATTAAATAAGTGCATCTATTTTGCAGGCATGGCTTTTGGTACTGGTAGTGCCATGGCCCATAGAGCTGTTGATGCTGTAATGGGTCCCCGCACTATTCAGCATGAGACAGTTGTCTCTGAGGCTTCTGCTACCACTGCTGCTGCTCCAGTGGGCAACACTTCTGGATCTGATTCATGCAGCAACCATTCCAAGGCTTTCCAAGATGTATGTTTTTGGACTCTTGTTGCTTAAGTTCTCTTTACTCCTCCATTGAATTTCCTTACTTGAATAGAGTAAGGTGAATTATGATGATTCTATAAATTATCAACTGTGATGTTCTATGTGTAGTGTCAGTTCAGATAGTTATTGCTTTCTGTTATCTTCCAGCTGTCTGGTAGTCTACCTTTCTTTGTTCATTGGTGACTGGTGAAAAGTATTTGCACAAAGTTGTTTTAGTAAAAGAGGAGCAATAAAGATTATTCAAGTTGTTGTTTACCTGTGAGTGTAAGCTAATTGGCCTTGAATAATGCAGTGCATAAACCATTATGGAAGCGACATCAGCAAGTGCCAGTTTTATTTGGACATGCTGAACGAATGCCGCCGAGGATCTGGTGCCATGGCATAAGTACTCAATATTTGGAGTTAATTGAAGATTGGATCTTGTTTTATTCTCATGAACTTATTAATAATTGTCTGGCAATATTACAAACTTCTGCCACAACTTATGTCGGTACTAAATCATTTATCTTCGGTGCATTTAAGTTTGTGGTCTATTATGTTCTCTTGCAAGTGTGTCGAATCCTTGAACAACCAAGATGAATTGGTGATGATGAATATCAGGATTTAACATATTGATACTTTGGAACGGTTGGAAACTTTCATTTTTGTGTATGTTTCTTTTGCACCTGGGTGTTACTGTCGTACTTGTACATTGTCTTTCTTCTGTCTCTGTTTGGGGCAATCTTTCCTTCCAAACTTAGGTGCTCTGTGGCTAATTTTGTATAGGATGGTTGAGAATAGCAGTTTGTTCTTGTGTTATTCTGAAATGTCTACGAGTTCAATTGCGATTGTGCCTAGAAGCCTAGAGCTGGAAGCTCAAATGCTTCAAACTGTACGGATTTCTCTTCCATGTAACGTTACAAGTAGGCTGCCAAATGAGTTGTGAACCAAACAAGTCTAGCTAGGCTCGATTCGAGTTTTGAGTTTGGTTCAACTAGCATTTGTGATTGAATTTGGCTTGAAAGATTGAACATATTTGAATTTTGTTTGAATGGTGCGCAAATCGCAATGGACAACTGAAAATTCAAAATTGTGCATATTGGAGACTAGTATGATCTTAGAACTAGTAAGGTGATCTCTAACGGTGATGGTAGTGGCGGCGCACGTCAATTTGCATGTGTGATAAGAAATATTTTATTTAAAAATCAAGAAAAAATTAAGAGTTGGAGATGGTCGAAGTAAATAATGAATCTGTGCTTGATGGAGAGGGCGTGGACCGTGTTGGTGCTGCCTTGCAGGGGAGTGGCTTTGTCGGGAAGCAGCTTCGACGGGTCGAGATGCCATACCGGAGCTTCATCGGCGACATGGACCATTTGGTTGCCGGGGAGTGGCTTAACCAGTAAGTAGCTTCGGCCGAGATGTCATGGCTGGTCCTGATATTTCGGAGGCCCTAAGACGAAATAAAAATAAGAGGTTCTCGTCTCGATATAAATACTTATTTTAGCTGTACTTTTTAATAGGTAAAATTTGATCATATTTTACAATATAACTAAACTTTTAGTGATATAACTAAAATTCATGTAATATACCATAAGCATTCTAATACTCAGATTTATACAAACAAGCAAAAAAAAAAATAAATGAAGTTTGAAGCTATCACATTGATAAAAATAAATGAAGCCATGCAGTTTGCAATTTGATCTGTTTTCAGGATTGGAACCTTTTCTTTTCCTTTTTTAGATAGGACATAGATTTTATCATAGTTATTATAATAAAACAAGTGCAATCTGCATCCCCATTTCTTCTAAAATATTAAAATATACATAACATGTAATAAAACAGTATAATTACCAAATATTTATCCTATTCAAACAATATATACACTTCCTTAAATGTGAATGGGATTTCGTAGGTAATATGCTTCATCTCATTAAAGATGTGTGTTTCGTAGATTTATAAACCAGCTACTATATTGCAGTTTGCTATTTGTACCAAATAATTATTAGTGTAGGGGTGAGAGTCTTATTGGTTTTAATCAAGAAAAACCAAGAGGTCTAAAGGTCCTCACTTCCTACACAATTTCTGCTTTAAAAATCTTTAAAAACCTACTAGATGGGGCCCTATGGGACTTGAGTGGGTGCCTCTCTCGCTCTGACCTAGGCCCGGCCTTGACATTGTGCTAAGGTTGGGTTTTGGAGTTGTACATCACGGTGGCTAGGTCCAGAATCCTCACAGGAGAGAGGAGATGTGGGATGGCAATTGGGACTGGGTTTTCAGATAACCTAATAAGGCCCATGTCAGTAAGTGTGTTTTGTTTTTAATATTATATTTTTATATATGTTTATCTTCATCCTTATTTAAATCAAACTTGACTAGACTCGAGTTCCATTTGAATTGGGATTAAAGCTTGGGATTAGGCTCGAGGCTTGAATCGAGCTCGAGCTAATCCCAGATTCGAGTTGAACTCGAGTATTTTGTGAATTCAAACTATTTTGACAATCCTACTTATAATTCAAAAAGTTCAGGGAAAAGTGTATTTTTAGAATAATGCAGTAATTTAAGTTATTCAAGAGTAGTCCTAATCTATATTTTTTTAAGAGGAAATAGGAATGAAATAATGAATTTGGTCTGACGTAGCATCAGTTGGTTAAAAATTTATGCTCCAGTAAGCCCATTTCTTTCTGAGAAAAAAATTGCTGGGTCTGAAAAATAAGTCAATTCTACTGGGTTAAGTTAATGCGTAGCGTTCGTTGAATAATAAGTAGTCTTTGTTAATAATTTAACTTTTTGGTTGAATTATTTTATGCATAAAACTTAATACGTTTTTGTGCAAGGGGGTAAGTTCAAGATGTTGCGAAATCACATGGTAAAAAAAAAAGTGCCCTCGCATTATATATGCGAATATTGTACCGAGAAACTTGACATAGAAAAATACATTAGTCTGATCGTATTAGGTTTATCGGACAACTGATCGGATTCAAGCCCTAACCTCTCAACTCAAATCGACTTGTGGAAATCCTCGAAGACTAGTATTGCTTTTTCCCTGAAATGAGACAAGTTGCTGCAGTGCTTGACAGCTCGACAAAAGCCATGAAAAATACTGGGATGCCGAAGTTTTGCCAGGAGATAGAGCCTACTCGGTCTTCAACTTCAACCAACAAAGAGATTTTTTCTAATTAGTTTCTAATTTAATTGATTCTTTCGATGCAATGCACAAAACCCAAAAAAGCCCTTTCTATCTATTAGAATCTCATCATTAAATCCAAAGTATTTTGGATTTTAGAATGATTTTTCTAAAATTAAAGTTTTTATGCTCTTATTATTAATACCATTTACCAAACCTAAATCCATTTATTTGTGAATTTTAGATAAGATAGGTAGAAGTTGTAAGTCTTATCGCAAGACTACTCTACTTTTCATAATAGAATCTTTCTATTCTATTATGAAAAGTTCATTGATAGGAAGTGAAAAAATGACTTCATAACATAGTTTGCCCTTTTTTTGTTTTTTTTTAATGGTTTTGGTTATTTGTGTGAGAGAGAGCTGCTCTTCTTGAATTGGGATAGTCAGGTATCAAAGTCAGTTCTTTGCTTGATTCTTTCTTTTCGGCATTTTTGGAATTTGCAAAAATGTGGTAGACGAACCATGGGAATTGAACCTGTGCATGTAGATTATTATGGGTCATATCTGGTCTTGAGTCACGAATACCAGGTAACTGGTCAAGCCGTTAAAGTAGTGATAAATTCTGTCAATAAAATATATCATAATGAAAGTCTCTCATTATCTATTCATCACTTATTCACAAACCTTGTGCGGGACTTAACCCTAATTTAGTTTAGATGTGCCTGTATACTTTGCACTATCCATATATCATGTTTAATCTAGTCTCGACAAGAGATGAATGGTTTTTTTTTGAAATGATCGGTTGAATAGATTATTTGCCTTTCTCAAGTGTTTTTGGCACTCGGTAACAATCGAGATTCTGGTAGTGTTGGGTCATATAGCAACATTTATTCATATCTGACCAAAATATAACAAAGAATCAACAAAAATTCGGTAGGTTTACAACTTTCTAACAAATTTCCATTAAAACAAGAATTTGAAAAAATATTTGGTGGAGAATTTTGCAACTCCGGAGTTAATCAAAATTATTTGGAGGAGGTCCAAATTCCCATGATGGAGAATCAGAATCATTCTCCTACAAAAACAAGTAGAGAAGAAAACACATAATTAGTATCATATTTGCACTTGTAGTACAGAAGTGTATAATGTAGTATTTTTTTTCAGTTAATACTACTTACATGTTTTGGAAGACTAGGTATAAGTTCCTGATAGGTATCATTTGAGTTAGAAGAATTTGCAACTGACTCTGTGACAAACTCATGCCCTACTTGAGTTCTTGTGGAGATTTGCTGGTGCACCATGTAGCTCTCCCTCGTTTGATCTCTCCCATATACCTCAGGAGCCAAATATTCTACAAAAAAAAAAAAAAAAAAAAAAAGAAGATAAAAATCACTTAGGTATGGTGCAGAGTGCCTTGCAATGTATCCTGGGCACGACCAATTAAAATAGAACATACCTTGGCTTATGTTTGCTGCAAGCTCAAATGGCCGCATTTGAGGCCAGTTTGGAGGATGGTTTTGCATGTCACCACCAAAATTCTCACCCATTTGACCCCCAACCAACATCTGTCCATCATCCAGAACCATTTGCCCATTGCTCAGGTTATGGTTTCCTATTGGAGTACTGTAGCTTGCTGCTGGCAAACCGCCATTGTTGGACAAATAAGCAGCAGATGGGTATTGCACCGTTCGGACCTGTGGTTGTAGGAGAATTCGCTGCAGGTGTGGCTGGACCAGTGTTCCATTGAAGCGATGATGGTGGCCATGATCTGAAGCAAGAATATTGTTGCAACTGGGACCAAATGGCCAATGGACTACCGGCATTTGTTGTTGCCTGTGCCAGTTGGAAAGGAGAAGGGGTGCTTGAACTTGACGAGGAGGAGGAGGAAGCACAGGTTCCAGAACAACTCTCGAAGCAGATGTTTGCTGAATTTTTATCTTCTCCTGTGCTTCTTTCAAAGTCACCCGATATTTCTGCAATGTATGTGAATTTGTGAAGTAAATATGCACGAGTGGAGCACATCATTTCTGCCAAAAATGTGGGTTTTTTAACCTGAAGGTGGCTAGCAACGTTCTCTCTAGTGAGTTCAGGAACATTCATCTCCTCCAGTATTTTCTTGGGCACAGCATCTAAAGCAAAAGAAAGGACGTAAGCTCAGCATGTAATTCTGAATTTTACGCATCCAAACAAGAAATAGAATTTGGTCAATTTCAATTCTAAAAACCAAACAGACCCCAAACTCAAAATGCATCAATTCCAACTGTGAAATTAAAAGGGACAAAAATGAACAATTTTAGCAAGTCAGAGGACTTGTGCTATAATTTTGCTTGTTACTCACTTTTTTTATAAATATATGGTATTTTTTTACTTTTTTTATTCTCTAAAATTCCAACATAAAGCAATATAATTTTAATGACAATATGTTGGTAAAAATTATAAAAAATAGAACATAATGAAAATATTTTTTATAAAAAATCAAGTAATATTGGTCAAGCTAGATATTTTTATATGTATTAGTGGCCAAAATTGATGAAGTATGCCAGCATATTAACCAAACATCATAAATTTATAACAATGAGTAATGAACTTTTTATATCATTGATTTTTCCACGAACGAAATGTAATTCTCACTTGTTAATTGACAAAGGCCCCTTTAACAATGCCAAAATATCTAAGACATTGAAAAATGATTTTTTTGTACGGATAACCTAAAAAAAAAGTCCACAAATAACTCAGAATAAATTCTTTTAAAAAATAATAATAATTGTCAGTTGGGCTGACTATTTACCACAAAAACCCATCAGTCGCCAATTTAGTTGGCGACTGATAGGAGTTATAAAGTGTACCTAAGACTCAGGCTTGAGGATTGGTGATCAAATAGTCGAAAAAAGACAACAGAGAGAGAAAAGAGGAGAAAGGAGAGAGAAAATAAAAGAGAAGGAGAAAAGGGAGAAGAGCATGGGAAACAAAAGGGAAAAGAGAACAAGAAGAGAAGAGGAAGAGGAAAATAGAAGAAGAAGAAAGGTATAAAATTTTTTAACCTTTAGAAAATTATGTAAATTTAATTATATGTATTCTTATTTAAGTTTAAAATGCAGATCTGTTGTAGAAATGTATAGAAAATTTATGGATAGTTTAGATCTGTTGTAGAAAACGTAGATTTAACGTATGTATATATATATACAAACACTATTCTACACCCACCCCTAGAATAACTATTCTATACCTAGTCTACGAACCGTCCGATCTAACTCATTAGATCAAATTACAACCGTTGGATAGATATAGCTTTTACCCTCTGTTTAAAGGAATTTAACAGTTATATTTGAAATATTTTCTTGTTATTGATCGATATGCGCACCAACTGCCTCTTCATCTTCTCTACTAGACCGCTACGCTCCCACATCTTGTTCACATCCAGTAAATTTATATTATACGATCAGTAAATTTACTGACAAAAATCTATAGTATATATGTATAGTATACGATCAGTAAATTTATACTACACGACTAGTAAATTTACTGATAAAAATCTATAGTATACGATCAGTAAATCTGTAGCATACGACTAGTTAATTTATATTATATAACCAGTAAATTTACTGACAAAAATCTATAATATACGACCAGTAAATTGTAGTTGGTCAGACTAGTAAATCTATAGTATACGACTAGAAATTTATCATTACGGCATGTTAATAGAAAGACGTGGTATCTAATAAAATAATTTAGTGAAACTAATATGATAGTAAATGTATCATTATGAGTAACAAATTCACATGACTGAAGATATTTCAATTATATGTCGGTTAGTGCAGATTGTGGATAGTAAAGTGATATGAAACGACCAGTAAATCTATAGTATATGACCAGTAAATTTCATTACGACATGTAAACAGAAAGACGTGATATCTAATAAGACAGCAAAGTGAAACTAATATGACAATAAATGTATATATACGATCAGTAAATCCATTGGACTAAAAATATTGATTTATATATCGACCAGTGCAGATTGTGGACAATAAAGTGACACTAATATGACATTAAATTAATATGATTTCGATTACTATTTTTTAGGCGGTTTCTATATTTTAGGGATAGTGTGCGGTTGTAACAAATCATGATGTGAGTTCCTATTTTTTAGGAATAATAGTGGTTCGACCAGTTTATTACCGTTTATGTTAGTTAGTACCGTCAATGAAATTTTAATATCCATGCATGATCTAATGATATAGAATATGGGTATAGCATAGTTATATATATATATATATATATATATATATATATATATATATATATATATATATATATATATGTTGTATAATTATAGATTTGATCTGTAGTTCTGAATTTTAGAGAAATAATAAATTAATTAATAATTTAGGAAATGTAGATCTACTGTACGAAATTTGTACACAATTTGTGGATAATTTAGATTTGTTGTAGGAAACGTAGATCTGATGCCTTCATAATTTATGTATGTTGTGCAATAATATGTAATATTGTCTCTAATTCCTCTGATAGAAATTGTTGATTCGCAAATTATATTGGAGATATGATAAATAATAATGTGTAATATTAAACTTTTTCATTGTAAACAATGTCTAAAACAAGAATAGTTTATGTTTTCTATGAGGATCATATTAGTAGAAACGGATCATATGGTGATGACTTAAGTGGTTGTGACCATACATAAATGGTTTTGGATAATTTTAGTATTGTTAATTTTGAGGAGCTTGAGACTCGAGTCATAAACATCTTACATATCGACCCAAGTTTATATAATATTGTCATAGAGGCATTGATGCTTACTGGTGGAAGAAGTTGTTGGAAACTGTGTAAACTTAGAAGTGTCAGGTCTTGGAGCTCTTATGTTAGGAGGGTGGGAAGTCTTAATCATGTGCTGGATGAGTGTGTACTGTATGTGACGGTTAAAAATAATGTGCCACATACGAATGTAAATAACGAAACAACAGAACAGTCATTCGGGACATGGGAAGGAGGGAAATATATTGACATTAATGCAACCATGTTACAGGATTTTGCAGATGTTCCGAATGCAGAATTTATGGGTGGTTATTTTTGACCTGGGGATGGGGCTTACATTGACGAAGGTAAAGATGAGGGTCTACAATTCTTGGACAGTAAAAGTTCAGAGGTCGATCTAGACCATATAGATTCCTCTAGTGAAGAAGAAGATTACCATGGGATGGGACTTCTCCAACAATGACTAGATCCAAGTGGGTTTGATTTTGCGTGAATCCACGATGATAGTGGTTTAGACTAGGCATGCAATGAGTTACTCGACTTGTATAACAACGATCGTCATCGGTCTCGAGTGACGAGGATGGACAGGAGTTGCAGTCCTTCCGACTGGGATCGCTCAACACGACTTGGCCTCTCAACGGGAGATACATCACACGACTAAGGGCAATTGGATTGCTTCCCTTTGTCAGAATGATTAGCAGAGCGGAGTCTTTTAGTCATGACCGATCACTAGTCTTCGCTTTGGCGGACAGATGGAGGCCCGAGACATACACATTTCACTTCCGATGGGGGAGATGACCGTTACGCTCAAGGACGTGGCGATGCTGCTCGGTCTGTCGATTCATGGACAGGCCTGGGTACCACCACCCGCTACTGTAGGATAAGATGAGACGTTCACTCAGAGATTTCATCCACTGCCTCTGTGTTGGGAGCCCTTCCACCACGATGTCGGCCCTCTATGGACTGTACACCTCCAACATATGGCTAAAGACAGAAACGCATCAGGTGAGCCTTAAGTCCTGGTCCTCCACACATACTAACGAGATCCCGCCTGATACTGTGCTCTCGGTGTAGGCAGCTATTCAGGGCCTCCATATAACCCGCAATGGATGGAGCAGCTCAAACTCACCACTGTATGCATTGTAGCATGCATGTACCTGGACGATGGCCCATTGCAGCTCGTCCTACAACCAATGATCCCCATGGTTGGACGATCGATCTCGCCGTCCTCATCCTTGTGCGGGTACCCCTCTGGCAAAGCCATCAGCACCTCGGTGATGACCGGTCCAATAGGGAGGTACTCGTACGACCATAGTAGAAGAAGCAAAGGACACCTGGCCATATGCGTTATTTTCTTAGCTATTCTCTTTCATTCATAAAATGAAGGACAGAGTTCAGGGTTATGTCATTGCAACTGTGGTTTGTTGTCGAAAACTACTACATCCTTCATTCAGGGTAACTACGGGAGAAGATTTTTAGAGTGTCCTAGGGAAGATGATCATAAGTGCACTTTCTTGTTTTGGCTCGACCCCGAGTGGAGCACAAAGATTGCACGTATGATACTCTATCTTCTCTGCAGAAAGAAAAGACTTCATAAGCAGTTCGATTTCATAGAGGAGCTGTCGGTCAACATGCACGATGCGCAACACATGTGTTGCTGCAGACGTCCTTATTTTTACTCTTGTCTTGAACACACGTACCGAACAATGCGTCCTCTGGAGGAGTTCAACTGGTCTGACGATTCCTCTGACATAAATGACTTTATGTGCATATGTCGATATGATATTAGAGTCAGTACGGCTAAAAACTATGTACATTACGAATGCAAAGAGGAGAGGGATAAATACAGTTACATATTGTGGCTCGACTTAGAGTAGAATGAGGTAGAGAAGGACATAATAAATACTTTTCTAGTCAAACTGGACACTCTCCACTCGGATCAAGTGACGTTTCAAAATTTGATCACCTTTGACTATTGTAGATCTACATTCAATTGTTTTTGCAACTATCATAGACGCATATAATTTTCTATTTTATCTACAGCATCAATATTTTTTAGCTGAACACTCTCTATTAGTTTCCTCCTCTTAGATTTTAGCTGATCTACTTACTTCAAGCACTTCACTTCTGCATACTTGATTCAAACTATTTCCTTACAAGCCTAATATGTTAGGGTTTTTTTTATGTTTTTAGTTGTTTTTTTTATTCCGCTATTTCTTTTATAAACCTAACATTTTATAACTTGAAAACAAAACTCAATTCCACTATTTTTTTTTATGTTTTTAGTTGCTTTTGTATGTTCATTTTTCTCCTTGGCAACCCAACAAATTAAACCAATCACGAAATATACGCATGAAACAACTCAGCAAATTAAACCAATTACGACCCTTTTTCTCCTTGGCTGGCCAGCCGATGGTGCATGCACGGCCCTTTTTACGATATTTTTGAAATTCTTCTTTTTTTAGGTTATTTATACAAAAATATATTTTTTTATGTTAATTTTTTAGTGTTATTTTTAAAAAATTACACACTTTCAAACTGTTTTTGTAATTTTTCAGAGCAATTGCACCAGTCGCCAACTGAATTGGTGACTTGTGCTGGCGACTGATGAGGTGCTTTTTTCACTTCTGTCTCTACACAGGATGGTGACTTTATCCACTTCTATAATTACATTATGTTCTGTGTTTTGTTCTTTTTTTTGTTAAACGTTATTCGTAGAAAAAATTCTTGAAAAAGAGTTTACTCAAAAAAAAAATATCTATTTGATTCAATTACATATAATTTTATTAACTTTTACAATACATCTTTGGTAATGACTAAGCATCAAATATTTGTCTTTTCTTAAATAATTCGCACCATCTATACTATATATTTAAAAGATAGAATCAATCACCACTCTCCTCCTCTACACTTCTTCGTCCTTCCCCCTCCCCATCACCTATTGCCGCCACTCCAATCTTACCCTCATGTGCTCCCGCCTCTGGCGTGGCCGATGACCACACCAGTGCCACTCACCCGGTGCTCCCCTGTGGGCATTGACATTGAAGGCAATGTTGGTGTCATGGTCCACCTCTAGGATGTTAAAGAGGAAGACTAGCTAAGTAGTTATACTCTAAAAATGTTAGATCTAAAAAAAAGAGTTTTGATCCAACAATAAACAAAAGAAGTACATACAAGATAAGAAATAAAACAAATAAAATATCTTACTTTGCTGGAGCTTGTCCACTGCAGCCACAAATATCTTATGCAGTTCTCTTGTCCAAACTACCCTTGGCTTCTTCACATTTGTCTCCGGCTGCTCCTGCTCGACCTCATCGTGGTTCTGTGCCGCCTTGCCTTTTATGTCCTTCCTCTTTGAGGTTGACATTGTTGCCGTGGTTGTGGTGGACGAGGTGCTACTGTCGCTATTCAATGAAACCCTAGGCTTGCATTCCACAATGCGTTGGAAGGTGCTCTTTAGTTCTTCAATGGAACAAGGTTTGGTCAGATAGCCACACGCCTTCTCTTTCATGGCGGCGGCGGCGTCGATCTTGTCATCCACCAATATCACTGAAGTTGGAACAGAAACAAAACATGTAAAATTAATATAATCGGTGCATGCATGATCATTCTATCCAGAAAAAGCGAAAGGTTTATCTTCTATCCTTAAATATTAGGTTTTCAATATCTGGAGATCGATTGGTTTTGAACCTCTCTCAGTTCAAAGTTGACACTGCTTGCCTTTGAAACATCTGGAAAATGCGTAATGAACCAGTTTTTAGGCACCAGAGTCCTTGGCTCCAGGTGTGGAACAGAATGGTCAGAGAAACCCTAACGGCTTGGCTAGGCAGATTCAAGGTGTTCAACTCTTGGGTGGAACAGGCACTTTAATTTGCTATGATCTCATCCTCTCCACTTTTCTTGCTAAGCTGTTTTTTATATATACATTATCAAACTAAACAAGACGATCAAAGTTGAATAAATAATTAGCTCTAGCTGAGAGTTTAAGTCATAGAATAGATCTAACATCATGAAACAAAATGAAAAACCAAATTAGGTCAACTATTTATATAGTCATAGTAATCAAGGGTCAGGACTCCATTTTCACTCGGAGGTCAGGAATTGGGTGGTTTTTCAATGATTCTGACACACTTTTGATTTATCTTTGTATTTTTATCAATTTTTTTGAATTTGTTTAATTTATATAGTCACTAATTTATACAATGTTCTAATATAATAGTCTAAAATATATTTTAAATTGATATTATATCTTTCGATCTAAGTCGAGATGACCAGTTCAAACCAAAAACCCAAACCCTGATAGTAACTACTCCTAGGCAGTAATGATTATATAAAGAGCACATATATAATCCTTACCAACAATAGGGAGACCCATCTCACTGCAAACACTCTCCAAGAACTCGAGCCCGGCCAGGCCCGGCCCAAACACGTCGGTGAGCACGGCGTCGAACTTTCCTCTATTCGCACGCAACATCTTCATGGCCATCGATGGATGGGAGCACGTCATCACTGTAAGCAGCATTAACAAAGATAGAAGAAACACATACGTGCATGAAGAGGGGGGGGGGGGGGGGGGGGGGGGGGGAACCCTAAGAGTGTGGTTCGTTTTCCCGTCTATATCCACCCAATTACTATCCTTGCTTCGGCCCGTACAGCCGGTTCTAGAGGTGATTGAGTTGTGTTGTAAAGAACATGCAAGATTAAGAAAAATATAAAGCAAACAAAAATACTAGTTGACAAAAACTTTCCCAAAAAACTGATTGGTTTCTTGTCTGCTGACTGGGTCCAAGAATAAAACCAAACCCTGCTCAAGAGAGTGTACCTTACTACGTACCTTCATAGCTGCACTTGCGAAGCAGCTTCTCCAATGTCTGCAGATAGGCCGCGTCGCCGTCGACGGCGAGCACGCGGGGAGTATTACGCATAAGAACCGGCGGCGGCGGTGCTGGCGGTGCCGGCACGTCCATAGTTGCAGCACGCAAGTAAATATAGTCCCAAGAGCTATGGGATGCTAATTAATATATCTATATCTAATGCCAGTGTATTAAGAGGGAGTTTATATATCTCTAAGCCCAACAAACAAAACAAACAGAAGCCACAACAAACAAACATCCAACGCCACCCCCCGCGTCCATACCAATCTACCAGATCCAAACAACCTCACACCGCGCCTCGGGGCGCTCAAGGCTGCCGCATCCGCTCCATGGGACGCGCGCATGCCACGCCCTCGGCCATGCCACAGTGCACGGTCCCACGCCCATAGAGCTGTTGATGCTGCAATGGGTCCCTGCACTAGCTATGCAGCACGAGACATTTGACTCTGAGGATTCTGCTACACCGCTGCTGCTCCAGTGGGCAACAACTGAAATCTGATTCGTGCAGCACCCATCCCAAGGCCTTCCAAGATGTACGTTTTTGGACCCTTGTTGCTTAAGTTCTCTTTCCCCATCCATTGTATTTTCTCACTTGTATAGCGTAGGATGAAATTGTGGTGATTCTATAAATTATCAACTGTGATGCTTTATGTGTAGTGTCGGTTCAGACAGATATCGCATTCTGCTATCTTCCAGCTGTTGGCTATTAGTCTACATTTTTCATTGGTGATTGGTGTTAAGTTTAATCTGTCTCTCTAAATTTTACGCACAAAAGTATTTGCATACAGTTGTTTTGTGTCTCATCTCTATTCACACCCTAGTTAGGCTTAAAAGGCTATCTCCAACACAAGTGCCTCAGTACTCTGACAAGTGAGTCTTGTACCAAAAAATTAATAAACAAACCACGCGAGGCGAGAGAAGACACCTGGCGAGACACCGTCGGTCGAAGCCCTGCAAGCGGGCCGCACCGACGCCTCACGGTCGAAGCGGCCACGTTGGATCAGTCGCGACGCGCCATCATGCGTTTTGTGGGCACCACCTTTCGACCGGGCGTGGCGCGGCTTGGGTGCACAAATCCGGCGACCGTGTGTGGCGGTGAGGCTCAGTGGCGGTGGCTATAGCCTGGCTCGGCAAAGGTGGCGGAGGCTCGGTGGCGGCGGCTACGGCCTGGATCGGCGGAGGCTCGGCGAAGGTTCTGTGGCAGACACGTCGCATTTTTTGGGGAGAGGAAGAGACGAAATAATTCCCACAGTAGCCAGCGGCTAGGTTTTGAGAGGAGAAATGACATAATTGCAAAAAAACCTTCAGGGGTTTTCTAAATCACAAAAAGATCCTTTTTGAGTTAGGTTTAGATTTTTGAGTCTTGACTATTTTGCAAATAGGTACTCGGGTTTTAGAGATTTTACAGTTGAGTTTTATGCAGTTAGGTTTTGATGTTTCGGGCCCCCGGGGACTCCGATTTCAGCACGGTCAGTTCCTACGCGTCCGTAGTGTTCGAATTATCCGAATTTCATTTTAGTAATTTTTTTAATCTTTAATAAATATTATATATGCAGGCCCCACACGCAGTGCCTCGCGAAACGCCTTGTATTGGAGTAGGGGTTGTTTCGGGTAGTGTTTCGTACACGTGACACAGAATATACTGAAGAATATTTCGTTGAAATGTCTCGTGAAGCGCCGATGCACTGGAGATTCCCTAATAGTATTAGTATTACTATTAGTGAGCAATGTAGATTGTTCATGTCGTTATTTTCTTGTATGGTATAAACTAATTGTCCTTGAATGACGCAGTGCATCGACAACTATGGAAGCGACATGCATCAGCAAGTGCCAGTTTTATTTGGAGTTGATTGGATCTTGTTTTGTTCTCATGAACTCATTTGTAATTGGCTGGCAAAATTGCAAACTTCTGCCACAACTTGTGTCGGTACTAAATCGTTTTTATCTTTTGGTGCATTTAAGTCTGTGGTCTATTCTGTTGCCCTGCAAGTATGTGGAATCTTGAACCACCAAGATGCATTGACAATGATGAATATAAAGTTTTGGCCGTGTTAGGGATAAAAAAGAAGTCTATTTCATAATGAATCATACTAATTAGGAAGAACTCTACTATTTATATATGTCTAAGTTTTAGATATAGAAAGAGACAAAAACAGATAAAACTACCTAGAATTTTAATTAAAACTCAATCCAAATAATTATTAAAGTGATAAGAGATAATTCTAACGGACCAACTGATAATTTTGATTAGTTGGTAAATTTGATTTCTGCCTGTTTCTTTTGCTGCCAGTGCCCAGGTGTTACTGTTGTACTTGTACATGGTCTTCTGTCTCTGTTTGGCCGATCGTTCATTCCAAACTTGGTGTTCTGTAGCTAATTTTGTAAAGGAAAGTTATAGTAGCTTTCTGTTTGTTCTGAAATCTTAACTAGTTTAAATGCGATTGTGTCTAGAAGCCTAGAACTTGAGTCTCAAATGCTTCAAACTGGACCTGTTGAGTTGGCCAAATGAGGATTAAGATTTGTGGCTTATAATTGCAGATGTACAGGGAAAAGTGTATCCATGGAATAGTTCAGGGAAAAATAGGAACGAAATAGTGAAATTGGGTAAAAATTTATGCTCTAAATTCGATGAGCCACTTTCTTTGTGACAAAAAAATTACTGTCCCTGAAATTTTTGTCAATTCTAAACTTGTTGATTTAGAAGTTTGTGAGGATTTGATTGCATACAACAGTGCAGTTTTGTCTATGCCAAAATTTTAATTTTTGATAGCCTTTTGGGTCAAATTTAACTGGGTTGATAAGTTAATGGGTAGCATATGTTGAATTGTGAGTATTTCTTATTTGACAGTTTAAGTTTTTGAATAAATTAGTTTATATATGAAATTTAATATTAGTGGGCAAGAAGTCATAATTTTAATATTTTTGTCAAACTCTACCTAAAAAAATAGTAACTTTGCATCATAAACACATGAAACATAATCACACACTAAATATAATCTTATCTATGATACATGTGTCCCTTGCACTATACATATATTAGATTTAGTGTTGGTTTTACCTAACCTTTAGATTTATTAACTTATAAATCCAAATCCAGAAAATCGCCTTATTTGACGAGTCATAAAGGTTGTTTGACATATTTTTTTTTATTTATAACTCAAGATATATATTTTTTTATAAAATATAAAATAGAAATACGCTTTATAAAATAAATGGTAACTCATGAAAAGATTATTTGATTCTTTTTTCAAGATTCTTTGCCAGTCCCGTCACCTCACACATCTCCATCTTCCCTCGCAATCGAAGTCATCTATGTATCCCGATCGAATCTCCCATCACCACCATTAATTAGGACCTTGCGACAAGGGGTGGTGGCTTCGCCGAGGCTTCACGAAACGAGGGGCGGCCGGCCTCGTGATGAGGTCATGGACGGGCGACGGCGTCTCTGACGGGCAATAGCTTCGAGAAATGGGCAACGGCTTCGGCGAGGCTTCGCGAGGCGAGGGGTGGCACCTTCACGATGAGGCCGTGGAAGGGCGACAGCGTCTACGACGGGCAGAAACGGCGCGGCTTTATGCGGAGGCGTGGTCAGATGAGGGGCGGCAGCATTGCGACGAGGTCGTGTATGTTCGACAATGTTTCCGACGGGCAGTGTGCGGCAGCAACCTCCATCGTGGGATTGTGAGCGAAGCTGGTATGTTGCGGCTCCAACTACACTCGTAAGGCTCCGTCCAACACCGAGGCCTCCGTGCTCTGACAGCTGAGGTTCGCGTTTAAAAAATTATTTTTCTGTCCCCGCGCGAGAAGAGAGATGTGCCTCGCGAGGTTGTGGTCGAAACTCTGACAAGTGGGTCTCACTGACACTCGGTTGGTCAAAGCGGCAATATTGGAGTGGTCGATGACGCCTCGTAACGCGTTTTGTGGGGCTCACGTTGCGACCGTCCGTTGCACTCGTACCTGTCCGATAAATTAAACTGACTGGTAGATCCAAAAGAAACTCTGGTCTACGTGTCAGCGATAGCGTGTGCAGTAGAAAAGTGTGGCACGCGAAGCGGTGAGACCCACAAAACGCGTAAAGCTGTGTAGGTGCACTCGTTTCGTGTGCCGCGTGCATGCCGGACGTGGTCGTCGGCTTTCGCCGATAGGTGGGGCGCCTGTGCGAGGCGAGGGACCACATGTTAGCCCGATAGGCGTTTGCGAGTTCTAAAAAATAGCCGTTAGTTTATTTTTGCAGTTGGTCCCATATGACAGTGAGCCATAAAATTTACCACTGAATTTATAGTCGTTGGAATTATTTTATTGATTTTGGGGATAAAAATTCATTAAAAATGCAAAAAATTAAGAAAAATTACAAAAAATTGCAGAAAAATTGTGTCATCCTCTCTCTGTAAATATGAGCATACTTTACCTCATTTTCACTCAAACAAAACCACAAATCATACACTAAACATTCTCTCATTCCTCAAATAATTTTTGAAACATTTTCCGATGGCTAACAATCCTCTGGCGGTTATGTGAACTGGTTTGGCGAGCCTAGTTTAGATGAGGAGAACACCCAAACTCAACGCAGTTAAAATCTGCTCAGTTTTCAACCTTCTCCCCCACCATACCTGATGTGTTATCCACCGTTTGTGCACACCCTGGGCTGTATGTACCAGCTCATTTGTATGCACAACCCCCTATGGCCCTTACGGCCGTAATCCTCATTTCATTGGAGTTCCGACCATCCTTACAGAAATATCTCCTCTACAAGCATCGACAAAAAATTTCTGCTCCACGTTCGCATCGGATACCGGAACTCTGTCGAGCACGCCCTAGGTCATGATTGACGACAATGACAACGCTGGCAAATATGAAGGAACCGCTGGAGCACGACGTAAATGATTGCTCTGGTCGCAACAAGACGACATTCGACTTTTCAGTGTTCATCTAAACTTGAAAATTTGTTAATGCAGTTTTTCCCCGGTTTTAGCTTAATTAATCTTGAACAATTTGAATTTTTCTTCCTCTAGAGCAGTACATGGTTGAATAACTCTCTCGACCCAGTTGACGGGAACAATAAAAAATTCGACATGTATTGGGGGAAGGTCGTTAAGTCGTACAACGCAAATAGTCTGCCCGATCGCAGACGAGCATGAAACACTTCAAAGATCATTGGTAAAAGAGCAACAAGAAAATTGTTCAATTCAATAGCATTTATTGTAGATTGCAAGATGTCTACACCAGTGGTCGTTCGGACGACCAGTTGATGTTGCAAGCACGCGACATGTATAGGCAAGAGGTTGGTCATCCCTTTATTCCAAAGCACTGGTCGAGTGCAGTACGTGGTCAATCGAAGTGGTGCCGAAGCTACTTTGATTCTTCCAAAAGAACTTGCCTCAATGAAGGTGGCCACACGTCGTTGTCGAACAACGACGATGTCTCCGTCGAGCTTTCACGATCGGAAGGGCGGGATGCGGCAAAGCAGAAGCAGAAGGGCAAGAGAAAACTAGCGAAAACATCATCGGCTAACGAGGAGACCATACAGAGCATCAACAAAGCCAACGCCGACCTTGCTAGGGTAGCCGAACAAGCCATTGTTGCATCCAAAAATTTGTAGGGGATGATCAAAAGCAAAGAAAAGGCCACATTTATAAAGTTGTTGACGAAATTGATTATGGCGGGGACATCCATTTCTCGGATGACCAGAAGATGGTGCATGCGGTCGCATTAGAGTACGTCAACGACATGATTAAGGAAATGAAGATTAAGTAGTAATCTGAACGATGTACTTTTCATTTCTATATTTCTACTGGCACTATTAATTTAACTCATTTTAGATTTACCTGTTCGAACTGTGCCATTTAATCGATACTTTTGGATTTTAGCCATTCGAACTGACACAGCTGATTAATGCTTTTTGGATTTTAGCTGATGGAATTGACACATCTGGTCGATGCTTTTGAATTTTAGCCGTTGGAACTGAGACATGTGATCGATTCGTTTCTCCCTTTATATATTCGAACCCCTCATTCCCTCATCTTCGCAACTCAATAATGTCAACTTTACATCCGAAGCATTTGTTCTTCGAACACCAAAAGCTCTTGCCTTATCAAAAAAATGGCGTCCAACTCAAGCACAAATAGTGCAAAGAATGAAGCGATCAACCAAATTGAAGAGTTCGTGACGGCGTTTGTATGGAGCGGGATGACGCTTCAACCCCTTCACTATCGTGTTCTTGATGATCTTCAAGCCAGCATAGATGCTAGTAGATCATACCGCCGCCGACGAGGTAGTAGAAGGTAGATCGACAGAGATCGCAAAGGTGGTCATAACTGTCTAATGGCGGACTACTTTGCCGACGTTCTGGTCTACCCCGCCTATTTGTTTCACAGAAGGTTCCGAATGGGGAGACCCCTCTTTCTGCTAATCGTCGAAGCTCTTGGGGAGTGGTCTCCGTACTTCAACGAGAAAAAAATACTCTCCTTCGGAAAGTGCTATCTCCTTTGCAGAAGTGCATTGCGGCATTGCGCATGTTGTCGTACGGCTCCTACACCGATGTCGTCGATGAGTACGTACGCATCGGAAAGTCGATGGCCATTGAGTGCTTGGCGCGTTTCGTTGAAGGAATAATTGACACGTTTACGGGATATTATCTCTGTAAACCTACTATTGATGATCTCCAGCGTCTGCTCCAGTAAGGAGAGGATCGTGGTTTCCTAGGAATGATGAGAAACGTTGATTGCATGAACTGAGAATGATGCAATTGCCCAGTTTCATGGTGAGAGCAATTCATCCGTGGTGATTAAGGAGTCCCTACAATAATATTTAAAGCAGTCGCCTCGAAAGACATGTGGATATGACATGTCTTTTTTGGTATTGCCGGATCCAACAACGACATCAACGTGTTGAATCAATCCCCCTTTTCACTAATGTTTCGAGCAGCCAAACTCCTCTTGTTCAGGTTTCTGTGAACGAGACAGAGTACAATATGAGGTGCTATCTGGCTGACAGTATTTATCCCGAATGGGCTGTCTTTGTGAAGACCATGCACTTTCCCCAAACGGACAAACTCAGGCTGTTCGCACAACATCAAGAAGGTGCAAGAAAAGATGTAGAGCGAGTTTTTGGAGTCTTACAAAGTCGATTCGCTATTATCCACAGCCCCAGTTGATTTTGGTGACGGTCAAGCTTGCCAATATGATGAAAGCGTGTGTCATCCTCTACAACATGATAATCGAGGATGACCGGCACTCTCATAACCCGATCACCCATTCGTACGATAGTTAAGGGTCATCTACCATAGCACCGCCTACTTTCCACGGTAGTGATTTACCAATTTTCGAATAGATGCTAGCTCGAAATGATGCGATCCGTACTCGTCCTACGCATTTGCAACTAAAACGGGATTTTGTTGACTACATTTGGCAGCATTTCGGAGGCGAAGGTACAAAATAGTAGTTTACTTATTTCCTAATTCACAAATTTGTGCGGTCGTTAATGACCAAATGTATCCGAATTTTAATTACTATGTTTCATGTTGTTTTCTATGTGCGATTTGAATTAGATAATTTCAAAAAAAAAACTTCTATGTTATTTACAATTTTTATCTTATATTTTGTTGTGGTCGAATTATCCATATTTTATTTTAGCAATTTTAGTCTTTAATACATATTACATACATAGACCCCACATGAAACAAGCACTAATGCATTAGAGTGCTTGGCGCTTGAGAATGCGCTTCGTAGGTGGGCCCGAGAGAAGCTCCTCCCAAACCACCTTTACATTGGAGTAGAGAGTGTTTCAGGTGACCCTTCGCATACATGATACAAAATATGCTGAGAATATTTTTTTAAGCACCAGGGCAAACATCCTGATATTGGACTTAGTCTTAGGCATTTGGCCAATTTTTTCTTGGCTTATAATTCCAGTAAATTACAGTTTTGTTGGTTCAAATAAGACTTTATTCTAATCTCGATATGTCAAAAAAATGTTGAACCATGAATAATAGAATACTTCTTTATTCACCGGTTTAAGTGGGGTGCATGCATCGATAGTAACGTTTCGATGTCATGCAATGTGAAAAGGGCAGTGGGAAAAAGGTTAAGACGCTCCGATTTATGTTACTATCTTTTTTTTGAGACCTTGAATAGTCTTATGGATTGATACATGGTATTGTCATTCCTATAGCTGTATATCTTTAGCGATTAAGGTTCTCCTGCGGCGATGCAAATGGTGGTGCGCGTTAATATTGGGGGATGTATGTTCGCCACTTGCTCAGTGTGATGGGACAACACTGATGCGTGGGAGGAAAGCGAGCAGACCGTTAGCATGCGGCGACAAAGATGTTATCGTTGGAGAAGACGAAGACGCTTCGCGTTGCGGTTTTGCAGGCCCCATGTTGCATTTTATTTTATAACGTTACTCATGTGAAATGCATATTGATATCTGAGGTCAAGAGAAAAATGGGTCCACATATCAGTGAGAAACATGTTAAGTGCGTGCGTGAAAAAGCGGAATATGTGGGACTCACCGCTAGTATGAGTGCGCCATATCCGTGCTACTCACATTCACATGTAATTTAGCCACATTCGACGACAACTTGATCTCATGTCCCGCGTCCCCACTTAACAGTCCTAATGTTAGATTTGGTTGCGTCACGAGTGAGCGGGGCGCATGGGGCCTATCTAACGCATTTATCGCGTGAGTGTGCCAGCCTTAGTTTGTTTGCTGATGCGCACATTGTTGACTCGCACTCTTTGAGAGGTGGGCCCATGTTGGTTGGCCCCACACGTCAGAGAGACATAACCCAAAATGACCGTTGGAGTAATATAAAATTAGATTTAATTTTTATAGGTGCCAGTACTATACGCACAGAGATTGAGAGGTGGGTCTGGTGCTTCCTTAGCCACATGTCAGTATCTGTTTTTGGTTGCCGTGTGTAATGAATGTTAGATTTTAATTTTTGGTAGATTTTAATATTTAGATGTCACATTATTTAGAGTCAAGAAAGAGTCAAGCCATTGACTCTTTGATTTTTCAAGAGAATTTTTATACGCGTGACACAAAATATTTTTTTAAGAGAAAAAATCTACATTGTTGGAGATAACCTAAGGCTCTCTCCAACGGCGGCTCCTTCACCGGCGTGCATCGACGTACATTATTGCTTGCCCGACAGCTGCTCGGTGTGATCGGACGTGTGCATGCTACGAGCGGAAGGCGAGCTCGTGGCGAGCGTAGTGCTGGCGTTGGAGGCAAAACGGGCGCTTCATCACGCGTATTGCGGGTCTCATCAAGAAATAAACCAGCTAATCGTACTCACCAAAACATAAATCTAACAGATGGGTCTAGAAAATAAAAAAATCCATATGTTAGGCAGTGTGTGGGGTTCAAGTGTCATTGAGAAAAATTGCGTGGGCCCCACGGCAACGAGCAACGTGCCCGTGTTAGTGCACACGCATACCACACGAAAATCGACCAACAATGTGGAAATTTGGGTCCCATATTTGGTGTCCCCATATGTGGTTAGTGTGTTGATTTATCCTGTGTTGCACAACGGTGAACAGAAGTGCGCAGCCTCGTTGTTGTCGGCGACGCGCACGCAGTCCACTCAACCCACTGATCAATAGGTCCACTACTTTTAGGGTCCACCTGTCATTGAAATATGGGCAAAACGACTGTTGGATGAAATTTAAAATGGAACATTGTTCCGCACGCTAGTTTTCCTAATCCAGAGAAAATGACAGGTGGGGTCGAAGTTCTGGTGGCCCACCTGTAAGTTATGGGAAAAGAAATAAAATGACCGTTGGTGGATTTATCAACCGTGGGCCCACATGCCAGTGTCACAAAAAATGCCCATTAGAATAATAGCTGTTGGAGCTATTTTTAATGCTTTTTAGTATAAAAATCGTAAAAAATAAGAAAAAATTCCAAAAAATTTCACAAAAATCATAGAAATTTTTGACAACCCTCTCCTATATAAAGGCCAAGTTGTTATACTATTTTCGCACAACAATTTTCATCCATCTACAACCAAAGCCTTTGCAAAATTCTTGCAAATTTTTTTTGAAATCTCATATGGATTCTAATCCACCTGGCAGTTTCGTTAGTTGACTTGGTTTTTCCCATTCTCTTGGTGAAAACACCAAAAATCTAAACAACCAACAGTAACCCAATTTTCCGCAACCGCCGTATCCCCATAACTACCATCCCTATCTATCAAATTACCATCCATACCCACCAAATTATAGTCCATATACACCACACGGCCACGCATTTCCGCCACCTCCCCAGTATGGGCAAAATTTTCATTTTTTGAGTATGCCGCCGACCTATCCATAGTTCTCTCCATCACAACTGCAATCTACGTCGGTGTCCAACAACAGCACTGCAGATTTTGCTCCAGCTAATCTGGCAGCCCGAGTCATCATCGACGGCAACAACACCATTGCTGCCGTAGACGTTGGCCGAAAGACGAAGCGTTTACCATGGTCTGCTGACGACAACGTAAAACTAGTAATAATTTGATTACTGTACAGAAGTATTATGAGGGTAATGTATTTACACACGACTTCATTATTCAATTTTTTGGACAACATGCATATTAGCTTTTGTCTCAACAATTCGCTCAATGCTATTGATGGAAACAATAGAAAGTGCGATATGTACTGGGCGAATGTAGCAGCGACATACAATGAAACGGTCCCGAGAAGCAGGAGAAGGGGGGCCAAACACTGTAAGGATCATTGGCAATGGAGCAACAAAAAGGTGGTCCAATTTAATGGTGTTTGACTCCAACTGAAAAAAGTCTATGCCAGCGGTTGTTCCGATGACCTACTCATGGCGCAGGCCCACAAGATGTACAAGGCGGAGATGGGTCATCCTTTCGTCTTGGATCACTGGTGGATGGCAATTTGCAGTCAACCTAAGTGGTATGTAGTTTATGTTGATGTTGCCTACAAAAGACACAGATTGTCTGAGTTGGGCACCCACACGTCATCGCCCAACAATAATTATGCGCCACCAGTGGAGACACGGCCGGAAAGACGAGACGCTACTAAGGAGAGGCGCAAAAGTAACAACAAAGTTGATGTCATGCAGGATTCTACGGCGACAATGAAAGCGGATCTGGATGCCTTCATCAACAATCTACCTGATCGGGCCGAAAAGAGGAAGGACATAGTTGGTGTGTCAGATAACTTGCGCAACATGACGAAGTCAAAGGTAAAGTCCACCTTGTATAAGGCGTATTGGAAAATGATGGGTCTCGACAAATCCAGCTTCAATGATGCTCAGAAAGAGGAGTGTGCGGCAGACATGAAGATGCTAAGAGAGAAACTAATGCCATGGATGTCAAAGATTAGTTATTTTGTTTTTGAATTAGTCTGGAAGGCAACCATGTATCTTTCTTTATTAATCTATATATGATGCTTTATTAATCAATGGCTGAATTAAATTTACTTTGGTATCCAACTGTGGAAACTAGCTGTTGGAATACAGTCGTTGGAAACTAGCCATTGGACTCCTTGTCTATATATTCACCTCCCTTTTCACAATCTAACTATCTTCTCAAACAACACAGCTCTTGACAAACTCACTTTCGGTAGTCACTCACAAAATGTCATCTATCTCCAGTTTGAGCACACATAGCTTCGAGGAGGATACCATCAACAAAATTGAGGATTTCTTGGTATAATTTATAGAGGAGGAGTTAAAAGATCGTATTATCGCCGGTCTTTACGCCCAGTTCGACACTTCTTCATCCCGCAGACGCCACCGAAGTAGCAATAGGAGATATGTTGAGAGAGACCGCGAAGATGGTCATGAACGACTTGTCGCAAACTACTTCTCCAACTCTCCGATCTACCCCGACAGTATATTCCACCGGCGATTTCGGATGGGGAGACCCCTTTTTCTTCGTATTGTCGAAACTCTCAATGAGTGGTCCTCTTATTTCACTGAAAGAAGGGATACCACTAATTGTCGTTGACTCGCTCCTTTACAAAAGTGCATCGCAGCAATGCATATGCTCACGTATGGTGGCCCCGCTGATGCTGTTGATGAGTATGTGGGGATAGGGGAGTCTGAGGCAATTCATTTCTTGCAGCACTTCGTACAAGGTGTAATCAACAAATTTGACGACAAATATCTTGCAGCCCCACTGTCGAGAATATCCACCGCCTGCTACAACAAGGAGAGGCCCATAGTTTTTCGAGTATGCTAAGAAGCATTGATTGCATGCATTGAGAATGGAGAATTGTCCCGTAGCATGGAAGAGATAATTCACTCGTGGAGATTATGGAGTCCCGACGATTATATTTGAAGCGGTAGCTTTATATGATCTCTAGATATGGCATGTTTTTTTGGTATTGCGGGCTCCAACAACGACATCAATGTGCTAAACCAATCGCCCTTGCTCACCGATGTATTTTAAAGGGCAAGCTCCTCATGTTCACTATACTGTCAATGGCCGACAGTACGATATGGGGTATTATCTCGTCGATGGTATATACCCGGAGTAGGCTGTCTTTGTGAAAACGATACTACTCTCACAGACGGTGAACGACCAGTTGTTTGCGCAACACCAAGAAGGAGCGACAAAAGATGTTGAGCGGGCTTTCGGAGTTCTACAGTCTCGGTTTGCCATCGTGCACAGTGCTACACAATTTTGGTGACAGTCAACCCTCGCGAAGATCATGCGAGTATGTGTCTTCTCGCACAACATGATCACAGAGAACGAGCATAACGACAATGCCAAAAACTATGATTACAATGATCATTCGGGCATATCCACCGTAGTACTGCCTATGATCCACACTGGGCCTCCGCCTTTATTCGCTAATGTACTTCTAAGAAATATTGTCATCCGTGCTCAGCCTACACACAACTAACTAAAAAGAGACTTGATCGAGCACATTTGGCAACGTTTCGGAGAACACACCAATGAGTAGTATGTTATCAGATTTCGTAGTAGACTTTTTTTTACAAAATTAATTTGAGTTTATTTCGCAACATGTCATGTACCACTATTTGAATTTTAATATCTATTATTTTTATGTCAAGTGCAATTTTTAAATTAAATTTTATTTTTTTAAATCGAAAATGTTGAATTTAATTTCCTAAGTAATATGTTAACATACTACTAATACTAAAATTCATGAGTTAATACAAATTCATTAAATATATAATTGTCAATTCATATAGAGTCAAGTTAATGGAGTGTTTGATTCTTGCTTGATGCTTACTTGGTTCTTAAGAGTGTGGGGTCCGTGCTAAGAGTCAAACAAGAGCTAAGTTGTTGGAGATTTAACTCTTATGTGACTCTGTAAAAAAAATATTTTGTTTAAAAATTAAATAAGAATCAAGAGGATTGAAGATAGTATAATAAGCCCGAATGATTAAAATGGCCATATCTTTATGTATTTATCAGGGGCTTACAAAGTACTTGGTTTACATCTACCCATCTTATCTGGTACCACTAGAGTGGTTGGCCCAAGTTTCCTCGCATTAGGTTGTCCCCAACGAGGACAGTTTCATCCATCTGCACGCGGGCCCCACCATTAAAAATTATTTTTTCGACTGAAGGATGAGAGAGAGGACGCTTGTTGTGGCGTCAGCAAAATCCTTCTGCATGTGGGCCCGTCAACTTTTTTTGTCTCGGTTTGCGTGCGATCAAATTGCATATAATTTTTATTTCTTAATTTATGATTAATCTAGTTCAAATTAGATGTTGATTATATTGAGAGAATTGTAGATCTTTAAATTATCTTTAATAGAGACCAAATATGGCATATATTTGATTTTTAAATTAAAAGTTATTAATATTTTACTAAAATCACCTAAATTTAATTTACTCGTGGGCCTGTACGAAGCACCTCGCGAAGCGCCTTACATTGAAGCAGGGGTGTTTCGGGTGGTGCTTCGAGTATTTGGCACAGAATATATTGGAGAATATTCTGTTGAAACGCCTCACGAAGCGCCGATGGGTTTAAGATAGCCTTATATGGAAGCTATTCCAAGAGTTCTAGCAGCTTGTAAAATCTTGTCATGTTAGTTATTAGTCCAATCAATCACAAACTCAATCATGTGAACAATTAAAATTAAAGCAAGAATAGATTGTTTGGTTTTTACCAATAATTTAAGTTTTTTGACAAGTGAGTTATGTGAACTATGTGTTAGGATATTTTATCCTAATTCTAATTCTGATATCACTTGTTAAAGATAAAAGATTGGATCTTATCTTACTGTATATAACCCAAACACGCATAATAACAATAATAAGAATAGGGCAATCTAATAGAGAAAACATATATAATGATGGTGAGGTAATTATAATAGGAGATAAAAGATTGACAAAGAAAAATGCAAAATCTTTGAAGTACAACTTTAAAATAATATAAAAAATTGATGCTCTTAAAAACTTTTCGTATTTTTAGACCACTCTCGTGAAAAATCTACTATTTAAAAAAAATCTTAATCTCTTGCCATGTCTCATTTATTTTTAGTCCGAATTAAAGGCTCTAAACTATATTTTATTGATACTCTCTAAGACTATCTTTCATATATTTATATCCCAATATCAATTTACATAAATAAATAATATGTAATTAATATAATTTGATTAGAATTTTTTATAACTGTCCAATTCTAATATAATTAGAATGAAAGATACGGCCGGCTGATAGGCCAGAGCTTTCTGCATTTCATCCTAGGAGGGCCAGATGTCAGAAACTTTTCATGGCAAAACCAACATGTAACCGACTTGAGCTGGATGTTTGTGGAGTTGGTGAGGTGATCAAGTCACACGACACGGCAACTCTGGCCTACAGGCAACAGAGCCAGGCAAGCATGTATGTCCTTCCCCAAAGATCCATGGACATGTCCATTTATTAGTATTATTTCACTCACTTTTAATTCCATCCACGTATCCGTGATATTTCATAGGCGGGATGTAGAATTTTTTTCCAAATAACCCAAAAAAAATAAATTCAAAAATTAGTTTGAAACTTTTAAATTTTACAAAAATGACTCTCTGTCGCGAATCGGGCCGCACGACTGATCTTCAGTCGCTAGCCCAACTGGCGACTGAAGACGTGGCACGACCCAATACACCGTTGGCCCAACTCACGTCTTCAGTCGCTAGCCCAGCTAACGACTAAAAATTGAATAAATATTTGTGGGGGTGGGATTCAAACGTGGTCTCGAACGGAGAGAGACAGCCTCTTAACCAACTAGACTACAACTAGTTTTTGTAATTTATTGGTATGACATAGTTTTATATCTTTTCAGTGGCTAGCTCGGTTAGCGACTGAAAGCATACGTGGCACGTGAACTGGGCCAGCGGGGCGTTGGGCCGTGCCATGTCTTCAGTCGCTAGCAGTCGCGCGGCTCGGTGCGCGACAGAGGGTTATTTTTGTAAAATTTAAAAATTTCGGACTAGTTTTCGAATTTATTTTTTTTTTGGATTATTTGAAAAAAAAATTCCGGTATGTTCGAGTGCTGTACAATCCTACCCGTAATAAAGGATCCGCATCCTCTTTCTTAGTAACAAATGGCGTAGGGTGGTTTTCTTAAAAGTCATGGTACAAATATTTTTTTTTATGGATTTTCATATTTTTTATATAAGAATTAATCTTATCTAATTTTTTTATATATAAGAGTTATCAGTTTTCGTCACATCCAAATTTTTTGATATATAATAGTTTTGAGCACCTTAATTACACTCCTTTTTAAATATTAGTTATCCAATTAGAATTTAAATAGAAAAGAAAGTGGGATGATTAGTTATCTAACAATAAATTTAGGAACCCATTTGACCTAGTTTGACTTCAACTTATAAACTGGTTTAAGTTTATAAGTCTAATAAGACAAGAGGAAGGGGTTTAAGTTTATCTGATGTTTCTAGTTCAAGAAGATTTAATTTAAATGATAAGATCAAAATCTAACCCTTTGTTTGATCTAATTTCAATTTATCTACTAGGCCAAATTGATCTTTAAAATTTCTCACCCAACCTTGATCTTCACTATTAATTTATGATTAAATAAAAAAAACACATTTATTTTATTGTTTAAGATAGAAGATACGAATCCTACAATAAAAAGTGACTAAATCATATGTATCATTTTTATTATTACAAACATTCTTGCAAGGTTACACCTTTTTTTCATCCTTTAATTTAAAACTTTGTTTCATCTTTCATCCTTGCTTCATTCTTATCCTCCTCCTTCCTAGTCAACACCCCCCCCCCCCCCCCCCCCAAGCAAGCGCCATCACCGTTCACCTTCGTATCATTATTCGTACCATTGCTAATTGACCACAACCCAAAATTATACTTCTAGTTTCTGAATTAGAACTAGAGTAGTTCGGTCAAACAGATCGAACTACTTTGGTTGGTGATTTTTCTGGGGCCAAGGTGAAGTTAGGTGGAGCTAAAACCATATTTACACTAAAAAACTTGATTGAGTGCGAGATGCTCTAACTACTTCAACTTTCAATTTTCAATTTTCAATTTTCAACTTTCAACTTTCAACATACTTATAAAGTTTAAAATAATTACATTGTAATATTTCATAACGCATAAATATCATTTAAAACATAAAATAGAGAAATCAAAATTGTTTTCAAACATTTTTAAAACTTGTTTCTAGTTCATTTGAAGTTGAAATTAGAGTTAAATGACTGATTTCTCGATAGAAAATAGAATCGGAGTCTAGCCGAACATAATTAAAGACTACGGTGACTACAACTAAGAGCATCAAATATAGACCAAATGATAAAAAAAAAAAAAGCGTGCAAAATTGCAAAAGAAACATGTACCGCAACAAATTCTTATGATGAAAATTTGTGACGCCAAGGTGTTGTGATGGACAAAGCACGGGCATAGATGGTACGGGAATTAGAAGTGATTGAGACGGATCGATGAGGTGTCAGTCTCACTGGACCTGTGGGCTCCACAACGCTACAGTCCCTAATCTTGTACTGGACCTCTCGATACGAGAAGATTCGTTCCTTGACTCTGCACATACACGAACAGCTGCCACGAGGATCAACTGCACCTACACTATATTTGGTTCATCCGATCATAAATTAGATGCCTTAAATTAAACCATGATCTGGAATAAAAAAAAAATCCATCATTTAGTTTTCTACTAATAGTCTATCAAGAGCATTGATTTTTTCATCAGATGGCCTGTATACTTGTGCAATTTATATTGTACTGTAGCAAATCACAGTACACAAATATAGAGTATGTGAGCACTTGAAATAATCTTAGATCCAGGAGTGTAAAATAGATACATGTTATCTAATTATCGAATCCGACAATCTACATATATGATTCAGAATTTTGCATCCAAATAATATTTTTTTCTATCGGAATCCATATTCAAATCCAATAGAAAATATTCATATCTGAATCCAATAAAATCCAATAAAGCTGACAAAGTGATATACTTACATATTTAAATTCAAATTTGAATGTTTTTTATATAAAATATGTCAAAATTTGCAGTAGAGCAACTTTGTTAGCAAATTCTTCAATGAATAGTACAAATATTGTACAAATCCATTCAAATATATTATTTATTGATTTAAAATAAGTTATTTTTAAATTAATATTTGTACTAATAAAATGATGAAATAAAAATTTATATCAATAATATCCGATAGAATCTAAAATCCAAATCGAGTTAGGAATAAACTGACCCAAATTTATATCCATTATATATCAGAATAACCAAATCTAAATCCGACTAAAAAAAATATAGATGCGAATATACTTGACAAATGGCTGATCCTCGTTCAATCCATTTAGGCTATCTCCAACCCACCGGCGCTTCGCTTGGCGCTTCAACAGAATATTCTCCAGTATATTCCATGCTACGTATGCGAAGCACCATCTGAAGCACCACCCTTCTCCAACCCACCGGCGCTTCGCTTGGCGCTTCGCGAGGCACCTTCTCAAGCACCACCCTTCTCCAACCCACCGGCGCTTCGCTTGGCGCTTCGCGTGGGGCCCGCACATACATTATTTATTACACATTAACAAATTGATAAAATAAAATTCAGATAATTCGAAGACAACAAATTAAAATAAAATTGTTGTAAATAACAAAAAATATTTAAAAATATTTTTATTGAAATGGCACACGGGAAAAAATATGACATATACTAAATTAAAATTCAGCAACAGTCGGCTCTTAACAACCACACAAACAACTACTCATCCGTACCGCCGGCCCCGAAACGCTGCCAGATGTGCTCGATAAGATCCCGTTTCAGTTGCCGATGTGTTGGGCGAGCACGGATCGCATTATTTCGATCTAGCATATGTTCAAAAATTGGCGGAGCATTGCTGTGGATAGTAGGCGGTGTTACGGTTGATGTGCCTTGAGTATCGTACAATTGAGTGATCGGGTCATGAGAGTTGCGCTCATCCTCAATTATCATGTTATGAAGGATGACACACGCTTTCCTGATATTGGCAAGAGTTGACCGTTGCCAAAATCGAGCGGGGCCGCGGACAATAGCAAATCGAGCTTGCAACACCCCAAACACTCGCTCCACATCTTTTCTTGCCCCTTCTTGATGTTGTGCAAATAATTTGAGTTTGTCCGTTTGGGGCAAGGGTGCGGTCTTCACGAAGACAGCCCACTCGGGGTAAATACCGTCGGCCAGGTAGTACCCCATATTGTACTCTGTCCCATTAACAGAGTACTGAACCGTAGGAGCTTCACCGCGCAACACATCAGTGAAAAGGGGGGATTGATTAAGCACGTTGATGTCGTTGTTGGATCCGGCGACACCAAAGAAGGCATGCCATATCCACAAGTCTCTGGATGCGACCGCTTCAAGCATTATTGTAGGGACTCCTTGATCACCACGGGTGAATTGGCCTCTCCATGCAACTGGGCAATTGCGCCATTCCCAGTGCATGCAATCGATGCTTCCCAGCATCCCTGGGAAACCTCAGTCCTCTCCTTCCTGGAGTAGACGCTGGAGGTCTTCGATAGTAGGTTTACGGAGATATTCTGACGCGAACCGATCAACGATTTCTTCGACGAAATTCTCCAGGCACCGAATGGCCGTCGACTCTCCGATGCGTACGTACTCGTCGACAGCATCGGCGGGTGAGCCATACGACAACATGCGCAAAGCTGCAGTGCACTTCTGCAATGGAGATAGCCCCTTTCGGTTGAGGGCATCTCTCCTCTCGGTGAAGTACGGGGACCACTCCCCGAGAGCTCCGACGACTCGCAGAAAGAGGGGTCTCCCCATGCGGAATCTTCTGCGAAACAAGTAGCCGGGGTAGACCGGAACATCGGTGAAGTAGTCCGCGACTAGACGGTTATGACCGTCTTCGCGATCTCTTTCGATGTACCTTCTGCTACTTCGTCGGCGGCGGTGCGAGGTACCAGCACCAATCCTGGCTTCAACATCATGAAGAGCGTGACGCATAAGGGGTTCGACCGTTAGACAGGTCTGTGCTAACCCAGCCACGAACTCTTCCATTTGGTTAATGCCTTCGTCGTTACCACTACTTGTGGTTGAGCTGGACGACATTTTTTTGGGGTTGGTTGTGAAGTTGATATCACCAAGAGCGGAGGCCTCGGTTGTGAAGTTCAGATAACTGAGTTGTGAAGTTCAGATAACTGAGTTGTGAAGATGAGGGCATGGAGGGGTCCAAATATATAGGGGTCTAAAATCCGAAGGCATCGATCACATGCGTCTGGTCCAACGGCTATAATCCAAAGGCATCGAACAGATGTGTCAGCTCCAACGGCTATAATCCAAAGACATCGAGTACATGTCTCAGCTCCAACGGCTAAAATCCAAAACTACCGATCACATGCGTCAGCTACAACGGCTAAAATCTAAAGGCATCAAACAGATGTGTCAGCTCCAACGGCTATAATCCAAAAGTATCGATCGCATGCCACAGTACAAACAAGTAAATCCAAAACCACTTAAATTAATACTGCGAGTACAAATGTTTAAATGAAAAGTACAATGTTCGGTCTACTATTTGTTTTTCAGATCGTTAAGCTGCTCGTTGATGTATTCTATTGCAGCCTCATGCGTCGCCTTACGGGTCTCCGATAAATGGGATGTATCCATCCCAAGTAGCTTCGTCAACGACTTCATCAATGAAGCCTTCTCTTTGCTTCTGGCCATCCCCTGCAATTTATCGGCTACAGCAAGGGCTTTGTCGGCCATAGTATTAAGCTCGGCGTTGGCTTTGTCAATGCGCTCTAGGGTCTCCTCGCGCGCCGATGATGTTCCGCCTAGTTTGCTCTTACCCTTCCGCTTTGCCGCGTCTCGCCCTTTAGGTCGTGGAAGCTCGACGGGGTCATCGTCGTTGTTCGACGACGACGTGTGGGCACCTTCTTCGTTGAGGCGAGCTCTTTTCGAAGAATCCAAGTAGCTTCGGCACCATTTCGGTTGACCACATACGGCTCTCCACCAGTGCTCCATGATGAAGGCCTGACCCACCTCCTGCCTGTACATGTCGCGTGCTTGCGATGTCAATTGGTCCTCTGAACGACCACTAGCATAGGCATCGCGCAACCTGCAGTAGATACCATTGAACTGAACAATTTTTTTATTGCTCTTTTGCCAATGGTCTTTGCAGTGCCTGAGATCTCGTCTGCGATCAGGCGGACTGCTCTCGTTGTACTCGGCAACCACCTTTGACCAATACTCGTCGTATTTTTGATTGTTCCCATCGACCGGGTCGAGGGAGTTATTCAACCATGCACTGATCTGGACCACGAAAAATCCAAATTTAATAACAAAGTCTGCGATAGCGGAATTTAGTAGTTAGATGATCGAGCACTCACAAGTCGCATGTCGTCATGTTGGGACCAGAGCATTTGTTTACGCTGTGCCCCAGCCCTTCGTTCGCCTTTGCTAGCGTTGTCGTCGGCCTCGATCACTTCCGGGGCCGAGCTATGCGGAGTCCCGGTATCTGATACGGACGTGGACTGGGAATTTTTGCTCGGTGGTTGAGGGGGCGAGATTCCTGCAGACATGGTCGGAGCTCCAACGTAATGAGGATTTTGGCCGTAAGGGCCGTAGGGGGATTGCGAGTACGGATGTCCATATGGAAGTGGTTGGCCGTACGGAGGGGGTGCACCATACGGTGGATAGCACATCGGGTATGGTGGGGGAGGAGGCTGAAAACTGGGCGGATTTTGACTGTTTGGCGCTTGAGAGTTATCCTCATCTAAATTTGGTTCGCCGAACCAATTAACATAACCGCCGGGGGGATTATTGGCCATTGGAAATTTTTTCGGAAAAAACTGGATGAACAGGAGAGTGCAAAGTGTGTGAGTTTTGGTTTGTTTGAGGGTAAATGAGCTGAAAATTGGGCATATTTATAGGCAGGGGGTCACACAAATTTTCAGGATTTTTTTGCAATTTTTTGGGAATTTTTTGGATTTTTTATGAATTTTTAATCTCAGAAATGAATAAAATATCTCAAACGGCTATTTTTAAACGGCTTAATTTAAACGGCTATTTTTTGAGTCGCTGACAGGTGGGACCGAGGGGACGAAAGCTGCTAACGGCTATTTTCCCCCCAAACAGGCACTGACATGCGGGCCCATAACAAACGCGGGCCCATTTGCCAGCGACCCAGCACGCGCACGCACGCGCTGCGCGTTCACACCAGCCCACGCGCTTTGTGGGGCCCACCGCGCCTCGTCCCGCACCTGCACACTGCGCACACACTCGCTGTCACGTGGCCCCGAGATGCGTTTGGGACCACCTGTCAGTTTGCTTTCACGGGAGGGTACGAAGCCACCTTTTCTCGCACTGTGGGCCCCGCAAAGCGCGTGGCGATGCGTCCACGGGCGCTCCAACGGCGCAGCTTCGCCCAATCACGCGTCAATGGGCCCACCTGTCAGAGCGTCACAGCTGCATCCTCGCGTGGCGTGGTCTCTCTCCCGTCGCAAATTTTTTAATATTTTTTTCCGGTGGGACCCACCTGTCAGCGCGTCGAGGATGCGGCGTTGGAGATAACCTTATACCCTACACCATAAAACAGGAACACCTGCACAATCACCCTCAGTGCACTAACATCAACGATATCTGGAAAGGACGCAAGAAAGGATCCAAGGAGGGGGCGTGCTCCATAGGTCCTTGTATTTCTATTTCTTGCACAAGGCCGCTCGAAAACTCCATTGCGACTATAAATAGAGGGGATAATTAGAAATAAACTTATATAATATAGTTTAAACTTTACAATTAAAGTGATTTGTTGAGTCTTTAGTTTATAAACTCGCTTCAATTTAATTACAAAGTTTAAACTTAGATAAACACAATTTAAAATTTATGGAGTTAATAAAACACGGAATATGTTGTGTTTTTTGGTCTCAATTTTATCTTATAAATTTATAAGATTAATATAAAACTCAACCAAACATTCTTTCCATCAACTCTTAAGTGAAAACACTGTGACATGTTATTTCAACAGTACTCGTAGAAAATCATGTTTTTACTATTGTTGTTATCGAAAAAAGGGAAAAGAAAGCCCCTCATGAGGATTACATTTGGTCAATAAGTAAATGTAATATTCTTAGGTTCAATAAATTCCACAATTTAACCAAGATTTACGAAGTCAGTACAACTAAATTGTTCGTGGCATGCTGTAAAACAAATTTAATCCATTTGTAAAAATCGTCATCTCTAAAAGGCATTCAAAGTTTGTCACAGGTTAGAAGACTTTGCAATTTTGTTTCAAATCTTTTGAGAGAAGAAACTAGAAAGGCAGTGAATGGTAAATCTCTCTCTTATTAATGCTTCAAAGAAATTTTTTTTTCTGTACATCTCTTAGGCAGAAAATAAGGTTAAATCAGATTTCCCCCAATACCCCAATATCCTTCCTTCATGAACTATAACCTATAGCACCAGCTGCTGCTGCTGCTGGTGCTGCTGAAGCTGAAGCCTACCCTTCAGAAAACTTCTGCAAACCCTCTTCCAAAACTCCCGGTCTGGCGACCGCACGTCGAAGCTTGCTTTCGCAGTCTCCACTTGAGAGTCCTGTAAAGATCAATCAACTTCATTTTTCAGTTTCTCTACAGTTTCGCAATGTTTTCAGCTACTACAGTATTGGTTCTTGGATTGTTCACATGGTAAAGACAGCAAAACATGGTCATTTACCTGAATCTGCTTGTTCTGGAGAAGGCGGTCGGCGATGCTCATGAGGATGTCCTTGTTGTACTCTGGATGGCCCTGGACGCCCATGATGCGATCACCGTACCGGAACATCTCCACGCCGGTCTTGTCGGACCTTGCCAGCACCTCAGCATGAGGGGGAAGCTCCCACACCTGCACTTTCAGCACAATCTCTTAAAACTCTGAACTTTTTAAGCCTGATGGAAAATGCACTGATAGAACTGGGGCTGATCATGTGTACCAACCTCATCCTGGTGGAACTCGATGATAGGCATATGGGGTGGAGGATAGAACAGCCTCGCTGCCGTGGCGGTGGGGTGGAGGCAGGTCACACCGATGTCCCATCCCTTGCTCGACCGGCCCGTCTTCCCGCCCAATGCTCGGCACAGAATCTGCAGCAGAAAATTCCTTCTGGAATCAGTCATACTGCTTAAATGTTAAGAAATCAAACATTGCCCAATACTATATAAACATCAGTCTTTATTCTTGTATGTTCAGAATATACTATTCATTCAGGAATCTTTGATTTCTTGACCCAAAAAATAGGAACTTTTGGCATTGGAAAGGTCAGGTAATAAATCTAGCTCTCTTGAAGAGGTCTAGAGGCATTGGAATTACACCTAAAATTAGACCAGGTCAACAATTAACTAGTAATAGTTAGGTATAACCCACCATTCTTAGTCCCTAACGACGTTTCGAGAAGGGAGTCCACTCCATTCACAATCACAAGGATTGGTTGGGACGACAAGTCGACAACACCTCACATCCAGCGCCCAACTCACTGGAAGAAATTGGCACTGTCATGATGGGAACTACCATAATACTATGTTGCATTTAACCGAAAAACACGGAACTTGTCACAATATTATTGTTCTTGCTCTTGTTCCATGGAATATGTTTCTTCTCAAAAGAAACCAATTAAAGAAGAAATCTCAATTTGAAGAGGTATAATCTTTCGTCCATTAGAGCAATCCAAGTTGAATTTCCCAGCCAAAAAAACAAATCAGGTCTTCAATTAGGTGTAGGACAACGTCCATAAAGTTAATTAGGTCAACTGACTGGCCTTCGATTATACAAGGCTTTTGACATGCTTTTCTGCTTAAATTTATATCTTAAAGAATCTTAATTTTTGACCAACTTTTATACCAATCTTTTGACATGTTTTTTCTTCTAAAATTCGATTTACACTACAGAAAAAAAAAACTGAGTTGATACACAGCAGTTACAAATTTGGATACATCCAAACACAAACGAATTGTACCTACTTACGTCAACTCTAAAAAAATCATCTTTTTATAGCATGGCACACACCATATATTGTTTAAAAGTCATTTTCAGTTAGAGAAGGCCACATATGCGTTGGCTAGAACATTCAATAAAACATACAATTATGGAGTAACATTATCTTTGATTGGACCAGAAGGGCAAAATTTCTTTACCGTGAAAGAAAAGATCACAAAAACCATTCCATCATGGGTAATAGACAACCAAGATGAGCTAAACTCGGGCACAAAGTTCTTTAAGAAGACTAGCAATCCAAACCATCCGTTTCAGATCAGCGAGCTATAAAGGCCGTACAATCTTCGATTGGAGGGAAGCTTCGTACAGAAGTTTTGTCCGGACAGGAGTGGCAACAGGTGGGGCCACAGCAGTCTCGGCCGTACGGAGATCTTGCCAAGGGAGCGTATAAGTTGTAACAAGAGGCAAAAAGAGTGTCTTTACCACCTTTACCTCTGTGCAGGGCCACGTCATCTCACGTGCACTGCCGCGACACGCCCAGGCCATCCAGGGAGGACTCAGCAAAGCTTGTCGTTTTAACACTAGAGAGCTCTTTTAAGCAACGATCTAATCAGGTTTTAGCTTCCATTAAACAAAGCCACTTTAACTAGGATTAACGTGACATGACACAAGTGTGGGCTCCACTCACTCGATAGAGGTACGCGGTCTACCAAACACTTGTCGCAGATAGAGAAAAAGAAATTTGAACATGCAAATAGTGTTGTTCTCAACAATGTATCTATAGGGAATAACCCCTGCTTTCCAATTATTTTTTTTTCTCATTTATTTAAAACACAAATGATGTGATGAAATGGCTGTACTGTATATACCAAATTATTAAAAACAACTGCAAAGTTGTGCATGTAATTTACCTACATTTATGACACCTCGGAACAAGTTTTTATTTTTGGCTCTGTTGCATTAGCTGTAATAAAATGAATACAACAGATAAATAAAGTTATTACATTCTATTAACTAAAGATTTACTCTTTCATTATTCATATTAAATGTTCATACTATTTTTTATAATAAAATATTATTTTGTGTAATGGATGTCATTTAAATAATTTAAACAAGGTGCATCTTAAATAAGCTTCTATTAGCCCAATTCAGCAAGAAGGGCTGCATGAGCTAAAATGCTTAACCCTTTTGTAAGTCTATCCATTTGTCCAAGTAAATCCGAAATGCCCATATTTGCGACCAAATACATTGATATATAACGTAGGCTATAGAGAAACACCGTAAAACGAACGGCACAACTAGACACAGAGTAAAACCTTTAATTCCAGAGGCATAAACCAAAAAAAAAACCAAAGTAAAATTTACTATTTTACCCCCAGACATTGAAAAGTGTAGAGAATGCAAACAGAAAGAAACCAACCAAAGAAACAAGCAGCCATGAACAAATCCAGATTTTTAAAAAAAATAAGAAAGAAGGGAACAAGGTCGAACACCATGGATGCGTGCCTACCTGATGACCGAAGCATACGCCGAGGAGACGCTTGCCCATGGCGTGCAGCCTCTGTATCAGCTCCACCAGCCGCAGGATCCACGGATCGTCGCCGTGAGCATCGCTGCAGCTCCCGGAGATCACGAACCCGTCGAACCCCTCCGCTTCCTTGTCCTCCGGCAGCTCGCCGCGCACGGCGCGGTACACGCGCCACCGCTCGCCGTCCTCGGCGAGTAGCGAGCGGAACACCGCGAAGTAGCCCCCGTACGCCTTCCGCACGTACTCTGAGTCCTCTCCGCACTGCAGCACCGCGTATGACGCCGCCCTAGCCACCACCGAGCCGCCGGCGACCACCTCCACGGCAGTCGCTGCCGTGCTCTCCATTGGCCCCATTCCCATGGCGGCGATGGAATTCTTGGGATGCGAAGAGAGGAGAGGAGAAGTGGGGAAGGTGTGATTGGTTCTTGGTGATGTTTTGGAGGAGGAGGGGAGGGGGGGTATTTAAAGGTGAGGCTTTGTGCTTTCTTTCTTTTGCCTGCTTTGTGACGATGGTTTTTACTGTTTCTATATTTATTTTTATTTGGGAGGGTTTTGGAGGCAGCTTGGCAGGTTTGGACTGTTGTTTTTAAATTCCCCTCTGGTTTCTGTATTCGCTTCGGTTTCTTACCGTTTGCTATTTTGTGAATTTCTATCTCAAAATTGCATATATTCTCCTAAATCCATCCAACAAAACTTTCATCGTATAAGTTTATAACCGTCTACATTTTTTAGTTTATTTTAACCAACCAATAAAAATATATTACCCAATATTTACCAGTATTTACAATTTTTCTCATACAAAAGACATACAACATCAGTATTTATACGTATCCTTTACAAAATAGTTATTTTGTGTTACAAACGGTGAACTTTTCTTGGTTAACCTACAAGCTACAACAATTACGATTAACTCTTGTGGGATGTTTATTTTACAATTATCCAACTATAATAAATTTAATATGTTGTCTAACGTAATGGATGATATTTTATTTAGCCAGATCATTATTAGGGATAAAAAGAGTGAGGTGGTGATAAATCCCACCATTTTTTAACTCTTTAATTTGTAACACTATAATGAATTTGGACGGGAAAATGAATTTATTCATTGAATTTAAAAATAAAAATTCGTTCAGTAGTACCATACGTGTACATGTATAAAACAAAATCACTTTATTTTCCAGAAAACGATGTAACTTGAGTAATGTAAATTACTAATACTACTTTTTTTTTACCCTCTTGGAATATGCCCTTTAGAAAAAAAAAAAAAAAAAGGTTGAAGAGTGCAAGTTATTACTTGGAGCTATTTTAACTTGCCTGTCATGAGACATTTTACTTTATTTTTTTGTATTTATTTTAGCATTGCTGAAATCTTAGTTTGTTTCATGTATATCTCTTTTTTAAATACTCGCTACATTTAACTTTTTGAGAGAATTAGCTTCATTGCGTTGTAAAAATTGAATATCTGACAAATATCAGTCTTGGAGTTATTTTAACTTGCCTGTCACAAAACATTTTACTTTATATCTTTTTGTACTTATTTTATCATTGCTGAAATCTTAGCTTGTTTCATGTATTCTCCCTATTGAAATTTTTGTCATATTTAACTTTGGGGAGAATTAGCTCATTGTATGCAAAAAATTATGTATTCCGCAAATATCAGTCTTGGGGCTATTATAACTTGCCTGTCACGAAGCATTTTACTTTTTTTAAAAATTTTACTTTAGCTCGCTAAAATCTTAGCTTGTTTCATGTATTAGCCCCATTTAAAATACATCACAAAGAACGAGCCCTACGAGCCTTGGAGCTATTTTAACTTGTCTGTCATAAAACATTTTGCTTTATTTTTTTTTTCTTTGTACTTTAGCATTGCTGAAATCTTAGCTTGCTTCATGTATTATATCCTTTTTCAAATGCTATGTATATCACTTAGTATGTCATTGAGATATAGTCTTATCCCCGTTTCCTAGTCTCGCAATTAGACAATTTGTTAAAATGAAACTTCTTTGTGATATGGATCTAATTTTTTGAATTTTTTAGTCAATTTTGACTACTAACATATTTATAAACATCTACGATGATCTTATTAAAATAATATGAGCATATATGTCTTCAAAAATACTTTGATAGTATTATTTTTTAAAAAACTTTTACTCTACTAATATATTATAATAAAAAAATAATGGTCGAAGTTGTCTATAGAAAAATCAAAGATGATGACTCTATTTGGGATTTTGGTGCACAATACTATAGTGCCATGACGTATTGTAGTTGTAAAAAATATTTGTTATATATAATATTTTCTCCATTACAAAATATAAAGTGTATAGTTTTATCAAATTTATTGTAAAATATAAAACATGCATGTGAAGTTAATAACATTTTTCTTGTTATGCTCTCATTTATTTTTTCCTCCCTTCAATATTTATAACTAATGCTCCACACTAAATATTCTCTCTTTTATTTTTAGGATATTTATGATAAAAACTAGTTTAGTCATTTTAATTTATAATTATCTTAAACTAATCAGAATATATTGTATATTATGCAATGAAAAGAGTTTGTATTAATATTATATTAACGGTTAGCAAATAGTGACACCTATAAATAAAATGTCAAATAGAGTTTTGAAGACGCACCATAGTTGATAGCAGTTGAAGAACAGTAGTCATAAGGAGGATATATGTGCAGTCTCCGAGGTGTCCAAAACGAGGAACTATCACAAAGTTTGCTGTCTTATCTTACAAAGGTATGCACAGGGTTCTGGTTTGAACGTGTAGTCTTCGAATGCACCTAGACGTGGTTTCTGGTGGTAATAAAATAGCGTCCAGGTGCAACGAATCCGCGGGCTGTGCGATCAGCTATTAGTAAATAGACAGGTGCTTAAATTTCCGCAGGAATCCACGTATGTTTTGTTTGTGCTCTAAGAATTTCACACTCCAAATTTCTCCAAAATTTTGATGTTGCTACTAGTACGCGAATGAGGATCGTGAAGACTCGATGTAGCCATGAAAAATTATATCTTTGAAAAAATTGTCAAATGAAAAAATATTCTATTTTTTATGGTAAAGAAGCATCTATTGATTTCTTCCATTTATTCTTCATATTTTCTAGAAAAAGATGTTTATGTACAATCACCTTATGATACTGGAGATAAGATGACAATCTAGTAAAGAACTTTCTATGGTTCAAAGATCATGTTGATGATAACATGTGAGATCCCAAACAATCATGTGTGAAGTTAGTCTAAACTCTAAAGTGAGAAACAGCTATATATAAAATCTAGCAGAGAAAATATATTAATTCCAATCTAACTCTTTTATGTGAGCGGAGATGAAAATGTAATTGAGTTAGTGCGTGTTTCTGTAGCCTATCCGGCATGATGTGCCTATGAGCACTACTGTAGTGGATTTTGGGACCTTACATTTATACATGAGTGAGAAAAATATAAATGGATTAGATTGATATGGGATGTCGAAATATCCAAAGGATAAAAACCGTGCGAAATACTCCCTAATCTAGCCTAACAGACTTCAAAATTTAACAAATAGCAGCTCATAGGTTTACTTGCCCCGATCCAAAATGGTTAAATAAATTTATATAAATTTTTCCTATGATTTTTTTGAGATGCTACGGATACACAATCTACAAACCGTATGTATGCATTGATACAAAGGCATCGTACCACTTATTTGTTATCCTACAGAGTAAGCACGTATGACCTTGTATGAGCCAGCAGTGTGCGAGTGACAGCAGACAAGTAGGACGACCATAAATGAGGACCAGCAACAAGAGCCATGCCATCATCACCCATGGGCTATCGGAAGCTGGTCCATCTTGGATACTTCCCAAAAAATCATTGGAGTGGTAATCATGTTATTTAAGAAACATCAATTCCATTTTTCTAATTTTCAAAAGGAAAATTGTAATTAATTATTAAATAATCTACAGTCTTCGAGAAAAGTATACTTACACATGCATTGTTTTGCTCGAGGAATAAATGTAGATTGTATTACAAGACTAGTGGCGCACCATAACAATAAGACGAAAATGGAGGGAAAAAAGATTTTACATGTAAAAAAATTTCTAAGATCATCAGATACGATATCTGAGTCTGTGTATCCGGAATTATTTATACAACATCCAATAGCTCCCGCGGTTTGTAAAGTGTGCTTCACGATTTCTGTCCGAGCGTCTGTAACGCGCACATGCAGATGCAGGCAGCGTTCGGAGACCAAGGACCACATTGTGACATGTGACCGCCGATTCGGATCCGATTCCTCCCTCTTTCCCTCTGCCTCCAAATTTTTATCTTCATACTTCAAAGGAATATTTCACTATCGACACGTGTCACCGGTTGCAACTACCAACCCCCCCAAAATAATAAAAAACGTAGTCCATAGCAGTGAGATACTGTGCGTGGGTCCCGGCTATGTACTGCAAAAGAGGTCTCAATAAATAGCTCATAGTATACTGTAAATTTTGTTTGACATAATATCTGGATGCCCGGATTAGATATCCGGCTTTAAATTTCAATATATGCTGATTATATTTCATGCAGATTATATATTAAATACGCCAATCACTTGTTTCAAGCACTCCAAAAAATTGTTTGAAGGTTTCTTGAAAGCCTAGTATCGACTGCATAGCGCTACTATAAAAAGTTTGAAAACAAATTTTAAAAAAGGGATTTTTAGAAAGCGAGTTTGCCATGTCCAACAGCTTAGCCCAAATTTCTTGTTCTAAATGAATTTATAGAATAAACAAAAAATACAAACTCAACCAAACAAAAAAAAAAGACCATTTCTATATTGATTTCGAACACAAATTTTGACCAATTTACACAAATGTAGTTCCAATATTTTCTTTTAAGAATTTTTTCGTTATATTTTTCTCGATTTTACACTCGAACATTAGTTTGCACTATATACTAAATTTTTTTCTTTTTTGATAAAAGGGTTAGACGCCCCAATTTCATTTAACAAACCAGATAGAGTTACAGCAAAAGGGTTAAAATAGAAAAAGATTTATATTACTCTGCCTCATATGGATAGATGCTTCCCCTTCCAGGTTGCAAGGCGCTTATAAAGTTTGTGAATGACCACTTGCTTCCCTTTCTGCAGATGCGGGGAACTTGAAATTTTTGCTTTACTGTTATGAAAACATGTCTAGCATGAAAATTAACTTTCACAAAAAACGAGGGGATGTGTTTGGGAGGGAATGTGGCAGAGAATACAAACTCGGTGTTTAATTCAGAACTATAATCGCAATCATAATAAATTTTAGAATGTATTAAGAGTGGAGGTGAAATGCATTATAAATATATCTAATTTAGATGAATTCAAATTTTTACAAATATGTATTTAAATAATCAAACATCAATCAACATATTCTTATTACGAAAAAGGAAAATATGGAGCAAAAAAACTCCCAATCAAACGCCTGAGGGGGGCAACTAACCCTGAAATTAAGCCTCTTGCCTTCATCCTTTCAATCAGTATTGCCGGTGCATCAGCCAGCAAGTTGAAAGGTATCGGGGATAGCGGGTCACCTTGGCTTTTGAAGTAAACCCCCGTTGTCCCGTTAATCATCACAGCAACTGAACCTCCTTGCAGTGTTAACAAAATCCAGTCTATCCATTGAGCACAGAAACCCATCTTCTCTAGCATTTCCTTTAAGAATCACCAACTAACTTTATCGTACCCTTTCTCAAACTCAAGTTTTAAGGCTCTATCTTCATTTTGATTTTCGACATCTCATACAATATTGAGATTGTTTAGTTGACAAAAGACTATATTAGACTTATCAAAATTTCTCGTCCTATAGAAATCAAAATCTCTAGAAAAGTAGGAACAAAGAATTAGATAAACTGGTTAAAGTGGAAAAGCTAACATAGAATAAAATCGAATTTTTTAGTTTTTTCTTTTTTTGTTAAACAGAATTATGATTGAATCTTGGCCGCTATATATGCAACATTAATGTATTAATCTATAAGGCACTTAAAAATCTTAAATGTTGACCAATTTAGGCAGTATTGTGCGCATTTTTGTATATGGAAATTATCTTTGGCAACAAATACACCCTCTATGCATTGTAAGAATCTGAATTTCACATTTGCAAAAGATTCTCTAAATTTAAATTTTCGTCCGAAACATCCTCACCCCTTCAATTATTTATGGAAACTCAATTTAATCCCAAGTTGTGAATACCAATCACACCTAAATTTTTTATATATAAAATTGTGAGTATATTACCACACTCTTATTTTTTCCTTTCAATATAAAATCGAATTATATCAAATCCAACATGGTTAACATTAATCTGTTAAAATTGAATGCCTGACCATAACGGTAGCTAAAATCTGTTGATAATTTAATGTTTCCAAATTGGCTGTGATTTGAACAATTTCTGTGCAACTTACTCCAACAAATTTTTTTTAAAAAAGAATATTACTTTTTCCTTTTAAAAATAAGAGTGATACATCTAGGCTTCACTAAATATAGATGCTACGCCACCTAATTATAGCATTAGTAATTTTGGTGCTAATGCCATCTTTAATGTTGTTAGAAAATAGTTTCAAGAGAAGGTTTCAGTACTTTTTTTAAGAAAAAAAAACCTTTATATTAGCTTCTTATAGTATCTTTTATTTTTTAATTATCTCATATAAACATACCTTAACAATTATATATTGAAATATATTTACCCATTTCTAATAAATATCATGCAGACGCACTATATTTTTGGACTTCGTTGTGCTCGTGAAGTTGTGCTGCTGGACATATCAGTACTTCTGATGATATGGAGGTATTTATTCATTCATTCATTTAAGAAAACTATAATTGTGCAGAACAACTGTGTACAAACACACTTGTACAAATTTTTTTTATGAACACTGAACAATATGCCAGCCTTCTAAATTTTATCTGATCACATATCAATCAGTATTCGTAGGAAGTTCGTAATAAAGGTTTTTCGCGTGGCACTAGTCTAGCTTGTGACTCAGAAAAACCAAGTTAAGAAAGCACTAATAACAAACAATTAATGGTAATGTTGTACCATATTATATGCCAAAAACAACGGTTAAGAAAGAATCCTAGACACGCATCCGACGGTGAGATGAGTCACTGGGTTACCTACACTAATCTAAGTTGCACTTGCTTGTTACATTAGATAGTTCAACAGCAATGCTCGATGGAAATGTGCACATCTGCCTAATTCAGCATTCTGTCATGGATTCCAGCTAAGAAACAGTCAAATTTGATGACAGATCCTCAATTAGTCTCTGATAAATTTGTGACTTCGAAACTGTCAAAACGTGATACCTCGATCAACGTGACAAGCAATCTGCCAAAATTGGGGGAAACACAAACTAATATAGTGGTTCAAGCCTACTTCTGCTAAAGATGTGCTGTTCGGGTTTTTCTTTTTCTTCTTTTTGAGTTGTTGGATCAATGATTGGATGTCTGTGATTAGGGTGGGTGAGAGATAAATTCTGAACATTTTGAAACAAGTTCTAAAATCCTCAATTTCTCTCCTGTGTCTAACCTGACCATTGTTTTATCATGCAACACCCCTTAGGCTAACTCCACCGGCGCTGCTTCTACGGTCTGCAGGTGGGCCCACGAAATAAAAAATTAATATTCGTAGTTGGAGAAGGGAGAGAAGACGCCACAGCAAGCGGTGGCAAAATTGCTCTGCATGTGGGCCCGCGCACTGTTTTTCCTCGGTTTGCGTGCTATCAAATTACATTTAATCTTTGTTTCTTAATTTATGATTAATTTAGTTCAAATTAGATGTTGATTATATTGAGAAAGTTGTAGATATTTAAATTATCTTCATATAGAGACCAAACATCGCATATATTCTATTTTTAAATTAAAAGTTATTGATGTTTTATTAAACTACCTAAATTTAGTTTACTCGTGGGCCCGTACGAAGCGCCTCGCGAAGCGCCGATGGGTTGGAGTAGGGGGTGCTTCAGATGGTGCTTCGCATACGTGGCACAGAATATACTGGAGAATATTCTGTTGAAGCGCCAAGCGAAGCGTCGGTGGGTTGAAGATAGCCTTATAACTATGCAGTTGATGATACTTGTATGAGCTGTAGGGGATGGTTTCCTAACAGTTGAGATTTTGTTAGTGGAAATACTATATATCTCGAATTCGTGTATTAAAATTGTATTTACTCTTTAAAGTGTTATGAAATAATAACTAGTACCTATTACCTTCGTTCTTTATTACTCATCATTTTAGATTTTTCACAATCTCCTAAATACAATTTTGACCGTTAACTTTTAAAACTACATAATGGTGAAAATTATAAAATAATCATCACATGAAAGAAACTTTGATGACAAATCTACTAATATTATTTGCATATGGTGAATCTTGATACCCTTTTGCATATTAGTTGTCAAAATTTAAAAACTTTGATTTTCACATATATCAAATGACAAGTAAAAAAAATTAATTTTCTCTTTTTTTTTCACCGGTCCAATATAGACATATCAGGTAAGTTGCACAATTTGGATATACGCATTCAAAAACCTACAATAGCACTCATTAAATAAAGATAGCACGCAATTGCACAAAACTTGTGATCTTACGGCACTAATTTTGGAGCTAAAAGTTGCTTGCCAATTCATCGAACCTGCCCATAATTTTAGAAAGCGTGCAGCGGCAGCACGAAATTTTAGCACCGGTCTCTTGTTTTTTTGGAATCATACAAGTAAAAGGCGAACGAACACAACTTTATTGGATAGGATTGTGTTTAGTGTCTCGAAGAAAACTTCTTTTCGAAAATGCTCAAGTCACTTTGTTGTTCTCAATTTAAAGTTTGTTGGATCTGTTATTAAGGAACGTCAAACATGCGTGCATTTGCACGCACACAAAAACTAGAGGGAATTAGGGATCCAACTTTATCCAGATCTTGTCTCGGACCATCGGTTTGGTGTGATTTATATTAATCTGATAGTTGAAAATTAGATTCTTTGGTTGAGGACAATCTTTATAATATATTCTCCGAAGTAGTTCACGGCTCCATCTCAAATCATTAGATTAGTATGATATATACTAATCCGATAGTTAAGATTTAGTTCTTTATGCTAAGAATATTACTTGCAAATATCTTATCTCAAAGAGTAGCTCAAAACAACAAAATGACCAGGGTGGTGGTGTAGAAATTGAAAAAAAAAATTGGTTCAAATATATAGATCGAGGCAATATTTTCTCGCATTTACTAGAATCAGGGTGGTGTTATAGTTGGTAGTTGTAGTAGTGTGAATAAGAGCTATGCAACGCTAAAATTAAAGCCCTGTAACAAGGATAAATTAGTATGAGTTTATGAGTTTGACAATAAAAGGGATAATTTATTTTAGAAATTACGAATTTAGTAAAATATTATTAAATATCTCATTAATGATGGGTCCAAAATCTATATATCACACTCATAAATACCAATATTTTACTAATTTAATATTTTTACTGTAATACAAAACTATTATTTCATTAAAAAAAATGTATAATGTGATGCATATATACAGGGTAGTTTTGTCTTTTGGTTGAAAATCAACCAGTTCATTATATATTTCAAATTTAGATACGTCAAATGGACAAAAAAACTGATGGAGTTAATCAGAGAGGCAAATACAACTCTCTTTTAGTTGGACTCTGGTTTTAACCTTTAATATAGAGAAGGTAGTGTTATATAACTCCAACTCTAAATAAACTAAAACTTGAGTTTATGAAATGTTTAACAAAAAAAATTTGGCTTCTCCACTTGTATGTGTTCAAATGACTTTTGTATAATATTTATTGTAACTAATGATAGAACTATATAATTAATTCTAACTTTATTAGCATGTTTTAAGAAGTTACTAAAGCACCTCAAGCCCAGTTCTAAACTTCTAACGTAAAGATGACTTCAATTCCATGTTATTTGGTCAAGCGACTGCAGTACTATCTCAAAAATTAGACATTATATCCAGGCACAATACTTGTTGAATTTTACAGTGATAAATAAAAAATTATATTAGATTTGAGCGGCTGATACAAAGTATCACAACTTTTTTTGGTTTTTTTTTTCATATGTTTTAGGCTGTAGCACAATAAATTAAAACTTCCATTATATATTAAACAAAGAGCTGAATTATGCTGGAACAAAGTTTACCTAATTTCCAATCGCTCAATCCAAATTTCCAAACAGAAAACCTGTGGCTACGAAGGAGCCTGCGTCATTATCGGCCTGTACACACAGTCACAGACTCACAGGTGTGACCATTTTGTTCACGTTATTCGTTCATAGAGCTGCAGAGCACCTACGTGGCAGCTGGTGATTGGCCAGGATGACATGTCATTTTTGTGGTCATGAGCATCGTGGAAAAATGCAGCGCCGAAAGGACGCAATATGTTTCTGTGTGAAGCTCACTTGTCGCTTTTAAACACTTTTTGTCATCTCTAAGTCTTGTGTCGTACATTTTATTTTCGGTCAAATAGCATATGCACATGTCCGTCGAATGAACCTAAGTCCTAGGACCTTCTTCTTTACGTCTTTGTGTTGTCATTTGGAAGTACTAACTATTTTTAGGATGATTAGAAGTGCAATATTGATTAAATAAACTGCTTTCTTCTCCTTAAAGATCATAAAGCTGAGATGATTTACATGTTGACCCACTGCTAGGCTATTATCTTTACCCTAACGGTCTTGATCCCACGTTATGAAATTTTTGGTTCCGCCACCTGTGTCTCCACCATCAAAAGAAATGCGCTGGATTCATTCACTGCACTTGTCTTAGTGAAGAGACACAGGATGGATGTAAATTATCAACCGCTGCCATGCTATTTGTAAATTGTCATGAGTTGCATGCAGATGATTTATTCTCACTCTGTGTACAAATTAAACTTAAAATTAGTGTATCTGATCTAAGTAATATTATATATGTACACATCTTTCTCAGTTTAAACTATCAAAATAAGATTATTTTTGAAAACATGTTGGGTTAGGGTCTCACAATGAGCCACTTCAAGTTTGCGTGAAAACATGTAATCTCAACTTGCTCTTCACAGCCCTTGCCCTGAATATCTAATGTTTTCTACTAATACTTTGATCATATGTATTGTATCATGCCGTTCATTTCATTGTTCCCAAGTTTAAAATTGGTTTATTTTTAAAAGTATATAGTGTAAGCTAGCAACGTTATTTTGATTATATATAATTTTCTCTATATTACAAGCATTTAAATATTAACTCAAAAAATTATTGTGAAAGCTTATCAAACTACTATAAACAAATTTTTTGAATTAAAATTTTAAATATTTCAAAGAAGGATTCCTTCGAAAAAAGATTTTCTTTCCTATATTAAAAGTTCGACTTTCTTACCGCACTGTGGGGCCATTTCTTGAAAAAACTATGCATAAAATTAAAACTATATTTGACTCTTTATGGGTAATGCTCAATGATAATAGGTGTGTTAAATAGGGAGTAATAAATTCTAAAGCGAATTGAGAAGTAATAAGAATGATACAATTGGTACAAGAGCGGACTGTGTATGATTGCAATTACGACTTAATATGTGGTTCACCGTCTTTATAAATTATTAGTACATGTGCTAAATTGATTCTTTTCTCAAAGAAAAACTATTTTAGAAAGTTATTCCTCTGCTGACTAAATTTGTGCAATAAATAAAGGAACTTGGTACTTTTTGTTATTGTAGCTCTTTCCAGAGCTGAGTGACGATGGACCTGGCTTGTTGAGGTTGAGCATGGTTTTATATCTCTTGATCTATAAGTATAATTTTATCTAAAAATTTTAACTCAAATTTTTCAATTTTTTCGAGATCAATACATTTTAATTTATAACTTCAATTTATGATCCATTTAAATTAATAGATTTGTGAGGCCAAAACGATTAGATTGACACAAACGAATTATTAATCAGAATTATATATGACAAAAAATCATATGTTATGATATATAACTCTGATTGACGATCTGTTTGTATTGATCTAATTATTTTAGTCTCACAGATCTACCGATTCGAACAGATTGTAAATCGGAGTTATATATGACAAGAAAATTGATTCCGGAAGAATAAAAAAATACGTACAATTTAATTTGCACAAATTCAAAAGAGAGTTTGTTGTAACTCTGAGCCGCGATAGGTGTGAACCGACTTATCACCATTCTGAGTCGCGACAAGCGAATTTCAGCCAATCAAAGCGAGACAGGAGGTCTGTCGTGGGTCTGAGCCGCAAGATACACATATGATATGTCAAAAATGTAAAAAAATAACAAGTGTGAATTATTTTTGTAAATATTTTAATTATTTAAAAAAATTCCGAAAGAAGAATACCAATTGAAAGTTTTGAGGGGTGTTGCTTGAGACAAACAAAACAAAGGACAGAAAGCCCGTGGACAACACAACACGCACGCATGTTCAATGCATACGGGCACGTCTTCTTGACAATTCGCGTCATTGGGATTGGTGGGATGACTCGTCATGCTTGTGCCTTGGCATGGGGAGAAGTGACAGCACAAGGTTCATAACAAAAGTGCACATGGTTACTTTTGACACCAAGATTTGGCACGTCCGACCGGGACTAGTGGACCCATCTGGTCTAATCTAGCTTGACTCAATCTCATTCCGGGTTTGAGATACCAAAAATTGAAAAGAATAATATAACATGAATACTTGAATGTGGGTTGCTCGAATTGTCCCCGTTCAAGCTTGCTTGGCAAGCTGGTACGCACAATTAGACTTTTTTTTTTCTTTGGATTATCCAAATCTGAGAATGTTCAAGTCTAACTATAATTTTAGTTTCGCTTCTATTTTCATAAGTGTAAATTTGATTAATTAAGGGGACAGAGTAATCATTAAGAATATGTTAGTTTCAAGAGCTCAAAATACCAAAATGCTATTTGGTCCAAATTTTGCAATGTTGACCAAACTTGGTTAGTGTTGTTTTAGGACCAAAACTTTGGTATACAACTTGAATTTAGCCAATTCTATTGTTATTTTGCTAAATATCCAAAAAAAAAAATATGTGCCCACATTTTGGTTTGAAATATGGGACACTAACGAGGGAATTTTTTTTTTTCTAATAACCCAAAAAAAAAGACAAATTCGAAAAATAACCCAGACTTTTTAAATTTTGTAAAAATAGCCCTCTGTCGTGAATCAGACCGCGCGACTGATCTTCAGTCGCTATCTGGGTTAGCAACTGAAGACGTGGCACGGCCCAACGCCCCGCTGGCCTAGGTGCCGTGCCACGCCAGCTTTTAGTCGCTAGCCTGGCTAGCGACTGAAACCCGCCGCGTTTCTGTCGCTAGCCCAGCTAGCGATTGAAATGCTGTAGCCTCTGGTCGCGGTCGAAAGGGGCAGGGACCTAGATGCTTGGGAATTTGGACTTGTTTGCAAATCTTAAGATTGGGAGAGCTGATTTGAGATATAATTTCACACACAAGTGTAACTTTATTCTAGGAGCTTATTCAGCAGGAGATTCGATGAAATTCGTCAAGATTCGATGATTTTGGGATAATTCGAAAACAGGGCACTTTACGGTAATTAGGGTAATTAAGGTTTCAGAAAATGGCGAGGCTTGAAACTGAGGCTTCGAATGAGATTTTGGAAATCTTGCAGAAGGGAAATTTGCTCAGAATAGTGAATGGAAGATACTCCCTGAATTAGATAGAAGTTTGGAGATGAGCTGTGGGTTTTAGCCTTTTTAGGGTTCTCGGGAAATCTGAAGTGTCCTGTCATACAAAGGGACAAGATAACGAAGTTTTGGCATCAACTTCTGAAATTAGGGCACGGGCAAATCTAGGATCAAGATTATGAGACACAAATTTGAACTGGGGCAAGAAATGGCTATTTAACTAATTTGCAGGTTTGAGTGGAGTGGGATTCGAATCCGGGCCGAAAGTACTAATCGTACAAAAGCTGAAAGGATGAAAGTATAAAGGCTGAAAAGCAGAAATGCAGTTGGACAAAAGAAGAATAGTATAAAAGTGCGACAGTGTTTTTCTCAAAAGGTTAGAAACCTGAAAAAATGTAAGAAAAAACTGAACAGTCCGACAAAACCCTACATCAGGCTACTGCCCCCTCCTCCCCCTCTGTGGGGGGGCCTGATACTCCGATGGTGTGTACCGAGAGGGTGGTTGACAATCCCTGACGTGCCGCCTCCTCGCTGGTGGCGTCTGCGCAAACGGCGGAGCTTGGGAAGGCTGTGTCGGCTGCGTAGGCGGTGGAGCATCGGCAAGGAAGCTAGGATGCTGCTGTGTCGGCTGCGTAGGATGCTGCTGTGTCTGGTCGAGAGGCTGGTGCCATGCAGGAGTATCGAGCTCTTCATCCGAAGAGCTATCGGCAGGCACGAAACCCGTGTGTGGTGGTGGAGGGCGCGACGACGACGGACGGTTCGTTGGTGGCACATCCAGCGAAGTTCCCGGCGCCGACGGTGATGGTGGGGGAATCACGTTCAAGTGAGGTGGCAGCAGCACTCTGAAACCGACCAGAATCTGATCAACCTGCCGCTCGACCTCCGAACAATAAGCGTACACATCGTTGCTGGGCATGGTGGGTCCAAGGCGGGACCTGACCATCATGTCCCGTGCACCAGCAGAGACGCCGCCGAGAATGTCTAGCTGTGCACACGAATTAATGCAATTATAGAACGATATCCATGTGAAACTCAGGTTGCAAAGAGCTAAGGAACTCATAGAAGAGTGGATTCGCCCAGTAAAGCGTCGGTCATAGCGGTCGTCGATGGTGGTGGGAGGGACAGGCTCATCAGGCGCGGCTGGTGGACAGCCCACCAATCGGTAGATCGTGCGAGCTCGGTACTAAGACAGATACGAAAAATGGATGTCGTGGCTGTACAGCCTATGCTCCTCAACCGTGCGTGTGTGGGCCCAATCCATTCACTCTTGCACATAGGGCCGCTGCCGACGAAAGAAATTGTCCCTCACTCGACCCTTCCTGGATTGCCCGCGAACAAAGCAATTAATTAGTGACAGAAATCATGTGTAAAATAATATGTGAATGTAATGCATATTTGACGTACTCGTGGATATGGTGCGGGATCTGTCGAGGAGGCGGCACGGGGACAAGCTGGCGCAGGCCAAACTGGCGGATAACTCGCTCAGGCAAGTACCTCTCAATCATGTGCGAGAAGACGAGCAGAACCTGGGTGCACCAGTACACAGCATCCTGCGTACAAAGAGAAGAAAGGCCAACTGGAGCGACGGATTGGAGGTTCGCGGTGGTCCACGGATCCCAGATGACGCTATCGTCGCTGAGCAGATCGAAGCCCGTGGCGTACGAAGGATAACATATGTACGCCTGATCTGTGGCCCACCTCAAACTCAGCCTAGGCCACCTCCATCCCATCATGGGGCCGTCCCTCGCATCCCCGGCCAACACGAACTGATCCCGCGGAACCAGCGGTCGACCGATGGGGAAATGCTCGTACGACCACATCTGCAAGAGGACGGCGCACCCAGCGAAAAGAAAGCTCACCTGGTCTCTGCTCGTGGCGTCGTACAACCCCCTGTAGGTGTCGCAGAGCATGGCGGATCCGAAACTGAACCGCGGCACGTGCCCCAGGGCCGAGTCGGCAATACTCCTGGCGAGCTGAACGTATTGCCGCTCGCAGATGTCTCCGTGGGTGCCAGGGAAGAGCAACCATCCAAACAGGTACAACAAGTACGCCTCAATGTGGCGCCTGAAGACCTCCTCTGGAGCGGCCACAGGGAGCGCACCATCGCGCACTGCGCGAAGGTAACTCTGGGGAACTCCCGTGTCCTGCGCAACCCCCCCCCCCCCCCCCGGCCTTACTCCCTCGAAGCACTGTAGGAAATCTAGGCGCCATGCAACTCTCTCGGTGGCCGTTGGGACATATATCTCCCCGAGGATAGGCAGGCCAAGCAGCATGCTGACGTCTTGCAGTGTGATAGTGAGCTCGCCGAAACTGAAGTGGAACGTGTGCGTCTCAGGTCTCCACCGGTCCACAAGCGCGGTAACGAGGGCTCGGTCAAAAGGGAATCGTCTCGCCTGATCTACCATGCGGGCGAATGGCAATAGTCCGGCCTCGAGCAAATAAGGTGCGAACCGCTCATCTAGAGGCCACATCTCACGCGGTGTGGGAGAACGGTGCCCTGTAGAAGGCGTCGAGCACGGTGACGCTCCTGATGGTGCTGTGCAATCAGCTCGGGAAGCTGATGGTCGTCGGCCATACCTGCAGTTGTCACATATTGGTTGAGAAGTTAAAACATTACTGTTCATAAACAAACATTCACGACAATGCATTACGGAAATTCAGTACAACTCATATAGGGAAATTCACTACAACTCACGACAAGGCATTAGGAAAATTCACGAGAAGGCATTAGGGAAATTCAGTACAATTCACGACAAAACATTAAGTAGTTCAAACATTACAACATTACAGTTTTATTTAGGAAATTCAGTACAACTCATTTAGGTAAGTTATATGGCTTTAGTTTTGCGACGAGGTCGATGCGCCTGCTACCCGCGGGCATCAATTTCTTGTGTGACCAGGCTGCCTGCAAGCACTGCATCTACGTAGGTCGTCTTCACGCTTCGCTGCATCCATATCGTTCTGTATCCTCCTGGATCGACGTCGGCCGACATGGCCTACAAGGAACCTCTTGTCTGGGATCCACGTAATGCTATCTTCCGGCGACAGTTCTCGATAGTTTCCTCTCGCCGCAAACCCATTGAAGACACCATCCCAGGTTTTCCACAAGTACTGCAGAGTATAATAGGTTGAGATATACTGTGCCGGATCGATCCCAGGAACGGAGCAGGCAGCGATGACATGCGAGCAAGGAATGTGCAGCAGTTGAGGCTTGTTGCATGTGCATTGGGCATCTGCTTTTGAAATTTGACATTCGTGGACCTTACCAGCTCACAATGTGCCACGGACATATTTGTGCCTTAGCCGAACCTCATACTTTCCGTTCAAACGACTCAGCACTGAGACATCATGTGTCAACAATTTTCTTGTCCGAAATTCGAGGTAATCATTGATCTTTTTAGGCCAGTGTACTAAGGGGTCATGCACAAGACTTGATGCCGCCAAACTCCTGCTGTCGTAGTACGCTACTGTGTAATAGAATGCCATCTCAACTATTGCTGTGAGTGGTAAGCATCGCACACCTTTCAGGATGAAGTTGTACACCTCGGCCAAATTTGTCGTCATGATTCCGTACCGAGCCCCGCCTGTGTCGTGCAGCAACGACCACTTCTCCATTGGTTTGGGCTGAATCCATTGACTGAAATTGAGATGACTCTGGCGGCTTCCCGCACCGGTAACGCCGCCATCTTCTCCAGCACCTGCCTCTTGCAATTCAGCCAACGTACCTTCCTCTAGCGACTTCCATATTTTTGAGAACTTTGCCTCTTGGTTCTGTTTGACAAGCCGTTTGAACACCTGCATCAGGTGCCTGCTCTTAAAACGAGTGTGAAAATTCACGGCAAGATGCCGATAGCACCAACGACTCTACAAGTCATCCGAACTCAGCGATGGATCCACTCCCAATTGCATGTATTCGATCGCACTCAGCATTCCTCCATTTCGATCGTGAATCAAGCACGCACGCTCACGGTCTTTAACGATCTCATTCTTCAATTTGCCCAAGAACCACAGCCAACTGCTATAGTTCCCCCCCTCGATCGTGGCATATGCTATGGGGAGAAGTTGGTCATTGGCATCAACAGCCACGGCAGTCAGCAGAGTTCCCTGGTATTTTTTAGTCAAAAATGTTCTATTAATGCAAAGCAAGGGTCTCATATACCTGAACGATGCAACGTACTGTTGGAATGCCCAGAAAAATATTCGCAGTACCATGCACCCAGGAATCACAACACCCTCCGAGCCGATTGCCGGCGTATCAACAATTTCGGTGACAGTGCCTGGATTTGCTTCGCATATGCGCCGCAACAGCCTCGGTACGAAATTCTTTGCCTCAACATATGTCCCAAAAAGCTCCTTCAGCGTCCTCTGTTTAGTCCTCCATGCCTTTGTGTACTTGATCTTATAACCGTACTTCTCCGCGACATGTGCAATTATTACTTTGGGTGTCATTGCCGTATTTTCCTTTATTACTGACAATATCAGGCTGCCAACAAAACTGGAAGTGATATTTCTATGCTGCTGCACCATGCCCTCAGCCAGACATCTGTGGCCTTCGACTCTGGTCACCTGAAAGAATGGGCCATCTCGTGGCCGAGTGACACATACGTACCATGAACAGTTCTCGACTAAGCACCTCACAGTCCACAGGCTCAGATTTGATTTGACCACTCGGAATGGCCTATTTAGTGAAACAGCCCACGCAGTTATGGCTTTCTTTGCATCTTTCTTACTCTGAAACAACTGTCCAAGTTGGACGGTTGATTCATTATAGGACCATCGGGAACTCAGCTCATCACGAACCACAGCGGAAATCAAAGATGATGGATCAGTCCATTCACTTATAGGATTCTGCTGTTCCGTGGGTTCATCAGGAGATTCATACACTTCTGACGGATCAATATACTCCTCCTCAGTGAAATTCTCCTCCAATTCTGGTAGTTCTTCAGCTACATCTACTTGATGGCCCCCAAACAGAGTTTTATCTCTTACAGTTTGCAAAGGTACACTGCCAGTTGCACTGGCATTGGTACTGCCACCTGCACCGGTATCGACACCGCCACCGCCATCGTGACCTCCGATGCTGATATTAGTGCTGCTCTTTTCTCTTCCTATGGAATGGCTGCCCTCCGAGCTATGTGCGCATAAGATTTCAACGTACGGTATGATGACCCCGCAACCATAGCCTGGATTTGTCACAAATCGTCCAAACGAACGACATGATTTGTCACTTTTCAGTCTCTTGAGCACTCATTTGTTTCCCTCCGGAATCATGCCTTCGACCCTGAGATTATCCGTCGCAGGATTTAGTTGTAACAGGTCGACTAACCACATCTCCAAATCATTAAAAGACATTGACTGTGGTTGTCTCATTTGACCGTAAACATGCATACAACCACCAAGATAATTACCGTTTGCTCCATTACGGATTATACCAGCTCCGTAATAAACGCAAACGTACTGGGTTGCTTCATGGCCTAATCAATTTGTCATTCTGTGTTAGGTTTAAACAGGATAGTGCGACGATGCGCAATAACTGTAGTGTAATTATACTATGATATTGCGACTATGAGATGTGTCAAAACTAATTTATATCTTGTATTGTAGTAGAGTATATAATTAGAGGACCAACATTACTTAAAGTACTAAAAAAACATGGTTTTTGAAACAACATAAATTTTCTAACACTGCATTTCAGTCGTTGTTGGGCTACACGATTTTTTTTTGGGAAAAAAATGAAGTGAACAATTAAATTTATAGACCCTACAACCCTAAAAAAATAGCCCTCTCCCTCTAAACCCGTGCGGGCAAGGCTAAGAAGGCGACGGCGACGGCGGTGACGACAAGGGAAATGAGGTCGCGATCCCTAACCTAACCCTAACCCTAACTGAAAGCCAACTCTAACCCTAACTAAAACCCAACCCTACCCCTAACCCTAACTGAAAACCAAATTGCAAAAAAGAAATGAAATTTGACTTCACTCAGTTTCTTTTCAATTTTTTTTAGAAAAATTGAAGTATAAATTTCAAGGAAAAATTGCAATTTCTTTTCTTGTGGAACATACATATCAATATGCATGGGTAATACCTTTTCTCCCACTTTCTGTTATTATGTCAATAGGGTTTGGACTTTTTCTTATTCCGACAGCAACAAAAAATCTTCGTCATATATGGGTTTTTCCTAGTGTTTTACTAACCCTAACCCTAACTGAAAGCGCACCCTAACCCTAATCCTAACTGAAAACCAACCATAAACCCTAACCCTACTGAAAACTAACCATAACCCTAACCCTAACTGAAAATCAACCATAACCTTAACTAAAAGCCAACCCTAACCCAATATAAAATAAACTTTTCAATCTACATATTATCAATCATTTTAATATACGTACTAATAAACGTTTACATTTACATACTAACAAATATTTTAATCTATGTGCATACTAATAAAATTCAAATTTGAAAAACATCACATTTTTTAGTCCATTACATACTAATAATGTATAGAGTCTTCAATTTTTTAATCTATGATCATACACTAATATATAGGTTTTTTTAAAATTTTTTAGTCCATCACATTCACGCATTTACCATCCATATAAAATTATAATCTAAATCCTATCTAAATACTACGAGTTAATGATCTAATTAATTTAAATATACGAGTTAACAAAAATGTACCTCAGTGAACAGATTTGAAGAATCTCCGAAAACAGTTTTTCTCCTCATCTTTCTTCTCTTCTTCTCTTCCTTCTCTCTCTAAACAGATTTCAGTAATTTCTGGATTTTCAGAAAAAATGAAAACAGTCGTACTGTGAAAGGGATGGCTGTGGTTTAAATATCCATTTCAGTCGCTAGCCGGACTGGCGACTGAAACGCTGTACGGCACCTGGGCCAGCGGGGCGTTGGGGCGTGCCACGTCTTCAGTCGCTAGCCCAGTTAGCGACTGAAGATCAGTCGCGCGGCCCGATTTGCGACAGAGGACCATTTTTATAAAATTTAAAATGTCAGGGTTATTTTTTGAATTTGTTTTTTTTTTGTTATTAGGAAAAAAAAATTCGTGAAGCGATAGTGATCCGAACAAATCTCATCACTTGTTTTTGAAGTCCTTTGTCAAATGGATGTGAACGTGTTGATGAAAGAATTAATGCTCCCACGATTTATTTGCTAAACATACGGTCGAAACTATAGTATAGTTCTATGAGCTGTTTTAGATTGTGATTTTTTTTGACCGACAAATTTGAATAGTTGTTTGCATTTGACAATCTAACAAATCTCATGGCGCCCGCTTAGATGAGTTTGTCTAAGTCCTTTTCCCTTAATTAATTATTGCCATCTTATTTGAATTCTTTTAGTATTATTGAGTTTACCTTACAAAAACCCTGAGCTAAATAATTTGTTTCTTTAAAAAACTATTTTACATATTAATTCTGTTAGCAACATGCAAATCCTAACCATGCCCACCTGTCCTCCCGCCCTTGCTCATATACATGTCAACACAAAATCTCAACCAAACACAAATTTGAAAAGAAAGAGGACAACAAATCAAATCTCCTACCTGTTTTTACATGAACATGTACCCTAATGGTCTGAATGCCCATCTCAGAGCCCTTGAGATCAATATTGCTAACCGCAACTACTATTTTTACGGTGAAATGAGGAAATATCTCTCAATAATCAGTGCATACTCTTTGTTACCGTTAAAAGAACAAACTATTTATCTCTTAGCATAAATTAAATATTACAGTGATCCGCAGCAGAAACAACTTTAAAACAGTACGTAATCCGTACATTAGAGGTAAAAATAGTGTCACTCGTGAAGCAAATTAATAAGCTCAGGCAACTCTATGTTGGTAACCGCGGAACCGGAGGCCAAGAAAAGTCCAAATTTAGGCCTCACGAAACGGCATCGAGTCTGAGAGTTGGATTGACTTGAATTCAATTAACTAATTGTTAATACTTTTACTAGTGTGTTCGTTAGTTAGTACTAATAAGAAATCACAGGCAACTCCAACTACAAGTCTCCGAGTCGCGGGCATTGTTTAATGTTTTATGATGGCGCTGGCTTTTTGAGACCGCAACTAATTGTGCTTAGCTGACGCAAAGCCGCAATTAATCAAACATTCATGCATAAAAATCTATTGAATATGGATCACGATCCACTCAATTCAATATGGAATATTGCTAAAAAAACACACACATATAGAGAAAACATGATCTCTTGAAAGTTGATTTAGACATTCCTCAAAAAAAAAAAAAAGGTTACCTTATACATGTAATTTAGTATCTAGATGAGAGCATTTTACTTATGGAATCGGTTATTTTAAGAGTCTCTATAGAATTATAGACTTCTATGCAGATTTTTATAGGTTTATGCTATAGTCGAGTCAACTTCGCGTTGCAGTGCTTCAGATTGACCGAATGATAGATGCATGTACAATAAAGAGTAAGCAATGCTTATTAGGTAGTAGAGTACACATAAGGACGTTTCTAATCATGCTTTTGCATGTTTCGATGTCATGTGGTGAATCGTGATGTACTGTAGACGCTCTGCTTAATTGGCAAGCAAGCATTGGAACATTGGGGTGCTTTTGTCTGGAGCAACCTGGTCATGGTGTGTGACAACCACGCCAGTTGAGCAATAATTTAATTACCATGGAATTCTATCTTAACAAACAAACACTTTCTTGCATATCACTCGTATTTAGAGTACCAGCTAAACCTTCGTATCACAGGGAAAGTAGGAAAAATTTTTTGGATTTGTCCGATCCGGGGAAACAGTCTAACAGATGAGCTGTTTGTTCATGGTTGGACGGTTCGGATTACTTTCTCACACATTTCCCGATAGGAAGGTTTGCCCTAGCATATGGGTGAAAAGTTTTAAGCAGATTTCTCGGGGGGGGGGGGGGGGGGGGGGAAAGGCTTCAGTAAGCTGACTAAGCAAATCAAACCGATCCAAAGATAGATATTGTAGTTCTTATTCTCTTATTATAATTGAGGTTTTCATTATATATGTGTTAAATAAGAATCATCATTAAAATAAGATAATGAGAACTAACAATCTTAACTCTTATATCATATCTTGATGATTTTAATCATCCATTGAAATTTGAAAACAACCACTATATTTCAAAAGACCCCCGAACCATTTCACTTTTACCCTCTTATCCATTCATCTTCAAGTGACATGAATCTATATGTCTTGATATGTAAAGTACAACTCTGATCCAATGATCGAGATTATAGTTTTTATTTTTCTATTTGAATAATAGTTCCTAACAAAAAAAAAGTTCCCTTTTCTCTTACACCTTTACACAAATATTGCATTTGCCACTTGGCACATGACCATTGGCTACAATGTTATCGGACAAGAGATAAGAGACATTTTCGTACGGAAAACACTCATTAAAATAATAATCTTATAAAAAAACACAGGAGAAAAAATTACAAAAACGTCCACAGTCATCAACCCAATTGGCGACTCAACCCATAAAACACTTAGTCGCCAGCTCGGCTGGCGACTAACGCAAGCCAGGCCTTTGTCCCCAACTGGGCTGGCGACTTAGACCCTATATAACCACTAGAGGTGGCGACTGAGAGGTGCTGTCAAAAAAAAAATTCATTTGCTCAGCAGGAAAAGAGAGAGGGAAGGAAAAGAGAAGAGGAGAGAAGGAGAAAAGGAGGAAAGGGAAGAAGAAGAGAAGAAAAAAGGTAATTTTTTTTAAACTTCTCTAATTAGATCTGCTTTAGAAATTAGTTTTAAATACATATCTGCTTTAGAAATTTAGTTTATAGTATATATCTGCTTTAGAAATTCGTGGAAAATATGTTAATGATTTAGATATGTTGTACGACACATAGATCTGAGGTACATGTGCTGTCAAAAATTTGTTGATAACCTAGATATGTTGTGCGAAACTAATTTAGATGTGATGTGTACGTAAAATAATTTAGATCTGTTGTATAATGTCGTGTATTTCTAAATAAGATGTGTATATAATATTATGGATGAGCTGTGTGTCAAATTGCACCTATAATAAATTAGATTATTTGAAAAATAAAGCAAAGATTAATTTTGATTTTTTGTCGTAGACAATGTCAAAAACAAGAATAGTGTATGTTTTTCACAGGGAACAAATAATCAGAAACGGACCACATGGGGATGACCTGTATAGCTGTCACCGTGTAGACATGGAATTGAATGATCTCAGTGCAGTTAATTTTGAGGACCTTAAGACCCGAATCGTGGATATACTAAATATCGACCCATCTTTATACGAAATTGTCATAGAAGCGTTGGTGCCTACTGGTGAAACAGGTAGTTGGAAATTATGTAAACTTAAAGGCGATTGGTCTTGGGGTATGTAACGGTACTAAACATTGAACCAGAGGAAGAGGTACCCGAGCCATTCATTGATCCAACTATAGCACAGGATTCTGCCAGTGTCCCGAACACAGGATTCGTGAGTGGGCATTTCTGGCCTGGGGACGAGGCTTACGCCAACGAAGGTGAAGACGAGGGTATGCAATATTCAGGCAGCGAAGGTTCGGAGGTGGCCGCAGACTATGCGGATTCGTCTAGCGAAGAAGATTATTGTGGGATGGGACCTCCACAACAATGGTTAGATCCAAGTGGTTTTGATCACGCACGAATCCACGATGATCGCAGTTAGGACTCGGCATCGAATGAGCAAAGATTAATTTTAGGACAATATTTCTGAAGCAAGGAGGAGGCTAAGCAAGGCGTGGCGATGTGGTCCATTGCACTACGTCGCTCTTTCAAGGTGGATAGAACAAATCCACGTCTGTACGCAGTGAAGTGCGCGGTGGAGGGATGTAGATTTTATGTTTGTATTGCCCGGTACAAGGATAGTGAGCACTTTGTTGTTTCGAGAATCACCGAACATGACTGTTCAGTTACAGAAGCCTCACAGAGCCACAGGAATATATCATCCGCTTTTATGGCAAATGTGATTTTGGCGAATCTTCATGCAAATCTGGACATGGCACCAAAAGAAATTGTCGCTCAAATCGCCGACACATTCGGATACAGCATTCAGTACGGCAAAGCATGGAAAGCGAAACAACTTGGCCTTGAGATGTTATTTGGATCTTTCTATGATTCATATAACTACATGCCCGGACTGATACAACAAATCGTCGATACTAACCCTGGCACTGTAATGGACATGGTTCATAGGCCATTTGTCGGCACAAACAGTGACATAGTACATGGAGCGGAGTACATGGAGCGTATATTCTGGTCATTCGGGTAGGCAATCTCTGTATTCAAGTACATGCGGCCAGTACTTTGCGTGGATGGCACATTTTTAACTGGGAAGTACAAGGAAACTTTAATGACAGCTGTTGGCGCAGATGCAAACAATCAGCTACTTCCGATGGCGTACGCCATCGTAGAAGGCGAGAGCACAGATAGCTGAGTGTGGTTCCTTACAAATCTGAAACAAGCTGTTGTGAAGGTAAGATGAAATGTATGCGTCATTCATGATAGACACAAGGGCCTGTTGAGTGCCATTGAGTTCATGTTGTGCACAGAAGACCTGCAGTATAGATGGAATGATTTGATAAGCCGGTGGTGCAAACGACATCTTGCGGCGAACTTTTTCACTCATTACAGAAACACAGGCCTGATGAAGAAGTTCAAGCGGTTGTGTGATCAGAACCAGGGCCATAAGTTCCAACGAATTTGGGACGAGCTAGAAAAAGATACCTCGGACCTAGCTAAGGCTCAAAGATCTGAGGCAAGCAGTTCGCAACAGGCGGAAGATGAAGAAAATGTCGCGGGAACTTCAGATGGGCCGATACGTCGCAGCCGAAGATCAAGAATAAAGAAATTTAGTGAATAGATCGGTGACAAAGCTCCAGAGAAATAGTCACTACTGCACGATGAGGGAGGAGCTAGATACAGAATAATGACAACCAATATGGCGGAGGTGTACAACTTTGTGTTGAGAGGGGTGCGAGGTCTTCCGCTCACCGGAATTGTGGAATTTTCATGGCATCGCACTACTAAATACTTCCATGAGAGGGGTATAGCTGCAAGAGCACTACTTGCGGTCACACCATCAAAATATCCTCACGAAGTGCAGAGGTACTTAGAAATGAAGGCCGCGGCCGCTCAGAAACACTCAGCCCAGTGCATTCCAAATAGCAGAAGGCAAAGTTGGGTTGTTTATCTGGAAAGTAAGAACGTGGGGGGAGGATACATGCGGCCGATCAGAAAACAAGGTGTCATTTTCGAAGACGGCGTCAAGTGCACTTGTAACAAGCCAGCTTTGTTGCATAAACCGTGCTCCCATGTGATGGCAGCGTGTGCGCAAGACAAAAAGTCGAGCGAGACGTACATATCACTTTACTATGACGCACGGTTCCTCGCTAAAACATGGACTGTAGACTTTGAGGTTTGGAGCTCTCAGGAGCACTACAGAGAGCTGTCGCGCAGAGGAGGCGAGATACTGTATGTTCCACCACCACACCTGGAGCGGAGAGGCCCTGGACGATGACGGAGACTTCGAATCAGCAGTGACATGGATAATGAAAAACGCTATGAGCTGCGAAAGTGCGCTGTTTGTCGACAACCTGGGCACACGAGGAGGACATGTCCTAATGCATCCGGATCGCATCGAACGTGAATCAATCAGCAATGTTGTGCAATATGTATTCATTCCTCTCACGTATTTTGTGTTTGTTTTTTCACTCATTTCATATGACATGCTAACTCAATGTTCTTTGTTGTAGACATAGCTCACGATCGTAGACAGCTTCCTGAGTTACTGGACCAGTACTACCATGATCGTCATTGAGCTTGAGCCCTTAGGTCAGGAGAGGAGCTTCAGCCGTTCCGCCTACGATCGCTCGACACGGCTTGGCCTCTCGATGGGAGATACATCATACGGCTGAGAGCGATGGAACTGCTTCCTTTTGTCAGGAGGATCACCAGAGCAGAGTCTTTCAAGCATGATCGATCACTGGTATCTACTCTGGCGGACAGATGGAGACCTGAGACACACATTTCACTTCCAGTGGGGGGAGATGACCATCATCCTGGAGGATGTGGCGATGCTATTCGGCCTGCCGATTCGCGGACAGGCCTAGGTACCACCATCCACTCCTGTCGGATGGGATGTCACATTCACACAGAGGTTTCACCCCTGCCTCTGGGACATGAGCCCTTCCACCATGATGTGGGAGTTCCTGCAGTTTGGCTCGCTCACTTCCGGATATGCTCAGCGGATGCTGATGAGTGGACAGTCAACCGACACTTTGAGGCGTACCTACTTCACCTGTTTGGTGGCTTCATATTCACTGGTATGCTTAATCATGGTACAAGCACATATCTTTTACTAGTTGCATTTAAATCTTATATTCTATTTGTTTTTGTTTGCAGGTATGCACAACGACACGGTGGACCGTTGGCTTGTTCCACTGGCGCAGATGCTTGCAGACACGCCAATTGAGCAGATTCCACAGATCAGCTGGGGGTCAGCGGTTCTGTGTGCGACGTACCGAGCGTTGTGCGACGCTTGCGTTGGTCGTGCTCGGCAGGCGGTTATGGCTGGGTGTCCTCTGCTTATTCTGCTGTGGTCATACGAGTACCTTCTTGTAGGACGACCGCTAGGCACCGATGTGCCCGTGCCTCTGCCGGAGGGGTACCTGCCCAGGGATGCGGAGGACGATATCAATCGCCCGACCATGGGGATCGTTCGTTGCAGCACGAGCTGCAATGGGCCACCGTCCAGGTGCACGCATGCTACGGGGCTTATAGCGACGAGCTGGAGCTACTCCATCCCTCGCGTGTTGTCTGGAGGGCCTGGACGGCCACCTACGTTGAGAGCACAACTGCAGGCGGGATCTCATCGATATGTACGGGGGAGCGGGACTTATGGCTCACCCGATGTGTTCTTGTCTTCAGCCATATGTTGGAGGTATACACTCCATGGAGGGTGATGCGACAGTTTGGCTTGTTCCAACCAGTCCCTCCTGTCGACGCTGCACTCCGGTTGTCGCACGCCTAGCACAAGTAAGCTCGCGATCATCTCTGCGCATAGTGCTTCGCCTCCACGAAAATACTTAATACTTTTGTTTTTCCTGCAGGCAAACCCTTAAGGGCAAGAAAGCTTTCACTTTGGAGGATCGGCAGGCTCCGTACACTCGTCGTTGGGAGTAGACAGCAGAGATAGATCTAGTGCGCGAGGAGAGGCCATACGATCCGAGGACATATGGCGACTACCTTCGATGGTACATCCCTCGCACCATTGCTCGCATTGCCCTACCAGCTCCAACGCCTGTCGAAATCCCTGCCCTGAGCGTGCAGCAGACATACGATCCACACCACGCCTCCCGTGTGCACCACCAGGTACGCACAAATCCTCCGTTTCTTGCTTGTTATTGTTATTTCCTCTTATCATTGTGTTGTGGTCTTGTAGGTTGACAGCCTCCGTGCGATTACCTCCACCACGCAGTCGCTACTCCATCGGGACGAGGCACGTCTACCTTTGACACCCGAGGAGTACAAGAAGGCCATCATCTTCATTCATCGAGTCGCGACCCAGCTGTTGTGGGAGAGTTCTGCCACTTCGTCGACATTTGTTGCACCTCCTCCGCCAAGGGCCCCTCCCATTCAGACGCCGTCGCAGCCGGCTGCTCATCCACCTGACGTAGCCGAGCCCTCAGGTACAGTCATCGACACCCTTATTTATCTCGGTGCGCCCCCAACCCGCTCTTACCATTCAGGTGTTCCACCTCACGTGGACGTGGCGTCGCGTGGTGGTGTACGGATCTCTGAGGGTACCCCTGTGCGCCCTTCGAGCTTTGATTCCAACCTGGGGTTCGACATCACGTTCGACCTGGACGACGAGTACATCACCACGTCGCAGCGTACGGTGGACGAGCATGCCGGTACGTCCTCATCTGCTCCATTTGCACCGTCCAGTAGGCGCCCGCCCTGCATTCCGCCTCAGTCCGTCCATGCCGACCCGGACGTGGTCCTTGACCCTTCGTACGCGGACTACGTTAACATGTTGCAGAGGGGAGACGACACCCGCCAGAGCCAACATCAGTTGGCGTCCACACAGCTTGGTGATGCGCCTCCGCCATCGCAGGACCCTCTTGATACAAGCCTCGATCGGGCGAGCACCCAACCACCACTCCATCGACAGCCATCGCAGAGGACGGTGCAGGGACGCACCACCTTCTCACCCTCACCGTTTCAGTGGGACCAGTCTCGTCGTCCGAAAAGGGGGTGACATTAGTTTTTTTCCAAATTTCTTACTCTCTGAATGAAACATGATTTTTGTTTGCATGTATGTATGAAACATAGTTTTTTACGATTCAGCCTTTTTACTTTTCAGTCTTTTTTACGTTCAGTTCTCACTTTTGGTAACTCGATAAATTAAATCAACCACAAAACATACGAATCAATCAACCCAACCCATCGCAACTCTTTTTCTCCCTGACTGAATGGGCTAGGGTGATTCAACATGCCTTTCTATATTTTACCTGCAATTATTGTTTTTATTTGGGTTATTCATATATAAAAAACACCCTTGTAGACTGTTTTACACACAACAAAAACCACATGCGCTATTTTTGAAACAATCAAAACCACACCGGTTATTTTAGAAACAACATAAAACAAAAAATGTTATTTTATAAATAAATTTGTCTACAATGGTGGGAAGCCCTAAGTCACCAACCCGGATGACAACTTACAGTGGCGACTGATGATGCAGCCGTAAGTCGCCACTCGGGCTAGCGACTTAGGGCTGCGCACATTCAGTCGTCACTCGGATTGGTGACTGTGGTTATTTTTATAATTTTATTTATTTCTATGTTTTTATTGAGATTATTATTTTATTGAGTGTTTTCCGTACGAAAATTTGAGAGAAAAGAGGTCCTACCTACAGAAGTTGCTGAAACAAATGTTGGCAACAGAGGGCATAATAGGAAGCCATGACTGTGGGAGGCTTAGGTGAAAGATGATGAGTATGATTGTAAGAGGTTTTTGGCATGTCACAGTTCGTTCTGTCCCATCACATTCACGTCACCACTGTTGGCATCTCCATCCAGGATCTTCCAATTTCTTGGGTTTTTTGTACGTTTTATCTGATTGGAATATGTATTGGATTTATCTCAGTGATGACAAACGGTTCATAGCTCATATGTAACACTCATGGATCTACACAAGGTCATAAATTGAGGTAGCCTTCTTATAATTTGACATCTATACCTTTTTGTTTTTTTGACACATACTATGGATATGTTGTATTAGTTAAAATTTCAATATCAATTAGTGGGAGATGACGCAAAGAAGAGGTGCGGAGAAATCCTAGATCTCTATGGAATTGGGGGGAGTTCCGAGGGATCATTGCAAAATGTTTGGGAAGCAAAGCATCCTTTGCAATCAAAAAAAAATTCATATTCTCTATCTTAAAAAAAGAAAAAATATGTATCTTTCTCTCTATTTATACCGTTAGAAAAAAATTAATAATTTAGATTAAGATGACTGAGAAATTTGTAATTTGTAGCAAAATGATTAACCACCTCATTTCTTTTTTATATCAATTTAGATCATTTAAATTCTAATTAGATGATTGATATTTAAAAAAGATATTCTCTATCTTTTATTTTTTAAGAGAGAGAATCTCAATTCTGTGAAAGTCCACGTGAGAAACTAGATTGTTAGCACCAAATTTTAGGATTGCACAAGACTCCCCCCAAACTTTAAAAGTTTGTAAAGGGGTCTGACTTCTAGGAGCTTGTACCAATACCAAAGCTCAAAGTTGGCCACATGTGCAACTTTTCAGACGACATTCGTTAAAGATTCCCCATCAATAACACCATTCGTGTGTCTTTTGGGGGCAAATATTGGCTTCTCATTCAGCCAATCACCATTAATTAACTCCTTATTTCACAAAAGGAAGACGCAAGTTACTGCATAATAAGCTGCAAAGAAAGCTTAATTTATGTGATCTCCTTAAGACACCAACCTGGCAAAGTTAAATGATGCAGTAATCAATGGCTTAGCCTATCTTAACCTATATTTTTTTTATTAGAGTGCATAGATCTAACAACTAAAAAAACACTAACAAGACAATAAAAAACCATCCCTTTCCAATCTAACACAGGAAGGTGCCAAATGGTATTCCAATACCAACTCTCCATAATAATTCAAGTGCACAAAAGGCATAAGCATGAGCCTAACATTGGAAAGATTCTAGACCAAAATTAGACAACTACATAGTGATGTGTTGTCACTTGACAACAACTTTTCCTATCTATATTGATAATGTTGATTAATCTCATGAGAGCTAAAGGCATCAGAAATTGAAGACACGATTGCTCAAGAACTGATTTGTGTACTCCTGAACATGTGAGAACAATTAAGGGCACATAAACCTGATAACTTCAACAGCATTTGGCACAAAACCAGTTGACACACATGCACAAATCGCAGGTACAGGGCATTATTTAGAGCATAGAACAGTGGGCAAAATTTTGTACTAGCTGATTAGGGTTTGTTGAAAAATTGATATATTTGTATCAAACCAACAGCTTTTGTTGCAGTATTGAGTAGGAAATTGACCGATAAAGGCCAGCAGGGTTGGGAAACTGTCCACATTCAGTTCTAAAATGCTGGTTAGAGAAGCAAACCTTCAATCAACCATACAAACTATCTCATGTTATTCAAGAACCTGATACTTAAATTTTTGAGCTAACTCAATCACACTTATCTTCAAACGAAATGGAAGCTTCCTTTAAACAATGGTTGCTTGGCCCATGTTCTTGATTGGTTCCAGAATCTTCCTGCCAGCGCCTGAACCACTGAGGAAACAACCTGAACAAGTTGATTAATAGTACAAGCCAACTGAATTATACAAATCACAATGCTAGTGTCCGAATCTATAGCCTTTCTAGCTTTCTCCAATGTCTTAATGACTTAATGCTCCACAGTGTCAGACAGCACACTAGTGAATCAACTCTAGCTTTATTCCCATTAGTTAATCTGCCAGCACAGCTATCACAACATCAGCTTCCAGCTTAAGTGTGTCATCCACCACCACTACTTCGGTGGCAAATTGTCACTAAACACTATGTTGTATCTCATTCTATAATCTTCGGAACTGATTTATTCAACAATATCTTGTTCGAATGCATGCTCATAGTGGTACATTGCTCAACCTGCAATCTTCATATCATGAATGCAATTTTACCTACAGGATGTTCGCTTCCAGTTGCAGTAGACAGGAAGGGAATGCACTAACAATTAGTTTTGCAGTTTGCTTAGGCAAATTGGTTCAGGCTTCAGCAGCAATTGTCATTCAGTGAGCATTCAGCACTATATAAACAACAGAGCCAATTAGTCAAATGAAATGCTTTAAAAATTCCCTCATCATTGATATGTCATCAAAAATATTCACACCCCTTAGGGAAAAAGATGGTGTATGATACAGTAACTAAATTATGTGAGATTTTTCAAAAAAGAAAAAAAAAAATTTAATGCAGAATATTTCATACTGTGAAAATGAGCCTTGCAACTCTACAAATCAAAGGCATTGGATTACAAGAAATTGTAGAACATGCAAGGTTTACGTGTGAGCACAAAATCAAATTGACCATTCAATTGCCTTTTATACAAAGAAAAAATGATTTATGTGCCCATAGAATCCTTTATGAACTGGAAACCAAATCCTTTGTGGTTGCAGTGCAGCGCATAGTGCCAAAAACTCATGAAAAGAAAGGGACACTGACCATTCTACATAGCAAAGGAGACAGATGTGTACTCCATTGCAATAATCAAACATTAGGTTGAATGTGACTCAGGGTGCTCTTGATCAGAAAATAATTGTTGAGTTTCATGCACTAATCAATTCACCCAAAAATTTAAACTATTGACAAAAAAAATCAATCTCCTCATACTCCAACACGCCCCCTCACGTCTAGAATCCACCAGACTATGACATGGACTCTACTTGAGTCTGAGAATCTGGTCCACCTTTGAGACTCTATTGGTCTCACCACAGAACACTTTAATTATTTTTTTTTCATAAATTATCATAACCAGGTCTCAAACTTAAGATCTCTGGACTTTGATACCATGTTGAATTTCATACACTAACTAGTCCACTCAAAAACTTAAATTATTGAGGAAAAACAGTCAATCTAATTATACTCCAACAGTAATGACTCACAAAGTAACAAACAAAGCAAGCGTTCACTTCAAAAGCCACTGCAATGTATCAGGGAGCATGCTCAAGCAGTGAAGTGCAAAGTTGAGGAAGAGTGGAAGAAGTGCAATGCACAACAACCCAACTGAAAAAACATGACTCATATCTTTGTTTGTGCTGTCTTTTGATGATGATGTAAGCTAAGAGGGTAGACTTTAGTTCCTCTGCTATTTGACAGGGATTTTCCCAATGAATGTGCCTGGGAGCCACTAGGATTGACATATGGTAATACTTTTGGTAGCTTTGAACTTGCAAGAGCAAATTATGCTTCAGACACTGTTGGTTTACTTTGATTTCAAACAAACTGGGGCTAGTGATGCCCAATTTTCCCATTATCAAAAGAAAAAGAAAGAAAGAAAGAAAAAAGAAAAGAAAATGCTTAGATGAGGGGCTCAATGTTCATGTCTATTCCAAGGTCATTTTACAAATAATTTTAAAACCAATTGAACTGATGTTTTTTTATAGGTAAACTGATGGCGGACAAAGATATGTTCTTTCCCAGTAAAACTCCTTTTTTCTAACATGTTTTTCAGTACCTAGTTCAAAATTGTTCCCTCGGTTCAATAATTAAGTAAAAAGCTTGTTTATGCTTCAAATTTTCCCATGATATATATATTTAATGTACCACCATGATGTCTCCGAAATTCTGGTGTTGCAAGAATTATGTTTGGGCTGTCCCTCGAGAGGGATATAGTTCAAACTTAGGGCCATTTTCGCATCTTTGTAGTCATATTGCCCCAGGTCTGTGGCAGACCATTGGACATGCAATGGCAGCACTGGATTTCCTGCTCACAGATATCTTAGAGCTATGTTTTATTAGTTCAAGGAGTCATGAAACTAGAAAAGTGGCATCATAGTAGAAATCTCCATCAATTACAGTTTGACAGGCACTTCTGCCATTCCTTGAAGTATATCAGATTGAAAAAACCACCCCAGTAAAATGATTTCTTAGACCACTAAATTTTCTTAAATCTTCCAAACAATATCTTGTATTGCACCAAAATGGTATAAATGCCCATGGAAAAGAATCAATTTTGACAAGAACAATAAAAATAAATAGATGCAAATATAAATTAATGAGTTGAAGCCCTACTATCTATTTGATGTTTGGGTTGTAACATAAATAAAAAGATACCACCTGCAACTGAAACATTCAGAGATTCAAATGTGCCTTCCATAGGAATGTTTACTAGCTCACAGACCTGGAGGGTCTCAGCAGAGAGGCCATTGCCCTCACTTCCTAACACTAAGCACAGAGGCTTACTTACCAATGAATCTGCTAGTTCTTTGGACAGATAGTGAGTTCTTCTGGGACCATCACTGGTACCCTCTGGATGGCCTGCCAGCATCCTCATGTTACATTTGGCTGTGAGAGCATGCAGGTCAGACCAGTAACCAGAGACAATTGGAAGCTGCAATGAGGCACCACGCGCTGCTCGAAGAGCTTTTTCATTGAAAGGATCACAGCAAGCTGGAAGTAGAAATACCCCATTCTGTTGGTAGTTGGTTTAATGAGTTATCAGAAGCATGAAAAGTCAGCATGACCAAACAAAGCAACGCTGAAAAGCATTAAGCAATGTGATGTATACCTTGGTCACATATACTCATAGCATTTTCTTTAGCATGAAGTAAAGAAACAATGGATAGCATTTACCAATATGACAATTAACATGGTTTAAGAACTAAAATTAAAGAAAAATGCCATACCCATTTGAATGCACGAGCTGATCTTATCAATGTTCCAAGATTACCAGGGTCCTGCAAGGTAAGTACTATGATTGATCATCATGAAATGTGGTCTCATTAACTTTGAAACTAAAGCCATGAAGAATAATATATATATATATATATATATATGAGAGAGAGAGAGAGAGTTTCTAATACGACGGTGCGTAATTATGACGTAGAAGGGTTTAAGTGGTTTTGAGTTCTAAAAAATTATGAAAAAATAATATACACCATTCACGCTAATGGTTTGTGCCACTATTGAATAAACATCTTATGAGGCATGGTAATATCGATTTACTCACAAAAAAATATAATTACTTACCAAAGACATGAACAAACATCAAGTTTGGCATGAAACACAAAAAAGAAAACTGAGTTAAAGCAAGAACTAAGTTGTACTGACACTTGTACTAGATAGTGTGTCAAACATGTGCCTGACACCAGCTCATCTCTAACCACCCCCCAACATGTAGACGTAGTAGAACTTTATGGTGCCAGTAACTTGTAAATGCTGTGTCGATTGGGAAAACTACTAGATACATATAATTTCAAACAGATGACAACATATAAAACCATGTTGAAACAATAATTTGCTTAAACTGAAACTCTGCAAATAAACATTTGAAAACTACTAAATACAAGTGCACAAGTATCGATATTTCTTTAAAGTAGTGACCATCAAAATCAAATGATCATACACAAAAACATCATGACAAAGATTAATTTGGTAAAGCAAGCAGTAGGCCATCGTATTTTTGCACCTGAATTCCATCAAGGACTAGAATCCTCTTTGGGGAATGGAACAAGCTATCAAGAATAGTTCCATCTGCATTACTTTCCAGGTCGCAGAAAAACTTGGGCATGTGCATAACAGCAATTGCCTCAGTTGAGTCAACCGATTGCATCCCAGAAACTTTCTTCATCACTGCAGCACTGACATACACAACATTGCCAGAGAACTCATACAGCTCTTCAGTAACCTCTAGACCATCAAGTAGAAGCAAGTAATCAATGGCAGGGAATTTATGATTCATTCTCTCAAACTTACATATCTCTCTGCAGTAAGATTGAGGAATTGGGAATTAGAATGAAGGAATAAAAATAAATGTTCCTACCATAATTGAACTTGTAAACATCAATAAAAGAACTGAGTTTCTTCCTTTCTCAACATTTTTCACATAAAAATCTTCTTTTAAAACTTCAAACATATGGGGTCGAGGCGGCGAGGTCCATGAGTTTCTTCATTTCAAGAAGTCTATGCTATCGAACCAAAAGAATTCAAGAATCCCACCCAAACGTAAAGCGAGAGAACAAAGCTTAGATATTTACTATTCAGATGATTCAAGAATCCCACTAAGTGACAGAGATGGGCAAAGAACATCCGGAGGAACTGTACAGGATGGGGGCGAGGCCGACGAGAAGGAGGCGGCGGCAGGTCCGGCGGTAGGCGGCGGAGAGCCGGAGCTTCACGCAGTGCTTCACCAGGGGGTTCGCCACGCTCGCCACCTGCTTGTGCTTTTGCCCCTTCCAAGAAGCCGCCTTGGCCGCGGCCGTCACGAAGATGGCATCGGAGGCGAGGCGGCGAGGGTGAAGGGCACACGGTGGACACGCCGGAGAGGTACACGGCGAGAGCGGCGGCGGCGGCGGCGAGCGCGCCAGTAGCATGGCTGCGGAGATGGCACTCGTGTTCTCCGATCTTTTGTCACTTCTGCCTTTCAGTTGTGTTAAGGATAGCATTTGGATCCGATCCGTCCGTATCAGATCCAATGGTTGGGAGGAGTTCAATAATTTTTGAATAAATAATCACCGCCAATTAGTTAGAGATCAAGAGATTGTGCGAAATCCATGCTGAGTCACTCTAGAGTAAGGTCATGCATGCAACTCTCTTTGTTTTTTATTTATTACTTAATATATGTGTAAGTCAATTTTTTTCAAATTTTGATCACTAATTAATACAAAACTATCAAAATTTATCATATAAAAATAATATTAATAGAATTGTCAAATTTATTTTTATAAGATGATTGTTTTATAATTTTCATTGATACATAGTTCTAGAAATTAATACTTAACATTATATCTAAGGACTATAAAAAGGTCTAAAATGACACATAAAAAAAGAATAGTAAGTGATAACAAAAACTTTTTATAAAATTTCGTGACAAATGGTCTGTTTTAATTTCAACGTGTGCCTACCTGTTGGTATTATGAAATTTCAAATTTCATTTCTATGACACAAGTTGTGATTAGTAACTAGTTTTTCAACAATGCTGTGAGTTGCGATGTTGGCCAGCAATATTTGATGCAAGGATATTCGATATGTTACATTCTAGAGCATAAGCTACCGATATGTCTTGAGATTTAAAAGATAAGTGTTCTAGAAAATTCTTCGTCGTATAAATAAAATAAGGGAATAATATAGATGTCTGGTTAAACTTCAATATTGCTAATTTTATAAGTTTTTTTATGATTAAAAGGTTATTAATTGTGTTTAAAGGTTTAAGCTGTTTTTCTTAAATAAAATATGTCGAAAATAACCTTCTCAGACCTACGTCTTCCAGGACCTAAACTAATTTGCACGCCCAATCTGCCTAAGGCTCTCTCCAACCCACCGGCGCTTCGCTTGGCGCTTCAACAGAATATTCTTCAACATATTCTGTGCCACGTATGCGAAGCACCATCTGAAGCACCACCCTTCTCCAACCCACCGGCGTTTCGCTTGGCGCTTCGCGAGGGGCCCGCACATACATTATTTATTACACATCAACAAATTGATAAAATAAAATTCTGATAATTCGAAGACAACAAATTAAAATAAAATTGTTGCAAATAACAAAAAAAATTTTAAATTATTTTTATTTAAATGACACACAGGAAAAAACATGACATATACTAAATTAAAATTCGGCAACAGTCGGCCGTTAACAACCGCACAAACAACTACTCGTCGGTACCGTCGGCCTCGAAACGCTGCCAAATGTGCTCGATAAGATCTCGTTTCAGTTGCTGATGTGTTGGGCGAGCACGGATCGCATTATTTCGATCTAGCATATGTTCGAAAATTGGCGGTGCACTGCTGTGGATAGTAGGCGGTGTTACGGTTGATGTGCCTTGAGTATCGTACAATTGAGTGATTGGGTCATGAGAGTGCCGCTCATCCTCGATTATCATGTTATGGAGGATGACACACGCTTTCATAATATTGGCAAGAGTTGATCGTTGCCAAAATCGAGCAGGGCAGCGGACAATAGCAAATCGAGCTTGCAACACCCCAAACGCTCGCTCCACATCTTTTCTTGCCCCTTCTTGATGTTGTGCAAACAATCTGAGTTTGTCCGTTTGGGGCAAGGGTGTGGTCTTTACGAAGACAGCCCACTCGGGGTAAATACCGTCGGCGAGGTAGTACCCCATATTGTACTCTGTCCCATTAACAGAGTACTGAACCGTAGGAGCTCGCCCACGCAACACATCAGTGAAAAGGGGGGATTGGTTAAGCACGTTGACGTCGTTGTTGGATCCGGCGACACCAAAAAAGGCATGCCATATCCACAAGTCTCTGGACGCGACCGCTTCAAGTATTATGGTGGGGACTCCTTGATCACCACGGGTGAATTGGCCCCTCCATGCAACTGGGCAATTGCGCCATTCCCAGTGCATGCAATCGATGCTTCCCAGCATCCCTGGGAAACCTCGGTCCTCTCCTTCGTGGAGCAGACGCTGGAGGTCTTCGGTAGTAGGTTTACGAAGATATTCCTCGGCGAACCGATCGATGATTCCTTCGACGAAATTCTCCAGGCACCGAATAGCCGTCGACTCTCCAATGCGTACGTACTCGTCGATGGCATCGGCGGGCGAGCCGTACGACAACATGCGCAAAGCCGCAGTGCACTTCTGCAATGGAGATAGCCCCTTTCGGTTGAGGGCATCTCTCATCTCGGTGAAGTACGGGGACCACTCCCCGAGAGCTTCGACGACTCGCAGAAAGAGGGGTCTCCCCATGCGGAATCTTCTGCGAAACAAGTAGCCGGGGTAGACTGGAACATCGGCGAAGTAGTCCGCGACTAGACGGTTATGACCGCCTTCGCGATCTCTTTCGATGTACCTTCTGCTACCTCCTCGGCGGCGGTGCGAGGTACCAGCGTCAATGCTAGCTTCAACATCAACAAGAGCTTGCTGCAGATGGGGTCCGATCGTCAGAACGGTTTTTGCGAACCCCGTCGCGAACTCTTCCATCTGGTTGAGGCATTCGTCCTCAGCACTACTTGTGCTTGAGCTGGACGACATTTTTTTAGGGTTGGTTGTGAAGTTGAGATCACCAAGAACGGAGGCTTCGGTTGTGAAGTTGAGATTACTGAGGTGTCAAAATGAGGGCATAGGGGTCCAAATATATAAGGGGAGAAGCGAATCGATCACATGCGTCGGCTCCAACGGCTAAAATCCAAAGGAATCGAGCAGATGTGTCGGCTCCATCGGCTCCAACGGCTAAAATCCAAAGGAATCGAGCAGATGTGTCAACTCCAACGGCTAAAATCCATAGGAATCGCGCAGATGTGTCGGGTCCAACGGCTAAAATCCAAAGGAATCGAGCAGATGTGTCAGCTCCAACGGCTAAAATCCATAGGAATCGAGCAGATGTGTCGGATCCAACGGCTAAAATCCAAAGGAATCGAGCAGATGTGTCAGCTCCAACGGCTAAAATCCATAGGAATCGCGCAGATGTGTCGGGTCCAACGGCTAAAATCCAAAGGAATCGAGCAGATGTGTCAGCTCCAACGGCTAAAATCCATAGGAATCGAGCAGATGTGTCGGGTCCAACGGCTAAAATCCAAAGGAATCGAGCAGATGTGTCAGCTCCAACAGCTAAAATCCAAAAGTACCGATCACATGCGTCGGCTCCAACGGCTAAAATCCAAAGGAATCGAGCAGATGTGTCAGCTCCAACGGCTAAAATCCAAAAGTACCGATCACATGCGTCGGCTCCAACGGTTAAAATCCAAAAGTACAGATCACATACCACAGTGCAAACAGGTGAATCAAAAACGAATTAAATTAATAGTGCAAGTACAATTTTTGAAATGAAAAATACAATGTTCGGAGTACTAATTATTCTTCATATCCTTAAGTTGCTCGTTCATGTATTCTACTGCAGCCGCATGCGTCGCCTTACGATCATCCGAGAAATGGGATGTATCCATCCCAAGTAGTTTCGTCAACGACTTCATAAATGAAGCCTTTTCTTTGCTTTTGGCCATCCCCTGCAATTTATCAGCTACAGCAAGGGCTTTGTCGGCCATAGTAGTAAGCTTGGCGCTGGCTCGGCTTATGCGCTCTAGAGTCTCCTCGGACGCCGACGATGTCTGGCCCAGTTTGCTCTTACCCTTCCGCTTCTGCTTTGCCGCGTCCCTCCCTTGCGGTCGCGGAAGCTCAACGGGGACATCCTCGTTGTTCGACGACGACGTGTGGGTACCTTCTTCGTCGAGGCGAGCCCTTTTCGAAGAATCGAAGCAGCTTCGGCACCACTTCGGTTGACCACGTACGGCATTCCACCAATGCTCTAGGACGAATGGATGACCAACCTCCTGCCTGTACATGTCGCGTGCTTGCGACATCAACTGGTCGTCCGAACGACCACTTGCGTAGGCATCCCTCAACCTACAAAAGATGCCATTGAACTGAACAATTTTCTTATTATTCTTTTGCCAATGGTCTTTGCAGTGCCTGAGGTCTCGTCTACGATTGGACGGACTGCTCGCGTTGTATTCCTCAGTGACCTTCGACCAGTACATCTCGCATTTTTGGTTGTTCCCATCGATCGGGTCGATGGAGTTATTCAACCATGCACTGATCTGGATAAATAAATAAAAATTGTTTTAAATTTTTTTTCATAAAACCGTGGAAACAAATATGCGTTAACAAAATTTAATATTTAAATGAACACTCACGAGTCGCATGTCGTCCTGTTGCGACCAGAGCATTCGTTTACGTGGCTGTCCAGCGTTGTCGTCCTCCACGATCACGACCGGGGGCGTGCTCTCAGGAGTGGTGGTATCCGATGAGGGGGTGGAGCGATCATTTCTTCTCGGTATTTGCGGGGGCGACATTTCTGTAGGGATGGTCGGAACTCCAACCAAGTGAGGATTCTGGCCGTAAAGGCCGTAGGGGGATTGTGCGTAAGGATGCCCAGGCGTGTACTGCCCAGGATATGCATACGAATGTGGTTGGTCGTATGGAGGGGGTGGACCCAATGGTGGGTAATACATCGGGTATGGGGGGGTGGAGGTTGAAAACTAGGCGGATTTTGGCTGTTTGGCTCTTCGGTGTTGGCATCATCTATATTTGGTTCGCCAAACCAATTGACATAACCGCCGGGGGGATTGCTAGCCATTGAAAAAATTTTCGGAAAATATTGCGGGAATGAGAGTGTGGAAAGTGTATGGTATGTGGTTGTGTTTCAGTGAAAATGAGGTCAAGTGCTCTCATATTTATAGGAGGAGGAACACAGAATTTTTCTAGATTTTTTGGTGATTTTTTGTGATTTTTTATGAATTTTTACACTCAAAAATGAATAAAATAAGTCTAACGACTAAATTAAACGGCTAGAAATTTGGGTGGCTGACATGTGGGACCGGCTCAAAAAACATTCAAACGGCTAGTTCTTCCCTCTTGCACATCAAACAGAGACTTACATGTAGGCCCTCAATTTGACCGGGCCCACGCGTCAGCGAGAATTAAAAAAACTGGCCTCGGGTGCACAAAACGCGTTAAACAAACTGACCAATTTCCTCGGCTACGCCTGCACCTCATACCCCTTCACTGACATGTGGGCCGAAATTGAAACTGGGCCCACTTGTCAGTACAGGGTTTGCGAGGGTACGAGACGCACGCGCGCGGGGAAAGCGGGGCCCACAAAACGCGTTACCGGGCGTCGCGTGATCTCCAACGCGCGGGGATTCGCGGACGAGGCGTCGGTGGGGCCCACTCGTCAGATCCTCACGCAGGCCGCTTCGCGAAGCGGTGCCTCTCTCCTCGCGCGAATTTTTAATTACTATTTTCGCGTGGGGCCCGCCTGTCAGCGCTTGGATGCGGCGGCGTTGGAGACGGTCTAAAAAGATTGTGCGCACTAAGGTTATGCACGCACTGGCGGGCTGTGTCCTTGCCTGCCTCACAGTAAGCACCATGAATTTTGAACTCCATTTCAACTCCACATATAGCATCTGCAAGCTCCACATGAACGAGCATTTGATATACCGAATTAAATAGATTTTGCTATCTTACTTGGGATTAAAAAAAATTCCAACTGGATTTTGGCATTCCGAACCAAACTCGTCCCTATTCGAATTTAATTACTTTGCAAAACAAGTCTCGACACCCATAAGGGTTGAACTTAGAATCATTTGAGCTCAATGCACAGACCTAGTTGATTAAGTGAGGGCAGAAAAGTAATATAACACCTCATACACCCTAGCCAAGTTGTTATATGTTGTAATGGGTATGATTAAGACTTTGAGTCCTTCTAAATGGGTATTTATGATATTTTGAATTACGATGAGTGTTTATATAATATTGAGACTGAGAAAGGGAATCCATGGAGAGACCTAGTTTCTTGATCTGAATTATTTATTCCTAGTACATCCTTTCAAGTAGTCCAAAACTACTACTAATATTGGCTGTACCGGTCATACCGGTCGGGAGCAGGATCTCTTGTACTCAACCGTAACCAGCCCATTACCATCCGGGAGATCAAACCCTGCTTGCAACTGATTTGAATTCTCATATCATTTCTAACTCCATAGCTCTGCTAATTACTTTGTACCAAAAGGAGCTCCTTGGTTTACATACACTTGTTCATCTGTTTGTCAGTCTGATTGAAATTCAGTTTGACATCTTTACACAATGCACATAGTTGCATTTGCCAAATTGCTAACATACAAGGCAGGAAAATATGGAGAACTTGTGAGCGGAAGAAAATCTTTTCTCCACTAGCTAAGCAACACTTTGCACTCTATAAGGTAACGATCGGCAGAACTATCGTCGATAATCATACCTATGACAGAAGAATGAAAACAGAAAATAAGACGCGGAAGAAAGAAAAATGTTAAAAAAAACATGAAGAATACTCAGCTGAACAATGTATTGCATGAATTGAAAATTAAGATAGCGCAACCTCATAGGCACTGCTCATTCATCTCCCATTGCAAGTTCTAGAGCGTAATCATCTCTTTCCTGAAAAAATGGAACCCATTTTGTCTAAGCACAGATAAAAATACACAAGAGACATAACAAGTTCAGATGGAACAAAAGTTGGTGACAACAGCAAACAGCTATGGTTATACTACAGATTTCTCTACATATGACGTCTTAAGGCCTAGAAACCGCAATTTATGAAAATTATGAGTACTTACAACAGGCCCTCGTGCAAAGTATCTACCGAATTGGAGCCAATAAACCTACAAATTGGAGATATAATGTGCATCCGTGAGTGGTGCAATAATGATACAACAGAAAAATATTTTCAATTATATAGTAAGACTAGATGGTTCTAAAAATTTGCACGGTGGCTTAGAAAATGTGCTTTGCCTCGTCTTCATCTTGAGTTTCGACTTCAACATCAGAAGAAGGGAAACCAACGCACAGCAATGCATAACCCTGAAAAAAAACATACAAATGGAACATGTATGGGATTTTAATCTTTACCTCTAGTAGGCAGAGTGGCAGACCATAATACACGAGTAAATATATAAATTCGAGGGCCGTATAGGAGAACACCTATCAGACCTATTTCACATAATAGTTGAAAGAATTGAAAGAAACTTAGCAACTTTAAGTACCCATTCTAGAAAAGGCTACCTTGATCCATTCCTTATAGGTCAAGAATTTATTTCTAAATCACTTTCTTGCCCCTCCTTTTCAGATTATTCAGTCCAGATACATATTACCACTTCTGTAACAAAACAGATACAAAAGATGGTTTGGCTTTTATTAAGCATAAAGTGAACAAATAGTTGTACCAGTCATATATTGAGTTGCCAGCAAGTACCCAGGAACATCTGTGCGCATGCAGATAATACTTGAATTGGATCATGAGTTAATAATGCAATGAAGCATAGACATCTTGAAACTATGGACAAGAAGATGCGATTTGATGGCATTCTAGCACTAGTAGAGAATGGTAAGAAAACTAAAGTACCTACTAAAAAACAAAACACAAAAAGGAAGATACCTTATCTTTTAGTTCAGCAGATATCCCAAGTGCTTCAGGCTGTTTGATTTGTCCTGATTTTATCCGAACCGCGCAGCTAGTACAGCAACCTGATTAGCAAAAGGAGCTTCTACTAATTTATCTAGATAACAAAAAAGAAGTGAAAAGGAGAGGCTAGTCAGAGGGAAAATTGAAAGAGACGACTAAATCCAAAATAATCCAATATCTATAGCATTAGTTGCATCAATTATCACAATGGAATAACATGAGCGTATCTTTCTTAATTTAGTTGTTCCCAAAATATAAAATATTACTGTTTTTATGTTTCTGAACTTCGAAGTCCAAAAACTATGATCTAAGCAATAAGCAATGATCCAACACAGTAACAAATTAACTAGAAGTTCTAACTGGATTGAGGCTTACCATGCAGCGACATAGTAAAAGCAAAGTTAGAGTAATGAAGGTGAAGAATGGCTAAGCAAAAGCATTTGACTTAAAAGCTGTACTCAGGATAAAGGATCCAACCAACCATGGCGACATGCAAAAGGCAGTCTGATGTCTTGTGATTCTGCAGTGTGTAGAATGTATTGGTCCTGCATTTGTCGCCATACTGACAATAATCAGACCTCAGAAAGATAAGCAGAATAAAGAGCAGTTGCACATATATACCTCGGGTACAGTGAACTCGTGAACAAGTCCACGTTGCCGATCATGAACAATAACTTTGTGAGTTGGAACAGCGGAGACCATGGCAGTGGTAGGTCCAGGCGCTTGTCGCACCTCTGAGGCGCACACCTTTACATCCCGCACCGCTCGACCATTTCGGAAACTAGATACTAGGATTGGGCGATATGTTCCAATGTTGAATGGTGAAGATTGAACCAAGGAGGCAGAACCTACCAGAATGTTTTGCCAGGTTCTAGTTCCAACTTTTGAACTTTTCTCACTGCTCGAAAGGCATAATCCTCTATGTTCCCCAATACAAGTTCTGAGAACCACAACCGAAGTTACTTCAGTAAGTAATAGTATTATTGCACCAAATATAAGAACTATTGAATCCATGCTATAATGCTCAAAGGCCCAAGACATACTTTTGGAGTCAACTATATTGGCAAATACTAGTCAATAATGTATGTATTGGATCAAAGGATTGTATACTACTCAATCAGAATGTCTACAACCAGTATCGACGATCCAATGCAGCACATATCCCTGAGGTATCACACATGCCTTCCCAAGTAAAACATTAAAATTATATGTTATGATGGAAAAAAGTTACACTCTAAAAAGGAGGTATGGAGAAACAACTTCTATGCAACCAGATTGAGCTACATTTGAAGAACATATAGTTATGCATAGCTACTTGGAAATGTAGGAAGATTGCATGAAGAACAACTGAGTAGGAAATTAGATGTGCATTAAAAACATCATTGAGCACTCTAAATTGGTTTCTTAAACTGGTGCCGAAATGGTTACACTCCAATCGGTGATGGCCGAGACCTTATTGGTACAAACTTGATAACTAAGGCTCTTTACCACGAAATTTGGTGGAATCAGCAATATTTATATGTTTAACAATTCTTTTACAAAAATAATGTGAAATAAGGTGTTTATGCAAGAATAATTCGAAACATGGTAAGAATCAGTGTCAATTGTTCATAACTTAGCTCAACCCAGGTGTAAAGCCCTAGTAGCCACTAGCAAAATTGATCAGCTTTTGAAAAAAAATCATCTGGGTTGAGATTTCTAGTTACTAGCAATAACAGGCCGGTTTCCATCAATATGAACACATCAAAGAGAGTCCTAGATTGCCAATGTTGGGGAATTTTGTCTCCAACAAATATCCTTGCAAATTAAATTTCCCTGTGATCCTCTATAGAAACAAAATTACAATATTGTTCACATTCTTCCAAACAAATATGGAGGGCAATGTTTGATAGCTTTCCGGGCCAAACAATACAACAAGAAAGCTTCAAAGAGTGGTGGTTCCAAACAAGAAAGATGAGACCCAAAGATGAACGAAAACCAATGGACTCTCTGGTCATCCTGACAGCATGGACGATATGGAAGGAATGGAATGCAAGAATTTTCTTAAATCTCATGAAGAGCACGCAGGAACTTTGGAAACAGACAGTTGCCCCTTGCCTAGCCTCAATCCCCTGATTAGTTTCTTCCTCCTTTTCTTTTGTTGCTCTCTGCTGGTTGCTCCCACTCAGGGTGGGCGGATCGTGGAATTTTTGAACCTCTCTTTTATTATTTTGCTTTCTAACATAGGCTAACAACAAGCTGTACATCCTTCTTCTAATACACAAACACCTATAAGGTGTTCAGTTTCTCTCTCAAAAAAAAAAAAAAGTCCACTCTCTTAAAACAGAAGGGAAGAAGGAAAGTTTCAGAACTCTGGTTTTGCGTCATCAAAGTGAGTTATTTTCATGTGGCAGTATAATATCCTCCAAGAAAATCTGATAAGAAGGCTTATGATTGAAATCATCCCAAAAGCTTTCGTATTAAACATGAAAGTAGAAAAGTAGTGACACCTGAAGAGGTCCTTTAACCTTCATACAGTTTTTCCTTCAAAATGAAAAAGTTGCTTTCTCTGCAGTTTGGTGATTTAAAAATCAACAATTCTGTTTGCAGTTCATTAATATGCATACTTTATTTTCTTAATATTTTTATTCAATTTCTGAACATGTCATGTACCTGAAATTTAACATTAGCAAGATCAGATCAGGTGATAAGCTAGAGAGCAATTTTAACAAGAGTTGGCTTTCTTGAGATGATCAATTCAACAATGCAGTTTTCAGGATACTTGTTCACAAGATGACCAAACTTGCAGAAAAAATTGAAACTTGTGTAAATTTCATATGAGGAGAACTCTGAATAATTGTACTATCAGATCAAATATAACAATTAACAGTACTTTAGTTAGTTGCTGCTTTGGGTAACCCTCCCTCAGCTCACATATCCACATCCAAATAAATTGATCAATGAAACACACACGCCAGAGAGAGAAAGAGAGAGAGTACGTGATTGCGGCGGGGCACGCCATCCTCCTCTTCCTCTTGCTTGCCTCCGGTGCGAGTGCGAGAGCGCGAAATCTGATGAGCGGATAAGAGAAGGGTGGCGTGCGGCTCAGCCGTGATACTTGGAAGGAGGGGGTGGGGGCGGGCTGGGCTGGGCCGGCCCGAGCGATCAGGCCCATGCTGGCACTCAACTGTTCGCCTCCATTTCATATTACTGTGGTGCGTTAATATATTGTTTTTGGCTGTTTAATAACTGCTAAAAATAATAATAACGGTTTATTATACTATATACGATAACTTTTACTAATAACTGTCACATCCCACACGACATAAACTTATACTGCAGTTCCAAAATTGCCAACAAAGCCATCAAATGTTCATGTTGTACCTGTGGAAATCTAGCCATGAGCATTTTTTCTGGTGTTAATTTTTTTTTTTATCAGCGTTTGCTGGAGCCTAGTTTAGCTTACATCAAAGGAAACGTGCTTTTGTTTTTTGTTAGTTTATTAGCTGGGTTGCTCTCCGATTTGTCCCAAGGGTCGCCTCTGAGGCTGTTTGATCAGTTGTTGCTTTTCTTTCTTTTGACTGGGATGTAGCCAGTAGTGTGACAAATCAAACTTCGGGTACCCGATATTTGTACATATAAATAATCATTTCAACAGCTAACCATCGAGTAAATTACATCGCTCGTCCTTGCTATTGTACTGCTGCGCTGCACCCCTGAGTGTTATATCTACACTACATCCACCTTTTCCCTTCTGAGATTGAATTATCTCTGAGTTAGTAATAAGTAAATTAGTTTTTTATCCAGTGGTAGACAAGAAATTGCTGTTATTTAGCTCAGGAATGCTCCCTCTTCCTCCCTTTTTGAAGATTCGTATTTTTTTCTCTAAAGACAAAGTGTCTTCTTTAAAATCTCAATTCTCCGATTATCATTTAAATGATTTAGATTTATATAGATGATAAATTAAAATGATTAATTATTTTGTAAGAAATTTCAATTTTTCTCACCTATTTTGATCTAATTATTAATTTATGTTGTAATAGTCCTAATGAAAAGAAAGCTACATGCATTTTATTCTCTCAGGCGAAAATATAATCATTTTTAGGTAACCAAATAGTTAAATTATTATAAGCAATAACTAATAACTAATCAAAGTGATAAAGTAGTAAAGAATTATTTAAAACTTTTGGTAATATTCACACAAGTCTTTTCCACTCAATTATTCTTAGTTAAAGCAATTCTCCCATCAATTAAGTCCTAATTTTGATTGGCATAAGTTCTTATATCTCGTACAATTGCTGGACAATTGTTTACATATTAACATGTGTGTTAACTTATCACATTGTTTTATTATTATCACTTTAGTGAAGGTCCAATTTGAATGTTTCATCACACGACTAAACTAAAAGCAAAGGTTTCAATCAAATAATGTTAATAATACAGCAATTCAATTGAGAAATTAGAAGTGCAGTATGCAAATAACCAATTCTTTACCATAAACTATGCTTTGATTGTCATTAATAAACCTTTTCCCGGTTTGTTCGGTTACTTCCGTTTGATTATTTTGGTTTAATTTTATGTAAAATCAAGAACAAACTAACCAAACTATATATTTCGGTTTAGTATCGGTAAATATTAAATAAAATTCGTTCAGTTTAGTAAACATCAAGTTTATCAAATTATCATTATTAAATGTAGATGACATAACAATTTTAAAAGTAAAATTTAAAATACCACATAATATAATATCAAAATACAAGTATTACATTATACTTTGCACTTTTTAATTCAAATTTTACTTGATAATATAGTTAATTTTTTATTGCTAATAGTATAATATTTAAAATAACATGTAGCTTACTGGGGTCAGGACAAAATTGTTCGATAAATTTGGTTTTTTAGGTTTAATTATTTTGGTTTTTAAAAATAGATACCAAATTAAATATTAAATATCAAAATAACTAAAAAATTCAGTTAATTTAATTCAATTTAACTCGATTATTTCATCTAATTTTGTACGACCCTACTTTCCCCGCACAACAAGATGTGTCAAGCTTGCCAATAATTTAGACCTCAAGAGAAACCTTGCTAGTAGTAATTAGATATTTAAGTATAAACCCGGGATTTGGAAGATTGCGCTTACATTCATCCTCTCCAACCCTTATCATATATCCAACATATATTGAGATTAAATACCAATAAATAATAATGTGTTGCGGAGAAGATAGAAATAGTCTCCACAGCTAGAGATGAAAGTCGGGCTGTGCCGGCACGGCCCGTCAGGCCCGTGGTTTGTGCCGTGCCGTGCCTAGGCCGGCCAGCGGGTTATTGTGCCAGGCCGGGACAGTCTGTTTTCTTGGCGGAGAGGCTTAGCACGGCACGATAGCCCGCAGGCCACACAGTGCGTGTCGGGCCGGCACAGGCACGGCCCATTTCATCCTCGACTCCTCGTCATCCTCCTCCTCGTCATCATCCTTAACTCATCGTCATCGTCGTCCTTCTCCTCTAGTAGCGCAACACCGTCTCCAAGCAGCCGCAACCGAAGAAGGAGGGGAGTTCGGCGATGATCCGGTGGCCCAGATCTGCGGCTCGGGTAGAGCAAATCCGGTGGATCTAGCGACGAGGAGGGTGTGGCAGCGCTGGCGTGTGGTGGCCCAGATCTGCGGCGGTGCGGCGCGAGGATGGCGTGGCGGCGCAAGAAGGGTGTGGCGGCGTGGCACGACTGCGCGAGGAAAGGATTGAGGAGCGGTGTGTGCTAACAAGCCGCTCCATGCTATGCCGTGCCGCCTGTAGGCCGATTTTTGCGGGCCGGTACGACCCGGTAACCCGTGTCGAGCCGACATGGCCCGTTAATGTTCGTGTCAGGCCAGGCCGTGTGCCGGGCCAATATGGCGTGCTTCGGACTGGCTTGATAACGGCTCAATCCGACTTACACCTCTATCCACAACACAAGGAAAGACAGAACTAACTCATATTTTATATTTTTTTAGAAATAATCTGTTACATCTACTAGTCTTGGTTTAGAGTTGTGACAGATCTACTTCATTGCTCAATGGCCATTAATTGCAACTGGGAGCCGCAACAAGCACAGCTTAATGCATTAAGTTTCTCGATTTTTTCGGAATCGATATCTTTTGATCTATAATTCAGATTAAAGATCTAGTCAAGTAGAGTTATATATGACAAGATTCAAACCTTGTGATATAATATTGTGATATATAATTTTGATTGACAATCCGTTTGTGCGGATCAGATTGTTTTGATCTCATAATTTCATTGGTTTAAAAATCTTGTGATATATAATTCTGATTGACAATCTATTTGTGTGGATCTGATCGTATTGATCTCGTAATTCCATTGGTTCAAATGGATTTTCGATCGGAGTTATAAATTAAAAGATATTGATCTCAGAAAGTTGAAATTTTAGTAATATTTAACAAAATAAAATTACACTTAAACTTTTTGATTTTTTTGAGGTAAATATCTTTTAATCTATAATTTCGATTGATGATCCGTTTAAACAGTAAACTTGTGATGTCAAAACGATCAAATCGACACAAGCGGATCATTAATCAAAATTATATATCACAAGATTTGATATTTTTGTTATCTACAAGTCTGATCAACTTGTCTATCACATTGTTTTTTTAACCACACAATTCCATTAGTTAATCGGGTCATCAATTGAAGTTATATAATCGAGCCATCAATTGAAATTATAGATCAAAAGATACCAATCCTAGAAAAATCAAAAATTTTAGTACAATTTAATAAAAAATAACTTAATTTTTTTATTCTTATCTTTTGATCTATAATTTAATTGATAATTTGCTAGTGCGGATCTAATCTTTTGTGACCTCATAATTCAATTGTTTTAAACAGATCGTCAATCATACTGATCAAAAGATATTGATTCTAAAAAATCTAACAATTTATTTATGGTAAAACAATTAAATTGGATGGCAGAGTGTGCTTGTCTCAGCTCCAAACGATGATACCTGGTTGCAAACAAACTTGTCGCTATTAGTTGACGTGTCATATCTTTTTGTAAAAAAAAACACGAAGCGAGGATTAATTCTACAATTGTTTTAAGCGGGTATTTAACAAAAAAAATATTCGAGAGGGCACACAAGACGGTCGTACTATATGATACTCCATGTTCACCTCATGCGACTCTCCACGGCACTGAAGAGCTAAGCCACCCCCTTTCTCAAGCAAGAAGAGCCCATCCTCTAGATCTCTTGACCCAATCTTATCATACACACATAAATACCAGTACAGCTGTACTACTTGGGAGAGGGAGAGAGAGGATGGCAATGTTGCAGCGACTGAGGCTGCCCAACATTGGCTGCAGCCACATCTTGGCACAATGTTCCACAGCAGCATCTCATGCCGTGCCTTCTCCCCCTGTCCTCCATGTCAATGGCAACAAGAAGACTCCTGTAATAAGTTTAAGACGTAGGAGTAAACAAGAATCACTTGTCGTTGTTAGAGCGGCAAGCGCGGCGGCCGATGTCGCACCGCAGCCGGCGAAGAAGCCCGGCGGCATCACCACCAGTGATGTTCTTTGGCCTTCTGCTGGTATGTCTGAAATGGCAAGCTAGTTTTCTGAGTTATATTCTGTTGAGTGGCTGTGGATGCATCACGCCCTTATCTTGGATGTTTGTTTGTGCTCTGGACAATGAAGGTGGTGACAAATTGGCATTGTCATGAGAATTTTAGATAGCAGCAGGCACCACGGATGATTGTTTACAAGCATAAGCCCAAAACTGCGAAGAGGCAAAATAAGTTAGTTCGCCCATTCTGAACTTTCCGGTTAGATCATTTTCATACATGATACATGATTGGTTAAACTTACTTCAATCATTCTGTATATGTTGACAACTCATGCAGTTGTGAGTGAACTTTCCAAATAGGAGACATGCTTCTCCAAAAGGATTTTATTTTTCCGTTTTCTCCTATCATTTTTCTTTTTTTTTAATGAGACTGGAGAGAAGATCCCTGCCGGTCTTGTACATGATATTAGGTAGCGTCGATTACTTGACCTCAAAAAATAAAAAAAAATAAGGTAGTGTTATTTACAGTTGAGAAATTAAGAGAACTCAAATAGTACATAAAAATGAAGCAGAGCAAACACATGGAAGAATAGTATAGGCACAGGGTGTTACCTCTTTGTGGACAAGAGTGGTTCAGGCTCTAAACCCTGAATTTCTCTTCGAAAGGATCTTCTTTTTGCACCCGACGTTGAGCAACACTCTCAATTAAGAATGCTTGCCTTCTATTCTATTCTGTTTCTACTAATCCATATCTTATGTAAGATTAGTATTGCATGGTGCTCCAGGTTCTTCTTAGGATTTGCTGGCATCTTGTGTTTTCTCATTTGCCAAGCTTCTACTATGCCTTCAGTCATTGCTCTGGTCAGTTTCTTGTTGTAGTCCCAATCAAGTCCGTAAATTCCTAGTCCGCTTGCAATGCAATGTGTGATGCTGTTGATGTTTCCACTTGTTGGCATTGGAGTGGGCACTCGTTGTTCTCTATTATCCTAAGCTTTTTGAGAGTTGCTCTATGCTCACCTTCTGATTCTATCTTTGCCAAATGTCCATGTAAATATCTCACATTTCATAGGTGCAAACTCCATCCACATCAGTTCATAAGATTCATCCAGACAGCCACTCATTGTATGTTGCTTGTAAAGGGGATCAGTGGTGATCCTTTTTCTTCCCTTGCCATTTATCTCTGTCCAAACTGCTCTCTATTAGCATTCTATCATTTAGTTCCTGCAATAATTTTGATGCTCTACACTCGATATACTCGTTAGTCTATCACTCAGCTAGATCTCTCACTCATGTTCATCACACTACCATGCAGGTGCATTTTTGGCAATGGCAGTGCTGGGAAGGATGGATCAGATGCTGGCGTCGAAGGGTATATCATTGACAATTGCACCACTTGGAGCAGTCTGCTCTGTGCTTTTCACCGCACCTGACTCACCTGCTGCCAAGGTTCATAATCACAGACACAATTTTACTTAGACCAGTTTCTTCTTTATGTTGCATTCATGTATGTGATACTGCTCAAAGGACGAAGTGACCACGACACATTGGTTAACTTTAAGTGTTATTCATCTGTTTTAAGCATCGAAGCATAAGCCTGATAATTATAAGGTAAGCCTACATGCATCTTACCCTTTCTACCTTGCTAAATCCAGTTTTTGTAGTTGTCATCTTTAAGGTTCACAAATTAGAGGCTGTTATGCTTGTGATCCTTTTTTGGTGAACTAGTTTAGGTTGATTTGTAATTCTTGTTGTTATTTTCCCAGATTAATGTTCTTGAAATGGTTGGTTTGATTCCAAATTTTCTCGGGAGAAAAGCTATTTAGCATCTATTGAAAAATATCACACAAGTGGGAAATGAAGTACTTCGAATTTGGCAAGGACTATTCGGATTTGTCACATTGCTGTCCTAAAAATTATGTCTTAAGCCAATATCTGTGAATCAGTCAAACCAGGAAGAATATATATTTTACGAACAATGTAGCATTTCCAGTGTAGTAAAAGGCCCTTCTTACAATTATTCATTATTCCAGTCAAGTTGATTCAAGACTGAAGGAACTTGTGTAATTGTTCTTGCGCCTTATTACTAATCAAGAGTTCTTGAACTTCACACACGATAATATCAGCACTAACGCTCAAAGATGGAAAAACTTGCAGAAGTACAATATGTTTGTTGCCCAGATCGGTTGTGCAGCATTTGGTGTATTGGCCCTTTCATTGTTCGGGCCTGGCTGGCTTGCAAGAGCCACTGCTCTTTCTGCATGTCTAGCATTCATGACCATCACAGGTGTCTCACACCCTCCAGGTAAAGCCTCAAGCGTAAAACATAATATCTAGTTCGGCTACCCAAACATATGCATTTGCCATCTTTGTGTTTTACAGAACCACACCCGAGTTTATTTCTACTGCTTGTATTATAAAATGCAGGAAAGCCTTAATCATTGAAAGCTTACTTCTTTTTTTTTTTTATGATGTCAGCTGCAAGCTTGCCTCTTCTGTTTATTGATGGCCCAAAGTTTCACAACTTGAAGTTTTGGTATGCACTTTTCCCTGGGGCGGCAGGCTGTGTCGTTCTTTGCTTGATTGTAAGTTAATTGTATTTGCCACCTTTCTGAATGTAAAGAAGAAAAATTACTAAATAGAAGTACAACACTGCAGCATTAACCCTTGTACTGTATTTACTGCAGCAAGCGGTGGTGGTTTACCTGAAGAAGAACTGCAAGTTTTGATTCAAGATGTATGATTTTGCACATAAGACTTCTTTGATGATTATCCGACCCTGCATCATGATTTGTGAGAAGTCAACAAAATGTAAATCCACTCTATTCCAATTTATTTAGTGATTTATTAGAAAAAATAAGGAAAAAAGGCAGGCTTTCCTTGATGGTTATTGTACTTATGAACCTTGCAAATGTTAAAGTAATGGAGTTCTGCAGTACATACCAAAAGACATTGTTCAAATGCAGATACTTGCCCTGTTGTCCAGATCTCACCCCTGCCTTTCTTTCTCAACAGTACTCCTCAGAATATATGATTGTGGCAAATAAAAACGGAGCCTAACCTTATTTCACAATAGCCTCTGATAATCTCAAGGAAGGTCAAGACATTTATTATAGGAAAAATTATGTATGGAGAGAAGGACAATGGATGTAATTGCACGCACACTTTATACAATCAAGAATGACAATAATTATGGTTTCCAGAACCAGCGCAATTGCATACTTATAGAAATCGGAGAACTAGAAATGGGGATCAAGTAAAGGAATATAGACAGAGGTCACAGAAGTAGAAAGAAGGATAGGAGATAAAACTACAAATGCTATGTAACGCATACAAAAATGGAATGAACTAGACTTCTACTGAACCACAACAGGAGTCAGGGTATCTCAGTGCCAGGAATCATCTTGAACTAATCTTCTCAGTTCTCAGGCTGTCTCCCCACTATATAAACTTAAAATGAACAAGCTTTTGAGTCTTAAATAACAGCTCTCCAAGTTATCTGTGTTACTATACATCCCAGCCATCTCCTCGGCTGCTAAAAAACCTCTTAGCAGTTAAATTCCCATATATTTCTGAAAATCTAGCAAGGCACTGACTCCTAACATGATAATGTGCTTGAGTGTTTCGACTGATGGCAACTCCGGAGAACTTGGACATGTCAACTGCCCATGCCGGCTTCACATATTCCACTGTGCTTGTGGAGCTTGCATTTGCAAACAAGAAATTTAGGAGCACATCCTCACAATTGAAGTAACTGTCCACAATCTCCCTTCCCACCTTGGCCTCCTTGCTCCAATATCTCTCAAAGGACAAGTTGTGATCCACAAATGCTGCTCCTGTTAGTATCATGTTATAACCGCCTTGTTGACGAGCATACTTCTCATTGCGGTATTCTAGTGAACTACCTTCAGCAAGGCGTGGATAGTATCCTACGATCTTTTCGGGGTGCTCTCTCCATACTTTGAAACCACGTTCTATGTCATCGCACATCATCATGATATCATCATCAAGCTCCATAACAGCCCTTGTCTTAATTTCTTGGTCTATATTGAATCTGTTGTTCAGAGTGTTCTTCTCTTCAACTCTGATCCTGACAGGGACCACTGACTCCAATTCACTTTGTGCTGGGGGCTGACCTTTGTTCCAAACCACTACAATCTCCCTCACTGATGCACACTTAGAGTAGTGCTCCACAAACATCTTCAGATTCCATAGTCGAGCATCATAGGTCATTGTGAGCAATGTAAACTGAGAGTACTGACCCTTAATTGGATATGGCTCTTCTGCCCCAATACCACCATAGGTGTAATGAGTTCCAAGACAAGTTAGGAGGACTAAAACTAATACCATGCCAGACACATAAACTTGGCCTTTCCATGTTCGGTAGTTGATTCTCCCAGTCAGATGAGAACCCCACTTGTTCACACTGAAGATCAGCCAGCTTAGCTTATAGTAGAGAAAGAACCGCTGCTCTACATGGAAGAAGTCACTTCGTTTCTCATTATTCGGAAGACAACGGCTGAGTGGTAAGACAAACTTAATTGCACCAATAAGTCCACCAAACAGAAGAACCAACACAAGAACAGCTCCATAAAATGTGTAGCCTATGGTCAGACAGCGAATTGACTCACTTGAGGGCACTCGATCACCATCCATTACCCCAATCCAAAGTTGACCTGATGGAAACCATTGAACATCAAGGTGATGGGACCGTACACCATTCCATGCATTTCGGTCCTTGAGAGGCTTGTCAACAATAAATGGAACTTCAACTTCCTTGTATTCATTTGTCGTTAAGACTTCAACTTTAAAGACTTTTATACTGTGGCCATATCCACTGCCCTGGTCTTTTCCTATACGATAGAGATCACCACTGTAAATGAAAGGCCTACCAGCATTTCTAGCACTCGACATGTTGTCCATGTAATGTACTGGGCTCTGCTTGTGCGGATTCCAAGGACCGAGAGGAGAGCTGCTGTACCAAATATTGAGCTCTCCATTCTTTTTTGCACCATAAGAACTTAAATCTGATCCTAGAAGCCAATAGGAACCCTGAAAATCTACGATGACTGAATCTACAAGTGGCTTCTCCAAAAGGACCTTTTCTAGTTCCCACTTAAAGGGAAACTCTAATGCACAGTACAGCCGAAGATCCCCATTCTTACTGCTTTCAGGAATCATATAGATCTGTGAAGGAATGCAGGGACAACAAACACAGGTGGGAATGATTAGAATAGGAGCTTCTTTGTCAGGAATGTATATGTTTCACTAAGTTGTGAATGAGATTTATTTACATTGTCTTGATAGCTAAATACATATGGATATGAAAGATGCCATTCCTCATCTAACACAATGCCCAATGGCTGCCATGTTGCACCAGTGTCGTTGCTCACAGCAGCTGCAATGTCGCCTTGCAATGTAATGGAGTTCTTCGTCTCGAAAAACAAATAAATGTTGTCACCCTGAAGATATTGCGATTTTGTATCCATCAGGACAAAGTGCAAGCTATTGTTGAAGAACATATACAATGTTAAGCGCTGTTGAATGGTATAGTTGGCGTGTTGGTTTGCTACCGTATCTTATCTTATCAAACTTTGGTCATATTTTCAATATTTGACCGTCGTTTAAATTATAATCAAAATTTGATTAGTTGTTCTTGTCTTATCAAAATGTATTGATTTCGTAGGTCAATTTAAGAATGAAGTTTTTGACCACTAAAATTTAGCATGCCAATTATCAAAATTTGACTAACATTGACTACAAACTAAACACCTTCATTTTAATCAAAATTTGGTCATGTCTTGATTTGATCATGACCAAATTTTAACAAGATTATCAAGAATAGCAAACCAAACACACCTAACATCACTATATTGAGCAAATTATACAAAAACAAGTTCAACCATGAATGTTTCAATGTTTTAATATACACAACAAAGATGTTCAAAAGCAATACATTCAGAGCGGAAGTCGTCCGATAGGTAGTTCACTTGGAAATATGCAGTAAAATACCATTTAATAGCAAGCAAAAATAGGACATCATACTTGTTCACTACTGCATAATAGTTACAGCGACCTGATTCAGTTTAGACAGGAAAAAAAGATTCTGCAGCTCCGCCGGTTGAGAGATGCCAATAACTAGAAAGAGTTTGTACCTCATGATCCAACTTCAATTTAGTTTAAATTTCATTGTGGTGCCACCGTACCAGGATTTGTCTATAGTGGAATTATGTGTCTACAATATTTACATAAAAAATTGGATTTTTATGTACAAAAAGAGTTTGTGATGTCATAATTGATACATGGGCCTCATGCGAACGGGAGAAACGAACACTTCGAACCTGAAGGAAGAGGAAGGGGTTGGCGACGAAGCTGCTGGGGAGGCCGGCCTCCGCCACGGAGGCACACGTCACCACCGGGTTCGCAACCGGCCACGCCGCGCCGCCGTCCCTCCATACCCCCCGCTGCAGCCCAGAGAACAGCCCTGATTAGTGATTAGCACAATAACAACCCACAAACCTCTCGCTGAGGGCTCACGTGCTCGATGGGCTTGAGGGAGAAGGGGGAGTCGCCGAGGAAGACACCGGCGGACCACGAGCCCTCGCTGTCGGGGCGGCAGCGGCGGGTGGCCGGCGGGTGGGGGAAGGGGGAGGAGGCGATGTGGGAGAAGGCGATGGCGACGAGGGGGAGGAGAAAGGAGGCGGCGGCGAGGTAGAGGAGCGTGGAGGGTATGGGTCGGAGGGGTCGACGCTGCGTCGCCAGCGGCGGAGAAGAAGGCATTGGCGGTTACAGATGCGAAGGCAGTTACGACATGCCCAATGGTAAAAATTGGTGTTTTTTGGACCTACTGGTAAAAGTGAAAAAAAATGTGTTCACCTGTATGTTGTCAGTTGTCATTCTTCTTCGCAAGCGGATCTATTTCATGGAAATAAGATCTATCTTTTTCTTTTTAAAAAAATTGATTATTTATTAAAAAGTTCAAAGAAATCAGAGTGGGGTATCTTATAAAATTATAGCCATCAATCTAAAAAAAAGTTAACACTGGATAGAATAAGCTCAACAACTTCTCACCACTACCATAGGCTCTTTTTAAACCACACTCTCTAACTTTAGAAGTTAAAATTTTAATAAACAACTTCTGAACTCATCTAAACATTTAAAATCATTTGAATTACCGCTGGTTAAATATTAAATCTTGTAATATAAAAAATAAGACCTATGATATCAAAAAAGAGATTAAAAATTATGATTAATCAAATTTATAATAATTAGATCCTACTACACCACACATTTCCGCAAATTTGAATATTAGCCAAAAGTAGTCACATGAGCTTGATTGGCCATAATTCGGCAATAAATTGTAACAGCCTCCCCTTTCTCTCTGTTCTCCCCCTCTCCCTCTGTTTTGCCTCTGTTCCTCCTTCCCAATATGGCAAAGAATCCTGCCAAAATCTCCTTTTGTCAGCCCCAAATCGACCTTTACCCAAATCCCGCCAAATCTCTCCTCCTTGCCTTCCCCAAGCCATGGAAAACTTAATATCCTCCCGACCATCAGTTCAAAACCCCTCCTCTTCTCCTTCCTCCTCACTTCCTCTTCTCCTCTCCAACATGTCATTTCTTCTTCTCCTTCCTCTTCTTCTTCCTTCTTCCCCCTCCTCCGTCACCTCAACCCCCCTCTCCACCCTAGCCGTGCCCAAGCTAGCCCCGTTGCCCCCTGGCCACGGCCCCCGTGCGCCAGCTCCGCGTAGTCCCCGCGGTGGCCCCATCCCCGAGTCGAGCCCTGACGCCCATGCGCCGCCAGAGCTCCAGCCGCGGGCCCATCCGCCGCGCTCGCACGCCCCAGTGATTCCGCACGTGCACCCCACGTGCCCCTGCATGCGCGCCCGTACTCTGCACGCCCCACGCGCCTGGCCACCGCGGGCCCTCGCTCACCCTCGCGCACCCCACGCGCCCCAGCCTCGCTGCCAGCCTCGCCCCTGTGCGCCCTGGCGCGCCCGTGCCCATATGCCCGCGCCCGAGATTCATCTGGTCGCGCCCTGGCCGTGTCCTGCCGTCCGTGGCTGCGCCCTTACGCCCGTGGCCCCGTCCTCGCTTGTCCGGCTCGCGCCTCGGCTGCGCTCCTGCGCCATGGTCGCTTCCCCCCGCGTTTTCGCGCGTCTCACGCCGGTGCAAGCTGTGTTTGGCCACGCCGGTTCCTCCGCTCTTGCTGTCTCGCTTGTCCTTCACGAATTCCTCGCCATTTGCCCCGTTTCCGGCCTCACCGTCTTCCCCTCGGAGCCTTGCTAGTTTCAACCGGGCCGAATCTCAAGCCTCGGCCATGCCCATGTCTCATCGGAGCTCCTTCTAAATGCTTACTTGTTTATCATTCCATGCATGTTGCTTCCAGCAACGTGTTTGCACTTGCATGTCTTATCCAACACCATTTTAATGCATGCATGTCACCCTTTTGCACGTCGCCTCTGGTGACTCAAATCATCTTGCATGTCATCTTCAGCGGCTCCGATAGTCTGACATCTCGCCTCTGGGGACCATTAAATCCGAATATTCCTGTGCATAAATATACCTCACTAGCGCAACGGCATCATTGCATGTCATTTTTATCTCTATCAAAACCCTCATTTAGCCTATCCAATTTCTGGACGGCAAGCTATATATGCTTACACTCGTGCCTTCATTTGCACTCATGCACATATAACTTAGCCTCATGTGCATTACCATTTCATCATGCATACGTATTTATAGATGTAATATAAGTATTTTGTTGTTGTTTGAACCTATATTTGATTGTTTGTGCGCCTTTAGGTTGAGAGCACAAGATAATTGAAGACTCTACTTTCACGCAAACTTGTGAGGAGCCACCGACTCAAAAAGGCAACTCTATTCCTCGATAATATTGATTCCAGTATTTTCCAAAATGATTAGTTTATGTTTTGAGATATATTGCGTCTTATGTTGTTTAATCAAATATGTTGGAATGAGATATGCAGTTAGTGACCTAATCTTATATGATGTACTCCTTGACTTGTTAGCCGATTATGTCATGTCACCCTAAAATTGATTAACTTTTTATTGCATGTGATTATTGCTTTTAACGGTAGTATTGCTACTGAAATTCTATTTAGAATGACTTGGAAGTGGAGGTTTTTATGTAAAATGATGGAAAATGACTTGATGTGTTACAGATGATTATGGTGAGGGTGGGAAAGATAGGATGTTGTAGTGATGCATGACGGGTTGTAGATTGACCCTTTGTATAGGACAAGTAAGGACTAGATCTTTATGTCGTGTTTCTAGCGGCATGAATACTTACTATTCACAAGATTGATATGAGATAAGCTTGATTTACCTTGTAGTGTATTCAAATTTTTTCCTTGTATAGTTGAAGTATATGGTATTTAAATTAATCTGTGATACCAAATATGGTGACCCAATGATGGGAAGAGCTAATGGGGTGGGAAAGATCCCGCTACAATGGTACGAGGACATACTCAAGTGGTAGTGATCGGACTATCGAGTAGGAATGAAGATTGTTGCAATGTCGGTAAAAGTCTTGTTACCTCAACTTAGTCGTACGCCTGTTGTTACGTGGTCTATCTTGACCGAAATAAGTTGTGGCTAGTAATATTAAGTTGAGAAATTTTTTAGGTAAAGTGGTACATCTCAACTAAATTAAAGATGTATTCGAATACTTCATACTCCTGGGTTCTTTAAGACCTGTGTGTGGTAGATTCTAGTCACGTCAATGTGGCACACAGTTGAATTGAAATTTGAGAAAGGAAATTTGATGTTAATTTGATTGGTTGTTGGATAAACGCCATTCAAACTCTTTGCACTTAGTACATGTGTTTTCATACAATTGTTTTTAATTTACAGTTCCATGTTGCTCTTTCACCTATAGTGTATGTTTGTGCAAATTTAAATTATAATCAAAACTTACATTCTACTTCATAAATACCTTATTTTGAATATATGTATTATATTAGTTATATTATGACTTACTGACTACATTATACTCAATCTTACTCAACGAAATTCGTTCAGTTGAAGAAGAGCCAATCATTCAAGACTTCTTTGAATTCAGCGCTGCTTAAGGTGAAGATTTTGGCTAATATTCAAAGTTTTAGGGTCAATTATTGCAGTTCGGTTCAACTATGGACGGTCTAGTTTTTACTGCTTTATTTGTTAAACTCAGCAAGGCTTTCAACTTACTGCTAGGCCCTTATATTGTAATATGATCTTAACATCGTTGTATTCTGTTAAGTCTTGCATATTATCGATGTAATCGTGAGATAATGATTCTTGTTCTGTATTCTGGGTGCGACTACATCCTCCCAACAGCAGACCCAACATAAACTAAATAATGATTGCCAAATGTTGCCATTGCCAGTTTTTGTGAACCCTAAGACATTCTCCAACAATAAACTCTAAAATCAGATATTTATATCTCTATATACATACCTATCTAAAAATCTTCAATCTCTATATTCTACCTCACTCCAACAGTTATATCCAAATCTCAACCATCAAACCCTAAAAAGAAAACCGTCCTCCGTCACTTGGTGCCGGCAGCGGGAGCACGGCCTTGCAACCAACCGGAGGCGGCGAGGGGGGAGCAGCGCGTGGCGATAGCGATGGATTGCAGCGGCGCGGGGGACCGGCGGCTCGAGTGAGGGGGGCGCAAGGGAGCGGCGGCGCTGGGTGGTGGCGGCGTGGGGTGGCCTCGGCGCGGGTTGGCGGCGGCGCGGAGTTGGGTGTCAGCGGTGAGGAGCTGTCGGCAAACAGGGGCCCGGGATAGCGGCGGCGGCGGAGGATTCTTCGCCAGTGGCCTCGCTCTGCCGCTACTAACCCTCCGCCGCAACAACCGTCCGACCGGTCCACACCGCCGACGGGGACGATGCACCGGAACCACGCCTTCGACGGGAAACGTCACCTCTCCAATGGTCAAACGTGCACGCAAACTGACGACAGTTGGGCACGGCGTCGAGTGGTGAAATATAGCAACCGGAGAGAAGATATCGAGATTTGGGTATCCTCTCTCCGATATGCATCCTCTCCCTGCCGGATCGGTCTGCTGTTGGAATGTCCGCCGTAACCAATATTGCGGATGTAGCCTAAACGAGCCGCGTGCACAGTATTTTTAGGAGTCTGTTGAAGAAGGTCTAAAAATATGCACTAGCCTGGATTTTTGGCCCATTGTAGCCATCGCATCCGTGAACAACGTAAAAAAGATGCCAATCAAAGTTCTGATGCTCACTTGAGATCTATCGAGGTGATTAAAAAAAGATATCAAGATCAGAAATACAACGACCACCGGAGTCTGAGTTGCAGCACAGCAGCAGCAAATGCTCGGTCCAGGCACACGGTTAACAGGCTATACCGGTGTTCACCGGAGCACCAACCATCTCAAGAATCGATATGCATTTCCATCGCTAGTTTTGCAAATGAGATCAAAATGTTTTATTTACAGTCCTAAGAATGCATATGCTACAGGGTTTACAATATCTTTCTAGCCTTTAGGTACCAATACATGATGAAGAATCCAGCTACTGCGCCAACTACTATTCCACCAGTCGTCGCCAAAAATGCCCACTGCTCCAAAACAAACTTATTGTCAATGATGGGTTTACGTGCTATATCAGTATTAATTGCTGTGTGAATGACACAGCAGCAGAAATAAAGCTCAAGAACTCAGTTGTATACCGCATTCTGCTCCAGGTATGATTTAAGGTTCATGCCAAATATTCCTATAGAAAGAAGCACCACAGGTTAGCCAAGACCATAATGGCCTTGTCTCACATGGATAATGGAGTAATTTGATATAGAACTAAGGGGATGTCTGTATAGTGAAGTAACTAGATCGGAAAATAGCTAGTTCCAAGAGATTATCAGAAGAAATATTGCCAGAATAAGCACAGGCATCTATATCGAGGGGAGTTAGGCACATCAAAGAAAAAACAGAGAAACAGAAGCTCCAAAAAAGCAGAAAGATTTTAATACCTGCAATTAATGCCCCAACAGCGATGCAAAATGTTCCAACCTGAAGAAGCAGCTCAACCCTACTTACCTCAAGTCGTCGGGAGCTGAAACACAATTAGTATCCAAAGTTACACTAGGTTCATGAAATATTAGAGGAAGCTAGCAACCATATATTTCTCATCAGAAAGCTTAGGTGTCCACTAAAGAACAAGAGCCCACAATTTTCAGTAGATATATTCCTGAATGATATAGATATGTAGTCCATTAAAGATGCAAGGATTACCTCCTTACATCAAGACCTAATCTCATTGTTCTGAATTTTTACGGATTCCGTCTTTTGATTTAAACATTAACAATGCAAAATATGTTCCCTTATTTATACTTAAAAATTTATCACCAAGGAATTTGTGTAGGCATGTTTCTTTTCATTGTCCAATTCTAGTTGAGGATTAAAAGGCTTTCAAAGGTATTTGTATCATCAAATATTTTCTAGGAGGTTGAGACATATTGATCAAAGTGGAAAAAGCAACATATTTCGAGTACATGCAGTGTGAATGAACAGACCTTAAGTTCACTGCAATTGAATCTTCCATTTCTTTTGCAGAATCAAGAAGTCTCTCTGCTTGACCGTGACATGATTCACACCTGACAGTAAGAATGCACAACAGCATGACATTGCAAGCCAGAAAGGTGGAAACTATAAATACAAGCGGCAGGGGTGTACCTCTGAAGATAATTTTCCAAGAGCATTTCAATTTCCTCCTCTTCTTCTGTAAAAACCAGAAGTTACAGATAAACAAAGTCAAAAATCATCTTTTGCAACAGCAGACTACAAGTCTATTATTGCTCTTGGAAATCCCAACTACAACACAAAACATAGCAAAACATACTTATTATCTCATTGAATTTGTCTTTCCTATCATTTTGTGCCTTACCTATATAATTTCGCATTATCTCTATGATTTACCAACTAAAAAACCTCCTTATCCTCAAAAACTACTACATAAATTTGTCTGGTGCCACGAGATATAATTACCAGAGATATTTTCCTGGTAATTAAGTGGCATAGAAGTACACGTAATATTGAACTAAATGTTTCCCTAGGAGTTCTCATGAATCAGTATAGAACTCTAGTATTCATATACACATACTAATATTTATTTACACAATTCCACACCTGCTCTGTATAAACTGGAAATGGACCTAGTCTATTTATTTATTAGATCATTTATTATACTAAAAACATAAGATTTTTAACAATCATATGTGTCCAAAAGACGCAAAGTCATAATACTAAGTTCAGCGGCACCTTCTGCAATCTGCTTTTCTGAAGGAACTGAGCATTCCATGTTATCAGTCCATCTGTCAAGTGTACAGTCTCTTCCCATTATGCATATTCCACGAATTTCATGAGGATCATCTAGGAGATCAATCAGCATTTGCTTGAGATCACCTGCTCGTGAACCCAACTCAACCTTGATGCATGAAGATAGAAGCAAATTAGAAACAAACTTGACAAATGTATGTGGAAAATGAACATGAAGTGTAGCTGAAATACCAAGGCTTGTTTGCTCAGACGAAGCTGCTCCAACACATCAGCTGTCAACCGATTTGGTAGAACCTCAAGCAATGCAGCCACCTGGGATACATGGACCAGAATCCAAAATAGGTTCAACATATTTAGTAATGTAAAAAGAGGTGGATTGAACAATCGTACTATGAAATGATAAACATCTTAAGGAGGCATGCACTTAGCACTCACACGAGGTTCAACATGCATTAATCTCTGCTCCAGCCTTTGTATTCTAGAAAGTAGTGCAGCTTCAACAACCTGAACATAAAAAGATACTACAAAGGATTAGAAAATCTTGCCCCAACATGTTACAGCCTGGCACTCTTGGGTCTGCACGAAACACGCAAGACTCAAAAAGAGGAGGGCAGTTTAAGTTCTGATGGATACTGCATATTATATGAATGGAAAGCCAACACTACAACATATTTCCTGCTGATCTTTATATCCTCTAGGCCATTAGAGCCATACAGGATACTTCACTTTTCTATAAAGTTATTGGACTGAAATACAAAAAGAGAAGACAAACTGGAAATTAAATAGAATAGTAGTTGGATAATACATGCATATTAGTCAAATCAAATATTCCAAAGATCAAAGAAAGAAGTGATAAAAAGAGTCAAATTGGAATTCATTTAACAATCAGAGGCAGGAGCGGGTTAGTTCAATTGCCAAGTTATAAAGTTCTGACAAACTTGAACACACCCAAAGCACTGGAAACAGATCAATCAGCTTAGCATCTTTTTCATTAATTTTGATAAATGCCAATGGTCAACAGGAATTAAATATGATAAGGTCCAGAGAAGATAGCACAATATAGAGGTATGAGAAATTTTTAATGATATCCTTAATATTGTTCAGGGTTCCACTCATCACATTAGAGAACTTAAGAAAATCATGGAAGAGTTCTCAACTCGCATGGGGCTGCACAGCAATTTTCATAGAAGCACTTTCATTCCAATATATGTCCCAAATGATACTGTAAGTAATATTGCTTCCATTCTAAGGTATATCTATTCAATATTCATGCTACAAGTCCAACATCAAAGAGGTATGCATTGACATAAATACTGCTGTCTCCAGTAGCAGAGACGCAACAGCATGGAAACAATTTGGAACACTATTGCATAAGCTGCCTACTAAGTTAAGAAAAGCATAGGGCTCTAGTTCAATACTAGTATTTTCACAAATCTGATTGGCAAGAAACGATCTAGTGTTACAGCAAAAATCAAGCTCAGCAAGAGACATTATTTAATGCTGCTTGGCAAATGTATGTACATGGAAATACAGATGTCGATCTAATTATAGAAGGTCTGTTAACGATTAGATTAGCTGCTTCATCTGTTCTTCAGAGGCAATATAGTGGCAGTGTCAGTATTCTTATCATTGATCTTCCTCTGCTTTGATCCCTGATGTCAATTCTCCTTTCTCTTCTGTTTTCCATCTTATGTAATCAGCAGGCTAGGTGATAATACTATGGGGTCATCCACATCCATATACAAGTTTCCATAAGAAATAAACAGGCAGAAATCTTCACAACCATATTTGTTAAAAAACACATGATTAGAAATACACAGCTCTGTTAGCTACTCCAAAGCTGTTGAGTCCCAGGGAGTTAAAATCAAGAAACCTCTAGAAACAAAGCAAAGTTTTTTGGTAGAGAAAAACAGAACAAAGCAACTTGACAAGACAATATAAAATGTCACATTAAGATTGTTTCTAGACTTCAAATAAAGATTAACACAAAAGCTATAGATCACCTCTAGTTGAAAAGGCATTGCAGGTCCTCCATTGATGTTTCTTGGATTTAACCGAGGTAGTAATGACTCTAAAAAGGATTGCCCTCCTGGACTACTCAAATTGGACAAAACAATTGATAAGTTTATAACAAGTTTAATGGTAAGTTCACAACAAGTTTAATAGTAAGTTCACCAATGGCAGTAGGGCTTTCTTCTTTTGCATTGTGCAAACTGACCTGTTGTAATTGAAAATAAGAACACGCTCATGCATTGCAATTGCTCTCAAGGAACCGAGATTGACTAATATGGCTTGCTCACGAACCTACAATCAATGGTAAAGGAGTTTTATATGCTATAAATAAACCATGGGATGAGCATTTGCTATCAAAAGGAGATGTTTCAGTGCAGAAACACATGAATGATTTTGCAGGTAGACAAGATGTACTAATAACCAAAATACAAGAATAGGCAAGAAACTACATCTCTTATTGAGATATCAAAAGGTAGCAACTTATCATGATACAGATGTCTAGTTAGATCAGATAGCTACAGAAATTTAGAGGAACTACATGCATAAAAAATACTGAGGCTTGTCAGAGGACAAGATATAATAAAGATCCTAAATATCAAAACCACAGCAATGTTTCCACAGCTTTAACAGAGTGATAATAAAGGTTCCCGAAACAACCAACAAAAAACACCCTGAACTGAAAACTGTGGCACAATACAACGATCACCTTAACCTTTTGTCTCATTTTCTTATCTTTTCTTTTCTTTGTAGAAATCTTAAAAAACATGATGCAAGTACTTGTGTGCTCCATGGTCTAGTTATTCTAGTATAAACAAATCAGGTAGTTTTGATGGACAACTAGTGGTATCTGAACTAGCCCACTGGTTTCAGGCTCTTGCATTGACACCATAAGGTAAATCTACAAAAGCAAGTGTTGGGAAGTTTTATATTACCAGCATGGAAGGCATTGAATTCATTAACCATAGTGATGGGTCAACGCTTCTAGTATCTCGTAACCGAAGACCTACGAGATCAACAGTCAAGAATCAAAAGAAATCATACACATGTGCTAGGAAATCATGAGAAAGAAAGGCAGTTATGCTAACCAAGAACTACTGGAACTACAAATCTATAACTATGTGAGTCATCAAGTACATACACAATAGTAGCTATGCCAAAGATTGTTACAACATACAAGTGCAATATCAGCATAGAGGAAGTCTGTTCAAGTACAGCATGAACAATTGAAGTTGACTGGCGTATTGAATACCGTGTTTGATTTATACATACCACTTGATTTTAGTAGCTGCCGCCGGCTTATCTTTTTTGTGGATGTCCTCCCATTAGATGTCACTTCTATTACCTAAATAGAGTACAATATTAGATGAAGGTTAATTTTGCATCTTATAAACGTGTTATATAAGTTCCAAAATTTGCAGTGCATATATGTGTTCTATGCATAATAATTAACACTGTTCATGTATGAATCGAGCATTTGCTGCCTGCCTACCTCGTACACGGGCTCCCTAATGCCGAGCGACACGTAGTCCGCGGCGAACCGCCCCCTCGTGGCACTCGCCGCCGCCGCCTCCGGGGGCCCACCGCCACCCTTCTCATCCTCCTCCTCCCCCTCCCCCCTCACCTCCTCTTCCACCTCCTCCTCGTCCTGCGCCAAGGCCCCGCGCCCATCCTTCCCCTCCGCCGCGGGGCCTGGCAGCTGCACGAGCCTCCGTCCCCGCTCGCCGCAGAGCACTAGCGGCCGCGGCAACCTCGGCAAGCGAACGCGGAGGCCGCCGCCGGCGGATCGGAGCGTCTGCGGCAGGGGGAGGAGGAGGACGGCCTGCGCGGACGACACGGACGCCATGGGCGCGGTGTCATGAAGCAACCAACCACCAGCGCGCGCGAGACTTGGTGTGTGCGCGCAGCTTTGGTTTGGAAATAGTTCTACTCTGTTCTATGATAAATTTCTAATTTTTGTTTGTTTGGCAGGCTGGACGAGATGAGAAGAACAAGGAGGACGCTGGAGCGGGACAGAGGCGATGTTACATTGTTATCCAGTAGTTTTGGTTCGTGGCTGGGCGAATTTCTTGTTGGGGCGATCTGGACCGTTGGATCTGTGATCGCACGGCCGTGATTGCGTCATATGGTAACGTGGGAGAGGCAGATGGCCAGATGGGTGGTGTTTGTTCTCTGGTTTTTTTGTGAAGACTGAAGACACAGGAAGATCCATGGGCCCACCCGCAGAAAGATTATTATGGAGTTCATTTACTTACCATGCAACATTGCGGTCCTAGACCACGACGTGCTTGCGACAGTCGTGTTTCCTGTGTACTCCATCCACGTCTCAACGTTCTTGCGTTGGCAATACAGGGGGATATAGCGCTCTTTCCCCCTCATTTAGACCTGTATAAACCTGGGGCCTGGTAAGCCACACCACGCCCCAGACAAGCCATCAAAACGTCTGAGTCCTTTCAGGTTATGCAGATTTTACTTAAACTTGATCTTGTGGACAATCTATTTTCGTCGGACTAACCTAATCATTTCACACTATTGTGATTTGTGAAAGACAACTAGATTAAAATCAAGCGAGATTGGATCGAGCCTACTTTGCTTATAGAGCCTCAAATTCAAATTCAAAGCCAACATGGCCCTAAAGATAATGGGCTTAGGTTGGATCAAATTTATTCAGGTCTACTCGTGATCATGGTCTAGATTTTGAAAACTGACAATAGCCCATCAGTTATCACCATTGCAATGGTGTGTTTGATTGATGATCAGTTTAGCCAAACCAAATCTTGGCATTATCAACGCCAATTTGACTCTCATTTGCTTTAGTATCAACAATTGACTAGTTAATGAGATATAATCAAGATTTGATCATTTTTGTATATCATTCATAGTCAAATGTGTAACAGATGATTTGTTCACTACATTTTGACTACCAAATTTGATTTTAACAATTATGTGATTTGACTACAAACCAAATATATCTCCATTACTAATTTTTTTTTTATTATACCACACAATTGGTCATAGCCAAATATTGGTTGTGGAGCATGGGTTGGTACTTATATGCCATTTTCATGGAATATGGATATATTTATAACCCAAAACGTAGGAAAAATAAAAAACTTGACAAAATGCAAACAGAAATAGAACTAAAGTCAGCCGGGAAACTATCAGAAACCAACTGGTTACCGACATATTGGTGGAGTCTGGGGCTATTGCGGGAGACAAGATTGTGAACCTAGCAAATGTTCAGATGTTAACAATTCATTGAAAAATTCAGCAGAGGAGAGTGTTCATGACGTGACAGAAGAACGGCTTCTATGATGGAACACAAGTTGAGTAAAAGAACTTGTTCGCCTCAACAACTTCCATATTCCACATTGCTTCACGGTCAGGGTCAGCAGACAGATCAATTATCTTATGAACCTGCAATGATGAAATCCACAGATGTTAACAGAATTCAGTAATTCACCGATCATTTTTGTGCCAAGATGCTAAGTGGCGTCCATGTAGAGATGAATGCAAATGCCAGGGTGAACTTCTTCTGAGTTTGAAGCACAAGTGCACAACCATGGTAGCAGTCAGAGATTAGATTGGCGGTGAAACATGAGAACACATACCATTCGACTCTGATTGCATTTGAAAAACTTAAATCAGGAGAATGTAACATTTTTTCCTTGGAAAACAAGAGAACACTATTTTGAATGGACGCTTTCAGGCTTCAGAGAGATGTTTGGCAATGCCCAAACAGAAGGAGACAAGTTTACTCAAGAACATGTGAATTATCAACCGAGTGAAATCGCCATCTTGATCTTGCCATTGCATTCTCAACACTCAATTAACACATCTAGAAACACAGAGCTGTTCTGAACCTGACAATTCAGAGAAGATTTTGCTAGCATGACAACGGTCAACAGTCAACAACATAATTCAATGAGATTGTGTGTGACCCATCATCCTTCTGCTGCTGCCAACCACGTTGTAGCTCATTACCATATATACGACAATGGATTCCAACAACAAATAGCTGCCAACAATGCAAACTCAGTACATTATGTGGTATGCATTAAGGTTTACAATTTCAGAACTCAGTACCTAGCTAGTTGCCAACAGGATTATGAACCTTGCATATACCATGTAGAACTCAACCTACAGAATCTAACTCTACAACAAAGTTGCTCTCTCCAATACTTCGACTTCCATGCTGGCTGCTTCCTGACCAATGTTGTTTCTCTAGCTTAGGTCCAACTACAGTCCTTATGCTAAACTGACCATCGCATCAAAGTTCTTGAAGCCTACATGACTATACAAACTGTTGCCAGTGAACACAAACAATGTCTGGAAGGTAGCTACCCGTTAAAGCTCCTAAGGAAATAAAGGTAGGTGAACCTAATAATCTTCAACTCAACAGCGGCATCTGCAGTTTTGCAATAACCTCAATCTAATAAGTCTAAATTGCATATGCTTTTTCTACTCTTATTCTTTAATAATCAGTGAAGCCTGGAATTACAAGCGTTGACATAAACTCAAAGCATTCAAAAACTAAAGGATGCATCAAACATTAAAGAAATCACAAACAGAAGACCTCACTCCAATGATCACTGAATAGGTAGGTATGTTGAGAGAGTGACGGTACCTTGATCGCGGGATAATCGCTTTGAGACGCTGATGCAATATATGCCCCGACAATCATCACATACATCCCTGCAGCACAAGAATGCCATCAATTAGAGTAAAAAAAAGGGAAAAATTAGCTCTAAATCACTGCAAAGCTCAAGCTTTAGCTCTTCCAAACAAAACAAAATCTAGGACAAGCTCTGAAAAGTGAAAACACAACACAATTGGACTAGAAGTCTAGTTCCTTTGAATTCCCCTTTCCAGAGAGCGAGAAATAGGCCGGAAAAATCAAGAACAAGCAGAACACTCTACACAAACAGATCACCCGCCCCTTCGATAAGAAATTAATAAGAGCTAGGACTAGAATCGCACAATAACCAGTCCATGAACCAGAGAAGAGAAACAGAGTGATCGCCTTTCCACAACAGAAAAACAAGAAAGCAAGAACGCAAGATGCCAAGAACCTGGCTGCCACTGCTGGCCCTGGGACTCGGCGGCCATGAGGAGGAGCTCGACGACGCAGGATCCATCATCCAGAAGCAGCCGCCCCTCGCTGGAGCCGTAGTCTGCCGACACGAGCACGCCCTGCCTGCCACCACGAGTTGTTAGTGCATGGACGCGTCCAAGGAAACTGAAGGAGGGTGGTGGGGTGGTGGACCTGGAGCCAGGCGCGCTGGAAGCGGATGCCGAATAGCATCTGTGCCGCGGAGGACGCGGAGGAGCCGACGGCCGGGCCGGCGAACGCGAGGTGGGAGGCGAAGAGCTTCAGCGCCGCGAGGCTGTAGTCCATGGTGGGGCAGGGGGCGCCGCCGCACTGTCGCAGTGCTAACTGCTACGTTCTTCCTGCCTTTGTGAAATGACCAAAAATTGATCGTGGGTACCGGGCCGAAAGGCCGGAGGAGCCCAGCCTCGTTTTTTCAGGGTTAAATTGGACGGGCTTTTTAGCCCGTTTTAAATCCCACGAATATTTTGGGCTCAATTCGAGGCTGATTTGTTCAAATGGTTGAACTGAACAGTCTCTGCCCCGTACGAAGACCCGACGGCTCTTCCTCCAGCTCTTGCACTCCACAGCCTACTCCCCTTCTCTCCAATGGCGATCGGCTCATCCCAAGAAGACGCCCGCGAAGTCGCTGGAGGTGGGCAAGGCGAGGCAGCCCAACCGCAGCAAGAACAGGAAGCATTAGGAGACCAAGAAGAGCGACAAGAAGAGGACGGGGACGATGAGGAGGAGGAGGATGGGGAGGCTCCCACGCACCTCCCCCTCGCGCCCTCCTCAGAGGTATCTCTCCCCCACCCCCCCCACCCCCCCCCCCCCCCCCCCCCCAATGTCTCCCTCCTTGTTTTTCTCAAATCCAATGTTCCGATAGCTCTCGCATGCATCCTGTTTTTCTCAATGGCATTTCGTCGAACAGTCAATGGTCGCTCAAAAGTTTGTTTGCTGCTTTAACTGATGCATTGGTCAAGACAGGCCACATTGTGTAGGCACTTTGGCAATTTTGTGTAGCCACGGCGCACCCGTCATGAAAGAATTTGAAGTGCGTTCAGATAGCATATGTAGTCTAAAATTTGCAATTTTTTCTACATGCTTAGCTTAGATTCATCGTAACCAACTACTCTTTGGAACTCGAATATACATTCTTCTACAAATAGACTATGAATTTAATGCTTTAAACATGTGTTTCTGTTGTTTCTTGTCCAGAATATTAATAGTCATCAACACATCATAAGAACAAGTGGTGAAGATGTCTGGATATCTTGCTGTTCTCTTGATATGGAACTGCTACTTGTTATTACCTGCAGTTATTTGATGACACAACGACAGTTGATCCCAGCTATATCATCGCCCTTATAAGGCAGCTATTACCTCAAGGCTCCAAGGTAGAGAAAGATTTCAGGTAAGCTTGACTTTCACATATTATTTCTTCTTTAAGGTTTTGTACAAATACAAGCTTTTATAGTTTTATTTATGAATGTAAGCTCCATATGATCTTGGCTCAGATGACACTTCATGCAAGAAAAAGAAATGGTTTTCTTGTTTGTTGCTTACCTCCTGATACCAAAGAAAACAGTGTGAAACAGGGTATTCCAGAAGAAAGGAATGCCAATTTGGACAATGGGGAATCAGCACAAACTGAGAAGGACCCATGGGAAGAGTATGGTTGCATTCTGTGGGACCTTGCAGCTAGTAAACCTCAAGCAGAACTTATGGTATCTGACCTCGTTATCTTTCTTCGGCACAAGAAAGTATTTCAGAACTCAAAATTCCATATTACATGTTTGAATGATGTCCACTTGAATGCAGAAGGTTTATATCATATTAATGTGCTGGTATAAACTAATTCAATGATTAAACAGAAGGAGAATTTGATGCTGCCTTATGGTCTAGATCTTGATTCATAACATAAGCTGTTGGCTATGTTGAATGTGTTTAGGATCTTAGCTGGGCATGTGATTATACAAAATTATGCCAGTGCAAAAGAAATCAAATAATTAGAAAATAGAAATCCATCCATTATGTGCATCTAACAAATTTTCAATTATACTTGTATGTTGGGTAAAACTTAATGGCAAGCTTTTTGCCTAAGTTCTAAGCTTCATTGAAATAGTCACACTTTTTGTCATCAAATATGTATTGTTGTACTGCAAGTCGATCTGGCACTGCTAACAATGCAGATCTTTAATTCATGTAGGTGAATAATCTTGTACTTGAGGTGCTTTTGGCAAATCTCCATGTGACCCAATCTCCCCGAGTGAAGGTGAAGAAGAATTTGCTTGTTCTATCCTCTCACATTTTTGCTAATCATATCTGAGAACATATTGTTTCTTTGAATTTTGATTTCTACAGGAAATCTGTCTTGGAATCATAGGAAACTTGGCTTGTCATGAATCTCTAGTAAATGCAATCAGTTTGCACAGTGGTTTAATTGAAACAATTGTGGACCAATTATTTTTAGATGACTCTGCTTGTCTTTCTGAAACATTCAGGTGGAGTATTTATGAAATCTGATAATGCATAGCGTATTCTGAATGTAGTATGCATGTAAATATGTAATGATTGCTTCATTTGCTGTAGAAAATTTTGTATAGTGGTAATTGTTGCCTTTTCTTTTTTTTTTTTAATTCCTGCAACAAACTGTAAGTTTTTGCACCCTGTAGCACCATTTATTGAGTATTACGAGGTCTGTCTTCTCATGAAATTCAGTTCTTATTATGTGAAATATATTTGACAGCTCAATACATGCATGCATGATGATCAGATCAAGAAATGCTTACATTGTTCTTGTGATTATTTTGCCAATCAATTTATGCATTCTATATTACGCAAAAAACAAGTAGAGTTTGGTTTTACCATGCAAGCAAGAAAAAAAAAGAAAAATGATATAATAGAGTGAATGATACCTTCTGCTTATAATTATGAAATATGTTGTTTTGTGCCTATTTCCTGTTGCATCCTTTTGTGCTTTCTCATCCGGAAATTCAAACATTTTCAGTGGCATAAGTCGAAGTGCCCCTTTCTTTGTTTAAATTGATGCTGTGTTGTTGTTTGTGATTAGCCTAGCATGATAGGATGAATTGGAACAAAAGTTCTGTTGCTGAAGTTTTATCCATGGTGCAATTATAGTTTTTTGCTCAAACAGGTTTTTGGCCACCATTCTTCAGAGCAGTGCATATGTTTCTTGGGCTGAAGCTCTTTTACCAGATGAAATTCTTTCACGTGTTCTCTGGATAGTTGGAAATACACTGAATTCTACATTACTTGAGAAGGTATTGTACTGCTCTTGCATAATGTATGCAATATATCTTGTTCAAAGATTATGATGTACAATACATGCATTCTTCTTCTGACTAAAAATAATGTGATCCTAGCAATTTAGCAACTTATAGTGTAATCTTGACGATGATGACTTTTATTATTGCTTACTAGGAGTTGCTGATAACCTGGTCCTCGTCTATGCAAGTTCTTATTGTGCTTTCATGATAGTAGACTCTGCTGATGTAATAGCAAAATTTAATTTTTTAAAAAATGTAGAGCTGTTCTAGTCTTTGAACTAGTCTTTACTTGTGTAGTTTCTTCAGTACAACTTTTAGTCTTTGAACTAGTTTTTGCTTCCTCGACATATTACAAGTAAAAATGTTGTTACCTCTTCTGATAATGTGGCTCAGCTGAAATCATCTCAGCTGAACTGATTCATATCAGTCTCCTTTAAACCGACATAAGTTCATGCTTGTGATATTCTTCTTGGTTAGTGCAGAGCTTTGACTTTCTGTCAACCATCATTGATAATGAAGAAGTGAGTGCTATTCTTCTTCAGCCTTTGATGAAAGTGGGTTTGGTTAGCCATGCTGTCAGTTTGTTAACAAGTGAGATTGAAAAATCACGGGATGATAACAAGCTGGACAGGTATGGGGGATACTGTTCCTGTGGATCAGACTAACTTGAAATTTTTCACAATGTTCATTTGATATCAAATCACCTGTTAGTCATTTTGAATTTATCCTGGATGCTCTTCAGTTTTTACTAGTATTGTAGGGATTTTGTCATAAATGAAGGATGTCCGACCATCCAAGATGTACAATGCCCATAGGCACCTGGCTTGATGTTCTATTTACAGATAAAAAGTTTACAGTGATTAAAAGTCTAATAAGCATTTAAAGTATCCTGATTTAACTGCCTTCTCATGCAAATGGCAAAGATTTCCTATAATTTAGATCCTTTACTGTTTTTTATGGGATGCAACCATTTCTGTGTTTTATAATACATTGTTCTTAGCATTATACAGTTCTGATATTTTTTTCCCTTTGTTTGTATGCATTAACTAGGAGTCTAGTGATAGTTATTAGTCATTGTTATTAGATTTCAGTTCTTTGGTATTTCCTTACCATTTCGTGTTTGAATCAACATGATGGAGATGGAGTACAGTATTATTAGTTTACTGTTCACCACATTTCAGATCAGCTTCTGTTGACTTGATCCTTCACTTCATTGAATCATTATCTGCCATAGACAAATGTTCACAAGTACTGCCATCAAGTGACCAACTGATTCAAGTGCTAGAAAGCATAGTCAAGTTACCTGATAAATTTGAGGTGAGCATGATGCTGCCATTTCATTCTCTTCATCAGCTTAGCTGATTTGTACTAGAAATAATTTCTAGTTTAAAATCACGTTGAATAAATACTGGATGTACATGGTACTAAGGTTCATCTGGCATTGTTGCAGTTTGGTATGCTAACCAGTAACCAGTATAGCTCATAGACATGCAATAATTGTATATTGTGAAGAAAACCAGAAAGAAAAGAGCTGACTTGTATAACTCATAAGAAATATCCAGTTATCAATTGTGGATTGTGAAGAAAACCAGAAAAGAAATAGCATCCGCTCATTAAGGAATGTTCCGTCGTTTCTTGACTTGCATATTTTCGTAACGCAGTCTCATATTAAAGCCTTGGAATCCACCTCATAGCTTCAATGGCACCTACAATTTTAGCATCTGAAAGTTTTATAACTTAAATGGTGCCTTTTTTAGAGTTGAAATCAGTATCTCCTCCCAAGGTATTGGGGAGTCCCATGGAGGTCATTTGATTTTTTTTTAGTTGTTCCAGAAAAGAATAATTATTTTTGGGAAATTTACAATATGCTAATATTATATGGCATGATAACTTCTGATGTGGCCTTTAGCATGTCAAAGTTTTGGTTAATTGCTTGGAAGGAATTTTGTAATTTCTACACAATGTAATACTGCCCTGGTATAATGGTGTGAGCAATTTTTGGTAAATTATCAACAAGGCAACATATTATTGACCTAAGCTGTTGTAAGATCTTGCATACCTCTGCAGAACTCTTTGTGCTTGAATTATGAATATTTGAGAGAAAATGGTTGGATTTTGATATGAAATTCGACTTCTAGAAAAGTTTTGATTATTTAGGTGCTTCAACAGTTACATGTTAAGATTTGGAGGTCATAGGAACTTGATGTGCGTGTCCACTTGCACGTAATCTTTTGCTAACATTTGCACTGAATTGTTCACGTGAACATAGTCAATGAAAGCACAACTTTTTAGTTTTCGTATACTATTCCAGAAGATCATGGTTGTTGTAATACATAATCATAAACTCTGCTGCAGATTGCAAGCTATTGTGCTTCTGTGGTGATTATAATTGCAAATCTCTTGGCAGATGGAGAGCATCTTGTGCCTACTCTATCCCATGGTAGGTCACATTTTTTCTAACCAATCCATCTGGTATCTTGAAATTCTATTTCTGTTGGATCATACAATGTCCTGGTTTGTTTGTTCTTTCAGATATCCCCTTCCTGGAGGGCCTTTTTGCCATTCTTCCACTGGTCTCTGATGATAACCAAGCCAGAAATGCACTTTGGTGTATCTTGCGACGATTGTTGGAAAAAGTACAAGGAAATGACATGAACTCTTCATCCCTTGACCAGTTTGCATCTCTCTTCTTGGATAAATTCTCCCTCATCAAAGATGACCTTGAGGGCCATGAGGTTGACAATATAGAAGACAACTCAGTGTCAGATGCTTATTTGAAGCATGCCATATCGACATCTGTATCCTTGATAAGATTTTTGATATTTTGTGTCCTTAGAGATCGAGAAAGCACAATCTTTCTTGCAAGATAAATACATCTAACATGTTAGAACATATTGCAGCGGCACAATCCCATTGCTTTTCCTATGCTACGAAATCCATGACAGGTCAGCTCAATTAGTGGTGTCATGGAGAAATGGATTGCCGAGAAGTCCACCATGGGTGTAGAAGATGCTTCAATGACAGAAACTGCCATTGAAAACGCTCGTAAGTTTGTGCACTACTGCCAGAAGCAATTTGCTTCAGGTTTGTAGCTCTCTGCAGCTTGTGATTGATACTGCTGACCTGGGAGGCTGCGATGTATGCCTTGTATGATCATGGAAGTCTGTTAGAACTTACTGAATGGTTGCTTTAACCAAGAGTGGCTTTAAGTTGACTGTAACTGTAGAGAACTCCAGCAGTGTAAACTAGTAAGGATCAGTTGCTTGTTAGCTTATAACTTATGGCTATTTGCGGTATTGTAGGGAAACATATTTTATATTGGTGCTTATGGATTGACATGCAATGTTTGGATCCATATGCTAATGAAATATCGAGTAGTATTTTGTTACATGTCCAACTTGTACATTGCTATAGAGCAAATTCTCCTATATTGGGGCCAAATATTTTTCTTAATAGTACTTGCGTTTTTGCCTCGCCCTCAAATTTCTTCACCCATGTATTTACAAATTCTAATAGTTTTTCCATTGTGGAATTCCTATGAACCATAAACTCACAAAAACAAGTGCATGAACCATGGTACCCTTGTAAACATTTAAGTACTGGACTATTCCAACCTATAAGAAAATAAAATACGGATGTTACGCTAGTGGCATTTTAGAAATGGTAGTTGATAGCATTAATCTTAACAGTACCAGTACAAAAACTAACAGAAACGGTCTTGTTTGATAATATTAGTCAAAATTGGGGGCGGGATGCAAATGACAAAAATGGGGGTTTAAAAGTAATAAACCAATAACATAGGTAGCCAATATGCAATTTCTCAAAAAAAAAAAAAAGAAAGAAAATCCAACATCAAATAGTTGATATTTCCAGGGGCCTAGATGCAAAAAAAGTCAATAGTAGTCGCCAATTCCGCATCACCACACATTCACGAGGCCGGCCCCCACAATTTGAGCCTGTACGATCACTCGCACAGTCTCCCACCCACATCACTGCCTTCCATTTCCCCATCTAGGGTCTAGAGCCTCCAGCCCGCCACCGGCGACCATGCCAGACGCCGCCGCCGCCGCCGACGCCGAGATGCACGATGCTGCAGCCGCCGGCGACGACGGCGAGGACGACACCGAGGAGGAGGAGGAGGGGCCGGAGGAGGAGGAGCCTCCGGCCGCACCGGCGCCGGTCGCGGCCGCGCCGGGGAGCCCGAACCAGCTGACGTTGCTGTTCCAGGGCGAGGTCTACGTGTTCGACTCCGTCACCCCCGAGAAGGTATCGCCTCCAATTTGTGTCGTGTTTGTTACTGGCATGTGTGAATTGTGTCGCTTGAGATGTTATGGGATGGCATGCAATTTGACGTGTTTAGATATGGTTTGTGCGGGCAGTTATCCGAATTAGGCAAGGGATGGGAAGTTGTTTGGATTTTTGTTTGTGCCATCCCTTTAGAAATAGAAAGTTGGGTTTTGGGATGAGGATTGTGCGGCCATTGTTTGTACGTCATGTTCGCCAATTTCAGATTCTCCTGAATTCAGCATTTCGCATGCAATTTTTACTGTTTGTGTGTTGACGACAATGAGTGTTATGGTAGCTTCTGAATTCCAAAGCCCTCAGTTAAGATGTATTGGGGGGTTCATTTTGCGGATTAGCTATTGAACGGGGGCTAAAAAGTGTTCTTTCCCATCACTTGAGATTTGAATAGTGATTAAAAGAAGCAGCATATTGATGTGATTTAGCAAGACTAGGATATACCTTTGTAGGGAATCCCCAAATGTTCTGTATCAAGTCACTTTTTGGAGACAACTGCTCAGAGCCTCTGACTCATGTAGTAATGGGTTGGGCATATTGCATTAGGCCTTTCCATTTGGAGTAAACAACTGTATTGACTCAATCATGGGATACTATGATACAAGCTGTAGTTCTTTGCACTTGTGGTAATTTCCTACCTAGTCATCAAGTTGAATAAATGACATAATGATTTGTATCAACTGCTTGGTATAACCATAAGTTACATCTCTTGTTACCACAATTGTTTTGGGCATCAAGTGTGGGATTATATATATCTAGGTGCAGGTTAATTATGTTGTTACACTTCAATTCCCAACTCTCATGTTACTTCTGTTTTTCCTAAGCAGAATTTTGTTTACAGGTTCAAGCTGTCCTGTTACTGTTAGGAGGCTGTGAAGTGCCACCTGGTTTGGCTGGCATGGTTTTACCAAACCAACATGACAGTAGGGTATGTGGAAAAATTCTGCAGTGCTGACAACCAGTACTGAGTTTTTTATTTGTGATTTCATATTAGCATTCTTTAACAGGGTTATGATGATATACTCCGGAGAACAGACATTCCTGCAAAGCGGGTTGCTTCACTTATTAGATTCCGCGAAAAGCGCAAGGAAAGAAATTTTGACAAGAAAATACGGTATGCTGTACGCAAAGAAGTTGCTCTCAGGTTTGTAGCTAGTGTGCCAAATCTAGCACTCAATCAATTTTATTAGTAGATCTTATCATTGTTTGCAGACTTAGGTCTTCAACACATTCTAAATAATAAAGGGGGGTTCAGCTCCATAGCACTGCAAAAGATATAGAGTAAATTGCATGAGACTCACCTGTAGTTTCAAAGTTTTGCAAAGACCTGCCTATAGTTTGAAAATTAACGCGAGAGGTACCCGTGGTTTCAATTTCATGCGTCTTCACCATACCTCGCTGTCTTTTTTCCATTAATTTACTGTAAAAGAGACAAATATAAAGATAATAATGACAACTATCATCATAGAATTATTTATCTCATTTTTCCTAATTTTTTGACATCTAATTTTTTACGGCCTCTTAAAACTACCTTCATTGTAAGTGCCAATTAACCTAAGTATAAACAATAAGTTCATATAATAGTTTCTAGGACTTTAAAAGATTCTCCTATGTATTTTAGACTACTTGTCCACCATATTGAATATGTACATCTATTGTATCCCACATCCTAAAATCAATCAATTAAGTGTGATTTGATGATGTCTTGGTCCGGTGCGCCTGTTGGTCGATCCAGACTAAAACTGTCCTATTGTATTAAGTTGAGCATTGGTAGCTTGTGCAAGTGGAGCATTACTATGCTAGGTCCTACATAGTATGAAAACATCCGCCAACCATGTTTTGCACTTGAGCTCATACTTCTTAATTGCCACATTGTAACTACCCCCTTATCTAGAACCAAGTTTCTTAATGTAAAACACTATTCTGAACTATGTTTCATATATCTTAGTGGCATTATGATGGCAATTGGTTTATGTTTGCTGATAATACTATGAGATTCATCTACATTCCTTATGCCTCAATATCAGTAATCTACTGGGAAAATTCAATTATTTACTCCAATATGAGTTATTGCTCAGTGAAATTTCATTAGTTAGTGTGGGTCCAACAAAATATGGTTCACTGAGATTGTGCCTTAATCATTTATATGACTTTTGATTATCTTTCATGATTAAATTAGTTAAGATTCTCTTATAACATGTTCAACTGCACACTTAATGCCCTGGGTTCTAGCTGGTTAACTATACTGGACTATTTCTGTTTTCTTGATGAGAGCCTTCAAAATACAATTTTTACTTCCTAGGAGGTAAGAGTTACAATATCAGTGACTGTTGGTTGCAAAAGGGCTAATAATGGCCTTACATGTTGAATTGTAGATAACCTGCTATTGTATGCTGTCAGTAATCTCTAAAAGAAGAAAGTTTAGAAATTTATTTCCTATCATTCCTAGTTTCTGTTCGTAGAGGTGTTTATGCACCATTCAAGTCTTCAATAATTACTTTTCCGTATAGATACTAGTTTTCTCTTAACTCATTATTTTCCATAAATGGTAAATATTAACATATCAAGACACTATTGACCTTATAAATTCATAGATGTCACCATATTAATCACAAGGCATTGAATCATGAGAAACCAACAGCCCACTTAAAAATGATTTTTATTATAAATTTTTTATCTCTTTGTTGTACATGATTTTGGGCTTGCCAATGCCATTCTCTTACTATAAGAGTTTGATTGCCATGGTTCTAATTGCTGTCCCAGGATGCAGCGTAGGAAAGGGCAGTTTGCTGGAAGAGCAAATCCAGAGGGCGAGTCTCCATCTCCAAGCTGTGATCCTGCCATGCAGGGCTTAGGCCAAGATGCACCATCTCGGGAGTCAAAGTTGCCTTATCTTCTGAATAGTTGACATATTTTTTCTGTCTGTTTGTTGTTGAATGGAAAAGAGGTGACCTATATTTTTTCATCATATATTACTTGTTGTAGGTGTCAGAACTGTGGTACTAGTGAAAAGATGACACCAGCAATGCGTCGTGGTCCAGCTGGTCCAAGGACTTTGTGCAATGCTTGTGGATTAATGTGGGCAAATAAGGTAAGATATAGCCACATCCGTAACACATTGGGCTATTGTTCTTTCTGGTAATATGTTCACCTCCATGTCCCAGATACACCATATATGCTTTTCATATTAATGAATCCTTTGAAGATGAACAAAAGGAAACCTCATATAAAAAAGGACAGCGGTCTCTTTTCATCATGCTGTTAGTTAAGCTGTTTTGTGCTGTTATTATGGTTGAGAGTAAAATGAATCTTAGAAGAAAATGACACCATTTCTCTGGACAGTGAACATATCTTGAGATTTTCTTACTGACCCTGACATGCATTTTAGCTTTTGTTGGCCCTGGCCATGCTAGACTTATTTTTTTATATTTGGTAACTTCAGGGCACCCTGAGAAGTTGCCCCAGGGCGAAAGTCGAGTCTCCTGTAGTGCCAATTGAGCAGGTTCATTTCATTTTTACTATTAACATTCAGCACATCAAAAAACTGCTTGGCAAGTGGCTATACATTTCTGAGGCTCTGAACCGTGAATGTTGTCATACCCCCTGCAGAACAATGCTACTGTTTTTGAGGGTGCAAGTGAAAATAAAGCACTTGTAGCACCAATAAATGACAATGTTGCTGCAAGCAATGGCGAAGAGTAAGTTCAAACTGTCTGTTTTTTCAATATTATTCAGTCAGTTAATATACTGAAACAGTGTGTCATCTCCAGAATGCGAGACAGTGCGCCTGCAAATGCAGCCAGGTAGAAGCAATGCCAAAGGCACAGTCAGAATAAGTTAATGTCAACATATCATTATTGAAGTCAAACATGCTGGATTTGTTGCCCATAGCTAGACATCACAATAGAAGATTTGCTGATGGAGAATACTGATTCTGATCAAGTGTACATTTTTCCTGATGACATTAGATATGTATTTAACATAAGTGTCTGAATGATGTCTGTTGTGTAAACAGCTGACAACATTTAAGTTGTTTAACTTGCTGCATTTGCTAGCAGTCCATTTAAAGGTTTTTGTCCCTGAGCACATTGATTGGTCTGTCATGTTATTTAAAGCATTTTTGAAGTTGCTTGCTGTAAGTTTATGGTCCATGAGTTGGTGACAAGTTTATTGTTTTCTTTGAAAATTGCACGCGACCCACCAGTATTTTAAAGTTCTTGCAAAATCAGGATGCCCTTCAAAAAGTTGACAATTTGCCATTTGTGTATCCAAAATTTTTGCACATCATATCTAATTTATCACTTGAGATTTCACGGTGATGTGATAAATTTAGGAATATGTTTGGGTTGGAGGATTCGTAAAAAAATTTGAGAAAAATAGTAGTTTAAACTATAATTATAATATATAAATGGACTCATTTTCCCCCTTAGATCTTCTCCAACAGTTCCCCTAAAAGAATTGATAGTTTAAAATTTAGGTATCAGTAATATCTTTTTTACTCCAACAGAATACCTATCTCGATTCCTATTTTAGATATTATTGCAGAGAATTGATAAATTTAGGTATTCTCTCTCCTCTACCTATATGATTTTGGGGTTTAGAGATTCTGTTGGAGAGAGTAAAAAGATAGATATGGAATCTTTTTAGGGAGGTATGTATATGAGGATATAGAGATTCAATTCTGTTGGAGAAGCTCTTAGTGAGGTTAGGCAAGGTCTAACGCCAGTGCTTGGCCAGGTGTGCGGCTGCACCAAGGAAAAACTCTTTTTTTCGGAAGAGGAGGGAGAGATCGCTGCCCGTTTTTGCTTTTTTTTATTTAACTCTCCCAGTTTATTGAGTCATTCTCTAACTATCTTTTTCTCTTTTTCAATAAATAAACAAATATTTTTATTATTTTCTGATCCGGGGGATCTTTAGGTCTTGATCGTATAAGGCTATACGATCGTAATCGTGTTTGGAAAGGTTTCGTGATCATGGTTTGATTTGGTTTGCGACCTTGAAAAAGCAGTTGTTCTCTACTCAGAATTATAATCCAATCCGAATAGATATAACTAATCTTATCTGATTAGGGTTAGTTAGTTATACGAGTCTAATATGTTTAGGTTATTGAGTCTTATACGTACTCATACAATTGGACTATAAATACCTTGTAATAGGTCTAGTTTAGATCATCGAATATTATTACAGTTTTGGATCATATATCCAGCTTATAGTTCTTTCGACGTAGGTAAGTGTGTCTAACGTTCGACGTGTAAAGTTCTTTTTGAAATAAAAAGTTGTGCAATTACTTTGAGCTGTGTAAGATCCCGTTATTCCGCATATATATTAGTATCTGGGCGAGTCTAGTGTGAAAACCAAGGTTAAGTCTCAAACAAATCATTTTATCTTTTCTAAAAATTTCCTCAAGAGTCAACCCATTGGAGTGTTTGACTCTTCGAATGGCTCTTCACATATGTTACACTCTCAAAAATTTTCTCTCCACTCTTTCATTAGACAGTTTTAGATGCATGTTCAAGATTTTAAGACTCAAAGTAAACACACAGATGTGATGACATGTCGGAGGCTTGTAGCTTCTCTGAGGCTCTCTTCAACAGCGGCATGATTGTCGACGCACGTCGACGGCTACTCAACGTGATGGGACGCGCGCGTGTTTCGGGCGCAATCGAGCAGCGAGCAAGAGTGCGGCAAGGAGAGCGTCGTCATTGGAGACGAAGTGGACGCTTCGTCAGGCGGTTTGGGGGCCTCACACAAATTAAATCAGATAACCGTACCCACCAAAACTTAAATTTGATATGTGAATCCAGCCAATAAAAAGCCTACCTGTCATTCTCTAGGTTGTAAGTGCATGCGTAAATGGTTTATTCTCGCGTGGACCCCCCAACAACAAGCAACATGCTCATGTAAGTGCGCACACGCACCGCACGAAATTATACCCGTGCAACTGACAGTTGGATCTCACAGCTCCTGTCCCCATATATCAGACATTGCTTCAGCACAAGACGCGTTGCACAACACTTGAGGAAAGTGGGGCCCATCCAACTCGTAAAACACATGAAGTGCGCTGCTTCGTTGCCGTGGCCCACGCACACACATTCAACTCACAATGGCTGACAAGTGGGTCTCCTACTTGTCGGGCCCACCTGTCGGTGATATATATAAGAATGACTATTGGTTAAATTAAAAATTAAGTAAATTACCACTCTCTCTCTTCTATTTTACACTCAAGAACAATGACAGGTAGACATGATACTATGTTGGCCCCTGTAAGTGACTGAAACAAAAACTAATCGTTGGATTAATTTAAAAAAATAATAAAATTTCTCTCCTCTATTTTGTACACAGAGAGGATGACAAGTGGGGTCCATGTGGTGTTTGGTCTACTTGTCATTGTCTGAAAATTGTTTTTATATGGAAATAAAATTTGGAAAAGTTGTCGACAGTGGGTCTCACCTGTCAGTGGCAGAAAAAAATTACTGTTAGATTATAGTTGTTACAAATAGCTGTTGGAGTTATTTTTTATGGATTTTTGTTCTAAAAATTCATAGAAAAAAATAGATGTCAAAAGTCACTGAAAAACTCTTATTTAACTCTCTGATATTGTACTTATATATGTGATAGGGAATATTTTTTTAAAAAATAAGTAAGACTCAAATTTGTTGGTAACAGTCTAATTTGCCTAGAGAGAAAAAAGATGCATCATGGCCACTTGACCAGAGACTCCTGTCATGATTGGGATTGAATCCTGCTTCATGACCAAAAGCTCCCGTAGTTGATGAGATTATGACAGATTATCATCCCTTCGGAAAAAATCTACACGGGAAAGCTTCCGGCATGATTAATCCTAGCTGTTGTCATTCATTAGCGTGTAAACCGGAAAGTTAACTATTCGATTCTCACCAACCGGCAGGCGGCAGCTGGAAATGATGATATGTTGCCGAACAGCTTCAATTTTCGTTTAACGTTTAGTGCTTAAAAACAAGTCTGATATCGTAAATATTTTGGAATAGCACAGAACGATAACTCGAGTGAAATTTTTTATAAATTACAGTTGTAGTTGGTTCAGTTTTGTTCTCCATAACAAAATAATGATTAAGAGTTATTGATTATAATCTAAATTATATACAAATTATAATTAGATAATTTTTTTTATTGGGGTAGCAACTGAGAAGAGTCTTTATAGCAGTAGTTTTCTACTATCAAAAAGTGAAGTGCCATATTAATCTGGATATTTTCTTTAAATAACTCAAAATAAATAGAAAATTATGAAAATGACCTACATAATAAAATTATAAAATTGATCCACCAATTCATCAAATCACAGGTCAGAAGGGTGCTTGAGTGATAGAAGCACACCACCACCAATCACACTCATGCACACATAAAGTTATATTATACAGTAATTTTCAATTTTTCGGCATCAATATTTTTTAAATTATCATTCCAATTAATGAATAGTTTAAATCAGTAGAATTGTCAAGACAAAACGATCAGATCGATATAAATGAATCATTAACTGGAGTTATATATCACAAGATATCAAATCTTCTTATATCTTAAGATACATAATTCCGGTTGATGATTCGTTCGTTTTAGTCTGATTGTTTTGGCTTCACAATTTCATCGGTTTAAACGGATCGTCGATTAGAATTATAGATAAAAAAATATCAATGTCAAAAGAGTAAAAAATTTTAGTACAATTAATTTGAAAATATTGAACTAAAACTTTCAAATTGTTTTGATCTATAATTCTGATTGACGATCTGTTTCAATCGATGGAATTGTGAGGTCAAAATGATCAGATTGAAATGAACGATTCGTCAACTAGAGTTATATATTATCTGTCGATTTGATCATTTTATCTTCACAATTTTATTGGTTGAAACAGATCGTTAATTGAAATTATAATTTAAAAAATATCAATATTAGAAAAATTGAAAAATCCTATATTATATAACTACATGTATGCATGCATGTGATTGATTGGTGGTACTGTGTTTCTATCGAGTCAGCTCACCGGCCCCCGCCCCCACCCATGATTTGTTTAGTTCTCGGTTCATTTTTGTAATTTTGTTAAATGTGGATTATTTTCATAATTTTTTTTTATTTTAGGTTGTTTAAGAAAAATTCGATTAACCTTTTGGTTGTTGTTGCGTATAAAAAAGTAGAGATCCAACTCCATTTGCAACGCCCACTCACGAGTCACGACCGGCTCGTGCACGTATCCCCTGCGTGCGTCCCCAACCATCCCGCAAAAGCTGCCTCTACCACCTCATCGCTGGCCATGTCGGTGCCTCCCTCCGGCCACCGCCAGGTCACACCTCTCACCTCAGCTCTCTCTCTCTCTCTCTCTCTCACACACGCACACACAATTTACTCTCATAATATATGTAGGTGTCTCTGAGAGGCTCGAGCGCGAGGGAGATCACGCGGGACGCGCTGCTGCAGAAGGTCTCAGAGGAGCGGCAGCTCCGCAGCCACCTCCGCCGCGCCGTCGCCGCCGCCCTCTCTATCCAGGTGCTCACTATAGCCACCACGCGCGCCTCCCACCCTAACCCCCCCAACCTCCCTATGCCTATTGAATCCTATCTTATCGTTTAATTTTGATTGTTTGTTTCAAATCAATCTGGTGATTTTGAGGGAGGTCGATTGGAATTCCGCGTCAGGTGTATGGAGATTCTGGAGGTGATTGTAATTATGTCTTGGATGCGAGGGCCTAAATAGGATTTAGGATGGACGTATTGGCATGATTACAACCGAATGAAATGGTTGATTGGATGGCTTGAGTGGGATTTGAATACGAGTGCTATTCGCATGGCGACTTGTTGAGTTCATGGTTGTATTAGGCTTGAGCATGGGTGTACTAAGGCCCCGTTTGGGAGGGCGTAAGATTATGCCAAAAGTGGTTTCAGAGGTTTCTCAGAGAAACTGGGGAGAAGGGTTTAAGCTTCTCTAAGATGCTCCTCCTGCTGCACCTCGTTTAGGAGGGTATAAACTGCTGGCAATTTTAAGTTGAAGCCCTCTGAAACAGGGCCTAAGGGCCCAGGGCCCGTTAGGTCTTCCGCTTCTCGAATAAACTTAAGCCGGGTCAAAAAAAGGAGGGGGGCATAAATGTCAGGCTTATCCTTCAAGCTAAAGCCCCATTTGAACTAGAAGTTCCAAATAAACTTAAGTCTCTCTATCAGTTTATTAGGCTTATAAGTTTTTAAGCTAAGCTAGGGCAAATAGACACTAAGTCATAGAGAAACGTGACTTGACTAAAACATTTCCTTTTGAAGTAAAGCCTTGTGGATTGAACATCCTTGTTGATGCCCTCGCTCAAAACAATGCCATTCTCGTAAGTTTTCATTGACAATTGTCAGAATTAGTAGTGAACAACACCAATTATGCATCAAATTCACAAATTAAAACCTCATTCAACCATTTCAAATTGAAAAATCACTATTCACACGTTCATCTGGGCTACATCGTTATTTACATGCAACTTGAGAGAGATTAAATGGGGGAGGAGCACAATCATAAGAAAGTATCAGTGTTTCTGTTGGTGATTGGAACCTTGTGGGATTGCTTGACTGCATCAGCTCAGATGGTCAGATGTGCGGGCACAGGAGTGCTGGTGTCTGTGACTGGCATGAGGCAGAGGACCTGTGTTAGCTAGTAGCGCTGGTGGTCACTGGAGTTGTTGAAGCTTGAGGCTGGTTGGTGGTTCCTTGCTGTGGCCAATTGGCTGATGGATTTTGTGCAACAGATATCTGGGTGGGGGAAATTATAGAAGGAAGAGAAGATATACATTTTTTGTCATTAGGCATTGAGAAAGCAGGATTTTCTTGAGTGGCTTGTGGGGGAGATGGTAGTGAGGGATGTGATGATGAAAGCTGTATGCTGGAGATATCAAAGCTTGGGTTTACATATGGTGTGTCAACTTGAATGTATTGATTGATTGCTGTCGTATGATCGATAATTTATTTGGTTTGTAGAACTGTGCATTTTTTGCTGAGATTTTTTTTGTGGTGGGGTGGGGTTGAGTTGAATTTCATGTGAAGTAGTAAGATGGGTTTTAGATAGTTTTTGATTCGTAGTGGTCCAAGCGTCTACTAAATGGGCAACTGAAGCAAATGCCATGATCCATTTGATGGCTTGAATGGATTAGGTTGCATTATGGTTCAGGTCTGGGTCGTGACTTGGAACTGATGTGGTTGGTAATCAGGGAAATCGCATAGAATTGGGTATCAAGATTAATTGGAAATGGTTGATTGTGTTCTTTCTGAATTTGGTATTTTAGTGTTATTTTTTCTATGCAAATACCACCAAAAATAATCTGATATAAGAACTTGGTGCACTAGCGGGCTGATAGAGTATTGAAAATTATGGAACACAAGTTTGGTGATTTGTCTCCATCTGGGGGATCGTAGACTAGTTAGTGTAGGACTAGTGTTTAGCTTATTCTCTCTTTTCTGCTGACAAGCGCATCCTGAGCCACCTGTACTTTTATGGATATGCAGGTCAATCCAGTATAGTTGTTGTATACTTCCTGTGCACACTAATATTTCCATCTAACTTTGCAGTGGAGACTAAATAATAAAAAAAGTTCAATGCAGAGTTGATGTGCTGTAACTATTGAGCTACAAAAATGTGTATCCAAGCATTGACATAGACTTTTCTCAAAAAGTCTTGTGCTTTGCTTGAAGTATTATTGTTGTGTTGTAAGCTGATAGCAAATGCCTGCCCCCTGTTCTCTTCTTTCTTGCACCAGCGAGTATGGAGGCGGTGCTATGTGATCAGAAAGGTTTCAAAACAGCTCCAGGAAGAGTGGGAAGTTTTAATAAACCAACCTGACATCGACATTACAAATGAATGGATATCAAACAAGATGCTTAGGCCATTTCTTTTCTTCATTACTCAACCATCAAGTTGGTATGAGGGGCAACAGATCAGGACCCTGAAATGTATATCAGCATGCTTCAAAATCATCTTGAGCAGCATAAACACAATGAGTATGTCTTTTTAATTTGTTTGCGCTCAACTTGAATTTTTGGCAGTCTTATCCTTTTTCTGTTTATTTGCTTTAAGCATCTTTTATATTGTTCAAGCCTTGTACGAAGATTACCTGAATCTTGAAAGAAGTTATTTTCAGTCATATACTTAACAGTCTTGCTGGGAGAACTCAATTCTTTTGTGCTAATATTTGTACATGTTGATGGTTGAAATGGTGCATTGTAGCAAGTTGTATGGCAACTTTTCTGTATTGGTTCATAGGTTGGCACACTTTATTACTCTTTTTTCAACAATCTAATGGTGCGGAATGTATGAATATGATAGGCCATTCTGATAGCTTAGAAGTCATTTAAACTGACCGCATAGGTTTTGAGGCAATTCTATCTATCACTCTCATTGGTATTGCATTTGGTGATGGTATTAACTGGGGTGGAAGGCAGCCTCTAAATTAAGATTTCTAACTGAGTGAAAAAAAAAAGCATTAATGCATTTTAGATTCAATATGTACAGTGAGTTTTGACTTGTAGAAGCCTCAAGTGGGTCTAAGTTTTATTACCCTAGCATGGTAACCTTGCTAAATGGCTTCTCAGCACTGTATGCATGCTGAGCTACTGGGATCTGAGAGAGAAACTTCCCCATAACTCTGCAACTAACATGCATCTTTGAAAATATGAAATATATTCAATGCAGAATTGCACAGCAGATGACAGTCATTAAATTGGCAAATTTAGTTAAGCACCAAAAGTTTCTACTGGATTAAATTTAGTTACGCAGCATACAACCAAATTGCTTGCACCGGTGGTCGAAATTTATTCATCTAAAAAATTTGCCTCCCTTTTCAACTGACATGTATTTTTTTTTTCTCTGTAGATGGAAGCAAAAACTTCTGTTCATTGGCCGTTGGTGTGCCAGAGGAGAGGTCTATTTGGCTTTGTCAGGCAAAAAAGCTGATTTCACTGTGCTCATTCATTCTTGCCAGGTGTGACCCTTCCTGTTGCAAGGATGGAAACATGGTCGAAATTACTGCTGTTGCTATGCAGTTGGCTGTCTCTTTAACTGATTGCAAAACATGGAAAAGCTTACGAAATGAGAATGCTAGAGCTGCTGATGTCACTGTGGAGAGTTTGATTGAATTTGTTGGTTTAAGCCAGAGTGGTACATATGACTGCATTAGGAAATACATAAAACAGCTTGGCCCACAGGTTGCCTCCAAGAATAAAAGTTCTGCAATGACAACAGATGATCAGTTCGTGATTACTGCCAGTGCAGTCACTGTAGCATTGCGCCCTTTCCACTCTAAGAGAGCAGAGAGTGGTGCTGATCTGACTGGTGCTTCAAAGGAATACTGTAGACTTATACTCACCATTCCATTTCTTTGCAAATGCTTTCCGCCTCTATTGTTACCTGCTCTAAAGCACATCTCTGTACTGCAACCATGTCTTAGTATTTTACTGGTAAGGGTCTTAAGATATCGATATAAACTTAATAAGTTTAGAAATTAAAGTTTGCTGTCATTCTATACCTGTCATGTCAGTCTTGGCATTGTGCATACCTGCTGGTAAGCAGACCCTCTTGCAAAATTGTGCAACATGATGAACTCCAATTTCCATGTTATTACATTTTTGCATTCCACTTATCTCCAAGTCCTGAGACCAAGCATTTTTAAGAAGTCTTGGCACATCTTTTTGACGTTTAGACATAAACTAAGTCAATGCCATGTTGCTGGGGGGTTTCTTTGGCTACATCCCAACATATCTATCCATCCAGGGGCCATGTTGTGTTGGTATTGAACATTTTGCCATCTACTGCAGCACTTAAAGTCCTTCTATACATTAAGTTTCATGATTTTATATGATTTGTCTTACTTTTAAAGATTGACATGCTGTAAATGTGGAACTGATCAAGCCACGGCAGGTGGTAGCAGATCTCCAAGGACAAAATATTTGAAGAAATAACAAAACTGGAGCATGCAGAGATACCTGCTGTTGGTTCTGGTACCATTCCATACTCCGGTTGGGCACTTGGAAATGTCGTAACTTTAGCAACAGATTATGATGATTTATCCAATTCTGGGCACTTCATTCGAGGGCTAGATTATTGCCTATATGTTGATGTTGTCAATTGTATTTCCCAAAACTTACTGGAAATTCTCGAGAACAGCAAGGGAGTGCTTCAATGTGCTGAGGATAATGCTTCCTGCACGGATTCATTTCTTATACAGGAAACTGATTCCAATGATATCTGTGGTATGAAAACATCATTTATGGACCTTCTGAAGCCAATTTATCAGCAATGGCACCTCAGGAAGCTCCTGATATTAGCAAAGGAGGATGTTTCATGCAACAGAAAGGTTAATCATGCCCAGAGGCAGATGCATTTTGGGGGTCTAAAATTGGTAGATGTTGTATGCTTTTACTATCACATTCTTAGAATTATTTCTTTGTTGTACCCGTCTATTGGTTCATTGCCTATTCTCAACATGCTCTCGTTCACTCCTGGATTTCTTGTTGACATATGGGGAGCATTAGAAATCTCCATATTTGGCCGAGCTATTCACAGATCACAAGAAATAGAACATCATAAACATTTGATTACGGGTAGTTCAAGTGAACTAATATCATCCATGAAGCATAGAAAGAATGTCAAGGACACAGCAAACAAGTGGGCAAATGTGCTGCAGAAGATTACAGGAAAATCAAATGATGCAGAGGATGCCAATTCAACTGATAATCCTTCAAATCTAGAGCAGTATAATGATGATGTGTTGATGTTATGGGATATTGAGGCTATGAGACAAGGATCTGAAGGTATTGGAAAGGATTTGGCGTATATGCTACATCTGTTCTGTGCTATATATGGACACCTATTACTTGTGTTAGATGATATTGAGTTTTATGAGAAACAGGTAATACTCTCTCTCTTTCTCTCGCTCTCTCTCGCTCTCTCTCTCATAGCTTTATATTTTTCTTCTCTGACTTGACAGGTTCCTTTTACTTTAGAGCAGCAGCAAAAAATTGCATCAGCACTTAACACATTTGTATACAATTCTTTCATCCAAAATGGTGGAAACAGCAATAAGCCTCTCATAGATGTCACAGTGAGATGTCTTATTTTACTCTATGAAAGGGACAGCAGACATAAGTTTTGTCCTATTTCTCTGTGGTTGGCACCTGCTAGAAATGGTCGTCTTCCAATTGCAGCAGCTGCCAGAGCTCATGAGGCAGGAAATAATTCTTCAGGGTTTCCTACCCGTAGCTCTGTACTTACCACTGTGCCTCATGTATATCCATTTGAGGAGAGGTACACAACTTCATTTAGCTTCAAAAAAAAAAAAAATGCTTTACCCCTTTCTATGGACTCCATACTTTACTGAATTGATGCTTTTGGTTCAAAAAAAAAAAAAGAACCTAAACTGAGATTGTTAAGTACATGGTAGCAATTGTGCTTACGTAATCTTACTATTCTTACCTGCTTATTGTCATAGACATTTGCAATTAAGCTGATTGTTGTTTGGATGGTTGATTATTGTTGTTACTTTCACATTCTTTTTTATTCATCAGAGTTACTTCTGTCCCGTGATTCACTGCAGGAATGCCACATTTTTTTGCCATGCTAAAATTAATGGTTCTTTCCATGCCAAAATTTTCACCTGAAACAATAAAGTGCTTTGTTGAGTTTTTGGAAACTTGGGCGGGTTATGCTACACCTGTTGGTTGAGGAAACTTTGATACCTCTAAGCTTAAATGTTTTCTCAACCAGCAATGGTTTATTTGACTGGAACCAAACCCCAATATCACTAGGATTTTTTTTTTCCATAAACATAAATTTGCATGTGGTTTTCTAAAAGTTTATATCCGAGATTACTGAAATTTTAGGCAAACCATATATGGAGCTCTTTAGTGTGTAATGCTGCACTGGCCTGACTGTAATGTCTTACTAGTGTATAGCCAAAACTTGATTTGCTTGATCAAATTGTTCAGTTGTGACATTTAGTTTATTTTACAAACACTTTAGCTTTTCTATATGATGCTGCCAATTCTTAACATCATGTAATGACTTACTCAGGGTTCAGATGTTTAGAGAATTGGTAGAGTTAGACAAAGTCTCACGAAGAGTTACGGGTGAAGCCTCTGGGCCTGGTCCAGGATCTATTGAGATAGTTGTTCGACGTGGTCACATTGTTGAAGATGGATATAGGCAGTTGAATGGCCTTAGATCGAAGTTGAAATCTTGCATTCATGTATCTTTTGTAAGTGAATGTGGCCTTCCTGAAGCTGGTTTGGACTATGGTGGTCTCTCTAAGGAGTTCTTAACTGATTTGTCTAAGGCTGCCTTCAGTCCAGAGTAAGCTTGTACTGAACTCATGTAGCCCTTCAATCTTTATTAGTCATCCAACTCAAAAAGAAATTCCTGTTAACAGATATGGGCTATTTTCACAAACATCAACATCCGAGAGCAGCTTAATTCCAAGCAATTCTGCTAAGCTTTTGGATAATGGCATTGATATGATTGAATTTCTTGGTCGAGTTGTTGGCAAAGCACTCTACGAGGGGATTCTGTTGGACTATTGTTTTTCACCAGTTTTTGTGCAGAAACTTCTAGGGCGTTATAGTTTTCTGGATGAATTATCAACACTTGACTCTGAACTTTATAGAAACCTTATGCAGCTCAAGGTACTATAAATCTTTATTCTGGAGTATTTTCCAAATTGTGCATTTCTTTTGCATTCTTTTATGGATATTATTTATTTTCTTCCACAATTATACAAGTAGAGTTATGAATTCTAGCTGCTTAGCCTTTTTTTTTTTTTTTGAGAAACTTTATTTTTTTTCAAGAAACTGCTGCTTAGCCTGTTGTTGTTTGGCTTGAAATGTCCCAGTATTTGTAATGTTGTCCAAGATAGGTGGTTATAGGTACTTAGTGTCAATAATTCATATTTATTCAGACTTACTCCAGTTCGTCAGATCTTTGCAAACATCCTGTCATTTGGTTCAGGCCTCACTGAAGTTAATGGTGGTTGTGGGATCAATAATGTGTTCTAAGTCGAAGTTCAAGTCATTAGTGGTCGCTTTCTAAGGAAACTATACACAGATTTTTTTAGCTTAGTTATCTTTTTGACAAAATCTAATTGAGATACCATTTTGATGTTATTATCTTTTAAACAACACCATGTATGGACTAACTTTCAACTAATTTTTGATTGAACAGCATTTTGATGGTGATGTCGAGGAACTGTGTTTGGATTTTACTTTGACTGAAGAGTTGGGTGGTAAAAGAATTGTCCATGAGCTGAGACCTGGTGGTAAAAACGTGGCTGTTACAAATGAAAATAAGTTGCACTATGTTCATGCAATGGCAGACTACAAGCTCAACCGACAGGTTCATTGTTTGTTTCATTTTTCTTATGTTTAAAAAGATTCAGTTCTGTATTAGTAAACAACCTTCTCATAGCACCGTATTTCCCTGCAGATACTTCCATTTGCAAATGCATTTTATAGAGGACTCAGTGATCTCATTTCACCATCTTGGCTAAGCTTGTTTAATGCAAATGAATTTAATCAGGTGATTCTCCCTCCCTTTATGGATACCTTTTAATGATGCTGAAAGCTGTTCTTGTTTTATGATTCCAATAGCTTTCTACTGTGCCCCCACCTGTCACTTGAAGTTGAGTCAATATTAATATATCACTTTTATTTTCTAGTCTAAGTATAGGTGTTTCCTCTGTTTTTCCATTATTGTCCTATTTTGTGTTCTAATTTATAATTGCCATATACAGTTGCTTTCAGGTGGATCTCAGGATTTTGATGTTGATGATCTACGGAACAACACCAAGTATACTGGTGGTTACACTGAGTCAAGTCGAACTGTTAAACTCTTTTGGGAGGTATATGTTGTGATCTGTTTCTGGTCATTTTCATTCATGCAAGCTGCTATTTTACATTTGACTTGATAAGCAGGACAATCACATTTACCTTTGGAACTATGTAGGCGTTGTCTTCGTCATGCTTATGCAAATTCATGCCAGATTTGGAAAAATAGCATTCACCTTTTGATTAATTTATTTATTTTTCTTGTGTGCCAACAAAATGGGAATTCCTGCGATTTTCTTGTTTTGCATTTGTGGCAGAAATTTTATGCTTTTTGATGGTTAGGTTGGAGGAAATGGGATGCTCTGACAATCTTTTGACTACTCACATTTTTTAGTAGAATATGTTGACAATTCTATGTCTGTTGCTCACAGCTAAAGTTTGCAGTATATGTTTTTGTCGTACTGCATGTCCAGGTTATATGCAGATGGTGCATGTATTTCTTCCGCTTCACTGTGCTAAATGCAACCTCTAGTTACAAGATGGCCATTTGGTTGGGTAGCTGCCTTTTCTTTTTTGGCATGTGATACAGACAAGCAAGTGGTTTAGCCAAACAACTTGTTATCGTGGCAAGTAGCAAACAATGTTCCTTGGTGATATAGGATTACCCAATGTCCAGAAAAGAAATGTGATCTTACTGTTATTCTCATAAGCTTTCTTCACAACAGATTGCTTAAGTGAAATGATCATAATAATGTCTTGGGTATTAAAATGTGCAGGTTATCAAAGGTTTTAAGCCAACAGAACGGTGCATGCTACTAAAGTTTGTGACAAGCTGTTCCCGAGCTCCATTACTTGGATTCAAGTACTTGCAGCCTTCTTTCACAATTCATAAGGTTTGATTAAGCAAACTGATAAAGTGTTTCCTGGTTTTGTTGTTTGGTCGGGGGTAGGGAGAGTATTTTGAGATGCAGATGCTAGGGTGCTTGTGGAAGATTTGCATAGTTTTTTTTTTCTATTGTTGATCTCACCTTGAGATTTGTGCTATGAAGGTGGCGTTGTGTGATGGGTGATGGGTGGATGGCTTTTTTTTTTTTTTTTTTTGGAGGGCCTGGGCGGGGTAGGGTATCATTTTGTGAATCGAGGGGGTTGCTCCCTGCGTCCCCCCCCTCCCCTCCCCCCCTCTCTCTCGGAGTTTTTTTATTTGGTGGGGGTCGTGGTGGTGGGTGAAGGGGTGTTGTGGAAGGTGCGGGTTCTGGGGTGGGTTTGAGTAGAGATAGAGATTGACGTAGACAAAGGGTGTTCCCAGTGGGTAGTGGGCCCCACAAAGGTCCACTAATCCCAAGTATATCTTTCGCTAAGTGCTGTGAAATTTTCTTAGGCAAATACTTTCCCTAAGTACTGAGAAATTTTCCTAGGAAAGCACATTAGTTGCTTCACTGGAAGATGTACAGTTAGTTTTTATAACTAAAGAAAGCTTTGTGCAAATGGGTTGACGCAGTGAATTCTATGAGTTGTTTAGTACTGTTGATTGTTCAGTTTATCAATGTTCCATTATTTGCTTAGGTTCCATGTGATGTAACACTTTGGGCTACAATTGGAGGGCAAGATGTGGACCGTCTTCCATCTGCTTCCACATGCTACAATACACTCAAGGTATAACTAATTATCATATCACTGTCATCTCTCAACTCTGCTGGTATTATATTTTGACTTGTTCCCCTCTTCCAATAACTCTAATTTCTTATGATAGCTGCCTGCCAACAATTGATCATGATATGCCGCATTTTATTCTAACTTATCGTTGTTATCTTCTAGCTTCCAACATACAAGCGGTCTAGTACTCTGAGGAGCAAGCTACTTTATGCAATAAGCTCAAATACGGGGTTTGAACTTTCATAGAGGTACAGATATTTAACTGTGGCATATTTCGCTGTGAATAGTGGTAAAGTAAAAATGACTCGGATATCTTAATTGAGTTCTGGACAGCACACTAGTAATTGCTGTGATGTACTCCAGTAGTGGTACTTGGTTATTCTGAACAAACAGCTCATGCGAAGGAAATGCATATTGCAACTACAAAATTGCGGCTACTAATTGGTAACCACTAAGGAGGTGTTTGGTTCATGGATTTTGCTCCGTGTTTTGATTACATATGTTAGAAATACGTTATTTGTTGTTTGATTAGACTATTCTATTAATACCTGTATTCAAAATACATTCTAATATATTATCTGAATACATCTCACATAGATGTATTCTGAAACCATCCCTCTAATTTTATTCCCCAATTAAACGAAATATATTTTGTATTTACTTATTCTATGTCCGACTCTAATTGTATCCTAAAATTTATTATGATTATGATTATAGTTCCAAATCAAATGACACCTAAGTGTGTGCACCTAGTGAAGAACAATCTTTTGACCGATTGACGAAACATGCAATTTTTCATTAATTCACAAATGATTTACTATTCTTATGTTTTATTTTTCAAGTTTCTTACATAATTCCTTTTGGACAAAGTAATGAACTGGGATTAGGTGAAAGATAGGGAGCATGTTGATGTATGAGTAGATTGTTTATTTTTGTTTAATAATTTAAGATTTTGAGTGAATTGATCTATGTATGGAATTCAACATGATATCATAATAAAAAATCATGAATGGGCTAATGGTAAGAGGATTGTAGGGGTGGATAAAGTCTCGACGTAAGTTGAGTCCACATCATATATTTGGTGGGACATAGATATGAAGGAGAGTGTTGAAATATGAGTAGATTGTATATTTTTACAGAAAGAAAAACTCTCCTTGGATAAGGGTTAGCAGTCGTCGCCACTCACTCTGCAACGAGGAATAAGTACCTCTTGGGTCCGGATTAAGCTTGGTCTGGAGAAGTCAGCCTGGTCAGATTGGTCTACTGTATTGATGGTTCATAGCGTATGTTTTCTAAATGGTGTGTGACCATCTTTGAGACTCTCTGCCTCGTCCGCTCTGCTGTTCTTGTCACGCTGGAGCGTGAGGGGAAAAAAAGGGTCAGTACATTGAAGCGCCTGCAACAGTAACATACTTAAACATACTAAGATTGTACCACCGAGTGGCAGGCCTTTGCGCGCCTACACATCAGATGCATTGATTGGAAAACTTTCTAGCTTATGCACTGTAGTTCCACCTTTAAATCCATCGGGTGGACTTTGATAACCATTTCAAATCGGCTATGTGTGGGAGAAGTCAAAGGTCTTGAAATAAAAAATTTTCTTTGGATCATGAGTATTGAATCCAAAACGGACAAACGAGATCGTGTGAAATCCACTAGTTCAGTGCGCCCTAACTGTCTTTTCATGTACGAGTCACTCGTTTCGTCCAGGAACCCTTTCCTTCATGCATTCGCCATTATTTTTCTGATCCTGATCCTTAAAAAGATGCTGCATCCCTCAAAAATCGTAGCCGCCAAAAGTTAACATGCAGTATCCAACATCCAAATGATGCAGTAGGGCGCAGTATGCCAAAAGTTAACTTACAGTATCGAACATCCAAAAGTCCAAAGCAATACATTATACATCACATGTATAGATAGTCTACCACCATTAAATGCATCAAGTTAAGATGGACGATGAACAACAGGTAGGATAGGAGAGACAGCACAGCAGCTAGCTCAGGTGATCAGGAGATGAGCTCAAGCCCCTGGAGCAGGAGGGCGTCGGCGAGGGCCTTGTTCGCCGCCTCCGTCGGGTGGAAGCCGTCCCAGAACACGTACCCGGTCGCGTTCGTGCACGTCCCCGGCGACCCCTGGTTGCATAGCAGTGACGTCTCAATGGTCCCCGTCCCACAGCACGCTCTTCTCGCCTCAAAGAACCCTAAGAACATGTAAAAACAAAACACATCAACACATATTCGATTTCGTGATCAAAGCCGTCCGATCAGCATGAAAAGATTATCATCTATTCCAACTCGCTAGCTTTGCTTCTCAAGAAAATTTGGCATTGCTAGTATTATCCATGATGCAGATTTGATGAGTATGATTCATTCTTGCTGATTAAATAGTTCGAATCGTGAATTCTTACTCTCCTGTTTCAAAGAGAAGTTATCCGTCGGTTTTACAGAATGTATGTATGGTGCATACAGAGTGGGTGGTGTACCGGCGTTTGCAGGGTTCTTGACGAGGTCGAGGAGAGGGTTGTAGATGTCGAGGACGACGAGCTTGAGGTCGGAGTGCCTCTTCTTGATGGCCTCGGAGGCCGAGGTGAGCTTCTTGTTGAAGGCGAGGGCGTCGTTGTTGAGGCGGTCCACGCAGCCGTTGCCGCCGCCGCCGCCGCCGAACAGGGTGATGGACGCCGGGAGGCAGCCCATCGGCGGCAGCGACGTCACTCCGATCCTCCTCGCGCCCAGGTTGTACAGATTCTGGAATGGGGTAGGCACATATGTTCATGGGAGAAACAAACAAGCTTACCAATTACTAAGTTGTTGTTTTCTCACTTAAGAAAACTCAAAGACTGTTTAGAATTGCCGTGACTTAGATAAAGTGGTATAGAAGGTGTAGAGTATCATATAATATATTATTGTAATTATATTTTAAAAAAACAGTTAACAAATGGTCAAATCTCCGACATATTTTGCTAAGCTATGTTTTCTGAAACAGACGACAGTGCCAAACAAGAATCTGACTGTGGGCTTTGCTGTTAACTTTTTAAACAAGAATTCTCAGGTTGTAGTTTCCTGTATTGCATATTTGCATTGAGTAAATGGCATGACGGGTCGGTTAACTTATTTGATTGTGCAACGATTCTTAAATATAAATTTTAGTCTAATAAACCCCCAAATTTCCTCGATCATGCCTTTTCAGTCAATCTGTCAATGAAAGAACAAAAAAATAATTTGACAAACCATATTGTGGATTTTTAAACTCACTTAATTATATAATTTACATTTGTAAACTTATTTAGTTGCACTATTTAAGTTCATGCATGTTATCTTTTTGTCACTCAATTATTAGATAGATCTATAAGATATAATTAAACAAGTTTTGAACTGTATCATTCGGACTAAAATTTAAGTTGAAATACTTAAACAGGACACTTAGAAAAGTCTGATACAATTTGCATTTAAGGCACTCCTCATCATGACATTAATAGTTTCTGCCAAGACCACAACCCTGTCAGTATAGGGGTTCATGCAGTTGACTACTCACCAGTGAGAGGAGTGAGAAGAGTACTGGTCCAATGCAGTAAAGAGGTTCAAGAGAGTTAAGGCATGGTGTCCTGTAGGGTCTCTCTGAAACCTGCCTGCCGTTCCCTTGTGGATGGTGAGAGCTCTTCTCATCGGGATATACTGTTGCCCGTTTCACTTCGGTTAACTTAAATTTATAAACTACGTTAATCATATAAAAACTAAATAAATCGGTGGAGAGGAGTTTACATTTATTTGGAACTTCTAGTTTTAAAAAATTTAAGTTTAAAGATAAGTCTGAAATTTAAGGTATTGTTTAGTTCAGTTTCAAGTTATCTAAAAAACTAAAGTCCAGATAAACTCGGTCAAACGCATCATGTATCTTTCCATGTCATATTCATGATATATAGAGTTTATCGGTATAGGAATGTATTAAGTGAGAGGTCTTAAAATATGAAATTGTGGTCTAAACTGTCTAATCAGTATGGAAAAGATTATCATCTATTCTTTCCATTTCTAAATACATATCATTTTAGTTTTCTAGTTTTGTTTTCAAATATATGTTATTTTAGAGATAGATTTGTATCACTTTCCCTTAATACCTTTCATTTAATTCTTTGGAAAGACAAATATATAACTTGAATAGTTGGGAGAGATATTAATAAAATATATTAAATGAGATTATTGCGGTTTTTTTTTCATATCTTGTTTTTTGTGTTAAATATTAAATTGATATGTATTTGAGAATAAAGGAAGTATTTGATAATGAGAAATTAGTATTGTTTATGTCTCACAATATAGATTTGACAAACATGATTAGTTTATTTGCTAATTAGAAGGCCCATCTCTCATTAACTTGCTAATTAGAAGCTCATAACTCATTTTAAAGAGAGTTTTTGCCTGATACACCGCACATGGACACAGTTGCAAGTTTCTTTAGTTACCATATGGAGATTGGATTTCCAAAGTGTATTGATGAGGATTGGTGTGGGTGCTGGGGTAGAACATGCATTGATGTCTTCTGTTTGCAGAAAAGTTGCAGCGCTACAGAACCAAGACTCCAGCAGACATTCATGGACAGTGGAATAAGTGAGGGGACTGGTGGATCCAATTTATTTCCACAAAAGGTATTTTCCTCATGTATAGGAAAAAGTCTAAATTCAAAAACTATTTGAGATAAAATTACTAATCTATCATAATTCATAAATGCTTTAAACGAGAGAGGGAATACTAATGTGAGCACGGTTAGTTATAACAAATAAAGAGAGTAGAAAAGTAAATAATGATTGAATAGAAAAGATAATAATAAATTTGTGTGTAAATTTTATATTTTACAATAAAATTGAAAAAAAGCATATCTTTTATACAGCCGTGGGATTATATGTTTTGAAGTACCATCTAATGCTTCATGACTTTTAGCTTTTGATGTGATTAGTTCTTTGGATATTTGGGTGGTTTGGTAAATACTAACTTGAGATAGGAGCAGAAGGGGTTGGCCAACCACGGAAAAAGCTCCCATGAGGACTCCACTTACGTGAGATTTTAATAAGAAAAGTACGTGAGATTTTAATAAGAAGATGTCGGATTATGATTTATCTATAAATATGAGTCTTGATTCAACAAATATAAGAGGAATATAAATTTCTCTATTTAGATTTTAGAGATAAGAGATAGGTGTAATTTGAACTTTACCATTTAATCAGAAAATATGAATATTATGTCAATTGGTATTACACAAAGATGCCAATGAGAACAATAAGACTGGGGTGGTGTGAGATCTTAACCCATGTGTCTATGAAAATAGTCTTATATTGATAGTTTACGGTGAGAAATAATATATATATATATAATATAATATAATATAATACAATACTCATTTAGATCAAATACACACTTAGATGAAATATACTGGCTCTAGATTAAATTTTTTAGACGAGGTGTCGTGTGTTCTCTGTCGGTGTGCTGTGAAAACGTGTTAGACGCATGTCCCTAAATCGATGTTACCGTACATACAGTGAATTGCATGCAGCCATCTTCCTAGAGCAGTGATGTAGTAGTACATGGAGTTGAGTTAATATAAAGCCATCCATTCATAACTACTTGCTGTTATACACTTGTGACTGTCTCTACATCCATTACTCTTCTGCAAGTTATTAAATCACTTGTCTGCAAGATTCTTTTCTCAACACATTTTTTTGTCCTTCTCTGTTGTCATCTCATATGTTAGTGTATAACAAAACGTTGAAGTTTGCTGAGAAGCAAATGTGTACCATATATAACAAATCATTACTCAACTCTACTAACTAAAAGGGAAAATATTCAATAAAATTAGGAACTTGGCTCTAGTGTATTTTAAAACCATGTGATTGCCTTCAGGATTCAGGTCCCAAGTAACTGACTGATTACTGTTGATTACCCGAGACCTTAATCCGGACCAATAAAATTGAGCGGTAAGCATCGAAAAACCAGACGGTTTACCAGCCTTGACTGGGAATCACCAGAAAAACGGTTTTGGAAATCCTAATCGCCATAGCCATCAAGTCAATGCAAAGCAAGGGATATATGTATAAGGAGAAAGAGAGGAGTTTAATAGACCTCGACGAAGGAGTTGAAGGGCTGCATGAGCGCATCGGAGAAGCCATCTGGTGTGTAGGTTGCACTCAGAAGCGGGTTGATGTAGTAGTTCTGCACGTAGTCGCTCGTGCCCGCGCTTAGCAGGTTGATCGACCCCGACGTCAGCGCCGCCGCCGCCTGCTCGCCGCTGGCCGCCGCCGCGACCTTTGACTGGTACTCCTTGAAATTCTCCAGCTGCCGGTTCAGCGACATCGCCCCCTAACGAGATGCATGTATGTGTGTATATATTAGTTGCATCCGCGTGAGACGATACTAATTTTTATGAGGTATTTGGGTTAACTTAAATTTTTCAAAGAAAATTGATTTATTGAAGTTTTAACTTATAAATCTAATAAATTCTTCTCTAACAGTTTCAAGTTATTTGGAACTTCTAATTTAACAACTTTCGAATGGGTCATATAGAATAAGTCTTGAAATGAGTTGGGTGTTTAGTAATAGTTTTGATTTATAAGCCCACAAGTTTAAATTGAAATTTGGTCAAACATCTCCTTAGAATAGAGCCAACTTTTATATTTTTGGGTTAAGGTTTAGGAATTAAGAAAATTAAATTGCATCGGAGTTTCCAATAATAGTTTGTTGATGTGGGTGTATCATTTAAGTTTTTATATATTTTTGTACAACAGATCTTTGAACTTACTCAATTATAGATCTTACTCAATTATATTATGTTCGAAGGTCAAAATGACATAATTAAATAAGTTTAAGATCCTCAGTATGTACTATTATATAATTTTGTTTTCATTAATGAATCAACGAATGAATCTAAATAACACAATAAAAAAAATTCACGAGTTTAAGTGGCACACATAACCGGACAAATTTAAAGATCTCTTTGCCACTTTACAAACTAAGAAATAACAGTGTATAATGGATGTAGTACTAACGTAGAGACCGGCGGTTGCGTCGAGGTAGCCGGAGGCGCCGGACGCGAAGTTGGCGCCGTGCAGCAGGCTCTTGTTGTTGCTCTGTGCTTCTTGGCCCAGGTACGCCGGTGGGTACGTTGTGAACCCCAAGTTCTCAACTATGGTTAAATCAAATACCAATAATGAGTTAAAACGGTAAACCAATTAACATTAGACATCAGTGGTGGTTGAGTTCACTTTATACAAGAAAATTACACAAATTTTAAAGCACTTAAATACAGTCCGGTTATTATAATTCGGTGCAGATTTGTCCCTCGTTTTCTCGTACATTTGCATTAAAAGATATGCAATTTTCTTATGCTCCAGTGTTCTAAGAAGAAAATTCATGCTGATTTTAAAGCACACATGCACGGCCATTATGATTTGGTGTACATTTACCCCAAGCACCTACGGTTACCATGGTTTGATAGACAACAACTGAATTCGACTCTCTCCCAAAGAATCTTGAACCTAACACGTATTGATGAGAATCTGAGAATCTCACTTTGCATAACCAACTATGAGTGATGCTGGCCGCTCGAGCTATGACATGATTCATCTTGACTCTCCTCTCACTCGCATCAGAATATGTACAACTTTCTTTCAGCGAAGCATAGAAAAACCTAATCAAAAGTGAAGAGTTACCGGTGAAGTCGGTGGCGAGCTTGCCGTTGCAGAAGCGGCCGGTGGGGGCGTGGCCGGAGGCGGGGAAGTCGCGGCCGTAGGGTGGGAAGTCGGCCCTCACCAGCGTGGCCAGCCGGTTGTTGTTCCCCACGTCCACCACCGAGTCCCCGAATATCACCACCCCGGGCACCAGCGCCTGCCCGCCGCACCGCCGCGCCGCCACCGCCGCCATGGCCATCACCACCGTCAGCACCTGCCTTAGAACAACCAATGCACGTTGCATGGTGCTCTTCACCTATCTATCCAGTTCTTGGCTAGCTAGCTATGGAAGGTGATATTAGAGGTGGCAAGTGGCAACTGTAGTTTCTTGGAGTTGTGATGGAGTGTGTCTGTGTGTGTGAAGTGAGAGAAGCACAAGGGGGGTTGTTACTATGCATTTAAAGGTGGAGGGAGGAGGGAGCACATTGAAGGAGTGGAGCAGGGTGGGGTTTGAAAGTTTTCAATGAGTCAAGTTGGGAGCATTTTAAGGCTCTAGGAGGGGCCAATTAAGAACCTGGTTGGTCTAGGTTAGGACGACATCTCGTCCATTTGAGTGGTTTGTGTGGTTCATGTGCATGTGATGTATGAGATTTTAGTCTCATATCTCAAGTAGAAAGTGTAGAACGGGCGTTTATAAGGTATATATACAGTGGACCAAGTGTATTAGCTTCGAATTAATTTTTTAACGCAAAACGAGGATGACATCATAAGCGAGTTAGTATATATGCTTTACGTATCCAATATGAGAGTAAATAAAAGTGTGTTAGACTCTGGAGGTGTTAATATTAACTTCTTATATAACCTCACTTGGAGAGTTATAGTTTTTTTAAACCTAAAAGCTAGCTTATGTGAAAAACTAAAAAATTGCTTAGTTATTTGGCTAATATTTTGCTTTATATGTAAGTCAAAAAATCCAAGAAGCAGGAGAAGATGTAGGAAAATTAGCCTGCTAAGTTGGGGTGGAATGGCTTAAGCTTATATCCCAGGCATTTAAACTCTTTTTGATTAGTCTTTTTGAAGCCCATTTGTTTGTCTTAATATTGGTTTATTTGAGAAGTTGAAACCAGTATAAATTCAACATCTAAGGTGAAAGAATAAGGAATGACAATGATTGTCGAGTTTGAGGGGGTGGGTAGCAACAAATCTAGCTAGTAGCATGGGGTATACTTGTACCCTCAAAATTTTTGAGATTGCTATAAGGATAGAATGATATGCCATGTTGGGTTTGATCGATTACATTCTCATACAAGAGGTGTTGGGTTCAAATCATAAACTAACTAAATTTTTTCTTCAATTTTTTTTCAAAAACTTTCAAAGTTTATTTTAATTTATTTTATCTAAACTATATGTTATGATTGTGTGGTTCGCATCCCCATTTTTAAATTCTTCAATGTCTTATTGGGGGTAAGATGTACTTATTTTTATGGGTTATAGTCTTATGGGCCTATGACTGAGGTTTTTTTAGTATATTAGCTAGTCATGAGTGGGATTGACTACAGTTCATAATAACTATATAAAAGATGATTGTATTAGTTTTCAACTATCGAATCAAACGATCGTCAATCAAATCAAGGGTTAGATCCACATAAAATTATGCCCACTTATTTTCCACTGTCATCAATTCAAATAGTTGATTTTTTTATTGAAAGAGCTGCATGGGTTGTATTTTGTGAAGGACTATAGTAAATTCGGTTCATGGCACCAATTTATTCTGAATAGAAACGGAAGCGTAGAGTAATAGTCGTCCTCCGAAAAGAACATCCAAAATAGAAGAGAAAATGTTCAGTTTGTTTTTTTTTCCTGCTGAAATTGTCGAGTGATTGAGGCCTCCATCATACACCTTGCGGGACTGATTTTATGCATGCATACCAGTGACAGTGATACACACGAGTAGTAGTGCTTTACACGTATATCAAAGTGCAGGTACAATGAGCTAAAAGTGTACTAGGCTGAGTTCAAGTGCAAGGATGCATTTAAGAGGAGGGAATTTGTTATGTGTCCGAAGAGTACTAAGTCATCTGTAGAATCAAGTATTTTAATATATTTGTTGTTTCGGGAGGTTTTTTAGGTTGGGTCTACATGTATAAAGTTATTTTAAGAGTGAAATATTCTAATGATTTGATTTTTAGATAGTTTTATTGGTGAATCCTACACATAAAATTATTCATATGTGATTTTTGTTGCGAAATAATTCAATAATCGTTAAAATCATTATTAAGAAAATTAATTCCGGATAGTTCCAATACAACAAAACAAAATAAAGACTTACAAATAAAAAAAATTAAATAAGAATAATTTTTTTTATTAAATTCAGAAATTGAAAGATAACATTCAACATACTAAATTGGAGATAACATAGTAATAAAAGAGCTACTATATTCGGATATTCAAGCATAAAATACATAGTTAACAAAAAAATAGAAATACAAGATGATTACTTGTTAGTGTGGATGCCTCCAAAACATTGCGGAATGTGTTCAATCAAATCCCTTTTGAGTTGTGTATATGTTGGTTGAGCACAGACTTCGTCATTTCTTGCGAGTACACGGTGAAAACAATCGGAATACCATTGTGGATAGGAGGCGGTGTTACAATAGATGTCCATTAATCGTCATTGAAATCATATAGGAGGACATCATAGTTACATTCATCCTCAATTATTGTGTTATGTAATATTACACAAACTCGCATGATTTTCACCAGGTTGGGCGTTATCAAAAGTGGGTGGGACCGTGCTGGATGGAAAACTAAGATAGTAAGATTCCAAAAACTCGCACCACATCTTTTACTGTCCCTTCTTAATGTTGTATTAACAATTTGAACTTCTCCATGTGAGAGATTGGTATTTTCTTAACAAAAACAACCCATTCTAAATATATACCATCAACTAGATAGCCTACTACCTCCCATTTACTAAAACTAAACCTGAAGAGCTCACCCTTTCAAAACATCTGTTAACAATGACGACTAGTTCATCATGTTGATGTTGTTGTTGGAGCTAGAAACATCAAAGAAGGTATGACATATCCAAAAGTCTTGGGAGGTGGCCACTTCGAGTATAATGGTAGGGACTCTATAATTACTGCTAGTGAATTGTTCATTCCATGCTACTGGACAATTTCTTCATTTTCAATACATGCAAGCAATGCTTCCTAGCATCCCAGAAAATCATGAGCCTCTCTTTGTTGAAGTAAATGTTGAGTATCTTCAATGGTTGGTTTATCGAGATATTTCTTACTGAAATTGTTAATGACTCCTTCGATAAAGTGCTCTAAGTACTGAATTGCTGTAGATTTTCCTATCTGCACATATTCATCAACAACATTGGAAAGGAGTCATATGTCAACAAACTCATAGTTGCAATGCATTTCTGTAAAGAAGACAGTCCTCTATGACTAATAGCATCTCTCCTTTCGGTAACAAGGAGACCACTCATCCTAAGCTTCGATGGTTTGAAGAAAGAGGGTTTCTTCATACAGAACCTCTCGTGAAACATGTAGTCAAGGTAGATCGAATCGTCAGATGAATAGTCCGCCATGAGACTATTATGGTTGTCTTCACGGTTTCTATTGATGTACTGCCTTGTACCATGGTAGTGGTGGTGGGAGGTACAAGTTTCTATCTCAGCTTTAATACCGGCGACAATACGGTTTTTTAACTCACCCAGGGTCTTCTCCTGCAAGTATCCCACTATGAAATCTTCCAATTAGTTGATGACCTCTTCCTCAGGATTACATATGCTAGAGCTAGAAGACATTTTTTGAGAGAGGGATTTGGGAGAATAGTAGTGGGGAAGAGTTGCGGTGTTTGAAGATGAGAAATAGGAGTTGTGATGGGTGAGATGAGGAGTCAGAATATATAGGCAAAGCATTCCAATGATTATATTAGAAAGACTAGATTCCAACAACTACATTCCAATGGTTAGTTTCCAACTATAATATTTCATAGATTAAATAACGGGTACATAGTTTTGCAGAAACATAGATGAAATAATCAGTTACATGAGCCAATACAAAGATTACCATATTAGTACAACATTGATAGTCTACTCTTCATTATTTGTCTCCTTGAGCTTCTCTTTAAAGTATTAAACATTGCTGCATGCACCTGTCTTTTTTCGTTGTTGAAGTTTGATATGTTGGATGTTCTCAATTTTGAGTACGCCTTGTAAATTGCGTTTTTCTTCCTCCTTCCTAACATGTCATGCGACAACGAGGCCGCACAAAGAGCATCTTAGCCATTTCCATGCGATCTATTTGCGCTTTGACGAAGATGTCAATATCTTCTGTGACATCGGCCATGTCTCCTGCGCATCGCATCTTTCTTTTCCCTTTGCACTTCTCCTTCGCTGCATCTCTACTTTCTGATCGTGTCTCCTCTATAGGCACATCATCTATGTTGGATGAAGACATGTAGATACCTGAGTTAGTCTACTTGGTTCTATTGAATCTTGAGCCCTAATTAGGATTTTGGTGATCAATGATACCCGAAATACATGCGACTAACTATTCTAATTGAGTTTATGTTAAGACGTGGTGGAAGCGATACAAAGGCAAAAAATGAAGACCGTCAAAACCTCTCGAAGCGTGGACGACAACGAAACTTAGAATTAAGGCAAAACAAAACAGAAAATTGAGTAGTACGCAAGCTTCTTTTTGATATTTTCTAGTTTTTAGATGGTCCTACTATTAAGAGGGGGTCTTAGTATGAGTATCTTGATCAAACACATTGTTTTGAAACCAAAATTACATTTGCATATAGCCAAAAATTGATTTTGAGCGAAAATTTCTAAGTCTTGTTTTCGTTTTGCACAGGCCGGACATTATCTGTGATAAGCGGATATTGTCCGGCTAGTACAAAACTCGTTAAGCATTGTGGAAAATGAAACCAAAGAAAAATGCATCCGTCCGGCTGTATCTGTCCGGGGTTGAGCGGATTTTGTCCGGTGTGAGCGGACATTGTCTACAATGTACAAATCCTGTCTCGGGCTAAAATTCTAAAAGTGAACCAGAGACATTTGCATCTGTCCAGGGCTTTTGTCCGGACAAGAGATGATTTGTCCAGTCTTGACAAAAGTAGCTGAACGGTAACTGACACGTTTGCAATTTTGTGTAACAGTCACTATTTACTTATACTGCCTGGACATTGTCCGGCATGGCCTGACAAAGTCAGGTATGTACAAAAATAGCTCAATTTCTTGCAAACGGCTAATTTCCTTGTGTAGGCAATATATATCTCAACTTTACCAGCATTTTATACGCCCAACAACTCATAAATTCTTTGCAAAAGCTAGCCAAACCTCTTACAATCACTCTCTTGCATCTAGAGCTAAGAATTGAGTCAAATTCTTGAGTCTTTGAGAAGAGAATTATAAGTGATTGAGCCATTTGCACTTGCATCATTGTGTTTTCAAGCTTTGTGATTTGATCAAGTGAAGTGCTAGGCTTGTTACTCTTGGTGATCGCCATCACCTAGATGACTCGGAAGGTCCGACGATCTCTCCATCGATGGTGTGTGTTGGAGAGGCCCTCCGGTTGGGTGTAAAGACTTGGAGCTCGCCTATCTGGAGAGGAGAAGGTCTACGCTTAGTGGAATCGACGCGATACTGTTGTGTAGAGTGCTTCAACGAGGAGTAGTAGAAATCAACAAATTTCTGACAACTTGAGATAAAATTCGATCGCTCTTGGTTATTTCTATTACTTGCTTTTCATTCCTAGAGGTTCTTGCATTATGAATTGTCACCCTAGGATTGCAAAACTTGCTTTGTGCCATCATCTAGATTAATTGTGTATTAATATTGCAAATTAGTATTTGAGTTTGTCAAGCAAGACTAAAATTTGAAAAACCGTCTATTCACCACCCCCTCTAGTTGACATCCTTCGATCTACAGGCTCTCGACATAGGTTCTGGCATTGGTCCATGATGAAAGAATGGTTGTATTCTTCTTGTACATTCCACGTCTCTGTGGCTTTAGTTGATCGACCACTAGCATACAGATCCTTCAGCCTGCACCTAATATCATTGATTTGAACAATTTTCATGTTAGTTCTTCGTGAGTGGTCTTTACAATGCTTAATCTCTCTTCTCCAATTTTTTGGACTGCTCTAGTTGTATGTCATCACAACCTTCGCCCAATACATCTCACAATTTTTGTTGTTCCTGTGGATGAAATGAAGGGATTTATTCAGCTAAGCATTGATATGCATGATGGTAAACATAAATTGTTAAAAAATATTTGAAGCCAAAAAATGGAAAAAAAATATGGTCCACAAAAAAAACTCAATTGACGAAATTTCAATTTTAAAGAAGCACTCAGCAACCTAATGTCGTCATCTTGCGGTCAAAGCAATCACTTAGTATGTCCTCCAGCATCTGCTGCAACACTGTCATTATCGTCAATAACGACTGTCAATGCATAATGTGGGGTACTACAATCCAACACTGATGCGGATTGTCAATTTTTGGTAGATGGTTGTGGTGGCAAAAATTGTGTAAAATTGGTTGACATACTAACAAAGTTAAATAAGGAGGGTAATTTTGTTGGTAAGAAGGAGCCTGTAGATTCGAAAAGGGCTATGGATCTGGAGGATAACCTATAGGATAAGGTGGTTATGAAAATTTTGGTGGAATTTGACTACTAGGTGTTTTTGAGTTTTCTTCAACTAAATTAGGAGAATTAGATCAATTTACAAAACCACAAAGTGGATTAGTGTCCATGATTTTTCACAAAAAATTAGGAAGGATTGGCATAGGAATTATGTGAGATTGGTGAGTCCAACTGAACTAAGGTGGATCTTATTTATAGGGAGATGACTGTACAAATTTTTTGAATTTTTTACAATTTTCTTGAATTTTCAGGAATTTTTTTAGTAGTTTCGGACCCCGAAACATTTAAAATATATCCCAACGGCTATGTTCAATGGCTATATTTAACTACTATTTTTTTACCCCTTATCATGTGGGTCCCATTGAAAAATTCCCAATGGCTATATTTGAACAAAAACCAGACATATACATTGGCATGTGAGTTAAATAGATAGTGGACCCATATGTCATTTACTCTAGTCATTTCTGAGATAAAATTTAAACAATTTCAATCTATTTTTTGACAGGTGGGCTTAAAGAACGCTAGACCCACCGTTAGCGTCTCTAGTTGAAATGTGTATGGATGCACACGACCCATGAGGCGAGTGCACCCATACCCATGCACGCGGTTTGTAGAACCTACATGCGTCGCCTCATGAAAACGCAAGCATCGTAAATCCAAGTCACTACTTGTCACAAGTGTAATACACGTGTGTGGGTACAAGGAATGTGGGGCCAAATCAACACCAAATCTTGATTTGATTCAGGAAACATCTCCCATTCACTATTCTGAGCAAAATCTCCTTATGCGAGTATTTCAAAGTATCATTCTAAGTCCCATTTTTCAGCCTCGCCAGATATCCAAACCCTAATTACCCTAGTTTCGTTTCGGCTCAAAACTTAATCAAAACTCCAAATTCTGTTAATTGTCGCTGCTAAACTATCTGTTGAGTTTAGTATGCCAATTTGGTGAAATCAATATCAGCTTAATCCAAGACTTTTACCAGATTTGCAAATCAGTCCTAAAACCATGTTTCTGAAATTGCAATTCAGCCATAATCTCCTTTTCAGCCCCTTTTCGACAAGAGCCCCAACAGCTGTTTCGACCAGAGCCTGACCAGCCGTTTCGACTAGAGCTTCGCCATGCTTCTTCGCCGCGTTTCTTCGTCGCCGGCTAGCATCCGCCGCCGCCTGTGCATGTGTCTGTTTGATCATGCACGTGCGCTCGTGTTCGCGGCAGATCCAGCCGCTGTGGCAGCACTTCGACCAGCAGCAGCATTTGCGCACGCGGCCGCGGTGAAAGGGATCTAGGATATCGACTAGAGGGGGGTGACTAGGCGATTTTAACAATTTAGCAATTAATCAAACAATTTATAGATAATGAGAGCAAATAAATAACACAATATGAACAAAGCACGATTCCAACACGAAGATATATCCCGTGGTCTCGGTGATTTGCCGATCACCCCTAATCCACGTTGAGGCAAACTCAAATCTCTAACCGCTCCTCTATCTAGTCAACCTTCTCTCGAGAAGTGACCTAGATCTTGAGCCGAATTAGTGTGATGAGTTATCCAAACCTCGATTTCACTAAGGATGCACTTTACCGCTCCGGCAAGGTGTGCTCAACCTTTTCACAAAATGTTTTGAGGCTTCTTCACAATCTTCCTTGAAGAGCTCTCCAAAACTCTTCTCCTAGCCGTCTAGGAGCCGGCAAACTCCAAGAGTAACAAGCCGGTGATGATCACTTAGCCTTCTTCTAGTGCCACGAGGATGATTTAATGATCTAGATGCAATGCACTAGAAGATCTCAAATACACACTCTCACAAATTCGAGAATTTGAACCCTAGAGTGTATGAAATGTGCTAAAGCTCTCAAGGATGATGACAATGCTCAAATTATGCCAAGAGTTGTGAACAGGGCCGTGCATGGGAGTATATATACCCCTCACAATAAATATAGCCGTTACAGGCCGTTGGGTGAAAAAGCTCACTTGGCGGTCAGACCGCAGGTATAAGCTCGGTCAGACCGCCGCAATTGTAACAGCATTAAACAGGCGCAATAAATGCTCAACTGCCCTTGTCAGGCACACACACGGTCAGACCGGAGCCTATTTCGGTCAGACCGTGAAACTGTCCAGAGACGACCTAGTTTCTGGACACCTTATACGGTCAGGCCGATAAAAACGGACAGACCGACCATACGGTCAGATCGTGGTATAAAAACACGGTCAGACCGATTTCACGGTCAGACCGATCTAATAAAACGGTCAAACCGTAATAGCTCAAAACAACAGAAAGATAGTTCATGAAGTTCCAGGAGACTGACTTAGGTTTAAACTACGGACAGACCGACCTTAAAAAGGTATATACTATACTAAGACATAACGTCGGTCAGTCCGAGAATTCTAATCGGTCAGTCTGTGAATTTGGTCAGACCGACTGAGACATTGCTGAGCAGAAATGAGCTGAAACAAGCATATTCAAAGTATATGACCTTCTAGTATGCAATGCAAGTTGATTTTATGATTTGTGGCACATAGATAAAGTATTTTGTGATACACCACATGCTCCTCTTAATAGTTCGGCAACTATCCTAAAATCCGGTCAAAATTCTTCTCTAATCACTTTAGACCGGTAAAAATGGAAAAGACCCTATTTCATACATTTGCCCTTTTAATCAAAGCTCTTTCTTCATCATGAGACTCTTTCTTCGCCTTTCATTAACCTGTCTTTTAAGTATCTTCTTGACACAACTCGGCAGGTAACGTTAGTATAGCATTTGAAGTTGTCATTAATTATTAAAACATTCTATAGGGGCCTAGAAGCTACACACGGGAAGATTTGAGTTTGCATATGTGTACGTGTCATTGCCGGGACAGCATCGTCGCCTCCGCCTCTACACCGGCCTGGACCAAGTTCCAACGACACCGACCGTTGCTGGCAAAGCTGGTTAGTCTCCTGCACTCTGTCGCGTCTTCGTCGCCGCTGTCCCTTCCGCGCCTGGCCAGTCACATCCCCGACGTGAGTTCCACTACTGGTTTTCTCTCTCAAGCTCCGTCCCTCGCCTATTTAATCCCCCTCGACATGTTCTGTTGCTCGAGTTAGCTTGTTATTTCCTTGCCTTCTTCTCCTTTCTTCTTCTTCCCCGGTGAGTCGTCGAGGAGGCAATTGTCGCCAGAGCTCTTCGCTTCACCAAACTCCAAATTGACTGTACTGGTATGTCTCTTGGTATGTCTGTAGTACTCACCTCTGCGTCCCCTAGCAGCCAATTCGACTCCGGCGAACCCCATCGCCGGTGATCACCGAAAAAGCCCAGATACCCTGTTCCTGCAATTAAACTCCCTCTAGCCATTTTCTTAACCCCTTTTAGTGGAACAAATCAATCCTCTGGAGATTCTAAGCAAGCCTGTTCAGCCACATTTTAAAATTAACCTGGTTCGAAGAGTTTCCCGATTCTTCGCCCGCCGTCGTGAACACCTCACATTGCTGGCCCGCTCCATCTTATCTCTGGCCAAATTGGCTACAAATTCTCGTTCCTTGTGTCCCGTAGATGGTGTAGCCGAGCCCAATTGTCCAGCATTGTCGTGTATCAGTGGCGCCCCTTTTACCGTCGTCCCCGAGTCTAGCGTCAACGCCAGCGAGCTTCAAAACTCTATTGCAACCCAATTCCTCTCTCCAGCACGATCAGTGTGACCCTAGTAACAAAACCCCTCGATCAATTTCAGTATTCATCAGCCCCAGTTCCCTGCTGTTGGATCTAGGTCGATCTGGGCATTTAAGTTGTGATGATTAATGACGATTTGGATAAATTCCTGATGATTAATGTTAATCTGGATAATGACAGATTTGATGATTAAATGTCAACTTGGATAAATCCTGATTTAGCACAAGTAAATTGAATTGATTATTGATAAACCTTGAAATGGATGTTTCTGTTGTGGTTTAATATTGATGCATATGTAGAGGAGGAGCTCGGTGGTTGCATCAATCTTGTGTTAAGTGTAAATTGGAATGTCATTGTTTGATGAATTTTTGTAATAAAAAAATTCATTAGAAAAATCTCATATGGCTAAAAGGGCTAAAATAAAAAATATATGTATATTTAGGCTATAAAAAAATGATTATAAAAACCAGGACAAAAATTGCACTGGTCAAAAAACCAATCAAAATTGGACTGATCAAATCTGGTCAATAAGCTCGTCAAACTGGTCAAAATTGGACTGGTCAAACTTGGTCAACAGCCTGGTCAAACTTGGTCAAACCTAGTCAACAATCTGGTCAAACTTGGTCAAATGGTCAAACCTGGTCAACAAACTAGTTAAACCAACATGCAGCCCAAGTTCCAATACGATTTATCTCTAACCTTTTCTTTTATATAAATAAACAAGTATATCTCTTATTCAAATTCAAAAAGAGGATAACCTCTATCTTTATCTTTTTTGTTTATTTAAATAAGAAAATATATCTCCTATTCGAATTCAAATCCCTAAATATCTCTGGTTGTTAGATGGTTGCAACCAACCTGAAAACAAGATAGGCGTACAGGTCCAGAAGCACAGGTGCCAGAGGCGGACAGGTAGACGAACATGTTCACAAAGACGAACAGGTTCACAAAGGCGAACATGATAAGAAGACCGGCGCAAAAGAAGCCTTGCTTTTCTTCTTCTGTAGATCTACTCGGGCAAGCTTTGAAAGTTTCCATGAGTGAGTCTTGTTCATATGCATGCATCATACGAGAGATGGAGGCCTCGTTCGTGGTGCTCGTGTTAGCCATTCTAGCGCCGTTTCAGTTTGCCTGAACGGGAGAAGATTGGCGATAACTTCTGATCCAGAAACCCGATCGACCCCAAATTTTTATGGCGAACAGGGGAGTACAGGTACAGCATGTCCTCGAAGTTTCAAGCCGATCGGAAATCTCTAAGATCAAAATTCGATCAAGAGATAGGTTCTGTCCAGCGCCATTTCAGCTTACCTGAATGGAAGAAGATCGGCAATAACTTCTGATTCAGAAGCCCGATAGATCCCAAATTTTTATGAAGAGCAGGGGAGTACATGTACAACTTTTCCTCCAAGTTTCAAGCCGATCGGAGATCTCTAAAATCGAAATTCGATCAAGAGGTAAGTTCTGTCCAACGCCGTTTCAGCTTGCCTCAACTGGAGAAGATTGGCGATAACTTCTGATCCAGAAGCTAGATCAACACAAAATTTTTATGGAGAATAGGGGAGTATAGGTACAACATTTCCTTCAAGTTTCAAGCCGATCGGAGATCTCTAGGGTCAAAATTCCATCAGGAGATAGGCTCTGTCCAGCGCTGTTTCAGCTTGCCTAAACGGGAGAAGATTGGTGATAACTTCTGATGCAGAAGCCCGATTGACCCCAAAGTTTTATGAAGAACAGGGAAGTACAGGTAAAACATGTCCTCCAAGTTTTAAGCCGATCGGAGATCTCTAGGGTCAAAATTCGATCTGTAGATAGGCTCTATCTAGCGCCATTTCAGTTTGCCTGAAAGAGAGAAGATTGGCGATAACTTCTGATCCAGAAGCTCGATCGACCCCCAATATTTATGAAGAACAGGGGATTACAGGTAAAACATTTCCTCCAAGTTTCAAGCCGATCGGAGATATCTAAGGTCAAAATTCGAACAGAAGAGAGTCTCTGTCCAGAAGACGTTTCAGCTTGTCTCACGGGAGAAGATCGACAATAACTTCTCATCCAGAAGTCCGATCGATCTCAAAAATTTTTTATGATGAACAGTAGGCTCATGGTGAAGCAACTCTAATTCTCACCTCAATCTAAAGTCAAGAAGATCTCTAGAAGACCAATGCAATCATGTTCTGTCTCGCTGAATTTCAGCTTGATGTATGAACATTGCATTGAAGATAGTTTTCGATCTGACAGTCTGATTGATCTCAAATTTTGATGGTCAATTGAAGATCTGTCTAGAAACTATTCCTTAGTGTTTCAAGTAGATCAGAGGATCAAAAAGCTTCCATCCAGTTGGTTGAAGAGATGCTATTGAAGTCCAATAATGTCAGAAGTTGTCAAAACAATCAAAGCCATTGATGAATGTTCCGATGTGCTGCCTATCATGCAATATATGTTTTCTGAAGCTAAGGAAGTCAAGATGCTATCACAAGTCATTCCATCCACTTTTCCATGTCGTTGGGTACTGATGAGGCGAAGACGACATGCTTTTTGTCCGTGACTGACGATGCCGGACACCATTCATGCCGGGCACCGATGAGGCGAAGGTCATATTTTGTGATAGTACCATAGACTGACGAGGCTATGGATTCGCATATTTGTATGCATGGGCATACGCATTGCATTCATTTATCAAGGGCAAAAGTTATTTTGAAGCTTGAAGAAGATGACTATCAGCATAGCTTAATCAGAGGTTTTCTGTGGACTCGTTCCGCAGATGTAATTAACCAGGAGCTTTTCAAAAGACCTGAGGAACCATGAACCATGCAATCCCCTGAAGTCAAGATGTACTTTCCTTGGCGCAATGAGAACATGTAAATCCTAAAGGGACTTGTAATTTTGTAATTCTTTTCAGAATTAATAAAATACAGTGCTTCCTTTAAAGATTGTGCATTCTCTATTCTCTTATGTGTATACTTATGTATACTGGCACGCCCGCACCACGAAAAAGGGGGCCAATTTTCCGGAAGAGAGATCTTCTCGGCGAAACAGTCATGAGATAAATCCTGAAGTTTGATGGCTCCTTATTGAGGTTTTGACATCGATACATATGTTGAGGGGGAGCTCATCATATTGTTCATCTGATCTGATTGTCATCATGATATGTGTAGTATAGATCGTGTGCGTATGTCTTTATCATATACGATTCTATATGGTTGTGTATTTCATCTCATACTCATTTGTTATTGTTGAATATGATTTTGTCATTTCACCGGAAAGAGAAATTGTTGTGTTAACTCCCGTGTGGAGTAATTTCTCTGCTGGTGATATATGAAACTAACGTTGTGCATAAAGTGTATGTGCTGTAGTCTCAGAATGGTTGCGAGATGAAAGCAAACAAGGGCGTGAAGAGGATGGTGCCGATATGAGTCATCTCGAGCGAGGTCAAGCCTAGCGAGGTCGAGCTCTGCGAGGACTAGCTTTGAGTGGTTGAGCTTCACGAGGTCGAGCTTCATCGAAGGTAAAATCCAAGACTACGGATTGATTTCTTAGGATTTTTCCGGTCTAGGTGTTTGGACATAGACCAGGTTGATAGGATTCGTTTTGCTAGTTTGACCATACTATAAAGAGGGGTCGAAAACTAGTAGCTTGAATCTATCTAGTGTGGAAGCTCAAATGCATTCATATTATCTTGCACTAGTTTTTATCGCCTCTTGCATTGCTAGAGAGTCTAAGTGTAGTTTGTGGTGCATTAGAGAAAATATTTTGAAAACTGCACTTAGTCTTGATCGCCAATTATTTAAAATATTGGTTTATATTCTAGAGCTGGTTGTGATCGTATTTGCTCATTCTGATCGTATCCTTGTTTGGAGCTTGGTCGTGATCGCGTCGCCCGTTTGGCGGTTTTCTATTTAGGGTTTGGTCGTGGTCGTAGGAGTTCGAGTTGGTAGTACCAGTCTTCAGCTCGCTTGCGTACGCTCGACCAAATCCACTTGACCACCTGTTTTCGACCAAATGTTCGACCTGTGTGGTCATAATCGTTGCTGAGTGTTAGCAAACATATCCGCGAGAAAACAGACAAATTGCATTTAGAAATGACAGTTGTGTTGGACATTTTGGCAGCAGGAAGGTTTTTGAATTTCTTAGAAATATCTAGGCCTTTTAGGTTTTGAATCTGTTGACAAAATTATAGCCCTTTGAGTTATCTTTCCAACAAGCCAAGAATCATCTCAATCGGATCTCTAGATCAAAAGTTATACTTATTTTACTGTCGATGTGTATGGCCGGACAGTGTCCGAAATGGCCGGTCAATGTCCGGCCTATACAAATTTTTTGAGCGTGTTGCAAAATGTGAACGAAAGATGTTTGCATCCGTCCAGGGGCTTTTGTCTGGGATGGGCCGGACTTTGTCCGGTATGTCAGGCCTGTACAATTTGTTTGAGCCGAGAGTAAAATAGAGATAGATATATATGTCCGGGGGCTTTTGTCTGAAATGGCCGGACATTGTCCTGCCTTTACAAAAAATTCTCCAACAGTAACTAACAATTTGAAACGGTTGAAATTTGTTGTACTGGCCGGACAGTGTCCGGCCTGTACAAAATTTCGCCTGTTCGTGGCAAACGGATAGTTTTCTTTGAGGGCTATATATATCTTGTGTTTTCCTTCATTTGTGATTGCTCAAGAAGTTGATTTTTCTGTTGAAAAGCTAGCTAAGTTGCATTGCATATGAGATATTGCATCTCGAGGCTAGATTTGAGCCCAAATTTAGAGTGGATTTGAGAGAGAGCATTTGGGAGAGGTTGTGAGTGTTTAGTACACTTCATCTCCATTTGCAAACTAGTGATAGCATGTTGAGAATTTTATTTTCATCATTGAGTTTCTAGCACATAATTCGTTCAAGCGAAAGCGCATCCGACTTGTTACTCTTGGCGATCGCTTTCACCTAGATGATGTCGGAGGAGAGTCGCGATCTCTCCATTGAAGTTTGTCGGAGAAGCCGGCAAGAACTTGTGAAAGGTGTGGTGCTTGCCTATCCGGTGTGGAGAAGGAGCAACCCTAGTGAGATATCCTTCGTGGATATAGAAGCGAGGCTCACGCGTGAATGCTTCAACGAGGAGTAAGGGAGACCGAGCGAGTCTCCGAGACCTCGGTAAAAATATTGTGTCAATTTCTTATCTCGCATTCATTTCATATTTGTCTTGACACAATTGTTTAAATCAATCTAGTTGCTTGTTGTATTGTATTTTCATATCGATCAATTGCATCTATATGTTAGATTATTGTTGCATGTTGAATTACTTATTTCATATGGTTGAATGCAACTAATTGATTAGATAGTTTTAAACCCCTTTGCAAAATCTAGGTTATCCGAAATATCTTTTAAAATTGCTTAATTGAAAAGAAATTTTAAAGGCCTCCTATTCACCCTCATCTAGTTGGCATCCTTGATTTTACACTTGCCACCGTAGCCCATCTTTGATTCTAGCGGCCGATGATTTAAACTTCGCTGTTCGCCGCCGTCAAGCCACCTTTGTCCAATTCACTTCACTAGCAGTCTCATCTTGATCTTGCCTAGACGTTTGACAAGGTTAGCAAAGCAGCGCATGCGTGGATTGTGCAAACGCGCAAGCGCTAGTGCGCTGCAGTACACTAGCACTCGTTTTTCTCTGTGCCAAGGACTTAGCTGCAAATTCTTTGATTTCCTTGACTTTTCTGTAGAAATCAGTCTGTCAATCAGTTACCTTACCCCATTATGCACCCAATGCCTTAATCCAAACCTATTTTGTCAATTGAAAACCTTTTAAACTATGTCTATGCCATTCTCAGACATTGTCAGGCCATGAACCGAATGTCAGCCAATAGACATTCATTTCTAAGTGCAATTCATCTGGTCGGTTGCCACCGGATTCCTCAATGAGTGGAGTCTAAGAGACCGTTGTGGGTGTAAGATCGAGGATGCCGACTAGAGGGGGTGATTAAGAGGCTTTTAAATTTTCTTCCCCACTAAGCAATTTCAACAAGATAATCGTTTAAACTAGATTATACAATGAGGCTTAAAACAATTTAATCAACTAGTTGCATTCAACCATGTAAGTTATTTAACAAATCATGCAACAAAAGTAAATATAGAAATTGTGTCAAGATGAATGTAATGCAAAAGATAAATACGCAATTGATATAATAATTTTACCGAGGTCTCGGAGACTCGTCCGGTCTCCCCTACTCCTCGTTGAAGCGCTCACTCGGAGCCTCGCTTCTATATCCACGAAGGATATCTCACTAGGGTTGCTCCTTCTCCACACCGGATAGGCGAGCACCACACCTTTCACAATCTTTTGCCGGCCTCTCCGACAAACTTCAATTGGAGAGATCTCGGCTCTCCTCCGGCACAGTCTAGGCGAAGGCGATCGCCAAGAGTAACAAGCCGGATGCGCTTTCACTTGAACCAACCACGTGCTAGAAGCTCAATGATGCAAATGACATGCTCAACACTCTAGCACAAGCAATCTAATGGAGATGAAGTGCACTAAACACTCACACAATCTCCCTCAAGCTCTCTCTCAAATTTACTCAAGATTTGGGCTCAATTCTAGCCTTTAAATGCAATAACACATATGCAACTCAATTGGCTAAGTTTTCAGCTGAAGAATGAAGTCTTTGAGCACCAAAAAATGAAGCCAAACACGAAGTATTTATAGCTTCAACGAAAAATTAGCCGTTTGCAAGAAACTGGGCCAAAAATTGTACAGGTCGGACATTGTCCGGCCACTTCGGACACTGTCCGGCCAGTACAAAAATTTCAGCCGTTGCAAACGTGTCAGTGACCGTTGAGCGAAATTTGTGAAGGCCAGACGGATACTATTTGTCCGGAAAAAAAGTTCGGACAAATGGATATGTCTCTGTTAACTCTCGGCTCAAAAAACTTGTACAGACCAGACAATGTCCGGCCATTTCGGACAAAGTCTGCCCATAACGGACAAATGCCCCGGACGGATGCATTTGTCTCTGTTTCATTTTTCGGCTCAAAAAATTTGTACAGGCCGGACAATGTCCGGCCATTTCAGACAAAGTCCAGCCACTTCGGACAGATAGCCCCGGACGGATGCATTTGTCCGGCCACTGCACACTGACAGTAAAACAAATATAACTTTTGATCCAGAGATCCGATTGAGGTGATTTTTGGTTTGTTAGAAAGATAACTCAGAGCTCTACAATTTTGTCAACTGGAATAAGACCTAAAAAGGTCTAAAAACTTCTAGAAAACTTAGAAACTTTCCTACTGTCAAAATGTTCAATCCAAAAATCATCTCAAATGCAATTTTAGAGTATTTGCACATACGGATTTGCCGTTTTCTCGCGGATGTGATTTGTGTCACTTAGCAACGACCACGACCACACTGGTCTTGACATCCGATCGAAAACAGGTGGTCGATAGGGTTTGGTCGAGCGTACGCAAGCGAGTCGAAGACTGGTACGACCAGTCCGAACTCCTACGACCACGCCCAAACCCTAAACAAAAAGCCGGCAAACAAGCGACACGACCACGGCTACGTATCAACACTGATACGATCAGAATATGCAAATACGACCACGACCAGCTCTAGATAAATAAACCAATTTAAACAGCTGACGATCACGACTAAGTGCAGTTTTCAAAATATTTAATCTAATGCATATGAACTACACTTAGACTCACTAGCAGTGCAAGACACTAGTGCAAGATGATATGAATGCATCTGAGCTTCCGCACTAGATAGATTCAAGCTACTAGTTTCCGACCCCTCTTAATAGTACGGTCAAACTAGTAAAAAGAAACCTATCAATCCGGTCTGTCTCCTAACACCGAGGCCGGTAAAACCCTAAGAAAACAATCCTTAATCTTGGATTTTACCTTAGGTGGAGTTTGACCTCGCGAAGCTCGATCGCTCGACGCTCGTCATCACAAAGCTCGATCTTGTTAAGCTTGACCACGCGAAGCTCGACATCTCAACGCCTGTCTTCGCAAAGCTCGTCCTCGCTAAGCTTGACCTTGCTCGGGATGTCTCATATCGTCTTTATCCTTTTCACGCCCTTGCTTGTTTTCATCTTGCAACCATTCTGAGACTAGAACATATACACTCAATGCGCAAACGTTAGTCTCATTTGCAGTTCATCATTAATCACCACTAGATAAATCACTCCACACAGGAGTTCACTCAACAATTTCTTTCTTCGGTGAAATGACAAAACCAATTTCAATGAACAACAAATGAGTAATGGATGAATCTCACAATCATATAGATCCATATATGATACAAGAAATGCGCACACGATCCATACTACTCAAGTTATGATATCAATCAATATGGATAACTAATATCATGAGCTCTCTCTCAATCATACATAGAGATATCAAATCCAGAACACGGAGTCATCAACCTTTTGCATATGAACTACACTTAGACTCACTAGCAGTGCAAGACACTAGTGCAAGATGATATGAATGCATCTGAGCTTCCGCACTAGATAGATTCAAGCTACTAGTTTCCGACCCCTCTTAATAGTACGGTCAAACTAGTAAAAAGACACCTATCAATCCGGTCTGTCTCCAAACACCGAGACCGGTAAAACCCTAAGAAAACAATCCTTAATCTTGGATTTTACCTTAGGTAAAGTTCGACCTCATGAAGTTCGACCGCTCGATGCTTGTCCCCGCAAGGCTCGACCTCACTAAGCTTGACCTCGCGAAGCTCGACCGCTTGACACTTGTCCTCGCAAAGCTCGACCTTGCTAAGCTTGACCTCGCTCGAGATGTCTCATATCGACTTCATCCTCTTCACACCCTTGCTCGCTTTTATCCTGCAACCATTCTGAGACTAGAACATATACACTCAATGCGCAAACGTTAGTCTCATTTGCAGTTCGTCATTAATCACTACCAGATAAATCACTCCACACAGGAGTTCACTCAACAATTTCTTTCTTCGGTGAAATGACAAAACCAATTTCAATGAACAACAAATGAGTAATGGATGAATCTCACAATCATATAGATCCATATATGATACAAGAAATGCCCACACGATCCATACTACTCAAGTTATGATATCAATCAATATGGATGACTAACACTAGTACAGAAATGCAGTCTTCTATCGGTAAAAAAAACCCTTCTACTATCGGTTTTTGTACCGATAGAGATAGACACGATAGAACAAGACTGGACATTTTCTATCGGTAAATAACCGACAGAAGAAGTTCACTATTCTATCGGCATATTATGAATCTACCGATAGAAAACCCGTCGTATTCTTACGTCCAGCAGTTGGAAAAGTACCACTATTCTAACGGTTAACTACAAGATTACGTACAGAAAAAAGCTTAGTACTCTATCGGCATATTAGGAGTGTACCGATAGAAAACTCGTCGCTAGCGGATTGAAAAGTACCACTATTCTAACGGTTAACTACAATATTACCGACAGAAAAAAGCTTAGTACTCTATCGGCATATTAGGAGTGTACCGATAGCAAACTCGTCGTCAGCGGCTGGAAAAGTACCACTATTCTAACGGCTATTTATAAGTTTACCGATAGGAAAACTCATACTATTCTATCGGCATATTACAAGTTTACCGATAGAAAACTCGTCAATAGCGATTGGAAAGTACCACTATTCTAACGGTTAACTACAAGATTACCGACAGAAAAAAGCTTAGTACTCTATCGGATATGTATGAGTTCACCGGCAGGAAAGGTCAAACTCTTCTAACGGTTAATTTTGATTGTACCGATAGAAAAAAGGACAGTAGTCTCTCGGTTGTTGATGAATTTACCGATAGAGCATTCACATATACAGTACTTTATTTGCATTCACAATACAGTACATTCACATATACAGTACAGATGCAATACAGTATAGATTGGATACACAATACAGTACAGATGCAAGGTAAATTCACAGAACAAATTGACACATTAGGCAGTTATTCACATTTATTCACATATGTATGGACAAATACAGATTGCAATCCAATGTGGACATTTATTCACATATATATATTTATTCACATGTATATGAACAGTCTATGCAGAGTACACAAAAAGGAGAAAATTGTCATGCTGGATGGTTGGGCGCTACTTCCTCCATGACATATTGTGCCCAGATTTGTCGAAGATATATAATCTTTGCATTTTCATATTGGTCTTTCGACATGGCGATCTGCAAGCATGTGTGCATACTGAGTAACTAACTTCGATCCTAATTTAGAACGTGACACCCATTTTTGAAATTTGAGTTAGCTATCGATGCTTACCTGGGGGAATCGGGAAAAGTTTGTCTGCACTAGGTCGTACATGTAGCGCAGCACATAAAACCCGCATTCCCACGATTACGGCTGCTGATGGCACTGAGATAATTGCATATGCGAATACATGTTAGCTATATATTGTTTCCATAAACTAATTAAGCATAAACAAAAAGTCTCGTGAGTACCTCATATTCTTTCCAAGCTAGTACGGAGCCCTGCGGTGTGGCATGCCTCCCTCCAGCGGACACATATTTATCAAAAGCCCTGCATTTCAGTTAATATTGCCAGTTAATGTATTATCATTAGCTAGTGAGGTCAAAATATAAATCAAACATATAAGTTACTTACGCCTCCATATTCCCCTTGAGCACATATTCCATCGATAATCTGTCACGCATCGAATCGAGGTAGTACACCTCGTTCCTCGGCGGACAGATCACGATGAGGATCCAGTGGCCCCTGCATTGTACGTAAAAGAGGACCGCTAGCTCAAAGTACATCTCAGGTGTAACATACAAGATTGAGTTAAATTAGTACGAAATGCACTAACCTTTGGTGGTACGGCACCAGAATGAAGTCCCTGTCCTGCTGCGCCATCAGCGCGCTGGATATGTACTGCTCAGCGTGCGCGGCGTCCTGCTCTAGCATCGTGAGGCTTATTTTCTCTGGGTCGAGGAAACCCACCTTGTCACACGCAGCCTCCGATGCTAGCCTGTACATGCACCTGCATGCGAAGGACGAGATTAATATTAATTTCACAGAAAGTTACTCAGTATTCAAATGAACTGCAACATTAATGCAGAGTTAGCAAACAGAGTTAGAAAACAGCAATACATAGCATCAGCAAACTCACAGGACTCCAGTCCGTATGATGGACATATCGAGCTCCCGCCAGTTGTAGAGGTCGAACAGATCCTCGTGTGCCACGGATATAGTCCCGGGCTCACGGTGGAACTGCCCAGGCCTGTAGGGAACTAAGAAGTTCAGGCTGCGCCGAGCTCGATGTAGGTACCAGTCGTGGAGGTCTCTGGTTGATCGATCCAATTTCCGCAAAGATGCCTCCGACAGGAGTGGGAGCGCGTTCGTGAACGTCCGCGGCAGTCCCTGTCGCCCTTTGCCCTTGCCTTTGCCGCCCTTGCCTTTTGCCGGGGACTGAGCGCGTACCTTCGAAGGCAAGGGCGAGGTGATGGCGGCTTTCTTCCGAGGTGGAGGCGTGGATGCGCTGGGTGGGGTCGAGGCCGTCTTTGATGTGTCCAGGTTCGCACGAGATCGGGCCTCATGCCCTGAGCTGGGCGCAGTCCCCTGGTAGCCCCGCGGCAGGCCACTTCAATTAATGAGCACGTATGTTAGATTATGCAAGTTGAGTGTACTGAGTAGGATGTAATCTAAAATGTGTAGGATTTACCGGTTGTATTACAAGACACTTCTTGGGCCACTGTACGTAGGAGCCCACTGCCTCAGCAAGTGTCTACAGTTCCTCTGTTGGGACTGGCAACGGAGAATCGTTGTAGCCCGGCATGGCCATGTCCACCTGTACCTTTGCGAAACCCAACCGCAGAGGTACACAGTGGACCCGGACATCCGGCCCAGACGGATATACGAAGCCGTGTCCAACCACTTCCTGCCCGGCGCCTACGTGATTCTGTAGGATGCAGCCCTCCGGCCCCTGCAAATTTGTAACAATTAAAATAGGTTAGCGAAACAACTCTAACATAATGGGAGTGGCATCAACTTAAGTGCACAGATGAAGGCTTGCAGTACCTCAAGTAGATCCACTGGATCCGCGAGTACCTTCGAAGCGCAACTGCTTATCCGACCCCGCGGGGTACCATCGTCCTGGGGATCCGCATCTGCACTCTTGGCCAGCAATGTTTCTCTCAACCGTGCAAACTCTTCCCTCATTTGTGCGACCTCGGTCTGCACCTCAGACTGTACCTCAGCCCGTATCTCAGCCCGCATCTCCGCCCGTATCTCCTCCCGTACCTCAGCCCGTATCTTATCGGAGAGGTCAGCTTCCTTTTCCTTCCAGGTGCGGGCCTTCTTCCTCGGTGGAGCCGGATCTACGAAACCGGCCTTCCACGACACAATGGCTCCCACGGCCCGTGTCCGCCCGGGATGCTCCTTATTTCCTAGAGCTCGGGTGAGGATGTCGTTCTCCCTCTGCGGGGTAAACAATCCCTCCGCTGCCTCCTTCTCAAAAGAGATCTGTTACATTTGAAGGTACCTTGTGAGACAAATTGCCTTATATACACTTGTGCGCACACAGTTTACGAGGTTAGCCAACTTACCATTCGCCTCACAACGTCGGCGTCCCCAGGGGTTGCGAACTGCACAGACCCCGTGGACGACACGGACCCCCTCCCCCTCCACCATCGCTTGCACCTCTCATCCCTGATCTCGGAGAGCGACAATTCAGGGGTGTCGATGACAGGATTTTGTTCGTCTTCCTTCTTCCACTGTTCCTCCTTCCCCGCATAGCCCCGGGATCCGAGCCGATGCGGGTGGTCGTTCCTCTTCTGGATCGCCCTATTCTTCTCGCTAAGGGCCTTGAACTCCTCAGTCCCCTTCTGCTTGGTGAATTCCTCCCATACCTCCTCCGATATGAAGGGGTACTTCTCACAAGGAGATTTCCCCGCAGCTAGGAAGTTACTGACGAGCCAGCTCTTAAAGGTTTTCCATGTTCCGTTCATGTCCTTCAAGCAGGCAGTCCTAGGTGTATCGTCGGGGATGTTCCACTTAGCCTGTTTCCGAAAAATGCATACAATTAATCACGAGTTAGTTAAACTTTAGTATAAGCCAAGAGAACGTGATTACGAAAGAGTTCAGCGATTTCAGTTCATTTAACCTTCACTTCCGCCCACAACCTATCCCTCTCGTCCGCCGTCACGTCCTTCCAGCTCTGGACGGTGATCTTCACCCTTTCTTTCGCCAACAGCCCAACGTAGGCCGCGTACCTCCCAGCATTCTTTCCAATCGGCCTCCCAAATTGGTTGAACTCACAAGAAAGATCAGTGCGTTTGGCCAAACGCCCCAACGTCGTCGCGCCTCGCCCCACCCTCTTGCGCTGGGATGTAACAGCCCCATCTTCAGTAGTTACGATGGGGTTGGCCCTAGTCGAACCACTAGTACCATCCGATAAAGACGACGACATGTCTTCCCCTACAAAACCTTGAACAAACCATATATATGGCATTATTATTTCACACGTAAATATGCACACAAGCATCTAAGTGCTACTGTGCATAATCTTTAGCCTAGCCTGTATGTGAGTCATCAGGACTTCACAGCTATTAGGTTGGGAAAAGTCATGTATATAGGCATTTGAAACATATACATCGAAGACCCATCCACATTGCCATATATTCATACGAAGTGAGTAAAAATTCCCAACCAAACTAGTACATTGCATGGCTCATGTCCTTCCAGATCCAAATTAAGTTTTACTACTTGTGCAGAAAATTTTCTATCGGTAAACACATGAGCTGCCGATAGAATATGTGTAAGAACACCTCCAACATATAATCTGCATTACATGGCAGTTGGATACAATTGATCACACATACAGCAGTATAGAGAAGTTAAAATCTCAAAACAGGTTCATTACAGCACTGGAACATATTATGTAAACCCTAATTAAAATCAACATTGCCTGCGGAATGTACATAAGCCAACACAATAGGGAACCCTAGTGTAATTGCAAAACTCCAAGAATTAGTACGTGCAAAACACTAGGATCAAATAAAGAAGATGCTGGAAATAGAACGACGAATTAGGGTATTTACGGCGGCGATCAGTTCTGGTGATGCAGAGGCGGTGTAGAACGCAGCAGCGGCGGGCGAAGGACGAAAATAAGAACCGGTGGCAGTGACGAACCAGTGTCCAGCCGGCGATCGTCGTGTGGGAGAGAGGAAGTGAGTGCTCACGGCGGAGGTTGGGGTTTTCTTCGCTCTCGAAGAGACGCAGTGCTCTAAGGTGGAACTGTTCGAGTGGAGGGAAACTAAAGGGCCGTGTACGAGTAATAAAGTAGCGGAGGAACTTTTCTATCGGTATAACAAAATGATACCGATAGACTTATGTAATTTTCTATCGAAACAACAAAATAATACCGATAGAAAAAGTAAATTTCCCGGAAAAATATTCGAATTAGTGATTGCATTTTTCTATCGGTACAAACAATAAAATCCCGTGAGACCAATTTTCCACAGAAAGTTTTTTTAAAGTGCTTGAGATTGGGTGCCATTTTTCTATCGGTAAAAACAACAAAATACCGTGAGAGTAATGAAAAGGTACCCTTTTCTATCGGTATAAACAAAAAAATCCCGTGAGCCCAATTTTCCCCAGAAAATTTTTTTGATTAAGTGCTTGAGATTTGTGTGCCCTTTTTCTATCGGTAAAAACAACAAAATACCGTCAGAGTAATGAAAAGGTACACAATTTAACATCAAACAGACCGTGGTTGAAAGCTGCAGAATGTTAAAGAAAGAGGGAAGATAGCCGGAAAATTGGAAAATTGACATAAAAAGAAATTGTTCATTCATTGTTGTTTTATCACTTACAAAAAAAAATAAAACCCAAAATGCTAGGTCAAGGGGTGGTCTTAGCCCTGGCTGCATGTAGAATAGAGTCAGTTAGACTTGCAGCCAGGACACAGGACTCCTCTAGCGACAAGTTGTCCCTAGGATCAACTACTACCGCGTCAAGAAGGCCTGCGACCTCCCTCAGCTTCGCTATGGTATCCTTCATAGTCAAACCGCAGCCAGCGATGGTCATATCCGCGGCTTTCTTCTCCTCGCGAAGACGCCTCGTCCTCGCCCTAGCATTGTCACCATCCGTCTTCATGCGCTTAATGCGCTGGAAGAGATCGTCAAGGTCAAGCCGTAGCTGAGTGTGCTTGTCTGTAAGGAGCTTGTGCTCCTCCTGGAGGGCCCTCAGGTCAGCCTTCACTTTGGCAGTGTCTTCCACGGCTACCATTCCCTGTGCAAATCAACAGGTCAAGAATGAACTGAACATGGATTAACAATACAGGGGTAAACCGAGGAGATTTAGAGTTCTTACCGGGGAGGCCGTGGATGACAATCCCATGGAGGTTGCCATTGTGAAAGAGAAGATGAGGAGTCCAACCGTTCGAGAATTAGAAAAACAACAAAATACCGCGACGCATGGCGAGGTACTTATAGAGTTTCCAAGGCGACGCATGGCGACACGGTTGAGAATTCGAAGCGGCAGAGTATTCTTCTATCGGTAAAAACAGGAAAAAACCGTCAGACAACAAATACCGTGAAACAAATGAATTTATTCTAACGGTAAAATAGAACAATACCGATAGAAAACGTTTTGAAGTGCCTGAGAGAAGATGTCCTTCTCTATCGGTATAAATAACAAAATACCGTCAGGGATTTTTGCTGAACTTAATTTGAAGAGGCTGCGATGAGATTTTTGCAAGTGCTATTTGAAGGGAAGAATTAAATATTTACAGGATAAAGGTACTGTACATGTTAGAACTCATGCTGTGGAGTAAAATTGAGATGTATTAATGCTGTGAACTAGCTTATCATTAAATTCTAAAGAAAAATGTACTGCCTGATGTATTAATGATAAGTTCCTCACCTTGCTGCAGAACTTGTGGGCTGTTTGCTTGGCATTTATCCCTGAAATAGAAATTAATCATCAATGGTTCTCCACGCATAATCCTTCTTCGTGGTCATCTCGCAGATACGTTGTTTCGTCGATATCTTCAGTACGGATAGATTGAATGTCCTCTAAAAATGGAGGTATTTCATCGAATTGGTTATACTCCTCTTCGTCGACAACATCTTCGACCCCAACAATACGTCTCTTGCTGTGGACGACAACATGCAAGTTTGGATTGGCCGGGTCAACGATGTAGAATACCTGTGTGGCTTGCTTTGCAAGTATGAATGGATCGTCTTGGTGTCCGACTCTACCAAGATCGACGAGAGTAAACCCGTAACTGTCAACTTGAACACCTCGAGGGATTTCGACCCATTGGCATCGAAACAGGGGAATCTTAAGTAATCCGTAATCGAGCTCCCATATTTCGTCAATAACACCGTAATATGAGTTCAGCGCCCTTACTGACCTGGCATCCTCGGAAATAGCAAACAGTGTCACTCCGCTACATTGCGTGCTACTCTTGGCGTCTTGAGCTCTTGTATAAAATGAATACCCATTGATGTCGTACCCCTGCCAAGTCCCTACAGTGAATCTTGGGCCTCTAGCCAACCATGTCACAGTTTCACTTACGGAGCCCTCGGCAGCTCGCGTGACTCTTTCTTGGATCCACTCAGCAAATTTCCTGTTATGTTCTTTGCTTACCCAAACGTCTGACTTCGAAGGATTCTGTGACCGTAACATTACCTTGTGCTCGTGTATGTATGGCTCGACCTCCGTCATGTGTTGTAAGACCCAAAAATGTGATTTTGCGTACACATCACGAGCGGGGACGATAGCTTTGAATCCAATCGTTCCAATTCCCTCAAGCCTACCCTCGTGTCGGGACCTAGGAACACCAATTGGGTCAACCCCGGCCATATAATCTGTGCAAAATTCAATCACCTCCTCGGCGGCATAACCTTCCATGATACTCCCCTCGGGTCGACGACGAGTCCTTACGTATCCCTTCAATACACCCATAAATCTCTCAAATGGATACATGTAGCGCAGGCACACAGGTCCACAAAACTTAATTTCTCTGATAAGGTGAACAATCAGATGGACCATAACATCAAAAAAGGATGGAGGGAAATACATCTCGAGCTGACAAAGAGTTGTAACCACGTCGCGTTGCAAAGCGTCCAGTCCATCGGGATCAATTACCTACGAGGACACAGTTGCGCCAAATATTCATATCAGAAAAATCTTCTAATTAAGCTCCACAAATGGAGGTAGTGAACTTATAGTACGAGTGCACGTACTTACCTTGCAAGATATTGCGTTGAAGAAATAACATAGGTTTGTGATTGTCTCTCTGACTTTAACTGGGAGAATGCCTCTGATAGCAATGGGAAGCATCTGTGACATCAAGACATGACAGTCGTGGGACTTCATGCCAACCAGTCTTAGGTCCTTCATAGACACAAGCTTTTTCAAGTTCGCGGAGTACCCACATGGAACTTTAACACCGTGCAGGCACCGACAGAGTTCTGTTTTTTCGCTCTTGGACAACGTGTAGCAGGCCGGGGGGAGGTATGTACGCTTTCCATTCTCTAAAGGTGCAAGCTCAGTCCTTATCCCCATTTCCACCATGTCACGACGAGCTTTCACACCATCCTTTGTCTTTCCCGGAATGTTCAACAACAAACCAATCAAACTGTCACAGACATTTTTCTCTACATGCATGACGTCAATGCAATGTCGAACTTGTAAGTGCTCCCAGTACGGTAGATCCCAGAGAATCGATCTCTTCTTCCAAACATTTTTTTCTCGAGGTTTAGAATGCTTACCGAAGTCAACTTTGATGTCGTTCACGCGTGAGTAAATCTCCTTACCGGTCAGAAACACTGGAGCTGATCCCTTCTCAGGCTTCCCGTTAAATGATTTCCTCTTCTTACGGTACGTGTGATGCACCGGAAGAAACCTGCGGTGACCCATGTACACTGTTTTCCGGCAGTTCGCAGCCAGATGCTCTCAGTTTCATCTAGGCAAATAGGGCAAGCCTTGGCTCCTTTCGTACTATACCCCGACAAATTGCCGTAGGCAGGAAAATCATTTATGGTGCAAAATATCAGGGCCCGCAAGATGAAATTCTCTTTCTTGTATGCATCCCACACCTGCACACCCTCGCTCCACAATTTCTGTAAGTCCTCGATTAAAGGTGCTAGAAACACGTCAATATCATTTCCGGGTTGTCTGGGTCCTGAGATTAGTAACGCCATCATGATGTACTTGCGCTTCATGCATAACCAAGGAGGAAGATTGTAGATGCATAAAAGAACCGGCCAAGTGCTGTGCCGGCTGCTCATATTACCATGTGGGTTCATACCATCTGTACTCAGCCCGAACCTTACATTCCTAAGTTCGCCGCCGAACTCAGCAAATGTTCTGTTGATGTTTCTCCATTGAATAGAATCAGCTGGGTGTCTCAGTTTTCCGTCTTGTTTCCGGGCTTCAGCATGCCAACGCAAGTGCTTCGCGACTTTCGGATTTGCAAACAGCCGCTTCAATCTAGGTATCACAGGCAAGTACCACACAGTTTTTGCCGGGGGCCCTTTCCTTACCTCGTGACGTTCACTGTCAATCCGGTCCCTACGCGTATACCTCGATGCGCCGCATCTTGGACAAACATGCAAACTGGAGTACTCGTTACGGTACAACACACAATCATTTGGGCATGCGTGTATTCTTTCGATTTCCATTCCCAACGGACACAACAGTTTTTTGGCTTGGTAAGTAGATCTTGGCAACTCATTTCCCTCTGGAAGCATGTCCGCTAGAAGATCTAATAGTGCCGTGAAACTCTTATCACTCCAACCGTTTCCTGCCTTCAAGTTATATAATCTCAGCACAGAAGACAGTTTTGTAAATGTTGCACATCCAGGGAACAGAGGCTTCTCAGAGTCAGCAATCAGTTTCTCAAATTCACAGAAGTCATTTTCGTTGTAATCTTCCTCTACATCACGTGACATCTCATCTAGATTGTCATCATCATCATCTACGTGCACATCGGAATGAACATTACCAAAATTGGGATGATCATCGATATTATTGCAATCCACATCCGAGTTGTGCTGATTGGTAGTAGTGGTGCTTGTTTCCTCAAGATCTTCGCCATGCCATATACAACGGGTGTATCGCGCGTTAAAACCACGACGAATCAAATGACTCTTAATTTGATCAGAGTTGCTAAACCTCTTCAAGTTCATACAATCTGTACAAGGACAGAGTATATTTTTCTCTCCCTTCCTCTCCTTTTGTTGCTCAGCAAATTTAATAAACTCATTCACACCATCCAAATATTCAAGAGTAGTACGTTTTATTCCATACATCCAATATTTCCTGTCCATCTACAATTAACAAAATTTAACGAGTAAGCCATGCATGAAACCTGCCCGATTAAGTTATGTATATGTACATGTACAGCCTCTTACAACAGATACATGTGTTGAACCCTAGCCTGACGAAATTAACACTAATTAACCTAGCTAACTACACAATACAAGCTAGTTAGCTCCTAAAACATGACGCATTTCCAGCTACCAAGCTCCCAAGCTTAGAGCTACAAACTTGGAACTACACAATACAGCTAGCTTGCAAGTAGAGAGGAAGGGAGATCTAGAGGGAGAGAGAGATAGGTGTCGACGATTAAGCATACCTTAAAGAGAGGGGCGCAATCAACTTCCCTCCAGCCTGCGCTGATCACCCTAGCAGTGTAGCTGGAACTTTCGTCACAAACAGAGGGACACAGAGTGCAACAGAACAAATTAAAGAGCAGCTCAGCAATGGTCGACTGGGGTTTTCCTTATAATGGACATTTTTCTAACGGTAAATACATGAAATAACCGTCAGACTAACTTAGGTAATTTGCCGCTCACATATTCTATCGGTAAAAACACACACATACCGTTAGAGAATATACATTACTGAGCAAATATATGTATTTTTCTATCGGTAAATATGTGCATTTACCGTTAGAATATGCATGACTAAACAAATATATGTGCTTCCTATCGGTAAATATGTGTATTTACCGTTAGAATATGCATGACTGAACAAATATATGTATTTTTCTATCGGTAAATATGTGCATTTACCGTTAGAATATGCATGACTAAACAAATATATGTGTTTCCTATCGGTAAATATGTGTATTTACCGTTAGAATATGCATGACTGAACAAATATATGTATTTTTCTATCGGTAAATATGTGCATTTCCGTTAGAATATGCGTGACTGAACAAATATATGTGCTTCCTATCGGTAAATATGTGTATTTACCGTTAGAATATGCATGACTGAACAAATATATATGTTTTCCTATCGGTAAATATGTGTACTTACCGTTAGAGGAGGTACTGTTACCAAACTGGGACAAATATGCACATGCCATTTCTCACATTCAAGGAATCATATCAATGTAACATCAAACAGATCTTACATCAAACGGATCTTAACTAGAAGATAAAGCAATATATTTCAAGAAATGCTAATTTGTGGATTAACTAGGAGACACAAAAATACTTTTCGTAGGTAGTTGGGACTTCATCTTGCCAAAGAAATTACAGATGCCAGTTCACAAATTCAGGTACAAACATACACATGCCAGTTCACCAATACAAATTCAGGTACAAACATACACATGCCAGTTCACAAATTGAAGTGCATGTCTGAAACAGCAGTACAAATACACACCTACCTACCAATACAATTAAATACACAAATGCTCCCTGCACATTCAAGTTCATGTCCCAATTAGCAATACATGATACACAAATATACAACAATATACAAATACAACAATTCACACATTCGATGTATATTACAAAAGCCACGTCTGAAATTAACAACAGATCACGACGAGGACCCAGTGGCCCATACATGCATTTTACATAAAAGGGAACCTTTGCAGGTTGCCACAATGCAACTACCGACTACAAGTTAGACCTGATACATCACAAATCCATTCATCCAAAACAGCAAATGTCTGAACCACATTGGACTTAACCATAGGAGTTCAGTTCGAAGACGCCCGAGGAGCTGGAACTGCCGTCGACATACATTTGTACGTAATGGTGATTTCCTCGGACTCAAACTCGATCAACTCAACTCAACTCAACTCAACTCCATTAACAAAAAGAACCTACCTTCCAAGATGTTGTTCTGTGTAGTGATGGTGTAGAATGGCTGTGCAAATAACAACAATTCTTCTTCTCCAAGCAGGTAAGCATCTGGCCACAAGCTGGTGCATGCAAAAACATGTAAGATGCTTTCTATAGGTCCTGATTTGAGAAACACGCCGGGCTTAAGCATCTTCTCGACCGAGCCAACCAAGATCTCGCCCTTCACGTCCTTCCAGCTCTCGACGGTGATCTTCACCATTTCTTTCGCCAACAAGCCAACGTAGGCAGCGTACTGCGATGAAGAACCGTGAAATACGTTGCCCCTCACGAGCATCATCCAAGGACCTGAACAGATCATAATCATATTGAAAAGAAGACACATCAAAATGAAGGATACAAAAAAAGCAGAATTATTGCCATAATCGGATTAGAATAATCTAACAATATTGCAGAAATTTTACGTACCTTCCTTGGGATGCCGACGTCTAGAGGGCGTCGATGGAGGTGCGGAGGTGCAGCGGTCCCCTGTAGAGGTGCGCCGGCCGTCCATGGAGCTTACGGGTTAGGACTACGAGCCCAGATGAACTGTGAGAATGAAAGAGACATACCCGTGTATTTATACAATTATATATTTTCTATCGGTAAGAAAACAGAATACCGTTAGTAATAAAAACATCTGTAGAAGCCGAATGGTTCTATCGGCACAATAAATATTACCGATAGGAATTTTTGTACATACTCTATCGGTCTGTACGTACACTACCGATAGAATATTACTAGTGTAGAAGGCCAACAGTTCTAAGATATTTTGTGCAATATTCTACCGGTATAAACATGTATTACCGATAGAATAAAACTATTAGAAGACGAACAGTTCTAAGCAATTTTCTATATATTCTAACGGTAAAAGAATCCATTACCGATAGAATAAAAATATTTGTAGAAGGTCAACTATTCTATCGGCGAACTACATATTGCCGATAGGAACTTTTAATATATTCTGTCGGTATATTCATACAGTAGCGATAGAATAAGTCTAGTTGTTGAAGTCGACCAGTCCTATCGGCGCACAACATTCTTCCGTCAGTACTTATGCATCTCTTCTAACGGCAAATATGTTCATCACCGCTAGAGTAAATCATACTATTTATTCTATCGGTAAGTTTCTTAGAAACCGATAGGGAAAATACATCCGTCGGGCTTTTTTGACCGCGAGGCACATTTTCTATCGGTTTTGTGCTGTTTCGCTAATAACCGATAGAAGATAGGGGTTAGTAGACTGCATTTCTGTACTAGTGTAATATCATGAGCTCTCTCTCAATCATACATAGAGATATCAAATCCAGAACACGGAGTCATCAACCTTTTGCACAAACATGGATAACTAATCATCCTGAGCTCTCCCTCAATATGTGCATCGATATCAAATCCACAATTGAAGTCATCAACCTCAAGATTTAACATATAACATCTTGATCAATCAATTAGCACAAGCTTGATGCAACCACCGAGCTCATCCTCTACATATGCATCAATATCAAACCCGCAATCGAGAAAAACATCCAATTCAGGGTTTACCGATAATCAATTCAATTTACTTGTGCTAAATCAGGATTTATCTAAATTGTCATTTAATCATCAAATCTGATATCTTCAGATTAACTTTAATCATCATGGATTTATCCAAAACGTCATTAATCATCAAAACCTAGATACTAAGATCTACCTAGATCCAACACACACAACTCAGAATCCAAGCGTAGGGCGACTTCCTTCTAACACCTGATCCTCTCATTACCTCACATCGTTCGTGGCGCTCTGTGGCCTACCAGTTTCCCGTGAGAAACCGGACAAAAAAACCATGCAAGGAACGGCTAATACCAATAAAGCTACTAAGTTGTGTCTGTCCCATACCAGACAAGTGGTTAGTATGTTTTTCATGCAATATAGAAGCACAACACAAGATTCTTGTCCTTATGAACCGTTAGTGAAGAGCCTTTCACATTCCCAATGCGCACACAACACCAACCATTCAAACCATCCTCACTATCGATTTTAATCATATTTTCTTTCACAAAAGAGGTTTTATGCACATTTTTCATACACATGACCATTTAGCACTTAACGCATACATTTAAGCATAAGCATAATCTAAGCATGATATCCTAGGGTGACAAAGTTGCATGAGATATACGATCATGAGGGGCTTACAAAGAATTAAGTCATATCTATTCACATTTCTTCCAACATAGCACTTAATTTGAATATAAAGCATGCATATACTTGAACAACAATTAACTTTTATATTTATTTTAAAATACTAGGAGAGACATGGTCAAGGGGATAAAGACTTGCCTTCCAATGTGGGGTCTGACTGCTCTGCTAGCTCTTCGAAGATTCATTCCGATCCTTCCGCTTCTGGCTCTACTCTCGCACGCAAACAACGAAACAATACAGCACATAAGCATACAGAAATTACTTGTCTTAAGAAAATTATAAACATGTATGCAAGAGAAGCGATCTGGACAAAGTCAAAACAGCGGGGGATAATATACTAGGGTTTGGCTCACAAGATTTGGTTCAGACGCGATGAATGTTTGTAGGCTGGCATTCGGTTCACGGCCTGACAATGTCTGAGAATGGCATAGACATGGTTTAAAAGGTTTTCAGTTGACAAAACAGGTTTGGATTAAGGCATTGGGTGCACAATGGGGTAAGGTAACTGATTGACAGACTGGTTTCTACAGAAAAGTCCAGGAAATCAAAGAATTTGCAGCTAAGTCCCTAGCACAGAGAAAAACGAGTGCCAATGTACTGTAGCGCACTAGGGCTTGCGCGTCTGGACAATCCACGCATGTGTTGCTTTGCTAACCTTTTCAAATGTGTAGACGAGATCAAGATGAGACTGTTGGTGAAGTGAATTGGACAGAGGTGGCTTGACGGTGGCAAACGGCGAAGTTTAAATCGCTGGCTGCTAGAATCAAAGATGGGCTACGGTGGCAGGGAACTGGGGCTGATGAATCTTGAAATTGATCGAGGGGTTTTGTTACTAGGGTCACATTGATCATGCTGGAGAGAGGAATTGGGTTGCAATAGAGTTTTGAAGCTTGTCGGCGTTGACGCCAAACTCGAGGACGATGGTAAAAGGGGTGCCGTTGATACACGGCAATGTTGGACAATTGGGCTCGGCTACACCATCGGGACACAAGGAACGAGAATTTGTAGCCAATTTGGTCGGAGATAAGATGGAGCGGGCCGGTGACGTGAGGTGTTCATGGCGGCGTGCGAAGAATCGGGAAACTCTTTGAGCCGGGTTAACTTCAAAATGTGGCTGAACAGGCTTGCTTAGGGTCTCCAGAGGATTGATTTGTTTCACTAAAAGGGATTAAGAAAATGGCTGGAGAGAGTTTAATTGCAGGAACAAGGTATCTGGGCTTTTACGGTGATCACCGACGATGAGGTTCGCCGAAGTCGAACTGGTTGCTAGGGGACGAAGAGGTGAGTACTAGAGACATACTAGTACAGTCAATTTGGAGTTTGGTGAAGCGAAAAGCTCTGGTGACGATTGCCTCTTCGACGGCTAGTCGGGGAAGAAGAAGAAAGGAGAAGAAGGCGAGGAAATAACAAATTAACTCGGTTGCATATCAATGGAACAGGTCGAGGGGGTTTAAATAGGCGAGGGATGAAGCTTGCAAGGGAAAACCAGCAACGGAACAAGCACCGGGGATGTGACTGGCCGGGCGCGGGAAGAACAGTGGTGGCGACGACGCAACGGCGTGCAGGCGACTATCCAACTAGTTGATGTGGTCCATATAGGAGTTTCTCTTCGTCACTACACCTAACTGTATTCAGCTTCCTTTCCATGTCTCTTAACCAATCGTTTGCTACAATGGGGTCATCGGTACTTGAGAAAGTTGGAGGACGTGTCTTCTGGAAATCAGTCAATCTTGCACCGATCGCTGATCCTTCGGCTTGTCCAGATGGTAAATGCTGCATTAACTGTCCTAAGATCTGATTTTGTACAACCATTGCTTCCGGTCTGTTTCGTTCCATCCACATCAGCACGTCACTGATGTTGCCCCCTTGCGGCATAGAAGTCGATGATCCTGGTTGATCCGGATTTGTATGGACTCTGGTTCCTGGTGTGGCTCTCATATCACTGGTGTTCTCTTCGGGCTCTCCTCCCTAAGATCTTTCTCAGGTGCTAACCATTCTGATCCAACAGGAGGTTAAGGAAACAACTGCTGATTCAGAAAGAGTCACAGATAGAGTACAAGAACGATATTGATATTAATCCACGAGACAAGGATGGAAAAGTGCAAGATGCTTTTCATAAATTAACTTTTTTATAAAATACATAGTTTTGCCTCATCGGCTTACAGTCTAACAACTAGCATACAACAACCACAGTCTAGAGCAACTATTACACAAAAGATCTAACAATTGCTGGGGTTAGGCACAAAAGGTTAGGCTGGGGAGAGTCTGGGATCACACGTCGGCATTGGAAGAACCACAAGGCTCTAGCTCTTCTGGGTCCTCCTCCTGATATTCATCTGCATCCATTGGATCTAACTCCATGTCGAACGCAGTGGCGCGGTGGGTACAAGGAACACAGGATGCGACACGGTGTCCCCCACACAAACCGTGTCACCAAAACCTGAGCCATACTTCAACGGCGCCGCTTCTATCGGCGCGTAGGTCGTGGCGCTCACAAAAAGGAGGCTGGGCAGTGGACGCCTAGCCAAATTTTGCCACGCGATTTGCACACCTACACTCAGTCGAACTGGAGTTGAGTTGGCTTGTACACGCCTACTGGAGTATTCGCGTTGAATTGAGCCTATCTCCGACAGTGTTTAACCCTAGTGAGGCTTTAGAATAAGAGATTGTCTGTGTGTTATGTCATCTTCAAACCTCCAAAAACACTTTTCTCGAATAAAGAGGCACTCTAATGTACCACATCATCGATTTCCCTCAAAAAATACCATATCATCAAAATAACACTCCGGTTACTTTTTAAAATGTTCTAAAAAACAACTAAAAAAAAGAAAAAACTACTTGGTTAAACTGCTTTTATACTCTTCCAATGACAGGTGTGACTTATGTTGATCAAGCTTATCAATTAAATGATGTTTGGTTTAGAATTGTATTTATAATAGATTTTATATTATATTGGAGTCGAGAATGAAATTAGTAAATATAAAATATGTTTGGTTAAAAAAATAATGGAAGGGATAGTTTTTTGAATTACATCCAAATGAGATGTATTTAAAAAATATATTGAAATGTATTTTGAATATGAGTATTGTGATTATAAAATAAATTAACCAAAGTAACGTATTCCCATTATAATCGGAATGCAGAGAACAATTTATCAATTAAACACCACTGTAGTGAGGCAAGAGGACTTAATATGGGTCAACGGCGCTGGACACGAGGCTCAGGTCCCACAAATTGCAAAATTGCTATCTTACAAACAATTTGGGCTATCAATATGGGCCGTCCGATCAAAGCCCTAAGATCAAAGAGGGGGTGAGAACCCTAGGGGTATATTGTTGGGCCTTGTCCAATTGATGTGAGGGGCCCAGGAAGTTTTTGTTTTCTTTTTTGCGGGTTTCTATTCTTTTAACATCTTTGTCTAGCTATATTAGACTTAAAAAAGAACATATTTGTCTATTTTGAGTTTGAGTTCCAACTAGGATTCTACTGTTTAGGACATATTTAGAAGGTAATTTTTGGTGTATTTCTAAGAGATTTTCTAGGACAAATTTGAGATAATAGTTTAATTGAATACAGAATTCCGGTGAGATCTCGTTCCGTATGAAATTTTTTTCTTTTATCCGAATAGGGTCTGGTTAAAGCAGTAGGGATCAATTTTCTGATTTAGAGTAGAGAAAATGATGGAAACCCTCTAAATTAGGGTCTCCAACCATCTCAACAGTCTGATTAGAATTCATGTAATCTAGAGTTAAGTGAGGGAAACAGGAAATTTTTAAGGTGTCATTAACCTTAATCTGGGATGTTGATCTCTGATGTAATAGCCCATGCAGAAACAAAAACACTCGTCTCTTTGAACTTAAAAGCAGAGCATGTTAGCTCTAGTTTTTGGGTTTCACTTCATGAACGCTTCCATGTGAGAAGTACTCATCTTGCCATGATAGACTTAAGCAATAACAGAAGAGACTTATCTGGAACATGGTAGCCCAGGCTCGCGAGATCACAGTACATGATCCATGACTGGTCAAGACTGCAGATCAAGAGGATATTCTTCGGAACACTAGTTTGAAATGAGAAACACAATCCTAATATTTTTTGGGACCATTACCTAATTATAGAGCCACTTCCTCAATTCAAAAATAATGTCATTTTTTAGTGCAAAAGTCAAACTTTTTAAAATTTTGATTATTGATATCTTTATAAATATCTAGATTGTGTATAAGAAAATTATATAAACATATATTTCATAAAGAATACTTTCATAATATTCTAATTTTATAATTTTTTATTGATTATTTCTAGTAAAATATAATAGTTAAAATTACATCTTGAAGACTATGCAGAATAAAAAAAAATGACATCCTTTTTAGACTGGAGGGAGTAGTTATTGTTGAAGTCATATAATATATATAATGCAATCTAAGAAGTATTTATTTTCCTAGAAAAAAATATCACAACAATTTCACCTAATTTTAGCCACATAAGATTCAAACACATGAAATATATTCTTGTCATATATAAATCTAGCTACAAAAGATAATCCCCTCCTTGTTCTTTGACTACTCCTCCCCTCCTCTAGTTGCCCCCTCCCCTAGATTTGTCGATTATTTACGGTGATCCAGATCGCTAATGACCTGTGATCTAGATTGCTGACTGCGAATCACGGATCCATGGATGCTTCGACCCTACTAACTATGCAACAAAACTCTTTTTTTAGGGAAAATTGATTTCTATGCCACTAATATTTAGTGCATACTACAATATGCTACTAAAATTTTACCTCTTGACTATATGCCATTATTTTTTTAGTCTAATATTACATGTCATTTTTGACCTATCAAATCCAAAAATGACAAACATACCCTTCTCAATTAAGATCTAATCATGATTTTAAACAAATAGAAAGACTGATTTTGCGTTCTAATCTTTCTATTTATTTAAAATCATGATTAAGTCTCAACTGAAAAGTATTTTGGTCATTTTTCTGAATTGATTAGTCAAAAATGACATATAACATTAGGTTTTACAAAAATAATGGCATATAGTCAGGAGACAAAATTTCAGTGACATGTCATATTAGATACTAAAATTCACTGACATAAAATCATTTTTCTTTTTTTATATTAGGCTCCTTTGCACAAATTTGAGTACGTTATAATTTCAAATAAAAAGTCTCATCATATAAAATATGATAGTTGAGAATCTTTTGGTGCAAATTACAATTTTTCTTTTGAGACAGCCTATAGACTAGATTTAATGTGGTGAACCACCTCAACTAGGCATATCCAATTGACCTTAAATTCAAACAAAAAAGAGTACAAACTCAAACTAAAAGTATTCACTATTATACTCTTTACCCACCTCTTCCACTGAATACGTGGGTATTTTTTTCTTCTGTGTCTACCCACTTCTGACACTGAAATATGAGCCAAGCAAATCTCTAGACCAAATACTAAGTAATATTCTTGGTCAATAAATGGGCTATCTAAAATGTCTACCCCCCTTTAATGTGGCTTTATTTGTTTTACAGATGTACTATCATCCCTCTTAAGAATAGGGAAAAAGTTTATAATAAGACCCTCTTTGTACGAAATATATCCGATCTGCACCGATTTAATTAGACCGGGCAATTGTTGTGTTGACCCAAAGCACAGGACTGCGTGGTGGCTTGGCAAGTCGTGCCGGGCCGATCCTTTAATGCGGCTATGTTGGGCAACCAAATTAAGACAATTGGCCGGTCCAGCGTGGCACGTAGCGCTGGCCTGGCACGCATGTTGGCACGTGGCCCAATACAGCCCGACTCGGCTCGATGGGCCGTAGCGGCATGTGGAGTCTACTGTCGTCGTCCTCGCCATAATGGGGTTCGTCTTCCTGTCGGTTGTCGCCATGTTGTAGTACGTGCAGTTCTCCCTCGACATGATCTCGCGTCTGCAACAGACAAAACTTCAAAAGATGGTTTTCTACCCAGCATATACATGAAAGCTTCGAAAACCATCCGATCAGAGATAATAGATGGTTTGAATCTTTAATTAATATCTAATAGTTCATTAGTTCTTCCTATAAACCTCGTAATAGAAAATTTTGTATTGAAGTTTTGTCACTCTGGGAATGCCTCGTGTACATCAGCGGCTTGAGGAACAGAAGGATCGAAGTTTTGGGACCCGTACGGGTCAATTAATTGTCATATTGACTCACGTATGATCATATATATGGTGTTCCTAATTCTTTTCTTATTCTCTTTTTTTTTTCACTTATGTTCACACCCCACCCCACGCACAGCCTTAGCTTTAATGGTGGAGGAGAAAGTGACCCTTCTCACGATAGCCGTTTCCATTGATCCATCTTGACATGTTATTCTAATAAGTCGAAAATTCCGTGTAATAACGCCACTAATATATGCATGATTTAAAATTTTGCACATATTTCAATTCTTTTTAATACTATAATAGAGATTGAATTAGTTTTGAAAATAATTTTTTGGATAATGAATTTAAAATAGATGCTTTCTTTTCTATTGAATAATATGAGAATTTTTAGTATTTTTATTATTTTGGTTAATTTGAAATCTGGTACTTTTATGTGGATCCGTAATTGATATAACTAACAAATATCCTACATAATTGCCTGAAACATTAATATTGAAATTTTTTAAAGAATATATATAGAAAGAAATAAGTATAATTGTATCTATTATGGAGTCTTAAAAATTATTTGATTTATATATATCATTATAATTCGACCCCACTAAATATATGATGTATATGTTTTTTATTTTTTCTAATTAATTTGAAAATTTGTAGTTCTAGTTGTGAATGTTTCACACACATATATTTTTCTATATAGTGGTGTTTGCTCTAAAATATTATAGATTTTTATAATAATTTTTCTCTGTATCCTCTAATTTGTTCCATAAATTTTAAAAATTTGAAGGTCTATAAAATCATTATGTATAGCCAAATCTGCGTTTTTATACTGACTACCTTCTGAGTTCTGACACTGAAACATGTGCTCACGCGTCGCGCGAATCTCTATAAACTGAACAATATTGTGCTGGTCAATGCCTGGTGTGTCCTCATTAAAGGTAGCTTAATTAAAAATATAATAAAGGCGTAGTCGCCTAGATCAACCCATGTTCACTCCCAAAAAACTATATAATTCATGTACATATATGTAATTGTATGGTTGATGCATCAAGTTGCGTGATTTCCATGTTTCTACGAATGTCATCAGCTTCAAAACAATGTGCAGCGCGCCTATTTTAAGAATGTGTTAGGTCAGATCCAGATTTTAGTTTTTATCTCACTAAAACTAAAACTTAGAAGGTTCTTGGGTCTTAGAAGTTGAAGTTAAGAGTGTGTTTTGTTTGAATTCTAATTTTTCTATTTTAAAATTATATCTAATATTTTTAAATTTTTAATAAAATATAATATTGATTGTTGTTATCAATGATATACTATGTAATAATTATATTATGTAAGATAAGTACGACATTTAAATTTCTAACTAGAGTCAAAGAAATAAAAATAAAATAAACTTTTCAATTTTTATAGAATTTGACTCTGTTTCTCTTTGACTCAAGAGAAACTCAACTATGTAGTTAGAGTGTTAAAAATTGATTTCAATTTTTCTTAAACTCTAAATAAACTCAAATATAAAATTAGAATGTTTGATCAAATAACTTTAATTTTTGTCAAAAAACTAGAAACCGAGGCACGGTGGAACAATTCCAAAGCTCCTCCCCATCAACAATCTTAGAAACAATGACACAAGGTGCGACGTGGTTGAGACATAACGGTGGCCAAAATGTGCACTCACCTGGCGATGCACACGCCCACAGTCCACTATCAAAAATGTGCGGAGAGTCGTCGACAGTAAACCTTCCTTGGATCGATATGGTCACTGTCGTATGTGTTTATTTTCTCTCTACCTACCTCTTGCCACTGAAATATGTGCAAACTTATGTCTCTATTATTGAATTATTTATCGATGCAGCTGATTGTCTTGAAAGGAGTTGGAAAATGAGACGTGTTTTCGCATTCACTGACGTATAGACTATTCATATTAGAAGTTGTTGCACTCCTCAACGAGTGTAGAAAAATGAGAAGTTTTTCCTTTTTCTTTTTTCTTTCGTTAATGTTTCACAAGCCTAAGCCCTGTTTTAAATGACTTAATTTTTTGATAAACTGTTTTTTTCTCATAAAAGGTGGGTGAGAGCTATAGTTTATTAGTACAAAAGAAACTACAATTTATCTTATCTTAAAAATCACTTCAACTGTAACCTAACGTTTAGCTCGATCTCTTGGCAGTTTTAAATCAAAGTTAAAATTTTCCTAAATAGTGTCCAAGTTAGTAGTAAGCTCACATGGTTGAAACATTAACAATAAATTAAAATTGAAACTCTTGGCATGTAAGGAATATTTTCTCTCTGTTTTAGAGAGCCGAATATTCTATCTTTCGTGATGGTCACAATAAACTTCTAAAGTATACTCAAGGCTGTCAGGAATATGTATACTGTCATATATGTATGTTTGAATTAATCACCGTCAATATATAGCTCTCTCTTATGACGTGATTTAGAAATGTTCCTACATATGTGTTAGTGCTCATATATTATTTAATGGTTAAAATTGTTTGTTAGAGATCATAAAAAGTCAGATTTGACAATTTTTTTTGATTGAGAGAATACTGATTAAGGTCTACTTGATTTTTTTAGAAGACCAAATCTTATTCTTATCGTCCTATATATAGTACTACTAATATAAGTAGACATTACAGATGGAAACTTATTTATTGATCGTTATTGTTATATCCACGCGCATACACTCTCTCCATGATGAGGACACTTATTTGGCTTATTGCAACGCTAAACACAAAACCTAAACCTGCGTGCATGCTTACATACAGAAGTTCAAGAACAAACCAAAGACACAAAAGAAACTAACGTACGTTCTCGTTTCTTTCTTCTGTACCTTGATAAAGTTTAAATGCATGGCAAAATATCACCTGAGAGCCCTTTATATTGTATCCAGGTGAATCAAACTTCTCTATTTGAATTTAGAGCCGATAAATCTTGATCCAGTTCTCCGTTATTCTGTTAAAATTATGATGACAGCGAAGTGAAGTCCTATACGTTGGTCTGCAAAATTAACGAAGAACTAGATAAGTGGCCTGGTTACACTTGTTCAAACTACAGAGGGCTTTGCAGAACGGTAATAGTGGAGGGATCTCCGGTGCAATCTTGCCGTTTCATATTTCTATTCAATATTGTAGCAAATCTTCTTGAACTCCTCCAGATGGTTCTCGAACAAGGGGACGTAGGCCTCGACGCTGCCGTCCCCAAGAAAGGACGGCACCAAGAAGAGCGTGCCTTCCATGGGCAAGTAGGACGGCATGAAGTAGAACGGGCAGCCGCCGCCGAAGTCCAGGTCGTAGAAGTTCATGCCCAGCCAGCTGTCCATCTCCATGTCAGGGCACATCACCACCCGCGACTCGTCGGCGGTGCGCACGAGCCCCTCGGCCTCGACGGCGCCGGAGCTCGCGAAGTCCACGAACGACCGGAAATACGCGTCGTCAGCGCGCGCCACGGCTCGGTGGATGAGCTCGGCGGCGTAGTGCACGGGTCGGCGCAGAAGCTCGGACGCGTCGCTGCGCGGGAACGCCCAGAGCACGACGTTGCCGAAATACTCGCGCGGCACGGGCGGGCGGATGCGCGCGCGCCCGTTCACGGAAATGCGGACGCGGGTAACCTGGCCGGCATTCAGGCCGCGGGCCGCGGTCAACGCGCACCACAGGTGTGCGACCACGCTCTCGAACGTGCTGTACCCCCGCGACGACGGGGGGCATGCCGACGACGCCCTCGCTTTGAGCCGAGTCACGAACTCCTTGGTAAAATGCACCTTGTGGATCCTGATCTTGTCATGCGCCACCGCGCGGACGTCGTCATCAACGACGTCGGCGCACTTCTTGGCCGCCGTGTACTCGATCTCCCGGTGCGGGAACTCGACGAGGGGAGGGTCGCGCGGCGCGAACCGGGTGGCCCGGTCGCAGAGCGGGAGCGGGGCAATGGGCAGCCGCCGCGCAGCGAGGCCCCAGGCGACGACGAAGCCGCTGGTCGCCTGCCCGTCGGCGATGCGGTGGTGCGCCGTGAAGCCGATCACCAGAGAGCCGCAGGCGAACCGGGTCAGCTGGACCTGCACAAGCTCCTCGACTGGGCCGTCGATGCACGGGTGCAGACGCAGGAGCTCCGGCGACGGCTTGAACGGCATCGAGACCGCGAGCGGCGTGTCCACCGACGCCTCGACGAAGCGGGCGCCCTTGTCGTTAAGCAGCACAGATGGTCTACCGTCTGGCCCCTGGCCGAGCCTCCCCGCCCACTCCCGGTACACGGCGAGCGCCCGGGCCAGGCCGACCTCTAGTACCGAGTTCGGCGGGCTCGGCGGCCGGAAGGCGTAGATGATGGCAATGTGTCCGTCGTAGGTGACCATGTCGAACACGTTAAGCGGCACGCACTCGTCGGTGCTCGGAGCCTCGCCGTCGTACAAAGGCTCCACCAGCTTTGAGCTGTCAACCTTAACCTTCATGGTATTATGCATACTGCTGTCTACGTACTTGTTGTGCTATATGTCCCATGCACTGCATGCACACTATCAAGAGCTAGATGTATGTGTGTCTTTTGAGCAAAAGAGTGAAAGGTGTGTATGCTTCTAGTTCTCTGCAGATGGCTTAACCTGGTACAAACACAAGAATAGGTATATATTATACACATTACCTATGGTCATAAATATGTGGAAAGAGATCTGAGTCTTTGATCATATCCGGGTAGAGGTGGAAAACGGATACGGATTATTTGAACACCGCATCCGATAATACATGGATTTTGTTAGAAATTTCACATCCAAGTAAGATTTTTTTTCGACATAAAATTATTCATATCCATATTCAATGATATACTTTCATCCCAAAATTCAAATTTGAATTTTATTTGTATAGAAAATACTTGTGGGGATAGCAATTTATAATCAAATTCTTACATGAATAATAAAAATATTGAGAAATTTATTTAAAATGCATTATCTATTGATTTAAAATGAGTTCCTTTAAATTTTATAGTAATAAAATAATAAAATTAAAAAAATCAGTAGTAGCAATAGAATTTGAATAATACTCCTTCCATCCACAAACACTCAACACCATTAATTTTTATTATAATATTTTAGTAAAAAATATAAAATATAATGTTATAAAAATATTTTTGACACCGAATCTATCCATATCATTTTCATGTGACCTATCTAAATATTTATAAATACATTAGTAATTAAAATAAGATAAAATTGATATTATTTATATATATATATATTATAACAATAAGTTTTTATGAATGAAGAGAGTATATGATTTGGCATCTCACTCCATATAACTAAGTATAAAGGTAAAATCGTAAAAGTGTCATAATCCGTCCAAGAACACTGCAAACCAAAGTTATTTTAGCGAACGACGAATCTGACCTACTTTGTGTGTAAAAAAAAAATCAATTTTTAACTCCGAGTCATTTTGACAAAAAAAAAACTCACCTAACTCTTTTTTTTAAAAATGGAACACATAACGGAGAGATGTAGACACGAACGACAATGTGGTCCTGACTCACGAGCTCTGCTGCTTAATTAATTAGGAGTAATCTCTCCGTTTGATTATATAAGATCCCACGAAATTTTATCGTCCAATTTCATAAACTTTCACCGATAACTAATTGAACATTTATCTGAGTGATATAATAAAACAACTCCTCCCGTTTCAAAGTATAAAATGTATTTTGACCGCATACAAACTAAAAGTTTTAAAATCAAAAAATGTTGAGAAAAAAAAAAGTAAAACTCACCTTATTTATAAATATCTTTAAAATGCGAGAGTGTGAGTGTGAGTGTTTAGTCATAAATACTAGAAAAAGTAAAGAAATAAATAAAAGTAAAATAGCAATAAATAACAATAAATTTACATTTATGTCTTATATCGTACAACAGTCAATAACTTGCTCCCTCTATTTATAAATATATGTTGTTTAAACTTCTCTTCTTATTTATAAATATATATATCACTCTATTTATTTTAGAAGAATGTCTCATATTCTTTTCCTTTATACCCTTCCCTTGCATAAAACTTACATAACCATAATTAATATTTGCATAGACTTTAATAGAACTAAACTGGCCATTTCAAACAATGTTTTAATTTTTGTGCATCAAACTAAAATGTTATATACGGAGGGAGTATATATTTTATATTATGCAGCAAAAAAGTAGTATCATTGGGTTTGTTTTTTTTAATGTACTTTCATAATATCATGTTTTGTAGTTCTTATTAATATATTATGAAATTGTTAGTAGTCAAAGTTTGATTTCAAAGAGGGTAAACATGATTATGAAATAAAGGAAATAGCATTAACTATATTTCACGTTTGCATGGAGTTTTTTTTTGTCAAGATAATTTGGATACAAATAATTGTTTCTTTTAAAAAATTCACCTTTTCCATCTTTGAAGAAATTAAAATCCTACTTCATCTCTATGTTTCCTCCTCTCACACATGTTCCTTCTTCTCCATTGGCCACTACCACCCCTCCAACATGTGGAACAACACCACAATGGTCTATAATACCACCTACCCTCACTATTAAATAGCACTTCAATACTAGTAGTAGAATAGTTGGTAAAAAATTAGCATTGGTAGCATTTTAGCCGCTAGGAATAAGATTTGTTACAACTAGGTGAAAATGTGCTGTGAAAATTTTTTCCCAGCTGTAGTTTTTTTTTTCAGCTATAAGTCCAATGGTAAAAAAGTATTCCTAACTGTAGGTCGCTTGGAAAGTTTGAAGTTTTCCCAACTGTATGTCTACATGTAATATATTATTCCAAACTGTACAACTATTTGAAATATTTTTTCCCAGCTGTAGGTCCAATGGCAAAGAGTATTCCCAACTATAGGTTGTTTGGTAAGTTTGAACTTTTCTCAGCAATATGTCTACTTGTAATATATTATCCCAAACTATACAACTATTTGATTTTCCCAACTGTAGATCCAATAACAAAGAGTATTCTCAACTGTAGGTCGCTTGGAAAGTTTAAACTTTTCCCACATGTATGTCCGCTTGTAATATATTAATCCAAACTGTACAACTATTTGAAATAAATTATTACCAGCTGATCTGTCATTGAGAATTTAGACATTCAAATTTGAATATGTGAATTATTTGTAGTAAATGCACGACTGGGAATTATGTCAATAATTAATTTTAAATATATTTTTTTAGTAATTAGGCAACATTATAACAACTAAAACTATAATATGCATGCACACTAGCTATCCTAACACAAATCACATCACATTTGTAACAAAATTATCGAGCAAAGGATAAATGACACAGTTATATATTATATTGAATTCTTTGTTTTATATAGCCATTGACAGATTTGTAATGGTCACAAATTATTCAATTGACAAAACCAACCAAAATAGATATAGTACCTCTGAAACAATTGCGAGAAAAATATCACTTAAGAATTCTTTACACCAACTATATCTTCGTCTATAACTATCAAAAGTAAAATATTCTACCTTCAAACTCCTCCTATGACGTAAAATATCTTCATCACTTCATATACATTTAACACCTTATTATTAACCACCTGCATAAGAAAATATATCGATTACAATAGTTTTGAGATAAATACAAATCAATAACTTTTGTTTTAAGTAACTTCTAGAAAATATGACAATTATAATAAAAGATGGTTAGTCGATTATTGTATAACAAGTACATGTCGTTATTTATGCGAATGAGAAAATTGTGTTGGTTGTGACATGATTTGCATACACTTGATAAAAGAAATTAATCATATGAAAGTAAGATGCTAGTTCAATGCACAATTAACATACACTTAATATTTAGAAAATGAATAACATGTGGATTGTGTTGATTATACCGCACCTATATAAAAGTATTAAGAATTTCTATTTAGTTTCAACTAATTCTCTTGTCCCTTTTACTTGTAAGTATTGTTTCATTAATAACAAAATAAGACAAATGAAAAAAAATAGTAACTACCTAGGTAAATAAAAGGTTAGAATTATATATATACGTAGAACACGAGATGAGCCACCACCTATTATAGTATCATCTTAGATCTACAAATAAAAGTTTACAATTTGTTTACTTGGATGGTATTAATAAGTAATAAGAGTGATTACACTAAATAGAATAGATTACTTTTTCACGTGGTTGATCTGGAAGGATCTCAGGTCGAGTTCGCAACGAATTCGCGACCACGAAAAGGTTTGCGATTTTAGAAAGGTTTGCGACCTTGGGAAGGATTCAAACTCTGGTCGGAATTGTAATTCGATTCGAATATGTATAACTAAGCTTATCTGTTTAGGGTTAGTTAGTTATATGAGTCTAATACGTTTAGATTATTGAGTTTGATATGTACTCATACGATTGGACTACAAATACCTTGTAATAGATCTAATTTAAATCATCGAGTCTAGATTGAAGTCTTAGACACATAGTTCTTCAACGTAGGCGAGTGCGTCCTAACGTTCAACGTGTAAAGTCTTCTTTGAAATAAAGAGTTGTACAATTACTTTGAGCTATGTTTTCGATTAACCTTTGGGTTTCGGTACTTCCGAGTAAGATCCCGTTATTCCGTATATTAGTATCTGGTAAGCCTAGTGCGAAAACCAAGACTAGATCTCAAACGGATCAAGTTGGTAACAGACGTATTTCTAGTATCTGTTCGACGTAGTCTCAAACAGATCATTGTATTTCTCCAGCAGTCCCGACAAACTGTAGGATCAAGGATGCCGACTAGAGAGGGTGAATAGGAGACTTTTAAAATTTCTTTTCAATTAAGCAATTTTAAAGAATAATTGAGAGATCTAAATTATACAATGAAGCTTAAAAGCAATTTAATCAACTAGTTGCATTCAATCAAATGAACTATTCAATAAGACATGAAACAATGGTAAATATAGCAATTGTGTCAAGATGAATATAAAGTAAATATGAAATACGCAATTTGACACAATATTTTTACCGAGGTCTCGGAGACTCCCCCGGTCTCCCCTACTCCTCGTTGAAGCGCTCACTCGGAGCCTCGCTTCTATATCCACGAAGGATATCTCACTAGGGTTGCTTCTTCTCCACACCGGATAGGCGAGCACCACACCTTTCACAAGCTTTTGCCTGCCTCTCTAACAAACTTCAATGGAGAGATCGTGACTCTCCTCCGACACCGTCTAGGCGAAGGCGATCGCCAAGAGTAACAAGTCGGATGCGCTTTCACTTGAACCAACCACGTGCTAGAAGCTCAATGATGCAAATGAGATGCTCAATACTCTAGCACTAACAATCTAATGGAGATGAAGTGCACTAAACACTCACACAATCTCCCTCAAGCTCTCTCTAAAATCTACTCACGATTTGGGCTCAATTCTAGCCTCTAAATGCAATAACACATATGCAACTCAATTGGCTAGGTTTTCAGCTGAAGAATGAACTCTTTGAGCACACACAAATGATGTCATACACGAAGTATTTATAGCCTCAAAGAAAAATTAGCCGTTTGCAATCAGATGCGTCATTTTTGTATAAGCCAGACATTGTCTGGCCAGTACGACAAATACGCCCGTTGCACAACGTGTCAGAGACTGTTGGGGGTATTTTTTGTGAAGGCCGGACATTGTCCGGCCACCTCAGACATTGTCCGGCCATCACAGTACAGATGAGCCGGACAGATGCATTTGTCTATGGTTCATTTCAATGCTCAAAAAATTTGTACAGGCCGGACAATGCCCGGCCATATCGGACAAAGTCCGGCCTCCCTGGACAAATAACCCCGGACGGATGCAAACGTCTCTGGTTACACTCAGCAAAAGGCTGAAAAAATTTGTACAGGGCGGACATTGTCCGCCCATGCCCGGACAATGTCCGACCACTGCACACTGACAGTAAAATAAGCATAACTTTTGATCCAAAAATCTGATCGAGGTGATTTTTAGCTTGTTGGAAAGACAACTCAGAGATCTACAATTTTTTCAACAGGAGAAAGACCTAGAAAGGTCTAGAAACTTCTAGAAAACTCAGACACTTTCCTACTGTCAAAATGTTCAATCCAAAAATCATCTCAAATGCAATTTAGGGTATTTGCACATACGGATTTTTTGTTTTCTCCCGGATATCTCAGCTGACACTCAGCAATGACCACGACCACACAGGTCTGACATCCGATCGAAAACAGGTGGTCGAGAGGGTTTGGTTGAGCGTACGCAAGCGAGGCGAAAACTGGTACGACCAGTTTGAACTCCTACGACCACGCCCAAACCCTAAACAGAAATCCTCCAAACAAGCGACACGACCACGACCACGTATCAACACGGATACGATCAGAATGTGCAAATACAACCACGACCAACTCTAGAAAATAAATCAATACAAATAGCTGGCGATCACGGCTAAGTGCAGTTTTTAAAATATTTTCTCTAATGCACCACAAACTACACTTAGACTCTCTAGCAATGCAAGAGCGATAAATACACTAGTGCAAGATCATATGAATGCATTTGAGCTTCCGCACTAGATAGATTTGAGCTACTAGCTTCCGACCCCTCTTAATAGTACGGTCAAACTAGTAAAAAAGAAACCTATCAACCCTGTCTGCCTCCAAACACCGAGACTGGTAAAATCCTAAGAAAACAATCCTTAATCTTTGATTTTACCTTAGGTGAAGTTCGACCTCGTGAAGCTCAACTGCTCGACGCTTGTCCTCGCAAAGCTCGACCTCGCTAAGCTTGACCTCGCGAAGCTCGACCGCTCGACACTTGTCCTCGCAATGCTCGACCCCGCTAAGCTTGACATCGCTCGAGATGATTCATATTGGCGTCATCCTCTTCACGCCCTTGCTTGCTTTCATCCTGCAACCATTCTGAGACTAGAACATATACACTCAATGCACACCATTAGTCTCATATATAGATAGTCATTAATCACCATTAGAGAAACTGCTCCACACAGGAGTTAGCTCAACAGTTTCTCTTTCCAGTGAAATGACAAAACTATATTCAACAATAAGCAAATGAGTATAAGATAAAATACAATCATATAGATCGTAGATGATAAACACATACGCACACGATCTATACTACTCATATCATGATATCAATCAACCTAGATGACCAAAGTGATAAGCTCCTCCTCAACATGTGCATCGATATAAAATCCACAACTGGAGTCATCAGTCTCAATATTTAACATATTACATTTTGATCAATCAATCAGCACAAACTTGATGCAACCACCGAGCTCATCCTCTACTTATGCATCAATATCAAACTCGCAACCGAGAAAACATCCAATTCAGGATTTACCAATAATCAATTCAACTTGTACTAAATCAGGATTTATCTAAGTTGTCATTTGATCAACAAAACTGACATCCTCTAGATTAACTTTGATCATCATGGATTTATCCAAATCGTCATTAATCATCAAAATCTAGATACTTAGATCTACCTAGATCCAACACAAACGACCAGAATCCTCTCAGCACGCTAACGACAACGCTGGTCGAGTGCCCTCACCTTGACCAATGGGTCGAATCATGACAAGCACGTATTTTTGACATGCATTGACAATTCGTTTGGTTTGATTTACGATAATTAAGTTCGAAGTATTGACGTGGATGTCTTTATTGATCATGAACTTAACTCCGTCTTTGATGAGGTCATACTCTTGCGCACACCGATGGAAGTGAGAGTCTCGATCATACAAATACAGACTCCCAAAGATCACCTGACAGATATCGATAGGGACAACATCACATTGCACCTCATCGATATACCGTGCAGAGATTGTAAACTTCAGCACACACTGACTCGTAATCTGTTGATTCACGTCGGATGTAAACCAACCCAGCGGATATGGTCGCTGGTGTGTGGTTGTCTTCAAATCAAGTCGCCGAACTAGTCCAGCGGAGACCAGATTCTTCTGACTTTCGGGATCGAATATCGCTGCGACTACTTAGTGCTTCACCTGGATGTTGATAGTGAACAAATCCTCCGTTGGGTGATGGTCGTTCGGTGGATTCGAACCCTTCTCCTTCGGCACTGCCATCAGAGACAAGGTTGTGTCCGCCTCAGCAACCGAATTCACTCGGACAATCTCTTCGTCGGGTGAAGTCACAGTAGCAGTGGTTGTTCTTTTTTCTGGTCCGTTTTTCTTTTGTCGAAGTTCAGGATGAAGCTTGTAGCATTTATCTTTGGTGTGTCCCGCGATTTGACAATGGTCGCAAAAAGTACCCGTGCCAAGCTTCAAAGTGTTTTTCTTCGGACTCGGTTTTCTTTTTGTCGAGGTCGCACTGTCCTTCGTGCCTTTGTCGCTGCGGGTTTTGTTCTTCTTCTCGATCTCCATAGCAGTTGTGCTCGCGGTCACGATGTCTTGGACGCCGAACAGACTTAGCTCGGTACTAATTGATTTTTGAAGTCCAGATGTGTATTTCCGAAATACCTGAGGATCGGATAGTGATATGTCGATGATCATTGCTTGTCTCCGGAACTCCGTTGTATAGTCTTGAACGGTCTGGTCGCGCCGTTGGTACAATCTATGCCAACGTTCCCATCTCTCCTCAAGGTAACCCATCAGATAGAATTCTTGTCGCAAGAGTCGTTTGAATTATCCTCACGCAAGATTATCAGTTTCACCACTGGCGACAAGGGCATTCCACCAAGTCTTGGCGTGGTCCTTCATCTTCAAAGGTGCGAATTTCACCTATTGAGCGCTACTAAACCCTTTTAGGTCAAAGTAGGTCTCAAGTTGGTCGATCCAAGAATCTAGTTTCTCGGCATCGATGACCCCATCATATATGGGTATATCAATCTTAGCGTCGATCTTAAAAGATCTGACAGCTAAGGAGGTATTGGCAAGGTCGTTGGTCTTGTGATCGCCTTCGTCTTATCTTCGTCTGCCTTGCGCAAGTCTTCACCAGTCTTCACACCCATAACCTTCCCTACTTCATGAGGTACAATCATGGCCTACTGCTTAATCCAAGAAAGCACGGTTTTCATGTCAGTGGAGAGTTTAGCCACTTGATCGGCTAGGTTAGTTTGAATGGAGGTATCGTCAGACATTGTCGGAGACGCGGCTGTAGGAACCGTCAATTGATCACCTGGAGTTTAGTCGGAGGTTTTGTAACCCTGGCGAGTCTTCACCATCTACAGGATAGGAAAGTTGCTCTGATACCAACTTGATCCATTTGAGACCTAGCCTTGGTTTTCGCACTAGCCTCGCCCAAATACTAATATGCGGAATAACGTGATCTTACTTAGAATTACCAAAACCCAAAGGATGATCGAAACACAACTCAAAGTAATTGCACAACTCTTTATTTCAAAGAGGGATTTACACGCCGAGGGAACTATGTGTCTAAGGCTTCAATCTAAACTCGATGATCTAAACTAGACCTATTACAAGGTATTTATAGTCTAATCATATGAATACATATCAGACTCAAGAACCTAAAACGTATTAGACTCATATAGCTAACTAACCCTAAATAGATAAGCTTAGTTATATCTATTTGGATCGAATTACAATTCCGAACAGGGAACGAATTCCTTTTCAAGGTCACGAACCAAACCATGGTTGTAAAATCTTTCCGAACACGGTTAAGATCGTAAACCTTTCCGAACACAGTTATGATCGCAAAGCCTTATGTGATCGAAACCTAAAGATCCTCCCGGATCATGAACTTGATCCGTTTGAGACCTAGTCTTGGTTTTCGCACTAGGCTCATCAAATACTAATATACGGAATAACGGGATCTTACTCGAAAGTACCGAAACCCAAAGGTTGATCGAAAACACAGCTCAAAGTAATTGCACAACTCTTTATTTCAGAGAGGGCATTACACGTCGAACGTTAGGACGCACTCACCTACGTCGAGGAACTATGTGTCTAAGACTTCAATCTAGACTCGATGATTTAAACTAGATCTATTACAAGGTATTTATAGTCCAATCGTATGAGTACATATCAGACTGAATAACCTAAACGTATTAGACTCATATAACTAACTAATCCTAAACAGATAAGTTTAGTTATACATATTCGGATCGAATTACAATTCCGACCAGAGTTTGAATCCTTCCCAATGTCGCAAATCTTTCCAAAGTCGTAAATCTTTTCATGGTCGCGAATCCGTTGCGAACTCGACCTGAGATCCTCCCGGATCACGACTCCCCTGTTGAGAAGGTGCCAACTCTTGTTGGTGACCAACTGTGAAGATGTATAGAATGATTGGGAGCTTTGGAACGAACACACGATGAGTAATGCTACAATCGTCGGATCGAATGTACTGATAGGCCCTCATGGAGCTTGGCACCTCGGTCATGGATTGTGGCCTTGGCTACTCGTGGATAGCCTTCCCCTTGTCGAGGTTGATACCATCACCGATCCCAAAGCTAGGATTGCGATGTTTGAATAGTGGCACCGTAGAGACAAGTTGCATGTCGTTTTCGACTAGTCGTTGTGGTGATCAACTATGTACCTCTGCGAATAGCGCGTTGTTTTCTTCCAGCAAGTTCGCTAAACAACCACCACTTTCCATACATGATGCAGCACAATCCTCTTGGCTAACTGGAAGCATCACAGTCAGCACACACTTTGAGCATGCATTGACAATCCGTTTCGCCTGATTTGCTGTCAACAAGTTCTCGTTGTCGACGTGGTCGTTTTTGTTGATGATGAATTTTATCCCATCCTTTGTGAGGTCGTATTCTTGAGCTCTTCGATGGTAATGGGTGACATGATCGTATAAGAACGGACTTCCAAAAATCACTTGGCAAATATCGATGGGGATGACATCGCATTGAACCTCGTCGATGTAACGAGCAAATATTGCAAACTTTAGAGTACACTGACTCTTGATTTGCTGATTCATGTCGGAAATGAACCATCCCAGAGGATATGGTCGAGGATGATGAGTTGTCTGCAAACCAAGTCGTCGAACCAGCCCGAAGGAGACCTAATTCTTTTGGCTTCTGGGGTCGAAGATGGCTACAACCACCTCGTGCTTCACCTGTATGTTAACAATGAACAATTTCTCTGTCGGGTTGTGGTCAATTGATGAACCCGAACGTTCTACTTCTGCATTGCCATTAGAGACAAGGTCGTGTTCGCCTTTTCAACCGAATCCATCTGGATGATTTCCTCTGCGAGTGGAATAGAAGTAACCATAGCTGTTCGTGTGCTTAGTTCATCCCTCCTTGTTCTTTCTAGTTGCAGTTCAGGATGAAGTTTATAACACTTCTTTTTTTTGTGCCCAGCAACATGACAATGCTCACAAGTGTTACCCATATCGTAGGTACCCTCTCCAAAGCTCGTCGTGGTTGAAGTCTCCCTCACGTTCTTGTCGTTGCAGGTCTTATTCTTCTTCTCAATCGCCAAAGTAGTCGTGCTCCAGGTCGAGATGTCTTGAACTCTGAATAGGCTTAGCTCAGCACTGATTATCTTCTGAAATCCAGACGTGTATTTTTTGAACATATGGGTGTCGGAAAGTGAGATGCCAAGGACCATTGCTTGTCTCTGGAACTCCGTCGTGTAGTCCTGGACAGATTGGTCGCGCCGTTGGTACAATCTGTGCCAACGTTCCCATCTCTCCTCAAGATAACCCATCGGATAGAATTCTTGTGGCAGAAGTCGTTTGAATTGATCCCACGCAAGTTCGTCAGCTTCACTAATGGCGACAAGGGCCTTCCACCAAGTCTTGGCGTGGTCCTTCATTTTCAAAGGTGCGAACTTCACCTTTTGAGCGCTACTGAACCCTTTCAGGTCAAAATAGATCTCAAGCTGGTCGATCCAAAAATCCAGTTTTTCGGCATCGATCACCCCATCATATATGAGTATATCAATCTTAGCGTCGATCTTAAAATCCAAATCCAATTCACCTTTTCAGTCCTTTTCAGCTCTCGAAGGCCAGAAATGTCTAAGTCCTCCAATTCACCTTCAAATCCAAATCCAATTGAGCTTTCATGTTCCTTCCACTATTTAACTCAAGTTTCCCTTTTGTGCCGAGTCCAAATTCAGCCTTAAAACTCAACTATTCGTCCTTTCAGCCGTTTTCACTAAAAGTACTATGTACTTTTACCCTAATTCTATTTTCGTTTTCGTTTTCGTTTCCATTTCGTTCTCACTTCTAACCCAAATCACTTGTATTTAGCTATGCAACCAAAACCTATAAATTGAACTAACTCTGAAGTAACCTCCAGATTATGGTCATTTGCGATTTAGCCCAAACAAGTAATACTAAATTGCATCCAGTCCTTCAGATAAACTTTGCCTCCTTTTCCTAATTCTCTTTTGTCCTCATACACCCACATACCTTCTATTAGAATCATATTTAGTCAGATATACATAGATCCGCACACACACCTCAGGCACAATTGAAAATACACTGCATATATATGCACAATTCAACACACATATACAAATCTATTTAACCCCACAGATACATTCAGCCCACATATACACATAAATACTCATATAACTATCTATACCTAAATGCACACATGTATATACATCATTCTTACTTAACCATGATGCCAACCAGCAAGTAGCAAACATACACACACATATACTCACCTCCAATCAACAGTAACAGCAAAACTCCCACCTGTCTTCCTCCTCCAGCCAGCAGCAGCTTCACTGTTCACTTCTACACCCTTCTTCGCAGTAGCTTGGATTATATAATATTACTTTCTTCTCAACTCAGCAACAGCAACACACGCATACACTCCTTTGTTCCTGCTGTTTTCCTTCTCCCTCTTCTTCCTCAGTCACGTGAAGGAGACAAAGCCACCACGAGCCACCGCACCTTTGGTCGCATCCCTGAGGTGAGATTTCTTCTCCTCTCACTTCCCTCTGCCAGTTCGAGCATCCACATAAGTCCCAATGAACTGAGGCGCCGGAATTTTCAAGTTTTGTCGTCGCCGGCAGCCGCCCCTATTCCCCTCATCGGACACTTCTTCGGTCCTCAAAATTGATCGAGCCAGTAGAACAAAACACCTCTCCTGAGCCTAGAAGCAATCCCCTTCAAAAGAATTTCAGAGAAACCGAGCCAATTGCTGAACCCAACATTGTCCTGTTTCCCGGCACAGCGCCACCGTCGCCAGCTCTGTCCGGCGAACCTCCGGCCAAATTGGTCGCACCACTTACATCCCTACACCTCCCTCCCACTCCCGTAGCAAGCAATTGGACTCCAGAGCACCACAGAAAGAACGCCCAAACTCTCTCTTCCCTGCCTCCGGCTGCATCACCGATAGCCCCGCCGGCACTACAAATCCTCGATTCGGCGCGTCCACACCAAATTGGGACTTAGGAGAAACTCCTCATGTTGTTCTCTTTTCACCTTGCCCCAATCAAGCTCGCAACGGCGAGCGCCTGATTTTACCAATCGAGCCACCGTGAAACTCGCCGCCGGCCGCCGTTTCTTCGTCACCGGCCAATACACCAGCTCGGGCACATGAGGGATAATGGCACGCATCTCCTAGACATCCTTGAGCCCGTGCCAAAGCCCCAGTAGCAAAGCCACCTTCTGTCGTGGCTCTGGCATGCCACCACCGTGCCGCGCCATCGTCGCCGGCCGTTCTCAACGACGCCAGCTTGTCGTCTGGCCGCGCCTCGCTGAGGCAAACACAATTGCCCACTGCGACATCTCCTGAAACCCACTGGAACGCCGCCAAATCTGTATGCTAAAATATGTCCAGTAGCTAACTTCGTCGTGTCGCCACCATTCTTCTTCGCCACCGATCATCGCCGTCCTTGAGCCCCAGTGGTTGAAACCACCTCCATTGAGTTCCTGTTGTCTTTGCCTACTTCTTGGACATAGTTTTGTAAAACAATCGGAGCCCAAAAACCATAAATATCCATGCCTTAGCTCTCAACTCATGTCACCCCTTGTCAGTCCACGCCAAACTAATGTCAGCCAGTGGCATTAGCCTGTTTCAGCCACTTTAGTGCATGCAGATTAGAAACCACTTTGTCTACCAAGCTTATAATCTCATGTTCTACATTTTCTTCAACTGTCGCATCGCAAGAAAACTCCATCTTGACCTATATCTAGTTTTGTCATCCCAGACGAATGTCGTTCATCGACGTCCGAATGCCGCTGCGTTCGTGTTCGACCTAGAATTTGTCTTCACCCTAGTAATCGTGACTCTCAGCGAAAGCACCAAATTTCGACCATCCAACCAAAGCCCTAGTTATGTATTCGAGCCTCGACAAAAACCCTAAAAGGCCAACCTAAACTTTGTCAGCCTATGTCCAATGTCGCTCTCGTCGACATGCTTATGTCGTTTGCAATCCTAGGAACCTCAGATCGAAAATCCGTTTGCGTCACCTTGTCCGCCTTATCTCTAACCTTGCACATATATAATCTGATCGTCCATCCAAACACTAGATAAAGTTTTCCCTATTTTCTAAATTAATCCAGCCAAGACCAAGCTTATCAATCACCTTTCGACCATTCTTTTAATCCTATTTCAGCATTCGACCACTTAAACCCTATTAATTATAAACATATATACATTTATAAAAAAATATACTCACTATTATTTTTGCTTGCTTATTGATTAGCGTCGAAATAGATACCAAGTGAAGTGAGCTCAAAGACATCAGTGCCCTGGTAGTTCTGTCAACTAAATCTCGTAGAAAGCAAGGCAAGTCCCTATTTTTTGATCATATTGAACTTATATATATTACAAAGGCTTATATATATTGTTTTGATAAAGTATAAGTACCTTCATGAAAATGATTAATCACAAGCAGTTGATGGTAGGATTGTTACAAATGAATGTAATTAATTGGTTGAGGCCGTAAGGATCCGAGGCCACCTTGGGTGGAATATCCTTGTCGGGCCCTAAAAGTATTTTGAATATGATGCTTATTTGGAAATCAATGAATATTGGTGGTGAGGATGGTATGATTGGTGGGCAACTTTTGCCTAAGTGGGACAGTGGTTGAGTATCTCACCCTAATAAATAAGGATATAACCAATTGTGCTAAATGACCATGGGCATATTAACGTGCCAACCACATGATCAAGGAATTGAACTCGGCCAGTAGACTACTGCGTATCGATTTTATCCCTGCATGGTGGTCGTTCTCATTCAGGCTCCAAACTGAGATGTTTGGGTGGATCTTGCTAAGTTTAGTGGTCTAAACTTAAGGCCTGAATGGGTGAGGGTGAGATGTGAGGGGAGAGTTCATGCAATTACTCTAACCTTGAGTAACTCATGAATATTGGGTGTGAAGGTACTTCTCGCTGAGGGTACCTCACAACGACAAGAACGACCAGTGCGGTCGAACTGTCGGGCAGGGATATAATTAATACAATGTTTTTGAAAGCCTTGTCTCCTCAATATAGTCGGATGCAATAATATGCGTGTAATTGTCCTGACTAGGAAGATTGATGGACTCATGTGGGTAAAGCGGTGCCCCTCTGCAGAGTGTCAAAAAGTATTCGAGTACTCCATACCCCCGGACAGGGGTATGCCATGGGTAGTAACTGGATAGCACAATAGTAATAAAGTATTAGACAACAAGGGGCAAACTGAGAGGTTTTGCCCAGATTTAACTTTTGGATTACATAAATGTTTTCTACCATCATTTTGCTAATTAATTGTATTTCAATTCGCTTTGGAAATGTGTTTGTGAAATTTACTATTATGTATCACATAGACTGTTAAAGTAGACATAGCCTATCATACATTGGATAAATTCTTATATAGAGACTTGCTGAGTACTTTGTACTCCTTGCTTAATAACGAAAATACAGTCGAAGAGAAGCTAGAGATGAGCGAAGCAGGATCACCCGAAGTTTAGAAGGGTTATGTGCTACACTCGATTTTTTGCCTGTGGGATGGTCTCGGAGACCAGATAAAACTACTTTCATAAAATCTAGTAGATAGCCTTGCTGGCCTTTGCATATCTTTAAGGCCTAATGGCTATATATTGTTTTTGTATATGAACCAAATGGAGCTGGCTGTCTGTTTATTACTCTGTGCACGACTGCATCCTGGGCAGTCGGGGTAAGTGCACACCTGGGGCCCACTGCAACGGGTGGGTCCCTCACATCGTCGGTCTTGTGGTCGCCTACGTCTTCATCTTCGTCTGTCCTACGCAAGTCTTCACCAGTTTTCACACCCATAACTTTCCCTACTTCAGGAGGTACAATCATGGCCTGCTGCTTAATCCAAGCAAGCACGGTTCCATGTTGGTGGAGAGTTTAGCCACTTGTTCAGCTAGGTTAGCTTGAATGGAGGTATCGTCAGACATTGTCGAAGATGTGGCTGTAGGAACCGTCAATTGATCGTCTGGAGTTTCGCCGGAGGCTTTGTAACCCTGGCGAGCCTTCACCATCTACAGGATAGAAAAGTTACTCTGATACCAACTTGATCCATTTGAGACCTAGTCTTGATTTTCGCACTAGGCTCACCAGATACTAATATACAGAATAACGTGGTCTTACTCGGAAGTACCGAAACCCAAAGGTTGATCGAAACACAGCTCAAAGTAATTGCACAACTCTTTATTTCAGAGAGGGCTTTACACGTCGAATGTTAGGACGCACTCGCCTACGTCGAGGAACTATGTTTCTAAGACTTCAATCTAGACTCGATGATTTAAACTAGATCTATTGCAAGGTATTTATAGTCCAATCGTATGAGTACGTATCAGACTCAATAACCTAAACGTATTAGACTCATATAACTAACTAACCCTAAGTAGATAAGCTTAGTTATACATATTCGGATCGAATTACAATTCCGACCAGAGTTTGAATCCTTCCCAAGGTCGCAAACCTTTCCAAAGTCGCAAACCTTTTCGTGGTCGCGAATCCGTTGCGAACTCGACCTGAGATGCTCCCGTATTAGTGGCCATGCAATTGATCGTCCAAGCACATCAGACATTTTTCTAACATTGCCATATAGAAGTAACAATGAAGCATCTCTTTTCAACACATAGTTCACAACCACCTCACACCACTCAGGCCCAAGAGATGTGTCACCAACTATTACACTTCGAGATGCCTTTTGAAGAGTACCTTTAGCAACAGGAACATATGGCCTCACAAAAGAAATCAAAATAACTTCCTTTCCTCTCTGAAAATCAAATAGAATTGCATATAAGCTCAATGGTTACCTCAATAATGAGCATCCAAATTTAGTAGAGTATAATTAACTTGCAACTATTACCTTCTCATGCCTATAGCGTGGTACATCTTGTGTCTTACCAACTCTCTTTTGCAATATCTATACAAAAATTAAGGATAAGTTGATAGTATAAATATTGTTAGGTTAGGTGCAACTTTGCGGTGAAATAATAAAAATGAACTTATGTTTCATGAACCCTATTTTCAACTCTATAGAACTATAATTTTTTTCCCAGATGTGATATAATAGTCATCTAATAGAATATAATTGTAGTTGTAATCAATGGCATAGCCATATAAAGAGTTCTAACTTTATGAGTATTTGTAAACTTGAAGTTAGAGCTGTTAAAGTACCTCAAAATCTTTAGTGTAAAAGTGGTTTTAGCTTCATGCAGAAGCCCCGACACCACAATGGATCTAATTTGCTGATTCTGTAGGAGCATATATATGCACAAACACAATCACACAACTAGGAGTGTTTCCACATATTTTAAATCTATATACCAAAATTATACAAAATTTACTGATGTCTAGCTAAAGAGATAGATAAAAAAAATTGTTAAATAGTTATGACTCTATATTACAGATGACTAATATTTTTGTGTTTAATGGATACATTGTATAATACCTATCAATATAAAAAACAAATGGCATGCATGCTTTTTAGAGTACAATGATTGGTTTTGTCCAGAGCCTTCCTGACATATAGAAATCTTTAAAGATGATCAGTGATGGAAACTACTCAAAATATAGACACTATTAGTTTGCACATTATCCATGTTCAAATCCCTTGTTCTTTAGGACCATGTGCACTAGCTAATATAGAATTTATTTTGTTGTTGATCACCTAAGTCCTTGTACTTTATTACTTTGGTCAAAATAGTCTTGAACATTCATCCACTTATGCAACATGGGAATAGAAGAGCCTATTAACAAGAATTTGATTAGTATAAGACTATAAAGTACATAAATTTGGTGTTACAATTTGAATTCGTAAATATCATATCTAAATCACTATGTTGATACTATATTACTCCAAATAAACTAAAATCTTTGTACAATAGCCAGAGGTACAAAAATTTGGACTTACAATTTGAATCCCTAAATATCATATCTAAATAATACTTCCTGATTGCATACAGACAAGAATCATACAGCAACAATCTCGGAGTTGGAAGTCCCTAAATATCATATCTAAATAATAGAGCAACAATCCCTAAATATCATATCTAAATAATACAGTAACAATCCCTAAATATTGTATCTAAATAATACTACCTGATTGCATACAGACAAGAATCATACAGCACAAACAAGAATCATACAATTGCAAAAATAATACTAATATTACCTGATTGCAACTGATTTTTCCAAAGATGAAACCTGCCAGCAATAATCTCCAAGTTGGAAGTCCAATCTATGAAATTTGAAATCACCCAAACAGAAAGTAGATTGAAGAAACAACTTTCAAGACAAAAAAATACAAATACAATTTAAGAACAAAAAACGTAGGGTAGGGGAGGTGTGGTTAGAGGCATCATGGTGGGTAATTGTAGTGTAGAGGCTAGAGATGGCTCGATTGGCTGATGTGGTGGTGTGGTTTCGTTGAGGAGGCCGAGGACTGTGTGGTGGGATGGGAGGCTAGATGTGTTGAAGCAAAGGCGATATAGAAGAGAAATCCAAGGGTGGCTTGGGGAGTGTTGGAGAGGCAAGGGGAAGGCCACAACATGCACGCTGGGGAGGGTAGAGGGGTTGCTAACACTGTGTTGTGTAGGACAGATGATCCGGGAGGATCTTCAAGTCCTGATCGCATACGGCTTCACGACCTTAACTGTGTTCGGAAAGGTTTCGCGACCATGGATGGGTTCGCGACCATGAAAAGGAATTCGTTCCCTGTTCGGAATTGTAATCCGATTCGAATATATATAACTAAGCTTATCCATTTAGGATTAGTTAGTTATATGAGTCTAATACGTTTAGGTTACTGAGTCTGATACGTACTCATACGATTGGACTATAAATACCTTGTAATAGGTCTAGTTTAGATCATCGAATATTATTTCAGCCTTGGATCATATATTTAGCATATAGTTCCTTCGACGTAGGCAAGTGTGCCTAACGTTCGACGTGTAAAGCCCTCTTTGAAATAAAGAGTTGTTCAATTACTTTGAACTGTGTTTTCAATTAACCTTTGGGTTTTGGTATTTCCGAGTAAGATCCCGTTATTCCGCATATTAGAATCTGGGCGAGTCTAGTGCGAAAACCAAAACTAGGTCTCAAACAGATCAACAGAGGTGGAGGCGAACATGCACATGGGGTTGGAGGACTTGACGATGATGACATTGAGGACGCTGGGGGGGGGGCAGCAAATTGAGATAGGATTTTCTTTAAAAGAAAAAAATGTTTTCTTATAAGAAATCCATAGCATAATGGATAACATTTGGACATGGTTCAACAACTTATTAGAATCTTAACATCACATTAAACAGAAGGGTAAAGAATCATCAACAAGGCATTCTAAGAATTAAAAATGCAATATATATTTATTATTCGCAAACAGAACATGATGTTACAAATCATTTTATAAATGATAGGGCAAACCTTGAAAAGGAAGTACAGATAATAGGACACATAAAACAAATAGGCTTTAACCAAAGAATTAGATACAGAGGTAGTGCATCATAGCACACTCCCAAAACTGGAGCTGCTGGTGCTTCAATTATGCAACCAATTTTATGTGTAAACACAAGCTCAGTTTTGCTCTCCTCAACTATCCTTATCACCAACGGCACAGCTCATCAAAAAAAAAAATGAATGACTATGCATTGAGGAATAGAATGGACGGCTATCTAATGTCCCACATCATCCAACAACACAAATCCAAGGAAAAGGCACCTATCTTTTTGTTCTGAAAGGCAAAAGATACAGATCTTAGAATAGAACTATTTTAAATAGATATATGCAAGAACTATATTCTAAGTGTATTGTACATACAAATTCACCTGTATTGATCCAGATCTTCAGTTTCTAATCTAACAGCCTGAATCTAAAATAAGATACATGCCTTTTCTTCTGAAAAACAAAAGATGCAGATCACAGAATAGATTTATTTGAAACAAGGAAATGCAAGAACCATGCTCAAAATGTATTACACATATAATTTGATTAGAATTCACCACAAGATATGGTCTGGTGAGTGAGTGGTGTAGCCCCATTAGTTGTTGCCATTATGCTTCCTTATTAGACGAATGTGGGAGGGCACAGAAGGCAAGCAAGCAACCATTTTATTTGTAGCTTTACTTAGCCCCCTCATTACAAATTGGATCATCACAGTGCTCCAGTCCCATACATGGAAATTATGATGTGTGCTTGTGATGTCTTCTCATGCTCTCAAACATCTCTCTTACAGCTAAGATTTTCACTACACTTTTTGTTTTGTCCAAAAAAACACAAATTTAGGATATGTTTAGTTGATTGCGGCGGTTGATCGCACCTTTGCTAGGTAAATTTAATTTTTTGATTTAACAACTATAGCATAGAGAAAAACACATGCTTTTTGAACCGTAAAGTACATGATACAAATCCAACAAATTGGAGAAAAAAATCATAGTCATCAAAAAAATTTTGTTCATAATATAAACATTGGTTGAAGCACCATCATTTAGCATGTTCTTAAAAGACTTAAGGCTTAAAAATGGTCAACCATTTTTCATAAGTCAACTTACTGCAAAATTTTCTCTCCATATACAATTTAGAAACATTATTTTAAAAAATACTTTGTTACTTCAACCTCTAAATTATAAATGGAGGAAGTGCAAAGACCTACTGCAGTGTACAATTGATATTTTATCGTTGATGTTTATCAAGACACGGAGAATTACTTATTTCTGATGTTTCCATAAGCTATATGCAATGGGCAGATCCAAAGTGGTACAATTACCTATAAGATTTCAAGTAAAAATCAATAGAATTATAAGGATGTCAAAGAAATTGACCCCACTAAAGAGCAAAGGTTGCTAGCCTACTTATTTTAATCACCAAAGTGTAGTATGATAGATTTCTAAAAAAAGTAATGTGGATAGACTATTAAAATCAATTAGATTTATATCTAAAGAGCAAATAATTTTTTTAAGAAAGTGATTGCATGCACCTATAAAAGAAAACTACTCATATCTCAAAGTAAAAGGGGATCAATAGAGCAAATCTACAAAATTGTTAGTAATAATATGTAACATGCACTTTTCGACCTATACAATTTTTATTTTGTGGAGATAGAGTCACTCTAATTATTTTTCATTTTATTATTACATAAATAAAAGAACCACATAACTTGAACTTGTACATTCTTTAAAGTTTCAACATAGTAAAGCCCATTGACTAGATATGTGTTACATGACCTAAAGAAAAAGAAAGAAAGAAAGGGGTTATACTGTAGCAATGAAGCAATTTGTGTCTCAAGGATTTGTGTTTCTTATCTCAAGAAAGACTACAAATGGTAGTTCTTTTGTTTGGACTTCTCTTTAGAGTACCAACAAATAGCTAGATAGGTGATCATATTGTTTCTTCGGCCTTCTTTTGAATGTTAGCCAAAGAACATGACTTGTGGTTGCCAAGTTATAACATTTTGTCATATCTGGAGAAATGTAATAAATTTTTCTGTTTTTCTTTTTATTTCATGATAAAAATAATTGAAGCTGTCTCATGGAAATATAGAGTGTGATATGTGTTGGGTTTATAACCAGATTTTGCCAAGTTGAAAGCTTTTAGTGACAAGCACATTTGGTAAATTTCACTAGTCTTTTTTGCTGATCTCTAACAATTAGATGTATCAAACAGGTTAATGTTTCAGTACAAAAGCTGCAAAAAAAAAAAACCAAACCAATGTGACAAAAATTTTCAGATGGCTTTTCATATACTGAAGTTTGACAACTAAAAATGTTGTGAACATTGTTACCATGACATTATCTGGATGAGGAGGAATTATGTCTAAAACTAAGAATTTGAGCAAAAAAAAAATAAGCTAACTATTTGAACAAAGTAATATGAATGACTTTTTAGTTAAAATTATCACTATAGCTCACAAAAAATGCTTATTGGTTTCAGATGTTTTGCACAAGGGTTTGGTTAACATATGCACTTACATCGTGTAAGCACAATGGATTTTGGAGGCTACTTGCCTGTTTGGTTTACATCATCATACAAAATTATCTCCAAGATCCTAAAAGAAGTTCGGACAACATTTCGAAGCATCTTTTTCACAATCCACTTTATAATCTGCTTTGATCTGCCTTTGCTTGCACCATGCTAATTTCTTACTTTTGAAGATTTTGTCAAATTTTCAAATAATTAATTTACTAATCTAAACAACAAAACTTGAAGAAATTTACAAGAAATTTACTAATCTAGAGTATACTGACCTCATATGAAACCAATAAACAACAATAATAAGACCTATTACCATTACCAGTTTAGCACTGACTTAAACTACAAACATGTACAAATCACAGGAAATTTGACATCATTTGATATGAAACAAGAAACAATCATATCAGTAAGCTGATGACAACTTCAATAGAAACCCATAGGATTACCAAAATCAGTGAGCTTATGAAGATACAACTATATAAAAACTGGCCTAGCTACCTTGTGAATAGATCAACACAAAACCTTCAAAAGGCATATAAGATTTTATTCTAATGGCAAATCACCAAGACTTGACTGTAGAAGAGATCATGTAGTTGTTTAATCAGGAAAATTAGATCCATAATTGCCTACTCAGGCCAATCAGAACTACAACCATCGAAACTTCAGCCTGTACACTAGATATCAGAACATTGCAATCATGCCCCATAATAATTTCATGATGCCCATGCTAATGTGTAGAAAGTAACTCATGGTAATGTAGTAAAATGCATATACAAACCGGAAGGCAACAAAAGAAATTTGCTAACATCAAGTCGCCAACTAATGATCAAAGTTGATGAAAAGATTGATGACCTAAGCAATAGGCAGACATACTCAAGAGTATTAAAAGCATCCAAGAGTGAAATTTCTAAAAGAGATTTGATCAAGAATACCACTAGAGCTCTATCATGCCGAGCGCCGACACTCGCCCCTCTGCCGCGTCGGGTCGCCGGCCTCAACCCCTGGCCTCACCCCTTTGCTTCACTCCCTTGCCGGGCCTGCCGATCTGCCGTGCTACGCCGGCCTTGCGTCTCACCCCTCTACTGCGCACCTGCTTCACCGTTGTCGCTCCACCTCTGCCCTTCACCGCACACCCTACCACGAGGGTTTCGAGGGCCACACCGCGAGACACCTCACATGCAGTGGGAGACCAGATCGAGGTGGGGGTGCAGTGGGGGAATCGATGGAGACCAGAGGTGAGAGTGTTGGCGATCGTTGAGGGAGAGCTGGAGAGGGAGGTTTTGGATTGGAGGATGTTTCTCGGTGGAGGAAAGGGGTTGGATTGGGTGAAGGGAGGAAGTTTTGATTGCGGTAGGAGAGGTGCAGATTAGGAGGAGGGTTTTATATTTGGCGCAAAACAAATAAGTCTACCAAAAATATTTTTCTCTGAAAATTTTCCTCTCAAAATAATAAATCTGTTATTATTCTGCTACAAATTTTCAGTTTTGCCCCAAAAAATATATATTATTTATTTCTAGCGGTAGATCTGCTAAAAATAATAATTTTCCCAACTAACACATCGGTAAAAAATCAAAATTATATTTTCACCTGCAAGACCGCCAGTAAAAAAAGTGTTTCCAAGCGTAAAAAATATTCTCAGCTATTCCACAGATCCTATATATCTTCTTCCAAATTGATCTACAGCTTGCTATATATTATTTATTCCTAACGATAAATCTGCTAAAAAATAATAACTTTTACCAATTGATACATCGGTGAAAAGTCAAAATTATATTTTCACCTACAAGACCGCTGGTAAAAAAGATTTTTCTCAGAAGTCTTATAGCTTGTGCTAGCCCACCGTGTCTTAGTGCCTCCACTACCACCGGTCCCCCGACATTTGAAATGCTAAAAGGATGGTGATAGATGTTAATCTAATGATAAAAAATAATATATATAAAATTAAACAAAGAATGGATTCCAGAAAAACCTTTCTTTTTTGCATGCCTATATATATGTTTGCGGCATATGGGATCAAACGAGATCCTGCATGCATGGTAAAAAAAAATGGTGCCACTAATTTCAGGAAAAAAAAAATGTCTTTTGTGTTTGCTTTGAAGAGAGCCAAATATCTTATTTCCACGTGTGTAGTGCATGCATGCATGTGTCTCGAGCTTATATATCTAGCTTGGCTTTCTGTGTAGTACTTGAGAATTGAGATACAAGAGTACACAGAAATTTATAGCGTTGGATACTTGGATGGAGTGTTGGTACTTGGAACAATATATTCCATCCAGTTATATCCTTAGCAAATATATCAAATTGAAAACAAAAACAAATGAAGGTGTCTACTTGAAGAGCAGATACTACAATAAATATGATTATATGACAAAAATTTATGATAAATTACTATAATGTCACTCATACCGAGTCATCTAGATTAATTATTCATCATAAATTCGAACAAGAATCTTATTTTACCCAACTTTGTCATATTTTTAAAAATACCATCATAGATTGTAATGAGATAGTCATCAAGAAAAGTTATAAAAAAGATAACCATCAAAAAAATGCAACATGTGACAATAATAAATAGTCATGAAATCTTGATATATTCTATGACTTTCATTTTTTGTCATATATTTGAAATGACATCTTTTAAAAGGTGGACAGACTATTTAAAAATTTGGTGCACTTTTGAAAAGTTTTGACTTTATGTGTATGTATCTGCAGATTGTAAACTTTATCTCCATTTCCCTTTCATCTCATTGCATCCACACCATCTTGAGTTCCTAACACACTCCCAGCCCCTCTCTCCTCCGCCCAGCCACGCTCTCTCTCCGTTCTTGTCGGGGTAAGTTTTACCACCTCTTTCTATGCTGTCCAGATTTATGGTGAGTCATCTCTCACATCTCTGGTAAGAGTTCAAAATATGACCACCTCATTTGTTGTTTTTTATTTTTTGATGCATCTTTTTGTTTCTTATAAATGCCTCTCTTTTTTTTTTTATTTAGATCTTGAAGACTCCCAATTGAGGAATGCTAAGAGAACATAAGGATGCAATTGCCAAGGATGAAAGAAATGTTGAAGAAATGCTTTAGCAATAGTTTGGATAAAATATCTTGATTTGTCATTTGCAGGTCATTTTCATAATTTGATGCTTGTATTGTTGTATGGAATTTATATTGTACAATGAAATACTATATTTATTCAAGCCAAACTACATTATGAAATTTTTTTTGTGACATTTTGTTGAAGCAATCTATGACGAATACTTTTGGCACAGATGGGTCAACAGAACAGTGCTGAAAGACTATACAAAGTATGACGTTTTCAAAAATTTAAGTGACAAAATATTTTATCACAAAATAAACATTTTAGTAATGGTAGTTTTTTGTCATATATTGGCCTGCCTGGGCAGGCAACCTAGCTACAACTTTTGTGACAGTGGAAATTTTTTTTGACACTAGTTATACTCTGTTGGCGCAAATACTGTAACAATGGTTATGAAAAATATTTTTTGTCACAGAAATTAACCTTTTTGTAACATTCGTGCTTCATCATATAACATTAAATTTGTTTTGACATATGTCAATTATGTCCGGTTAAATATTAGAGTTCGAGTCTCACCAACTATAAGTTGTGTAGGTTATTTGTAGATTTGTGGAATTTGATTCAATGGTCATGTTGTTTTTTATGTTTTTAGATAGTTGCACCAACTGACTCTTTTTTTTGCAAAAAAAAAAAAAAAAAGCATAGATATAGACGATGTCTACACATGTATAACAATATTGGTAGTTGTTGGGTTGAAATGTAGAGTTCAAACTCATATATCTATGCGATATTAGTGTTTTATAATTAAATCTTCTTGTTCTATATATACTACTGCTATCTATAGTGTTCATTTGGTCTCAAAATTGGCACATTTAATTCAGGAAAATTGAGGGGGAGGAGGAGCTAATCACTTTTTGGTGAAATAAAAAGGAAAAGATATACTGTGCCTTCCACTTCCAGTCCACTAAATTGCCTATTGGCCTCGAGTAGGATTCAATTTCCTTGGCGGGTATATTTTGAACTAGGTGAAATGTACATCATCTATAATAAAATATACACTACTCAATAATACTTAGTAGAAACTAAGCATGGTGTAAAGAAAAGTGACAGACTTAGGATTTTATGCAAGTCCGGGTTAATATAAGACAATTAAGTAAGTGAACTCAATATACACACAACAATCATATTAGAAATAAATTTAAATAAATTAATACATGCAATCTATATATTTACATATATAAATGAGAATTTAAGAAACAAAGTCAAAGATATGAAAGACATTGAGTTAACTTTGTTCAGTTAGCCACCAGTTAATCACAGTCTAAATTCACTGCAACTCCACTGAAACTTTTTGTCTACTGTTCAGTTAAATTTTTTGTTCAATTAGCCATTAGTTAGCCACAGTCTAAATTCACTGAAACTCCACTGAATAATAGTAACCACAATTTCCTCACAAATTATAAACTAGTTTTATAATTAGAAAAATCACAATTATGCCTGGAATAGCAAATAATTAGAAACATCACAATTTCCTCACAAATTGTATAATCATAGTAAACAACACAAATTCACAATTGATAGAGAATTAGATTCACATATTTGTGATTATGCCTGGTCCTGGAATAGCAAATAATTAGAAACATCACAATTTCCTCTAACTGTTTGGTTCACTGATTTCATTATTAGTAGGCATAATCACAAATTCACAATTGACTAAGAAACTATTTACAAATCAGTGGTAGAGAATTAGAGATTCACAATGCTGGGTGAATTGTGAGTAGCTTCTCTGCCGCGCCTAGCCGCAAATCGCAGGCCACCGCCCAACAACCTTGGGACCCTTTGCAGCACCGATTGCCGATCTGTCGGCCTCTTCACCGACCTTGGCCTTGTGCCTCAATCCGCAGGCCGCAACCCTCCGCTGCAGCCCACTCTGCCGCTTCCAATCCGCCTCCGCCCTTGGCCGCACGCCCGCTCCGCCGACCGCCGCTGCAGTTCGCCTCCGTGGGCTGCAGCTTTGCCCTCCGCCCTCCAGCCTCTACCTGCAGTTCGCTTTCGGCCTCCGGCCCTTCGCGGCTCCACCTCTGCGAGACCACGACGAACCAAATTTGCGCCTCCGCCTCTTGAGGTTTGAAGCTTTGAGTCTTTGATGTTTTTTGTTATTGAGTTGGGCCAGAATTCCAGATGGGCTGCAATTTGCGCAGCCCAAAATGCGCCGACAGCACAGGGTGTGAGGGCCGCGGGCGAGTGATGAATGAGGGCAGCACGGGCGCGCGCGGCGGAGTTTCTTCCTCCTTTGTGGCACAGGCGCACAGCTTCCTTGCTCGATCAGTCCCCTCCGTTGGGGGCCGGAGAGCGTAGGCAAGCAACGGAGCGGCAACGACGACGCGGGTGGGTGCTGGAAGCGGGACCAGATTCCAAAGGATGAGACTTGAGAGGAGAGGGGGTCCTGGGGTTGCAAGCAGTATAGCCAGGGCGCTAGCCCCGGTTAGGGCTGGACAAAAAGATTGAGGCTCGCGAGCTATCCGGGATCGGATCGAAGATCGGCTCGAGTCCTTAACGAGCCGAGTTCGAGCCTGAGATGAAGCTCGAGAGCGAACTCGAGCCGAGCCCGAGCCTTCCCGAGCTCGCTCGAGCTCGGCTCGATAAAAATCAAATCACCATTCCCCTGCCAATCAAATCACCATTCCTTCTCTCCTCCACAACGCCACAACGCCACCGCCGCCTCCTCTCCTCCCCGCATCGCCGCCGCCTCCTCTCTTCCCCCCACGCCATCGCGCCCACCTCTTCTCCCCGCTCGGCGCCGCCTCTCCTCCACGCGCACGGCGCACCGCCGCCTCCTCTCCACGCGCTGCCGCCGCCACCTCCTCCCCTCCCCACGCCGCCGCCGCCTCCTCCTCTCCTCCCCGCGTCGCAGCACCGGCGCTGCCTCCTCCTCTCCTTCCCACTCGCTGCTGCCGCCGCCTCCTCTCCTCCCCACGCCGCAGCGCCGCCGCCACCTCTCCTACCTACACTGCAGCGCCGCTCCGCGTGGAGAAGAGGAGGCGGCGGCAGCGAGCGGGAAGGAGAGGAGGAGGCAGCGCCGGTGCTGCGACGCGGGGAGGAGAGGAGGAGGCGGCGGCGGCGTGGGGAGGAGAGGAGGTGGCGGCGGCGGCGCGTGGAGAGGAGGTGGCGGTGCGCCGTGCGCGTGGAGGAGAGGCGGTGACAGGGAAAAGGGGAGGAGGCGGCGGTGGACGACGACAACGACGACGAGGAGGCACCGGCGCCGGCGGCGGCTCCAACATTCACGACAGTGGCTGCGCTTTTGTCGAGCCAAGCTCGAGCTTTGTCGAGCTTACTTCAATTCGAGCCCGAGCCCAGTTCGAAGCTCGTTAAGATTTCGAGCCGAGCCCGAGCCGAGCCCAGTACAGTATCGAGCTCGAGACAAGCCTGCCTGGGCTCGCTCGAGCTCGGCTCGTTTCCAGCCCTAGCCCCGGTAGCCCCGTGCTGGATTCGCCCCTGGTAATGAATGTACATTAATTAACACAAAAGTTTAAATCATATAAGACTAAATATACATTATTGGAAAGGGAAATTGATTGTGTATTATTGAAATTTGGTGTGTAGTATAATCTGTCACTAATTTTTGATTATATGTTATATATTATGGCTTTTGTTTACCTAATATGCCATTTTTGACCATAAATAGTAGAATCTTAGTCGGAACCCACTAACACAAAACAGACAAATATTCTTTTCTTTTTTTTTTCTAAGCCCAAGTTAGATAAACATGTCAAAAGAATAGCAGCTCTCAAGATTAGAAAAAGAAAAGAAAAACAAACTTCTGAGGCCCCCTCGCCTGAATTACTCCCGGCCCAACAGTACCCCTAGGCCTCCCCACTCCCTCTTTAATCTTAGGGCTTAGGTCGTACGGCCCGTATTAACAGCCCAAATTGTTTTGTCTCATAGCAATTTTTCACACTTAAGAGTTCGCTTCCTTTCTTTACCTAGTTTTTATGGATGGACAAACTAGTTTATATGTACAAGTCTTGCAAATTGCAATAGAAAAGACAGGTTCTGGTTTCTTTGACCAAAAAAGTGTAAAAGAAAAAAAAAAGACCCTTGAGTTAAACGTCTTAAAATGTTTTTTTTTTCTAGACCACAATTCAAGATATGGCAGGTGATCGGAGTGGTTTGGGAAAAATGTCGTTAGCATATGCAGGAGAGAAATTTGACTCTCCGTCACAGGTTAGGAATTCCTTTGCTATTTGAGTAATCTAGTTGTGCAAAACACTAATTGAACATTGCTTCCAAAAACACATACTTTGAAGTCAGTAGTAGTAGTAGTAATAATAATAATAATAGTATGTGACATTAAATGTATTATGTTTGCTGTGCGAGTTAACAAATTTTCACATTATTTGAGACACCATATTAATTTTGATGTGTATAATTCTCACACTAGTTGATAGAAAAATAAAGGAAATCTATGCCACATATTTTTTGAGTCCAAATTATAACGAGCATGGTAATCAAATGTATCTTAGAACTCTATGCCGTTGAGGCAGAGTTGCTTTGATAGGCTGCGATGCGAATCTCTCTCCTGTTTTCTGTCTCCTATTTGGCATGTAAGCAGCGGCAACAGCAGTGCATTGCAGATGGCTTAAGAAATGTGTTATAATTATTTGAAAAAGTATATTGTCTGATTGCACTGAATTTTGTCTAGTTATATTAATTATAGACCCATATAAAAACACTATAACATTTTAAAATTAGTCAAGAAAATTCTAAAATTCCGACAATAATCGAAAAATATCTATTATATTCATCATATATGTATAATGGTATAGATTATCATTAAAAATCATAATCAAAACTAAGATTATCTCTATTATGATATAAATTTATGTGGAAATAGTACCTAAAATTAATTATATCTTTATTATGGTATTAAAAGAAAACATGTCTCCATTAAATGTGAATAAAATTTTGAATCATATCGACATTATTCACACATAGAATGTTGTTGGGTTTTCGGTATTGGAAAAACATGTCAAGATTAGTTCAAGAAAAATTCTTTAAGAATTATCATTTTTTCACTTTGGATCGAGGTGGATCATATTATTAGTTCGATCGGGATAATGTGTGTCCTATTGTAATCCTTTTCTCTGAAAGTCTAACCCCAGCTAGATACAACGCATGTAAAACCAACAAAGGCAGGTGGAGGGGTGGCCATTGACTTTTGCACGCTCCTGTCATTGTTTCGACTTTCGACACTCGGTGATGAGCTGATCGAATCTGATACATAAGGCCTACACGTTAATGATGTGAAAATACTGATAGAAACACACTTTTTTTTTCAGCTTGTTTTAGGATAGCCCATGCATTGACCAAGAATATTAGTGTTTGGTTTAGAGATTTACGTGAGCAAATCTATCAGAACTCCGAAGTGGGTAGGGAAGAAAAAAAAATTCAGACATATATTTTCATTTAGTGTCTACTTTGCAATGATATCTTCTATTTTATTTAAGAAAAAACAGAAAGTGTTTTTCTTACATTCAACCAACCGTGCATAATTTAAGAGTCTGTTTAGGTGTCTTAAAAATTTTTCCTAATAAGAACAAAATCTACTTGAAATATACACACATCATAAAATTCTCTTTTATTAGATTCTAATAAGATTAGCCTGTTTGGGTATTTAGCATATTTTCTTATGAAAAAAAATTATATGCCATAAGAGAATCCCAAAGTGCTGCAAAGTCGCCGCTAAAGTTAGATCCCGATAAGTCTTTGAATATAAATAGATAAATTTCCCAGATTTGCATGTTATGATTATAATCAATTCCAAACAAAACTAGGACAGTAACACAAGTACGATCGATCTAGCAAAAATAAAGCACAACACAATAAGAAACAAAATAGAACAAAAATAATTGCAGAGAGATGTATTCCCAGGCAGGTTGAGGGGAGAGAGAGCATGCAGTACGAGAGAGATATATATCTGGCCACTCACTTTGCACTCATGTAATCGGCCAGGAAAAATAAAATGACCTCTTCACCTAAGTTACCAAATCCCTTAGTTAGGAAGTTTATGGGATTGGGATCTCTATCCGAGTCTTTTCAAACTAATATAAAGACTTATTTTTGGTTCCTAATCCTAATAATCAGATTTCCAACAGAATCAAAGCCAATCCCCCTCACCCAAACAAGGTTTAAATGGTCTAGATTGATATGAAAAAAAATTGTGCTAGTTAGTCATCTCATAAAAAATTATGAATTTCTTCTCTACCTAGATATAGACTATTAATTTTTGATCTAAAAATTAAAATAGAGAAAAAGGCAGATACTTTTCCTCTCTGCCTATGATTCCATTTATTAATATTTGTGTTCCATTTCTTGAGTTCTAGCTCTCCATGATCTGCACTAAGTGTTTTGATCCACATCTCATTTAGAGAAAAATATAGTTGAACATATAAAGGGACAACACGTAAGTTGCACTAGAAAAACACTGAATACATTTAGTTTGAGTTTACATTTTTTTTTGCTTGAGTTTAAGGTGAATTGGATATTGTCTAGTTGGGTTGGTTCATAAATTAAAACAAATTTATAGGTTGAATGTAAAAAAAATTATTTTAACTTCTATAGGAAAATTTTGCAAAAAAAAATAATCGTTTGTTTAATTAAGCTATATTGGGTGCTAAAGCCGATTTTCTTGACTCTTAAGTGTACCACGTAGATATATGGGTTATTTGATTGTCTGTATTAACTCAGTTTGACTTATTGATGCAGAATCATTGGAAGACTGGGTTGTTTGGTTACCTGGGTTCTATCAAAGAGTCAGACTAGGGATGCAAAAGTAGTGGTAGGGTTAATCTCATAGAGAAATTCAAATTGAGTTTCTCACTGAGTCAAATCCACTTAATGTCATCTATTATAGATAAGAAAGTTCATCCCCACTGAGGTGCTATTGTTGGCAGAATCTTGCTCCTTGCTACGCCACATCGCCGTTCTTGCTGCGCCATTCGATGGCTTGCTTTGACGCCTCCGATTTGTCCACGCATCGTGGTAGGTGAGCTGCATGGCGTTGCTTTCCGATTGACCCCCGTGGTTGCCTTCGTTGTGGCTGTTGGATCCTTTGTTTTCGCGGTCTAGATCTCTCTTCTGGATGTGGTTGCCTTCATCGCCACTGTGTTGTTCTTTTTTACTCCATTGTGCCTGCGGCGTTCCGGCCTTGTTGGTGGCGGGGGGAGCAGCAATGGTGGGGGCGTCGGCGGTGGGGGGTGGAGCAAAAAAGAATGGCACCCGCGGCCACCCGTGGGTCACGATCTCGGGGATTGGGCAACCTGGTCCGTTAATGGCAACTCTCCATCCTTGAGAGATCGTGACCTGGTCCGCCAATGGCGATGGAGGAGGGGGCGGTGGCGGAGACCTGCGACAGCCACGCTGCATCGGCGGTGGCAGGGGGCGCCGCGACAGTCTCGTCATTAGCGTCGGCGCAGGTGCAGAAGCACCAGCGGCGCGTGCGGTGATGGCGGGGGGGGGGGGGGGGGGTGGGGGTGGAGCAAAAAACAACGGCACGCGCAGCCACCGCGGGTCACGATCTCGGGGATTAGCCGACCTGGTTCATTAATGGCGATGAAGGAGGAGGCGGTTATAGCTTCTAGGCCCCTAAAGAGTGTTTTGGTAATTAATGACAATTATAAATGTTGAACTAACGTTACCTGTTAAGTTGTGTCAAGATCAAACTCAAAAGACAGGATAATGAAAGACAAAGAAAGAGCTATATGATGAAGAAAAGACAATGAAGAAAGAGGCAAAGGTACGAAATAGGGTCTTTTTCCTTTTTTACCGGTCTAAGGTGATTAAAAAAGAATTTTGACCGGATTTTAGGATAGTCGCCGTACTATTAAGAGGAGCATATGGTGTATCACGAAATACTTCATCTATGTGCCACAAATCATAAAATCAACTTGCATTGCATACTAGAAGGTCATATACTTTAAAATGGCTTGTTTCAACTCATTTCTGCCAAACTCTGTCTCAGTTGGTCTGACCGATTGTTGTCCGGTCTGACCGAATAGATGGACTGATCGAATTGGGTTTCGGACTGACCGACGTTATGTCAAAGTGTGTTTTCTTTTTATAAAAGTCGGTCTGTCCGTAGTTAAAATCTAGGTCACTCTCCTGGTACTCCATGACCTATCTTTCTGAAGTATTTTGTGTTATGACCGTCTGACCGTTTGTTAGACCGGTCTGACCGAGTTTTTGAACTACGGTCTGACCATATGACCGGTCTGTCCGTATTTATCGGCCTGACCGTATAACGTGTCCAGAAACTATGTCGTCTCTGGACAGTTTCATGGTCTGACCGCATTTGGCTCCGGTCTGACCGTGAATGTGCTTGACCAGGGTAGGTGAGCATTAATTGCGCCTGTTTAATGTCGTTGCAATTGCGGCGGTCTGACCGGGCTTATACCTGCGGTCTGACCGCCAAGTGATTTTTTTCTCCCAACGGCCTGTAACGGCTATATTTATTGTGGGGGTTCTATATACTCCCATGCACGGCCCTGTTCACAACTTTTGGCATATTTGTGAACATTGTCATCCTCCTTGTGAGCTTAAGCAAGTTTCATACACTCTAGGGTTCTAATTCTTGAATTTGTGAGAGTGTGCATTTGAGATCTTCTAGTGCATTGCATTTAGATCACTAAATCAATCTTGTGGCACTAGAAGAAGGTTAAGTGATCATCACCGGCTTGTTACTCGTGGAGTTTACCGGCTCGTCGATAGCTAGGAGGAAGGTTTTGGAGAGCTCTTCAAGGAAGATTGTGAAAAAGCCTCAAAACGTCTTGTGAAAGGGTCGAGCACGCCTTGCCGGAGCTGTAAAGTGCATCATTAGTGAAATCGAGGTTTGGATAACTCATCACACTAATCAGGCTCGAGATCTAGGTCACTTCTTGAGAGAAGGTTGACTAAATAGAGGAGCGGTTAGAGATTTGAGTTTGCCTCAACATGGATTACGGGTGATCGGCAAATCACCGAGACCACGGGATATATCCTTGTGTTAAATTGTTCTTTGTTCATCTTGTTTTAGTTATTTGCTCTTATTTACTATTAATTGCTTGATTATTTGTTAATTTGTTAAAATTGCCTATTCACCCCCCCCTCTAGTCGATATCCTAGATCCCTTTCAGCGGTGGCGGAGACCTGCGGCAGCCACGCTGTGTCGGCGGCGATGGGGGGCGACGCGACAGCCTCGTCGTCGTCGTCGGCGTCGGCGCAGGCGCGGAAGCACCACCAACAACGCCACAAGCTGGAGGTGTACGCTGAGGTCCTCAGCCGCCTCCAGGACGCTGGCTTGCCCGAGGCACACGCGCAAGGCTTCGACGATGAGCTTTGGAGCCACTTCGACCACCTCCCCGCCCGATCCGTCTGCCCGACCCTTTGATGTGTGATGTAATGTTCTTGCTGCTATTATGGTCGTGGTAGCGGCGGTTCGAATTGATTTGGTCCTAGATTTGTTTGTAGGTATGCAATGGATGTGAATGTGGAGAGGGCGGAGGTGCACAAGGGCCTGCTAGAACAGGCGAGAGATCCGGTGGTCGGCCTTCGCTATGCGTGTCGTGCAGGTAAGATCTTCCTTACAAAAGAGTTGTTCATGCTACTCGTCGTGATGTGATAAGTGGTCGTGTCGTCTCAAAAACTTCTCGTGTTCGTTTTGGTCAAATAATACAAGGTCTGCTAATGACTCTTCATCAGGGCCGTGCACGTCGTCGCCGCATTTGTGGCCAACTGTTCGAGCGCTTGGTCCACATGCAATCGATAGCCCAATTGTTTCCCACAGTCGACCAAACCGCTTGCTGTTCCCCGCATTCGACCAAAACCCTGTTGTCCAGTTCGACCAGTGGACAAAATTGACCACAAATCGTGACTGGTAATTCGACCATAACTGTTTTTTTTTGGGTGACCACATTTATGTTTTGATGAATTGATCAGATTTTTTTTGCTGTTGCGACCGACTATTTGATGACCAAAATTGCTATCACAACTAACAAAAAAAATGATTTGCTCTTTTGCTGCTGCGACTAATACTTATGCTGATCAAAATTGACGACAAAAAACAAATTTCGACTAGACGAACGCTGCTTCTTGGACCAAAACCGTTGATTCGACCAAGTTTTTTTAGCTACGACGCCCATATAAACACAAACGATACTACCCAAAAAAAAAAGCAAAACGTCGGTTTGATCAAGCAAAAAAATAGGTCATCTTTTGCGGCCAGTTCGTCCTGTGAAAGTCCTTTTACGACCACATCGAACTCCGTTTCAATTATACAACCATTCCTTTTACTGTCACAACCACCATCTTTACAATCATGGCCAATATTTTTACTATCAATACAAGTCCTGGTCATGATCTCTCAGCTTAAAACTGGTCGTGTAGGCGCAACCCTGGTCATGGTCGTCCATCCAAAACGAATGTACCTGAACAGTTCTGGTCATAGTCGCCCGTTTCAAAGTTGGTCGTATCAGCCCACGTCCCTGGTCGTCTCGGCCAGTTCAAAAAATACCCACCCTGTTCATGGTCGTCCATCTCAAAAACTAGTCGAATCAAGCCAAAAACAATCACGACCAAAAAACTGTTCAGACTGGTGCACTCCAAAATTGATCATATCAGTTCTTTATACAATATCTTATTATCTAGAAACTTATTTCCTCAATACTCGCGGCAACACGCGGGGTCTAGCTAGTTATTAGAAGGGTGATTCACACATATTAAAATTTTTTAAGATGGATTAAATTGGATTAAGGATTATTAAAGTAGATTGAGGGTCATTTAGTAGCAACAAAGACAAATTAATAATTATAGATAATTTTTTAATTCATATATCCAAACTTGTATCACTCATATAGTCAATTAAACAATATCTTATCTCATTCTGCATCAACTCATACAACTAACCAGATAACCTCTAGTTGTATCACCTCATCTTGTCCCGACTAATCAAATCCGTCCCACTTAACCAAATTGGATAAATACAGACAACCAAATAACCCCATATAGCCTCCTGAGAACCAAACACCCCAATAGAGTGGCTCTTGAAGGACTCTTTAGAGGAGAGAATAATAAAAAAAATATTTGTGTATTGATTAAAGAAGAGAGAAGGAGTTAGAGAAGAACTCACTATGAAAATCAAGAAAAATGTCATTACTGTGCATTTGATGCCCTGTGAGGTGTTGACACCCCCTATGCCGCCAAGGTGGCAAATAAAATGTCTGTCGAGTGCTGTCATTGGAGGCAATCTTATACTCCTTTATTTATAGTTCGAGCATATGTCCGTGGGTATGATTAAGAAAAATGAAAAGAGCTATTATTGCTTAAGGGCATGCGTGTTTGACATAAGTTTAAACTTTTATAATAAATTGATTTATTAGAACTTCAATTTAGAAGTTTGATAAATTATCTTCCATCAGATTCAACTTATTAGAGACTTCTAGTTTAAAAGGTTTAAATTTATAGGATAAATTTTGAAATAAGTTAATTTTTGTCTTAATTTTAGTTCATAAACCCATAAAATTAAATAGAAAATCGGCCAAACATACCCTAGATCTACTGTAGCAAGATCTTGGTAGTTCAAAGATTTTGGAGTGATTTTTAAAGATGTCTTCTAAAATGAGGATCGCTTTGCAAAATTCAACATTTTCATAGGTCACAAAAATCAGGCGAATTTGTACGTGTGCAAAAGTAGAACGTGCATGAACGTACCGAAAATCGAAAACTAGAGCAGTACAGCTAGCACGTAGGTATATATGCCCATTAAGTTAAAAAGCCGCCTGGTTTTTATAATGTTTGGATTATTGATCAGAAATCAATATTTCAAATATCATATTAAGGTTAGCAAGTGAGAATTTTCAAATCTTTTGCGCGATAATTGAGCACCCAAATCTCTCTCACTTTAATGTGGATTTTTTGAACCCTGATAAGATAATTGAGATGCCTGGATATATTTTAGATTCTAATCTAGAGGATTTAAGCATTTTCCATACTCAAAGTTAAGATCGATGAACTTAATTTTCACCATATGTAGGTCCTTGTAACTAGCTCAATTTTCATATAAGTCCTTTCAATTTTTTTAATCTAAGTCAAGAATTTTTAAAAATCTGTTTCAATTAGATCGCTAACCAGTAATTGAACTAAAATGATGAAGGAAAATTTTGTTCTATGCCATTGAAAACTTCTTAATTGTGATCTATTAAGTTGATAAGACAGAGTAAAACCCACATGTCAATAAAACACTTAATACTACATACAAAATTTTAAAAATTTATATTGATATAAAATAGTTTACCCCAAGAATGAATGATGTGGCATGTGCCACATATCATTATGCTCCACGGTGGATGCCTCGTGGAAGTTAACAAAACATAAACCTCGGGAGAAATCACAAAAAAATTAAAAAAAATTTATGCTAATGGATTTTTTTTTAAAAAAAATGATATCTATATCAACTTATATGTGACATCCATTGTGGTGCAAAATAATATGTGACATGCCACATTATTTATTTTGTTCCACAGTGAATGCATGCTTATGCAACCTGTCCAATCACATAAATTGGTAATTTCTCACAAAAATTAAAAATTAAAGTTTAATTTTTTGCACTTGATCCACATGTCACAGTTTTCTAATCCAACAGAATGCTCACTTATATGGATATCTTCTTTTCTTAAATGGAAAGTCATGAGTTTTTTTTATAAATAATTCATAAAAAATAAATAATTACAAAAATAACTCACAGTTCCAAAAATTTATAAAAATAGTCTGCCACATCAGTCTGTCGAGTCCTGAGAATTCGACAAGCTACATGTCGTGTGGGAGAGATTTGTCGAGTGCTGAGGACTCGACAAGCTGCTTATCGAGTGCTGGGCACTCGACAAGTCTCACCTCGACCGCAACCAACCTCTAACGACGACCAGAGGCCGTGATCAGCCTCTAACGACCACCAGAAAGCACGAGCACTAGTTTATCGAGTGCCCAGCACTCGACAAGGGGTTTGTCGAGCCCTGGGCACTCGACAAGCCCCTCCAATAGTTTGTCGAGTTCTCAGGACTCGACAGGCTGATGTGGCAGGTTGTTTCTACAAAATTTTAGAAATATAAGTTATTTTTGTAATTATTTATTTATGTGGATTATTTATTTTATGTGCAATCTCTCCATTACTGTAACGGATATATTATACGTCTCAGTCAGCCATTATAAGAAACTGTTTTGTCAAACGTTGATATCTCTAGTTCTCCCTAGTATCTAGTGATATTTGATAAAAGTATATGCATAATAAAAGCCAAGTAGTAGTAAGCTAGACATATTTCAGGTTTTCGAGAATTTACTATCTAGTAGTAGTTTATAGGTTGACAAGTTGCTATCTTATGTGATCGACACATATGTAAATTTTTTATATCAATCTATAGTTAAATTTATGATGTAACAAATGTTGTCAAATGTCAAAATTCAAAGTCAATAGTTGATAAAATTTGAGACTCCAATTCCCCACTTTTATTTTTGTGTGTGTTATAAAGTTGGTGATGTGCAAAGGATGCTGAGTTTATGAAAAGTATACAACAACAGGAACAGCAAGTCAAACATTGAATAATGATTTATAGGTAAAGTCCGGGAATTGTCTGATTCTCGACCGGTTTCTGGAAATTAGTGGAGTTGGAGAACTGTTCAAAGTCGCTTTTCTAAACCTTGATTCTAAATATCTGTTGAGATGAAATCATTTTCCAATAATCTGTTAATACTATCCTAGAATTGTGATGAGAACCTTGCCATAGGGGGCGTCTCAGTTGTAGTATAATCACCATCAATCGATGAGAAGAATATATAGCTCAATTTACAACAGTAGATGTTTGCAACAGCTTCCCCACTTACTTGCGTACTGTTATTAGTTCTTACGTTGCATTGCAAGCTTTGTTTCTATTTTCTGCAAATGGATGCAAGGTATTGTGTCAGAGTTAAAATTGTAAAATCAGAGATACGTATATGATTGACAAAGATAGCAAAGATGGAAGGATCAAAAAAATCAAGGGAGAATCGAGGGATAAAAAAAATCAAGTAGGGGAAGTAGAAAATTTTTTTAATGAGATTTGATACAGTTATTATTATTTCAGTAGAGTCTCTTTTTTAAATATATAGTAATAAATTTTTTTAAAAATCTGTGCAAATTTATTATAACAGAAATAATTTTATATAAAAAATCTGAGTAAAGTCTCGTGCCCCCACATAACCCCATACCCCTCCGCTACTGAAAATAGTAAAACTAAATTATTACTAAATAACACATGAATAACAAATTTTAATATAATGATATACTAATATTCACTATAACAAACTGAGTATTATACTAATTGAACCATCGACTGATTGCGACAAACCATCCTCTATAGTCTATAACAAGTAACCAAGGAGCTTAATTCCTTTAGATCTCAGAAGAGATGCACCTCTTTCTTGCCGAAACAAACCGACCTCCTGGTCTTTCGGGTACCAATTAATCCACAGGACATTCTAAATCCATCCATCAAATCGTAGGAATGACCTCTCATGTCTCATGCCGTCCCTCGTCCTTACATTTTACTAATGTCTTTGTCTAGCCATGTCAACTATTGAGTGTAGTATTATCTCAGTTTACGAATACACTCAACACATTATTTTAGTTTTCTACATAATTTTTTATAATATAGTAAATGTGTTTGTATCTAAATAATTAATAGTCAAATCGAATTATAATGATTTTGAGAACTTTAAGAAAATAGAATAATATTTTATTTTAAAAATTTAGAATGATATTCTTTTAAGAGGATTTTTTTAGAATTCAAGTAATCAAAACAGTATATTACATATAAAAAGTGCTCCTATTAATTCTAAGTTATAACTTTGATATTTTGCAACTATGATAATTATTACTCACTCAAATCTCAACCACTCCACACTAACAAATAATGAGACAATAAAAGTATTATCTCTATTCTTTAATAAAATATTTAATAGAGAAAATATGGACAAAATATACCTAGAAAATACAAAATAACAACCATTTGTAAACAAGGACACTTCTCTCTCCCGGTGACGCCAGCCGCACCCCTAACATTTTTACTTCTTTCAATATCTTCCTAAATTTTAAATGCACAGCGAAATTATACGCAAGACATCTCTATTATCACCTTCAGAATAATTAAGTTCCTCTATTTGAAAATAAAGCAAATAAAGTCTGATCTAATTCTATATTAATTCTGTTAAAATTTAATTGCTGTCAAGTGGGCTCCTCAAATATTAAATATTAGTCTTGATAATCTAGACTCACGTATTAGTATCTCAATATTACAGAACTAACGTAGAACTAGACAAGTGAGCTACAGAAGGACAAGTTTGCTTCAATTGTATGATCTTCGGGGCAATTTTGCCATTTGAAATATTCTATTCGATATTGCAGTAAATCTTCTTGAACTCCTCCAAGTGTTTCTCAAACAAAGAGACATAAGCCTCGATGCTGCCGTCCCCAAGAAAGGACGGCACCAAGAAGAGCGTGCCTTCCATGGGCAAGTAGGACGGCATGAAGTAGAACGGGCAGCCGCCGCCGAAGTCCAGGTCGTAGAAGTTGATGCCCAGCCAGCTGTCCATCTCCAGGTCCGGGCACAGCACCACCTGGGACTCGTCGGCGGTGGAGACGAGCCCCTCGGCCTCGACGGCGCCGGAGCTCGCGAAGTCCACGAACGAACGGAAGTAAGCGTCGTCGGCGCGCGCGACGGCGCGATGTATGAGATCGGCAGCATGGCTCACCGCGCGGCGCGATAGCTCAGCCGCATCACTGCGTGGGAACGCCCAGAGCACGACGTTGCCGAAGTACTCCTGCGGCACGGGCGGGCGCATGCGCGCGCGCCCGTTCACGGAAATGCGGAGGCGGGTGGTTTGGCCGGCGGCCAGGCCGCGCGCTGTGGTCACCGCGCGCCACAGGTGCGCGACCACGCTCTCGAACGTGGTGTACCCCCGCGACGGCGGTGGGCATGCCGACGATGCCTTCGCCTTGAGCCGGGTCACGAATTCCTTGGTGAAGTGCACCTTGTGGACCTTGATCTTGTCATGCGCCACCGCGCCGACCTCGTCATCAATGACATCGGCGCGCTTCTTGGCTACCGTGTACTCGGTCTCCCTGTGCGGGAACTCGAGGAGGGGAGGGTCGCGCGGCACGAACCGGGTGCCCCGGTCGCAGATTGGGATGGGGGCTATGGGCAGCCGCCGTGACGCGAGGCCCCAGGCGACGAGGAAGCCACTGGTCGCCTGCCCGTCGGCGACGCGGTGGTGCGCCGTGAAGCCGACCACCAGCGAGCCGCATGCGAACCGGGTCAGCTGGACCTGCACCAGCTCCTCCACGGGGCCGTCGACGCACGGGTGCAGCCGGAGGAGCTCCAGCGACGGCTTGAACGGCATCGACACCGCGAGCGGCGCGTCCACCGACGCCTCGACGAAGCGGGCGCCCTTGTCGTTGAGCAGCACAGATGGTCCGCCGTCGGGCCCCTCTCCGAGCCTCCCCGACCACTCCCGGTACACGGCGAGGGCCCTGGCCAGGCCGGCCTCCAGCGCCGAGTTCGGAGGGCTCGGCGGCCGGAAGGCGTAGATGACGGCAATGTGGACGTCGTAGGTGACCATGTCGAACACGTTAAGCGGCACGCACTCGTCGGTGCTCGGAGCCTCACCATCGTACAAAGGCTTCACCAGCTTTGAGCTCTCAACCTTAACCTTCATGTTGCTATCTATATTGTCTACGTACTTGTGTTGTGCTATATGTGCATGCACTGCATGCACGACACGAATGTGTGTCTTTTGAGCTAAAGAGAGAAAAGCTTGTATGTTTCTTGCTCTATCTGCTGGCTTTACCTGGAACCAAAACATACATATATATACATATATAGTCATAGATATGTGAAAAGAGATCCGAGTCTATGATCATATCGATGGGTTTGAAATCTTGAACGGGTCGTACATATTTATATATATGAATATATATTGCTAGTGCCATGCATGATAGAGTGCGCTTATATGGCTAGCCAGCTTATGGCATCTATCTTTTTGTCGTCTCGATGGTAACTACAAAGGATAAAAATGCTTTAATTCGTCCAGTTTGTCATATATTTTAATAAACGAATGAGCTGACCGATAATTTGTTTGTGTGTACACAAAAAAAATTCCATTATTAACGCGCGGTTGGACCTTTTCCGGGCAGGAGAGGGAGGGACGGTAAACCATTGTCTTGCTCCCTGTTTACACACTTAGGACAAGTGCTCGCTCCGTTTTTTTTTTTAAAAAATGACCTATCTCTATGCTATCGTGTCATCAAACTTTTTTAGTTTGATATATTTATAAATATTTAAATTATCCAAACAAAAACGATATAATTAGATTAGTAGTAAAAAATGCTTTCATAATATTTATTTTTTATAATTTTTACTAATATGGTATAATAAGAATTATTGGTCAAAATTATAAAAATATTTTTATAATATTTTTCAATATTTTTACTAACATATAAATTAATAGTCAAAATTATTCATTAGAGACCATAAAAAATCAAACGTAATAAGTTTTTTAAGGTAAAGATAGTAATTTCTTAAATTTTATTGTATAATATATGATGTGTATATAAATTGATTGTTATGCTTCCTATTTAATTTTATTCACATATTCAATCTTTCCATCACTTGTAACTAATCTATCACAACAACATTTTCAATCGATGTGGTCTTATATTCCATAATAGAAGAAATATGATACATGGTTTTGAGAGTCAGACAGGAATAGGCTCACAACCCCATTTTTTTAACTGAAAGACGTAGACACCATGAGCTCACATACTTGATTAGTTATGATTAGGGTGGTGGAATTTTTTAAAAAAAAAACTTGCAATTTTTTTTTATCTTTGATGTAAAATTTTGTTTCATCTCTCTTCTGTCTCTTATTTCTCCTGCTCCAGTCACCACCATCCCCTCATCCATCTACAATCAACTGTAGAGTTGTCAATTAGTTATATCAAATTAAGTTTGTGTCATATTTAAGTATATTGGACCCATTAATTTATCATGTTAATCCTATCGATTTTTTTATTAAAATCCTATTTACTACATAACTAAAAATCCACATTGGTCATCTACAAACTCATTATAAGAAACCCCATTTATAAATCTAATTATATATTCTATTCTCATATCATGTCAATTTTGACAACTCCATCTGTGCCCCACCTAACACTCAATGATACTGCCTAGCTCAGTCATCACCAACTACCACCACTCAGTTAGTCCATGATGTTAAGAGTGAAAAGAAGATGTTAGGATGTGTGAATTCTATAAAAATTAGATCTAAATATACTAAAGATTTATCAAATAATAAGAAATTTTACATGTGTAACCTTGTCCAATAGGATACCTAAAAGGATTGATAGCTTAAAATTTAGGTATCAGCAATAACTTTCTTACTCCAACAGAATACCTATCTCGATTCCTATTTTAGATATTACTGTAGAGAATTGGTAAATTTAGGTATTTTCTCTCTCTATTTATATGTTTTTGGGGTTTGAAGATTCTGTTAGAGAGAGTAGAAATATAGGTATGTAATCTTTTTAAGGAGATATATATGAGGATATAAAGACCCAATTCTATTGGAGAAGGTCTAAATAAAAAATACCAGATCCCCACAAAAACCTTTTCTTTTGCATGCCTTTGTTTGAGGCAGCCATCCAGGTTGGGTGAAATATCTTTTGGATGCGCGGTAGTACGTACGTATACGTAGACCTGACTTGATCCAGGACCTCGTTTGGTCCATCATGCATGGTCAAAATTTGATGCCAATATCGGGGGATGAAAGTCTTGTGTGCTTTGTTTTCAGGAGAGCCAAATGCTCGTATTTCCACGTGTGTAGTGGAGGCATGTGTGTTGTGTGTGTAGTGGAGGCATGTGTGTTGTGTTTAGACTGAGTCTAATACATCAGCGTCTATATAGGTAGACTACTCAAAGAATATTTTAGTATATTCTATACCATACGTGCGAAACAACATTTGAAACACTCATCACTCTAATGTAAAGGTGTCTGAAAAGCCTCCACGCATGGGTCCACGAGTAAATTAAATATTTATTAGAATTTAGGTGATTTTAGTAAAATATAAATAATTTTTAATTCAAAAATCAAATATAGGTGATATTTGGTATTTATACGAAGATAATTCAAAGAGTTACAATTTTCAAAATATAATCAAAATCTAATTTAAACTAGATTAATATATAAATTAAGAAACAAAAATTGTATATAATTCTATAGAAATCGTGAAAGAAAAAAAATTTTGCAAGCCCCTCCCCTAACGTCTTCTCTTACTTACTTTCAAAAAAAATTTATTTTTTAATGCGGGTGCTGGACCGAGCGCCTCCGTTACACACAGCTTTATGTAGGTTAGCTTCCATGAGTATAGTCTATTTAAATATTGAGAATACAATATAGAATATATTTTTAGAGCATAAACTCTCGTTTTTTAAATTGCACAATGGATATTTTTTTCATGATGAATACTTATTTGATTATGTACATAATTTTAAGTTGTTTATTATATTATTTATAAAAAATATATCTTATAACTTTGTAATCATATAACATACTTCATCATTATTATTTTTTGTTAAATATATATTTTTCTTAGTTGTATGTTATATTATTTATGATAAATATACCTTAAAACTTAGAAAAGTGTAGATTATACTTTATTAAAAATGTTATACATCTTAATGAACAAAAAAGTATATATAGCATATTCGAATTTTATGAGTAAATACACCTAGGAGTATATAACCACTTTCTCTCTCTCTCACACACACACATAAATTATATGAGACCTAGTTTTTTCATCATCAAATTATGTGATTTGTGATTAGGATGTGAGGAGAACTACTCAATATGGATCACCAATGCATATCAACCACTTATTCATATAATCTAGCAGAAAAAAAGGATCTTATATTTTTATATGATATTAAGTCTTATAGAATTTGCTTCCTTTGACAATTGCATAAATACAGATTTAAAAATCAAATGGTGATAAGTTGATCAATCAGTGTGACATTAAGAATGTTTCGCTAAATATCAAGAGTAAAATCCTACCAATATGGGTAATCCCATGAGCTTGTTGTTTCCTGTCTTTATATGGTTATGCTACCCAACTCTTCCATGCAAATATATAGAAAATGCATGCGCATAACAGTGTTAATGGTTGTTAGGGTTCTAGACCCACATGGAAGTAAAACGCAAGAATCTTGTATCTGAATCTCCCGACTTTTATATATAGATGCAAAATCCCCCTTTCAAATTACATGCTACCAAAGGGCAAGCTGAATGCCAGAAGCAATAATGTCCTCTTTGCACAAATGCATTGTTAACCATCAATCACCAGTTCATATAGAGTGTCCCCTTATAAAACAATAGAGTACAATGGGCAATGACAATGACATACTAATCCATTAGCATGTCACAAATAGGGAATTCAATGAAAGGAGCCAATGGTGCTGGCTGGTTTGTGGTCGGTCTAGCCAGGTGTGGAACCAGAAAGTTATTTGAGAGGGTCAATTAGTTGGTTGGGTCAAGTAAAAATTTTTATGCATCTTATATGGTGAAAAATTGTATTTAGAGGAAGTGCATATTAAGCATGAGAAGGATCAGAACCCCTCTCTGCCCCCTGCTCTCTCCGCCCTTGAGTCTAGCAGATGAGTAATGCTGTGATATTTTTGAGAAAATTTGTTCTCTTCTATTAAAAATTTATGTAATTAAAGTTTGTGAGAATTATTAGAGGCTATCAAGTCTATAAGTTAATGAGACATCTATCAGCAAACACAGAATAGCAAGCACTCGGTTTATGTGGTATAATTATTTTAATTTTATGAAGATGAAAACCAAATAATTTGAATTAGTTGGATTTTTATATATCATGATGTTTATGAAATATGGAAAACAATTACTTTTTACATGCATAATAGAAATATTCGTGTATTATATATTGTATTATTGATATATTCTGTTGTTTAAAGTAGGCAGAAACTACATCTTTAGTCCCTATGTTTGAGAAATTGTTAACATATGGCAAACCGATCGAGCATGATCACATAATTTATAATATGTTATTACTTTTAAAGCTTTACCTCCCAATTAAGGACCATTTCAACTAATGACAGAAGAAAATGGCTACTGATTACAATTATGTTTGAAACATGAGTACCATTACACTTTGACCCAACAACTTATATTTTGATCACATCAAGGTCAAATTTTGGGATCGTAGATTATTAAAGAGATTTCCATCTATAACCCCAGAAAAGGCTCCACAAGCTCAAGTTCAAATGAGTGGGCATACATGCAGATTTATGGGTCAGGCTTTCATTTAAAAGTTTAAATGAGTTTTAAAATGAACAGGGAGGAACCTTAACAATAAAAGAGTTGAGTTGGATTAGACATTACAATTGATGCATGGGTAACAAAACGATTGGCCCGTAGGTTAAGAAAAAAGACCTTAGTGATTTATGGGATAGTAGTTTTATCTTGTTTTTTGTTTTCATCATGAAAAAAATCGTAAGTTAAAAACAATAAAAACCCCTAGATTGGCAATGGAAACAATATTTGGGCCAACATAAAGGACTGAATCAGGTCATGGTAAAGTCGGAGTTTTTTCTTTGAAGACTATGAATTGGGTTGACATCTAATTCAATTTAATAGAATTGAGTTAAGACTGGATTGATCACTAGAATTTATAGACTCGACCAATTTAGGACAGCACCTTAGCTCATTCTAATGTCTAATTGCATGGCAGGCAGTGGCCGTGCTAGGCCCCGGCAACACGAGGAGGCGGCAACGTGAGGTGGTGGCGGTGCAAGGACACCGGCAGAGTGATGCTGCGTCGGTTTGAGGTTGCGGGAGCACAAGGTTGCGATCACGCTAGGACGATGGCGTCCCGAGGCTGCGGCGGCCTTCGGATTTTTTTAAATCTAAAATTATGTCTGCCGAGAGTCTCAAAAATTATCGGGAATGTTACAACAAATAAAGAGTTTTTTCTTTTTCCGAGTGTCCTTGAAACACTTGACATAACGTGTTTGTCCCGAGTGTTTTAATATTTTCACTTGACAAATATTTTTTCCCTAATTTAGTCCTCTGAGTGACTTTACTGAGTCAAGAAAATGTGCGCCGTGGTAGTTTATAAGTTGACGAGTTGATATCATATGTGATCAACACATATGTAAACTTGTTATTTCAATCCATAGTTGAATTTATGATGTAATAAATGTTCTCAAATGTCAAAAACCAAAGTCAGAATTTGACATTGCAATGCCCCACTTTTTCTTTAATGTGATAAAAAGCTGGTAATGTGCAAAGTATATGGTCAGTTGGTGACGAGAAAATCCACAGTTTATGACAAGTATACAGCAACAGGAGCGGTAAGTCAAACATTGATCAGTGACTTTCAAGAAAAGTCTGGAAATCGTCTAGCTCCTGACCGGTGTTCGCTAAACAAGTGGGTTCTGAGAATTATCCAAATCCAGTTTTTCAAATCCTAGTTCCAAATTTCTAAAAAAAATAGGAAGTATTTTCAATTAATTTGTTAATTCTACCGAGTATTATGATGATAACCATGCCATTGGGAGCGTCCCACTGTAACCTAATCCACATCAATTGATAAACGGAAAATCGATGGGCAGTAAAGATTTTTTGTTGTAGCATAACACGTGTCTCACTCTCACTGACAGATGTTTGTGGTTTCGATGAAAGATTTTGTCATAAAACTCTTTATTTCTTTTTAAGAAAGTTGTCTTTACAGCAATAGAATCTATCGTACTAGTAATATAACTCAATTCTACATGGAGTACTTTACCCTTACACCCACATATTTGTCACTCAATTCATTCCATCTTTTTCTAAATAATTTTCATTTTGACATATACACTATGATAGTATTATTTAATGTATCATTTCATAACTCTAAATCAAATATTAAAAATTTTGTTTATAATCTTCAAGTATGTCTGTTTAGATAAACTTCTTGAGAAAGTAATTTTTAGTATTGATTGTTATTAAAATAAGAGTATATTGGTGATGTGCTATATTATAAATTTATCTAAAAATTATGGAATAATATCTACTTAAAAAGTTTAATATTGAAGAACTAATAGAGAAATAGACAAGCGCCCTAATTGTACTGTTCAAATAGAAGGGTTTGTTTGCTCAGCAATTTTGCGGGGCGTCTAATGCAATTTTTGCCATTTGAAATTTTCTATTCGATATTGTAGCATATCTTCTTGAACTCCTCTAGGTGTTTCTCAAACAAGGAGACGTAGGCCTCGACGCTGCCGTCCCCAAGAAAAGACGGCACCAAGAAGAGCGTGCCTTCCATGGGCAAGTAGGACGGCATGAAGTAGAGCGGGCAGCCGCCGCCGAAGTCCAGGTCGTAGAAGTTGATGCCGAGCCAGCTGTCCATTTCCAGGTCAGGGCACAGCACCACCTGGGACTCGTGCACCATGTGGACCTTGATCTTGTCATGCGCCACCGCGCCGACGTCGTCGTCGTCGACGTCGGCGCTCTTCTTGGCGGTCGTGTACTCGGTCCCTCAGTGCGGGAACTCGACGAGGGGTGGGTCGCGCTGCGCGAAACGGGTGGATCGGTCGAAGAGCGGGAGGGGAGTAATGGGCAGCCGCCGCGACGCGAGGACCCAGGCTATGAGGAAGCCGCTGGTCGCCTGCCCGTCAGCGATGTGGTGGTGCGACGTGAAGCCGACCACCAGTGAGCCGCACGCGAACCGTGTCAGCTGGACCTGGACCAGCTCCTCGACGGGGCCGTCGATGCAGGGGTGCAGCCAGAGGAGATCCGGCGACGGCTTGAACGGCATCGACAGCCCGAGCGGGGCGTCCACCGACGCCTCGACGAAGCGGACACCCTTATCGTTGAGCAGCACCGAAGGCCGGCCTCCAGCGCCGAGTTCGGAGGGCTCGGCGGCCGGAAGGTGTAGATCACGGCAATGTGGACGTCGTAGGTGACCATGTCGAACACGTTAAGCGGCACGCACTCATCGGTGCTCGGAGCCTCGCCGTCGTACAAAGGCTTCACCAGCTTTGAGCTCTCAACCTTAATCTTCATGGTGTTTTGCATATACTACTGTCTACGTATTTGTGTTGTGCTATACGTGTATGCATTGCATGCACGACACGAAGAGTTAGATGTATGTGTTTTATGGACTAATGAGAGAAATGTTTGTATGTTTCTTGCTCTCCCTGATGGCTTAACGTGGAATATACACAGACACACACACACACACATATATATATATAGTCGTAGATATGTGAAAAGAGGTCTAATTCTATGATCATATCATATCCGTGGGTCTGAAAACTTGAAACGGGGTCGTGTGTGTGTGTGTGTGTGTATAAACGGATGCGTGTGTCTGTATACATGCGCGCGCTAGTGCCATGATAAGAGTGCCCTTAGATAGCTAGCCAGAGAAACTGGCAATTTGCCGCAAAAAAGTTGAAGTACAATTTGTGGCGTTTGATCTATATGTCACGATTTTCCAGAGACTGCACACACACCCATATGCATGGTATCTTTGTTTCTTAAATGGAAAGTCATGCGATCTCTTCGTCGCTGCATTGGATATATGTCTCGATCGGCCATTATAAGAAATAGGTTTTGTTAAACGTTAATATGTCCATAGTGATAATTTGATAGAGTATCTTTACAGTTTTACTTTTACCCCATAGCTTATGTCTACGTGTAGTTTGAGTGTTTGACTTTCACAACGTCCAATTTTTTAATTCACCACTGTCGAAATTGATCTCCATCTTTTACACGCCAAGTATGAAGGTTTACCCTCTATTCTTAAATGAAAACCACGTTGCATCCCATAACTCGTCTGTAAATTCTTTTTTGAAATTTTAGCTAGATAACAGGAACTAACTATTAATTTCTAACTAGAAAATCTCTAAACCCACTTATTCTTGTCAAGATTTGAAGATCTAGCTTCTCATATAATATGGATGTTTAATTCGAGGATGTGTGGTATCATCATACGTTGAGTTGGTACATGAAATATGATATTTGACATGTATATAAAAATGACGAAAAACTGGACAAGATCTTTAATTTGACTGATACGAACCATGAATTCATATATGAACAGGTCTCCTGAAATAGTCATGTTTTTGTAGTAACATCAAATTTGATTGAATTTACGAAAAAAAAATAAAGTTATGCTATATTTTTTCTCTCTTCTTAATGTTTTGACCGGAGCATCAGATTAAAGCTGGAAAGCATGATTTGACGTATTCCCTACGTTTCACATTCGGAAGGATCTTGCAAAGTTCTATTTAACATATTATTTACAAATGCAAATTTTTGGTATTATTTATATAATAATAATATCTTATTATATTTGAAAAATATTTTCTATAATACCAGACCTCGTTATGCACATATGAATCCATGGCACCGTTTGAGATTAATGCACACAAGGAAGAAAATGATTCGATGTGGCTAGCGAAGGGATTGCACGCTTGTGCACTGTGCAGCTTGTGCAATCAGATAAATCGGTAATTTCTTGTAAAGTCACGCTTGATCTCTCCATCACTGCAGTGGACATATGTCTCAATCGGTCATTTAAAAAAAATGGTTTTGTCAAATGTTAATATCCCCTAATCATAATTTGTTAGAGTATATATACAGAATAAAATGCCAGGTAGTAAGAGGATAAAGAATTTCAGCTTTTGGAGGATTTACCTAACGACGACAGGAGATCGCATTGGCAGAAAAATGTGTGTGGTAGTAGTTTTTAGGTTGACAAGTTGCTTTCATATGTGATCAGCACATATGTAAAATATTTGTCTCAATCTATAGTTAAATTTATGCCATAACAAATATTGTCAAATTTCAAAAAAACCAAAGTCAGCAGTTGATGAAATTTGATATTCCAATGCCCCACCTTTACTTTTGTGTGTTAAAAAGTTGGTAATGTGCAAAGTATGGTCAATTTGGAAAAGGATAAAATGCACAGTTTATAAAAGTATACAACAATTGGAGAAACAAGTAAAACATTGAATAGTTACTACTAATTATCTATTACTATTATTTTATTTCACAGATTTGTCTTTTTATCTCCTTAGGAAAATAAAGTTTAAATTTGAAACTTTACCGCTGGGTAATTTGGTAGAACATATTTTTCTCTATATAAGTTCTTTAAGAATTTTTTGGAACAATTAAGATAAGACCCTACGAGGGTTCGACTATATTGAATTTTTTTTTACAAATAACCCAAGACGAAAAAATAATTTTAAGAATAACCTAAAACTTTAAAAACTTTCAAAAATGACCTTTAGTCACGTGCCCGCAGACGCGATTGACCTTCAGTCGCTATCCGGGGTCGCGACTGAATGCGTGGCACAACCCACGGGCCAGCGCATGTGCACGTAGCTTTCAGTCGCGAGCCCATTCTTAAAGTACTAATATGTGTAATGTTACAAAAAAAATAGAAATCAAACGTAGCCTAATTGGTTACGACCTGATCCTCTCGCGCACGAGACCCGGGTTCGAATCCTGCCTCCAACAATATCAAATATATTTAGTTGTGACCATTATTTCGTAAAGTACTAGTATATGCAATACTACCAAATAGCATGAGTGTAGCCTAACTGGTTACGACCCAGGTTCGAATCTCGCCTCCAACAATATATTTGTTTTAGCCGCGAAACTTGCTAACGGGCTGGAGCGCACGTATGCACGCGCTGGCCCGTGGGCTGTGCCACATATTCAGTCGCGTTCGCGGGCTCGCGACTGAAGGTTATTTTTGAAACTTTTTAAATTTTTAGGTTATTCTTGAAATTATTTTTTTTCTTGCGTTATTCGTAAAATAAATTCGACTATATTTTGTGTTTCTCTACGATGGTTGTAGTTTATACGGTTAATTCTTTACCTAATTTCATATTTGAGGTATTAACATTTAATTGTGACCATTATTTCGTAAAGTACTAGTATATGCAATACTACCAAAGAGTATGAGTGTAGCCTAACTGGTTACGACCCGGGTTCGAATCCCGCCTCCAACAATATATTTGTTTTAGCCACGAAACCTGCTAACGGGCTGGGAGCCCACGTATGCACGCGCTGGCCTGTGGGCTGTGCCACGCATTCAGTCGCATCCGCGGGCTCGCGACTGAAGGTCATTTTTGAAATTTTTTAAAGTTTTAGACTATTCTTGAAATTATTTTTTTTCTTAGGTTATTCTAAAATAAATTCGAATATATTTTGTGCTTCTCTACTATGGTTGTAGTTTATACGGTCAATTCTTCACTTAATCCATAGAATATTATAGAGTGGGAATTAAAAAACCCACTAAGTAAACCTTGCCAACAAAAAAACTTGATAATAACACAAAATGGCATATTGATTATTAGATGTTAATACCTCAAATATGAAATTAGAAAAGGGGAAATTAGGTGTTTTTGACTTTTGACAAAGCTTTTTTGAGTATTGAATGGATAATGTACTCTTCAACTTTGTTCCCCTTCCATAAGTGATCAAAGTCGAAGAACAATTGAAACGAATTAAACTAATTAGTTTGCGTACAAGCAATGTTCTAATATGTGTAGTTAAATTTGTAATCGGACATTAAAGTCAGATGGTTGAACAAAAAAAAAAAAAGAAGGTAAAATTTGGCATTGTGTTGTGTGTGTGTGCGCGCGCGACCAAGGGAACACGCAGAAAGATCAACTTGGAACTAGGTAGGTAAGATCGGCCATAAGAATTCTATTTGCCAAGTCTCAAATCCAAATTTTACCCTAATTTGTACATGGCAACAAAAGTGCTGCAAATTTTTATCAAGTGAAATATTTTTGTCCGTTCATGTCGTTGAATTAACTTAAATTTCTTCTTGTGGGTACGAGTCCTATGTCATCTTGTTTGGTAGTTCTTTAACTGGTCAATGATGATCTATTGACTGACAATCCATGATTGGTTTTTTGGAGTTTATTATTTGGTAAGGACTGATGCATCTTCATGTACAATTCTGAAATTAAACTTTTAGTGTCATATAAAACAACTGTCTCGAGCATGCATGCTTCGGAAAATCAGTGGAAACCGGTGAGATTGAAGTTCACAGGCATGCAGTTCTCATATTGCATATTTTCGTTGCATTGCATGCTTTGTTTGCGTTTTGTTCAAATGGAAGCAAGTCTTGCGTGAGTTGTTTCGGAGTACGGAGGACATCTACTTCCTTAAGATTGTGAAATCACTAAATCAGAGGTTTCATTTCAATAGATAAAATTGACTAAGATACATGAGATATCGATCCATATCAAAAATTGAGAGATCAAAATATCAAACTCTAATAATTACTAAAGAACCCAAAAACAATATACCCTGATATAATATAAACCAGGTGCCATTACGGCTGGACTATCAGCTGGTTGGCAGCAAACCACCAGGTTTCTTGTGCACGGTCATTGTATTTCCTCTATCTTCGTTGCAAGTTTGTACCACTTATCGTAGCTTCACCTTGGCAAAACTAAGACAAGTCTGGCTTTAAAAAATAGACCCCAAAAGGCCCAAAACATTTTGGGCCGGTCTGGGCGGCCTGGCCCTAATTAGACCGGCTGAGTCAGTGTAGGATGGGCTAACTCTGTTTTTCAAGGTTGTAACTTTTTATTAATAATAATAATATGATTCAACTGAGTTTTTTTTTATTAATAACCCACATAAAATAATCATTTACAAAACTAACTCAGAAGATTTTACACAAATGACCTGACACATCAGCCTGATTGAAAAAAATGTTTAAATTGCTACCAACAGGATTCGAACCCAGACCGAGGAGGTGAGAGGGTGGTGTTTTAACTAATTGGACTAGAAGTCATTTGCTAATATGTGGTCACTGCATATGTTTGTGAATCATCTGAAGAGTAGGACGGCTTTTCCATTGATCGTGGCGCCTGATAGAGGAGGAGGCATGTCGAGTCCTTAGCACTCAACAAGAGACTTGTCGAGTTCTGAGCACTCGACAAGTTTGTTCCACACGAGAAGTAGTTTGTCGAGTGTTCAGGACTTAACAGGCTGACGTGACAGATTATTTGTGTAAAATTTTTGAACTGCGGGTTAATTTTATAAATGATTATTTTATGTGAGTTATTAATTAAAAAAACTCTGATTCCACTACTTTGTGCTTCCTTTAGCAACTTTTAAGATATTTAGTTGGAGAATTGTTTTCCTTCTAAGATCGCCCAATTCTATAGAAGCCAGTGGAATTAAATCATCAGATTATAAAGGTTTATATTTATTTATTGAAATAGATTAACTTTATATTGATACCAACCCATAACTTAAAAAGATAGAATTGAGTATAACTTATGATATAGAGTTATCATCTCATAAAATTAGTTGGAAGACATAGTCTATACCTCTAAAAGAACAGCAAGTAAGATATTATTGTACTTTTTTCCTTATTTTAATTATTGGATTGAAATTTAGACAATTTAGGTTGATATATGAGAAAAATCAAGATAATTATTTATCATACTAAATTTTTTTGAATTTTCCACCTACTTTGATCAAACAATCAAAATAAAAAAACAAATATAATGATTGAGGATATCAAATTCCTCTTGTCGTATCCATCAAGTATCTACTGTATCAACTGCCATGGCATCCAAAAGATCCTTTGTCTCTGCATGACCTCTCAAATCACCCAGGCTGGAGATACAGGAGGAAAGGGATTTGGCGTATCGTGAGTCCTTATGAGTATCCTATTAGTTCTGTTAGGGTATTAGAAAAAAAAATCTTCGTAGAAAAGGGATTCCACCGTATTATAAATCTGACCTACGAAAATTCTCAAAAATAAGTCAAAACAGTCCTTCTAAACAACTTCATTAGAGCCCCGTTAGATTGCATAATAAACCATCTTTATGATAGAATAGTAACAAATCTCTTTGTGAGAGATTTTAATAATATATGTGGTTATTGTGAATTAGTTTGGTTGATCTATAGAATGGATCTGAAAAGCAGATTGGACCAAGTCAATATTATGATATTTGAAAATCTAATGATAGCAAAGATTGTTAAAATTATCGTCTTTACTGTTTTATAGAAAGAAAGATTTATTTGGACAAAAGGGGTGGTCAAAAATGAAAATATATATTTTTTAAACAAAGAAGTTTAATTTATAATCTACTCTAATCAAATCACATCCCCTTCTATTCTTCCTCCCTATCTCCCCACTTATGGTCGCCTCTTGAGCCTTCTTTGTCCCTCTTGTTGCCCACTAACAAGCATGTTGCCACCCCTTTCAATTGTGCTTATTGACATTGTCAACCTCTACTACTATCAACTTTATCTCCATAACTAACCGTCGTAACTCATAGCCGATGGTAGCATAGTCACGTCGCCTCCATGAGCTACACCACTGTTGTCTTCACACTCTCCCTACTAGCCACCATCTCCACCCAAAGCTGGCCGCCACCCTAGTTAGCTATTACCCAACAATCTAAAAGATATGAAGAGGTGAATCCAAAGAAAGCCTAATCCAAGAGGTGAGAAGTATTGATTCAATAGTGAATGGTGCATAGAAAATTTTGAAAAAGAACTATTTGTCAATTTTACCCATATCACTGCCATAATAGGAGATCATTCTAGGTGCGTGTAAACTACTTGGTCTTGTTCACTAACAAGGATCTATACCATTATGATGTACGTGAGCGATCTATCTCCTCGAATATGGTAAAAATATGTTGTTGTGAGGATGTATCTAGCGAGAACTCTTTTTAAAATAGAAGAATACAAACTCATAATATGAGTCAGATCAACATGAAAATAAATTATATTTGTTAAATCAACTTCATGAGACGTTAAAAATTATTATCTTTCCTTGAGACGCTAAAAATATTAATTTTTCAGAACAATATTAGTGTCATATGATTAAATAGATATCAATTTTCTTTGTAGTGATCGGACAACTTAAATACCAATTATTATTCTCTTATTTTAAAAAAATTCTCATTTGATACACTCCTCGTTATCGGGACCTTCCAGTTTTGTCCACCTTAATTAGTGATGTGGTATGAGTGTGAGTGTGCGACAATCTATTAGGTAAGGTCACGTGTGCTTCTTTCTCAACGGCATGTGGGTTAGTGCATTTAGTTTACACATGTATGGTATAAAATGATCCCATGTATCATAAGATGGGAGCACAAATAAGATGGAAAAAACTTTTATATATAAGCCTCGATCTTACAAAAATACATAAAACTTATTTTTTATCATTGATTAATGTGATATACGGTTAGAATTTGAACATATTTATCTGATATGGATCATAAATATATCTTAAATACTTATTTATAAAATTTAATTGGTATAAAATCAACAGTAATGATCACTTTAACAAGTTTGTTCGATTGCACAAGTAATATTTGAATGAAAGATTGCATGCTTCCGATGGAGGAAAAAACTTATACACTACTAGCCATGAATTCCTTTTTCACTTCTTACAAGTATAGGAAGGATAAAACGACTTTATGAAATTGAGTTTGGATCAATAACTCAATATTGCTTATTGAAGAATGTTCAGAAAGGAAGTCAATAATATCTTGAAAATCTGACCCTAAAAATCATTGTTAAGGTATGGTGTAATTTAATTGTGCAATTTGACTAATATAATTACATAAAGATTATTGAACCATTGAAATTAACAATTAGATTGGATTACAATACTTGAAAATGTTTTGCACAAAAGAATACCACTGTTAACATATTTATCAACAATAATGTATGAAGCCGACATTACACACCCATCTCCTAGGAAGAGTGCATTTTCATCTATTGCAGTAATTTGTTATCTTGTTCTTTTTTCTCTTTATCATTTCCAATGTCATTGTTTGTGTTACATTACTTAGTCTCAGTAAACTAAATACTTTTAACACTTTTCAAAAGTCTAGCATGAAGCTAAACAGTTTTAATACTTTTCAAGAGTCTTAATCCAACTTCTCTATTTTAGTTTTTTTTATTGTATAAAAATTTGTCTTAACCTTAATGAGAAAATCATGTCTCACTTTTTTTAGTCTTACTCTAATTTTTCATATGTGTTCCCACTTTTCCCCCAATTTCTTAGTTGGGTCCATTTTTAATTTTGAGGATCATGTCCCATTTTATAAAAATTATTTCAATAAGATTGTCTCACTTTTTCTCAATTTCTTAGTTGGGTTCCACTTTTTTTAATTTTGAAAATTGGGTTCTATTTCTTCTAAAATTATTTCAGTCAGATTTCACCGGTCATTAAATACTAAAATGGCATAATAACATAACATTAATGTGGTGTGATTTTTTTAATTTTTAGGATCATATAATAATTAAAAAAACATGTTCATTTGCTTTATTCTGGTTATAGTAAGTTCCGCCTTTGAGTTAAAAGCATAGTTAATAAAACCAATCAAGTGACCGATTCATCAGTTCACTGGTTCAATTAGTGGTTCTTTGGTTGGATTGTTGGTTCTTTAAATATAATAATTAAATGTTCTTATAATAAATTTATGTGTCTATGTGTATATAATATCATTATTGATCACCATAAACATAATACATTATATAATATTTGTAAAATGTTACAAGAAAACATTAATAAAATACTTATTCCATAGTAAATCAACGTGGAGTTGTAGGCAGCCATTGCTTGCTTTGGAAGGTGAGGGGTGGCTGGTTTGAGGCCTAGAAGGTGCACTATTTTACTAATTTTTTTCTATTTTTTATATTTCTGATACAATTTCTAAACCGGAACGGACTAGTCACCGGTTCCGGTTTTCTCCGTCATACAAAATGATGTTGAATTTCTCAAAGATTGTTGCATCTATGCATTGACGAGAAGCTACAACATACAAGTGCTTGGTGTCTTCGCAAGGTCCTAGGGAAGAAATCACAATTGTTCTTTACACAGAGGTGAAAGATCCTCAAGAAGGAATAATTTCTGATGGAATGATTAGGTAATTGTGGATAAATCAATGTCTAGATTTTAGTTTATATGTTCTTTTGGCTGTCACAATCTCTACATATTGTAGAGAATTATTTGTGTCTTTCTATGAATCACATGAGTGTCACAAGTCTATTCGGATCATATTTTATCGGTTTGTACAGAAAAATTTCTCATCATATGCGTTCATAATACCATTCTGATCTCTACTTCACATTGATTTCATTATTAACATGCAAATATGGTGTTAGGAGGGACAGTTTACTAAAGTCTTGCTGCATGAAATGGACGCAACTCGACGGGTCATTTTTTTACCTCCTTCCTTTTATTTCTTTCTTTACGTTGTGTTTATATTGTTATGGTGTTTATGTTTGTGGAATCAAGCTTGCGCAAATATAGAGAATGGCTACTTCCTTCAATTACATTTGTTGTGATACAAAATAAGCATCACATTCGATTATTTCGTAAAAATTATCATACAAGTGAATTTGACTAATCGAAGTGAAACTATTTTACCTGATAAAATTGACTCATAAGTGTGGCACTCGTGATTTCTGAATATAGTTTCTGGTTCATTTGTTCCTTTTCTTCTGCATTATTGTGTTGTTGGAAGCATATGAACATAGTTTGATTATTGTTTAAGTGTACTGCTTCTAACAAAAATGGCAATTTTTTTTGGTATGAATCAATGGGAGTAACATTCCGACCTGAATCAACATCTGAACAATAAATTGTTAGATTGTACAAGCAATTTTTGAATGACAGGTTGCCTATTTGTAATGACTGTTGGTCTACTATTTTCGAATCCAAAAAATTTGTTAAGTTGCCTTATCCTAATTAGAAGGCCGATATAAAGAAATATGATACTAAATATACTTAGCTATTTTAGTTTTGTTCCATTGTACAAAATTTGGTTTAACCCTAATAAGAAAATCATTTTATACTTTTTTTTTTTGGAATGGTCCAATTTTTCTAGTGTTGTTATGGTTCATAATGAATGGTCCCACTTCTTCACCAACTATTTATCTGGGACCAACTTATTTTAATTTTAAAAATAATGTCTCACTTTTTAAAACTTATTTCAACCAAGTGCTCCCACTTTTCTCGTTTCTTAGTTTGGTCCCATTTTTTGTTTTGAAAATCGGGTCCCAATTATTTAAGAATACAATCAATAATTTTGAAATTTACTTTCCAAGCAAGTTGTCAAGCAATATTAATAGGATTCATATCTTTGTCTTAGAGCACAAAAGCACATGTGTTTTTCTTAATTTAAATTATTAGATCAAAAATTAATAGTTCAAATCGAGGTGGATGAGAAATTTTTAATTTATTATTAGGTAAGTCTTAATCATCTCAATTTCTCTTTCATATTATTTTGTACTATTCAAATTTTGTTGATACCGTTGAGATTATAGGTAAGACATACTCTATAATATCAAATAGTATAATCAAAATTTAAATAGTACTTTAGATTGATATGAAAAAGAAATTAAAGTAGTTTCTGATGTCATGATAACTTAAAAACTTCTCATCCATCTCAATCTTGATTGTTAATTTTTTATTTAACCGACTAAATTGAGAGCAAGACATACACTTTTTTTTAGACAAAATATGAATCTATATTATATTTGTGACTAATTTTTTTTAAAAATAACCCAAAAAACAAAAATTACAAAAATAACCCACACTTGTCATTTTTTGTGATTTCGACTCACCAACATATTGTGGCTTAGATGCAATACAAGGGTTTGTAGTGACCTGGATGTGCAAGAAGCGTGAGCCACGACAAGCATAGGGAGTCATCACAAGCTGCACGACAACTCAGTTCTATTATACATCAAAATTTTGATTATTCATGTATTAAAATCTTTTGATCTGTAATTTGGATTGACAATCTGTTTGAACCAGTGGAATCGTGAGCCCACTGGTTATAGAATAAAAGTTATATATAAGTCCAATTGACGATCTGTTTATGTCGATCTGCTTGTTTGAACTCATGATTCTATTGGTTCAAATAAATCATCAATTAGAATTATAGTAAAAAATGATATATTGATCTGTTTATATTGATCTGATCATTTTGGACTCACGATTTCACTGATTCAAACGGATCATTAATCAGAATTATAGATAAAAAGACATCGATATTCTAGTGAAAAAATGCAAAAAAGGCAAGTGTGGGTTATTTCCACAATTTTTTTTTGTTACTTTTAAGAAAATTTATTCCGATCCAGATAAGTAAAAAAGTATTAACAAGTTTTTAATACACAATTTGGAGAGTCGGGAGAGGTATTAAACAAGGTTAGAATAGTATTTTTTTAATGGCTTGTTTTCTATACTAGATTTGAAAATAACATCTAATTTCTTCGGCTCAAAAAGATTGTCTTTTTTTGATTGGACATAGTCAAAATTTTCTAACTTTAACCACTAATATATTTATAAATATCAAAATTAGCCATAAAAAATTATACTAGAATATTTTTGTAAAAAATAATGTCATAATATTTTTATTTTATAAATTTTTATCAATATATTAGATAAAACATAATAGGGAAAGTTGTATCTACCAGACCATGTAAAATTAAAAAAAAAGACGACATTTTCTTTTATTTAGCAAAGTAGTATATTACATAATTTTTTTAAATAACCCAAAAAATTAATTCAAAAAATAACATACAGTGGAGCATAATTAATGCATTTCTAACCTGCCACTTCAGCCTGTCGTGGACCTAAGCCACCTCTTGCGGCTCAGCGAGCCAGTCCTAACTCCGAACCGTGAGAGGCGGCTTCTCGTGGCTCTAAGCCATGGCAGTGGCTCAGTCCAGCCAGCCAACCTCCATAGTGCACCAAAACGGGTGCCACGTCAGCCCGTCACGGCTTGGAGCCACGACAAGCCTCGCTGGCTCGATTGAACATGGCTCGACTTACAGTCCTGTCGCGGCTCCAAGCCGCAACAGGCTTGGCTGCTTTTCACCCATGGCTCACTTCTTTGCAGTCTTGGCTATCATTTCGTGATTTTGGTTGGATACCGGAGTTTAAATCCTTATTTGTATAGATTATGGGTTTAAATTTTATATTATAGATAGAAAGAATTTTTTATATAAATAACCCAAGCCGTTGGCTCGGCTCCCCCAATTTATTTGATAATTAATTTACATTATTTGATTTATAATTTGAAGACTAGGATTTAAATTAAGTGTTTAATTGATTGATAATTACAAATTTACGATAGTATTGTATTATGATTAATGTATAATTAATTTTAATAACCTCCGAGTAGCGATAAGTCGTTAGCTCGGGTCCCATTTTAAATAAATTATTTGATTTATAATTAGAATATTAGGATTTAAATAAAAAATTTGATTGATAATCACAAGATTACCATAGTGACTTAGTACAATTAATATATAATCTATGTTAATAACATATATTTATATTTTATGTGCCTAGTTTTATATTAAGATTGGGTTAGTGACTTTCTTAAGTAATGATTATTGATTAATTTATTTAAGTAACATGCATTTATATTTCATGTTAGCGTTAAGGTAAAAAACACACATAAAATGATGGTTCGGCTCAGATATATTTTGTAAAATGTTTGTGTCCCCTCTATTTAGCGATGAAATTTTTTGAAATAACCATGTTTTGAAAATAATTTTAAAGCCTAACTTATTTCTGATCGCAAACCCTAACCCTAACTCTCTCGAACCCTAGCCCTAGTCCTAACTTTAAGCTATAACTTTAACTCCCCTGAGCTAGTCCTAACCCGAAACTCGAACCCTAACCTCTCCTGAACTCCTAGTCATAACCAAAAGTGGTGGAAACCCTAACAGAGAGACAAGAGAGGTATGTATATGAGTTGGATTATGTCATCACATTTGTGTGATGAATGTATAATTTTTGTTAATAACATACATTTATCTTTTATGTGACTACATTTATATTATGAATAGGTTAGCAACTCTGTTCAAGTAATGATTATTCTTTATTATATTTTATTAATGTGCATTTATATTTGATGTTAGCATTAGGGCAAACAAAGCACATAAAATGATGGTTTGGTTCAAGTATATTTTGCGAGGCGTTTGTTTCTTCTCCATTCAGCAATGTATTTTTTTAAAATAACCCTATTGGATAGTAATTGGTTCTTTTTTTCTTTGAAAAATTAACCCTAATTTGAAGTTAATGCACTTGCAAACATTAAAACTTGAGCAACAATTTTCCAAACTACATAAGTTTTGTTCAAATTTGATAATGTTGTTGCGAATCTTTTGTTTATCTAATTAGTAATAATGTGGATTAGTATTTAGTTAAGGGAATGGATGCATGTTTTCGAGATGCATTTGTGTCCGTTTGGACCGTTTTCGTTCGATGATCATTTGACTACCGAACCAAAGATGGAGAGCATCAGTTTTGAGGTTATAGACCCCTCGTGGTACACTCATGACCTCCTCGTTACTGATGAACCTGAGCTCGAGACGGTTTTCATTGAGGATGTCGATCTGGGTTACCTTATTGTTAATCCTGTTATCCCTCAGCTGGATATCGAGACTGCTATATCTAATCTTTGGGATACCCATTGTCTTACCGATAATCTGCTGCATCAGAAGTCTGCGTTAGAGAGATTTCATTTTAACGACTCCCTAGATGATGTCTTAAGTCATGAGATCGGGAGGGAGCTGTTTCTATTTGATGACATAGCACCTCTGACTGACGTAGGGGAGTTTACGCTTCTTGATTCATTAGATACCACCCTTGTGGAGGTTCTTCCTACTTCAAGCTTCATGCCATCTACTATTCAAGTAGTACTTAAACCCCTCTTGCACCATTTTGACATGCCTAGTACTGACGACGATATTCATCATATCCTTGTAAAGTATTGAGGCCTCACTTTGAGCTACTCTTGACTTGCATGCTAAATAGTTTCATACACTAGATAATTGCATTTGTCCTTGATTTGTTCTCATGTTTGTTGATCAAATTTATTTGCTTGAGGACAAGCAAAGGTTTAAACTTGGGGGTGTTAACATTCATCATACTTGCGCACATTTTTTGATACATTTATCCCCGCATTCATACATATGTTAGTCATAAAACTCCGTATTTACTTTAAATACATATGCATATATTGGTAAATGACCGGATTACTCATTTTTGATTTCTAATTACAGGCCGATGAAAATCGGTTGATTTTTGGCTGATTGGACGCACTGGAGCAACCAAGACCTATTGGTGATTTTTTGAAACCTCGAGGGCCTAAATGCAAAATCACCATTTTCTTCTCAAAATTCATGATCAGGCGCAAGAATTGAATCGAGCCTGGTTTTGGGTACCTTATCTTCTTCTTCTACCCCAATAACCAAATTTCCTCACCTCCATCCACCAAATTGACGACCGCCAAGCCGTGGACCAACAGAGCAGCTTCTTTTCTTCCCTCTCTCACTACTTTCCACACCTCCGTCTACCTCAAAGCCCTCAATAGCATCCGCCACCACTGTTTTGCCCCATGTGTTGCACTTGCACCGCCCATAGACTGCCATCGCTTCCTCTAAGACATCGACGTTTGCCTCCGATCCTCTTCGGTCTCACAGCCACTTTTAGCTGTGTCGGCTCTCTCCTCTCTGGTTCACCTACGATCGCCGTTCCACCCGCCACTCCAGATCCACAAATTTGAGCCAACTCCACTTGATTCAGCCCGCGTTGCTGTTCTTCTCCAGATCTCATCGGATCTGCCCAAATCCGGCTACCGTTTGCCGGTGCTCCGCCACCTTCCACGGCCTCACCACCGCTTCTACACTTGTGCCGCCAATCCGAGTGCCGCTGTCTGCTCCCTAGCCGCCGCAACGCTTTCCTCATCTGACGGCGCCACCGCACGGCTAGCTTTATGTCCACGGCCTAGGGATTGCAACTGATTTTGTTATACATTGGGATTGTTTTCACATTATTCTAGTGTTGCATCTTGTTTAGGCTTAATTTGGGTAAGAGGAAGTCTTCTATTTTAGTCTTCTGTTCTTGCTTTGTTGCATTCTAGCTGTGGGATTAATTATATTGGGGAAGAGTAGTAGCCATGGCGAAGCGTTCCAGGATTGTTCTCCGAGACAGGGACACCCCCTTCTCCGGACGATGTTCCGGGAAGGGGCCCTCCCTTCCCCGGGCTATGCTACGAAACAGGGGGCCTCTCTTCCTCAAACGGTTCTCTGGGAAAAGGGCCCTCCCTTCCCTGGATGGTTCCCCCAGAAAGGGGCACTCCCTGTTGGAAACCGAGTAAGCAATCCTTAGGTCGTGGAACGTCATACGATGGTGTGCTAGCATCAACGCGTACGACAAGGGTTTAGGGGCTATCAAAAGAGATGGCAGCTATGACTTTTGTGATGATCCTCAAAGCCTATCATACATCTCTATATATATGGCCATGCATAAGAAATCCTAACAGATTAGGTTTCCTGATGTGATACGAATCTTATCCGAACTGCCCATGCAGAATAAGTCCTAACAGATTAGATTTCCTGATGTGATTCAAATCTTATTTGAATTCGTACCTGATACGTATATTCCATAACATACCCAATCCGGATCTGATACGAAAACCCATAACAAACACAATCCGAATGCATAAGGACTCTAATATTAAGTATCCGAATTTGATACGAAAACACATACCAAACCCAATCCAAATGGATAAGGAGTCTAAATCCAATCCAAATGCATAAGGAGTATAATATTAAGTTTCCGAATCTGATACGGAAACCCATACCAAACCTAATCCAAATGCATAAGGAGTCTAAACCCAATCCAAAAGCATAACGAGTCTTACATTAAGTTTCCAAATCTGATATGGAAACCCAAAATAGACTTAATCCGAATTGCATTGTTCTAACCCGTTAAGTGTGTGACCCTGTAAGTTCAGTTATATTTAGTCACGACCCGGGAATACTTACCCGAATTGTAAGTCGGTAGTGGTCCCTCGCAGGACATAACGACTATCTAAATGCACACAAAAATCATAATCAATAAACCTATATAATGTCTTCATGTTGATTTTCTTGCCATACGATACTAGATTAAACCCAACGTAGGAAATGTGACACCCTTGCACAATTCAATCCTTTCTCGATCTCATAGTGAATTGATCTTCCCGTAGTTGACACTCAATCACAAACGGCATGGCCATGCACTTCTCAATTCATCTATATCGAGGGGCACAGAGATATCTCTCTTATTATATGAGATATGCAAATTCCATCTTAACCATTCATATTCCTCCGCATGGCTCATAGCATACCCAAATATTACCTTTATTACTACTTAATTAAAAATAGCGTTTGGTAGTATCAAAATACTACTACACATGTAGGAAACTATGATGGTCTCAGGTCTAAGGATCAATTATAAATATTATTTGAGACCAACTGGTGACACTTAAATAACAAATCCAAACAGTGTCTCAAAATGGGTCTATCCAACATTATATTCTCCAATATATGTCCACATTATTGATTTGATATCTTATATCCATGGTCTGTGAAACATAATCATCAATCAATAAATGCGTTGATCCATTAATTTATAATGTCCTATTTAAAGATAATGGATCAGGGATTATATTAGAATAATATCATCAAATAAATTTAGAGTCTCACGAACAAGTCACATACTTGTTGATCAAATTAAGATGATAATTTATTCAAAAATAACATATTATTCAAATGTTCATAAATATAACAAAGATAAATACAACTCTGTGATTTTCTCTAGGACATATCACTGACAACCTCCCACTTGGACTAGAGTCAATCACAAATGTAACTAATACCTATTGCTCTAGTATGCACGTCATGCTTTGGTTGCAGGAGAGGCTTTGTCAACGGATCAGCAACATTCAAATCCGTGGACACTTTGCAAATCTTCACATCACCTCTATTCACGATTTCTCGGATGAGGTGATAACGCCTGAGTATATGTTTGAATTTCTGATGAGACCTTGGTTCCTTAGCTTGCGCAATGGCTCCACTATTATCACAATAGAGATCCATTGGGCTTGAAATGCTATAAACCACACCAAGTTCAGAGATGAACTTTTTAATCCAAACAGCTTCTTGGCAGCTTTAGAAGAAGCAATGTAATCTGCTTCTGTTGTAGAATCAGCAATAGTTTCTTGCTTAGAACTCTTCCAGCTTACAACTCCACCATTAAGCCAAAACACAAAACCAGATTGCGATTTGAAATCATCTTTGTCGGTTTGGAAGCTAGCATCGGTCTAACCACTAACAACGAGCTCTTCCTCACCTCCATAAACCAGGAACACATCCTTAGTCCTTCTCAAGTATTTAAGGATGTTTTTTACAGCAATCCAGTGACTCTCACCTGGATCTGATTGGTATCTGCTTGTAACACTTAGAGCATAGGAGACATCTGGGTGTACACAAAGCATGGCATACATAATAGACCCAACAGCAGAAGCATATGGAATCTTATTCATTCGGTCCCGCTCATCACATGTCGAAGGACATTGACTCTTGCTAAGACTAATGCCATGTGACATAGGCAGAAAACCTTTCTTGGAATCCTGCATGTTGAATCTATTCAATACTTTTTCAACATATGTACTTTGGCTTAATCCAATTAGCCTTTTAGATCTATCTCGGTAGATCTTAATACCCAAAATATATGTTGCATCACCTAAGTCTTTCATAGAAAGCTACTTTTCAATGAGGACTTCACATACTCAAGCATAGGAATATCATTTCCGATCAAAAATATGTCATCCACATATAAGACCAGAAAAACAAGTGCGCTCCCATTTGCCTTTTTGTAAACACAAGGCTCTTCTTCATTTTTGATGAAGCCAAACTGTTTGACTACTTCATCAAAACGAAGATTCCAATTCCGAGATGCTTGCTTCAAGCCATAAATGGATTTATGAAGCTTGCATACTTTCCCAGTATTTTTTGGATCGACAAAACCTTTAGGCTGTGCCATATACACATCCTCACTTAGGTTTCCATTTAGGAAAGCCGTTGTGACATCCATCTGTCATATCTCATAATCAAAATAGGAAGCAATAGCTAGGATGATCCTGATTGATTTTAACATAGCAACGGGTGAAAAGGTTTCATCGTAATCAACACCTTGAATTTGCTTGAAACCTTTCGCAACTAATCATGCTTTATGGATATGAACATGACCATCCATGTCAATCTTTTTCTTATAAACCCATTTGCACTCAATGATTTTTACACCATCAAGTAGATCAACCAAGTTCCACACTCAATTGTCATGCATGGATTCAATTTCGGATCTCATGGCTCCAAGCCATTTCTCAGAGTCAGGGCTCATCATCGCTTCTTCGTAAGTCTTGGGCTCATCATTGTCTATCAATAATACTTCATGTTGTTCTATTATAAAGAACATGTACCTTCCAGGTGCGTGACGTACCCTTTCAGACTTACATGTAATCGGTGCTTGTCCTACATTTTCTACATTATTTTGCAGGTCTTGCTAAGCTTCAGTGGGTGCTGAAACAATTTCCAGTGATTCCCGAATTTCTTCAAGTTGCACTGTGCTCCCACTTACTCCTTTTGAGAGAAACTCTTTCTCCAAAAAGACACCATTTCGGGCAACAAACACTTTGTTTTCTTCTCGATTATAGAAGTAATATCCTTTTGTTTCCTTAGGATATCCCACAAAGAAACATTTATCTAATTTGGGTTTGAGCTTATTAGTCATTAAACGTTTTACATAAGCCTCACAACCCCAAATCTTAAGAAAAGACAACCCAGGACGCTTTCCATTCCATATCTCATATGGTGTCTTTTCTACGGCTTTTGATGGAGCTCTATTTAATGTGAACGCAGCTGTTTCTAGAGCATATCTCTAGAAGGACAATGAAAGATCAATTTGGCTCATCATTGATCGAACCATGTCCAACAAGGTCATGTTCCGTCGTTCTGGCACACCATTCCATTGAGGTGTTCCCGGCGGAGTCAATTGTGGAACAATTCCATGTTGTTTTAGATGATCACCATATTATTGGCTCAAATACTCCCCTCCACGATCAGATCATAGGGTTTTGATTGTCTTGCCAAGTTGATTCTGTACTTTATTCCGAAATTCCTTGAATTTATCAAACGTTTCAGATTTAAGCCTCATTAAGTAGACATATCCATATCTACTAAAGTCATCGGTAAAAGTTATGAAGTACTGAAAACCACCTCTAGCTATTGAACTTAATGGTCCACATACATCGGTATGAACAAGAGCCAATAAGTCACTTGCCTTTCACTTTCACCTGTGAAAGGTGCCTTTGTCATTTTGCCAAGTAAACAAGATTCACACACATCAAATGATTGAAAATCAAATGAGTCTAGAAGACCATCTTTCAAGAATTCCATGATGTGTTTCTCATTTATATGGCCTAAACGACAATGTCAAATAAACGTGGGATTCAAATCATTGGGCCTAATCCTCTTAGTACATATGTTATAGACAGGTAATTCAATATTTAGTTGATAAAGCCCATTTTCCAATGAGGCATTGCCATAAAACATATCATTTAAATAAAAGGAACAACGATTGTTCTTTATTCTAAATTCATAACCCAACGTGTCCAAACACGACACAGATACAATGTTTTTGCTTATGGCGGGAACATAATAACAGTTATTAAGTCCTAAAACTAATCCTGAAGGTAAAGCTAATATAAAAGTTCCAACAGTTAATGCTACAACTCTTACTCCATTGCCAACGCGAAGTTGAACCTCGCCCTTAGCCAAATTTCTACTCCTTTTAAGCCCCTGCATCGAAGTGCAAATATGAGCAGCCGATCCGGTATCAAATACCCAAGAGTCGGAAGGAGAAGTAGCTAAATGAACTTCTATAACATATATACATGAAGAAGTCTCACTTTCCTTCTATTTCTTTAAATCTTCCAAATATTTCTTGCAATTTGATCCGTTTGAGACATAGCCTTGGTTTTCGCACTAGGCTCGCCCAGATTCTAATATGCGGAATAACGGGATCTTACTCGGAAATACCGAAACCCATAGTAATTGCACAACTCTTTATTTCAAAGAGGGCTTTACACGTCGAACGTTAGACACACTTGTCCACGTCGAAGGAACTATAAGTGTCTAAAACTCAAATAAGTTCTATGACTCTTTGATTGAGTTCAATGATCTAAACTAGACCTATTACAAGGTATTTATAGTCCAATCGTATGAGTACGTATCAGACTTAGTAATCCTAAACGTATTAGACTCATATAACTAATCCTAAACAGATAAGCTTAGTTATACACATTCGGATCGGATTACAATTCCGAACAGGGAACGAATTCCTTTTCCTGGTCGCGAACCAATCCATGTTCGCGAATCCTTTTCGAACACGGTTAAGGTCGCGAAGCCGTATGTGATCAGGATTTGGTCGCCAAGCCGCATGCGATCAGGACTTGGTCGCGAAGCCACATGCGATCAGGACTTGGAGATCCTCCCGGATCATGACTCCCTTGTTGAGAAGGAGCCAACCCCTGTTGCGACCTCACGATCAAACTGGAGATGTGGAAATTGGGCTTGTCCATCTTCTTTGGTGTACCACTTTGCCGCACGTGCTCGTTGATCTTTCCGACCGATTCGAAAAGTCTCCTTGTTGCCACTGCGGGTGGTAGTCACCTTCTTCTCTAGAATCACATCTTCACGTAGAGGTTCGTCTCGTTGGTAGACCAAATCTTCAACAGATGGTACTATGGTATCTGGCTCATCATCCAGCATTGAAGGCTCAAAGAGTTTGAGGTGCTCAATATTAACAACCGAGTAAATATCCATGTATGGAGGTAACTCAAGCTGACAAGCATTATTACCCACTTTCCGCAAAATCCGAAAAGGACCATAACAAATGGGTTTGAGCTTCTTACCTTCACCTTTAAGTCTCTCCTTACTCAGATGTAACCATACCATATCACCTTCTTGAAATTGCGCATCAACTCGGTGCCGATCATGTCGCGCCTTGTACTTGAGTTGAGCTTTCAGTAAGTTCTGTTCAACCTCACGATGGAGTCGTTGAATACCTTCCAGGAACTTTTGTGCTCGATCCTGATCAGATGCTTCCTTGCTGTTCTGTGCTGAGGTAGGGATCACAAACTCCATGTCGAATGGACTCTGTGGTAGAAATCCTAAACAGGCCTCAAACGGTGACTTTCCAGTTGAACCATGCACTGCTCGATTAAAAGAAAATTGCAGGTACGGTATGCTTTCATCCCAGGTCTTCGGGTGCTTCGAGTTATATCCTCTCAAAAGATGAACAACTGTTCGATTAACCACCTCGGTTTGACCATCAGTTTGCGGATGAAAAGCAGTACTCCTCTTTAGCTTGGTGTCCATCATCGTCCAGAGCGATCGCCAAAAGTGACTAAGGAACCGGGTATCGCGATCAGACACAATAGAAGTCGGCAGTCCGAAATGTGTCCAAACGTGTTGAAAGAATACCCGAGCTGCCTCTTCTCCCGTGATAGTCTTCTGACTAGGTATAAGAATAATCATTTTGGAGAACCGATCAACGACCACGAATAGATAGTCGTTGCCACGTCGGGTCTTAGGCAATCCTCCCAAGAAATCCATAGATATGCTTTCCCATGGTCGCGATGGAACTGGCAAAGGAGTGTACAAACCTAATTTTCGGTTTGCCGGTTTCGAGATGCTGCAGAGACCACAGCCTCGAACAAAGCTAGCCACATCTTGCTGCATACGCGGCCAGAACACATGTCGATGAAGATTTTGCAACGTCTTCGTAACCCCAAAGTGACCAGCTACCTTCGATGTGTGCGCTTCTCGCAACCATTGAATTCGAGGTGCTCCACGAGGTATACAAAGTAAATTGCCCTTGTACAAGAGTCCTTCTCGACGAACTAACTCCGTAGGTTTCCCTGTTTCGAGCTCAGTCAGTACTGTTTGAAAATCAGGGTCTTCACTGTACATAGTGGCATAGTCATCATGACATGAGGGCTCGATCTGCATGAACGCTGATAAACAGAGGGCCGTAACTGGTGGTCGCGACAACATGTCTGCCAATTTGTTGTGTACGCCCTTCTTGTACTTAATCACCAGATTGAACTGCTGCAGATACGACATCCACTTCATGTGCCGAGCTTGCTGTAGCTTGAACTGAGTTTGCAAATATTGCAATGGTTGATGGTCGGTGTGGACAACCGTCTCTTTACCCAAGAGGTAGCACCGCCAATGTTTCACGGCCTGATGCAGTGCGCATAACTTCTTATCATAAGTCGGGTAGTTCTTCTGAGCTCCCTGGAATAACTCGGAGTGATATGCCACTGGTCGACCTTCTTGTATGAGCACTGCGCCCATCGCGTAACCTGAGGCATCGGTTTCTAGCTCGAATGGTTTCTGGAGATTCGGCAAAGCTAACACAGGCGCCTCGCTGATCTTCCTTTTCAGCAAGAGAAACGTGTCCTCATGTTTCCCTGTCCACTCAAACTTCTGATCGATCATGGTTAACGCATGCAATGGAGAAGCCACAATCGAGAAGTGTCGGATGAACTTCCGAAGACATTGGCATGCTCCCACAAAACTACGCACGTCCGTAACTGTTCGCGGTTGCGGCCACTCGCGAATCACTTTTACCTTATCTGGGTCGATTTGCAACGTACCGTTGCTGACCAGGAATCCAAGGTAAAGTAGAGTTTGCTGGCCGAACTCGCACTTCTTACGGTTGAGGCGAAGTCGATGTTGCCGAAGCTGATCGAACACCTTTTCAACATGAATGAGGTGCTCGTCCCACGAACGACTATAAACCAATATGTCGTCGAGATACACGATCACAAAGTCGTCGATGAATGGTCTCAATACGTCATCATAAGACGCATGAAAGTTGCCGGGGCGTTGCAGAGACCAAACGGCATGACCAGCCATTCGAACAGACCTTGTCGTGTTTTGAATGCGGTCTTCCACGTATCCTCCTCTCGGATGCTGACTTGATGATATCCTGACTTAAGATCCAATTTGGAGAAGACAACAGCATGCTTCAATTGGTCTAACAGGTCGTCAATACGGGGAAGGGGGTACTGGTTCTTGATGGTGATCTTGTTCAGTGCTCGATAGTCGATGCACATACGCCAAGTCCCATCTTTCTTTGGTACTAACACCACAGGAGATCCACAAGGTGAACTACTCGGTTGAATGACACCATTGTTCAGCAACTCACCAAGTTGTCTCTTGATCTCTTCATTCTCCAATACTGAGTTGCGATACATACTCAGATTGGGCAGTGTCGCATTGGACACAAGCTGAATTTCGTGCTCGACTGGACATTTCGGCGGACGACCCTGGTTAGTCTCAAACAGATCACTGTATTTCTCCAGCAGTCCCGACAAACGACCAGAATCCTCTCGGCACGCCAGCGACAATGCTGGTCGAGTACCCTCACCTTGATCAATGGGTCGAATCATGACAAGCACATACTTGTGACATGCATTAACAATTCGTTTGGCTTGATTTGTGGTAATCAAGTTCGAAGTGTTGACGTGGATGTCTCTACTGATCACGAACTTAACTCCGTCTTTGGTGAGGTCGTACTCTTGCGCTCGCCGATGGAAGTGAGCGTCTCGATCATACAGATACGGACTCCCAAATATCACCTGACAGATATCGATAGGGACAACATCGCATTGCACCTCATCGATATATCATGCAGAGATCGCAAACTTCAACACACACTGATTCGTAATGTGTTGGTTCACGTCGGATGTAAACCAACCCAGCGGATATGGTCGCGGGTGTGTGGTGGTCTTCAAACCAAGTCGCCGAACCAGTCCAGCGGAGACCAAATTCTTTTGACTTCCTGGATCGAATATCGCTGCGACCACTTCGTGCTTCACCTGGATGTTGATGGTGAACAAGTCCTCCGTCGGGTGATGGTCGTTCGGTGGATCCGAACCCTTCTCCTTCGGCATTGCCATCAGAGACAAGGTCGTATCCGCCTCATTAACCGAATTCACTCGGACAACTTCTTCGTCGGGTGAAGTCGCAGTAGCCGTGGTTGTTCTTTTCTCTGGTCCGTTTTTCTTTGGTCGAAGCTCAGGATGAAGCTTGTAGCATTTGTCCTTCGTATGTCCCGCGACTTGACAATGTTCGCAGAAAGCACTCGTGCCCGATTTTGAAGCGTTCTTCTTCGGACTCGGCTTTTTCTTTGTCGAGGTCGCACTTTCCTTCGTGCTTTTGTCGCTGCGGGATTTGTTCTTCTTCTCGATCGCCATAGCAGTTGTGCTCGCGGTCGCGATATCTTGGACGCCGAACAGACTTAGCTCAGTACTGATCGATTTCTGAAGTCCAGATGTGTACTTCCGAAATACTTGAGGGTCGGATAGTGAGATGCCAATGACTATTGCTTGTCGTCGAAACTCTGTCGTATAGTCTTGGACGGTCTGGTCGCGTCGTTGGTACAATCTGTGCCAACGCTCCCATCTCTCCTCAAGGTAACCCATCGGATAGAATTCTTGTCGCAGAAGTCGTTTGAATTGACCCCACGCAAGGTCGTCAGCTTCACCACTGGCGACAAGGGCCTTCCACCATGTCTTGGCGTGGTCCTTCATCTTCAAAGGTGCAAATTTGACCTTTTGAGCGCTACTAAACCTTTTCAGGTCAAAGTAGGTCTCAAGTTGGTCGATCCAAGAATCCACCTTCTCGGCATCGATCACCCCATCATATATGGGTATATCAATCTTAGCGTCGACTTTAAAAGATCCGACAGCTAAGGAGGTGTTGGCGAGGTCGTCGGTCTTGTGGTCGCCTTCGTCTTCATCTTCGTCTGTCCTGCGCAAGTCTTCACCAGTCTTCTCACCCATAACCTTCTCTACTTCAGGAGGTACAATCATGGCCTGCTGCTTAATCCAAGCAAGCACGGTTTCCATGTCGGTGGAGAGCTTAGCCACTTTTTCGGCTAGGTTAGCTTGAACGGAGGTATCGTCAGACATTGTCGGAGACGCGGCTGTAGGAACCATCAATTGATCGCCTGGAATTTCGCCGGAAGTTTTGTAACCCTGGCGAGTCTTTACCATCCACAGGATAGGAAAGTTGCTCTGATACCAACTTGATCCGTTTGAGACATAGCCTTGGTTTTCGCACTAGGCTCGCCCAGATTCTAATATGCGGAATAACGGGATCTTACTCGGAAATACCGAAACCTATAGTAATTGCACAACTCTTTATTTCAAAGAGGGCTTTACACGTCGAACATTAGACACACTTGTCCACGTTGAGGGAACTATAAGTGTCTAAAACTCAAATAAGTTCTATGACTCTTTGATTGAGTTCAATGATCTAAACTAGACCTATTACAAGGTATTTATAGTCCAATCGTATGAGTACGTATCAGACTTAGTAATCCTAAACGTATTAGACTCATATAACTAATCCTAAACAGATAAGCTTAGTTATACACATTCGGATCGGATTACAATTCCGAACAGGGAACGAATTCCTTTTCCTGGTCGCGAACCAATCCATGTTCGCGAATCCTTTTCGAACACGGTTAAGGTCGCGAAGCCGTATGCGATCAGGATTTGGTCGCCAAGCCGCATGCGATCAGGACTTGGTCGCGAAGCCACATGCGATCAGGACTTGGAGATCCTCCCGGATCACAATTCCTCTTCCAATGGTCAGATTCCTTGCAATAGAAGCATTCAGTACTAGGGGTGGCACCTAGCTTGGACTTTCCTTTGGAATTAGGCTTAGCGCTAGAGGACCTTTCTAGAGCTTTGACCTTTCCCTTAGCCTTGCCCTTGCCTTTCTTCTTAAAACTTTTTCCCTTTTGAACCATCATTACATTATTTGGAATTTTCTTAATGTTCTGTTCCGCTGTTTTAAGCATCCCATGCAATTTGATCAATGATTTCTCCAGATTATTCATGTTATAGTTCATGACAACTAGTCATAGCTTGGAGGGAGTGATTGGAGAATCATATCAGTAGCCAACTCTTGACTAAAGGGAAAACCAAGATTTTCCAAATTCTCAATGTAACCAATCATCTTGATCACATGAGGACTGACTGAGCTCCCTTCTGCCAACTTGCAATCATGCAATTTCTTGGTGGTTTCATATCTTTCCACCCTGGCCTGCTCCTCGAATAAGTTTCTAAGAGACACGGCCATGTCATAAGCTGTCATGTTCTCATATTGCTTTTGAAGCTCAGAGTTCATGGTGACTAGCATTAGACAGCTAGCATCAAGTGCGTCATCGGTATGCTTTTTGTAAGCATCCTTTTGAGCACGTAGAGCACTAGCGACTGGTTCATCAGATATAGGAGTCTTTAGAACGTAGTCCTTTTTCTCTTGTTTGAGAACAATTCTCAAGTTTCTATACTAATCAATAAAATTTGTTCCATTGAGCTTTTCTTTATCAAGGATAGATCGCAAACTGAAATTGTTTGAGGAGCTACCACTATCCATGGTCTACAACAGTAAAGAAATGCAAAATTTTAGCATTATATTTATGAAAAGTCTTTTATTAAACAATTCAATAAAAGATGTACTAACTATATATATTTTAGAACAAAAATCCCTCAACAAATATATATATAGTAGGCCAAGATCCATATTTCACTAAGTTCTAGTGAGCTTTGGCATTACTACTAGAAAACTAGTTATTTAGGTATGCAACTCCTGACTAATTATATCATATATAACTCTTGTTTGTTGGGTGTCATCCCAACACCATGCCCCAAAGCCCAAACTCATTTTGATGGCCTGGTTAAGTTAAACCAATTCTATGCTTATGGGTGTCCAACATACATCCTGTCTTGTTAAGATAATTGATGGTTCCCTAATTTGTCAGACCCACCAAGCAACGATCAAAATCTTCACAGGTGCAGCAATTGGAAGGGTATAATAAACACTTAATTTTTAGGAGGGGTTAAAACATGGCAAAACATCCATATGCATGAAAATAACCATCAGCTAGATGATCTAACAGGTGTAATTTCGACTATATTTAACTTCCGTTGGCAGTAACCTTGGCCAAGAAAGACCGCGGCTATTTTCGCTCACACCATGAAGAAAAGCGTTCCGCTAAGAAGGGCTTATTAAGAAAAACCTTATAATGTGTTCTTTTCTTAGACACCAAAGTTGACAGCTTCTAGTTGTCAAGTATAATCTTTATGTTTCATGAGGGGTTAAAAGATGTCACAACATCTATATGCATGAAAATAACCATCAGTTAGATAATCTCACATGCATAGCTACGACTATATTTAACTTCCGTTAGCAGTAACCTTGGCCAGGAAAGACCGCAACTGTTTTCGCTCACACCATGAAGGAAAGCGTTCCGCCAAGCGGGGCTTATTAAGAAAAACCTTATGATGTGTTCTTTCCTTAGACACCAAAGTTGACAGCTTCTGGTTATCAAGTATAATCTTTTTTTTGAATTAATCACATAAATAAAATTTTCGAACCAATCTGATTGGTTTAAATCCCCTTAAATCATTCATATTAACTCCAATATGAATATCTAGGATAGGCAGCTAATGTCATATATAGATCCAATCTATACACATATAATTTAGAAGATCCAATCTACTATTGTCATATAAACCCTAACATCACCTCCCTCTGGCTCATGCTAGGATCATTAGACATTAGTTCATATTAAAGTCAGCCAAAAACTAGTTCATTACAACACTTGGATGTCAAAACAAACATGTATAACGAAACTTATACGGTAACAGATTGAATAAACTAGTAGATCTAATCTACTATAACTTCATATATCACACATATATATATTATTAATCCAGATCTAATACTATACAGGATGGCTCTAATACCACTGTTGGAAACTGAGTAAGTTGCAAGTAATAGATCATAGATTAGATTGTTACCAATAGCAGAATTTCAAAAATTTTACTCGAAGACTGCAAGTAATAGATCATAGATTAGATTGTTACCAATAGCGGAAGCAGATTTGGTGAAGTGATCGAATGTTCACAGCAACCGTTTGCGGATCGTCCTGATCAGCAGATGTAGATGACAACGACCGCTCAAGGATCGTTCTAATCAGCGCAGCAATTGCAGCAGCGCCTCTACCGGTATCCACACGTACCGGGATGGAACGTCGTACGATGGTGTGCTAACACTAACGCGTACGACAAGGGTTTAGAGGCTATCAAAAGAGATGGCAGCTATGGCTTTTGTGATGATCCTCAAAGCCCATCATACATCTCTATATATAGGGCCATGCAGAAGAAATCCTAACAGATTAGGTTTCCTGATGTGATACGAATCTTATCCGAACTGCCCATGCAGAAGAAATTCTAACATATTAGATTTCCTGATGTGATTCAAATCTTATTCGAATTCGTATCTGATACGTATATTCCATAACACTCCCTTCCACGGATTGTTCTCCGGGAAAGGAGCCCTCCCTTTCCCAGATGGTTCTCCGGGAGAGGGGCCCTCCTTTTCTCGAATGGTTCTCCGGGTGAGGGGCATTGAAGTTGATGCGGCCACGTGTCCAAGATATGTGCCTCACGCCCTACAGAAAGATCGCTACACCCTCGATCCGGTGGTCGCAGTTAGGGTAGTTTAGTAATTTATGTCTTTCGGGGTCTATATATACCCTTGTACCCCTCTCTTGTAAAAAAACTTTTCTCATTACATCCAATACACTCAAAGCAATAGGCATGCTTAGGAGCCCTCTCCCCGCGAGAGAGCCTCCCTAGCCGACTTACGTCGGGGGCACGTCGACAGGACTAGAGTCTCTATTGAGACATAAACCTGTATAAATCCTTCGTGTCAATCTCTATGTTGCCCAATGCGGGGTGACCCATCGCACGGTCAGCTCGGGTTGTCGTACGTGTGTTCCACGCCCTAAAACCTGTTGTGGGATTCGTAACACCACCATAAATTAAAAGAATTTAGCACAAATAGAACTTTGCTTTTTCAAAACCATCTTCTAAATTGAACTTCAGTTGTTTTTTGCCTAGATGTCTGAAGGCTCTTCCAAGACACGGAATTATCGTCTCTGTAATGTTAAACTTTGGTTTGATGATTTTGTGATTGTTAAGAATCTTAAGAAGTTCTTCGCAATGAATTTCTATCTAATGATTATTGTTTGCTGAACTAATTAATTCAATTATTTAATTGTTTGCCATTTGGTACATGCTTGTTTTGATTGCGTAAAGCTGATCACTGAAGCATATTGTTCTTCATTTGGAACCTTTCTAATATTGAAGACCAATGATAATTACTTTGAGCTTTTGCTTTACCGAGTCAATTGTATGGCTATGTTTATTGCAACCTATCCAAAACTTTTATAATGAATTGTGATTGTGATCTCAGCATACTATTATGTAATTTGAGATAACTTAATGGAGGCTTTGTGTTTTGTAAAGATCCAATTCATTCTAACATTTTTTTTAGTTATCTGTTCATTGATATTGTGTATTGTTGGTTTCTAATGTTGATCCCATGAATTTGTGAGCTCTTGTTGAAGTGATTCTGTGAGATTAGTGCATTATTCTCTTTTGTATTGTCTATACTCTCTGAGGTTGTGGGTTGAGCCCTAAGTTGTGACTTTGCAGTTGCTGTAGGCCTGTAGCTATGTGGTCAAGAGGAATCAGATGTAGTAGTGCTTGTTCTATACTTGTAGTTCGTTGATACTCGCCATAGACAGTAATCGTTAATAGTCGCCTACACTTCTTCTCATGCGTCACTACTCTACGATTTCTTTTCTATTGCCCGTATTCACGAATCATGGTGCAGACCAAACACTAGCTACGCTATGTGATTCACTCTCTTTCTTGGTATTTCTTCATACATTTTCTCCCTATTTCTCTCGTCTATTTTATTTTCTTATGCCTTCGATTTAGTTTAGTTTTACATGCTTCCCCTTGATCTACTCCCTGTGGAAAGAACAATATAAAATACTCGCCTTACAGTCATGATCTCGTTCTCTTGTGAGACGGTTTTGGTCAGTATCACCACCAATCATGTATGTCGTCAGGCATAGGATATGGATGGATCAACCGGTGATCCATTTGAGATCTAGCTTTGGTTTTCGCACTAGAATCGCCCAGATTCTAATATACGGAATAACGAGATCTTACTTGGAATTACCGAAACCCAAAGGATGATCGAAAACACAGCTCAAAACAATTGCACAACTCTTTATTTCAAAGAGGGCTTTACACGTCGAACATTAGACACACTTACCTACGTCGAAGGAACTATGAGCTGGATATATGATCCAAGGCTGTAATAATATTCGACGATCTAAACTAGACCTATTACAAGGTATTTATAGTTCAATCGTATGACTATGTATCAGACTCAATAACCTAAACGTATTAGACTCATATAACTAACTAACCCTGAACAGCTAAGTTTATTTATACATATTCGGATCGAATTACAATTTCGACCAGAGTTTGAATCCTTCCCAAGGTCGCAAATCTTTCCAAAGTCGCAAACCTTTTCGTGGTCGCGAATCCGTTGCGAACTCAACCTGAGATCCTCTTGGATCAACCAGTCCAAGTGTGGCCTCCCAACTGGGAAGTGCTCCCAAGACCAAAACTAGAGCATAATGCAACATGCAGACAATAAGGACTCCGATGCGCTCATGACGCACGCATTACATAGCCCTCAGTACGTGGCACATAGGACAAAGATAGCCCAATTATACCGTGGAACCTGGCCAGGCTGGGCATCCACTATGCTGTCCACCAATGGAATGAACCATGTGTACATTGTATCCCCATGTGTAGATGCGAACAAGATGTACTGGAATATAACCATCAAGTATGCAAACAGACAACATGATCTGGTGCATCAGGCGGCCACTCACGATACCGCAGCAAAAATCTATGAGGTACGCCACGCCTAGATGTTGGAATACAATATGCACTACTACAGAAATGCTTTTCACTATCGGTTAAAAATCCACTCTACTATCGGTTCTCTTACCGATAGTGGTCGGCACAATAGTAGAGGAGCAGAACATTTCTATCGGTTCAAAAACCATTAGTAAAACACTTACATTCCCAACGTTCACTAATCGCTATCGACTATTTCTTCTATCAGCTCAAATTTAAACCGATAGTATTATATACATTTTTTCTATCGGCTCGTATATAAACCGATAGTATTGTTTAGGATTTTTCTATCGGCTAGGATCTAAACCGATAGTAATGTTAATGTTTTTTTCTATCGGGTATTATCTAAACCGATAGTATTGTCTGGACACAGTTAGTACGGGAAACTTTATTCTATCGGTTATATTATATAACCGATAGTATTCTGTAGACACGTTTAGAACTGAAAACTTTATTCTATCGGTTGTTGTATATGAACCGATAGCACTGATATATTTATTCTATCGGTTGTAGTATATAACCGATAGTAATTTGTAGACACGTTTAGTACTGAAAACTTTATTCTATCGGTTGTTGCATCTGAACCGATAGTAATGTAATATTTATTCTATCGGTTGTGGTATATAACCGATAATAATATTAGTTTTTCCTATCGGTTATGTACTGGCACGGTTAGTACTGGAATCATGCACATATACATACAGCTATACAGAGATACATTGGATTATTCACAAATACATCAATATTTACAAATATTCAGCAATATTCACATATTGATCAATTTGTTCACAAATACACTAATTCAGCAATATTCACATATTCACATATTGTTCACAACTTGGACAGATTGAATTTATGCACATATTGATCGAGTTTATTCACAAATACATCAATGAATCTATTCACATATTGAGTTTATTCACAAATACAGCAATCAACACATTCAATATATATTCACAAATACAGCAATCAACACAAGTCAGTTACTATCGATCGTTGATAGCCACTTCTTCCATGACATATTGAGCCCAAATTGTTCGCAGCTCCTTCAATTGAGGCAACTCATATTGCTCTTTCAACATGGCGCTCTGCATATATGCGTGTATGAAGTTAGGATCGTACGTCACATCCAATTAAAGTTCGACTTTGAGTCAGGAAAAATGGTTACCTTAGGGAATTGGGCAAAGTTTCTCCTGATCAGGTCATACATGAATCTCATGATATAGAAGCCACATTCCCACGATTGTGGCTGCTGATGGCACTGGAAAAATTGCATATGCAAAGACATAAACCCACATTAACTCGAAAGAACTAATTAAACTTAAATTAAAAGACTCATCATGAGTACTTCCATCCGTATTAATTACCTCATATTCTTTCCAAGAAATTATTGTGCCCTTCGATGCGTCATGCCTCCCTCCAGCACTAGCATAATTTTTGAAAGCTCTGTATTTAATTTAGCATTGCCGATTAATATGTTATCATTAATTAGCTAGTCAGAGAAAAATTTAAGACAACTATGTTACTTACGCGTCTATGTGCCATGTGAGGGTGAAAACATGCGCCACCTTGTCGCTCATCGAATCGAGGTAATAGACCTCATTCATCCATGGGCAAATGACGGCGAGGACCCAGTGGCCCCTACATTGCATATATAAGCGAACCGTTTCATACATATATTAGGCGTAACATACAAGAATGAGTTAAATTAGTAGGAAATGCACTAACCTTTGGTGGTACGGCGCAAAGATGAACTCCCGGTCCTGCTGCGCTAGTAGTGCCCTTGATATGTATTCCTCCGCATGTGCTTGGTCGTGCTCTAGCATCGTGAGGCTTATTTTCTCTGGGTCGAGGAAACCCACCTTGTCACATGCCCTCATCGACGCCAGCCTATACATGCACCTGGATGCAAAGTAGACATTAGTAAGTAGTGCATACAAAAAGTGATTAGATTTATGAAACGAACTGTGATAACTTCAGACAACAGCACACTCACAGGACTCCAGTTCGTATGATAGACATATCAAGCTCCCGCCACTTGAGGAGGTCGAACAAATCCTCGTGGGCCACCGATATGCTCCCGGGCTCACGGTGAAAATGGGCTGGCCTGAAGTGAACCAAGAAGTTGATGTGGCGCCTAGACCGGGTCAGGTACCACTCGTGGAGACTTCTGGTTATTTGATCCATATTGCGCAGAAGGTACTCCGACACGAGTGGGGACCCGTTCTTGAAAGTACCCGGCTGGCTTTGTTTGGCCTTGCCTTTGGCCTTGCCCTTGCCTTTGGGTGGGGAGCGAGTGTATACCTTCGAAGGTTGGGGTGTGGTGCCGTCAGCCTCATTTGATGGCGAAGGGTTTTAGGCCGTCGGAGGAGGCATGGGGGCCGAAGGAGTTCGCTCATGCGTTGTGGCGGGGGTGGTGTCCTCAGGAAGTGTGCTAGTATCCATCGTCCACTTAAAGTACAAACGCTTAAATTAGATTTTGTAAATTGAGTATATTAACTGAGTTGTAAGCTAGAATGGCTAGGGTTTACCTCCTGTAGTCTAACACCCTTCTTGGGCCACTGTATGTACGAGCCCAATGCCTCGCCAATTGTCCGCATTTCGTCCGTTGGGACGGGCAACGGAAAAGAGCTGTAGCCCGGGAGGGCCATGTCCACCTGTACCTTTGCGAATCCAGGCACCAGAGGTACGCAGTGGATCCGGACATCCTCCCAAGACTGGTATACGACCCCGTTTGCAACTGCAACAGGTTTGTCGCCTATGTTGATCAATAGGCTACAGCTCTCCGGCTTCTGCAATTTGCAACAATTATAACAGGTTAGCGAAACAATTCTAACGTAACGGGAGTGGCATCAGCCGAACTGCATATATAGCTCAAGAGTTGCAATACCTCGATCAGGTCCACCGGATCCACGTGAACCTTCGAGCCAACACTACTCGGCCTGGCAGCGTCGACCTCGGCAGCTGGATCTAAACTCTTGGACTGCACAACTTGGATGAGGCGTTCATATTTCTCGTTCATTTGAGCGAACATGTCAGCGAATTGTGCAGTCACATCTGCCCGTATCTTCTGAGATAGCTCCACTTCCCTTTCCTTCCAGCTGCCAACCTTCTTCACCTTTTGCCCGGGCTCCGAGAAGCCTTCCTCCATGGCACCACAGCCCCCACGGTTCGCGTCCGCCCTGGATGCTCCTTGTTCCCTAGAGCCCGGGTAAGGATGTCGTTCTCCCTATGGGGACTGAACAATCCCTCGGTCGCCTCCTTCGAGCAAGAGATATGTTACATTGAAAGCTCTGCATTGTGAGTAAGAAATATATACAAACTTGTGCGCACACTAGTGATCATAGTTAGCCAACTTACGAGTCGCTGCACGACCTCGACGTCCTTGGGGTTTGGGAACGCCACAGTCCCCGTGGCCGACACGGTCCCTCTGGCCAGCCACCAGCGCTTGCATCGCTGATCGCGGATCTCGGAGAGTGGTAGGTCAGGGGAGTCGACGAAATGCGACGCCTCGTCTTCAGCCTTCTTCCACTGCTCCTCCTTCCCCGCATAGCCGCGAGAGCCGAACCGGTGTAGGTGGTCGTTCCTCCTCTGGATTGCCCTGTTCTTCTCGCTGAGGGTCTTCGTACCAGAAACAAGAAAATTAATGCATACCTGGCCAATTTGATGAACTCATGCAAATACTGCTTCACCGTCCTTCCTCCTTGCCTTAGATTCAAGAATTCTCTGCGTTTGGCTTGAATAGCTCCTTTGGGGACATGGTATTTGCGAAACTGTTCCTTGAATTCATTCCAGGTGATTGAATTCTGATTAGGGTGTACCGTCTTGTAATTCTCCCACCACGCTGCAGCCGATCCTGTGAGCTGATGGGGTCCATATAGCAGCTTCTCTTCATCACTACACCTGACGGTATCCAATTTCCTCTCAATTTCTCGTAACCAATCGTCTGCCACAATTGGGTCTTCAGTGCAGGAGAAAGTTGGAGGACGTGTCTTTTGAAAATCTGTCAGTCTTGCTCCAATGTTCGAACCTTCCTCGCGGCGGGTTGCGGAGTTTTGCATCAGTTGTTCCAGAATTTGACTCTGTACCTCTGCAGATCTCTGTCTGTTTTGCTCCATCCATATTAATATTTCCGTCAGATTTCCTCCTTGCGGTACTGAGGCTGATGAATTTGGCTGATCCGAGTCATCTCTAGTCCTTCTTGTTGATGTGTTTCTTGGAACTTCTTCTGAACCTTGGATTCTACCTCTGGTGTTCACCATTCCGTTCTGCCAAGATAATTGAGACAAGACTACTAATTCAAGAGAGCACAGATTGAACATAAGCTGAAAGAAAAGATCAATCCAAGAGATTGGATTGGAACATGCAATTGCCATTTTCAAAGATTTTCTAAAGATACAAGGTTTTCACCTTTACAGCTTTGGAGTTACCAACAAACAATACAAACAAGGCAGCTACTACAACAAGAGCTAAAGACTAACGGTTACAAGGGCTAGAGCAGAAGGGTCAAGCTGAAGAGAAAACTACGATCTCCTGTCGGTCTTGGAAGAACTGCAAGGTTCCACTTCTTCAGGGTCTTCCTCCTCTTGATCTTCGTCGGCATCCATAGGGTCCCATTGCATGTCGTTGTCCTCTTCTTCCTCAGATGAATCGTTGGTGTTGCAAGTAGCAATCTCTTTTCCTTTGCCCTCAGGAACTTCCTTCCCTTTCGTGAGAGTAGGATACTCTGGTGCAGGGGTGTTGATCACAATGCCACGCGAAGCAGGCGTGAAATAACCCAGGTAATCCCTAGGTCTTCCCACACTCTTGCGGGCTGTGAGTCTTATCTTCAAGCGGTTCCTCTTGTTCACCGATCCTTCGTCTTCGACTTCTCGAGCTCTGCTAGGTTCAGCCAACTCCTGAATCTGTTTCTCTTTCTCTTGGAGTTCTGAGCGAACTTTCGCAAGCGCTCCTTCCAGATAGTGACGGTCATCCCGAGCATTTTCATGCTCACGCAGCAACCGAGTGTAGCTTGACTCCAAGACTTGGACTACATCTCTGGTTTTGGTCAGGATGGCGTCTCTCTGATTGTTGGAGGGATGAACAGTTCGACGATCTGATCCGGGGACTTGGTAGGGTACAAAACAGAAAGGAGAACCTATAAGAAAGTCATCGTACAGCTGACGGATGGTACCTATAGCACGACGAGCAGCGTCTTGGATAGCATCTTCTTCTTCTTCTCTACGAGCTTCCTTTCTTGTTGATCCTCTTCCGATCTCTGGAATCTCGTACACAATCACCGAGGCACGGAAACCAAAAAGTCTACCATCGACTTCTTCTCGACGGACGTAGTATACGGGTCGCTGGTTGTCTCTTGCTCCCAGAAATTGTAGCATCATCCAAAGCATTAATGCCCATGATCCCAACTCGTCTCCGTGAATCAGCTTCTTACCAGGGGCCATCTGCGATGATGAGACACGGAACTCTTAAAAGTAGGAAAATGGTTTTGAAAGTTTTCAAATAATACTCATTATGCTTTTCTTAAACAAATTAGGTTTTTCACAATTAGATTTTTACCAAATAATCTAGCGATTCTCTACTTTAGGGACGCCCATTTTAGTAAGGGTCACGACCTACAGTCAAGCTTCATGCTCTGATACCATTCGCTGTGAGACCCCCATTTGAGGATCACCTTGGTAACCGCCCAGGTAGGTTACACACAGCAGGATGACACATGAGCTCCAAACCAGACAAGCATAATAATAACATTAAACAGGTAGCAGGCCAGCTTGGCCAATATTACATACCCAAAGCACCGAAAATGGCGCTAAGTAGAGTTGCTAAGAAAATAACAAGTTTATCAGAACCAGAGTCGGTATCTAAGTACCGAACACACAGCATAAAGCACAAAGCAACGACAAAAAGCTTGATTTCCATCCGCAGCGGGGTTGAAGTGGCTCCTCCCACATCTGACTTGACTTGGTGCGCAATCCTTCTAGAACGTGGGCTCGTCCGGGGTGCTTCCATCTTCTGCCGGGAACTCATAACTGAAGGACTCGGGATCCTCGAATCCCTCTTCTACAGTTGGATGCAAATTGCAAGGGTGAGCACTTGGTGCTCAGCAACACTCATTCCGGGGATTATAGTAATGTACTTATATGAGGATAAAACATATGATTCAGGGATTTTAGTTTCATATGGATAGAGATATATAGATTTCCAAGTTATTTGTTCAGTAAACAGTACTTTGTCATGAAAATAGTACTTTAAACATTAAACAGGTTTTCATTAAAACATTAGATGTAGTGGTCTCCCATGAGTCACTACTTTATTAACCGCATTATGAAAACATTCCAAAACATTACTTGTGCTATAACCCATGGATAACATCCACTACGAAAAGACTCCTGAACCTGGGAGTACAGAGTATCTGATACTTCTTTTACACTTTGCAAAGGTGTACCTCTTTTTAAATCCACTGGTTCACTCGGCTTTCAAGTCGGATCAGCTTCATGTGACTTATACACATGTGACAAGGCCGAGATCACACAACGCTTTACAATTCAGTATTAACAGTATCCCTGCCCGGTAAATAGACAATTAAGTCTCAAGTACCGTTGTGGGTCTTCCCCACTGCCTTACTTCCTAGCCTCTCTGGTCTATGTTCCCTCAGGACACATAGCCTTGGTCTATGTCCACGCGAGACATACGACCATTTAAGATTACAGCCGCTCACGGCTTAATCAGGTCTAGGGCGTCTTCCTTCATTTACGCCTTTTTCTCTCATCATTTTTCTGACTCACATCACTCATGGCCGAACCTTGGCCTTCCAGTTTCCACGCGAGAAACCAGATCGTCAAACCATGCAGGGAACTGCTAATACCAAAAAGCTACTGAGTTGTGCCTGTCCCATACCAGGCAAGTGGTTGGTACGTTTACAATTTGTATAGAGACACAGCACAAGGTTCTCGTCCTTATGAACCAATAGTGAGGAACATTCACATACCCTGGTGCGCACCGCACCCTCTCCATACAATCCAATCCTCACTACTGATCCCTTTTATCATTTTTCTTGTCAAAACGGTTTTTATTATAACTTCTCATGCATTTGACCATTTCAAGTTTAATGTGGATATTCAATATATGAGTCCTAGGGTGACAAGAGCATATATACACGAAGGTTCAATAACAAAAAGGATTTCATGATCCATTAGGTAATATCTACTCATGTCATTCAAACATAACTTGTATTTCAATTAAGCATGCATAGTAAGAAACAGTGAATATACTTCATATGAAAATATTGGGTGAGACATGATCAAAGGAATGAGGCTTGCCTTGCAATGTTGGGTCTAAAAACTCAGACGGCTCTTCAAAGACTTCTTCCGTTCCTTCCGCTTCTGACTCTGCGGCAAACAATTAACACACAAACACATACCACATAAGCATACTGAAAATAGTTTCTATAGAAAGTATTAAGTAAATAAGTCATGCATGCAGGGGAAAAAGTTAGGGCAAGGTCACAAGGGCTCTGGTCGAAGCAACGGCTAAAAAGGATTGAACGTCGAGGGGTCGACATTCAGTTCGTGGCTTTGACATAACTGGAAACTAGTCTTAGGATGGTTTTCTGGAGAAGTGACAGTAGAGAAAGTTGTAGATCTCAACTCCAGGAATCTAAAGGACAAGGTGGCATTTCAATTGCTCAACCAGAAGGGGTCAAACAAGGCTAATGCCAGTGGCTGACATGCACTGACATGGTGCTGGACATGGCCAGAAACTAGGGCATGGCTTAACTTTTGATCCAGGGCTCCAAATGATGCACCACTTTGTCTGGGAGGTAGGCATTACTAACAGGAACAATATACTCAACAGGCACAAGGGCTGAAAGTGGCCGGAGGGTGGCCAAATCCGGCGATGAACCACGGTGGCCTGGACATGAGCTGAGTTACTGGACAGTAATCTTGGCATAGGCATAACTCACAATCTAGGCAGATCCAGGTGTCGAGCTAGTGGACAATATTTCTCAGGGTACTGGAATCTATCTAAGGGACAAGGTTTCAGGTGCTGGATCGGCCGGGAACAAATTCCGGCGACCGGCGCTGGAGAAGACGACACTGGAGCTTGGGTATTTTCGATACAGGGCGAAAGAGCTCAATTCCAAGCTTGGGAATGATCTCTAGGGCACAACAAAGCTACTGGGGAGGTTAATTTCATTGGGTATCGGCCGGAGAAGCTTGGCGCCGAAGTCCGGCGAACGGCCGAGGTTCAAATTTGGGATTTCTTCGATTTGAGCTTAATTGGGGATTCTGGTTCTACAGGCTTGCTCTACTAGGCTTACTGATCAACTTCTTCTACAGGATTGAGGGTTAATTTGGGCTGAATCGAGTGGCATTGGGGGAACAGGGCAAATCGGGAATCCGGCGATCACCGGCGATGGGGATCGATCTAGTGCAATTGGTTGCTATGACACAGAGAGGGGAACGAGGGGGACTCACTGGTGAACCTGGATTGAAGAGAGGGGCTGTGGAAAGGGCTGGCACCGTGAGCTCTCTCACTGGCTCGCCGGAGAAGAAAGTGGAAACGGCGAAAAGCTGGAATTTTGGCTAAGTCCTGAGCTTGTGCTTCTTCACAGCGTTGAGGGGGTTTAAATAGGCACGGGGACGGAGCTTGCGAGGGAAACGCGACAGCGGTAGCTTGCGCCGGGGAGAAAATTGTCGGGCGCAGGCGCAACGACGGTGACGGCGACGTGATCGCGCTTCAGGCGGTGCTGCAGCTTTGCCAGTTGCCTTGGGACTTCACCAGTGATGGCGCAGACGCGGAGGCAACAGCAATGCTCCGGCAATGACACGTAACACCATGCAACTGCCACGGCAACGGGAGCGCGCGCGAAAACGAGGCTCGGGAGCGCGGCCGTTTAACCGCTGGGCGAGGCGATGCCACGGCACTGGCACGTGCGCGGGAGGTGGTTTGGTTGCTCACAACACAGGTGACAAGAACGGTGGCCGGCGGCGAGCGAATGCGGCGAGAACGCGGCGCGGCAACGGTGGCTCGGGCACTGGTCGTGGCAACGACCAGGCGCTGGTCGAAAAGGGCCTGAAAATAACATTTGGGCTGTTCTGCAATTTCTGAAACTTATTCCAGGGGCTGTTCTGTGAGGATAATTTGAATAGGACTTGGGCCTGTTTGCAAATTTGGAGATCTGAGGGTCCGATCTAAAATCTGATTTCGCAGCTAAGTTGCAAAAGATTAGTAGAACTTATCTGGCCAAAGTTTGGCAAGATCGGGCAAGATCTGAAGGGTTTCGACAAAATTGGGGAAAACAGTTTAGGGTAAATAGGGTAATTAGGGTTTTAAAATAGCAAGGCTTGAAACTCAGCTTTAGGGTGAGATTTTGGAGATGGTCCCGAAGGGAAAAATGTTCTGAACAGCATTTAGAAGGGAATGGCTGAAGCAGATTAGGTTTTGGGGTCCGGATGTGGATTTTGGCTATTTTAGGGTTTGGCAAAAACAGGGGTGTTACAGTAACCAAGCAAAGGAACCATTCATACCTTGAACTCAGGAGTCCCCTTCTGTTGGGCGAATTGCTCCCATACCTCCTCCATTATGAAGGGGTACTTCTCGCATGCAGATTCGCCTTTAGCGAGGAAGGTACTGACGAGGACGCTCTTGAAGGTTTTCCATGTGTTGTTCATGTCCTTCAAGCAAGCTATCTTGGGACCATCGTCCGGGATGTTCCACTTGGCCTGTTTCAAATGGTGCATATAAGTAGGACTTACCTAATCTCTAGGATAAACCAAGGGAATGTGATTACTCAAGAGTTCAGTGATTTTGATTAATTTTACCTTCACTTCCGCCCACAGCCTATCCCTCTCGTCGGCCTTGACGTCCTTCCAGCTCTGGACGGTGATCTTCACCCTTTCCTTCGCCAACAAGCCAACATAGGCAGCATAGTGCCCGGCGTTCTTCCCGATCGGTCTCCCGAACTGGTTGAACTCACAGGAAAGATCCGCGCATTTGGCCAAACGACCCAACATCGTCGCGCCTCGCGCCTTCCTCTTGCGCTGGGACGAGGCAGCGCCATCTACGTTCGCCCTCGCCGAATCACTAGTATCAGCCGAGGAAGATGCCGACATGGCTTTACCTAAAATACCATGAACAAACCATCCAATTGATATGAAGAAAGGTACATGACAAAGTTCATAACTAAAATTGTTGTGCTAATCTCTCTGCATGAAAATAAAGTCTGTTAAAATTTAAATGAACCTAAATTTGAGATGAACATTAGAAATGGGAAGTAATTCACAGAAAATTCAGATGAGCAGTGCAAACTAACACATACTCTATTTCCTATCGGTTTTGAAAGGAAAACCGATAGTACTAAGGTTTGTATTCAGGAAAATTTAAAAGATTAGCAGTGCAAACTATGCTAATCTCTCTGCAGGAAAATAAAGTCTGTTAAAATTTAAATGAACCTAAATTTGAGATGAACATTAGAAAATGGGAAGTAATTCACAGAATATTCAGATGAGCAGTGCAAACTAACACATACATTATTTCCTATCGGTTTTGAAAGGAAAACCGATAGTACTAAGGTCTGTATTCAGGAAAATTTAAAAGATTAGCAGTGCAAACTATGCTAATCTCTCTGCTGGAAAATAAAGTCTGTTAAAATTTAAATGAACCTAAATTTGAGATGAACACTAGAAAATGGGAAGTAATTCACAGAATATTCAGATGAGCAGTGCAAACTAACACATACTCTATTTCCTATCGGTTTTGAAAGGAAAACCGATAGTACTAAGGTCTGTATTCAGGAAAATTTAAAAGATTAGCAGTGCATACTATGCTAATCTCTCTGCTGGAAAATAAAGTCTGTTAAAATTTAAATGAACCTAAATTTGAGATGAACATTAGAAAATGGGAAGTAATTCACAGAAAATTCAAATTAGCAGTGCAAACTATGATGGCACTACTATTTCCTATCGGTTTTCCAAGTCAAACCGATAGTAATCAAGTCTAAATTAGGAAAAATTTCCAAAATTGCTCAGCAGGAACATAAAGTAATTGCTCAGCAGGAACATAAGGTATGTTAAAATATAAATGAACCAAAATTTCAGATGAAAATTAGAAAATAGGAAATAATTAACAGAAAATTCAGTTTAAGGTATTTACTATCGGTTCTGAATAAGAAACCGATAGTGAACTACACTGTATGACAAATTGCTAGTGATTTTCATCAATTCTGTCATTCTCATAGCTATCAAGTTTGTAGTTCATGAATTTTACTCTAGGTTTATATTTGTAATCCATTGAACGGGATATGCACCATTGCATACAAAATTAAGCAATACACGCGAGCGATTCGGTCAAGAACACTTACAGTCGATCGTGGAGTGGCCGGAGGCGGTGGAGAACCAGTGGCGCAGAGGAGCGAAGAAGCGAACGTCGGCGAATCTAGGGTTTTCCGCGCGAGTATTTGGAAATTGGAATGTGATCAGTTGCACTGGAGGGAAAATCGTACAAGGTTATAACCTAATAAATGAATATTTACTATTGGTTCATCACCACAAAACCGATAGTAAAAACATGTAAGTTAGGATTTTCGTAACACAGTGTAAATCACTATCGGTTGTGAACAGTAAACCGATAGTAAACTAAGAACAGGGGTTCATAACACAATGTAAATCACTATCGGTTGTGAACAGTAAATCGATAGTAAACTAAGAACAGGGGCTCATAACACAGTGTAAATCACTATCGGTTGTGAACGATAAACCGATAGTATAGTTTAATTTCATATCGGTTTCACAGTTATAACCGATAGTAAAATACAATGCTATTGACCCTAAAGGATTTCTCTTAGAAGAATTACAGAGGATCTCAGTACATCATTTTTTATTGTATTTTACTATCGGTTATGACAATAAACCGATAGTATATGTTAATTTCATATCGGTTTGGAGGTCGAAACCGATAGTATAATACTGTTAAATTGATCTAAAGGTATTTCCTGAGAACAATTACAGATGGGTCTCAGTACATCATTTTGCACTTGTAAAGACACCTGAAACACCATGCAAATGGCTTGCAATAATTTTGAAATAAATTAACAGTAAAGACCAATCATGGAATGAAAATTTACAGTTTTCATATATATTTGTGAAAAGAATCAATTATTGCTCAAATCAAGTATATACTCCAATTGAAATGAAAATTTGCAGAAATGATTCTCAATGCATCACGTATATTTTCCCAAAGAATTTTTGAAAAATGATTTCAAGAATTCTTCGATCCAAGTAATATACGTCACTTACATATTGCAAATTAGTCAAGAATGGTTGTCCACCCATAATCCTTCTTCGTGGTCGTCTCGCAGGTAACTTGTTTCGTCAATATCTTCGGTAGGGACAGATTGAAGGATTCCATCTAAAAATGGAGGTAGTTCGTCGAACTGATCGTACTCTTCTTCATCCACAACGTCTTCGACCCCAACAATACGTCTCTTACTGTGAAGGACAACGTGCAACTTTGGGTTGGCCGGGTCAACGATATAGAACACCTGTGTGGCTTGCTCAGCAAGTATAAATGGATCATCTTTGTATGCGACTCTACTGAGATCGACGAGAGTAAACCCATAATTGTCGACTTTAACACCTCGAGGGATTTCGACCCATTGGCATCGAAACAGAGGAATCTTAAGTAATACATAATCGAGCTCCCCTATTTCCTCAATAACACCGTAATATGAGTCGAGTGCCCTTACTGCCCTGGCATCCTCCGAAATAGCAAGTAGTGTCACTCCACTACATTACATAGTACTCTTCTCGCCTGAGTTCTTGTGTAAAATGAATAGCCGTTGATGTCATACCCCTGCCAAATCCCTACAGTAAATCTAGGCCCTCTGGCCAACCATGTAACATCTTCATCTATGTCGCTCTCAGAAGCTTGCAGGACTCTATTTTCGATCCACCCAGCATACTTCCTATTATGTTCTCTGGTGACCCAAATCTCTGGCTTCGAGGGATTCTGTTTCCGTAACATTTCCTTGTGCTCGTGTATGTATGGCTCCACCCCCGTCATGTGCTGTAAGACCCAAAAATGGGCTTTTGCATACAGATCACTAGAGGGGACGACTGCTTTAAATCCAATCGTTCCAATGCCCTGAAGCCTGCCCTCATGCCGAGACGTAGGAACGCCAATTGGGTCAACCCCGGCCATATAGTTGGTGCAAAATTCGATCACCTCCTTGGCGGCATAACCTTCAATGATACTGCCCTCAGGCCGATGTCGATTCCTTACATATCCCTTCAAGATACCCATAAATCTCTCAAATGGATACATGTAGCGCAGGAACACGGGTCCACAAAACTTAATTTATCTGACAAGGTGAACAATTAGATGGACCATAACATCAAAAAAGGATGGAGGGAAATACATCTCCAGCTGACAAAGAGTGGTAGTCACATCGCGTTGCAAATCGTCCAGTCCATCCATATCAATTACCTGCAAGGACACAGTTGCAGCAAATATTCAGATCCAAAAAATCTGACAAGTTGCACGAATGGAGCTAATTAACTTGCTAGGAGTACACGCTTACGTACCTTGTCAAATATTGTGTTGAAGAAATAACATAGCTTTGTAATTGTCTCTCTGACTTTGACTGGGAGAATGCCTCTGATAGCAATGGGAAGCATTTGTGACATCAGTACATGACAATCATGGGACTTCATACCAACCAGTTTCAAGTCTTTCATGGACACAAGTTTTTTCAAGTTCGCAGAATACCCGCATGGAACTTTGACACCATGTAGGCACTGACAGAGTTCTGTTTTTTCTCTTTTTGACAAAGTATAGCAAGCCGGGGGGAGGTATTTTCGCTTTCCCTTCTCCAACGGTGTAAGCTCAGTCCTTATGCCCATGTTGAGCATGTCACGGCGAACGTTGATGCCATCTTTCGTCTTTCCTGGAATGTTCAACAACAAACCAATCAAACTGTCACAAACATTTTTCTCTACGTGCATGACATCAATGCAATGTCGAACTTGTAAGTGCTCCCAATATGGCAGATCCCAAAGAATCGATCTCTTCTTCCAAACATTTTTTCCTGGAGGTTTAGAACATTTACCGAACTCAACTTTGATGTCCTTTACGCGCAAGTAAAGCTCCTTACCAGTCACAAACACTGGGGCTGATCCTTTCTCAGGCTTCCCATTGAATGACTTCCTCTTCTTACGGTAGGCGTGATGCATCGGAAGGAATCTGCGGTGACCCATGTACACTGTTTTTCTGCAGTTCGATAACCACATGCTTTCAGTTTCATCCAGGCAAATAGGACAAGCCTTGACTTCTTTCGTACTATACCTCAACAAATTTCCATAGGCCGGGAAATCATTTATGGTGCAAAATATCATGGCCCGCAACATGAAATTCTCTCGCTTATGTGCATCCCACACCCGCACCCCTTCGCTCCACAATTTATGTAAGTCCTCGACTAACGGTGATAGAAACACGTCAATATCATTCCCGGGTTGTCTGGGTCCTGAAATTAGTAACGACATCATGATGTACTTGCGCTTCATACATAACCAAGGAGGAAGATTGTAGATGCATAAAAGAACCGGCCAAGTGCTATGTCGACTGCTCATATTTCCGTGTGGATTCATACCATCCGTACTCAGCACAAACCTTATATTCCTCACTTCGCCGCCAAACTCACCGAATGTTCTGTTAATGTTTCTCCATTGAATGGAATCAGCTGGATGTCTTAGTTTTCCGTCTTGTTTCCGACCTTCAACATGCCAATGCAAGTACTTCGCATCTTTCGGATTTGCAAACAGCCGTTTCAATCTGAAAATCACAGGCAAATACCACACAGTTTTGGCCGGAGGCCCTTTCTTTACCTCATCACATCCATTGTGATAAATTCTGTCCCCATGCTTATACCGCGATGCACCGCATCTTGGACAAACATGCAAATCCTCGTACTCGTTACAGTACAGAACACAATCATTTGGGCATGCATGTATTCTTTCGATTTCCATTCCCAATGGACACAATAGTTTTTTGGCCTGGTAAACCGATCTTGGCAACTCATTTCCCTCTGGAAGCATGTCCGCTAACAGATCCAATAGCGCCGTGAAACTCTTATCGCTCCAACCGTTGCTTGCCTTCAAGTTATATAATCTCAACACAGAAGACAACTTTGTAAATGTTTCACATCCGGAGAACAAAGGCTTCTCAGAATCAACAATTAATTTCTGAAATTTAGCTAAATCGTTTTCGCTGTAGTCCTCTTCTACATCACATAACATTTCATCTAAATTGTCGTCATCTACATGGACTTCCGAATGAACATTATCAATGTTTTGATCATGATCATTATTACTGCAATCCACTTCTAGGTGCTGCTGAGTGGTAGCGGTAGTGCTCGTTTCCTCAAGATCTTCACCATGCCATATCCAACGGGTATAGCGTGCGTTAAAACCATGACGAATCAAATGACTCCTAATCTGATCAGAGTTGCCGAACCTTTTTAAGTTCATACAATCTATACAAGGACAATGCATATCTTTCTCTCCCTTCTTCGCCTTTTCTTGCTCAACAAATTTAATAAATCCATTCACACCCTCCAAATACTCAACAGTAGTACGTTTTATTCCATACATCCAATATTCTCGGTCCATCTACAATTATTTCACAAAATTGACAAATTCAAATAAATAATTAATGACTCAGGGCATGCATATATGAATGAAACATAATTAGCTAGGCCATATGTGTGTACATGAGCTGTTTAATTACATTAAATGGATTTGTATATATGAAACCCTAATTAACTTGATGCATGCATTAATTGGAAGAGCCAGCTAGCTAGCTGCTTAAATTCAGCAAGCTATAGCTAGCTAACCAACCCAGCCTTCTAGCTAGTTTGGAGATACATATATCTAGTTTAATGAATTACAAGTAGAGAGAGAAAGGGAGAGTGTGAAAGAGTGATAGAGAGAGAGAGAGGTGATGAGAAAATGACAATACCGAGGGGGATGGAAATATGATCAACCTCTCAGCTAGCTTCTCCAGATCACTCTAGCTTGGAGTTGTACGCGGCTGAAATGATTCCAACATGTAGAGCGCAGAGCAGGAGTCGACCTAATTAAGTTGTCCAATTTTACTATCGGTTCAAAAACACAAACCGATAGTAAAATAAGGTCCCCACTGTCATAACCATTAGTGTATATGAAGTCATTTTACTATCGGTTTGTTTTATATAACCGATAGGACTATTTCATATATTGTATCGGTTAGTACAGTAATAACCGATAGTAAAAAGTCAATAATTTCACTATCAGTTACCCGAGAAAAACCGATAATACTATTCAATATATTATATCGGTTAATATAGTACGAACCGATAGTATAAAGTGAGTAATTTTACTATCTGTTACGAACGAAAAACCGGTAGTACTATTTTAATATATTATATCGGTTGGTACAGTAATAACCGATAGTAAAAAGTCAGTAATTTCACTATCAGTTAAAAATGGAAAACCGACAGTACTATTTAATATATTATATCGGTTTGTACAGTAATAACCGATAGTATAAAGTGCGCAATTTTACTATCAGTTACAAAAGGAAAACCGATAGTACTATTTAATATATTATATCGGTTTGTACAGTAATGACCGATAGTAAAAAGTATTTGCATTTCACTAACGTTGGATTAGTGTGTAACCGATAGTAAAATGATGGTTTTCCGCCGTTGTCGTCCTATTCTATCGGATTTTTCCTAGATTGCTTATAACCGTTAGAAAATAAGGGTTAGTGGAATGCACTTCTGTAGTAGTGATGCCTGATCCACAGTGCCAAATCTTATGTGTATCTGTGTATGCCAGTCTGTAGGCACCGATAGTGGAATGATGAAAGCTCCATTGCTAAGTAAGCCTAGAAGCATGCTCACATCCTCCAACGTGATTGTCATCCCCCATCGGAAATAAAATGTATTGTTGGGGGAAATCTCCGCGAGACTAAGTCCAGGTAAGTTGCGTCACGCTCGCCCGGGGACGCGGCCACCGGCGCCGGTCCCGAGCGCCGCCATTTGCTCGGGGACGTGGCCTCCGGTGCCTGCCCCGGGCACCGCCTTTTGGCTGCCGGGACCTGGCCTCTGGGGCCGGTCCCGGGCGCCGCCTTTTGGCTTCCAGGACCTGGCCTCCGGCGCCGGTCCCGAGCGCCGCCATTTGCCCGGGGACGTGGCCTCCGGTGCCTACCCCAGGAGCCGCCTTTTGGCTGCCGGGACCTGGCCTCCGAGGCCAGTCCCGGGCGCCGCCTTTTGGCTTCCAGGACCTGGCCTCCGGGGCCGGTCCCCGGCGCCGCCTTTTGGCTGCCGATACCTGGCCTCCGGCGCTGGTCCCGAGCGCCGCTATTTGCCCGGGGACGTGGCCTCCGGTGCCATTTGCCCTGGGACGTAGCCTCCGGCGCCGGTCCCGGGAGCCGCCTTTGGCCTGGGGACCTGGCCTCCGGTGCATGCCCCGGGCCTCATCGCCCTTCTAAAGGTAAAATCTCTGGTTGTTGATCACGTGCAGGTCACGCGAGGAGCGCCTCGGGAATCAGCGACCACCTGTCAAGCATCCAAGGCGCCTGACCGGTAGAAAGACGTCGCTACCCCGCAATCCGACGGTAGCATCCGGGATAGTTTAGTCTTTTCGCTTCTTTTTGGGGCTATAAATAGCCCTTGTACCCCTCTGTTGTAAGACAAGTGATTCATTGTTATTGGAATAGCTAAACTCATAGGTGTGCTCCGGAAGCCTCTCCCCCGAGAGAGCCTCCCCAGCCGACTCCGGTCGGGAGCACGCCGACAGGACTAGGGCCCCCACCGGGACCCGAACCTGTATAAATCCTCGTGTCAATTCTTGTGTTTGTCCGGCGGGGTAGGACCGGTCACCCGGTCAACCCGCGTCGCGTTTTCTTCGCTAGGATCGTTCACAAAACCTGCCGGGGTATTCGCAATACCATGACATGTATGTGTCTCAGGACACCATTGATCCACTAAAGTAGTAATCAATGACATGTCCAATGTGAGACCATGACTAATCTACAGTATACGGGCAAAAGGTAGTAGACCTGTAGTTGCAAGAATGGGGATGTATCCTGCATGGAGAGACCAGTACTCCATGGGAGCCCTTAGTACAAGTGACTCAAGGTCTCGTCCTCACGACAACAAACATCCACGATAAGCAACATTGTACTTGCCAGTTTGCAGCTCTAGAAGTTGTATATTCTCCTCAGCCATATCTTTAAAGTCAGTGCATCAATAATGGTATGCCAGCGCACACAAAAAAATATGTCATTTCTCCTAGATGCATATGAATTAAGGAATTTTTTAGACATATAACCCATAAATAAAAAAAAGCACGACTGAAGACGCGGCAGCCGCGCGCCCGGACAACTTTATTTTACTTTTGAATTTTGTATTTTTATTTAATCGGTTGTAGCCCGGTCACTACTCATGTTCTTATGTTTTTGTATTTTTTTCTTATTTGGGGTTCACGCATTTTTTTAGATTGTCACACTTTTTTAAAAAAAAAATTTGTATGTAAAAGTTGAAAGTAACTTAAGTTATCGCATTGTCATAACTACACAAAATATCTTTTCATCATTTTTATTACTATTTTTCCTAATTTTTTTCACTGTTTGCAATTTCCTATTATTTTTGTTATTTTGATTCATTGTTTGTAATTTTTTATTAGTACATATATTTTCTCTTTGTTTTTTATATTTCTAAAAAATACTAAATATCTAATACTAAATATTTGTTCTATTTTTTTTCATTGTTTGCATTATTTACTTATTTCTCTAAGTTTCAAAAAATTTCAAAGTCGTGAATACTGTGTTACTAAAATATCTAACATCGTCTCATTTAATATAACTAACATGTTATACAATTACTAATAAATAATATAATTGCCTCATACAGTGAACAAATGCATGTAACTATTAATATGCACATGCAAACATTTAACATACATGCAAACAATTAGTACAATAACATACAACTCTTAGCATATACATGCAAACAACCGAGATGATCTTTGAAAATTTTAATACATACATGAAAACCTCTCTCTTCTCCCTCTAACTACAAAAGATTAGGAACAACATTATCGAATTCACATTATTACTAATTATATTAACAAAAAATTAGCAACAACATTATCGAATTTTAATAAAACTTATGTAGTTTGGGAGAGCATCGCTCAAACTTGAATATTACCAACTGCACCAACTTGATATTACAATTAATTTTGCAGATAATTGGAATTAAAGAAAAAAAAGAAGTAAGTGATCAAGAGAAAAGAAGAAGAATGTAAGTGAGGTGGAGAGTGTGACTGTGAGTGTTGTGGGGATGAAAGAAAAAAGTAAAGAGTGTGTGGGGTGTGGATGTAGAGAGTGTGTGACACAATATTATCGGATTTATGTTATTAGTAATTATATTAATAATAGATTAGCAATAATATTATCGGACTTTAATAAAACTTATGTATTTTAGAAGAGCGTCGCTCGAACTTCAATATTTGCAATTGCACCAACTTGAGATTATAACTAGTTTTTGAGATAATTAGAATTAAAGAAAAAATAAGTAAGCGAAAGTGAGAGTGAGTGTGTGACTACAAGTGTTATGGGGTGTGGAGGTAAAGAGTGTGAGAGTGAGAGTGTGTGCATTGTATAAATGAAAGAAAAGCTTTTAGAAGGAGGCAGACAAGATGTGACGAAGACCACCAGATAGAAAATACTGTGCGTGAATGAAGTGTGTGACTGCTATGTAAAAAGAGGGCATGTGTAGTCTGAACTGAACTGTGAATAAAGTCTGAGCCAAGCGATTTCTACAGTCGTGTGTCGAGATGAGCCAGTTTTTCGCGTAGCGGCTTGTCGGGCATGTAGAGAGAACTCGTCGTGGTTCAAAACTGCAATAGGTTAAAGTGATAGGTTAAAAATATAATTTTGTTTTACTATAGATTATTCTTCGAATTAATATTTTTGGGTTATTTTAAAAAAAATTATCCATTACAACCGGCCTCCTGGACTTGGCGGTACAGACGAAACCGGCGCAATTAATCCCCGTCCATATTCCTCTCAACACATCCAACAAAATGCCCAGAATGGAATGACTCGTCATTATTGCAATTTTACATTTACTCATTCATCATGAGCCTATAGTCATCTAGTGTGCTGTTTAGGAGTACTATTCACTAGTCATTATGAAATCTACTGTACAAACCAATAAAGATCTCCCCTTGCCTCACTGTCTGCATGACCTCTCAAATCTTTTCTTATACAGTTGTACTCCCGAGTTGTGCCACACCACCCAATGACTTGCCGGACCCACGTGGACCAACAGCAGTCAGTAGTAAAAAAGGCCATTCGGGTCGTCCCCTCCCGCGTGCTAAACGCAAAAGCAGGCCTCCCGCCCGCTCCTCGTAAAGTCCTCTGTAGATTCCGAGGCATTCGACCTTTCAGTTGCCTACTGGCCTCTATGCTGCTTGAGCGTACATCTAGCATACAAAATTTATATTTTATAGTATTTTTGGAAGGGCGTTTTCTAAATATATATTTTTAGAGGATTTTTTATATATCATGTTTATGGTACTAATATGATTTTAGTATAAAGATTTGCTGGATCCTTATCTGTGAAAATTTTTCTATTGGTTGTAAAGTAATAATAGCATGATTTAAAAATCCTATTGGTTGTATCTAAGTATAAAACCTCTTTGTGGGATATTTAAATAATTTGTGTAATTAATGAGTCCTAATTTGGTTAATGAGACAACGGCTAAGAAATAATTTGTGTGGTTAATACGTATTAATTATATGAAACCTGATGGTAGTAGAAGCTGTTGAAACTGCGTCTTCTCTGGCTTTAAGATAAAGAAGTGTTTCGTTGGGCGTTGTCTACAGTAAGGCGATTCGATCATGCAAAATTCGGTGGAAAGACTTCTATTTACAAAATAATGATCATAATGGAGTTACATGTCTTTTCTTAAAATAACTTCCATAATTTATAATTATTAGATCTGATACGATCAAACCCTATTCCCTTCCTCCCCTGTCCCACTCTCTGATAGATTATTTTCATCACTTGAGTCTTCCTCCATTGTAATCAACTAATTAGGGTCGAAAATAGACTAAACTTGAGTGAGTCTAATTTGATTTTGCTCAATTCAAATGGTATATTGAGTTCAACTCAAAATATTCACAACATCAGAAACAAACTCGGGTCAAAAGAAGCTCCACTAAACTCAAGTCCAATTTAACAATGCTCAACAAATAATATGGGATTCGAATATGCATTAATCGTGAAATTTGAGTGCGCTTGGCTCGTAATGAGTTTGAATAGCTCAACTTATAATGAGATCAAATATGTTATATTTGTTTATTTGTAATATATACAAATATATGGAAGTCTTATGAAACCGGATTTTTTAATTCAGCTCAAATTTTATAATATATACAAATATATTCAAATAAGTGTATAATATCACCACATCACCTCATCAAAGTGTCATTGTCTTTTCAACCTCTCTAATAATTATCACGAGTGAGTTACTATCCGATAGTTAAAAGACTTGAATTAGGATTAGAATTAGAAATGAGGTGAAGTGTGTTTATGATGTAACAAAAACTCCTATTTATATTTGTAAATGTAGTGTTTTTTTAAGAAAAAAAAGTTGGATCTAAGGCTGAGTCCAATGTCACTGTTATGCAGCTCTGACAGGTGGGACTCATGCCAAAAAAATACTAAATTAATTGGCTGAGGAGAGAGGCAATGCCTCACTTGGCGTCGCGAGGCCAGCAAAAATTTTTTTCCTTCCTCGGTTTGCGTGCATTCAAATTGTATCCTTTTTGTTTCTTAATTTATAGTTAATCTAGTTCAAATTAGATATTAATTATATTGAGAAAGTTGTAGATCTTTAAATTATCTTCATATAAAGACTAAATATCGCATATATTAGATTTTTAAATTAAAAAATATTGATGTTTTACTAAAATTATCTAATTTAATTTACTCATAAGCATGTACGAAACACCTTTATATTAGAGAGGAGGAGTATTTCGGGTAATACTTTATATAATTGATATAAAATATAATAAAAAAATATTTTGTTGAAACGAATCCCGAAACAACGAGCGTTGGACTCAACCAGAGAGGGGGAAATGTTGATCCGACCAAGAAGCGGGTGCATAGAAAGTTGTGTAACGTAGGGTACCTGTCATTCTGTCAACTTTGCCCAAGTCACCGCCCCGGGTCTTCTCCACAGTACATATATAAAGAGTGAAGCGTGTGCCTTTGGGTGCCTTCTTGTTTACCCCATTCCTGCTCTTTCCCCGCTTCCATTCCGTACTTCTCAGCCAGCAACTAGCATGTCTTCTTGCGGCGGCCGCGGCCGGGGTGGCGCCGGTCGTGGGAGGGGCCGAGACGGCGGCGGCTCCGCCGGTGGTCAGCACGAAGCGTACCGCGGAAGGGAGCGGCAGCCGCCTGCTGCACCTCTGCAGCCGGCGGCGGTGGCCGAGTTGAGCCAACCGGTGGAGAGAAGGATGGTGGTGGGTGGTGTCGAGAGGCTGCCGCCGGCGTCGAGTAAGGCTTTGGATTTCCCCGCGCGGCCGGGGGTCGGCACGGTGGGGCGGCCGTGCCGGGTGCGCGCGAACCACTTTTTGGTGCAGTTCGCCGATAAGGATCTCTGCCATTATGATGTACGTGAGCTCTCTCTCGATCTCGATCTCTGTGTGTGTGTGGCCATGCGAGGTTGCCTTCCTTTTTTTTTTTTTTGGTTCCACCTTTGTGATATGAGCACGACTTGCTTGTGGTTTACATTGTGGTTTGCTTCGTAGTAAATCAAATTTGCTGCAGCTAGCCACTTAGCCTCAATTGGTCGGATCTTGTGGTCTTGAAGTTGAATTAAGCAGAAAGTTTGCATTTTTATGTGATATTGGCTGCATTTCAGACTTATACTGTTGTAGGAGTTCTGTTTATGACATAGCTATGCTGTTGTGCTCTATTCCTTAGCATTGCTTCTGCTTTTAGCAGTATTATTGTTCCCTTGTGAAATTTAGGAACAGAAATCATGTTCATGCGTGACTGCAAGTATCAATGCAGTCTAATGTTGTTGCAATGTCTTCACTAAATGCCTGTGGGAAAAAAATTTTGTGGTTTGCTTGAACTGTCAGATTTTCTTGGTTCTACAGCAGAATTCAATTAACATTTTGTGTTTTTTGTGTTGTTTGAAGCATCTATCACATTCAGGATTTATGTATAACTCCTCCCTATGCCCATACAATAACATCAGAAATAAATGTAACAATACACATTATGATATCAACTGTGGCACTCTTGATTTCTGAAAAAAATTTCTGGTTCCTTTGTTTCTTTTCTTCCACATTAATATGTTGTTGGAAACAAATGAACATAGTTTGATGTATTGTTTAAGTGTACAGCCTCCAACAAACTTAGCAATTTCGTTGGTATGAATCAACAGGTAGCAATCACACCTGAATCGACATCTCGGACAATAAACAGATCCATAATTAACGAGCTTGTTCGATTGTACAAGCAATTTTTGAATGGCAGGTTGCCTGCGTTTGATGGAAGAAAAAGCCTGTACACTGTTGGTCCGCTACCTTTTGAGTCCAAAGAATTTGTTGTCAAGCTGGCATATCCTGACCAGAAGAAGTATGATGCTAAATATACTTCACCGTACATAATTTTTTTCTTGGCTCATTTTCCATTTCCAATTTTCCACGTGATTAATGTTAAGTTCTTGTCTTCCAGGGAGAAAGAGTATAGAGTGACCATAAAGTTTGCCACGAAAAAAGATCTGTACAATCTTAGGCAATTCTTGGCTGGTAGACAGAGGGAATTGCCTCATGACACTATTCAAGCTCTTGACATTGCTCTCAGGGAATGCCCTTCAGCAAAGTAATGCACTGATGAGCATGGCTTCTGGCTTTTAATATTGTCTTTAATCATAATCATCTATTATCCAGAATTTAACATGTCCTAATATAAATTCATTTGTGACTAACTAAAACTTTTAACAGGTATGCATCTGTGTCAAGATCATTTTTCTCAACAGCTTTTGGACATGGTGGCGACATTGGCAATGGTGTGGAATGCTGGAGGGGGTATTACCAGAGCCTGCGCCCCACCCAGATGGGATTGTCACTAAATATTGGTATATATAACTGTGTGAAATGCATTGTATTTTAAATCACATATTACTCTTTCCTTCCCTTGATCAATGGCAGAAACTATGTGTGCACCGTCTTCATCGATAGTAACAAATTGTTTGAAGTACGCATAGATTACATACTTTTCTCTAATAACTTGAGTTTTTGGGTGAACTTGTTAGTGGAAAGTCAACATGATATTAGAGTTAGAGGTCCTGACCTGTGTTAGAGACTTAGCTATCATAATTTATGAGAAAAATAATTATAGTAGCTGAAGAATCCGATAGGGGATCAAGAGTTGCTTTAAGAGTGAACTAGATTTGACCCAATTCGAGTCCACATTGTAAGCCTAGTCAAATTTAGATGTGAGAGGGGAGTGTATTGAACTATGAGTAGATTGTCTATCTTTTAATAAATTTTACGTTTTGGGATGAACTGATTGAGCATGAAACTCAATGCAAGCTCATTGTAAATTTCAAGAATGTTTGCTTTGTGAATTGAGAGCATGTATTTCCATTTTTCACTATCCGTTGGAACTTTACCATGAGCTTGCATTGAGTTTCATATTTGTTTTGATAACACAATATTTTTCTCCTCTAGATATTTCTGCAACAGCATTTTTTCGGGCCCAACCAGTTCTAGACTTTGTTGTTGAATATTTGAACATTCGTGATGTTTCAAGGCGTTTGTCTGAGCAAGATCATCGGAAGGTATGAACTATGATGGCCTTCTTGACTCCTTGTTTATTCTGATTTTCTGTTTGCCGGATTAACTATTGCTTTATTTTTTGTACATTATTTTACTTCACAGCTAAAGAAAGCCCTTAAAGGAGTCCGGGTTATGGCAACTCATCGCAAAGATATGTCCATACGTTACAAGATTACTGGGCTATCAGTAGATCCATTGAAGGACTTGACGTATTTATTTTTTGCCTGATGCTCTTCTTGTGTCCATAGTTGCAGTTCATGTATTTAAGTAATTTGTATCACTAAACAGTACTATTTGCTTTTACAGGTTCGATCAAGATGGTAAAGAGATACTGGTTGTGCAGTACTTCAAGCGCCAATATGATTACAATTTAAAATATCTCCATTGGCCATGCCTCCTAGCTGGCAATGATCCCAGCAGGCCTATATATTTGCCAATTGAGGTAGCTTTTGCCTCTGCCTGTGATATTGCTTTTTGTCTTTTCAAAGCTACTTCAATACATTAGTGTTAATCTTCTTTCGTATCTCTTTTAAGTTTTGTCTTATGTCATGTTTTCGTTGAATTCATTATAGTGCATGTGCATTTATGTTTTATGCAGGTTTGCAACATTCAGGAAGGACAACGATATTCCAGGAAATTAAATGAACGACAAGTTACCAGTATCCTAAAAATGACGTGTCAGCGGCCTGCCCAGAGGGAGAGTAGTATTTTAGAGGTCTGAAATTTTTCTAAAAAAAAAAGTATAAACTTATTTAGTGCTTGAGTTTCTCAACCAAAAAAAAAAAGGAAATTAGTGCTCACTTCTTGTCCCTCAGGAACACAGAAGTTCTTTTGTGCACATTTTTATTTCTGACACTTACATCCTTCTCTAAAAGGTCCTTGATTTCATTTTTTATTAATCATGTTTCCAATTATTTATCTTATTCTGATAAAAAGATGTACCTTTTTTATCCTGCCAGATCGTTCACAGGAACAATTACAATGCTGATGATTATGGGAGGGAATTTGGTCTAAAAGTGATCAACCAACTTGCCTTGGTTAATGCTCGTGTGCTGCCAACTCCAAGAGTAAGTGTGCTTTTTTATAAAATAAAAAAAAACTGCTGTTTAACTTATTGTCTTAACTTGTTGTGTTGATTTTTTCTGTTTTTCTCTTATCTATAGCTGAAATATCATGACTCTGGTAGAGAAAAAGGGTGTAATCCATCCATAGGACAATGGAACATGATTAACAAGGTATTTTTTTTTTCAAGTTCTCCTTTTTGTGCCCCGTTTCATCTTTTACAAGTCACTAGACTTTTAGTTTGTTATGTTTTAGCAAGCATTGTAATGGTGAGTTTACTTGGAATTTTGTGTCACTGATTATGACTACATTGCTTACAAAAATGGTTTTTCCCTGTGCTCTAGCATTGAGTTTTCCACACTGTAATATTGGACTTGTGTGTGAATGAGGGTTGTATGTGTTGCTAAGGAATTTTTATCGGACTAGTTGGTAATCATGCTAATGTTTCGCTAATTTTGTTGATGTAAGTATCATTTTATTTTGTTACAACTCTAATCTGTTCAAATGAAAACAACCACATCATTTTTTTCCTGTCAGGTTATTTGCATTGATGATTTCATATCTTTGTCTCCATTTGATTTCATATTTGGTGGATTTTTCAGAGAATGGTCAATGGAGGACACATCAAGTATTGGGCATGTCTGACTTTTGCTTCTCGGTTGCGTCAAAATGACATTGTGATGTTTTGTAACAATCTGGTTGGCATGTGTAATAACATTGGCATGGTAAAGGTCTTGCTTTTTTTTTACAAGGTTCTTCCAAGGCCACCTGTATATTACACATTGGTTTAACTGTCTTTTCTTTTGTTGTTGTAGCAAATCCATCCGAGATCGTGCATTGATGTTGTGCAGGCTCGCCCAGATAATTTAGAAGCTGCAATCAGAAATATCCATAGGCAGTCTTCAGAAGTGCTTGCTCAACAAGGTGTGAGAGGGCAACAACTTCAGTTACTAATCATAATACTACCTGATATGAGTGGTTTTTATGGTAAGCTCATCAAGTACTGATGCTTTCTTGTTGATGGTTCTTGTTTGCTGTTTTCAATTCAAATTTCTGACACTTCTTACAAATGCAGGGAGGATAAAACGACTTTGTGAAACAGAGCTTGGTTTAATTACTCAGTGCTGCTTACCTAAGAATGTTCAGAAGGGTAACCAACAATATCTTGAAAACCTGGCCCTAAAAATCAATGTTAAGGTAGGATGGACTTTGGTTTTGCAATTTGACTGATGTAATTACGAAGAACTAATTGAGACCATTGGTGAAAAACAATTAGGTTGGAGGTCGAAATACAGTACTTGAAGATGCCTTGCACGGGAGAATGCCATTTTTAACAGATTTGCCTACAATAATCTTTGGAGCTGATGTTACACACCCATCTCCTGGGGAGGATACATCTCCATCTGTTGCAGCGGTTTGTTATATGGCTCTTTCTTTTCCTTTCCTTTCCTATGTCAACATTTATACTACCTTTTTTAGTCTCAATGTCAGTGAATTTTTCTTTCTTGTAATTTCATACACATCTAGTAGGAAGTTAAACAATTTTCATCACCTACTCCAACTTTTCTATTTTAATTTTGTTTGATTGTGTAAAACTTTCTTTTATCCTCAGAAATATTCATGAATGATCCCTATTTCTTCTCCAATTTGTTAGTTGTGTCCTACTTTTAATTTTAAGAATCAGATCCCATTTTTTAAAAATTACTTCACTTAGGTTTCAATTTTTCTTAATTTATTAGGTTGGTCCCACTTTTTTAATTGTAAAAATCATTCTCATTTTTTTTAACATTATTTCAATTTGTTGGTCCCACTTTTTCATCATTTCTTAGTTGATTTCACTTCTTTCAATTTTAAAAATCTAGTCCCACTTTTAAAATTATTTTAATTAGGTCTCACCGGTCATTGAATGTTAAAATGACATGATTTCTTAGCACTAATGTGGCACAAAAAGTAAAAAAAGTATTAAGAATCATATAATTTTTAAAAATTACTGATGTACATGTACTAGTTATTTTCTTATCTTGTATATACTTTTTTTCACTATTAGATCAATTTTCTCTCTTTACATCTAACTCTCTTAAAAAATGAAGAATATAGAGGTGCAAATTTTTTTAAAAAGAAAACATGTACATTCACCTTAGGCACCTCCTATTTAATTATATTTGGAATTCAAAGAAAAACACTGAAAACAAGTGACATGTGGGGTTCAGTTGAAACAATATTGTAAGTAGAAAATTTGAAAAATTAAAAGAAACAATATGTAAGTAGACAATTTTGAAAATTAAAAGAAACAATTTCGTAAGTAGACAACTTTGAAACAATATGGCTTTATTGAAACACTTTCAAAGAAATAGGAACTAATTTTTAATTTTCATATTTACTTTCTACTACCGTTTTTTTTAAGGAAACAGTAGGAGAGAGTCCTACTGAAAATCCAATAAATAAAGAAACATACAAAGTTGCAGTACAAGAAAGAAGAAAAGAAAAAAGGCAAAGGAAACTTTCTATTACTGGTTACTACAACAAATCCTGTTTGTTTGCTTTCTTCCCATCATAGTATGTTTTGCCTTCTGAGTTAAAAGTGCTTTTTGTTCCTACTAAGAAGTGATGTTAAATTTTCGATAGGTTGTTGCATCTATGGACTGGCCAGAAGCTACTACATATAAATGTTTGGTGTCTTCACAAGGACATCGGGAAGAAATCATAACTAATCTTTACACAGAGGTGAAAGATCCTCAGAAGGGAATCGTTTCTGGTGGAATGATTAGGTAATTTTGGACAAATCATTGTCTAGACTCTAGTTTGTATGTTCTTTTCTATAACAATCTCTAAATGTTGCAGAGAATTACTTGTGTCTTTCTACAAATCAAATGGTTGTCGCAAGCCTGCCCGAATCATATTTTATCGGTTTGTAAAGAAAATTTGCTCATCATATGTTTTCATAGTACAATTTTGGTCTCTACTAAACATTGATTTAATTATTAACATGCAGAGATGGTGTTAGTGAGGGGCAGTTTACTGAAGTCTTGCTCTATGAAATCGATGCAATTCGCAGGGTCTTTATTCACCATTTTCTTCTTATTTGTGTCTTATTTACTTTGTGTTTATAATGTTCTGATGTTTTATATTTGTGGTATCAGGCTTGTGCAAGTATAGAGAATGGTTACCTCCCTCCAGTTACATTTGTTGTGGTGCAAAAGAGGCATCACACTCGGCTGTTTCCTGAAAACCATCGCGCCCGAGATTTGACCGATCGAAGTGGAAACATTTTGCCTGGTAAAATTGATATGTTAGGCAACAAGCAATTAATCTTTATATGTTATTAGATTTGAAGTAACTAGTTACATTTGTCCCCCAGGAACTGTAGTTGACACAAAGATTTGCCATCCCACTGAGTTTGATTTCTACCTTTGTAGTCATTCTGGCATTCAGGTAAGCTTTTGAAGTGATATTTTCACTACCACAACTCCAGTTCTTGTAATGTATTTAGATCTCCACACTTGATGTTTTGCCTTTCTCGACAGATAGGTTGGGTAATACTTGCTCAATGCACATGGTTTGTTCATTTTGCTTTCTTACAGGGTACGAGCCGTCCAACGCATTATCATGTTCTTTTTGATGAAAACCATTTTAGCGCAGATGCATTGCAAACCTTGACTTACAATTTGTGTTATACGTAAGTTGTCTTGGAATTTTTGCATTGTCAGTACCTTTTTGTTATGTTCTACTTCTAATCTTTTTCCTGCTATGTTGTCTTTGGTTTGCAGCTATGCTCGTTGCACCCGATCAGTCTCGATAGGTACTGCATTTACATAGTCAGAATTCATGTCTCTTATGATTGTTGTCTTACATTCAACTACATTTTTTTTTTTGTTTAAAAAGATTTAGATAATCTGTGACTTATTCTACCTCCTGCAACAGTTCCTCCAGCCTACTACGCACACTTGGCGGCTTTCCGTGCTCGCTACTATATGGATGACGACCATTCTGATCATGGATCATCTTGTGACGGCGGTCCTCGACCTGTCCAGATTAAGCAACTACCAAAAGTCATGGAGAATGTCAAGCAGTTCATGTTCTACTGTTGAAAGTATGAACTTTTGTGAGGGCAGAAATTCAGTTTTAGTAGCATGTCTCAGACTTTATAATATGTTGTGAATATATAATTTTGCCCGAACAATGTGGTGTAAACATGACAAAAGTCGTCTTTTTGCAGCTTTGTGTCTATCAAATTGCGTTGTGCTCGATCATAATATGGTAAATGAAAATCTACTTTTTTGAGTGTGTGACTTTTTTTTTAGTCTTATTTCAACTTTTCATGTGTGGTTTTATTTTTCGCTCAAATATCTTAGTTGAGTCCTTTTAAATTTTGATTTTTGAAAATCAGGTCTAACATTTTGAGTGGCCTCAGTTGTGTTTCTCAAAATTTTCATGAGTGGTTCCACTTTTTTCCCTAATTTTTTTAGCTGGGTCACATTGATTTTAAATTAGATAATTAGGTACCATTTTATTACACTATTTTCACTTTTTTAAGTCTTTTTTCCAATTTCTTAATGGGGTCTCAAGTCTCATTATTTTTTAAAAAAATTAATTCAATCAAGTTGTGCCCACTTCAATTTAGGTGGCCAAGATCTCTTTGTTTGGGAAGTACCAAATCTATCGTCTTGTACAAATTCTACCTTCGTACTTGCTAACAAGAGTGGTACTCCATTTGTATGTATATTACGAGGCATTTTATTTTCTCAAGTCTTGAACAGTATTCAGCTTGCATAAATAACAATGCATATTTTAAGATAACTTTTCTATTTTACCTTATTTAACTTTTCATCTTGTTAGATATCAGAGAGAAAGCATTAACCATACAAATTGCATCCCGAGTTTTTTTTTTCATTGTACGAGTGAGTATAATATGGTCTCTTTCTTTAGTGTCTTCCCAATTTTGTAGCATCCTTACTTTGCCTGTTGATTCTAAATATACCATACATAATATGTAATGAAACTTATTCAAATAATTAGTCCAATATCTTTTGTTCGTTCATGTCGTTGAATTAACTCAAATTTCTTCTTCTGGGTACAAGTCCTATGCTATCTTGCTTTGTAGCTCATGAATTGATGATCAATGATGATGTATTGACTTGACAATTTTTGTTCCCATGAGTTTTTGGAGTTCATTATATTTTTGGGAAATTTTGGAGTTTATTATTAATTTGTGCAATTAGTCGTGCATCCTCAACATATGTCTAAATTAAACTTTTGCTTCCATAAAACAATCATATGTTTCTTTGTATGGGCCTATTTGGTTCATATCCTCGTCAATATATCTGACTTTTAGACATGTGTGAGACATGATGGAAGTTTTAAGAATTTTTGACAAAATAAGTACATATGGAATTAAATTGTTTGGTTTGTGATGGGTAAATCAAACATGTATGATTTTTTTAAAGTTGTGTAGTGTGTCCAAGCATGTATAATAAGACTTTAGGTGTGATTTAATAGACACAATGAGAATGTGACCAAACAATCTTTAGTTAAGTTCAGAGCCAAACATTTTTTTACGAGGGCATGAACAAAACAGCATCCAAGTGCCTGCAGAGACGAAGCATTGCCCAATTCTTCTGTTAATTCTATCCAGTGTTCTGATGATAACCATGCCGCTGGTGGCGCCCCAGCCCAATTGACAACCAATTAGCACAGCATATTGTCGCTCAATTTACAGCAATAGATTTTGCAATGTCTTCCTATTTATATACTGTTCTTAGATTTTAGCTTACATTACATTACATTGCATATTTTGTTTGTGTTTTCTGCAAATCGATGAAGGACCTGTGTCAGAAAACAGAGGATATCTTCAGTAAGATTGTGAAATAGAGGTTTGATGTGAATAGACAGGTTTTTTTTCCCATTCTTCTAGACATGAGAAGTTGACTAGAATACATGTTTGAGAGACTCAGAAACGTAGACAAAAAGGCGGTGGATAAAATATAATGATCACCGAATAAACCACATACAACAAACCGTGGTATTTTCAAGAACTAAAAGACCAGATCACCAGGTTTCCTGTGCACAAGCTCCTTGTTTCATTTGCATCTTGCACTTCTATACCATTTGTTGGAAATACACATGAAATAATACAAGTCTGGGTTCAAAGATGGGCTCAAAAAGCCCAAAAATTTTTGGGCCAGATCTGGGTCTCCTGGCCCTAAACAACAGCTGCACCTAAGGTGATAATGGGTTGTATAGAAATGAGTTAAATTGATTGAATTTAGAATAGATTGGTTTTGGATAGTTGAAGAAAAAAATTAGGTTGGCTTCAAAATAAGATTGGAGTGGAAAATTTTTTATTAATAATGGGTTGATATTAGATTGGAGTCCACAAAACAATTTGGATTTATATTCTTTTCCTATCCACTGCTTAGATACTTAATATCTTTTGAATGTGTAAACTAGTTTTGAGCTAGAAATAAGTTGGGAAATGAGTTGATAAATGGTTAGGAAATGATTGATGTCATGTTGAGGGAAACAATTAAGGTTAGATTGGGTTAAGATAGTAAGTGGGTTGGATTAGATTATGTTTTATAAGATATGTTATGAGGTGGGTTGGATTTGAATTATATTTCAGCTCATTACACTCTTGTCTACACCAAAGCAGGACGGATGAAGTGTGTTTTATTTGGTTGTAACTTAGACGTGACCACAAAACTTGAACAGTGCACAACTAAGGGATGAGTATTTGGTTAGTTCACAACTAAGGGATGAGTGTTTGTTTAGTTCCGTTGGTTTTACAAAATTATATAACTAAACTATTAATTTTAGTTAAAAATTTCTAGAATTGAGTAATAAAACAGTTATTTTTGTTCAATAATTCAGTATTGATGTTTTCTAAAGTAGAATATTTTCTTAATATTAATAAATAAATAATTTATTTACTATCATATACATCAAAGAATATACACATATCGTGATGTTAGATTGTTAGTACACTATATTATTTAAAATTGAAGTATAATTTTGATCATCATAATTAATCATTTTTACCAATATAAATATGTTTTTTATTATCTTAATATATAGTAAATTTAAGTAAATAAGTCAATATCAATGTATTAATTTGGTTATTTCAGTTACTTTGATTTCAAAATAAAAAACCAAATTAAACCAAACTAGAGTTCGATTGGTTTGATCCAACTATTTCGATTTGGTTCATATTTGGTCGATTTTTGCTCGCCCCTAAAACCAGGTGATCCACTTCTCCTTTCTTGTCCAAGTGTTGCCCTATAAGTCAGATTTGAAATATTATTATACCTAAATAGTCTTAATGATTTCAAAAACCCTCTCAGGTTTCTTAAATTTAAACAGAAAATATTAAAAAAATTAAAAAAGACAGCTACAGACATGTGGGTTCACAATCTTAATTTTCTATTCTTTTTCCCCTTCTCACACATTTCTCTGCCCCTTCCTTTCCTCTCTCTTTCTCCTCCCTACTGCAGCTCAATGGTGTGCTTCCCGTTCTAGTATGGCGCCGCGCCAGACTCTACGTCGCCGTTGTCCACCTCGCAGACGGCCTCGTCCCCCTCCTCCATGTAGACGGTGGCCACCACCTCACGGATGATCCCGTCCCCCCCCCCCCCCCCCCCCCACGTCGACGACGGCAAGGAACGACGAACTGGCAGCGATCAAGAAACACTAAAGATCAAGGATCCAATTTCATTTTCCCCCCATTTCTGCAAGAACCAAGAAATCGATAGATCTAAGAAATGGTTGGACGATTCTTCTGTTCTTGACGCAAAGGATGATCAAATGGAAAAGATGAGGACACGATTGGATTGTGAGAAGCAAATGAAAGGAGATGGGATTGGAGGGTGGAATTTTAACTGGAACAAGCAGTACTAATGATTAGGGGAAGTGAATTTAGACGACGCGGTGAGCGGCCAGAACCCTGCCGTCGTTGGCGATGGGATGAAAGGCGGCATGCAATGTCAAGGATGCAGGCTGCACGCGGGAGAGAGACAGAGGAGAGGAAGGGTGGGAAGGGGAGGAAGGAGAGACATGTGAGAGAATACAAAATTAAGGTCATTAATGTGTCGATTTCACAGTGATTATTTTTTAAAATATTTTCTGTTTAAATTTAACAGAAAAAAATAAAAGAAAGAGAGTTTTTGTAACCGTTAAGAACTTATAAATATAATAAAGTGTAAAGTTAAGTAATGGAGAGAATCTAAAACCTCCATGATTTCAAAAGAAATATCTCCAGGAATTTCCCCTTTCTTTACTTTAGAGAGATCCACTTGTTTTTTTTGTTGCCGTAACACAACCGGTCTACGGGACTTGCGGGTACTTATTTAATCCTCACGACGGAAACCTTCTAAGTCCATCCCTTAGATCATGCAAATGAATGACTCCTCATCTCATATCATGCATGCAAGTCCCCCGTCATTGTAAAAAACATGTCTCCACTGCGGACTCTTCTAAAAAAGATAGAATACAAACTCATATCTAAACCGTCTAGTCTAATTATTGTATGAAAAACTATCATATTCTTTATTATGAAATATTAGTATTGTTAGTTTTTCAAAAAAAATTGATGTTGTTTGTGTCTCATAAAACAGATTTATCAAAAATAATTATTTACATATTGATCAGATGATTGAAATCACGAGTTCATATTTTTTTATTTTAAAAAAATTCTCACTAAATAGACTCCGTCTATTAGTGTCAAGTAATATCTTCTATTGTGCTGAGAACCTGTGGCACCCCAATGCCAAAGATGTCCTCTTGATGACATCTCAAATCTTCCCTCTCCAACACCACGACTTGCCATCCATCTCCCTCATACTGGACCCATGTAGTCAGCCTACAGAAAGCACGTCACCAGGTGCAATTGCAGTAGAATAAAGTCCTCTCTATAGTCTGTCTCTTTGGTTGGAATTTTTTTTGAAATAAACCATTAAAAAATGAATTTTAAAATTAACTCAAAATTTTAAAAAATAACAAAAATAATTTTCAATCGTTGGACCCAAACAACGACTTGACTTTAATCACTTATTGAACCAACGACTGAAGAGTTGGTGCAACTCAACTTACCCGCTGGTCCAACACGAAATCATCTCAGTCTTCAATCGTTTAATGGGTGAGCGACTGAAACCCGCAATGAAGGTTGAGGTAGTTTTGTGTTAAGCCAGCGAGGCAGCTAGGTCACGCTAGTTCTTAAGTTGCTGGTCTAATAAGCGACTGAAGCCTAATCACTATTTGGGTCCAGCGAATGAAAAATATTTTTGTTATTTTTCAAATTTTTGAATTAGTTTTGAAATTAAATTTTATGGGTTATTTCAAAAATATATTCCTTTGGTTGTCTATGTAATTGTTTCATTTGACATTAAATACTATTAAACATTTTTGTTAAAGTTATGATATAGCACATTTTTTTATGACAAACAAATAATCACCACAACTTTAATAAAAAAATATGACAAAAATGTGTATATGATAGGCCGACTACAATATTAAGAAAGTGTGATGCACCACAATTTCAGACACAAATTAAACAATGACCACAAAAATAATTAAACTTACCTAAGAAAAATGTGACAAAACAACCAAATAGTCTCTATATACAGTTGAGCCTGTATGTAGCATGTAGAATCTTCTAGAGATAATTAGTTCTTATATCAAACCTAGTTTTGTTTTTCAATGCAGAATTTTTAGAGGAGATGACCGTTTGGTTGGCAAGGTTGGGATGCTCGAAGGGGATTTCGGCTCGGTTCCTAGGGAATCTCAAATTGATAGTTGCATAATGTGAATATCATATTGGTTATAGGGTGTCATGATATGATAATATCAAATCAGTTTGTGGAGTTTCAATAATCTACATAGTTGAACGAACTGATTTGTTTCATCTATTATACAGTGGGTAAGAAAGTGAATTGGGTCGGGCTCCACAATTATATATATCTATCATGAAAATCTGGTGGTAGCAAAAGTTGTTGAAACCGTCGGCTTTACTACTTTATAGAAAGACGAGTTTATTTGGACAATTGCTTATAGTATGACGACTTGATTACGCAAAGTTTGATGAAAAGACTTCCGTTACAAAAAAGAGTAAAGGATAGAGATGTATATCTTTTTAGAAAAAGACACTTCCACTATTTATAACTATTAGATCCAATCTAATCAAATCACATTTCTCTTATCCCCTTCCCACTCCCTCTCAATTGATTTCCGCCTCTTAAACGTCCCTCTTTCATTACCCACTAACAAGCATGTTACCACTCCTTCCGATCACAACCATTGGCACCACCCATCTCCATCACCAACACCCCATCTCTCTAACCAATCACCATAATCCGTAGCGCCGATGGAATCATCGCCACACCGTGTCATCAAGTTTCCCTCTTGTTGCCTCCTCAACCTCTGTATTAGTTACTAGCATTATTGGCAGTCAACCACCGCCATTAATGAGCCATCATCCGACAATCTAAAAAATATGGGTAAGTGAACCCAAAAAAGAGTTGGATCCAAAGATGGAGAATTGTTGATCGCATGGTGAAGTGGTGAAGTGGGTGCATAGAAAATTGTGAAAAATAAGAGACCTGCCAATTTTGCACGTCACTGCCTCGGGTCTTCTCCACACTATATAAGAGAGACCATTCTTGTCTCCCCCATTTCTCTTATCGTCGTCCGCTTCCATTTCTTGCTTCTTAGTCAACAAGTATCATGTCTTCTCGCGGCGGTGCACCGCGCGGCGGCCGCGGCCGGGGTGGCGCGAATCGTGGGAGGGGCCGAGATGGTGGTGGCTCCGCCGGTGATCAGCACGAAGCGTACCTCGGCAGCCGCCGCGGAAGGGAGCAGCCGCCTGCAGCGGCTCTGCAGCCGCCGGAGGTAGTGGCCGAGTTGAGCCAGGCGGTGGAGAGGAGGATGGTGGTGGGTGGTGGTGAGAGGCTGCCTCCGGCGTCGAGTAAGGCTTTGGTTTTCGCCGCGAGGCCGGGGGTCGGCAAGGTGGGGCGGCCATGCCGGGTGCGCGCCAACCACTTCTTGGTGCCGTTCGCCGACAAGGATCTCTACCATTACGATGTACGTGAGATCTCTCTCTCTCTCTCTCTCTCTGCGCGCTCGCGTGTGGCCATGCAAGGTTGGACCTGCTGAAATATGGTAAAAATATGGTGTTATAAATATCTTTTTTAGCTGTTCTGATTGGGTGCGATGATCATATGCTAGCTGTGGTGATATGTATTTCTTTCTCTATGGTATGCGAGTCAGGGCATTTAGTATACATGTGTAAGTCTGTATGTTATAGAATAGAGAAAAGCATAGATGAACACATGCAGAACGAATATACAATTCTGTTGTTTTTGACATGCCTTCATTGGAATTGCATATGCTCACCATCATTTTTTTGGTGTTCTCTTGGTATGGTTGCATCTGCGACTACAGATTTGGCCTGTCAGCTCCCTAGGAAAGAGAAGATTTTATGGTTATCTTGTGGAATGTTCAGATTTGGGCTGTCAGCTACTTGGCCTAAATTGGTCTGGATCTTGTGGCTCTGAAGTTGAATTAAGTGAAAAGTTTGCATTGTTATGTGTAATTAGTTGCACATGCACATTTATACTGTAGGGTTCTGTTCATGTGCAACTGCAAGTATCAATGTAGTCTAATGTTGCTGCAATTTCTTCACTAAAAGCCTGTGGGGAAAAAAGATTTTGTGTAGTTTGCTTGAACTATCATATTTTCTTGGTTCTACAGAAGAATTCAGTGAAAATTCTGCATCATTTTGTGTCATTTGAAGCATCTGTAACATTCATAATTTATGAGGAAGAACCTATATCTAACTCGTCCCTATGCACATACAATAACCTCAGAGTTAAATGTAACAATTCACATTATGCTATTGAGTGTGGCACTCTTGATTTCTGAAGAAAGTTGCTGGTTACATTGTTTCTTTTCTTCTACATTATTGTGTTGTTGAAAGCATATGACATGGTTTGATGTATTGTTTAAATGTACACCCTCCGACAAAAATGAGATTTTATTGGTATGAATCAACAGGTAGCAATCGCACCAGAATCGACATCTCGGATAATAAACAGATCCATAATTAGCGAGCTTGTTCGATTGTACAAGCAATTTTTGAATGGCAAGCTGCCTGCTTTTGATGGAAGAAAGAACTGGTACACTGTTGGTCCACTACCTTTTGAATCCAAAGAATTTGTTGTCAAGCTGGTTCCTCCTGACCAAAAGAAGTATGATGCTAAATATACTTTGCTGTATATTAATTCTTTTTCTGTCACCTTTTACACTTCCAGAAAATGTTGTTAGAATTGTTTCCACATGATTAATGTTAAGTTCTTGCCTTCCAGGGAGAAACAGTATAGGGTGACCATAAAGTTCGCTGCTAAAAAAGATCTGTACAGTCTTAGGCAATTCTTGGCTGGCAGACAGAGGGAGTTGCCTCATGACATTATTCAAGCTCTTGACATTGCTCTCAGGGAATGCCCTTCAGCAAAGTAATGCATTGATGAGTAGCACAAGCTCATGCACATGGCTATTAATCTTGTCTCTAATCATATATTATTCTGCATTTTGTGTTAATAAATATGGGAAAATTTCTTGTATGCGGCTATAAAAGTTCTAAATTATAGTTTGTGAGATTGATAAAATGAGACTGGACCCATATGTCAGTCTCACATTCAGTGGCAAAAAAAATTTACCGCTAAATATGAAAAAATTTATGGTTTTTTTGGAAAGTAGAAATTTTATAAGAATTTTGAAGGAAGCTCTGTATTCAATGAGAATGAATGTTTCTTTTCCTCCAAAATTTCTACGATCTAAATGAGCTTGGTTGCTAATTTAAACTTTTAACAGATATGCATCTGTGGCAAGATCGTTTTTCTCACCAACTTTTGGAAATGGTGGTGACATTGGATATGGTGTGGAATGCTGGAGGGGCTATTACCAGAGCCTGCGCCCCACCCAGATGGGATTATCACTAAATATCGGTATATATAATATTTTAAATCACAAATTACTCGCTCCTTCCCTTGATCCATGGCAGAAGCTATATGTGCACAGAATTATTCGAGAGTAACAAATTGTTTGAAGTATAAGTAGATTATACGTTTTTTCTTTATCAACTTAAATTTTTTAGTGACCTAAAGAAATTCACCACAAACTGATCATTATAATTTGTCAAGAATGTTTGCTCTGTGAAATGAGATTTTTTTTACTTATTTCAGTTTTTCACTATCTGTTGGAACTTCACCATGAACTTGAAGTACAATGTTCCCAAATGTGCTCAGTATTTGATAGACAACACAATACTTTTCTCTTCTAGATATTTCTGCAACAGCATTTTTCAAGGCCCAACCAGTTATAGACTTCGCAATTGAATATTTGAGTATTCGTGATGTTTCAAGACGTTTATCTGATCAAGATTGTACGAAGGTATGAACTATGATGGCCTTCTCAACTCCTTGTTTATTCTGATTTTTGTTGTTTGCCGAATTAACTATTGCTCTATTTTTTGTATCTTAATTTACTTCATAGTTAAAGAAAGCTCTTAAAGGAGTCCGGGTCATGGTAACTCATCGCAAAGAAATATCCATGCGTTACAAGATTACTGGGCTATCATCAGCTCCGTTGAACGAATTGACGTATTTATTCTTTCTTTTGATTCTCTTGTTGTTTCCATAGTTGCGATTCATGTCTTTTAACTACTTTGTATCACTAAATAAAACTATTTGCGTTTACAGGTTCGATCAAGATGGAAAAAAGATATCGGTTGTACAATATTTCAAGCGCCAATATGATTACAATTTAAAATATCTTCACTGGCCATGCCTCCAAGCTGGAAATGACAGTCGCCCAACATATTTGCCAATTGAGGTAGCTTTTGCCTTTGCATATTTGATTACTTCTGTCTTATCAAGGCTTCTCCATGCATTAGTGTTAATCTTGTTCCCAATCTTTTTTAAGTTTTGTCTCATGTTGTGTCTTGGTATTAATTTCTTATAGTGCATATGCTCTTATGTTTTATGCAGGTTTGCAAAATACAAGAAGGACAACGATATTCGAGGAAACTGAATGAACGCCAAGTTACTGGGATCCTAAAATTGACGTGTCAGCGGCCTCCCCAGAGGGAGAGTAGTATTTTAGAGGTGTGATTTTTTTTTTTATAAAAAATGTGAACTTATTTAATGCTTGAATTTCTGAAAGAAAAAATGTTAGTGCTTTCTTCCTGTTCTCTCAGAAGGCTGAATTTTTCCTGTGCACATTTTTATTTATAACATTTCCATCCTTCTTAAAAAGGTCCATGTTTTCGTTTTTGCATTACTCATGTTTCCTATTATTTATCTTATTTTGATAAAAAGATAAACCATTTTTATCTTATCAGGTCGTTCAAAGAAACAACTACGGCGCTAATGATTATACAAATGAATTTGGTCTGAAGGTGATCAACCAACTTGCCTTGGTTGATGCTCGTGTGCTGCCAACTCCAAGGGTGCTTGCGCTATTTGTTTTTTTTAAAAAAACCTACTGTTTAACTTATTGTGTTGACGTTTTCTGTTTCTCTCTTATTTTAGCTCAAATATCATGACTCTGGCAGAGAAAAAGTATGTGATCCATCCGTAGGACAATGGAACATGATTAACAAGGTTTTTTTTTCCCGAGTTCTCCTTTTTGAGTTTTTTTTCATATTTTGTAACGTTAGTTGCCTTTTAATTTGTTATAGTTTAGTAACCATTGTAATTGTGAGTTTACTGGGAATTTTGTGTTTTTGATTGTGACTACATGGTTTACAAATACGGTTTTTCCCTGTGCTCTAGCATTGAGTTTTCTATGGTACAACAATGGCCTTGTGTATGAACGAGGGATACATGTCGTCTTGTTAAGAAATTTTTACTTATTATTTGGTAGTCATGCTAATATTTTCCTGCTTTCGTTGATGTACGTGTCATTTTGTTTTGTAACAACTCTTATTTGTTCAGACGAAAACAAGCACGTCATTTTTTCCTGTCAAATGATTTCATATCTTTTCTCTCTATTTGAATTTATATTTGGTTTATTTTTCAGAGAATGGTCAATGGAGGATCCATTAGGTACTGGGCGTGTCTAACTTTTTCTTCTCGCTTATATCAAAATGACATTGTGACATTTTGTAACAATCTGGTCAGCAAGTGTAACAACATTGGCATGGTAAAGGTCTTGCTTTTTTACAAGGTTCCAAAGTCACTTGTATATACATTGGTTTAACTGTATTTTTTTTTTTAGCAATTCTATCTGAGGCCTTGCCTGGATGTTAGGCAAGCTCACCAAGATAATTTAGAATCTGCAATCAGAAATATCCATAGGCAGTCTGCAGAAGTGCTTGCTCAACAAGGTGTGAGAGGGCAACAACTTCATCTACTACTCATTATATTACCTGATATAACTGGTTTTTATGGTAAGCTCATCAAGTACTTACATTTCAAGTTGATGGTTCTTGTTTGCTGTTTTTAAATTTCAAATTTCTGACACTTCTTACAAATTCAGGAAGGATAAAACGCCTTTGTGAAACTGAGCTTGGTTTAATAACTCAGTGTTGCTTGCCAAAGAGTGTTCAAAAAGGTAGTCAACAATTTCTTGAAAATCTGGCCCTAAAAATCAATGTTAAGGTGGGATGCAATTACTTTGTGCAATTTGAGAAATACAATTACGTAAAGATTATTGATATCATTGATAATTATCGATCAGGTTGGAGGTCGAAATACAATACTTGAAGATGCTTTAAACAGAAGAATACCACTTTTAACAGATTTGCCAACAATAATCTTTGGAGCTGATGTTACCCACCCATCTCCTGGGGAGGATACATGTCCATCTATTGCAGCAGTTTGTTATCTTGCTCTTTTTTTCTTTTCCCAATGTCACTATTTGTGTTATTTTGTTTAGACTCAGTAGTTTTATGTTTCTTTCTTGCAATTAGAATTAGAAACACCTATAATAGGAAGCTAAATAGTTTTAACATCTTTGAAGAGTCATACTTCAAGTTGTCTATATTAATTTTTTTTGAATGTGTAAAATTTAACTTAACTCTCATAAGAAAATCATGTCTCATTATTTTTAGTCATCTCACTTTTTTAGTCTTACTCTATAATTTGTTATAAGTGGTCCTACTTTTTATCCAAATTCATAGTTGGATCTCATTTCTTTTAATTTTGAAAATCAGCTCTTACTTTTTAAAAATTATATCAATCAACTGGCCCAACTTTTCTCAATTTATTAATTATCTGGGTCCCACTTTTCAATTTCTAAAATCAAGTCTCAATTCTTTTAAAATTGTTTCAATCAAGTCTCGAAAATGGCATAATAACATAGCACTAATGTGGCATGAAAAAGTTAAAAAGAGAATTGGAAATTATATAATAATTAAAAAATCTTATTTGTTTGCTTCCCTCATGTCATAGTATGTTCTCCCTTTTGAGTTAAAAGTAATTTCTGGTTTCTACTAAGTGATGTTAAATTTTTCAATAGGTCGTTGCCTCTATGGATTGGCCAGAAGCTACTACATACAAATGTTTGGTGTCTTCACAAGATCCTAGGGAAGAAATAATAAGTGATCTTTACACAGAGGTGAAAGATCCTCAGAAGGGAATCATTTTTGGTGGCATGATTAGGTAATTTTGGATAAGTCAATGTCTTTACTCTAGTTTGTATGTTCTTTTTGCTATAACAATCTTTACATATTACAGAGAATTGCTTATATCTTTCTACAAATCAAATGGTTGTCGCAAGCCTGCCCGAATCATATTTTATCGGTTTGTACAGAAAATTTTCTCATCCTATGCTCTCATAATACCATTTTGTTCTCGACTAAACATTTATTTCATTATTAACATACAGAGATGGTGTTAGTGAGGGGCAGTTTACTGAAGTCTTGCTCTATGAAATGGATGCAATTCGCAAGGTCCTTTTTTACCCCTTGTTTTTATTCGTGTGTCTTGATTACTCTGTGTTTATATTGTTCTGATGTTTATATTTGCCGTATCAGGCTTGTGCAAGTATAGAGAATGGCTACCTCCCTCCGGTTACATTTGTTGTAGTGCAGAAGAGGCATCACACCCGGCTATTTCCTGAAAACCATCGCGCGAGGGACTTGACGGATCGAAGTGGAAACATTTTACCTGGTAAAGATTGACTCCTTTGCGAACAGTTAATTAATCTTTATGTGTCATTAGCTTTAAGTAACTAGTGAATTTTTGTCCTCAGGAACTATTGTTGATACAAAGATTTGCCATCCCACTGAGTTTGATTTTTATCTCTGTAGCCATTCTGGAATTCAGGTATGCTTGCTTTGAAGTGAGGTTTTCACTGCTACAAAGAGTTCTTGTAATGTATTGAGATCTCTGTGCTTGATATTTAGCTATTCTCGACAGAACATAGGGGCAAATGCCAATACTTTGCTCCATGTATATGGTTTCTTGATTTTGCTTTCTGACAGGGTACGAGTCGCCCGACGCATTATCATGTTCTGTTTGACGAAAACCATTTCAGTGCAGATGCATTGCAAACCCTGACTTACAATCTGTGTTATACGTAAGTGGTCTTGGAATTGTCACATTGTCATACCATTATGCTATGTTCAAAGTTCTAACCTTGTTTTTCTTGCTATGTTCTCACTGGTTTGAAGCTATGCTCGTTGCACCCGATCAGTCTCCATAGGTAATGCAGTTACATACATACTCAGAATTCATGTCTCTTCCATTACGATTGTTATCTTCAGACAACTACAAATTTGTGACTGCTTCTACCTCCTGCAACAGTTCCTCCAGCCTATTATGCACACTTGGCCGCTTTCCGGGCACGCTACTACATAGAGGACGACCGTTATGATCAGGGATTGGCTTATGAAGGCGGTCCTCGCCCTGTCCAGATAAAGCAGCTACCCAAGGTTATGGAAAATGTGCAGCAGTTCATGTTCTACTGCTAAAAGTGTTAATTCTGCGCTAAAATCTGGCATTCTATCTTTTTCGAGGGATCCAACTTCAGTTTTTCTAGTCTCAGACTTTCTCTGTGTTTTGTGATTAGCGGTGTAAGCCTGACAAAACTAGTTCTGTTACAGCTTTGCTCCTGACAAACTTAGGCCCATGGATCATGTTTGGGTAACTCTTTCATGCATCTTAATTATGGAAGCTTGGAATCAAGGTCTTTGTCATGTTGCTCTTCAAATGAAGTGATTGGTGCTTAGGTTGTGGGATTGTTTTGTTCAAAGTTATTAAAACTGAACCAGATCGCGGGTAGAACAAGAAAAAATTGGAATTGGTAGGTTTTTTGGTCCGGTCTATCCTGCTAGACCGCTCATGTAATCAGACTGAAAAAACCAATAAACCGCCCAATTTTTTTTTAAAAAAAGAAACCGCCCAATTCTTGATAAAGAAGCCATATAGTACATAGTTGTCCCTATTTTTTTTAAAGAGAATTTCAATCTATGTCACTAGAGAAAATAGAAATACAGAAAATGTCATGACTTTTTACTTTAATGATCTCATTCCATTGGACTTTTTAAAAACACCACTCTGAGAATTTCAAAACTTGTTGAGCAAGTGGAAATGACTTTAGTACTCTTCCAAAGATACATTTTTTTCATTTAAGTACCATTATAGTTGTTTCATTGTCCTTGGCATTGCAAGAAAGGAAAATGTTGTCCATATCAATCAAAAATTGTATATTTTCGTTTCTATAACTGAAAAAATCACTCTTTCTTTTTTACAATTGACACGTTAACTATTATTTTGTTTTTATCATTACTGTCATGCCAATTCAATGCTGTTAGATGGTAATGTCATGCCCCATAAAATTTGTTGGAACCCTAATTCCTCAATTCCCTAATTTTTCCTCAAATCTCAAATCCCTAACCCTAATTTCAGATTGGGACTTGATTGGACTCGATTGGGCTCGTTTGAACTCGGATTTAGACACAATCGAGCCAATCTAAGTTAGGAAAGATCAAATTTGGAAAGAAATACGAATTTTGGAGGAAGGAAAATAATCACAAGAATATGGGAACCAAGGATTGGATGGGATTCAAATGGATTGACAAAGATTGACCCCTTGAGCCCATAAATAGATGGGAATTCAATCCTTGAGAACACAAGCAAGAATTTGCGACAAACCAAGCAAAGGAACGTGAAGCCATCGCCATTTGGGAGCTAGCTACCGGAGCTATGCCATTGCCTACTAGAGTCATGCCACCATCAACCAAGCTCGAGCCGCCGCCACCTCCTTCCTTATATCTTGTTGTGTGTTCGTGTGTGTTTATATCCCATGAGAAAAAAGGTGAGAGATTAGTTTAGGACCCAAGTACTTTTGTGTGATTATTTATTTGTAGTTTAGTTCTTGGAGCAATGTTAATTAGTTTTTGGTTAGTAGATCAGCAGTTTGCTATTTAGAATTGAACTATAAACCCCTAGCAAGTCTTGAAATCCTAGATTGAAGTCTCATCAAAATTAATTTAATTATTTTTTGAATTTAGTAGTTATTTATTTGGTTTCCATTGAAATTGTTAGATCTTTCGTCAGACACCAAAGAAGTTTTCAAGGAAGAGTTTCTAGATCCAATTGACAATCAAGACAAACTGTGTGCACCATTTTTGATGCATGTTTGACCTAATTATGCATCTATATGTTTTTGGATTTTTAGTCGAGTAACATTTTATACATCAAAATTGATTGATTTGCTTACAAGATAATCGTAAGAATATAGTTGCATGATCTAGGTTGATCCAGTGGCATATGCATGAGTAGTGGTTTAGATCTTTTGTTGCAAGTTGATTTATGACTATTGTTGTAGTTGGATACAAATTTTGTTTAGTTAATAATAACTTGGTGAGTGTCCGATCGATGCTTATTCTGTAACTATCATAGGTCTGAGATGGGGTAGACTGCGTTTAGTAACCCATAGGAAATATAACCTGCATAGTTCTCTGGTAGTTGTGAGGTTGAAGTAGTGAGTTGCAGCTCACTACAACGGTTTGTGCGTAGTCAGTGTGAGTACACATATCCAAGCAAGTTCTATATTCTTCTATGCGGTTAAAGGTTTTGTTTACTTAGTGTCAGTTATGCGTTAAAAGAAACGCAAAAGGACGCATATTGTGTCGACTGTTGTGTCTCAGTGATGCTATGATATAGAATGCCTCTGCAGAGTAAACTAAGTAGAAATATTCACCAATGAGTACAATAGTCTCACCAATAGAGGTTTAAAAAGATTGATTTTGACTTTACTATTTTTATAAAATTCATGTGAATCTCTAGTGGTGGAACTTGAACCTTGTTGCATTGACTATTCTATATATATTTTGTTTTGCTGAGTCTCAAAGACTCACAGGCTGTAGTTGTATCGTGGTCTATACTTCATATCCATAATCCATACCACGACATGGAACTTGATGACGATAGTTTTCTAAGACCATGCTTATGAAGGAAAAGATTTATTCTCAAAGGATGTTTAACATGAAGAGTATTGTCCGCCAGCTTTTGGGATATTACTTTTTTAAACTATATTTCAGTTAATAATTTCCCATTTTGTAAGACTCTTTTACTATTTAAATAAAAGGATTAACTTTATCCATTGTGCCAATGTAACTATGTTTTCACTCTGCATCGAATTGCGTGCGAGTATGAATTTGTTGTACGTGTTCAGGAGATGTTCAAATCTCTCAGACCACTTGTTCGGGCCATTACAGGGAATGGAATGAAAAGATGACAAATTTACCCCTGTTTAGTGAGATCACTTTACATTGTTAGACCAACCGATGCCTCCCACGTCCAAGTCACTATGTGTTGCAGCTACCAGCAAGGTGTGCATCTATGCGTGTGCAGTGGCAGGCACGACTATGAGGGCTTGTCCTACCGATCCGAGCTGCCTGAGGTGTTTGTGGTGTTCAACCTCGCAGACCTCTCTATCATGAACAACATGGGTCGAATCCAGTGCGATGATCAGGGAGCTATACTATACCATCGCTAAGAACAACTTGCGCCTCGCCTTCTCGGCCGGCTTGTGCCCAACCATCAGCATGGGCGACCACCTCAACAGTGGTGGCATTGGCTTGATGATGTGCAAGTATAGCCTCGCTACGGACAACGTCCTTGAGCAACATTGGTTAATGCCAATTGTAAGATCGAGGATGCCGACTAGAGGGGGGTGATTAGGAGGCTTTTAAATTTTTTTCCCCACTAAGCTATTTCAACAAGATAATTGTTTGAGTTAGATTATACAATAAGGCTTAAAACAATTCAATCAACTAGTTGCATTCAACCATATAAACAATTCAACAAATCATGTAACAAAAGTAAATTTAGCAATTGTGCCAAGATGAATATAAAGTAAGAATGAAATACGTAATTGACACAATATTTTTACCGAGGTCTCGGAGACTCGCCCGGTCTCCCCTACTCCTCGTTGAAGCGCTCTCTCGGAGCCTCGCTTTTATATCCACGAAGGATATCTCACTAGGGTTGCTCCTTTTCCACACCGGATAGGCGAGCACCACATATTTCACAATCCTTTGCCGGTCTCTCCGACAAACTTCAATTGGAGAGATCGCGACTCTCCTCCGGCACTGTCTAGGCGAAGGCGATCGCCAAGAGTAACAAGCCGGACAAGCTCACTTGAACAAATCGAGTGCTAGAAGCTCAAATATGCAAATGATATGCTAAATACTCTAGCACTAGCAAGAAAATGGTGATTCAAATGTACTAAGCACTCTTAACTTCACACACTTTGCTTTCTCTCACAAATCACTCTAAATTTGAGCTCAATTCTAGCCTCTAAATGCAAACACATATGCAACTCAATTGGCTAGGTTTTCAGCTGAAGAATGAAGTCTTTGAGCACCCCCAAATGAAGGCATACACGAAGTATTTATAGCCCTCAAAGAAAACTAGCCGTTTGCAATCAGATGCGCCATTTCTGTATAGGCCGGACATTGTCCGGCCACTTCGGACACTGTCCGGCCAGTACAGAAAATACGCCCGTTGCAATTGTGTCAGTGACCGTTGGGGGTAGTTTTGTGAAGGCCGGACATTGTTCGGCCATGCCGGACACTGTCCAGCCAATACAACCAAAAACCCCGGACAAATGCCACGGACAAATCCATTTGTCTCTGATGTATCTTCAAAACATTTGTATAGGCCGGACAAAAGGGATTTGTCCGGACAAAAGTCTCGGACAAAAAGTCTCGGACAAAAGGATATGTCTCTGTTTCCACTTTAAAATTCACAGCAAATGTATAAGCCGGACATTGTCCGGCCATCACAGACAATGTCCGGCCTTAACCGGACAGATCCACCGGACATATGCATATGTCTCTGGTTTCAATTTGCATGAGCCACAGATGTTGTGTACTGGTCGGACACTGTCCGGCCACCACAGACATTGTACGGCCTGTACAAACCGAAAACAGGAACTTTACAATTTTACTCTGAATTCAATTCGGGTATTTGCACATACGGATTTCGTGTTTTCTCGCGGATATCTCGGCTGACACTCAGCGACGACCACGACCACACAGGTCTGATATCCGATCAAAAACATATGATCGAGAGGGTTTGATCGAGCGTACGCAAGCGAGCCGAAGACTGGTACAACCAGCTCGAACTCCTACGACCACGATCAAACCCTAAACCGCCAAACCGGCGACACGACCACGACCACGTATCAAACACGGATACGATCAGAATTTGCAGTTACAACCACGACCAACTCTAAAAAAATAAACCAATTCAAATAGCTGGCGATCACAACTAAGTGTAGTTTTCAAAACATTTTCTCTAATGCACACAAACTACACTTAGACTCTCTAGCAATGCAAGACACTAGTGCAAGATGATATGAATGCATCTGAGCTTCCACACTAGATAGATTCAAGCTACTAGTTTCCGACCCCTCTTAATAGTACGGTCAAACTAGTAAAAAGAAACCTATCAACCCGATCTGTCTCCAAACACCGAGACCGTTAAAACCCTAAGAAAACAATCCTTAATCTTGGATTTTACCTTAGGTGCAGTTTGACCTCGTGAAGTTTAACTGCTCGACGCTCGTCATCGCAAAGCTCGATCTCGCTAAGCTTGACCACACAAAGCTCGACCGCTTGACGCCTGTCTTCGCAAAACTCGTCCTTGCTAAGCTTGACCTTGCTCGAGATGTCTCATATCGTTTTCATCCTCTTCACGCCCTTGCCTGCTTTTATCCTGCAATCAAATTGAGACTACAATACGTACACTCAATGCACAATATTAGTCTCATATATAAGTCATCATTAATCATCTCCAGAGAAACTACTCGACACAGGAGTTAGCTTAACGGTTTCTCTTTCAAATGACATGACAAACTACATTCAACGAGTAGCAAATGAATATGAGATGAAATACAATCATATAGATCGTAGATGATAAACACATACGCACACGATCTATACTACTCATATCATGATATCAATCAACCTAGATGATCAAAGTGATGAGCTCCCCCTCAACATGTGTATCGATATCAAATCCACAACTGGAGTCATCAACTTCAAGATTTATCATATAACATCTTGATCAATCAATTAGCACAAGCTTGATACATCCACCGAGCTCCCCCTCTACATATGCATCAATATCAAATCCGCAACCGAGGAAACATCCAATTCAGGGTTTACCGATAATCAACTCAACTTACTTGTGCCAAATCAGGATTTATCTAATTTGTCATTTGATCATCAAGTCTGACATCTTCAGATTAACTTTAATTATCATGGATTTATCCAAAACATCATTAATCATCAAAACCTAGATACTTAGATCTACCTAGATCCAACACCAATGAGATGCTCTTAAACAAGATGAGCATAGGGAGGGACATTTTCTGGGCCATCCGAGATGACCGCAACAAGAGCTTCATGCCCAAATGGTGGCCCTCAACTCTCTGGACATGTTCGAGTTTCAGCCTCGTCAATTGCATATTTTTCTTTTTAATGCTGGAAACATGTCGGATACCATGATGCTAAAAACATGACTAAAAAGGTGGAATAAAATAATTCTCGTATTTTTACTCTATTTTATTTTTCAATATTGAAAGAGGATCTATGTATCATTATCATCATCATCATCATTATTATTGTTATTTCTCTTGGCACTAAAGGAGAATGGTGTATTATTATTTTCTTTCTTTCTACTTTATTTTCCTTTTGGTTCTGTAAGAGGATGCCCTATTAGTTTATTCTACCTTAATTCTCTATATGAAAGATAATTGGTGTATCATTACTGCTATTTTTCTTTTTTACTTCATTTTTGTAGAGAAAGAATATGTTGTATTCTTACTTTTCTTTTATTTTGCTTTTTGGTATGTAAGAGGACGCATGTATTATTATTCGTATATTGTTCTTTCTAAAAGAGCTATTGTTGTAAGTTTTTTTAAACTAGTGCTATGACGATAAATATATTGTACTGATTACAGTTTAGGTATGGGACTGTCTGAGTCCTCTCTCAGAACGACCCTTGTCTGAACAGGGCACACGGTGATAGATTCATAAGAACAACTGGTACTATTAAGTCAAGGGTTGTAATTCTGGGTAGATTAAAATGCTTTGCTCTTGTATAATAGAAATGTTTTTGGAGAAACTGTGTTATCGGAGTACTCCTCTATAAAGTGTGAAAACGTGAAATTTCACCCAAATGGCTCCCAGTATTGAAAATGTTTGTGGTCATGTGTAACACCATAATTGTATTATTGTTGTTATTATTATATTTTTATGTTATTTTTCTTTTTTTTACTTATAGAAATAAGGTTAATGGGAAACTCTCTGTAAATTAATTTTGAAATATTTTTATGCAAGATCTTATTTTATTTTGTATATTTGTTATTGTGTATGCCAGTTTGCAGAATATGACTTGTCATACTCATCCCTATTGATTTAAATTTTTGCAGCTTTAAATGTTGAAGATCATGTTGTCGAAATATCATCGGAGTATGAGTTTAAACAATAAGCTAAATCAGCTGAGAGGGATGTGACTAGTAATTTTATTTTTTTCATAGATCATATTTCATTTTTTAAAAGTTAATCTATCCTATCTATTTAATAAATAAAATGAGTTTTATAATATTTTTCTGATTTAAGTCTACTTACATAAAACTTTACATGATTATAAGATTCACTTATAAGCGTGTGGCGAATGTTTTGTCTATGCCCTATTTGGGAGCTTGACAGTTAGCACAGAGTGTATCACCGCGGCCCCAATACTCACTATCGTCACACTCTTTAACTTTTGACATGCAAACTTGACAAATTGGTTGTTGCCGCTGACGACCAAATTATCATTTCACCTTGTCCCCCATCATGTCCAATGTCTAGGCGTGGTCACAGCCGCCTTCTCGCACGTCCTACCACCACTGTCGCTGCCAGCATAATCCGTGTGTTACTCATACTCAAGCATAACCATCGGAGCCTTTGCCTCAGCTTGTCAGACCTCACTGTAGCCTTCAAATTTTACCATGCCTTAAAGCCAGCCATGCCGTAGCATATGTCTCGAGCAAGTCATTGACTCATTTACTGACATGAATATATTTGCCTTTTCTATAAAATTATGGTTGGGTCAACGTAAATTTGAACCTCTAATAGCCTGTAACGGTATGGATCTGACAGAAATGGTAAAAACAAAATAAAGACTGCCGTGCAGGGATAAAAAAGAAAGAGTGATTTTTTGATGATAGAAATAAAACTATACAGTTTTTGAGTAATACAAAGAAAATTTTCACTTTGAAGGAAATTTTCAGCTGAGGTGAAGTCACTTCCCTCTGTCAGATACACAAAAGGGGTGTCGCGAGGGTGTGTGTGGCCCGAGGGCGAGGGCGTGCGTGACATGGCGCGGCGTGCGGGCGTGCGTGGTTTTGCCGCCGCTACCGGTTGCGCACAACCTACCTAGTGTTGGTTTCCTCATTGGATCCCTGCTTCCGATTCAAATAAAAGCCACCAGAATCCATGCATGTTATACCGATTCCAACCTGTACCTGCTTAATCTTTCTATGCCAGAACAAGAGGCGAAAAGAATCCAAAGAAAACTTGGTGGCGATGTCAGGGGAGGAGGAGAATGCCGCCGAGCTCAAGATCGGCGATGGTTTATTGTCTTGTCCGACGCATTTGCATGAAGGAATGTTTTGGATCTCCAAGTTGTTTAATTTCTTCCAGGTGTTAATGTCTTGAAATGGCCGCGGACCGGAGGCGGGCGCAAGCTTGAGCGCGGCAGCTGGCATGGCATGGCGACCGCGGCGAGCATGGCTTCAACTCTTTTTTGTGTTTGATGAAATTCTATAATGTAAAGTAAAATCAAACATGTATAGAACAAAATGTAGGCTATTCTTAACCTTTTTAAAAAATTTAAGTCACCAATAACATATGCAAAATGCCTTGTGATTTCTAATGATATATAATCAATTAGTTATTTTTTTATGGTATTTTAGAAATAGAGAATATTTTGATGGCATGAAACCAAATGTTTCAATTTTTTTTGTTGTTCTTTATTTTGCACTGAAGGGTAGTGATGGAAATTGAAAAAAACTGGAATGCCCTAGTTTTAACCGCCACTCCCAAGTTCCAATCCACGTCTGTCTATCGAGTTCTTCCAAAGAAACAAAAATCTCCATTACAAATCCAAGCTATTGATCTCTTTAACTATAAGATAGCAACATCTCTTAGTTCTAGGCGTTTGTAACCTGCGTGTACTTGCCTAATTGGCGAGTCGGCGGCCACTAAGGCACCACGCTCGGCGACCTAAAGGCTACAGCATCGATCGACCTGCAAGGACGTCGTGCTCGGCGGCGGCGGTGGCAACGGCAAGCCTGCACCCAACTCGGGTCTTGAACCTCTTGATTTGATGTGTGTATGCGTCCAATAAACTTAGTATTGCTCTTCTTTTTCACTTTGTATGATCCAGGCAAAAATTTTCTTTTGCTTGTTCTATTATGTGTGCTTCCAAGACTCTCAAGTCCAAGGGCCTTTCACTACTTGTTACTGATTTGTTTCACTGCGTGTATTTCTTCTTTTGTTGTCTGTATGTGTCCAAGCACCCAACACTAGTAATTATACTTGGTTTTATCACTTCGTACAACTCTTTGAAAACCATATGTATGATATAAATGATTTCTTAACTTTCTAAAGATATGTATGAGTATAATTATGTGCCTCTATTTTTGTTTTAAATTTTTTTTTGTTTTGTTTGGTATGTAAAAATCAAAATTAAAATTAGTATATTAGAAGTTAAGCACTTAAAAAAATCAAAGTTATAAATAAAAATAATCTAAAGTATTAAAATATTAATATCAAAGAACTGACTGTCTCCCCAGTGAACCAGTGGTACGACTAGTGAATCGATGAACTAGTTACTTGATCGATTTGATCACCGGTCCAGTTCTAATTAATAACTATGGTTTTGATTCGACGGTATCTGAAGATGTTGTATTGCCTTGTGTTTTCCTGATATGACTTTAGAAGGTATTGAATTATCAAGGGTATGTTTGGCTCCCAATCTCAAGTTGGCATTGAAAATTAAGGTGAGCCCATTTTTGTAGGCTATTTTCTAGTTCATGATCAAACAAAACAAAAATACGGTAAGAAAAGCATGGTTAATTGGTTCATCAATTATCCTCACATAAGTGGAAAAAATGTAGTAACTATGTCGATTGTCTAATTTGTGTGCAAAAAAATATAGTATGGCATACACATCACGCAAATTATTGTTATAAATCATACAAGCTCTATAACTACTAACCATTCTTAACTAGTTTTCATACCACACTATCACACAATCAATTTAAGATAACTAATCATACATACTTTAATATTACCTATCGTTCTTGACTAGTTTTTGATTCTAGACTGACAATAATCGGATTAAAATTTTGCAGCCTATTATGACATTTGGAGTACGTCATGCCACAGTCATGTTTGAGCACGTACCATTGGTCATAGGGCATGCATTTAGTCTTAAGATTAAGTATAGGAAATTACGTGGTTAATTATTATAGCTTAAACTCAAGCAGGTCAAAAAAATATCTTGGAGGGTTAATTGCCACATGGCACTGCCTGGGCATAGAGGAGTCCAAAGAGCACGAAATGCGGGTGTGCTTATCTGACAAAAGATGCCCTGGTAGCAACGCTGTTGGTCACTGTCTTTGGATGATTCTACGTTGATTCGATGGTTAAGAAATTTCTCCCTAGATGATTCTAAAACCCAATTCTTGGTCAAAGAAAGAGATATGTGGTAAAGAGATGAAACTAGCTTCCGTAAGAACTTCTCTCATATGAGAGGTCAATAAAGAGTTATTAGATTATAGTTTGTTTATAATATGTGTCGTTGTCATTATCAATGATTCTCAATTAGATCTCACGTCTAAAAGTGTCCACTTATATAGAATTTTTTTGTTGTATGTGAAATATGATTATGATTATGATGTGTATCAAGTATTTAGGAAAGATCCTTAAAGAAATTCTTTTTGTAAAAATGTGATTAAATGTTTATGTAGTATTGAGCGATTTTTCTTGCATCGATAGTTTAGTCTTAATGGGTCTACATATTAAGTCATGTAATCCATTTTTCTATAATAATTTGATGATTTTTTTGTGTAATCTAGATATTTTGTTTGTGTCATCTTCATCATAAATTGTCAACTACTAAATCTATTACTTTAACTCTATTATAAACAATTTATTATTAGAAGTCTCTTTATTTCACAAAACTATGAAATACCGTGATACACTATCACAACTAATATAATATATTTTATCAAATTCATCTAAAAATACATCATCGCAGCAACACGTGGAGCCTAATCCAGTTTTTCCGATTCAGAACGCATCATTCAATTCAATGGTCTTTGGGTGGAGCATGGATCTTTCAGAATCCATTATAATAGGATGGGGAAACTGCCGGCTACTGGCCCCTAAAAAAAACGAAAAAACAAAATAAAACTTCCTAGATCAGAACCGAGTATTCGGTAAACCAACCGGTTAAGAGGTTCGGCTTTGGCCTTGCTATGCTTAGGCCTTGATGGTTTAAGAAAGTATAAATTGTATTTGAGGTGTTTAAAATTGTGGTATTTTTAAACTTAAGTTTATTAACTTTATGATCTTTCTAATGAATTCTCAAATTTGTAAATATCTGCATCATAAATTCGTTCGTCAATTGTATTAACATATGCATAACATATCCACTGAGGAACCAATATGAACTTCGAGTCTATATACCACAAACACTCTTATTTACACACTAAATTTTGCTAAAAAAAATTAGAGACAAAATTATCAACTCACTCCACCCACCCACCCACTCAGACAAAACTTACTACTTGGGACTTTATAAATTTTTTCTTGCTCCACCCTTCTTGGCATGCTATTCTCAGAAAAAAGATTATTGATTTTTTGGGAGTTAGACGGTGCATTACAATTCAAAAGCTAAAATGCTATGCAATTTTCTCACTTTGTAATTGGTGATCAAGACTTTGCATGAACTTTTGCTCGCTTCCGTGAGAATATATTCATTCGACTGCCAACTACTAAGGGAAAATGCACGAAGCAGTTATTTATTAAGCAAAAAAATAAGTGTTCACTTTTTTCAGTTTGAACTTCAAGCCTTTGATTGGTCTAGCTAACACTCGTGTGCAATACGCAAACCAAAGAAATACTAATTAAAAATAATTAGTTTCATATTATCATAAAAATATTAAATTAGTCAAATACTATTGTCTATAAATATGATATGACGGGAATGGAATCCATATGTCAATGAAACAATTAATAATATTTTATTAATTTTACAACTATATCTATGATATAAAACTAATTGTCCCAACAAAAAAAATTTGTACTCTTGAAGCGACAAACACTTGGTATTAATTTCCTTCATGAAATTGTTTAGGAAATTTTGTGATAAAATTTGTTTGTGAAATATTTTTGTAAGTAACAACTAAATAAAGGGCTAAATTAGAAAGTTCACCTAGCTAGTGGCTTCCTTATCAGTACAATGAAATAGGAGCGGACTCCTTTGCATTTTGTATAGCATATGCAAAGGAGCACAGTACTATGAATTTTTCCCTCTACCAATCTTTCAAATTAAAATTTAAATAATCCAGATTATAGTTATAATAGAAATTGTATAATACTTGTAATGGTGTATGTACTCTGTAGTATCTAAAAAGATCTAATGTGTTCATTTATAATACGATAGACAAGGGAGAAATACATACTACTATAATTGTATGAAATACCGTGGGTATTATATTGTATATAGACCACACGTTATATCGAATGCTTACTTACATGTTCTAGAATGCTACAGCCATTATACCATTTGAATCTTTTCATTTGTTTAGGAATAATTTGATGATTTGATGTCTATCTAGAACGTTTTACTCTTTTAACATCCAACAGAAAACGATGGTTTTGCATTTGACTAAGCACGGACTCCATTTAATTTGATAATTTCAAGACAGTAATATTCATGGTTCAAGAACAAGGAGCACACGCTCTAGCTAATCAATCATTTATATCACATAGGAATAATAATAAGATCTTTGGTTGGTATTTTCACACAAAAAAATATTCATCTAAAGTTTGTTTGAGCTGTGTTTGGATGTTGTTTAGTTGGTTTCTCAACACACATATCCATCTCATGTCCGATTCTAGTCAATTATATCTAATTTTCTTAAACACTCAAAATTAAGTATCCAACATTTCCAAACATGATTAATAATTCACATACTTACTCCAAAACAGTACTAAAAAGATCAAGACATCAATAAAACAACTCAATCTCGAATATGTCTTAGTGAAAAAAATTCTTAATACTTCAAACAATTTTTAGACATGTCTCGTACCAAGATATATTACCACATCACTAGCAGAATAGTCTCTAACTGCTAACCATCATTATCAATTTTTTTGCTAATCACACATTAGGGAAAGTCCAAATTGGTACTCCATGAAGCATTTATATTTGATACTCCATGAAGCATTTTAATTTGATATCACCCTCATATTTTATGAGTCTTCCAAGTCCACGACTTCAACATCAATAGTGAAGTTTAGTGACGTATATTCACTTGCCCGAATGCAATTGCCTCAGAAAATTCTTCTTTGACTCGTAGAACTAATCACTTCTGCCGCTCACTCATGGTGTCAAATTAAAAGTTCACACTTAACTTCTTAACATCTTACATATAATGGGCATGTAGAAACTCTTCATATGAATTGCGCAAAAACACGAGTGTCAAATCCGTGCCCTTTATAAATATAGTGACAGGACAAACACACAGCTCTCTTAGGTCTCCTCACATAACATCTGATCACTAGGTAACGTTTTACTACCACCAAGAACCCTGCACCATGGCGTTTGCCGCCGCGGCGACCCCGCGGTTCGCGGTGCACGTCGTGTGGGGGCGGTGGTTCATGTTCTTCGCTGCGATCCTGATCATGGCGGCAGCGGGCGGCACGTACATCTTCGGCATATACTCCAAGGCGATCAAGATGTCTCTGGGCTACAACCAGCAGACGCTGAACACGCTGAGCTTCTTCAAGGACGTGGGCGCCAACGTCGGCGTCCTGCCGGGGCTAATCAACGAGGTGACGCCGCCGTGGGTGGTGCTCGCCGTCGGCGCCGGCATGAACCTGGCCGGGTACCTCATGATCTACCTGGCCATCTCCGGGCACACGAAGCGGCCGCCGGTGTGGCTGATGTGTGTTTACATCGCCGTGGGCGCGAACTCGCAGTCGTTCGCCAACACTGGCGCCCTCGTCACGGCTGTCAAGAACTTCCCGGAGGATCGAGGCGTGGTGCTTGGCCTGCTCAAGGGCTTCGTCGGCCTCAGTGGCGCCATCTTCACGCAGCTCTACCGCGCCCTCTACCGCGGCGACGACGGCGCGTCGCTCGTGCTGCTCATGGCGTGGCTCCCCGCTGCGATATCGCTGCTCTTCATACCCACCATCCGCATCATGCCGCGCGTCGCCGCGAGGGCCGACGGCGAGAGGAAGGCCTTCTTCTACTTCCTCTACGCTTCCATTGTCCTCGCCGTGTACCTCCTCGTCATGGACATCGTCGAGCTGGAGGTGCCGGCCTTCCCGAGGACGGCGTACTACATCACTGCCGCCGTGCTCCTCCTCCTCATCTTCTTCCCGCTCGTCATCGTCGTCAAGCAAGAGCTCAAGACTTACTTGCAGGCGACGGAACCGGCGACCACCGCCGCTGCAACCGTGACAGTCACCGTCGAGGAGAAACCGGCACAAGTACCAGAGACGTCGGAGGAGAAGCCGGCGGCATCATCGTGCTTCCGTGACGTGTTCAGGCCGCCAGCGAGGGGGGAGGACTACACCATCCTGCAGGCGCTGTTCAGCGTGGACATGCTGGTGCTCTTCATCGCCACCATCTGCGGCGTCGGCGGCACGCTAACGGCGATCGACAACATGGGCCAGATCGGGCAGTCGCTCGGCTACCCGCCGCGCAGCATCACCACCTTCGTCTCCCTCATCAGCATCTGGAACTACGCCGGCCGCGTCGTGGCCGGCTTTGCCTCCGAGTACGTGCTCGCGCGCTACAGGGCGCCGCGCCCGCTCGCTCTCACCCTCGTGCTCCTCCTCGCCTGCGCCGGCCACCTGCTCATCGCCTTCGGCGTGCACAACGGCCTCTACGCCGCCTCAGTCATCCTCGGCTTCTGCTTCGGCGCGCAGTGGCCGCTGCTCTTCGCCATCATCTCGGAGGTCTTCGGGCTCAAGTACTACTCCACGCTCTACAACTTCGGCGCTGTGGCGAGCCCCGTCGGCTCCTACATCCTTAACGTGCGCGTCACGGGGCACCTCTACGACCGGGAGGCGGTGAGGCAGGGCGGGCGGAGGGGCGGCGACCTCACCTGCATCGGGGTGCAGTGCTTCAAGGTGTCCTTCCTCGTCATCACCGGCGTGACGCTGCTCGGCGCCGCCGTGTCGTTGGTGCTGGTGTGGAGGACGAGGAAGTTCTATGGAGGGGACCTGTACGCCAGGTTTAGGGAGGTTGGCATGATGAAAGGGAATGAGGAGGTGGTGGTTGCTAAGGATGGTAGTACTCAGAATGGGAGGAGTACTAAGTGTGGTGGCCAACGGCAATAATAAGGTTTTGATGGAGTTATATTATGCATAAATCCATGCTTATCTATTTGCATGCCAAGATTGATGAACGATGAGTCACATTATAAGATTAAGTTTCCGAGAAATTTGCTCATAATTATGAACTGTCACCTCATATTTTGATTTTGAATTTGAGACACCTAACATGATATAATGTGTGGAAATGTATAAGATTGCAATATTTTTTACAAACAGAGGGCATTGATTAGAAAAAAAAAATATGACTGACAAAGGTTGGGTATTTGTTTTTTTATAAAAAAACTTACACTATCTAAAATATATATTCAAAACTCTAATTCAATGTTTAACCTTCCTATATTTCTACACTTGCTCCTCTTTATTCTATTCCACTCTATTATAGTCACCCAAGGACCAACTCCATAGTCCCCTTTTGACCGACTAATTGTTACCACTTCTATCATACCATCATTGGCATGACCACCAACTTCCCTCCTCCTCATTCTCCTCACCTCCTCTTTTGCTGACCACCACTATCTCACCACATTATTGTCACCAACCCCGTCACCATTCACCTTTTCTTGTCTCCTCTCCCGCCTCTCCACCCTGTTAGGAATATTAGTAGTCTCGGTCACAAGATCGGATCTCAACTTGTAAGATACGGCTTAGCATGCACAATAATAAATATGAGGATAAAAAATTTAGTAGGGAAAATCATAATAATGATGATAAAACAATGACAATCAAAGAGAAAAAAGATTGGCGAAGAAAACCACAAATTCTTAAATACAATTTCAAAAAAGTACAAGAAATTGAAGTTCTCAACTAACCTTCGTATCTTTTAGACCCTCGACTCTCACCCTCTACAATAATCTGCTACTTAAGAAAACCCTAGTCTCTTGCTCTTTCTATGCCCCTTTTGCTTCTAGGCTAGATTGATATTTCTGAGTCATATTTGTTTGTTATCTCTAAACCCATTTCTCATAGGGTTTATATAGATCCAATCCCAACCTCGACTTACAAAATAAAACATAATATAATTTGACTAGGACTCCTAGTAATTATACAACCATAATACGATTAGGATTCTAATCCTAATATGAGTAGGATAAGAGACATTCACAACAATCTCCACCTTAACTCTTATCCGTTAAAATTATTGTGCTCCTCTAAGAATTTTCTCATGACTCTTTCTCTCTCTCCCACCTTCACAGGAATGCCACCACTATAGATGATTTATGCATATCTGTAAGATATGCGTGTTTGAGTTTGACCACTTAGACTCACCGCATGAGAACTTCTCCATTGTGCAACTTGATTAGTTACACCGTCTACACCTATGATTCTCATATCATAGGTTTTGTACCACTTTCGAGTTCTACCTACTCATAGGTACTACAAAAATTCACAACCAAAAGCATGTAGCATCGCCTTTACAACAGTTGGAGTTTGCAACCATATTATATGCATACTCGCATCTAACTGCATTTGAAATCTGAATATATGCCGTCAACAATTCGACTTGATCCATCTGATCAGGATGTCCAGATCTCCATTTGACTGCACCAACTTCTAATTGATATGCTCCAATACACCAAATACTCTTCATGATCATTTGCCCATTACGAGTGATCTGTATGACTTCATCTTGCGACCATAACTCACCCATGAAATATATGTACGTACTCTCATGGAAATTAGTCTCTTTAAGTTAGGGACATATCATACCTCTAACGATGTACGATGTGCGATACTAAACCACTTCATTCATTGTAGAGATCCTTCATTAAAAGCTTCAATTTGTTGTATTTTTTTGAAATTGTGCATAGAATTTGTAGTCTTTTCTCTCTTTGATTGTCGTTGTTTCACCTTATTGTGGTTTTCTATATTATATCCCCTATTATTATTCTTGCTATTGTGTGTTAGATTGTATCTCACAAAATGAGATCCGATTTGTAGTCAGGGCTCCCACTAACTCTAACATACCGTCCATCATTACCACTCACGAAGTGTTAAGAATAAGGACCTGCAGTGGAAAACCTCTCAAAGAAAAACTGATCAAGCCAACACGCCTTGCCCATAGGGGTGGAAACGAGTCGAGTTTGAGTGAGTTGGCCCTGGCTCGACTCGAGCTCGTTCAACCTGACGAGCTGGCTTGGCTCAGCTCGGTAACTCACCGAGCTGAACAGACAGCTCGAACTCGGCTCGGTCCAGCTCGTGAGCTGGACCAGATCTGTTGTTTTCGCGGCACAGTGCCAAGAGGCCGGGGGCAAGGGAGGAGGCTCAGGATCGAGGGAGTTGGAGGAGGCGTCGCCGGGCGGCCGACAGTGACGGAGGAGGTGCGGCAGGGGCTAGCGGAGGCGCTTTTGGGCGATTGGCAACGACGGAGGAGGTGCAGGGCGGCGAAGGGGCGCGGGGCGGCGGAGGCGCGAGGCTGCGGGGAGATGGAGGCGGCGAAGGCGCGGGGCTGCCGGGAGATGGCGGAGGTGGCGGAGGCACGAGACGACGGAGGCGATGGAGGAGGCAGCGGAGGGGTGGGATTACAGGGAGATGTTTGGGGATGATTGGACGGGGATTCATTTGTATGTATGTATATTGAGTCGAACCCGAGCGAGTTGGGGTCTGACTCGAGCTCAGCTCGTTTTTGAACCGAACTACGAGGACAGCTCGAACTCGACTCGATTGTTAACGAGTCGAACCTGAGCCGAACCAAAAACTGAGCAAAGCCCGAGCTCCTCGTGTGCTCCTAGCTAAAGTTCCACCCTTACCTGCCCAAGACCGGCTCGAACTCATACAATTTCAATAAGGCCCAACTAAAATAGATACGACTTCTCACTCACTGTGAACTAACGTGCCGGGCTTTTGAGCCCCTTCAGGCTATAACACTGCACCCGAACCAAACCCTAGAGCTCTCGTTTCTTCTCTCCTCGCCTTCTCTTCTCCCCAAAGTCCCAAACCCTAAAATAAGTTTCTCCTTCGATCGGAGATCGAGGCAGGAATGGCGGCGAAGGAGGAGAACCGGATCTTCGTGGGGGGCCTGTCGTGGCACACCGACGAGCGCAAGCTCGAGGACGTCTTCCGCCGCTTTGGCAAGGTCGTCGACGCCCAGGTAATCCCGCCTCCTCCACCTGTGCAGTGCACAGATCTGTATAATTATAAGCCCCTCGTAATTTATGTCGTGTGGCTCGCGGATCTGCGTGGTTCATGGAATCTTGGTGGTCGGTGCATAGATCTGTTGTGTTTGGGGAGTTTATATCGAGTGTTCTTTCGTTTATGTGGTGATTTTAGTATATGCGTTCCTTGTGAAGATTGCTATATTTGACGATGTAGGGTCGAAAGGTGGATCTGTTCTTGTTCTTTATGTCTTTTCTTGTGGTGGATCAATGCCGTTTTGGAAGTTGAAATCTTTTTTTGGTTCTTAACTAGGCATGGAGGACTAAAAGAAATTTTTTTGGGGGTGTGGGGGGGGGGCGGGGGGGCGGGGGGGTGTGGGGAGGAGGGCGGGGGTGGTGTTCTTTAGTGAGATTTTGCTTCTTGTGGTAGTTTTGAAATCAAATCGCGTAGCTTGTTGAAGGATAAAAAGATGGTAATTATTAGTAATTATTAGTGGGTCTTGTTGTCTCTAGTATAGTTTGTTTAAGTAGTTTTGCGCTCTTATTGATGATTTTCTTGTTGATATTTTTGTGCTCCTTAATTCCTTAATTTATGATCACCTCAATGATACTCATTGTTCTTGTTTCTCTTTCTTCATGATCTGGGGTCAGATAGTGATCTCTTGGCTCGTCTTAGTTTGGTGAGGTGAAATGAGCTGGCAGAGTTTGCAAGTTGAATTGGATGATGATGCTTTTTGATTGTTAAACTGGAAAGCTTGGAAAGAAGTTTTTTAAGTGTATGTTACCAAAAAACAGTTACACTATGCGAATAGCTTAAGGAGGAAGTTGCTTTATGGATGGGTCATGCGGATTCTGTTCCTTCCAATTAGATGCCTGGATTGGGAACTGGGAACTGTGATTTGTGCAATTGGATTCGCTAAGCAGGGAACAATTATTGGGCCAACTGTGGTGGTTCTCCATTTTTACTAAGCCGTATGGTATACTGGAATAAAGTGGGTGTTGTTGCAACGTTTTGGATGCTATTTTGATGATCCATACCTGCAGTGGCTCTGTAGCATTTATGGTTTATCCGAAGACCTTGTGATCTTGAGCTTCTTCTGTGGCAACAACAGAGTTGTAAGCTGCAGTTTGAATGGTTGAGTGGCAGATGGCATTTTCATGAGATGTTGCAAATTTATACAGTCTACTCATCAGTTGGAGTTGGGCAGTTCATTGTTCTACTGCATAACATGCAAACAAACTTTTTCTTGCATCAGCTTAAATTGAGTTGGTAGGCCAGTAGGGTCCAAAAGAGAATACCAATAATGTAAAGTCTGGTTGCGTTCATTGTTCACTGATTATATTCCTAATTTGAGGTTCATTGACATCCAACCAATTTGAAATCTCCAGTACTGTTGGCATGTAGTGGAGATTTCAGAAATTATATTCCTAATTTTTGATTGCATTCATTATTCACTGATTACATTTTTTTTAATATATGGTTCATTTTGCCTAGTTTTTCCTGTGACTTAATTGATTATATTTTTTCTGAAGCATTCCTTCATCTGGAGTTTTTTTTGTCTTATTTGAATGTTAATATTAGTCATCTGATTCTTACATGTTGACTACTTAGATGAAGTTCCAAATATTTCGTCGGTGGATCACACAGTATCCATTGATCATGAATGGTTGTTTGCATCATTCTTTTGAGCTGTTTTCCTACTACAGATATTGAAAGGACAATAGCAACAGCCATGGCACCTTTTATATGTTAGGTCCACCAATCAAGACTTGAGTAATCATGCTTGTCAGATATTGCTTTGAGCTGCCTCTATATGTTGTACATGCAATGTTGAGAGGTGTATCCTAAGATTGTGTAACAGACATGCTTGTCAGCACTTCATGCTATATTTCTCACAATGGGGCCCAAGAAAATCCTTGTTTTTCTATGAATGGAGTTATTTTCGTATTTGCTGTGAAAATCTAGTAGGTGCCTCTACCTACTCAACAAGTTGACATTTTTGTGACATTCCATGCTGATACCATATGACTTGAACAACACAAACTTTAAGCTGTGCACAGTTGGTATGCAGTCATGGCATTGAAAGTTTCTTGCTTCTCATAGTTTGCTACCTTTGGTTTGGTCGATACGTATTGATATTAAATGTATGGTAGGAAATTCGCCAGTGGGCTTTTTTGTTCTAGATTATCCAGACTGCATAGTTCGATCTCAAATTATTCAGAGAAGTATAGTGAATGGTAGTAACATTGTTGGCTGTTCAGAAAACACTATTGTCGGTTATCTGAAACCAGTGGTGCCCAGAAACTTGCTGCTCTACTGCTTGTCAGTTGATGAACTTTACTGTCCTGGGGATGAGTTCAATCACAAAATTAGTTAGAGCTACATGTCACTTTGTGTCAGTGTTTTGTTTCCATGTGTTGAATTCATGAAACTCTGGAATAACCTAATCACAGTGCTGCTCTGAAGGTAACTAACTACTTCTGTTACCCTGTGACCATTTCTAGATTTGTTTCTCATCAATTTTGGTTATATGGCTATTCCATTTTTTAGCTTAACAATGATTGGTCTAAACCTTTTGTATTTATTGGCCATTATGTTCTCCTTTGATGAGGTTTCTGAATGTTCTGTTCACTGTTATTCATGGTTATTCATCTCTTAGTTGATGAGAGGACTTGGAGGGCACCTGATAGTGAATGCACCTTTAAGGTCTGCTAGTTTTACTGCAAATTCATAAGCCCTTTTGTTGTTTTGTAATAGTAAAGCATGTTCCATTGTAGGATGGTAACTGATTTCAACTTAGGTTTTAAGCACTTGAGAGTTGATCTTCTCTGTTACCTTGTCAGCATAAAGTTTTTTCTTTGAGTTGCTATGTCTGCCCCTTCCTTCTAAGTTGTGATATACTGCAATTTAGTTGAAGCTATGATCTGAAATGTTGTAGCACCTTCTTGTTGATGTAATTTTAATTATTTACTGAAATTAATGATTTGGTGTCCCTTGGGTCATCTCGAAGTTTTAATGTTTCAGTGTTTGTTATTTATGGACAGGCAGATTCCTTTGTTTGTATGTGTAATTAGTATTGTTTTTAAACTATGTTTTGATGGTTTGAATTTAGTCTTCACTTCATTTAAGTTCTTGTTGTTTGTCTTTGTATATTTCCAATCTTTACAACTGTTTCTTGTTGTAGATTATGCTGGAGAGACACACAAATCGTCACCGGGGCTTTGGCTTTGTGACGTTTGCTGATCCACGAGCAGTTGACAGTGCTATCAAAGAGATGCACAACCAAGAGTTGGATGGTCGGACCATTTCAGTAAACAAGGCTGAGCCTAAGATGAATACAGATGACACAAGGTATGACAGCGGTGGTGCACGTGGAGATTATCGTGGTGGTAGAAGTGATGGTCCACCCCCTGGCAACTGCTTTGAATGTGGTCGCACAGGTCATTGGGCTCGTGATTGCCCTTCTGCTGGGGGAGGTCGTTCTGGCCGGTTCTCTTCCAAGTTTAGTGGTGGCGGCAGTGGCGGTGACAGGGGAGACCGTTTTTCTGGACCTGATAGGTTTGGTGATCGTTATGTGGATGATCGTTATGATGGTGGCCGTTCTGGGTACCGCGACCATATTGACAGCAGAGACAGGTATGGGGGTGGTCGTGATCGTTATGCCAATGACCGGTACCCCCCCAGTAGTGATCGTTTTGGTGGAGACAGATATGGAGGCCCAGATCGTTACCCGTCGAGTGGGTATGGTAGGGAGCGCGAAAGAAGCTATGAAAGAGATGGCCTGCGTGGTACTGCTGGCTTTGATAGGAGTGGCCCGAGGGGTGGTGGAAGCTATGACAGGGATGGGCCAAGGGGTTTGGGTAGTGGCTATGACAGGGATGGTCCACGCGGTGGTGTTGCGGACCATTATGGCAGTGGAGGACCTGCACGTTATGATGGAGGAAGTTACAGGGACAGGCCTGGGCCGTATGACCGCCCCAACAGAGGACGCTATGATGATCGCTTTTAATGAACTGTTCTGAGAACCCAGTGCTGTGTTGCAGTTTAATGCATGCAGTTTTGCTTGACTGAATGCTTAATTAATGATCTGGCACTGCTATCTTTATTATGTAATAGAACTAGTACTAGCACTGGTGTTGCCTTCTGGCTAAATTAATCCATCAGACTATTTGCATGCTGAGTTGATTCGTTTTGTTCTGAATGGTCACCTGGTTGCTAAGTGCTTGCCATAGTTGTACATGTTGTGCATTGAGCAGTTTCCGTCTGCTGAGTGCCCAAGAGCTCTCACTGGATTGCTCTGCAGCACGGTATTCAATTTCTTGGAGCTAATCTTTAAGCATTTGATTGCTATGTTCGCAAATTAGGTGGACATCACATTAGTTTGAAATTTGTTCTCAATGTTGAGTCTGTTTAGTCGAACTGAATGTTTTGTCAGCTGCAAGTTCAGATCTACTTATGCGGTTCAGCCAGCAAGCAGCAATTCTTTCTTGAGCTGGGTTTTATTCAGTATGCTAGTGATGTTTTAAGATGTTGAAAGCTGTTTGCTATATATTCTGGTCCGAATTTGCCTGGAGGATGATTCTCAATTTTCAGGTGAGCATTTAGGGTATTGTGATTGGACTGTTCATTTTCACTGGCATACCGAGCAGACCATATGATTTATATGTTAGCAGATTTTGTGCTTGTTCTAGAGGAGAAGCTGGAAAACAGTTGGTGGGATACAGTAGGATGTATGATCCTATGCTTATTTTATACGCTTTGTATAGGCTATCACATTACCTGTTAATAAGTAGTCTCTTTATGCCTGGAGGAGCAAGCAAATACGGGGCATTGGAGTGTTAAGCAAATATTTTCAGTTGTTAAGAAGTTGAGCTGCTATGTGATCGTCCGAATCAATGGCCAAAGTACCATAGATGTATGGTTGAGAAAACATGTCAAGCTGATAATTATATCCTGTGAAATTTGTCGTTCAATGGTGCAACAGATGGATTTCCATAAGCTTATTATTATCTCTTTGTATGCCAAGAACTAAAGTATTTTGCATATGTTTTGCAGTGACTTGGCTATACGAGGGGAAGTTGGACTTAGCACTTCACAATTTATTTGTTAAGACTTGTTCAAACGGGAAGATTTTGTAGATTTGCTGACATGGGGAATACCGATACTCTAGTTCCCTGAATCAGATGCTTATTTTTCATCTTAAATGTCAAAGAGGGCGTTAGAGTAACATAAATACTCCATCCAGTTGCAAAAACTTTTTGACTTATTGTGGACTTTAAAATACAACTTTGAGCACTAATTTTTCCTTAATATGTCACCAAAAGTTACAAAAGAAATAAAATGTTTTGAAAGTATTTTGGTGATAAATTCACTCATATTATTGTCATATATCCAATTTGCATACTTGTGAATATATATGTGGTTAAAATTGAAAACGTTTACATATATCTCACGCGATAAGTGTTTATGACCGCGGGGAGTGAATGTCTGAGGAGTGTTAAGTTTGAGGAGCTCAAGTAACACTGTTACATAAGCTACTAATGTTTTGTTTGGTCCAATCATAACTCATTGCAGCCTATCACTAACTTCAAATAAGTGATGTCCTTGTATAACTCCAAATTAAGGTCTCCATCTATATCTTGTTTCCATTCGGTCTCGGCAACAACTTTCTTTTTCTTAATCTGCCCCTTTTTATCCTGTAATACATGAAAGCTCAACAGCGCGTTAATTAATCATCATTAACGCCAACATTAAACAACAGGTCCTGTGTATTAATATGGACATTAAACAACAGGTCCGTTTTTCCACAGTTGCCTTGGCCATTTGAACAAAGCGTTGTGGTTTGGGAGTCAAAAACTAAATGGTTGCCTCTCTGTTGTGTAACCGTTACTTTACAAACTTAGAGGCTGTTTATATGTGATCTGGACGATGAGTTGGCTGTGTATTTAGGAATTTTATCTGTAAGGCATACCTGCATGATTGGAAGTGTCATACGCTCAACTCCGAACTTATGATAACTCTAGGTAATCTAGAGATGGGGCATGTTGGTAATGTTAAACAAATGAGGTCCATGCACACTTAAAACAAGCTCTAGATTGGTAATTTTGTACCAGGATATAAATCAATCAGTCTCTTAACTTTTTATCATTAGATAACTATTCTTTCTCTAATAGCGAATAGAGTTCCTATCCTATGTTTGCAGTGCCTTCAACCACCTACATCTTGCCTATCCAATTGTTTACGGTACTCTTAGATTCCTCAAAAATCATTACTCTAAACGTCAGAACAACGTATTCTAAAAAAGAAATAAGGGTTGCAACTGGAAGTCTTCGAGTATGGTATGATTTTATGTAGAAATTTATATATAATGTTTCTATAATAAAAGATAAAGTATATATATTAGGCTTGGTTTAAAGTTGTATCTATACAATAATAGATCACAATACAATCTGATTTCGATAAATATAAAGAATATGTATTGTGATGTAACAAAAATAGATATTTCGATCAGCTGTCATTATGGAGTGGAGAGAGAACTAGGACATATAATTACAAATGTGATACCTAACCATCAACTTTTGGATTATTAATTTGTAGCCTCTGAGATGGTGACGGAGAAATCAATATAGAATAGCAACACAAACCTTCCAAAATAGTTGCACTTTGGATGCAAACACTATCAATTTAATAAGGGAGCGTTTAAAACACAGGATCAGGGATTTATTTTGATGATGGGGCATTCAGTTTGTATGTGTCAATTATATTCCTTTGTTTGGCATGAATATAAGTTTTGGTTCTGAATTTAATTTACACATTCTTATATTTGATCTGAGATGGAATTCTTTTTTTTCCTGAACTTTTCTCTTTTTATATGTCAATTGCCAAACTTTAATAATCAAGCATAATTGCCAATAGCAAATTAGATCAGCTATAACTCAATCGACAAGGTACCCATGATATGAAGAAATTTTAGAAGATATGGTCTCATAATAAGAAAGAAGTGTCGACGATTGGAACTCTGGGTTTCTTTATTGATCTTATGCAAGAAAGTGAGTGAGAAGATATGAGGCCAATCAGACAGATTATCAAGATGTTCCAGATTCGGGCCCCCTTTTAGTTAGGTAATAGCTCTACTTGTGAGATTAATTATATGGAAAAAGAAGTTACAGAGAGGTGGTTACAAAGTGTAGCTAGCTAATCCTATCTTTGTTAAGCCTAATTTTCTCTCTGTGTTCGATTCGTCCGTCCCTCGATCATTCCCTTGAAGGATTTCTTATACTTGTCAAAGAGATCGTTGGTTATTCTCCTGGAAGCACGGCTCACGATCTCTCCTAACCGCCTTGGAGTAATAGATGTGAGGTCGTAGGTGTGGTAGTTGCTGTTGATCATGGATATGTGACGGGTTGTTTGGCTTTGACTCGGTCGTCGTAGAATCACTTTACCATCTTAACCTCCTTTGACTTCGACGATTACCTTGTCAGGGAGTTATGATTATCTTGGGAATAACCATGAGGATCATGATAGGGTAATGTTTAAGGAATGACCGCATAATACTGCGATCATGGTGCTGAGATTGGTTCTTGTGTCCGCGAGAGAGGACGGTCACAAGGACTATTTTCGTGACCACGCTGTCTTTGGATACAACATAAAACATAAGTTAAAAGATAACGAATGCTTTGATTTTGCATAAAATGAATACGGTTTTTGAGTTATGTCCAGAATGCCATTGGATCACCCAATGTTCCTTCTTCTAGCCCTTCACGACCATAGAGAGGTGCGGCCATAGTCCTGTGCGACCGTGTGGCGCTATCGCGGTCATGGAGGTCTAAAAATAGCTAATAATCCTCGTCAAGAAGGTCTATTTGGTACTCGGTAGATTATATGAATTGATGATTGAGATATATTTATAATTTATATGAGATATTTATGTGAACCATATTCGATAATTGTACTTAAATCCCAATCATAAATCATACAATCTAATAATCAAGAAATACATCTTGTATAGTTTTATAAAACCAAATCTTATATAGTTTTTTCTCGATTTTCCTTGACAGAGAGTTGGAGACTTTATTTAAATCCTGAACACCAACATATTATAAGATTTAATTCATATAATAGATGCATTGTTATTTTTTTTTATTTGATCCCAGTCATCAACTCATAAATGCGAATGAACTCAAAACTACCTTATTCACCCAAAAATAATAAATAAAAAGAAATTTCCTTTTTTCCTGTTTCTATTTTCCCGGTCATAAAAAAACGAAAACAAAGAATACAAAAAAAATACCCCAAAAATACCAATTAATCGTGTCCAAAACAAACTCCCAAAATCCCCCACCTCCTACTTCTTCCCTTCCTACCTTCCTTCCCACTGTGATCCCCAAATCACCATGCTTCCTCCTCCTTCCTCCCCACGCCTCCCCTGACCCACCCCCTCTCTCTGCCACCCGGGCCCCACGCCCTCCCTCTCCGCCGCTGCCACCGGGCCCCACCCTCCCCCAAATCCCCAAATCCCCTCCCCCCCAGAGGAATTCGATCGATCGATCCACCTGCCGATCCGCCGCCGCCGCCATGTTCAACAAGATCATCAAACGCGGCGTCCGCAAGGTGCCGCGCTCCGACGCCGGCGACCCGGCGCCACGCGCGCCGTCTCCGACCCCGGCGCCCATCACCGTCAACCACGCGTCCCGCACCTCCGCGCCCTCGCCGTCCTCCCCCACCTCGCCCCACATCGCGCCGCCTGCCACCCAGCCCCCGGCCCCGCTCCTCGAGCCCCTCCCGCTCCTCCGCGACGTCGCCGCCGCCGACCGCCCCACGCTCCTCCTCCGCAAGCTCCGCCTCGTCTCGTCGCTGTTCGACTTCTCCGACTCCCTGAAACACCCCCGCGAGAAGGAGGCCAAGCGCCAGGCGCTCCTCGAGCTCGTCGACTACGTGCAGTCCTCCACGCCGGCCGCCCCCGCGCGGCTCCCGGACCACGTCCAGGACGCCCTCGTCGCCGCCATCTCCGCCAACATCTTCCGCCCGCTGCCGCCCGCTGCGCACGAGTCTGCCGCCAACATCGACCCGGGCGTGGCCCCCGACCCTGAGGAGGAGGAGCCCTACCTCGACCCGGCCTGGCCGCACCTCCAGCTCGTCTACGAGCTGCTCCTCCGCTACGTCGTGTCCCCCGACACCGACACCAAGGTCGCCAAGAGGTACGTCGACCACGCCTTCGTGCTCCGCCTCCTCGACCTCTTCGACTCCGAGGACCCCCGCGAGCGCGAGTACCTCAAGACCGTGCTCCACCGCATCTACGGCAAATTCATGGTGCACCGCCCATTCATCCGCAAGGCCATCAATAACGTCTTCTACCGGTTCATCTTTGAGACCGAGCGCCACAACGGCATCGGCGAGCTACTCGAGATCCTTGGCAGCATCATCAACGGCTTTGCGCTCCCCATGAAGGAGGAGCACAAGCTGTTCCTTGCTCGCGCCCTCATCCCGCTGCACAAGCCCAAGTCCGTCGGCATCTACCACCAGCAGCTGTCCTACTGCATTGTCCAGTTTGTTGAGAAGGATTATAAGCTCGCCGACACTGTGATCAGGGGGCTGCTCAAGTACTGGCCGGTCACGAATTGCCAGAAGGAGGTGCTATTCCTGGGGGAACTCGAGGAGGTGCTCGAGGCCACACAGCCTGCCGAGTTCCAGCGGTGCATGGTGCCACTGTTCAAGCAGATTGGGCGCTGCCTCAACAGCTCCCACTTCCAGGTATGGTTTGGATTCTTGTGCTTTCTACATTCAGATTTTCTTGTTAGCTATATATACCATTGCCATCATCATGGTCCCATATACTTGGAATTGCACTTGGTTGAGGAAAATGTGCTCCCATATATTTGGACATGTGTTTGTTTGTGTAAAATTTTTAGAAAGCATTCTCTGCATGGGTTTCAAGGGTGAGAACGAAAGTTATTGTCATTATAAGGCTCATAAAGGAGGTAGTAGGAAAAGTCATTGTTGTGTGCTTTCCTCTAGATTAGTTGTTAGCTGCTTGTTGAAGGGAGAGCCCAGGCGCAAAAAGTGTTGGGTTGTGAGCAGTGGAACTTGTTGGTTTTGTGGGAGGGGTGTGTGTGTGTGTGTGATGCCGCGTAAGAATGTTGACACATGGGGTTCATATAGGTTTGGGCATAGGTGAGGTGCCTACTCCTGTTGGTGCACTCAAAGTTTGCTATCTCTCGACTGGAACAGCCTAGGATGCACCATGGGGTTCACTATGTTCAGAATGTGTGGATTTGAAGGGTTCTGTTTATAGGGAAACTAAGATACCTAGAGCTAGCTTTAGAGAAAGCTTGAGCTCCTGGGCGAAGCTATGTGTGGTCTTGGATCTAGTTGTCTCATGTGCTGGTTTGCATGTAGGGTCTTTTATACTGAGCCTAGAGTGCCGTTACCTATGTCCTTGTCGTGGAACCGCTGCATAGGGGTGTGGAAAAATCAACCAAACTGAATAAACTGATCTGAACCAAACTTATTAACTGGAATTTCCGTTTTTTCGAGCCCACGACGTATCCACCTCCCTCTCCAAATCCACAAATGCACTCCTATTGTTCTATACTAGCCGCCCCAAATCTCCCATTACCCATTGCCTTGTGCAATAGCAATTGCCCTCTAGACTCCTATCTGGTGTGATTGTGCCCACTTGCATGTCCTGTGAGGCCTCAGATTTAGCTTCTGTCTAGGCACATCCATGCAAGTAGCCGAGCACCGACACCGACAAGTCAAAGCTCGGATGTGGTCATTAACTTGTGTATGGAAATTAGTCATCATCTTTTTGTGTCATTTGTTCTGAGAAAAGATCTAGACTCATAACACAAATCTATGTGTTGGTTTTGTATGTCTGTACTGTGATTTGGCAAATACAGTACTTTATTTACATAGCATTGAGTGAATGTTTCTTTCCTTCATATACCAGTACAAACATATCTTTTTCAAAGAGTAAAATGAGGTGGATCTAATATGGGAGGTATGGATTGGAGGTACAATACATATTGATACAAAATTACAAACACAGTACACATAAACATACAAAATTTGACTTCAAAAATCATTGGCTCAGACATTAATTTGGTTAGTATAGTATTTACTGAGCTGAACCGAATTTTATTTGGTATTTACCAAAACTGAATGAATTTAATTTGATTAATTTGGTGTTGATTTTGTATAACCAAATTTTTTTTAAAAACCGAAATCACCGAATTGAACAAGCTGATAAAATCGACACACAGCCCTACCACTGCATGCCATCAGAGGTGGGTCGATTGGAGGCAGTTGCCACATCTTGGCGGCTGGACTCGCGGTGATGATGGGCTGCAAACAAGGCCTCCAAGTCCATGGAGCAGGTAGAAGCTCCCTCAATGGGAAGACAAATGATGCCCATTTGAAAAATGGGCTGATCCTTAAAGAAAATGGAAAGCCCTGTGTGGAAGATGAAACCACCCAAAGAGAGAAAACAACCTGAGAGGCCATGGGCTTAATATGGACAGTGATAATATAAAGTATCATTCAGTGAGATATGAAAAATTTGTCTTCTCACTATGTATGGAAAAAGTATAGGTGGTTTTTGACATGAAGTACGAAAAGGAAAATTGGCACTGTACCATTACAAATAGGTGGTATTTACTAAATACCATTGATTGTAAGGCTGACAAGTGGAGCTTAGGCCAACATTTTTGTAAGACACCAGAGATCTAGCAAAATAACATATTTTTACAATGATATAACACAAAATTTTCCAGGATGAAATAATTATAGTTTGGACATACATGTGGCTCTTGGCTTCGAGGATAAAATGAGTATGGTTTTAAATTCAAAAGTAGGGGGACATTTGTCAGTTAGTGCCCTGTGAAAATTTATCGTTGTATCTTATTCATGGCATGCCATTTGCAGATTTTCCCCTTGTTGTTCTCGGCACGTGAATAGTGATAGCATCATAGGGCATATGCTGGAATGATTCTTCGCAGCATGGTTATTCTAGAGGCTACCGGTTGCATCGGAGCCACCATGTTGGGTTGAAAGTGCTTTCAACATTTTCAACAGCTGCTCACCAATCAAAGTCTTTTACCGGCAGTGGTCGATAGAAACAAGCAGCTTGCTGCTCAGTGGAAGACATATTGGGTAGTAAGCAATTGTTGGAAACTTGAAAAGCAAAGTAACAAGAGTAGGGCAAACCATCTGGACAAATCACTCTTAACAACTATGCAGTTGAAAGCAAGAACAATTGGCTTTTTCTTGTGATGAGCTAACAGCTTGACTAAATAGATTGTTGTAAATTTAAATGTTAAGATATGCTGATTGGTAAAGAAGGGGCTTCTGAATTATGTGTTTTCTTGTAAACTTTTGATGAGGTGTGTTTCCCCAGGGCAAGTTGTTCATTATTTGTGGGTCTTTGGTGCACTGGAGATGTTTATTGGAGGACTTTTTTTCTGATGGCAGATAACTTTAATATTAAGAACAGTGTTTTCTAAATTCTTGATCACATTTTTACGAGTTGACCTGTTTCATGGTGTCCTACTCATATGTACCTAAATTATATTATTGATATCAACATTTTTATCTTTCTTGGTGATTTGATATCATTGATAGAACAGACAAGTCACCTCTTATATAAGCTCGCTAGTTCATCGGGCTGTACCATGTAACTGAATTCATGTGGCTAAACTGGCAGGATAACCGTGCAGGGAACACATGTTTATGGATTCTCTTTGCATGAGGATGTGTTTGCAAACTCTATCCATGTTTGTTAATGTGTTGTAAGTTTGATCCATTTTGGGTCATGCTTTAGGCTGTTTTGACTCTAAACCTGCTACATATGATGGGAATTCCATTACTAATGATGGTGATTATTAGTAATGGTAAACATGTGCTGGGAGTTTTCCCACATTGCTTATCTTTAATTGTTTACCTCTTCTGCTAGCTCTGTAGAGTTGATTGAATATTTAAGAACATGAGTGTTTTGTGGGTATTATAGGCTAGAGCAGATGCTTACTACATGCTACTTTAATTACATACCTTGTGCAAAAAATATTTAACTACTGTATACATACAATTTTTTGGATGATTGTGTGTGCACGGATGCACTATTTTCTTATATTGCTCACTTTATCCTTTTCATAACCAAATATCTTCTTACTTGCCAGTCACTACCACTAGCTATACCCTGGATACAGGGGTAAGGCCTGTAAAACATCTGGGTTTGCTGGTATACCAGCTGGAGTACAGGTGACTAGATAGTTAACGGTACAGCTACTACTAATTGTATGAAAAATGCACTGACTACCCATCATACTGTATTGTACCTCTTTGTTGCATGCTGAGTTAGTTTGGTAAACAATTTATTTATCATTTTCTTACTTTACACTACTGGTTACTTTCATCGCAAGTTACACATATGATCTGGCTGTATGTTCCATGCCCTTTACATTCTTGTTCCAATATCATTGCTCTTATCAGTTTTCTAGCCTTGGTTTTATTTTTTTCCCTGATGCATAACTGCTTCATTTCTCTGATATCCTTGCATGATTGCTAACATTTTGGCAGGTTGCTGAGCGGGCATTGTTCTTGTGGAACAATGATCACATTGTAAGTTTGATCGCTCAAAACCGCAGTGTTATCTTCCCAATCATATTTGAAGCTCTTGAGAGGAACATACAGAGCCACTGGAATCAAGCTGTTCATGGGCTGACTGCGAATGTGCGTAAGATGTTTTTGGACATGGACAGTGAGCTATTTGAAGAGTGCCAGCAGCAGTACATAGAGAAACAAGAAAAAGCGAAAGAGCTGCAGGAGCAACGAGAGTCAGCATGGAGACAGTTGGAAGCTGTGGTTGCTGCTAAGGCATCTGGAGATGACATGGTTTTGGTCAACTAGGTAATAATTCCTCGTTTCTTTATTTCTTTACCAATGCTCATGTTTTAAGTTGGTTTTTTCCTTAGTCTTGTGTAAGTTAAACTGCATTAATGATGGATATGCCCTTGTTCTTGAATGGTTTTCCAGTATTTGTTCAGCATTTCAATGAGATGCATTGCTACTTTTTGTACTGCTGGCTTGTTTTATTTGGTCACGGCAGTCGACAAAAAGGTGGAAATATGTTTGATGTATCAATTGATTATGAACTTATACTGTAGTAATTTCAAGCAAATCCTATTTGTGTTTACATCCATAATTAGGCAAACATAGTTTCAGAAGCTTTTTTGCTTGTTCAGATGATTGGTGCTCACTATCTCACAAGCATCCGTATGCGCTTAACGACTTGGGTTTTGATGTTGCTTGCATCACACTCATATCAACTTGACGGCTTGGGAGTGCAAGGTTGGTATCCCTTGAATCTAAGCAATGTTCGCTAAGTTCAAACGTGACGGTGGTAAGAGCAACCAATGCTTATAGAGTTACCATGCCTAGTGAGATTCTCCTATGGTATTGAAGTCTTGTTTTCTTCAGCCCTTTTTTGTTTAACTTATCAATAATTGAACCATTGTATTAATCTTCATTGTTTTCCCTAGTTTGCTACCCGCAATTGGGAAAATGCAAGTAGAAACTGAGTGGGCTAGATGTAAGAAATTTTTTTTTCTAGTTATTTGAATTCATCATCATGTATGGAATTAACAGTTCAGATGGAGATAAAGCACTTTGAATGTAGTGTGTGGTACCCCATAGTAATAAAATGGCTGAAGTGTAGGACCTAGTGTATTGATCTGCAAATAGTTTAGGTTTTGGTTGTTTAACACACATGCTAGTTAACCTAGGTGATGCTGGATTGAACATTTCGGTGTTCGTTGTAGTGCATGTGTTTTTATTGCTTATATCGGTGTTCAAATTTCAAGCCTCCTTTGATCATCAGCGTCACCAGACTACAGGTTTCTTTTGTTCAAGTGTGACTAATACATTTGAATTTAGTTTATAAATGAATGCATTGGGTGTTCCTCCCATGGTTAATTTTCTGATTGTTACTATTGTATGGTTGAACACTTTTTGAGCCCACTGAACTTAAGACTTAAGACTGATTGCTTTCTCTAGACAAAATTGTGAAGTTATGTTACGTGCGCTTGTCAAAGAATGTAGGAATCTACATCGTATGCTAACATGTATGACGTTAAGAATCTAGGATTCCATATGCCTGTAGGACGTTGAGGAGGACATGTCCAAATATTCAGTGAGGATGTGGGCAAACTTAATTGTCAAATGGGTATATTGGGGACTTCGGAAAAAAAGTTCATGCGAGGACTGAGGGCCATCCTCACCAAAGTGGCCTCCGTGAATATGCAAGCTACATCTGATAACTTGTAGGCTTTCATCTGAAACTTGATCAGAAATAGTGATAATGTTTTGAGTACACATGGGGAGACTCCATGGCTTTTGTGTTTCTCTAACGTGGCATACCCGACATGGAGCCTGGAAAGAACGTCAGGGATGTGTAAATACTCGCATAGATAGGCGCAGGGTAAGCGCGTTATGCCTGGCTCGAGGAAGCAAGGCCACCTCTCGTTCTCAAAAATTGCCCGGTTTACAAATATATCAAGTTTAAATTGAAATCATCTTGCAAACCAGTTATTGCCTGTCAGTGGATTCCCGCTCTCAAATAAAAACAGAAAAGAACACCTTTCAAAGGCCAAATTTGATTTTTTTTTTCTTACCGTTCCCGCCGGTAACATACTGGAGCTATTATCAACCAATTAGCAGGAACCGGTCCGGTATCTACGGCGATAACAAGTTTGCCTAGATACGTCAGGATCACGAAGCGTTTGGTGTTGTCAGGGCCCCATCTGGTTTGTAAAACCACAAGCAAGCAAACTCTGCTGCTATACCTGAAAGTCATGCTCGTTCAGTTTCAGTTATACAGGTTGCATGATTCATACACGAAATATATTACACTATTCTCGTGGTTATCCATGGTTATCCAGCATCATGTTCGCTTGATAATGAACGGTGATGTACTACACTATTTTCGTGGGAAACGAATCCTCTATCATGTAAAACACATTTATATTTCCTTTTATATAAATCATCCAATTAAAAATGAATGTTCAAAATCATCCATGAACAAGAAATCAGAAATTTCAGTTATCTGACTCCCCCTCGAACACCCCCAATCCCCACCCCCACCCCAACCCCAACCCTCCCTAAAACAATATGGAGTGTTCATTCTTCTATCAATGGTTGGCATGATTTTCTGATATAATATAGATGATCCCCATGTATTCCGATCAAAATGTTTAACCCTAATTAATTTGTAGTTTATGAATAACAATGTCACTTCATGATATGTCAATCATGTTATAATAGTAAGATTTAAGAGTCTATTTGATTGGCTACGACAAGTTATCATATATTGATTGAGACACGTGTCACATGTATAATATAACCACACTTTATGACAAATAAAGATTGTTTGATTTATAATTAAGGTGTGAAAAAAATATAAGAGTTGTCTAATAAAGTCTGATAGATGTAATATGGTAGTGAATTAAATAACAGTCTATCTAAGTATGATACGCATAATTTAAAGTGTAATAATTTATGATTACAAACCAAACAAATCATAAATATACAAATAAAATATAACAAAATTTCACAAAAAATATTTTGGTATTTAACTAATGTGCGGCAAAGGTATAAAAGTTGCTTAACAAATGTGCCTTATATGATAATGAATCAAATAATAGTATAATTAATCGTGGCGTGTCTAATTTAAAATGTGATAACTTATAATCACAAATCAAATAGACCCTAAATATATAAATAAAGTATAAGAAAATTTCACGGGAAATGTTTTGGTATTTAACCATATGAACTTTTTAGTCTCACCAAAAACTACCTTAACTTCTATTTCCCACCCTCATTTGTAAACAAGAATTCTTTATATTTAACCCTTCAATTCATGCGGCAACATTTGAAAACTTTAGATTTAAAATCTCAGACCTGAATATTCCATACACGGTTAGTCTAATTTTAGTCAATAGTTATCAGTTTGAGATACTTTGTTATGTTTTCCCACATGTTGTAATAGAAGCGCCATACAACAATTAGACCAATTTCAGTTGCATGAAAAAGGACAAAACCTGATCATTCGTGTCTTGCAAGACTAAATTAACAACAATCACATCAAGTTACTGGTAATTGACACACGAGAAATCAAAGAAAACATAATTCAATTTCTTGTCGAACTATTATTAGAGGTGATGCAGAAGTAAGAGGTAATTAGGCAACAGAACTATATTTGTATGAACAAGTGTTTCGCTTCACTACCAGTAAAAACTTAAAAGGCAAGAAACAAACATTCAACTTCAGTTTTGCAGCTGCCTATATAGCTACATTCCAGTATTACAGCATAAGAGATGTCAACAACTTGTTCTTCATAACCGAACAATAAAATTGCAACTTCAGATTGGCTACAAATCAGCGAGGTCTGTACAAAATGTTGAGTTGTGAGATGCTTAGGAGGGTGCTGATTCAGCTCCATCATGGAGAGCACAACAGACGGTCGCTTTGTGATGCCCCTGATACACCCTGATGGCCTCCCCAGTGGACATTGTCCACAATCTTGCAGTAGTATCAGATGAAGCTGCAGAACAAGAATAATTTGTTGTAGGTTTACTCATGAACTCGAGGGATGATGAATGGTGTGCTATATCATGCAATTGTGTGTACCAGTTATCAAATAAGCACCATCTACGGAGAAAACACAGTCCCAAACCCAACGATGATGACCTGCGAAGTTCAGTGCTCCCGATATTTGAGGATCTCATTTATCAATTCCACAGATGTCATCGGAAAATGATAACATAGCCCAGAAAATTACCTTCTAAAGTTTTTTCCAACTTGAAGCCGTCGACATTCCAAATCTTTACAGTGTGGTCAGATGATGCTGTGGCAAGATACCTACACACATATCCCGAGTAAATCATATAAAATTCAAACAAGCAAAGCAAGGAACAGAAGGTACAAAGTTATATTACTTGGGTGTGATTCTTTGAGTTGCCATTGGAGCTATAAAAGCAGGAGATTATTTAAGACTTCATATTTGTAAAATGCATGTTGCCAAATAAATGGGTAGGGAGCAGTATTTGAAACAAAAATGATAGGGAAAAAGGAAAAAAAAAAAAGGTGAAACCCAGTCATTTTAAGCGTTGCATACCTATTAGGGTCACAAAATTCTGGTGAAAGCAGGCACTTCAGAATGTAGCCATCATGAGCTTGCAATTTATGCAGTGGTTCAAAGTAAGTAATCGTCTACAAAAGAGATGCCATCAGCTGGAGAATCCAGAAATCACAAGTTATTATTCAAAAACAAGTAGGCCAGCTGAGCTGACAGACCTGAGTACCCTTAAGCAAGCGCCAAACATAACACGTCCCACGGTTATTTGCAGCAACAACCATACTCCCATCCCACATAACTGTCAGAGACCTTACAGCAGTATCAACCTCCGGGACCTGCATAAATGGAACCAGAACTTGGCCTGTGTTCTTGCAATTTTATTTCCATAGCAGTACATTAAAATTGAAAGATGACTCACCAACTCGCAGCTGCATGAATTAGCAGCCAGATCCCACACACGAATGTTTCCATTTTGATCACCGGATATTAGTTCTTTCTGAAAGATGGAGACGTCAATGTTGGCACTGAATGATGCGAAAACAAGCTATTACCACAAGAGAAAAAAGTGGCAAAAGAAAAAAGAAAAATCTCCATCGAAGTAGTTCATTCTATACTATTACCAATCGATGTTGTTTAGTCCAGGGATAAAAGGAAATGAAGATTAAAAAGAAATATATAAAAGATGAAACCTAAAACATTGCTAGCACATCAATGCAAAAGCCATCAAAAGTTTCTGTATATCATTATCAGCGTCTGAATCCAACACTAGCAATTTACATCAAGTTCAAAGTACAAATGGTGAATATTAAACAAGCAGAGTATCTCAGATAGGTAGGCCAATCAAACTGTATTGTCAAGGGAAAGGATTATTAAGATTAAAGTGTTGAAAATGTGAAAATATAAAGAAAGAAGATTTTAATAATTGTGCTAGGAAGTCAATGTATTTTCAGTATGATGTTGGCAACTGGCAAGGGATTTAACCAACAACACGTACCAACACAATCTCATAAAAACAACACGGAGAATAGACATAAGTGTGGCATAGCTGTCCAATAATTTATGCCAAAAGCTTAGGAAATTAGTAACTGTACTGGGATGAAGAAATCGGCAAGCAATTAAAACTGAAAAAAGTCCTAACCTGATTGGGGTGTAGGACCACAGTATTAACAGCTGCACGGCTTTCATATTCTCTTTGACAAGTGGCAGTCCTAAAATACCATATAAACACAATAAAAAAGACCTTTATCAAAGGGACATCATTTAACAAATGCTAGAAAACAAGTAGCATAGGCACTATATATAGCAGATAAGCAGAATACTTCGACAAAAATAGCTATCAAGACTAAACTTTCACCATAGAAGTAGAACAAGGAAAATGATAAACAAAAGAGCTACTATTCAAGATATAACAGCCAAACAAGAAAGAAGCTTTGGAACCTCACCGCAAATCCCAGATTCTCACAGTTCCATCCTCAGATCCTGAGTACATCCAGTTACCGTCACAATGGAATCCCACGGCCATCACATTACTAGTGTGTGAATCATAGCTGATAACCTGGTGATTTGTTCTGAATAAGTAAGGGAAAAACATGTTGGCTCAGGCTGGTTACTTTGAAAACATGTTTACATACCGGTTGAGGGCTATTTGAGTTAATATCAAAAAGGCGGATATGAGGATTGCCAGCAGCAGCTAAGAATCGCTTGTCTGGGGTTATCTCAAGCCGATTGACTTGCTGCAAGAATTAATAATAAACCATTGTATGGTGAAACAGATTGCTAGTAAAATACATATTTTCTTAAGTCAACACTCTTAGCATGATAGTAATATTAGCCTCACTAAAAGTAGCTATAGAAAAAAAAAATCCGCCATGACTGCCATAGCTCTAATCTTTAAAATGAATCACCAATAGCTCAAGGATTTATCCATAATTTACTCGCTTGTGGTCAGGTAGAAATTTTCTTTGCCTTCCACAAAAATTGCAAGAACTTGAAGCCTACAAGATTTATAGACTGCTTCATGCAGAAACCCAATCGCACATAGGAGCATCATCTACAACTGTACCATATCAATTATCATCTATCCAATGCACAGGCTTTACATTGTTTCACAACTCATCCATGGAAAAGTAAAGGTTGAAATTGCAAATATTCAATAACAAAGAACTATAAAAGGGCATCATGCAATTACTGTAAGCACAAATACAGAAAGATGTAATTCATTATTTTGGTAGTGTAAGAAAATGCATGAACACTGGCAATATTAGACAGGCTAATAATTTCTGCGGAAGATAGACATATGGGGAAAAGGCAATCCAGTTATCAAAGTGATGCAAGAAAATAGAGGCAAAAAAGATCTTACAAGGCAATTATTTGTGTTTTCATGGTATCCAATAAGACAATCAATCAAAAAAAATTTCAAATAGTGCATTGCCATATGCTGCTGTTAGTGAATGAAGAAAGATAGCTGCAGACATTTCTTACTATCACAAAATAAATTACAAAAGAAAGGACCATCAAGAACGATAACCCAGTACTCACTGAGTCTGGATACTGAATAGTGCGGTAACAGCGACCACTCTTGGCCTCCCAAAATCTGATTGTGTGATCATAACTTGCAGTTGCTAGAATGACAGAAGGTTGAGCCATTGTGCACTTCCCACCTGACCATAAAGCAAAATCAGAAATCAAACAAATAGCATAGCAACAAAGGAGAATTAGGAACAGGACAGTCAAACGATGTAACACTTCAATGCACTTTGACTCAATGAACTGACCACCGTCACCATCCTACCCGGTGCCAAACAATTCCATTCCCATCCTTGTAAAACAAATTACAATCTATTGGTAAATGAATTTTGATTAAAACTATATCTGAAATTTTAAAAAAGTCAGCGTGATGGATAAAGGCTGAGTGTCTTTGACACTTTGAGGGCAGCAAAATCTAGAGATTGTGTGATATAGTATTTTTCAGGACAGCAAGACGAACTGAAAAAAAAAATGGTTTTGTCAGAGATAAAGGATCCAAGAGAACAGATATCCAAGGAGTTTCAACACATGAAAGCCACTTTCGGAAACATTATCAATAGCACTTAACATATAATCCCATCACAAATGCCATCAGCCATTTTACAATACAAACACTAAAATCTTCAGCGATGATAACCAGACATAGCCACCAACTATATGCAATCGGAAGGGGCCATCCTCAAGATACGTTCTTGCATTCATTTTTCTAGGTCTAAGGAAGTGCTTGTACACTAACATTCTAGATAAGATGATATGCACAGATTCCTAATTCCATCCTTATCCAAGCCCATGCAGGCCAGTCCATAAGTCAAATTACACATAGGAAAAATTCTTAATTCCTAAGGACCAGAGAGACGCACAGTTCTTGGATTCAGCTTCACAATCAAATTGTAAATCAATCTTAATCTTACTGGAAAAATGCGATCTTGATGGGAAGACATGGCTCTTTGTTAGCTTAGATCAACAAGCTTAGACTCAAATTCTGCTCCAAAATGGCAACAAACGCTACCCCACACAAAAAACGACGATTATAATGAACATGAAATCGGGAACAAATCGGGAAAAACTAGGAACAAATCGAGAAAAAACAACAACCTGCAGTGGTTGGATCAGGCCGGCCGGCGTGGAGGGCTTGCTGGCCACCTCAACACGCAGGCATCGCGCTTAGCGCCCCCGCTGCGGCCGACTCACCGCCGTCCGAGCACTGCGCCGCCGCAGGGCACAAGGTGATAGCCTGGCGGCGGCGGCGGCGGCGGCAAGAACGGGAGTGGGGTGGAGTCGTAAGGGGAAGGTTCTTTATGTTATTAACATAGAAAATTACAAAAACACCCAACAACTCGGGGGATATTAAAACCACGCTGCCCACCCCACCCCACACACAAGTTATTTTACAACCCATCGCACTATTTCACAAACGTTTATATTGAAGGTGTTTGATTAGTTTGTTCGCTTTTCAATCATAATGTAAGATGCAACATAGTTGATGTGTAAAATTATTTGATTATTTGGTCTACTGTGAAGAGTCAAACTATTGAGTGCAAAAATGAGTTAAACTCAACTAACTCCTAGTTGCTTAACTGGTGCAAGCAATAAAAACCAATTTCTCACCTTTTCCCACTCCATCAAAATATAGTTGCTATTTCACCAATGCTCCTCTGTTCTAATGGTCATGCCAACATCCTTTCTCATCTTCCTATCCATCTGTCCTCCTTCCTTTCTCTCTTTTTGAGCCATTGATCACCATCTCTCCTTATATGAGACTCGAACATCAGTAACTTGTTCCATGTTTGTGTGTTGTGTCCTCTCCCCTCTTGCTATTGAAGGATAGGGTTGAATGGGATCAATCCAAATATGTGCTTTCTTGACTCTTCATGGTATGTAGTGGATTTTTCTCTCCAATCCCATCTTTCTTGTCTGTTGTATCTGTTTGTTATAAACTTTGTCACCACATAACTATACATTTTCGATCACAAATATTAGTACAAACGGATCTCATATAATTATTTTTAGAGAAGTGGTTCAATATTTTCCAAAAAAAAAAAAGTGAGTTTCACAATTTTCAAAGCAAATTGAGAGTGATGTGCAACCACTCGCTATTCTGCTAATAATTACACTGTTTTAAGATTTATGCAATTTACTTTCTGGAAAGTATAGGAACACCACTTTTATTTGTAATGAACCAGCTAGTTAAAATATACAAAATATAATCGCAATTACCTTCTACGCCTGTGTATATCACATACTTAGCAAATTTCAATATCTTTTATGTATGGGAGTAATCTCACCACTTAGCATAGAGAATCACCATACTCAAACTTCATGTGACCAACCAAATAAACTACCCATCATCTCATAACTACGTGAAGTTTCTCATATAGCTAAGCAAACACAATCTCCACTTAACCCGCATGCACAAATACGACCAGTCAAACAATTCATCTTGCATCGCCGCAGTATACACCTACCAACAGCCATGCTAGAGGTTATGCCGACAACTAAACACCATTGATAGAATCATTGGCATCAATTAAAAATGAAACCATGGTGAAAGGGATCTAGAATATCGACTAGAGGGGGGTGAATAGGCGATTTTAACAAATTATCAAAAAAACAAACAATTTAGTAAATGAGAGCAAATAAATAACACAAGATGAACAATGAACAATTTCAACACAAGAATATATCCCGTGGTCTCGGTGATTTGCCGATCACCCCTAATCCACGTTGAGGCAAACTCAAATCTCTAACCACTCCTCTATTTAGTCAACCTTCTCTCGAGAAGTGACTTAGATCTTGAGCCGGATTAGTGTGATGAGTTATCCAAACCTCGATTTCACTAAGGATGCACTTTACCGCTCTGGCAAGGCGTGCTCAACCCTTTCACAAGACGTTTTGAGGCTTCTTCACAATCTTCCTTGAAGAGCTCTCCAAAACCTTTCTCCTAACCGTCTAGGAGCCGGCAAACTCCAAGAGTAACAAGCCGGTGATGATCACTTAGCCTTCTTCTAGTGCCACAAGATTGATTTAATGATCTAAATGCAATGCACTAGAAGATCTCAAATGCACACTCTCACAAATTCGAGAATTTGAACCCTAGAGTGTATAAAACTAGCTTAACCTCTCAAGGATGATGACAATGCTCAAAGTTATGCCAAAAGATGTGAACAGGGCCGTGCATGGGAGTATATATACCCCCCACAATAAATATAGCCATTACAGGCCGTTGGAAGAAAAAGATCACTTGGCGGTCAGACCGCAGTTATATGCCCAGTCAGACCGCCGCAATTGAACGGCATTAAACAAGTGCAATAAATGCTCAACTGCCCTTGTCAGGCACACACACGGTCAGACCGGAGACAATTTCGGTCAGACCGTGAAACTGTCCAGAGACGACACAGTTTTTGGACACGTTATACGGTCAGACCGATAAATACGGACAGACCGGCCATACGGTCAGACCGTAGTTCAAAAGCACGGTCAGACCGATTTCTCGGTCAGACCGGTCTAATCAAACGGTCAGACCGTCATAGCTCAAAAACACCAGAAGGATAAATCAAGAAGTTCCAGGAGACTGACCTAGGACTTAACTGCAGACAGACCGACCTTTTTAAGGAATAAATTATACTTAGACATAACGTCAGTCAGTCCGAGATCTTATTCGGTCAGTCCGTGTGTTCGGTCAGACCGGTCTAACAAACGGTCAGACAGATTGAGACAGTGCTGAGCAGAGATGAGCTGAAACAAGCATTTTCAAAGTATATGACCTTCTAGTATGCAATGCAAGTTGATTTTATGATTTGTGGCACATAGATGAAGTATTACGTGATACACCACATGCTCCTCTTAATAGTACGGCAACTATCCTAAAATCCGGTCAAAATTCTTCTCTAATCACCTTAGACCGGTAAAAATGGAAAAGACCCTATTTCGTACCTTTGCCTTTTGATCAATGGCCTTTCTTCATCATGAGGCTCTTTCTTTGCCTTTCATTAACCTGTCTTTTAAGTTTCTTCTTGACATAACTAGGCAGGTAACGTTAGTATAATATTTGTAGTTGTCATTAATTACTAAAACACTCTTTAGGGGCATAGAAGCTACAATCTCCCCGTTTTTGGTAATTGATGACAACATAAAGAGTAGATGAATGAGTTTTAAGCATAAAGGAAATTTTACAATAAGCATCGAAGAATAAGACACTCCCCCTAAATGTATGAATAAGAGAATTTTGGCATATTAGTGGAGTTCAAGCACATGTATAAGATGCTATCTCAATTCATTCATTATATGAGCATGAGGTATCACAAATAAGACATGGTATCACAAATAAGACATTCAATTCTACACATGATATCATCATCACAATGTCATATGAAAATAACATAAGCATATCTCATATATCATGAAGTAACAATCTCATATAAGAGTCATCCAACATAAATGTCATCCACATAGATCATAAAAGAGATATTCAACTAAACAAGTTAATTGAAACTTTACACCAAAAGTTTTCATCAAAAGTTTTCATTTAAGTTCATCTCTCCCCTACTCTTCTACTTCTACTCTCTTCTCTCCCCCTTTGGCATCAATTGCCATAAAAGCTAAGAATCGGCGGGAGCATCATCATCGGAAGGATGGTGAGGAGGAGTCTGAGGGAAACGGGTGTAGAAGTGAGCGGAGAAGGCGTCAAAGCGCTGCTCGAACTGATCCTGGCGTGACGAGAAGGTCTGGAACTGATCATTCAATGCCGCCAAATCCGAGCAAGCGAGCTCAAGCCCCTGGAGAAGAGTAGCGAACTGATCCATCATCGGCTGATGGAACTGCTGCTGGAACTGTGTAAACCAGGCGGGGGCTTGGCTAGACTGGGCTGTCTACTGTGCCTGAGGTGGAGGAGGAGGAGGCATAGGCTGAGCCTGCTGCTGCTGCTGATGCTGTGCACCATGGCCTCGAGCCAAGACGTGCGGGTTGACACTAAACGGCTTATAGTCGAGATGTCTGATGTCGCATGAACCGCGAGGGAACTTCGTCTTCTGGAGCAGCAAGGACATGATAAATGGAGCATAGTAGAGATTCGGCAGAGTGGTCGCCGAGACATCCTTAATTTTCTTCAAGATAAATGAGACAATGTTGATCCGATGACTCTTGAGGATGTGGTCGATGAAGTTCCAGTAGTAATCCCGGACCGCTTCTCGATTTCCACTCTTTGGATGGATCGTGGCTCGTACGATTTGGTTGACTACAGCAGGGAGGACTTTGAGACCTGTAACGGTGCCAGGTACAATCCGCTGTCCACCTCCCAGCTGCTTATAAAACTGGAACCAGTCATCCTCATGGAGGTAATCCTCATCCTCCATATCGATCCCCTCCTTCATTTCCTCATAGTTTAACTTGTTTGCCGCAGCAAACTCCTCAAATGTGGCCTCGTAACGCCTAGAACCTGTCATCCATATGACCTGCTGGTCCGCCCATCTGATCTCGACCGTAGCATAAAACTGTCTGATGGCAGTGGCGTTCCACGGGCATTTGTGCTCCACAAAGTCATACAACCCTATATCCTTGAAAATCTGCACCAAAGGAGCCATGATGGGCTGATTCACAACATAAGCCCATTCGATCCATTTGTGTTCGAAGATATTCTTGTGGATCAAATGACCGTAGAAGGCATCCTGCTGTGTCATCGTGTGGAAGTGAGGAGTAGAGGCGTCATTCTCATGATTGTAGGCGTAGATGGTCCTAGCCTTTGTATAGTCGCTTGAAGTCCAATTTCTCTTCGGGCCTTGATAAGCGTGGACGTTTATTTCATCGTCCTCACTCTCGATGTCCATGCCCCTGTGAGAAGATCCACCACGATGTGACGACTGTTCTGTCTCTGAATCTCCGGCCGAGGGCACCCAATCATCATCCCGAGAGTCGCTACTGCTCGAGGGTTGAGCCCTTTTTGGCCGCTTTGCCAATTTCTTCTTATTTGTCCGGACGGAGATATTTCCTTGAGGACCACGGCCACTTGAAGATTTGCAAGAGATAAAGCAGATTAGATACTCAGAGGAAGTGAAAGTGAATTGATAAGATAACAGATTAGCAAACTATGGCTTTGCTGTTGCAGTCGGTCAGACCGAAAAAGGGGCGGTCAGACCGGCGCAACCGTAGAGTTAGGGTTTGGCATGATTTCTGGGATTTAGGAGAAATTAAGATGCAATGTGGACAGATATATGTGTGAGAATACTCATTGCATCAAGGGGATGAATCAATTTCAGGATATTGAAAGGGTTTAAACTAGATTCACCAAAATTGCCCTAGACCCCGTGAAGAACAGGAAACACAAAGATAAATAAGGGAGATCTGAGCAATATACCTATAAGACATGATTTGGAGATGATCTTGAACCACGGTATGTCAGAGCTTGACGAGGGTTTGACCGGAGAGGAAGAATCCAAAAAAAATATGAGGCGCACGTGAAAGAGACAAGTGGGAAGAGGGTGAAAAGGACAGAGATTCGGGATAAAAAGGTCTCTGGTCATGAAATTTCGGTCAGACCGTAGACAAGATACCGGTCAGACCGCTGGAAGCAGGAAAATTAAGATGCTCTCTGGAGATGCATTCGGTCAGACCGCAATTGGATCGGTCCGACCGTTAGAAGAGTAAAAATTTTGGAGGAAATTTGATTGATTTGATGCTCAAGAGATTTGGATAGGGTGAAATATAAATATAAGATAATTATAAGAGAGATATAGACAATATCATCAAAGGGGAAGTATTTATCTTATAACTCAACACAATTTTGGATCACTTTACTCAATTGCCGATAAAAGAGTCTAAAGAGCTCTAAGAGAGGAAGTTCAAGCAATCAAGTGATACTTTAAGCACAAGCAATATGAGTTCAACATTTCAAGCCACATTTGATATGTCAATGACGTTAAGCTCATTTCGAAGTTTGCAAAAACGACTTTCATCTAAGGGCTTAGTGAATATATCCGCTAATTGATCTTCGGTTTTTACATTATCCACCACCACATCACCTTTGCTAACATGATCTCTAAGGAAGTGGTGTCGGATATCTATATGCTTGGTCCGAGAGTGTTGAACTGGATTTGTGGCTATTTTCACTGCACTCTCATTATCACACAAAAGAAGCACTTTTTCAAATTTTATTCCATAATCCAACAATGTTTGCCTCATCCAAAGCAATTGTGCACAACAACTACCCGCGGAAACATATTCCGCTTCGACGGTTAATAAAGCTACAGAGTTTTGTTTCTTGGAGGACCAAGATACTAAAGATCTTCCTAACAGTTGACAACTGCCAGAGGTGCTTTTTCTATCCACTTTACATCCCGCATAATCGGAATTAGAATATCCAATTAATTCGAATTTAGCACCTTTAGGATACCACAACCCTATGCTAGATGAATATTTTAGATACCTCAAAATGCGCTTAACGGCCATTAAATGACTTTCTTTAGGAAATGCTTGAAATCTTGCACACATACAAACACTAAACATAATATCGGGTCTAGAAGCAGTAAGATATAATAAACTACCAATCATAGATCTATAAAGCTTTGAGTCTACCGGTTTACCTCCTTCGTCAGAGACAAGGTGACTGTTTGTGGCCATTGGTGTCTTGATTGGCTTTGCTTCTTCAAGTCCGAACTTCTTGAGTAAGTCCTTCACATATTTGCTTTGACTGATGAAAGTTCCTTCCTTGAGTTGTTTAACTTGTAGTCCGAGGAAGAAACTTAGTTCACCTATCAAAGACATCTCAAATTCCCTAGATATCATATTACTAAATTCCTCACAAAAATCTTGGTTAGTAGATCCAAATATGATGTCATCAACATAAATTTGACATACAAAGAAATCATTTCTAATTTTCTTAGTAAATAAGGTAATATCAACTTTCCCAATTTTAAAGCCTTTTGAAATTAAGAAGTCTCTAAGTCTTTCATACCAAGCACGAGGTGCTTGTTTAAGACCACACTACTACAGAAATGCAGTCCACTAACCCCTATCTTCTAACGGTTATATGCAATCTGGGAGAAAATCGTTAGTGTACGAGGACCGTAGTGGAGAAGAGATTTTGTACTAACGGTTATGGTCTGGGAAACCATTAGTGAATAGCATGTAACTTTTACTATCGGTTATTAGTATACGAACCGATAGAAGAGAGGAAAATTCATTAACGGTTGTGTTTTTGAATCGATAGTAAAATTACGTTATTTTTACTATCGGTTATTAGTGTACGAACCGATAGAAGAGATAAACTTTTACTATCGGTTTGTTTATTCAACTGATAGTAAAAGAAACAGTGGGGACCTTTAGAAGAGAGGAAAGTTCACTAACGGTTGTGTTTTTGAACCGATAGTAAAATTACGTTATTTTTACTATCGGTTATTAGTGTACGAACCGATAGAAGGGATAAACTTTTACTATTGGTTTGTTTATTCAACCGATAGTAAAAGGACGTCATATATAATAATGGTTATGACAGTGGGGACCTTTAGAAGAGAGGAAAGTTCACTAACGGCTGTGTTTTTGAACCGATAGTAAAATAGTACAAGACCCCTATAATGGGTTAAACGCGCGGGAGTTTTCCCTCCAGTCCAACCAAACACATTTCCAAATAAGTTTCTACTTGCACACGGAAAATCCTAGCCTCCCCGACATCCCCTTTTTCGCTCCTGCACCACCATTCCCACTCGCATTTGGGTTCTCCACCGCCGCCGGGCACTGCATCGCGCCATCGTAGGCCACTCCACGAACTGTTAGTGTTCTTGACCAACCCGATTAAAATTGTTCTTGCCGCTCGTGTCAGTTTATTAAATTGATACTGATCGCGATTAGAACCAGGTAGTCTTTAGGAAAGAGTAATTGAAATGAAATCAATTTCCTAACTTCATACAAGCATGTAGAGCGCCATGTTGAAAGACCAATACGAGTTGCCTCAATTGGAGCAGATGCGACAAATTTGGGCTCAATATATGATGGATGAAGTGGTTATCAATAATCGATCGTAAATGACTTGTGTAATATACATTGAATGTGTTAATTGGTGTATGTGTGCACTTGTATTGGTGTATTTGTGAATAAACTTAATATGTGAATAATTAGATCCAATCTGTCCAATGCATGTGTATATCTTTGTATTAGTGTATTTGTGAATAAATTCAATCTCTGAATAATTAGATTCAATCTGTCCAATGTGTGTCTCTCTGTATTGTTGTATCTGTTAATAATCCTTTGTAATACTATCGGTTCATATCCTACAACCGATAGAAGAAAGTTTCCAGTACTAACCTTGTCGAGTAACTAACCGATAGGAAAACTATACAGTACTATCGGTTTCCAGTGTAGAACCGTTACAAGAAATCTAACATCACTATCGGTTGAGTTCACTGAGCCGATAAAAGAAATTATCATTCACGATTAGTGAACGTTGGAATATAGGTATTTTACTATCGGTTTGCAACCGATAGAGTTGTGCTACGTTTTTTCTATCGTGCCGATCACTAGCGGTAAGAGAACCGATAGTAAAGACGATTTTAAACCGATAGTGAAAAGCAATTCTGTAGTAGTGCCATAAAGAGCCTTGGAGAGTTTATACACATGATTCGGCTTTGTAGGATCTTCAAATCCGGGAGGTTGTTTAACAAATACTAATTCATTAATTTTTTATTTAAAAATGCACTTTTGACATCCATTTGATAAAGTCTAATATTATGAGATGAAGCAAAAGCAAGCAAGATTCTAATAGTCTCAAATCTAGCTACGGGAGCAAAGGTTTCAACGAAGTCCAAACCTTCAACTTGAGTGTATCCTTGAGCCACCAATCTTGCCTTGTTTCTTACTACCACTCCGTTGGCATCTTGTTTATTCTTGAAAATCCATTTGGTTCCAATGACATTGTGCTCATCCGGATTTGGTTCTTCTACTAATTCCCAAACATTGTTACGGGTGAAGTTGTTTAATTCTTCATGCATAGCATTCACCCAATCCGGATCTTTTAATGCTTCATCTACAAGTGTGGGCTCAAAAGAGGAAACAAAAGAGTAATTTTCACAAAATGAAGCAAGACGAGAACGAGTTTGGACACCCTTACGCAAGTCACCAACAATTTGATCCACGGGGTGATCTTTGGAAATTGAGTGATGAATTCTTGGATGATCAACCGGGATTTGTGAAGTAGAGGTAGAAGGTAATTTCGGTTGTTGTTGAGAGGAGTCTTCCACATTGACCACTTCAACTATTTGATCTTCATTTTGAGGAGTTGATTAGAGGGGATAGCTTGAGTGGATGGATCTTCATCTTGATCACTATCTTCTTTTGGCTTGATATCCCCAATGGTCATGTTCTTCATTGCCACTCTCAACCCTTCATTACCTACATCATCCAAATTGTCTTGCTCCTCTTGAGAGCCGTTAGTCTCATTAAATTCAACATCATGTGTCTCTTCAACCAAACCGGAGTTTTGGTTGTAGACACGATATGCTTTGCTATTTGATGAGTATCCTAATAAAAATCCTACATCACATTTACTTTGAAATTTAGATAAGCGTGTACCTTTCCGCAAGATATAGCACTTACATCCAAACACTCGGAAGTAGGAAATGTTTGGCTTCCTTCCAATGAGAAGTTCATAAGGAGTTTTCTTTAGTAGTCGATGACAATAAAGACGATTTGATGCATGGCACGCGGTGTTGATTGCTTCGGCCCAAAAGGTGTCCGACACATTGTACTCCGAAAGCATAGACCTTGCCATGTCTATCAATGTCCGGTTCTTTCGTTCGACTACTCCATTTTGCTCCGGTGTATACTTGGCCGAAAACTCATGTTTGATACCTTTATCATCACACCAATTTTCAACCTCGGTATTCTTGAATTCGGAGCCATTGTCACTTCTTACTTTCTTGATCTTGAAGCTAAATTCATTTTCGGCCCTTTGAGCAAAACTTTTGAAAGTGTTAAACACTATTGACTTATCATGTAAAAAGAATATCCATGTATATGTCAGACCCCCATTTGAGGATCACCTTGGTAACCGCCCAGGTAGGTTACACACAGCAGGATGACACATGAGCTCCAAACCACACAAGCATAGTAATAACATTAAACAAGTATCAGGCCAACATGGCCAATATTACATAGCCAAAGCACCGAAAATGGCGCTAAGTAAAGTTGCTAGAAAAATAACTAGTTTATCAGAACCAGAATCGGTATCCAAGTACCGAACACACAGCATAAAACACAAGGCAACGACAAAAAGCTTGATTTCCATCTGCAGCGGGGTTGGAGTGGCTCCTCCCACATCTGACTTGACTTGGTGCGCAATCCTTCTAGAACGTGGGCTCGTCCGGGGCACTTCCATCTTCTGCCGGGAACTCATAACTGAAGGAATCGGGATCCTCGAATCCCTCTTCTACAGTTGGATATAAATGCAAGGGTGAGCACTTGGTGCTCAGCAACACTCATTCCGAGGATTATTGTAATTGTACTTATATGAGGGTGAAACATATGATTCAGGGGTTTTAGTTTCACATGGGTAGAGATATATAGATTTCCAAGTCATTTGTTCAGTAAAACAGTACTTTGTCATGAAACTAATACTTTAAACATTAAACAAATTTTCAATAAAAACGTTAGATGTAGTGGTCTCCCATGAGTCACTTACTTTGTTAACTGCATTATGAAAACATTCCAAAACATTACTTGTGCTATAACCCATGGATAACATCCACTACGAAGAGACTCCTGAACCTGGGAGTACAGAGTATCTGATACTTCTTTTACACTTTGCAAAGGTGTACCTCTTTTTAAATCCACTGGTTCACTCGGCTTTCAAGTCGGATCAGCTTCATGTGACTTATACACATGTGACAAGGCCGAGATCACACAACGCTTTACAATCCAGTATTAACAGTATCCCTGCCCGGTAAATAGACAGTTAAGTCTCAAGTACCGTTGTGGGTCTTCCCCACTGCCTTACTTCCTAGCCTCTCTGGTCTATGTTCCCGCAGGATACATAGCCTTGGGCTATGTCCACGCGAGACATACGACCATTTAAGATTACAGCCGCTCACGGCTTAATCAGGTCTAGGGCGCCTTCCTTCATTTACGCCTTTTTCTCTCATCATTTTTCTGACTCACATCACTCATGGCCGAACCTTGGCCTTCCAGTTTCCACTCGAGAAACCAGATCGTCAAACCATGCAGGGAACTGCTAATACCAAAAAGTTACTAAGTTGTGCCTGTCCCATACCAGGCAAGTGGTTGGTACGTTTACAATTCGTATAGAGACACAGCACAAGGTTCTTGTCCTTATGAACCAATAGTGAGGAGCATTCACATTCCCTGGTGCGCACCGCACCCTCTCCATACAAACCCATCCTCACTACTGATCCCTTTTATCAGTTTTCTTGTCAAAACGGTTTTCATTATAACTTCTCACGTATTTGACCATTTCAAGTTAAGTGTGGATATTCAGTATATGAGTCCTAGGGTGACAAAAGCATATATAAGAGGTTCAATAACGAAAGGGGTTTCGTGATTCTTTAGGTAATATCTACTCATGTCATTCAAACATAACTTGTATTTCAAATAAGCATGCATAGTACGAAACAGTGAATATACTTCATATGAAAATATTGGGTGAGACATGATCAAAGGAATGAGGCTTGCCTTGCGATGTTGGGTCTAAATACTCAGACGGATCTTCAAAGACTTCTTCCGCTCCTTCAGCTTCTGGCTCTGCGGCAATCAACCAATACACAAACACATACCACATAAGCATACTGAAAATAGTTTCTATAGAAAGTATTAAGTAAATAAGTCATGCATGCAGGGGAAAAGGTTAGGGCAAGGTCACAAGGGTTCTGGTTGAAGAAACGGCTAAAAAGGATTGAACGTCGAAGGGTCGACATTCAGTTCATGGCTTTGACATGGCTTCAAACTAATCTTAGGATGGTTTTCTAGAGAAGTGATAGTAGAGAAAGTTGTAGAACACAACTCCAGGAATCTAAAGGACAAGGTGGCATTTCAATTGCTCAACCAGAAGGGGTCAAACAAGGCTAATGCCAGTGGCTGACATGCACTGACATAGTGCTGGACATGGCCAGAAACTAGGGCATGGCTTAACTTTTGATCCAGGGCTCCAATTGATGCACCACTTTGTCTGGGAGGTAGGCATTACTAACAGGAACAATATACTCAACAGGCACAAGGACTGGAAATGGCCGGAGGGTGGTCAAATCCGGTGATGAACTACGGTGGCCTGGACATGAACTGAGCTACTGGACAGTGATCTTGGCATAGGCATAACTCACAATCTAGGCAGATCCAGGTGTCGAGTTAGTGGAAAATATTGCTCAGGGTACTGGAATCTATTTAAGGGACAAGGTTTCAGGGGCTAGATCGGCCGGGAACAAATTCCGGCGACCGGCGCTGGAGAAGACGACACTGGATAAAGGGGGTTTTCGATTCAGGGCGAATGAGATCAATTCCAAGCTTGGGAATGATCTCTAGGGCACAACGAAGCTACTGGAGGGGTCAATTTGACCGGATGATCGCCGGCGTGGCCTGGTGACGAGAGCCAGTTCACTGGTGGCGCGCAACTTGGGGAGAGCTATGATCTTAGCTCGATTTTGAAAACCAGATTGGTAGGCTTGCTAAAAAGAGTATGCTGATCAATTTCTTCTACTGGTACTAAGGCTAATTTGGACTAAATCAGGTAGCATTGCAGGAACAGGGGTTTTGAGCTTTTCCGGTGATCACCGGCGTTAAGGTTCGCCGGGGTGCAATTGGGTGCTATGACACGAACAGGGGGAAGAGGGAAACTCACTGGTGGCTTTGGTTTGAAGAATGGTGCAGTGGATTAGGCTGGCACCGTGAGCTCCAGAGGTTGCTCGCCGGAGAAGAAAGCAAACTCGACGGCGGTGAGGAATTAACTGGGAATTTGGCTAAGTCTTGAAGTTGTGCTTCTTCACAGCACTGAGGGGGTTTAAATAGGCACGGGGACGGAGTTTGCGAGGGAGAACGCGACAACGGTTGCTTGCGCCGGGGAGAAACTTGTCGGGCGCAGGCGCAACGACGGCGACGGCGACGTGATCGCGCTTCAGGCGGTGCTGCAGCTTTGCCAGTTGCATTGGGACTTCACCTGGAACGGCGCAGATGCGGAGGCAACAGCAAAGTTCCGGCAATGACACGTACACGCATGCAACTGCCACGGCAACGGGAGCGCGCGCGCGAAACGCTACGGGAGCGCGGTCGTTTATCCGCTGGGCGAGGCGATGCAACTGTGCTGGCACGTGCGCGGGAGGTGGCTCAGTTGTTCACAATGCAGGCGACAAGAAACGGTGGCCGGCGGCGAGCAAACACGGCGAGAACACGGCGCGGCAACGGTGGCTCGTGCACTGGTCGTGGCAACGACCAGGCGCTGGTCGAAGGGGCCTAAAAAGAAGTTTGGGCCGATTTGCTATTTCTGAAACTTGCTCCAGGGGCTGTTCTGTGAGGAAAGTTTGAATAGGAAATGGACCTGTTTGCAAATCTGGAGATCTGAGGGTCCGATCTGAAATCTGATTTCGCAGCTAAGTTGCAAAAGATTTTTAGAACTTGTCTGGCCAAAGTTTGGTAAGATCAGGCAAGATCTGAAGGGTTTCGACAAAATTGGGGAAACAGTTTAGGGTAAAATAGGGTAATTAGGGTTTTAAAATGGCAAGGCTTGAAACTCAGCTTTAGGGTGAGATTTTGGAGATGGTCCCGAAGGGAAAAATGTTCTGAACAACATTTAGAAGGGAATGGCTGAAGCAGATTAGGGTTTGGGGTCCAGATGTGGATTTTGGCTATTTTAGGGTTTGGCAAAAACAGGGGTGTTACAAATCTACCCACCTTAGAAACAATCTCGTCCTCGAGATTAGGGCAGGTCAGAGAATAGGAAGGGAAATTCTCGTCGGAGATCTTCTTCTTTTTCCTAAGTTGACTCTTCCTCTGAGTGATTGTTCCACTGGACTCTGCAGAATCGGAGGGTTCTTGACTTCAGCACTTTCTCTCTGGTTTCCAGAATTCTAACAGGGTATTCTTGACAAGATAAGTCTGGTTGAATCTCGATCTCTGCAGGAGATATCTATTCTGTTGGTTTTCTCAAGCATTTCTTCAGCTGAGATACATGAAATACGTCATGAACTCCTGTCAGTTCTAGTGGCAATTCCAACTTGTATGCCATTTCACCTCGCTTTTCCAGAATTCGATATGGTCCCACATATCTAGGTTTTAACTTTCCCTTCATCTGGAATCTTCGAACTCCTTTGTATGGCATAACTTTGAGATATACATAATCGCCTTCCTCAAATGATAGCTCTCTTCTACGATTATCTGCATAGCTTTTCTGTCTAGATTGAGCTGTTTTCAGTTTTTCTTGTATGATCCTGACGTGGGCTGTGGCTTCTTCTACTAACTGGGGTCCTAGATGTTGTTTTTGACCAATTTCTGTCCAATACAGCGGCGTGCGGCATCTTCTTCCATATAGGGCTTCATATGGTGCCATTTGTAGGCTTGCTTGGAAACTATTGTTGTATGTGAATTCTACATAAGGTAGAAATAACTCCCAAGAGTCTCCATAATCCAGAACACAAGCCCTCAACATATCTTCCAAAATTTGGTTTACCCTTTCAGTCTAACCTCCAGTTTGAGGGTGGTAAGCGGTACTGAATTTTAACTTTGTGCCCAGGGCTTTCTGCAACTCTTGCCAAAATCTTGAGATGAACTGGGCTCCTCTGTCGGAAACGATAGCCTTCGGTACTCCGTGTAAGACAACTATTCTGTTGAGATACAGCTCTGCTAAATCCTTAGCTGTATATAGGGTCTTCACTGGGAGAAAATGTGCTACCTTTGTTAATCTATCTACTATGACCCATATAGAATCGAATCCTTTTCTCGTCCTTGGTAGTCCCACAATAAAATCCATTCCGATTTCATCCCACTTCCACTCTGGGATTTGTAGAGGTTGTAGCGGTCCCGCAGGCTTTTGATGTTCTGCTTTCACTCTTTGGCATGTGTCACAAGTTGCGACAAACTTGGCAATTTCTCTTTTCATTCCTTTCCACCAAAAATTTTTCTTCAAGTCCTTGTACATCTTGGTGCTGCCTGGGTGTATGGAATATGGGGTTTGATGAGCTTCTTGCATGATCAGGCCTTTGATCTCGTTGTCATTTGGAATGCAGATACGGTCATCGTACCATAGAATTCCCTGTTCATCTTCTCGAAGGTTGGTTGTATCTTTGTTCCTCATGTCCTCCTTCATCTCTTGAAGGTCTGGGTCAAACGTGATCTTGTCATATTCCGCACCTTCGTTATTTAGAGAGGAGAACATGTTGTGATTACCAGTCATATGTTGAGTGCATCCACTATCGAGCACCCAATGTTGTCCTCCGGCCTTGTAATTTACCTACAAAACAAAGTTATGTCCTTTTAGGTACCCAAATCTTTTTGGGTCCTTGGAGGTTAGTTACCAAGGATTTTGGGACACAAATGGCTTTCTTTTTGGCACCAATGATCGGGGTTCCAACAAATTTGGCTTTAATATCGCCATTGTTCATTTTCTTTAAAACATAGCAAGAATTGAATATAAGAGATGAATTACTTTTGCTTGCATGGCAATTCTTTTCAATGTGACCTAAACTTTTACATTTGTTGCAATACCCCTTTTCTTTTACAAATACGGTTTTAGATGGAACAAATGCATGTTTTCCCTTTATAGGAATGTAGCCTAGTCCTTCTTTTCTTAAGGAAAACCTTTGACTATCTAGAAGATGTCTTAATTTTAATTCTCCTACATAGCATTTTGCTAGATCATTGGTTAGTTTTTCAATTTTGTCCTTAAATTCATTGTTTTCAAGACTAAGCACATTATCATCAATTTTAGGTCTAGATGGGAATTCAATTAAATCTTCACAAGATGTAGATATGCTAGATGTAGACATCACGGGCAAGTCATTCAAAATATTGCAAGTGATGCCTATTTCATTACCCGTTTTGTTGGCTTTATGAGTAATTAGTGAGTCATGAGCTTCCTTAAGCATCTCATGAGTTTCTTTAAGACTCTCATGAGATGTGTTTAGCTCCTCATATGAATTTTGAAGAGTTTTGTATCTCTTCTTCAATTCCTTGAATTTTTCTTTTTCTTTACTCATATAGTCATCAAAATCGGTGATCATCTCAACTAGGTCATCATAAGTATATTCATCTTCGTCACAAGATACCTCCGATTCTCCTTTAGCCATGAGGCAATGAGGAGTGGAGAATAGAGATGGAGCTTCCTTGATAGCCACCCCGGCGAGTCCTTTGGGTGATGCTTCATCTTCATCTTCGGAATCGGAACTTGAAGCATCCGAATCCCATTCAATGAAGCAAACTTGTCCATCCTTCTTCTTCTTATAATATTTCTTGAAAACCTTCTTCTTGCTTTCTCCTTCTTTTTCGTACTTCTTCTTCTTCATCGATTTTTCTTCTTCCTTGTTTTTGCATTGTGTGGAGATGTGGCCCTTTTCACCGCAATCAAAGTATCTTCTTTCTTAAAATGGGTTCCTCTTGGATGATTGTCCTTTCTTGAAGGACTTTCCTTGATATCTCTTCTTCATGAACCACTTAAACCTTCTCACAAAGAGAGCTATTTCCTCATCGGTGTCTCTCTCATCACTTTCTTCTTCATTGTCTTCCCTTTTGGAGGCTTGAGCTTTGAGTGCTATGTTCTTCTTCTTGGAGTCGGAAGCCTCATCTTTCACTTCTTCTTGAGATTTATTGAAGATGTCATGAGTGAGGATCTCACTCAAGACTTCCAACGGAGTCACACTCTTCAAGTTCGAACGCACAAGTAAGGTTACAATTGTATCATATTTTGAAGGTAAAGCTCTAAGAAACTTATGACAAAATTCCACATTTGTGACATCCATACCAAGCCCTTTTAATTCATTTACTATGTTATTTAATCGGTTAAACATCTCCGATACATCTTCATTGGGCAACATAGCAAACTTTTCAAATTGGCCCTTATGGATAAATAATTTAGCATCCTTGACCATCGAGGTTCCTTCATGAATATCCATAAGATTTCTCCAAATATCATGGGCCGTTTCAAGTTTACAAATTCTATTAAATTCACCTAGATTTAGAGCACTATAAAGAACATTCATGGCTTGAGCATTCGCTAAGGCATTATCTCTATCTAGGTTAGTCATGTCATCATCATCAAGAATTGCAAAGCCCTCATCCACCACTTTCCAAATCTTTCCACCCATGGCTTTAAGATAAACCATCATTCTAGTTTTCCAATAAGTATAGTTAGATCCATCAAAGAGTGGTGGTTTGCCAATATTAATCCGACCCTCACTAGCCATCTTTATCCTACTCCGGGATGGTTAAATCCTCTAAAAATGGAGTCCTTACTCTGATACCAATTGAAAGGGATCTAGGATATCGACTAAAGGGGGGTGAATAGGCAATTTTAACAAATTATCAATAAAACAAACAATTTAGTAAATGAGAGCAAATAAATAACACAAGATGAACAATGAACAATTTCAACACAAGGATATATCCCGTGGTCTCGGTGATTTGCCGATCACCCCTAATCCACGTTGAGGCAAACTCAAATCTCTAACCGCTCCTCTATCTAGTCAACCTTCTCTAAAGAAGTGACTTAGATCTTGAGCCGGATTAGTGTGATGAGTTATCCAAACCTCGATTTCACTAAGGATGCACTTTACCGCTTCGGCAAGGCGTGCTCAACCCTTTCACAAGACGTTTTGAGGCTTCTTCACAATCTTCCTTGAAGAGCTCTCCAAAACCTTTCTCCTAGCCATCTAGGAGTTGGCAAACTCCAAGAGTAACAAGCCGGTGATGATCACTTAGCCTTCTTCTAGTGCCACAAGATTGATTTAATGATCTAAATGCAATGCACTAGAAGATCTCAAATGCACACTCTCACAAATTTGAGAATTTGAACCCTAGAGTGTATAAAACTAGCTTAACCTCTCAAGGATGATGACAATGCTCAAAGTTATGCCAAAAGATGTGAACAGGGCCGTGCATGGGAGTATATATACCCCCCACAATAAATATAGCCTTTACAGGCCGTTGGGAGAAAAAGATCACTTGGCGGTCAGACCGCAGTTATATGCCCGGTCAGACCGCCGCAATTGTAACGGCATTAAACAGCGCAATTGTAACGGCATTAAACAGGTGCAATAAATGCTCAACTGCCCTTGTCAGGTACACACACGGTCAGACCGGAGACAATTTCGGTCAGACCGTGAAACTATCTAGAGACGACACAGTTTCTGGACACGTTATACGGTCAGACAGATAAATACGGACAGACCGGCCATACGGCAGACCGTAGTTCAAAAGCACGGTCAGACCGATTTCTCGGTCAGACCGGTCTAATCAAACGGTCAGACAGTCATAGCTCAAAAACACCAAAAGGATAAATCAAGAAGTTCCAGGAGACTGACCTAGAACTTAACTACGGACAGACCGACCTTTTTAAGGAATAAATTATACTTAGACATAACGTCGGTCAGTCCGTGTGTTCGGTCAGACCGGTCTAACAAACGGTCAGACTGATTGAGACAGTGCTGAGCAGAGATGAGCTGAAACAAGCATTTTCAAAGTATATGACCTTCTAGTATGTAATGCAAGTTGATTTTATGTTTTGTGGCACATAGATGAAGTATTACGTGATACACCACATGCTCATCTTAATAGTACGGCAACTATCCTAAAATCCGGTCAAAATTCTTCGCTAATCACTTTAGACCGGTAAAAATGGAAAAGACCCTATTTCGTACCTTTGCCTTTTGATCAATGCCCTTTCTTCATCATGAGACTCTTTTTTTGCCTTTCATTAACCTGTCTTTTAAGTTTCTTCTTGACATAACTAGGCAGGTAACGTTAGTATAGTATTTGTAGTTGTCATTAATTACTAAAACACTCTTTAGGGGTCTAGAAGCTACACATGGACACCGACATATTTCAGTGGTGATTGTTCTTTAATTTTTTTTTTCTCTTCTACTCAAGTAAAGAGAAGTTTGATCAAGCTCTTTGACCCTAACTCCTATTCTATTAAAACTAGAGTTGAGAGCTTAAGAACCTATAGCTCCTTGAAATCTAGAAGGTGAAGCAATAGGTCCATTTGGCTTACGACTCCAATTTATCTATTTTAAAGTTGTACTTGACATTATTAGCCCAATAATAAAATATAGTATCGATCATTATAAGTAATGGTAAACTATGAAATTTGTTGTGATTTTATGACATCTTTAACTTATAGAGCCAAAAGAGTCATAAAAAAAGAGGTCCACAATTTCAATAGAAACTGGCTGCAACTTCTCGTAAACTCAAAAGAAGCCTAAACATAGAATAGGATTGTTTAACTAGGTAGTTTCTGTAGGATCGAGGATGTCTACTAGAGGAGGGGTGAATAGGAGACTTTAAAAACTTTTCGACTAAAACAATTTTTACAAGATATGAAAGAAAACTGAGTTTTCACAAAAGGGTCTAAAACTATCAAGTTGCATTCAACAAGATAGGAAATGAAATACAATATACAACAAAGAGTAAGCAAAAACAAATAATTGACACAACAACTTTTTACCGAGGTTTCGGAGACTTGTCCGGTCTCCTCTACTTCTCGTTGAAGCGCTCACACGTGAGCCTCGCTTCTATATCCACGAAGGATATCTCCACTCGGGTTGCTCCTTCTCTACTCTAGACAGGCGAGCACCAATGCCTTTCATAAGTCTTTGTTGACCTCTCTGATAAACTCCAACGGAGAGATCGTGACTCTCCTCTAACAACTGTCTAGACGATGATGATCGCCAAGAGTAATAGGTTGTACACCTTCACTTGAATAAATCAAGTGTTAGAAACTCAAATGATGCAAATGAATATCCAAACTCTAACACTAGCTTGTAAAATGATGGATGATGAGCACTAACACTCTTAGCCTCTCACAAATGCATCTCTTCTCAAATGCTCTAAAAAATTTGACTCAAATCTTAGCTCTAGATGCAAGAGAGTGAATGCAAGAAGCTAGGCTAGTTTTTTCACAGAATTTCTGAGTTGATGCACACACAAAATACTAGCCAATTGATGTATATATAACCCTCACAGATAAACTAGTCGTTTGCAAGAAATTGAGCAAATTTTGTACAGGCCGCCGGACAACGTCCGATAGCACAAGTTAATGTGGCCATTGTAAACGTGTTAGTTACCGTTCAGTTACTTTTGTAAAGGCCAGACTGATAGCCTCTTGTCCGGACAAAAGTCCAAACAAATGCATATGTCTCTGGTTCATTTTTTAGGATTTTACCCAAAACAAGATTTGTACAGGCCGGACATTATCCGCTCTCACCGGACAACGTCCGCTCAACTCCGGACAAATACACTAGGACGGATCTATTTGTCTCTAGTTCACTTTTCCTCAAGGCTGAAAAAATTTGTATTGGCATGACATTGTCCAGCCATCACAGACAACGTCCGATCTGTTTCAGACAGATGCACCCGAACGGATTCATATGTCTTTGGTTTCATTTTGCATATATCTAAAAGGTTTTGTACGGGTTGGACAATGTCCAGTCACCACAGACAATGTCCGATCTGTGCAAATCGAAAACCGGACTTAGGAGTTTTCACTTCAAATTAATTTTGGGGCTATAATTTTGTCAACAGGAGTAAGACTTAGATGTTTCTAGAAAATTCAAACAACGTTCCTGCTGCCAAAATATCCAACGCAAATGTCAGCCTCCACGCGTACATGCATGCTGACAGTCCACATAGACCACGACCAGTTTTGATTGATCAAGTTGAAGTCTTATTTGGAAAATTGGTCAAAAGACTAGAGGTCGATGGCTGCTGGTAGAAAACAGGTGGTCAAATGGATATGGTCAAATGTCCGCATGTAGCACTCATACGAACAGTCAGAACAATGAAAATATCATTATGACCAACTCTAGTACTGGTACGACTAGTTTGAATTTCTACAACCACGACCAATTCTAAATAGTGATACGGCCAATTTGTGCGACCACGACCAGGTGTAGTTTTCAGATCTTAGCTTCGATTCAAAAAACCTACACTTGTTTTCTAGCAATGCAAGAGGGGAATGAGCACTAGTGATATGAATGCATTTGAGTTTCCATACTAGATCGACTCAAGCTATTAGTTTCTGACCCCTCTTAATAGTACGGTCAAACTAGTAAAAATAATTCTATCAACTCGGTTAACCTCCAAACACTGGACCGATAAAATCCTAATAAAATGATCTTAATCTTCGATTTTACCTTCGATGAAGTTTGACCTCGCTCAAGATGGCTTATATTACCATCATTCTTCATACGCCCTTACTTGCTTCCATCTCGCAATCCATTTTGAGACTACAACACATATACTCATTAAATCACGTTAGTCTCATAGTTAGGTTGTCATTAATCACCAAAATAATTCCCAAAAGAGTTGACTCAATAATTCCCCTTTTTGGTGTTTGATAATAGAACTATTTTCGATAAATCACAAAAAGGTAAGAGATGAAATATACAGTCATATAGATCCATATATGATAAGAAGTAAGCATAAAATCCATACTACTCATGTCATGATAATAATTAGCACAAACTTAATGTAATGATGATGCAAACAAGGATGACTAATATGATGAGTTCCCCCTCAACATATGCATTGATATGAAACCATAACAAATGAGACATCAACTTCGAATCCAAGATAAGAAAACTCTAAAATGAGAATTTAACAAATTACATTTCAATTATTTCTACTAAATCAAAATTTATCCAAATTATCATTAATCATTAAAACCTAAATGCAACAGTTTCAACATCTTACCTGGAACTAAAGAGTGAAGCCAAGCAGCACACTCACTATCTTTCGTTCTACTCTCTTCCTTCCTTTCTCTTTCCTCCTTATTTCTTCCTTTCCTCTGTAGCCTACTACTCTTTCTGACTATGAAGAGTGATAGTGCATTAGAGGTGGATGACTGCAAAGACAAGCAGCCACTAGTACAATGGCTCAACATAATGGCAGTGAGTTGCAAACTGTGATATCAATAATTATGAGTGATTGGTGTCTGCAAAACTCACCACAAGCTCGCAATGTTTGTGATCGCTAACATATTATATTACATTGCTAATTAGTGCCAAAATTTAGAGCATTACATAATTTTGAAATGGAAATTGCTAAAAAATATATACTTTTTTTTTTTTCTAAAAATCAAACATTACATCTCATTCTCCTCTTTTGCTCTAGCTGTGGGATGGTCAAAGGCGGCAGAGGAGACGGAGAGGCGAGGGCAACTGGTGGCAAGGAAGTTGGAGGAAGGGCGACGGTAGCGGCTGGAAGAGGTAGGATCGTTAGGGTTTTGAGGAGTGGAAAAAAAGAAGTGTTTTATGAGTTAGAGTTAGGGTGGTAGATGAGAGTGTTTTAGATCTAGTAACAGCAGATATATATGATTTTAGGTAAAATAGTAAATACATAATATGTGGTTGCCTTTTTTTTTTGAATTTCTTTTCTTTTCCTACCACTCATTTTTTAAATTCTGTAGATTAGGCCTAAGCAAATTTGGCCCATCCCGATACTTGGTATTGCTGGGTTTGGGTCAGCCACTGCTTTAGATGGATCCAGACTTTTCAATGATTTAATCCTACCTGCTATTTGCACAAATGTAAAACTATAATATATTACTACACTTTATTTATCCTAAAATACAAATATACCCTCAGTTGGTCCAACTGAGATGCTTTGGACAATGTCATATCATCATTAGACCTAAATTGCTAGGGTGCCAAACTCTAGTTTGAAATGCAAGTATCAAATCAAACATTCCATTTATTCATTACCACGTTGTCTTACATGTTGTCTTACACTTCTACTATTACTACGACAACTTCTTTAATCTTATTCATTAGCTCAATATTAATGACAGCATTTTTATCGACAATGTCAAGAATTATATTAATACTGAAGTTGTGAAGAGCGATGAGAATAGTGGTGTTTAGATGGAAGAGACGAATGTTGGTGATATTCTTAGTGTTATATGTGATGTCATATTAGTTGTTAGTGGAACTTATTTCATATTTTTTTATCTTTATTAACAGTTTCTAAACAAAATTGAATAAAAATCGAACGAAGAAAAACATTTGAAAAAAAAAGTCCGTATCATATATAATCACTCTGAAAAGATTTCTTAAATATAGGGTTTTGTTAGACTGTTGCAAAACTTTGGGGGGCTTTCTGTAATTTCTAAAAGAGAGAGAGAAAAAAAAAGAGAGAAAGAAAACCAGCATCCAACTCGAAAGGCAAGAGGAAAGAGGCAGAATAGCCGACCCCTCTCTCTTTCGCCTCGCATACCACCATTAGACCTTCACCTCTCCTCTTCTCCGAGAGAACTCTGCACCGCCATGACGAGCTCCTCCTCCCCATCCCGGAAGGTATGAAACCCTAACCCTAATCTTCTCCGATCCCCTGCCCGCAACCCCGCCGAATTCGCCGCCCGGAGACCGCCGGGCGGTGGTTCTTGCTCGCCCGATTTGGCTAAGATTTCTTGGTACTTTCTCTCTGTGTGTGCAGGCGCTGAGTAAGATCGCGTGCAACCGGCTGCAGAAGGAGCTCGCCGAGTGGCAGGTCAACCCTCCCTCCGGGTTCAAGCACAAGGTCACCGACAACCTCCAAAGGTGCATGCCTCCCCTTCTCCACCTAATAACTGCTGTTTTCCTAGTTCTTTGTGTTTGTGTTTTTTTGTATTTTTTTTGGGTGATTTTTTTTTTTTGGTTTTAGGGGTTTTTTTGGGTGAACGAGCCGCAAGATTCCTCCCTTTTTGATCTGGTTGTGATTCTTTTCCGATTCTTGATTTTGCCTGGATTTGTTGCGTCGTTCTTGGGTGTGTAGTTGAGGAGCCTTCTAGTCAAAGTTCAAAAATTATGTTTTGGCATTTATTCTGTGATTTATCGATATGGATTTGAAGCATTTGCCTGATCAAGCAAAATATGTAAAAAAAAAAATTGATGGATAAAACAACCAAAAGGTGGGTCATCGAGGTGGCTGGCGCGGCGGGCACGCTCTACGCCGGCGAGACGTACCAGCTGCAGGTGGACTTCCCCGAGCATTACCCCATGGAGGCTCCTCAGGTGAGTTCTTTTCCCTATTTAGTTCGGGTACTTGCATTCTTGAGATGATGAACAAAAAGGATTGCATTTTAGTGCTTATGATTTGATTGGAGGGTTGTTTCATTGCAGGTTATTTTTCTCCATCCGGCGCCGATGCACCCACATATTTACAGCAATGGGCACATCTGCTTAGGTACCGCTATTTGCACGCTCCTGCTTAAGAGTTCTGTTTAATGTGTTTGATGCTTTTGCCTACTTCATGGCATCGGAAAGTTCTTTGCCCCAGTCTTTGGGTGTTGCTTGCAAGTTCTTTTCTTAGATGCACAGCATTCAGTTGGACTTTTTTTGGGCATATATTCCTTCTGGCTGTCAGTTAGGTGAAAGCTGCCTCCTCCATAGCCAGGTGTACTAGTACAGTTTAGCATGTGGTGCTGAATCAAGATGCTCAACTCTTTTCTCTTTTTATAGTAATATGGAGTCATCTATGCATGGCATTGTTAAATATAGGTTTTTTTTTTGGCATTTTCTTTCTCTTCGAGTCCTTTGGTGTTTGTTGCCTGAAATATTCTCTTTCTTCGCTAAAATCCATACTTAGCCGTTGGCAACAAGCGCCAAGCCTTTTGTCATCTATATCCGTCATGGTCACTTTCTAGATTTTGATGATTTCTGTAAGCTAGATCACCTTTGTTCTTGCGTAATGGCCAATTCCTAGTTTTTTGATTGCTTCACCTGAAACTAGATCACTGATGGTCATAGAGACTGCCCTGATCAGCACTTCCATGCATCTTCCTGCGAATATGCTTTAACTCTGTTGCTAAGCTTTTAGCCAATTGACTTTCTGGGTATCAAACTGCTGTGTGTTTGAGAAGCTTTTCCCCGTCTGAAGGACATGTTGTTTGATTTTGATCTTTATCTGAAATATGAAGATTAAACCAGATTGATATCTTGTGGTTGTACAATAGTGTTGTATGTCTCTTAACAATTGCTATGTTATAGGGAATTTGTTATCACAACACTTTTTTTTGGTTGCATGACTTCTTTATGTCCTTTGCCTAAGGAAGTAGAGCTGTAGAGGTGCTTCTTGTTAACATGATTAGTGATTTCAAAAGGAAGGCAAAAAAAGGTAGTCCAGCGCGAGTTTCTCAATGGCCATACACTCACGTGCTTCTACTGCTTGGTTTTCTTTTTCTTTTTTTTTTTTGTGTTTACGGAATGCAACCCTTGTTTATATTGCTTGATTTTTTTTTTTAAAAAAACTTATCTAAGTGACCTTTTTTTGGTCATCATGGATCATTTTCAAAGTTACAGCAAATACAATGTTAATGAGAATCACAAAGTTATTTAACCTTTAACTAAGCTAAAGTCAGTACAGTTTTCTTACGTACTGAATACAACATAAATTTGAGATATGAATGCCTCATAGTTTATGAAATCAGATATTTAAACAAGTGGATTATCCATTGATACACGAAACACTGTTTTGGGCATTGTTCTTCAAACTTGTGCTAAGGTTATTAACTTCTGTCTATGGTATATGCCCACTATAATTCGCATACTAACAAGTGAATAGGAAGTAACAACCTTTTCAAAATAGATTGGAATGGAGAGTCTACTCATGAACTTGTTTATCTATTACTCCATCTGATATTTTGGTATTTGTGCAATCAAACTTCTTCAACTTTGACCACTAATATACATAGAATTAATTGGATTAGCCACATGAAAATAGTGTTAATAGATTTGCCATCAAAATATTTTCATAATATTATATTTTTTAAATATGTTGTCATGAAAATTATTGATCAAAGTTGTATCTTAGAGACTGAAAAGTCAAAATCATCCTATATTTTGTAATAGAGGGAGTGTAAGTTTATCAAGAGATAACTAAATTCTGCCTCCATCCTATCCTTTTCTTCCAGCTATGTTGGATGAACATATTGCAGTCAATCTGCTCTTATGGCTCTAAAAGTAGTCAGTTCTCCAAAGTCCAAACTTCCAGATCCATCTTAATGATGCATGTTCAACAGCTTCTACTTACCCATTTTCCTTCTGTCGATCAATATCCTTAATGTAAAAGATACCTGTTCTCCTTCAATTCCCACCTTTGTCTCCATCAGCTCTATGTTACCCCCTGTTCACTGACTGCAATACCTCTCTTTTCTTTGCAATGCCTCTCCAATGAGGTAATGTTGCCGTTGGCAGTGTAGCTGCCATGCTAAGTAGCTTCGCTCTGTGATCATGCCTGGAAGAAATTTGATCTAGACATCTAGTTGATAGCCACTTATCCATGATAAAGCGGGCAGAAGAGGCACCTGCAAGGAGCCTCCCGCATCACTGTCAAGGAATGGGTGAAGTTAGTGAGTTTTTTTTCCTGATGTTTGCCAAGTAAATACTATCTCCGTTTTCAAATATGTGTCATTTTTTTCAAATATTTTTTTCCACAAATATTTATCACTTTATGAATTTTAGGAAAATCTTTTCATACCACCCTTATTAAATTGGGTGGTTGACCATGTGTGCAGGTGTAAAAACTCATTAATTGTAGTAGATAAAGTTAATTTGCATATATATTTATTAGGGTATTCTTGGTATGTTTTATTAAAAATTTTAGAGAAAAATACACAGTGCCCACCTATACTTTTCAAAGATTGCAAATTCCCACATGTATAAAATGGCAAAACGCTTGAAGAATTCAGAAGGCTGGGGTTCTTTGGAGGTTTTGCCAGTTGGTGAATGTTTGGCCCCTCTATGTGCTACTTTCTGAATGGAAGTAATTATTGGCTAAGCCCTGACAGTTTACGTTTTCCATTTATTTTTACCATCACCTTGGAAACCTGTTTATTGGTGTGCAATATTCCAGAGATGATAGCTTACTATTTCTTTTATCATCTGCAGATATACTGTATGACTCTTGGTCACCGGCAATGACTGTGAGTTCTGTCTGTATTAGTATTCTTTCTATGTTGTCAAGCTCACCAGTAAAGGTTAGTTCCTTGGCATCTTATGTTGTATTAAAGCAGTATATCTTTATGTTTTACTAAAATATATGTTTGCAGCAACGTCCGGCCGACAATGACCGCTATGTAAGGAATTGCCGCAATGGGAGGTCGCCGAAGGAGACCAGATGGTGGTTCCATGATGACAAAGTGTGACGAGTAATCTATTGGATTTCCCTCTTACTGGCCAGCCTACCTTACTATGGCATCTACTGTGGAAGATGATTTAGGCTTATTCTAAGCAACCTTCTATTGGACTGCAAGTTTAACATCCCGTGGTGGTTTGTAAATGAATGCGTACCTGGGTCGAGTCCTGAATATGTTATATAATACCTTTAATGATATATAGAATAAGTACGAGTGTATCTCTTCAATTTACTGAAGATAAACATCAAATGCATGTTTCAACTCTGATTTGCCACCGTTGACTTTGTTCTAATAGTAAAGTGTGAGGTCTATGCAAAATGACTAAGGGTGCGACTGCTTGCACAATTTGACCTGGTGCTTTTCAGAAACTGAGTTCAGTTCGCATATGAACCATGTTATGTACGGTATCGGTAGACTAAGATGTACGGACGTCCTGGATTATTGGGTAAATTACAAATAGAAGCTGCTGTGTTCCATGCCCTGGAGGAATGCATATTTTACAGCAAAAAGAAAATGTATGAGTTTATATAGCTACAATGGAATTCTTTTCAAAAGAAAGAAAATGACAATACCAGTACCCAACCAAAAAAATGGTAAGCTGGCAAAGTAATTTAATAGATTTCAGACAGGCCATTCAATATGCACTGAAAGTCGAGACCGCGTTCCAAAAATTTTTGAAACGCTGACATAATAATTCAGCATGACCCAACGCCAATGCAATTTGGGCACCTCCAGTTACACACCGAATCATCAAAAAGCGACTAAACAAGTACCAGATGGACAGAATGCCAATTACCTAACGGCACTACTAACTTCAATTCAATTAAAGAATTGTTTTGAGCCATCGGATAAGTGAGGATTTTGTTTTTTTTTTTTTGGAATATGGGAGGGCCTCTTATTTAACTTAATAAAGCCATATAAATATAGAAGTAAAATGCCTAAAACTACTCTACATCTGATTGTTGACTATACATACAACACAAACCCCTCCAGCACCCTACTACTATATACAAAACGGAGGTTTTCCGAGAGCTGATCTAAGAGCTTGTGCTTCCATAGCTGATTCATAGTTGCGAGGACTATCATCAAGTGAACACCAATATTTTTCCATTCAAAGTTCTTTATGCAGAAAAGAATGGAATATCTTATCCTCCAAAAGTACGGTGATTGATATTTGGCGCTTCTTGTGTTGTGCCAACAAGAATTAATTATGATCGGTTAGATTGTTTTTCTACTCATGGAGGTCCTCATAAGATGCCCCAGAAAAATCACTTTGATATGGTGCCCCAGCTACATTGCTTTTTCTACTCATGGAAGTCCTCATATGAAGCACCAGAAGAATCACTTTGATATGGTGTCGTCTCTCTTGGACTGGATGGGAGCGAATCTCTTTGCTGTGTCAGCCCTAATGGAAAACAAGGAAAACAATATTAAAACCAGAGAGAGATGTTTTGCCCTGCAAGAGTCAGTATAGTACTTGGTTGCATGCTCAGGGCAGTGAACTAAAAGTTTCAGAACAAGAAAAATACCGGTATTCTTTTGCCCTCTTGGACGGAGCTTCTTTGTGTGCCGCCTTAAGAGCTTCTTAGCCTTTGTAATTGTAAGCTGCCTAGCAAAGGGATACTCGCCATCACTCTCACTCCATTCGTCATGGTATTCATTATCTCCATCACCTCGCATTGTCCGCAGCACAAACGCCTTTGCTTTACGGCGCTGTGAATTGAAAAGCCCCCTAATTGATGTGACAAACCCATCCCCTGCACCATCACCCGGCCTCTTCAACCATGATACAGGAAATTGATCGGGTTTTCCAGGATGACCACCATCACTGTCGCTGAAATTAAGATCATTTTGAGGAACAGTACCATCATGTGCTTCCCTCTGGTTGTGGGCTTTGTCTTTAAACTTCTTTCCCTGCTCAAGAGGTCCCAATAGAATATGACTTCCTTGTTGAACTCATATAAAAAAGGAGTGTAAACATTGGTTTTAGCAGAAAACAATAATAAAAAATTGTGGTTGTTAGTGTCAACGGTTGAAGTACATAACTTTGCTTGATGAATAATTTTTTTTTTTAAAAAACATTAACTAAAATTATCCATTGCAGACTCTACAATATATATATATATATATATATTTTAAAAAGCTGCATTGCAAAGAATCTCAAAACAAAAAAAGGGCCATGACATCAATGCTCCAAAACTCGGTGAAGGAAATCCATTAAAGCCAATATGCAGCAAAAGAGGTTATATGCTGGAATTAAAGCCAGAATAAGCATTGGGCATTTGGATGGGCATTAAGAATTATCCACATAATAATTGGAGATGCCCATGAACAGGCTGTCATGAAAGTTTTTACTTCAAAACTCAGTTAGTAGAAATATTGTTGCTTTGCCAAATAGAAAAATGGCAAGCTTAAATTGCATGTATAAAAGAACAAAGTGATGAGCGTAGCAGACACAAAGGATACATATTCATTGATGTACTATCAACCAGATACTAAGGTAGAACCCCACATGGCCACACCTAACTTAACATTAGTTAGAGGATTAAGCCACTAGAGGTACCTAAACTTGCTTTTTACCATACAATATGCTTGAAGTAATGAATACATGTGTATCATAGTATTTGCAACAGCTAATCACTGGCAGTGCATGCTTTATTTCTTTCCAAAAAGCAAAGAAAATGTTATGAAATGCATGTACATAATACTTGCCTGCATTCCAGTCACAGACTTCAAAACTCCCCAGATGATATGCTTTTTGACTCTTGAGAACAGTCTCCTCCAAGTACCAGTAAATTCCACACGATCGAAGGTGTCCATGAGCAGCCTTAGGTCATTAACAGCAAACCTTGATCCCTCGTATGTAACGAGCAGTTCAACCTACCAAAACCAGCAACTCATAAGGTGATTGAAATAATTGCTAAATACATCTAGATGCAATGAAATGAAATGTACCAACCTGACTAATCTTGATATTGTGAAATTCCATCAACTTCCGAGCTCTGGTTCTTTTCTCATCATGAGATTTTCCAATTTTTCTTTCCTCATGAGATGAACGGCCAGACTTGACAGACTTGGAATCTTTAGTTTTACCTTTTAACATCTCAGTAGCTAAAACAGGGTTCTCTGCTATAAAATTACTTGTATCCCCTTTTGAGGAAACATTTGAAGAATTCACCTGTGATAGTACTACATCATTTGGAAGACTTTCAGCCACACCTTCCTCACAGGTCCTGTCAAATGAAGATGTCCGGTGCAACTCTGGATTTGAACCACATACCATATTGGCCTTTAGACTTTGCAATTTGGATACCTGCATGTATATTAGGAATTTAACAAATTTCCATGCATTTTCTATTTTGATGCATAACATTTCTTGCATGATACTCATCTACATTAGCAATAGCAAATTCCATCTGATGAAGAGATTGAACCCTTGCATTTAAAGGGAAAAGGAAAAGACAGGATAAGCTAGAGACAACAGTGAGTCCATATTGGAGTTCAACAGGCAGGGCTATGATGGACCCAGAACCTCATATTGGTAAGCGAAGTTCTTCAGTACTTGAGCCAAACAAATTAATTGGGCTGATATACATGGTTTTTTCATGTTGAATCAGACTGGTAGTTGGAACATGGAACAACCAGATCAGCAGATTGCCACCCAAATCCTGAACTCTGCTCAAGACTGACCAGGAACCAACATGTTTCCGAATACCATTCAATGGCAGATTCATATTAACAGCATTGAGTAATCTGGGGTCACATGAACCCCACTAGATTTTTAGTATTTTATAGAAGTAACATTTAGATCTTGGGAACTACTAAATCTAGCGTCCATATTTACTCCGAAGGAATTTATAAATGTAACCTTCCAGTCTTGGAGAACTACTAATCTAGTATTATTCATGTCTATTTAGAAGGACTATTATAATTTATGCATTTTATTACGAACCTCATTGAGATGTATGCTACTTTTTTAATAGCACCCGATGTGTGTGTGTGTGTTGGGGGGGGGGGGGGGGGGGGGGGGGGTGGTGTGGGGTGGGTGTATTCGGTGACTTTAATCCAAGGTGTAAGTTAAAGTTAAATAAAGGTCAAAAGCAATAAGATAGAAATTGTTTACATATTTGTAATCTAAGAAAAACATGATGAATGATGATCCATCAAGTCAGAAATAGTAGTAGTATTATACTTGAAATTAATATCCATGGATCTCACACAAATCAACCAGAAATTTTTCTTGACTATCCAACAGAAAATGCTTGGCTAGGCATAGAAACAATTTTTTTTAAAAAAAAATTATGCCATGAAAAGCAGCACCAACATCAAAATTTGCATTTTAAATTGTGCACATTTAGACTGATTAACTTGTCCAATTTACCTTCAGTACTGCACATATGTATCACAACTGAAAAATAACAGAAAAATTACAACGGATAGTACTGAAATTTGGGGTTTGTTGTTCTTCTAACCTTTTTCATTTGGATTTTTCATAACTCTCAGTTCTTGAACTTATTTTCCCGCATTGCCTTTTGTTACTTTAAATATCTGGTGCAAACTACCAATTCGGTGAAAGCGTGCAAACCTCGCCGGTATAAGTGTCAAATCAACACCACAATTTCTCTCATTTTATTATTTATTTTAATCTTTTTTCAACTTTCTATTTCTAATTCTTGTATTGTTAGTTTTTAAAGGGAAATCGGTACATGCCATTAGAAAAATTGGAAATTTAAGAAATGCTACTAAAAACAAATAATTGTTTACATGCCTATGAAAATCAAAAAACTTTTGAAAATACCTCTAGCAAGGTCAAAGGAGTTGGCACGCGTCAAAAAGACATTTGTACCCTTTTCTTCAAAGGGGACAAAATCACAATCTCTCTCAAGCATTTCATCGAACATCTTGACAACGGTGCCGGCCATGCAACATAATATTTGAAAACGAAACAATCATGCTCACTATGCTCACCGTGCACTAGTCATGCAAATCGTGTACCACAGCCATGCAACCCATGCACCATGGCTTGAGCTTAATGCAGCGACCATGTGACCCATGACAGCAGCCCAAGCCACGACTCACGCATTGTGCTCACCGTTGGATACAACTGTCAACATTGGAGCATAGCTGTGTGAACGGCGGGACGTACCCTCTCATTAGATGCTACCTATTTGTGCTAAAAGAGGAGGTGACATCGAGCAAGCGGTGTTTCAACCAGGACGCTGTTGGACGTCATGCATATGCATGTCTGGCCAACATTGCCGCTGATGCACCACTTGCGGCCCATCCCGACCTTGAATAGTGAGGCATCGAGGTTGGTCGCGACGCGTCTCAGATGCACACCTAACGTGGTCCAAGCCGCTGCTATGGCGTGAGGTGGCCATGTGGATGCTGGATGCCACCGATCAAGCCCCGTGTCTTCCACTATGCACCAAGTAGAAACAAGTCGTGAGTCATGACCACCATGTCATGGGTCACTAACGTGTCGCGGTGAGTTGAGGACACGCGATCGTTGTACAACCCGATGGCTACAATGTTGGTGCATGCTGTGCTCATCTTGCTTGCATGCACCGAGACCTTGTCATACCGAAGCTCATGCGGGTACTTGCCTTTCTTCGAGCCTTTCTCGGTTCTTGGACTTGACTAATGGCCAGCTTCTTATATGGTCTATTCTCCATTTAGCTAGACCAAATTGAGGAAAGGGGACGCATGATAAGGGTAGTTATGGTATTTTTGAAAAATGCAAGTCCAAAATGGCACATACAAAAGGAACTTTGATTCCTAGTGGCATTTAACCAATTAGTTGATTTTCCATGGCATTTTTAGAAATAAAGCATTTTCTAGTGGCATGAAGCCAAATGTTCCTAGTTGTTTTTATTGCCTTGCATGAATTTTTTGCTTCTTTTTCTTACCCCTGATTTTGTTAGCGCAAAACTTCAATATTTTTCTTTTCACTAATTTTTAATATTTTCCACATTTATTCTTTCACCAATTGCATTTTTACCACCATGCTCATGCTATAGCTCTAGTTTGCACTAGATTGGATGGTGATACTTGTAGCCAAGGTTCGGCTTTCCATTTTCGGACATTTTCCCACACCTTGGCTAGTACTGGTTCTCGGGAGGAGCCATTTGAACTGGCACTTTGATTTTTCCTAACGAGTGAGATTAATTTTTCCTAACGAGAATAGGAAAAGGCATTCCATATAGATAAGTTTTGGAAGAAATGTATCATATTAATACAACTATAGTGCTGATGTAGTTTAATGTGTAATCAAAAGCATAAAAATAATGAGGAAATAGGCTCACATCATACACAAATTGAATCATTAGTATATATTTAACCTTAATTCACTAAAAAAGCATTGAAATTTACTGAAATTCTTAATGCTTATTCCATAATTGTTTATTAAACAAAAAACTGAATTCAAAAAATGATTTTAAATATTATTTTTAAGTGGGAAGGATAAATCCCGCCTGGTCCTGGCCAGGATATCTGGTTACCTATAGGAACCGGCCAGTTCCCGGTGGGAGTCGCTCTAAAGGATGTCAAGTGGCATCGCTGAGTTTGAATTCTAGCTCTGCACTGGTGTTGCCAGAGGCTTAGGTAATGGGAACATGGTCAACCCAACTGAAACCATGACCCCAAAAAGGGGCAGTGCAAGCTGATATACTAGTGTCATGTGTAAAATCTCATCTTTTTTTTTCTAAAGTGATTCACCTGTGAATTGTCACCGTGCAAGCCTTGCCGACTTGTGACATTTATTGAGGTGGACACCATTGCACCAGATCTCCCATGAAACTCAGGTTCCCTCATAGAATAGCTGCTCGAAGCAACAGCATCAGCACAAGAAGAGATTCTTCTTGTCCTCCTAGATCCAGTTGATGTTGAGACCCTCCAAACTTCCTTTTCTCCCAACAAAATAAATTAGAAAAAATCAGGAATTTATCAAGACAGCGAAGAGAACAATGGGTAGAAACTTAGGGAATGTGATGAAACAAAATTTACAGCTTACCTGACGTCGTTGTGAATCATCTTCCTCAGGAAAGAAGTAATCCCACATCATCCTATACATTGTTTCAGTCAGATGTATTTTCAGTGGGTAGATATCCACCTGCAAAGCTCAACATTGAACAAAAACACAAAGCTAGTAAAGAGGTTATACAGATCATGTCATAGGACAACCTAGTTTTCCATAAAAACATGAAATTCTTAGAACTTATGATTTTATCACACTAGAAAACAAACAAAAATATTAAAACTAAAAATGGTGACAAATAATTGCATTTGCAACTGAGTTAATGAATCCTAATTGCATGACAGAGACTCTCCACAACATGCACCAAAAGATATCCACCAAAATCATGCATAATATAGGTGCCACCAAAACCACAACCATTGCAAAGGATACCACACAAAGCAAATGTATGGTATTTTCATAAATCAGCCGAAGACATTTACTATAGCTAGCAGATAGGCTTGCAGACTCTCAAAAAGAGAATAAACAAATAGCACACTACATGCTACATCTTCAGTTTTTCAGTTATTCAATCACATTGAAGATAGCATCTATTGACGATAACATAAATATACACATATTGCTCCATGTTGATAATTTGGACTAAAATTGGATATTGTCACACATACGTCTCTTTCCTACAATGCAATTTTTTTTTTGTGTGCTAACCAAGTCTAGACACCCCATATACTTGTTCTATGTTTATTCCTTGTGTTAGTGTCCATGTGGTTGAAACAATGATGTCAAACCAAGATTCATTTTATGAGCAATGCTTCTACGTTATCCAAAAGCTGAATTGCAGAAATCTTAAAACAATGCAATTAGAAGTGGAGTAGTGGATAGTTGCAAATCAGGCTCTCAATTTATTTTAAAATTTGTACATATCACTTATTTTGGAAAGTATTGAAGCACTTCCCTCATTTTACAACATTGAAAGAATAGGGAATCATCAACAAATTTCCAGTGTCTAACAAACTTCCATGGATGTTACCAGCCTAAAAAAAAAATGATTGCATAGCATGTGTAACTAGATCACCAAATAAAACTAACCTGAAAAAGCTCAAGCGGTGAATTTCCATCCTTTGGAGCACCCTGCTTTGCGTCCACACGAAGCATTACACCTCTAATAGAGTATAATTAATAGTTATTAATTGGAACCCTTAGTTCAAAAACAACCAAGAAGATTAATGGTACACATACACTTGACGCCATATAAAAGCTTCAAAGTAATACATTTGTGTAAAAGCATGTTATGCACATGCTGTATGCCACAGATTCAGAGAATGTAATGATAACCAATGTTAAAAAGTTTAAATAAGATGTACAAATTTGCAACATGATGCACCAAAGGATGGGCACCACACTAAGCAGATACTCCATCTGATTGTATAAATAGGCATATTAAATCACTGTTGATGTAGACAACAAAATTTGCATAAGACATGTACAAATATGAAGCAAAAACTACTTACTTTTCAGGAGGTGCATTCCACGCAGATAACAGCATATCACATTTGGCATTGGCCATGCAATTCCTCACAACAAAGCATTTAGTTGTAAACCCAGCAACACCAATATCTTTGTAGTCACGATCAAAATCATACATCTGCAAAAAAATAAATAAATAACACTGTTACTGAATCACCACAAAGATTATTCAACAGAACAGAAGTACACAAGGTTACAAGGGGAAAAAGGTAGTTCTAAAGGTGCATGTGCATAATGAAATCATGAGCACTATTCATTTCCAGGTGTCAGCATTAATATTGCTTCAAACTGGGCAACATCTATAACAGGCCAATCAGTTAATTTCCTAAGTAATGGTGAAAAGTGAAACAATGCACGAATGTCTAACATTTCCCCAGATCCCCCCTACTCCCCTCCCTCCATACTCATTTCAGGATTTGCCGACTTATATCAAGAACACTATAACCCAAGCATACCAAAGTGCTACTTTGAAAAATGGAAAATACCTGAATAATCATATAACAAATGAATCTAAGCCTTCATTTTGTTAAGAAGCACATCCCTATAGCACCTTAGATAAGTCCAACCCATACAAACAATTAGATTTCCGTCCTCCCTTCGCCTAAAAAGGCTAACCAAATTGAGATGGTTGGTGCTCTAAGTATTACATACAATTTTACTCATGTGAAACTTTCAATATGAGACTAACCCAAACACTACTAAGTCTCTTGGACCGAACTAAGTAAACAAAAGATTCATCTCAAGAAAACAGAGAGCACAATAGCACCTTTGAAACAAGATAATCATATAATCAGTGATAAAAAATAATAATAAAGTAAAGCAGAGAATTTGATAAAATATGAATATGCAGTTTCTGTAACACTGCAATGTAGCCACTACCAAGGTTTAGAAAACTCGTGGGAACCGGCCAAACTGGCGAGGGCCGGGATACGAAATCCCGGCGAGTTTTAACTTTTGAGTTATAACTGATTTAGTCCAAATTGTGCTGATTTATTAGCAATTCAGGGCAAGTTAGACTGATTTACACCAAGTCTGGCCGATTCATGACTTCTAAGGAAAATTCTGGGAACTAGACGGTTCCTACCCGGTTTGCAACAAACCAGCATGATCTGGGCATATAACCCCAAATCCCGTAATCTGAACCCTGGTCACCACACTAAAAGCATTATATTGGACTTCATCTGAATAAGTTCATAATGAGCTGCAACATAGGACATGAGTGTATCACATGGCAAAAGAAGAGGTAAACTTGCAGTCAAGTAAAATGCTGAAGTGAGTACAAACTGAAATGAAGAGATACAGCAAAATCTTGCATAAAAGAATTCAATAAGCACCACTCTACCAAAGTTCAAGAAAATACACACCATGTCACTAATCTCAGCTTCTGCAAAAGTGTTTCCATCTGCAAGCATACTCCATACAACCTTGCTAATTCGCATAGAAATTCGCATGGCACAAGAAGGGGTTTTATTCTTTTCTTTCTCCATCAAGCGTAATTGTGCAGCTTTTTGCAGTGCCTTCCTCAATGCAGAAGATGCAGATTTTCGAGACTTCTGAAGGTTTACAAGGTCTCTCTTCAGTCCGTCCACCTGATTACAGTACATCCATCAAACTTAACACAGAAAATGTTGAGGAAATATCATGCACTAGCATGAAGGAGGTTTCATTCTTTTATGTTCAAAGCTGATATACACTAAGCAAAATTCATTACAATGAAAAGTGTAACTGATATTTCAATTTTGATATATTCCTGGCAAGAGTAATGAATACTTGCTTCTAGCACATGCATTACCTCAGAAAAAATATTCACTTAAATCGAGACTAACAACATGTAAGAATGCCAATCTTATGCTTTTTGTATGTAAACAAATATTACAATGTTCAAACATTTACCAGCAAAGGTTTTCCACTGTTTATCATCCATAAACAATCCTCCTTTTCTGCAGAAATACAGTGATCAGTTTGACTGTCGCCAGCTCCAGTGAGGGACCTAATATCATCGAGTAGTAACTTCCTCTCCCTTTCTCTCTGTTCAAGGTTGATTTTTGCAAGCTCCACCTCTTCTACTCCATCAGGAACCACCTCATCAGCCTCTTCTTCAATATCTTCATCATCAGATGGATATTGAAGACTGTTTTTACGAGGCCTGTGCTAAGCAGATTAAAGACGATAAGTTGTCAGACTGCAATTAGTTCTGACTGGTTCTCGCTCAAAAGTTTGCATAAGAACCTTATAATAAGAAGTAGAACAAAGACATCAACCCTACAAAAAGACATCAAAAGTAATAATGCACAATACTCTGCCCACTGGACATAGGAACAAAAAATGTTTTGTGTTGTCAGACTGCAATTAGTTCTGACTGATTCTCGCTCAAAAGTTTGTATAAGAACCTCATAATAAGAAGTAGAACAAAGACATCAACCCTACAAAAAGACATCAAAAATAATAATGCAAAATACTCTGCCCACTCAACATAGGAACCAAAAATGTTTTGTGCTACACACTCGAAATCACAAATCACAACTGATGATGAGTAAATCCCAAGCAACAAAATTTAGGCATACCATACGGTAATTATGAGCCTATATCCACTAGAATAAAACACTTATTTAATCAATCTTCATGTAATAATAACAGCAATATGAATCCAAAAGTTACACCTACAAATTGTAACATAAAGATCAATAGTTGAATGTGAGGCAAATACTAAAGAGCAACAGTCATCTGCTGACAATGAGAACGTGTAAATGAGGCATCCACACCAATATGCTTGGTGAGCTCATGTTTCACGGGATCAGTGGCAATCTGGATAGCACTGGTGTTGTCACAAAGAAGAGGTGTGGGACTGGTACATGACACCCCAAAATCAACTAATAACCAACGAAGCCAGACAATCTCTGAAATAGTAGTGGCCAAGACACAAAATTCAGTCTCAGCACTGGAGCGTGATACCGCAGTCTGTTTCTTGGACTTCCATGTAAGAAGAGAAGTATCAAAAAATATACAATAACTAGTAATGGATCATCGGTCAAGAGGGTCAGTCGCCCAGGTCGAATCAGAGTAAACATGAAGCTGGAGCTGACTCGAACGAGCATAAAAAAGATAAGCAGTTCCACGCAGATAATGAAGCACACGAAGCAGGTGACCATAGTGAACACAGGTAGGAGCACTGACAAACTGGCTAAGCACATGAACAGCATGGGCAATGTCAGGCCTAGTGACAGTAAGGTAGACAAGACTCCCAACGAGGTGACGATAGCGAAAGAGATCCTCGAGTAGAACACCATCAGTGGGGCAAAGCTGAAGATGAAGCTCCATAGGAGTAGCAGCCGTCCGTGTATTTGTAAGCCCAGATCGAGCCAACAGATCTTGAACATAATGCTGCTGAGAAAGATAGTAGCCATCATCTGTAGAAATAACCTGTATCCCAAGAAAGTAACTGAGAGGACCCAAGTCAGACATCAAGAACTGCTCACTGAGGCGGCGCTTGATGAAAGCAACATACTCCACATCGTCACCAGTAATCAACATATCATCCACATATAGTAGGATCAAAGTGCGACCATGTGTAGATGTATGAATAAATAAGGCGGGATCTTGAGCACTAGGAGAGAAACCAGCAACAAAAACAACCGAACTGAAGCGCTCAAACCAGGCTCGTGGAGCCTGTTTGAGACCATAGAGGTCTCGGCGAAGACGACAAACATGACCAGCAGGAGCAACAACACCGGGAGGTGGCTACATATAGACCTCCGCCTATAAATCACCGTGAAGAAAAGCGTTCTTCACATTCATCTGAGAGATAGTCCAGGAACGAACAACAACCACAACAACCAATGTGCGAACTATAGTCATGTGAGCAACAGGCGCAAAAGTCTCATCATAGTCACGACCATAGGCCTGCTGAAAACCGCGAGCAACAAGACGAGCCTTACAACGCTGCAGCGAGCCATCAGACTACGTCTTGACGTTGAAAACCCACTTGCAGGTGATGGGAACAGCGTGAGCAGGTAACGGGACAAAATCCCAAGTGCCAGTATGATCCAACGCTGCTAGCTCCTCAGACATGGCCAACTGCCACTCAGGAGGGACGGCAGCCTCTTGATAGGTACGAGGCTCATGGATAGCACACACAACAGTAAAGCCATAACGATCTGGAGCCACAATGGTGCTGCGATCACGGAGAGCATACCGTGAAGTCGGGGTAGATGACGTCGGTGGTGGATCGTCAGTAAGGACACCCTCAATACTAGCCATGCCATCAGAAGGAGTAGATCTGGAGACTAAGGATCAGGAGGAACCCTGGAGCGACGTGTAGTGGAAGGAAAACGGGGACACCTCTGAAGATGGGGGTGGTATGACTGGAGAAGGTGTGGTGGAAGCAAGTGGCATGTGTGGTGTAGGAATAGGAGGAAGATATAGAAAAGAGACAGACTCTATGAGAGGGGCTCAAGAAGCAGAAGAGTAAAACTATGGTCTATCCTCCACAAAAGAGACATCACGAGAAATGCGCAAGCGTCGAGCAGAAGGGTCATAACAACGATAGCCCTTATGCTTTAGATTGTAACCAAGAAAACACACTCAACGGACTGAGCAGTTAACTTGATGCGCTCACGTGGGGCAAGAAGAACATAGCAGGTACAACCGAAAACTCGAAGATGATCAGAACCTGGTGGAGATGAAAACAAGAGTTCTCCAGGACACTTGCCATGCAGACGGGAAGATGGCTGTATGTTGATGAGATAGACAGCCGTAAAAACAGACTTAGCCCAGAAGTACGAGCAGTCTCATGAAATAAACCCAAGTATAACGTGAATAATCATCGATAAAAATAACATAATACTTGTGTCCACCTTGTGAAACAAAGGGAGTAGGGCCCCAAACATTAGAGTGAACTAAAACAAAAAGGCGACTAGACCTAGAAGTACTGGAAGTATAAGGAAGTTGTAGCTGTTTGCCAAACTTACAACCGGTACAGTCAAAACGGGTGTCAACAGAGACACGACCTAAGACACCTTGACGAGCTAAAGTAGATAGACGAGAACCACATAAATGGACTAGGCGATGATGCCACTGAGGGAAGGCGACAAAGGATGCAGCGACAGAGGCAGACACTGAAGACTTTGTGGTGGAGACAGTGGTGGAGGATAACGGAAGACTCAAACTATCAAGAATGTAGAGACCCGGAGAACCTCTACGGCTATGGTCAGTACCAACGAGTGTTCTTGTCCGACGATCCTGCACAAAACACGAAGAGTCATCAAACCCAACAAAGCAGTGCATATCAGTGAGCTGACCAACAGACAGCAAACTCATAGAGAGCTGAGGCACAAGAGACATCCGGAACAAGAAAGTGAGGGGTGGACGGAGTGCCCTGATGAGTGAATGTACAAGAGGTGCCATCGGCTGTCTGAACAGAGGCACCATCTGTAACAGACTGACAAGATACTAACTAAGAGCCATCTGACGTCATATGGAAGGAGGCCCCCGAGTCCAGAATCCAAGGATGTGCAGTACCTGACACAAAGGGAGCAGAAGCGGCAACATTAGCAGATCCACCAGAAGAGGGCGTAGACGATGAACGCTCCTGAAAAAGGGCTTGTAATGACTCATCTGAGTCTGATGCTGACTCAACTGAGTAGCCAGTGGATCCAGAGAGGCAATAGATGCTGGAGAAGAGGCAGCAACGGCTCCACGACAAGATGATCCACGCGGTGGCTTTAGCTCAAGATGTAGCTTGAAGCACCGCTGAACACGATGTCCAGGTCGCTTGCAATGAGAGTAGACAACCTGAGTGGAAGAAGCCGGCGGGATAGCAATAACATCAGAGGATGCTATCTGAGGGGAAACTGTCAGCACAGACTGCGGGGGAACCACAGAAGTAAAGCCAGTAAGGGAGCGAAGACGAGTCTCCTCAGCAATCAAGATAACAAGAGTCTCAGCCATGGTAGGAAGTAAAGGACGCCCAAGGAGTTGAGCCCGAATGGGCTCAAAGTCTTAGCGAAGATGCATGACGAAGTCAAACATAGGGTTCTGCTCATCATATCTCTCCTTGGCCGCACATCCAGGGCAACCAGAACAGGCAGAGGGTACCATGGAGTCCAACTGATATGAGAAACTGGTGAACTTAATATAGAACTTCTCAATAAACATATCCTGCTGATGCAAATCCTAAAGACTCTGTCGAAGAGAGAAACGAAGTGCCTCACTGCTCTGCTGATAGCGGTGCTGAAGATACTCCCACATCAGTCTGGAGGATGGCAGATTAATGAAGCTCATCCGAACTGAGATCTCAGCACTATAGCACAAAATACCCATAACACGATCATCATTGGCGCGCCACGCTGCAGCAGCTGTCTTCTCCGTCTCATCCGTAGGAGCATTCGCGGTAAGATGCGAAAGCAAACCAATGGACCGGAGTAGCATACGAACCGAGGAGGACCACTCACGATAATTCTGACCATTGAGTTTGATATCAGAAACCAAGAGCGCACCACTGCCATGAAGACTACTAAAAGCCATGAAGACTGCTATGGTGTGAGAGTGACAGCACAATATATCGCACTGTGATATAGCAGAGGCAGCAATATATATATATAGTGCACACTACAACACCCGTAGCAGAGGGAGAAGAGGGTCTGGCGGTGAGAGCTCGAGCAGATGGCGGCGCGAGCAGGGCGCGCGGGCGGGCAGTTCCGGTCGGCGAGGCACGACGCAAGGAGCGGCGACGCGAACGAGGGCGCCAACGGCGGCGCCCGCGAGGACAACGCTGAGACTAGGCCGGATTTGGACGAGGAGGCGGCGGCGACCAACAGATATGGTCCCGATCTGACCAGATCTGGTCCTGATCTCACGGGAGAGATGTCGGCGCTAACTGGAGAAGATGACAGTGGACGACGACGGCGACTGGAGTTGGCCGGAGATGACCAGCTCTGGGATTGGTCGGTGGAAAAGCTGGATCTAAGAGGTTTCTAACTCTGATACCATGTTATAATATGATCAATCAATATATATGGGGTTAGACCCGGGTATATATATGTACAAAGAGGTTACTGGACCTCAGAGACTAAATAGGACCAATTTGGCCATATGCACTAGAATATATACATGTATATACATAACAAACTACACATGCCCTTTAAAATTCAAAAGATATGAGTACATAGCATAGGAATAAGTTGTCGGGAAATCAATACTTCATGTTATCCAACAACATTTTTTGGTAGACAAAATAAATGAAATTTATGGATGCTCAATTTAGACACAGCTGATGAACACGGGCTCAGATCCAGTGAACCATTTCTGCCTGTCCAAATTCAAGGAAATAGGAAATCAAATGTTCACAAATGTTCACTTGGAAGCAAGCTCTTTCTAACTTACCACTAAAATCTAATTCTGCGTGTTTTAAACAAAACCAGGAAGAACTATACATATGTTTATCTTTTTTAAGAGAGAGTAGGGACTGTTGGCTAAAGCACTTAATACTTACACTCCAAAGAGTGTCATAGGATCAAATCATCAAATCCCACCATCAACAAACAACCCATTAATCCAATCAATCGGATGTGCACAAACAAAAAAGAGAACCACTACTAGTACTAGTAGAATAGTACTACATGGACATGGAAAGAATGAGATCCATCGATCGAAAGGGACCAAAATCCAATCCAAATGCCATCGACTCAATCAAACTTGCCAGCAATTCATGGTGATTTGATGTGTACCAGTGGTGTAGCATTAATCAAACCGACAAGAACCATCTACTAAGTTCATATCCACTGATCAGTCAGTCGTCCGACAAGAAAAGACCCATGACGAAACTTATGACCAGGACATCATTAAAGCAAGTTGAGTGTTTCTTTTTCCATGCACCACGTATCCTATGTCCCAATATTTGTAAGGCCAGATCCCATGGACATTGGCTCCATAGCACACTGTTTTCTTAGAGCAAAATACTCTGATAAATTAGTTTTAGAAGAGACAAAAAAAATATGTCTGTAAGAGAGAGTTATGGTAGAACATATCCTATCTTATTTTAAATTGACTAGTAAAATACTTAAACTAACTTAAAAATGAGTTAAACCGGTGTAAACCGATTAAAAACAGCTTATCTTAACTTAAGAACAGTTTAAAACCAACTCCAAACTCATATAGTTAAAAAAACTAGCTCTCCCAATGATATGCGGATCCAATTTTTTAGTTCTTTATATCAGTTTTAAAGACTAAACGTAAGTAGGTACATACATGCAAGGCGGTGTAGTCCACAAACGTAAGTGGGTCCTACACCTTTCCCCTTATGCTTGCTACTTTCTCAAGCATCTCTCTTCTCTATTACACTATCTCTCTCCTGACTGGTATCTAAGTAGATAGTCTAATGATTTTTGCTGTGAATCTCTCTCTGCTTTGTTCTCGATAGAAGATTATGACTTCACAATCTTATCATATTTTATTAGTTGAAGTGATACAAGTGCAAAACAAATAAACAAAGTGATATAGCAAACCATCATTGTGAAACACATACATTTCAGCCCTGCCGCCCTAACGAATTATACATGATAGATTATAGATTTGATAGAACATATAACAGTTTCGTATTTTTATTGGCATAATTTGCCATTTCATTCACTGATTTATTCTCCATGCAACTTATAATATCATCACAACGAACAAAACAAGATAGTGCACACAAGATTAGAATCTATTTAAATTTTGGTCTCCAGCAGAGCAACAAAGTGCCTAATCAATTGGGCTACAATTGGTTGACTAAATTATAATCTTGTAGTATAAGACAATCCACATAATTTCTATTGAAATATCCTTGTTCTGTTAAGTTTGAATAATCATGCTGGGACAGTAAAAATAATAAATCCTTGACGAAGCTCAAGGACCAAAGAATTGAGTCAACAAAGCAAGCGGTAGAACATGAGTAAAAGCAGCTCGTGAATCTAAAAAGAATCTCACTTGGGTAGTCTCGCAAACAGGAGATTGCTGAGCACATCCAACATAACTTGAAACTGGCGTGAAGTCATTGTAGCTGTAATGTTTGGAGAATTGAATGATAGCTCCTTTAACGGCTTAACCTGAATCACATAATTTGAAATTGCTTAATTATCACAGGAAAATAACTTCATGATTCTTTTTTTAATATACAGGCAGTCTGCACTCTAATGCATAGAACTTGGCCAGCATGTTTGAACAGGCTTTTACCTTTAAGTCTGCAGTTCCACCTTTGTGCCTAGTGTAACGAAAGTACATCTTACAAGGCATAAATACTCTCTCTAACAAGGCACCTGTGCGCTTCAATTTTTCAGAGCTACCATGAATCCGAGGAAGCCACTGCAGCCCAGCACCAGGGTCCACATCAGTTGGTGCAACATGAGCTTGAACATGTTCAAGCATCACCGATACTTCAAGCCTTTTCCAGGTCATTTCTGGTTGTAACTCAGGAATGTGCAAACTGCTTGTGCCTAGTGCTTGCTCTAACATCTCATACCCAACATGAAGCACCGAATGAAATGAACGAGCCAACACACGTCCAGTGGCTGCAGCGAGCAGAAATCTACCCTGGTACATACCGCAAATAACCATAGTTCAATACCAGCAAACCAGACTTACTATTTATCATAATAAATCCTTCATTTCAAAGACAAATACCAATTCCAATCACCCCCCACCCCCAAAAAATAGAGAGGAAGAAAGAAAGAAAGAAGACCCTCCAACAAGGAAAAAAAGATAAGAAATAGAGCAGGCACACACCAAAACCCACATCAGAAACCGAACAAAGGCGCACCACACGCATGGGCAAAGATCCCATGCGGCAAAACAAAAGAAACAAAATGAAATAAAAGGAGATAGCATGTGCATTTCATTGTCAACAATTGCTGAATCTGTTCATGAGATTCTTTTCACGTATATGCATGGCCATCCAGCTGTTCAAAACATCAACTTAGTGTGCACAAATTTTCTTTTGTGAATACCAACCGTTTGACTCCATTGACCTCATATTCTTGTTAGAACAAAACAGGGCAGATGTGGTAGGATCATGTAGTAGGCCATAAACAGTTGCAATCAACAGTTTTAAAAGACAAGCAACTGCAATCTTGCAAAGAAACATCTCATTAAGCTAAAACCCAGGTCAAACAAACAAAAGAGAAAATATCCGAATTAAAAATATAAGTAGATGGAGCATCCAGAAACTAATTGCAGATAATCTTAAAATATAGTTCACTAAACGAGAGGAGAGATTGAATAGAACTGTGACACTCAAAGCTTTCAACAAATTGCAACCTTAACACAGGGAGCAAAACAAGATCCCCAATACGAAAAGAGGTCCTTAGACCATTGTCTGTCATGACCTACACCACAAAGGGATTCACAGAGGAAGCTCACCAAAAGAGGGCAAAAAGCATTGGTTTAAAATTACTTACATTAGCTTCTTCAGAGTGTAGGTTGAATTGGGGTTGAACAACATTAACCATAAGCTCGAGTGTTCCTCCATCTGAGTCATCAACAATGCCATCCTTCACTGCTACAGTAACAAGTAACACTCAGATATAAATACAAAAAGTATAATTTGTACAAATTCGACAACTTTTGATTTCAAGTTTTCAACCGACTTCAATGCACAAATGAAATATATAAAACTCGGAAAAACATTTGGTACATCTTGAGGAGAGCTAGCAAAGATAAGCATACCAGCCATATCAGAGGAGCGATTGGCTTTGCTATGCAGAGGGGAAGTTGTGCCTAAAGCGTCCAAATGTTGCACTGCAGGAGAACCAATATGGATGGCAGAGGTAGCATCCTGAGGCGATCTCGAGCCTTCAACTTTCTGTTTCTCTTCAATCATCTTTCTTTGTGCATATTGTCGTGAAGGAGAGGGCTTTGGGGATTCAAATGCTTTTGAAATTCCTCCAACCCATGACCAAACCGCATCTCTATTCTCAATAGTCCATAAGAGCCTAAGACCATAAACAAATACCCGTTGGCAATTGTCTGCCAGAACAACATTAAAACCATCATCATCATCATCTGACTCGGATAGGGTATGGTCACTTTCACTGCCATTCTCACACTCAAACCTCACATATCTTATCTCAAGATTTCTACCAGCATCTTGCCACTCTACAAGTCTTGTAGGATCCGCCTTAGGAGCTTGCCTTCTTATTGTGAAGTAATCAGAAGATAAGAGGAAGCCATCCTCATGTTTTTCTCGCAGATTGCTCACATAATTACATTTATCATTAGTAACTTTGCCCAGTGACTGTTGGCTAGTAGCCTTTGGTTTGGATACATTGTCAACTGAACACAAGCTACTATCTCGCACTAGATAAACCTCGGGTTTATGAAGGTCAAGACCACGATAAACAAGATCCAAAGATTCACGCTTACAATCAAATGTGTACTTCTGTTTACCTCGACTGTAACATAACTCATACTTCAAATTTGACATTTTAAAGGTTAGACCACCAGCAGGATCATCCTCGCTTAAAGTTACATGCCTTATGCAACATGGAGTAGCATCAACCCGGAAAAAGAACTCAACCAAAACTTTATCCAGTGACAAGTTACCAGATCTAGCAGCACGAGGAATTCCAAAACGACGCCATCTAGAGAAAGAACGCAGTTTGTGAGGTGGACTATAATTCAAACTCCACCATTTGAAAACCCAAGCAAGGTCATGGGCTCCCAGGTTCATGGTTGGGAATTCAACATCAGACAATTTGGGGGAACTACCAGAGATGGTTCCACATAACATTGTATTGTTTCCAAAACAGGAAGATGTTGCACCATTATCATACTGTACTTGCAAAGGTCTAAGGGAGAAATTCCATATAAGAGACAGGGAGGTAGATCGAAATGGATCATAAACTTTCTTCCTTGGCTCCCCCTCAACAGGGAGGGCATGCAAATAGTGATTCAAAGGACAGCCAGATTCACATTGCCAATCAATGATCACATTTAGGGAGAAAGAAGGAGCATAAATAAAAGGTCTAGGCACACCAGATGGAACTTTTAAGCTGCAATTTTTCATCATACTCTCTAAACTGCTGATGTACATCTTGAATTCTTTTGCAGAAATATCTACATGCCCGTCTGTTTGCTGGATCTCCATGTATTCAGAAACAATTTGAAGCTTGTCTAGATGCTCGTAAGGATTAGTTGTTGCAAGGAACTTCCATGTGGTCTCGTTGAAATACAAAACTATCTTCCCATGAATGTAGTATCTCATGTCATCCCACCATGGCAAGCTGCGTTCCTTTTTAGGTGTTTGGTTTGCCGGACCAAGATTACTACCTCTGGTGCTAAGATTAACTTTCCGTAAGGCTACTTGAAACGCATAACTTATATCAGCAAAAGATGGTTCATAACCTACTCCAAAAGAAATCTCCCCATTCTGGAAATATATAGGTAAATTAGAGTACATTTTCATTACTGGAGTAGTACCGCTGGCAGAACGTAACATTGCGACCTTGTGCAATCTCCCAACATATACATCTTGATGTATTTGGGGTTGAAAACATGTTGCCTACAAGTAGACACAGTGATATTAACAAAAATTTAAAGAGATACTCACATTAAAATACATAACAACCCACAGTGAATGTCCCTCAACTACTCTATATCTGCCAGACACTTGAGAAGCTCAAGATACAAATCAGCACTGAAGTAGTTTATGGATTGTCATAAAATCAGCTGATAATCTAAATCAGTAACCAGGAAGGAACATGGTACAATGAAATAAAACCTCAAGGCACAAGGAAAAAAAAAGACAGAATAATAAATATGAGTTACAAATTATACATGCACATCTAGGAAATGAAATGAGGCAACAAAAACCAGAAATGAAATAACAGGTTATGAATTATCATGCACGCAAATAACACTATGTTAGAATACCCATGTAACATAGAATGAAGAAAATGCACCAGACCTGCTGAGCAAACACAACACGACCTTGACATTTCCCACTGGTTGCCAAAAAGACAGGAGAAGTGTAATCTCTCAGTTGGATGACCAAGGACCCTGCAAGGACAGCAATATCACTCCCATATAGCCGAGAGAACGGAATGTTTTTCTCCTGGCAAACAGGGTCAAGTCCTTTTATAAATTCAACCATTTCTGAATCTCCACCATTTATCTTGGTCAAAGTAACATCCAGTTCAGAAGCACAAAGAGAAAGAAGTGAAGCTCTCCGAGTACTTGGTTTGAATGCAGCTTGAAAACCTTTTGCACACGCTCCGGATCCTTCTGCGAACACCATTTTCTGACAAGCCAGATAATACGAGCGAAATGCTTGCTTATGGATCTCTTCCCGCAACCTTTGAAGAGCTGCAGTGTCACGCACATCAACCTCAATCCCATCATAGAGAATTTTCCTCTCTGAACTCAAAATACTAGGATCCACAATTCCTGATATAACCTCATCAAGAAATTTCGACCGAACACCTAACTCACAGATTTTATTCCTCATCAAGTGGTAGTGTTCGTCGAGCCAACCCTGTATGGGTTCTTCCTCTATATCTGCTGTGAGTTTACGTAACACAAACTTCACAGAACCAAATTTGGTTGCCCCAGACTTAGCTTTTTTTGAGTTTTCTTTTCCGTGAGGGAACAATAGACTTGTTTTGGCAGCAGAGACAAGCTTCAAGGCACGTATCATCTCTTCAACAGCATCCTCTATGGCACGCAACGGCAGCCTGAAAGGCATGCAAATATTCACATCTAGCCCTTGAATGACCCAGTCTCTTTTGGTTGATGGCTCAACCATTGCATCAACCAAACTTCCTGTCCCAAAAGGAATACAGGATATCTGTATGCGGCTGCTCTTAAGAACTCTGGCATCATTGAAACTGAGAGAAAGGCCTTCAGACAGTACACCAATCTTCGCATTTTCCGTAAAGATAGACTGTACATGCATATTTGCTTCAACACCATCCGCAAGTTCAGCAGATATTCTCAAGGCCTCCACATCAATAGCGAAAATTGACACTCTTTTGTCGGACTTCTGAGGTTTCACTGGAGCAACCGTGATTTTGCCATGTTCATTCTCCTTGGTATTGCCAACTTCAGCATTACTCAAGTTGCCAGAACTCTGAAACTTGTCATGATGTAGGAAATACCTAAAGCGGATGAAGGTTTCATATAATGCTAAATGAACATCAGGTTCCCACCTGAGATTAATGTCTGTTGCACTAAAGAGTGAACATACAGCAACATCTGCAAGACCACCATATCGGCGAACAATTTTTGCATTCTGCATATCCAGTAAAGTCACTCTGACACCAAATTTATGCTCCCCAGGGCACTCTTCATAGATTGCCTTCACTCTTTCCAGTTCTGCTTGTGTAGACTTCTTTTCCTTGTCTATACACACACTGAGATGGGAGATAACCAAAGATGCAGAAAACTTCAAGTTCCTGCCACCACCTGGGAGAACCGAAGTTATACTTGCCCTGCGTGGTGTACCATCAGCAGAAACGTTAACAACAACTTGGCCACCTTGAGAACCATAATTCACACGCTTTGGATCAGCAATTGCCATATTTACTACATGTACATCACCACAATAAGTGATAGAGAATTTCTGTAGGCTTAAGTTCAATATTTGTACACCTTTTGGTTTCTTTCTCTCTCTGTGCTCCAAATTCTTTTCTTTAGCCCTTTCACCAGAAGATGGAACACCCTCAAATAGAGTTCTAAAGGACCTTAGGTTGAGAACAAGAGATTCCAAATGGTTGAAGCCAAATTTTACTCCAATACCACTTATATCAACAGAAAATACAAGAGCAAGACTACTTGTTTCAACCATTTCTTGGACCTCAATTTCCCGGTATCCCCAATCAAGACTCACCCGAGCAATATGCATTAGGGAACCAGAGTAAGTATCTACACCAAATACATTTTCCTTTAAGAATTCTTTATATTCATCTTCCATGTGCACCAGTAATTCACCGAGTTCTGTGTGTATCTGAATCCCCTTGCTTGCAATGTTGTTTGCAAACAAATGTGATGACTGGGAACAGGCCTGTGAAATGAAAGGAACACATCAAAAACAAAAATAAGTTAATCCTTCGACTCATCATTTAAATCATTTGTAAACAATAACCGTAATAAATGATGACAACAAATTGCTTCAATTAGCAAGTGCTAGTCAGAGAAACTCGCACGGTATTGTATAAACTATAAATGCTGTTAAGTCTAAATGCTGTTAAGGCATGTAGAGTAAAGGGGGAAGAAGCTGATCATTAGACATGCATTTATATTGATGCCCATAACAGGGGTTCAGCCACACTAGCCTGCACAGGTGCACTCTTAACCTCATTTTCATTAGTTTTCCATGGCAGAGCTCCAAAACAAGGATCTAAAATGAACTGGGTATCATGTATGTACAAGTACCAATAAGAAGTATATTAATTTTTGGTCAGTATAATTAATTCTGTTGGTACTGAACACCCGCAACATTCAGTCCCTCAACATAGCGACACTCTTCCTAACCCACAAAATTCATCTACACTAACACAAGTATATGGTGGGACATGCCAATTCATGCACACCAGCATTGATAAGCAGAGCAAGGCATAACTTTCTGATCACTTGTGAGAACTTACATGGTACAACACCAATCCATTAAGACTGTATAGCATGACAGTCATTTCTGGGGCAGAGACTGTGCAAGTCCACATGATTGGCTTGATCTCCTTTGGTTGAGAAGTTTCTAGATGAGAGTTTCCCTTGGAAAGGTTCATTCCTTTGGATTTCAATGAAAGAAGGCGCAGCCATGGCATCAATCGGCACAACATAAGATTGCACTGGGTGCCGCCAAGCTTTGCATCAATCTCAGCTCTGATAGGAAGAAGTGGCTGAATCAAAGCCATATGTTACTCATTGTAAAAGGCAGTCATAAATTTATCGACCTACTTAATTATTGCATGCTTACGTCCACAGGAATATCCAAAGAAGCTACTGCAGCAACTTTAAGAACTTCCAACAGAGAAGTAGAACCTTCTCTAAGTAACTGGAAGACAATAAAGTAAACGCCAATTAATATAGCAATATCTAATAATAAATATAATGAAAGTAATATATAAACAATTACATGAATTTCACTAAGATCAATCTGAACGTCAAAGTGGGAGGTAGCTTCCTCTACATCATCATGCAGCAGGGACTTTGCACTAGTAAAGTGGATGCCCATAACATTGTTGTCAACACTAAGTCCTTCACCCAGGTGTGTAAACTTCACATCAAGCTTTGGCACACTGAAGCTAACCTTCCAAAGAACAAATACAATATGTTACCAAAACTTTTTGGATAAGTGAGAATGAGCATAAAAGTATAATTTCCAGCTGACTACAGAAGGAATAGTCTATTCAATAATTTTCAACTGCCAAAAAAAGAAATTGTAAACATTAATGACTCAAGTTTGGAGAACATCGGAAACAAACAATGTTGTTATACTAGGCATAAATACTGATAGACAACATGATCCAAACCTTTTTACTGGCAAAAACAAACAAACATGAGGGCCGAATGGTCTTTCCTCGATCATGAAAACATTAACAATCATAGCCGTCACGCAGTAGAGGGAATGCATGTCAAGAATTGTTATCTCACCAGTGCTGTCTATCTTTTCCAAAATCAAAAATGAAAATAGTCAAGCTAGGCAAAGTTATAACTATGTAACCATGTTGCCATCCTAGCCATGCAATGAGAACTGGGCAAAATTAACTCCAACCAAGTGATGGGCCCAAACAAAAGGGGTACCACCACTAAACCAACAGTTGATACTGGCAGACAGGAAGATTCCTGCAATCTGAAAGCAGCACAGCAAAATATGCAAACCAGTTCTACCTGAACAGCTAATGTGAAGCACCTAGTATCCAATGCACCTAGCTGTGTTTGATCAGAAAATTCACATGACAAGCAAATCAGATATTTGAAAATTTAATGAGCACAACATTAAATATACATTAAATCTACAGGTGTAGGGATGCTGTTTCTCAACCCTCTGTTCTCCTGATAACATACTGATGATACTTAGTGCTGATTTCAATAAAGTTGCTAAGTGATTCGAATTGGAAATAGTTAAGCAAGAAGACTGAAGGAGATATCACATTCTAGGCTTCTTTAAAAAGCAAGATTATGTATGTGATGTGGCTATAGCTGGCTTCATAAAAGAAACAAAACAATACTTCCACATTATCTTTAACTTCTAGGAAAAATTTGTTGTACCTCGATAAGTGCATTTCTATGTTTCTCAAGGTAAACCATACTCATATCTTTCAAAATTACCCTTCTTGTTTAATGCATACACCACTGCACAAGGCAATTGACTCACTCCTTAATATGTGTGCAAAAGACTAAAACTATGTTTCAAACAATACGGAGGGAGTAGCACAAATCAAATTAAGTTGGTGAAGCACAAAAAAGTATTTATAGTTTGTCATACAGATCAAAGTGATATAAAAACTTCAAGCTTGCAGTGCTTACAAACCTTATCTGGAAATGCAAGCATTTGTTTCTTTAACGCTGGTAGAATGGATTTGCCTTTTGGCGTAGTTTCTGAAGTATCCAAAGTAGCATCTCCAGCAGTCTCAGAGCCACTACTATTCTCTGGCTTTCTACGTTTCTTGCTGAAGAACCTCTCATCAATGTTAGCAGTCACGTCTCCACATGTCAATTCTAGGTTAACAATTTTGACACCTCTCTCCCTGACAAATGAGTCGACAATTTTAGATTCACACAAAATAAATACTATTGAACATCAAATATGACAGGGTGGTGCAAAACATATCTTGAGCAACAGAAGACCCATTTTGTCTCTAGCCTGTAAACTCTAGATTGGACAGGATTTTATTGCTAGTTTGCAGCAAAAAAAAAAAGGTATACAGATAATTAAGCCACAGAATTAGTTCTATAATAACCTACAAGATCTCAGAGAGTTGTTTATAGATTTTACAATCGTCAGTGGTTTATATATTTAATTCTGGATGTGCACTCTAAAAACATATTGCCAGCACCAGCTGCAGCCAATTATACCAGCTATCAAGAACAAAAGCTCACTTTTCATGACCAAAGTCGCAGGTAACCAACAAATCTTCACAAACAAATGGAACCAAATTTTTCTCTGAAATAGCTAGAGAAGCTTGATCAGACTGCAAAGCATCAAGCTGATTACAGTTGATTAACAGATCAGTGGTCAACCCTGAATCTCCAAAGTGTATATTCAAAGGTAACAGATGCAACTTGACACCAAGAATATGATTAGGCCCAGCAATTTTAAATGTATCCAACATTAGCTCTTTGACATCAAAAGCGGCATTTGGCACCTACATCATTGACATTTAAAAAAATCATAAATAACATGTAGACCAGTACACAGCCAAAAAAAAATGCATTATTTAAAATGTACAGTGATTCCAGTTCGGATTATGTGTTTTATAGTGCTATATTAGAAGATTATATAAACTAACGACTATACAAGTTGGAAAAATATAAAAACTTGATAAAAATGGAAAGAAAAATCAAAAGCCAGAATCACCGGGAAACTGCCCAATTCCTGGCCGGTTCCTGCCCTCCCGACCTGGTCTGGGAATCGGTGTAACAACGGAAACTTGAACCCTGATTGTGTATAATCAACATATATCAAGTTACACGCATGGGCACAGAAATCCTGAGTTTAGTGGCTTAAAGATCCTAGCAAGCAAACCATTCTATATGGCAGCAGCTTTTGAAAGAGCACCAGTGCACCATCATTTCATGGGTCTACACAGCCAGCAAGGCATAGGCAATGTGTAGAACCTACAAGTATCCATTGGTTCACCTTCAGTAAAAATTAAAGACATACCCTACCACCACCATGTTAAAACAGGCAAGAGTCGCTCCACAATCTACATATCAATTAAACATTGAACCAGAAGGACATCAAAGAATTTCCAGAAACAAGCCAAGATCTTAGTCATGGTCTCATGATGTATCCACACAGCACGCCTGCATGTAGATCTTCATGGTCTGGAGCTATTAGATGATATGGTGCAACCATGCAAGTTGTGATAAAAAATTCATTAGACAGAGATTCATCATTTAATGGAGCAACAACCTTCGTACATGTACTTTCAAACGGATCAATACAACTATATTCTTATCCTCTTTCCTTCTTTTCGCCATTCCACATTGCTGCTACAGATCAGCAGAAGAGTTTCTAGGTGCAAGCTTAGATAATTCCAGTGCCCAAATGATAACTGAGAAAAGCTAGCAGAAGAACACTTGGCATTCTACCTGATATTGGATAATTTTACAACATTAACAGATATGTGTTTCACTCAGAAACATAGCAGTCAATGTTTTACATCATATGAGCTAAAGAGCACTCCAGATGAGTTCTACAAATAAGTCAATGTTATGTACCATTGATCTAAATAGCTTTAGTTTCTTAACAATAAGTCTAAGCATACTAAAACTGCAGTGCATTCACCAAATCTTAATAGCAAGAAGCTTTGAAGCCAGATAAAGTTACCTTGATCACCAAATCTGTCACAGAAACCGATAGAAGTCTAGCCATGCTCGAGGTTACCAGCCATTTCCCTTTTCCTGTGGAGCGAGGCTTTGCTGACTTGCTCGCCTTTTTGTTTTGTAAAGACGATCTAGTTACAATTTCAAGATCATTGATTAGCAACTGCAACTTTGGGTCCTTGGAGATGACACCAAAACTTAGTTTGACCAGTGACTTGCGGAAACTTAGCTTTATTTCACCAATTGATACAGATTCAATAGAACCCTGAGAAACATAAAGAAATGAAATAATGTGAATGCATGGACTAGAAAAAAAAGGAACAAAAATATTAACAAAGGAAGCATATGTACTTACATATGTGTTTAGAAATATACAAGATTCTACTCACATCTATTTCACCATTTTATCACTATTATTTCATAACCAACAGGGGCTCATTGTAGGATTCTCCATATCCAGTAAACACAGATCAAAAACCAACATAAAAAACAATACAACATAAGCAAGTCCAGTTATCTAAAGAAACAAAGCCACAACACATGCTAAACATACTGCACATGGCACAAATGCAGAATGCCCTAGATGCTTACAGAAGCTGGAAAAAGTAGCAAAGCAGAACAAAGCCTCAACAAACTTGCACAAAGAAAAGCTCCAGATTTCACTACTAAAAATAAAATGTAAATGGCACAAAAGCAAGAGGTTCTAACTCAAAAAATGGAAGTGACAAAAAAAGGGCAAAAAATCATGAACTTCCAAGGTCAAGCAACTTGACACCATGAGATGGGAAACAAACCTTACTGAACTTTATTGTAACATCCCGCAAGCAATTGAATCCCGCAACTCGAAACCCAACAGAAGCGCATAGCACACGGCTCAAAAACCAAGCTAACAATCTTGCGGCAAATCTGCACAAAGCAAACACATATTAATGCTAAATGGATACGTCACTAGAGCAAATTCTCCAGCACAACAATAAAACAAAGTATAAAGTGATCAGCATTAACAGGGATCATAATGTATTAATGATAAGCATAATATAAGTATGGGGCAAATTTTTTTATGCAATTGCAAAATTCTAATATTTTGCATTTGCCACTGAATATCTCACTGACATGTGGATCCGATCCCACTTAGTCAACTCACAAGCAATAATTTCTAAACTTTTGCAGTGGCATGAAAGAAATTTTCTTGCAAGTATAGGATTCAAGCTCAGATATTGAAAAGTCATAGCTGAAGTAACTTTATAACTCAACTTTCCATTCCAACCATTGACTTTTAATGCAACACTTTAGTTTCTAACTGGACCAAATTTCTAAAGCCTGTCATAAAAGGGCCTCTCACTTAATCACTTTTAGTAAGTCTCTTGCATGCTCTTACTAGGTGAATGATACACAAATACACAACACTACGAGTAGGCAAAGAGATCCAGGCTTGCAGGCTACCCAGGATAGCCTCAAACTTTGGCTTGGCTCAATTTTTTTTTTAAAAAAAAAAAAGAGACTAATCTGAATCCCAACTTCAGATTTAAAGCCAATCTCAAGCTATTTTTGGATCAGTTCAAATGAAAAACAAGACGATCTCCAGCCAAACTTTAGGTTTGAAACCTGTTTCAAGCCATCTCGGCTTGAATAGACTGCCATATATAAAAAATCAAGCTCATTCAGTCCAAAGTCAAGATCTTTCAATCCCATTCAGGTTGAGGTGGTATGAGCCCATTTTGGTTCTATTTGAGCTTCCATATATGTATGCTGCTGTCAAGCCTGTTCAATCTAAGCTTGAGCAATCTTGAGCTTTCATGATTTAGATTTGTCCATGGTTGTCAAGCCCATTCGAGTGGAGCTCAAGCCAACCAATTCAGCTGGGATAGAGATAGAGCCAGGCTTTAGCCAGGCTAGGCTCACTCAGCACAGCTATAGACCTACCCAATATTGCATCACTTAAACTTAGGACACTTAGTTTTCTGATTACATGCTTTCCTTTTTTCCCCTCTTTCAATATATGTTTTGCAGAAAATAAGATATAAACTAGTACAATAGATTGCTAGAATAAGTTCTTGAACAAAGTCAAAATGAGCTAATCTTGTTTGGTGGTAGGTCAATTGTGCTTTGCATTAAAAGTAGTAGAAATATAAGACATCCAATAACAAGAATACATCATTGAGCACTCCAAAACCCAAAGCATGAAATTCACCAATCCAAGTTCAACCTCAATTTGACATCAAAATAGCATTTAAACAGGAATAAACTGAAGTACTTTAAATTGGGCAGTGGCTAATACACACAATGCGGTTGCTTGGTAAAGGCACAGCACCAACTAGCAATATTAAACATACCACTATGATTTGCATACAGCATCCAAACAATAAGAAAGCAAAAGCAATTCCATAGTATTACTATTACAAAGCAACCAGCGCTATGATTAACTAAATGTCCACCCTACACCAAATGCAACAAAAGTTCCCCAAATGTTCAATACACAATACAAACTTACTGCTCCAGTGCTCTTACAACTAATGTGAACATAAAATTGTTTAAATTAACCAGCTCGAATCAAAGGAACTCCTACGACATCTTACTGCTTATTAACCATTTCACACTATGATTTAACCAATTGACCAACCACAAACAAACCACAAATTTTGCCCCACTTCAAAAACATAATTTCATAGCCAAGCATTACAAATATGGCCACCAACAAAGAAAAGTGGGAAAATTGGGTGAGGCCTTGCTCCAACTGTTCATCCCGCACTGTGATCAACCAAATGAGCATTTGCCAAGCACCAAAAGCATAAATTTACCTCTAGGATGCCCAATGCACACCACGAATAGCACTGATCTCACTAGATACTACTAAGCAACATGAGCTATTTCAAACCAAATGGCCATTCTTAAACACCAGAAACGGTCAGATGTATCAATGCAAACCCCAATTTCACACCATGAACAGCATCAAAACCAAACAAATACTCCCGAGATCTTCTGCTGCTGCTTGTCAGTTCTAACACTACTATATATCATTCCAAACCAAATGGTCACTTCCAAACACCCAAACCACTGATAAATTTCACCACCACAAAACCCAATTCCCGCAACAGCCCCAAGTCAGACCGGTTCCGCAAGACCACAACACGGCGCTACTGCTCAGCGCTAAGCAACCCTTGTTACTCCACCCCGAATGCCGGATTCCTACGTCCCAGTGTACCACTCACCCAAAAAACCACCAGTCCCGCGAGATCCTAGCAGGAGCGAGATCGCTTACGTGAAGACGACCCATCCGACGACGGAGACGGCAAGGAACACTGAGAAGAACTTGACTGGTGACGACGCCATGGCCTCCGCCGCCGAGATCCACCACCGGATCCGGGTCAGCGCGCCCGGATCCGGGCCGGGGAGGCCGCCGCCGACAGTCCCATGGCCTCCTCCGCGGCCGCCGCCGCGATGGGGAACCCTAGTTTCAAGGCAGAGGCGGGCGATCTCGCCTCGGAAGTCGTGCCGCGAGAGGGTGGGGTGTGTGTTGTGAGAGAGACACACAGAGGGACAGAGAAGAGGGGAAGAAGGGAAGTATGAGTAGCTTGGGCTTTTGCCTTCGGGGCTTTCGAGGCCGTGGACTTGGGAGTATTTAGAGTAACACGAAGTAGTCGGGATCGGAATCGGGACCGGAAGGGATTTTTTTTTTTTTTTTTTTTTTTTGGTTACAAAATAGGAGGGGTTTGTTTTTAAGAAAACTCAATAACAAGGAATCAAGTGATAATATCTATTCTGTGATTTGAACTTTGTTTTGAGTTTATAAATAAACAGATGCCTCTAGCTAATTTTTCATAAAAAAAGATGAAAGTGCTAGAAATTTTTTACTAATGTTGTGTGAGTTAACAAAATTTGCCAAATCATTTTACGATTGTAATCAGTTATGAGTCATAACCAAAATCTTGCATATGCATACATGCTTTGGTTTATAGTTGACTTTAATTGCCAAGTGTGGAAAATAAATTTTTTTTTACATATTTTCTATGGATGATACAAAATAAGAATTAAAACCTAGCCAACTTCCTTTAACTTATCAAATTTTGATATTGAAACAAATAAGATCAAATCGTGTTGACACAACCAGTATTTGGTTTAATAAAATGTAGTAGCAAACCAAGTGTACGAAAGTATGCAATTTTATGGTCTATTAGACTTAGTTTAAGTTTCTTGTAGGCTTTAGTTTATAAGTCACAACAACTCTCTTTAGTTTATACATGTATAATCTTATTTGAAACTTTTAATGTGAAAGTTTCAATTTATCAATTAAACCGAAAAATAAGTCCCTTTTAACACAAGATTTTTAAAATAAACCCTGTAGACTCTTTTGATTTATTATGCTTTTTCTAAAAAAAAGCTTTTAGCACTTATGACTTATGACGGTGAACATGAAAAAATTATAAGATTGGTTTATGTGATAAACAAGAAAAGTTGTTTCATCACAATTTTAACTTATAAGTTAAAAATAATTGCAAGAGCTACAAGAAATTGGATCATGCAAACTGTGCTTTGAATCAAAAGAGCCGAAGCCACCACGAAAGCCGTGTGTAAAAGATAATCATTTAATCCTAATTTCAACTTATCTCAGCAATAAACCAAAGTTGAAACATAACCAAAATCCAAGTGAACTATCTCTCCGAGTCCCATATATCTAATCAAAACTAAGTTAGCTAGATTGAATGATGAACAAGATTGTCAACTGTTCAGTATCTCTAATCTAAATTAGAATAGGATTTATGGACTGACAAATATAAAATGACTATGAATTTGACAAGTATAGCAACATATTCTTATTTGCTCCTATGCCTAAGAAATTTCAGCAATTTTTAAGTAACACTTTCAGATTATAGTCACTCTCGAAGGATTGTTTGCTCCTGTACAGCACCGAGAAAAGCCGGCCAATCAAGAACAAAAACAAATATGGGCCAGAAAGTGTTAGCCATACAAGCTAACATGTGTACTTCCAAAAATGAAAGGTTTTTTTATAGGCCGTCATCAAAATTAATGGCGCATATAATAAGTGTTTTCTATTTCTATCAATTATTAATGTTGGGAAAAGATCAAATTTAGTAATTAATTAAATATTTTAATAAGGATAGTATCCTCCATTTTCTATTCTTTTATTTTAATTTTATTCCTCCTTAATCTGAGTGTAAAGGACAAGGTGAAAAAGAGAAATAGACTTAAGTATTTTCAGACTTAATCTGAGTTCAGGCTAGGCTAGCAAAAAAATCCAAATGTATTGGACCAACTTAAGGTTAGTCCAACTCAATCCAATAAGAATGTTAGGCTAAGCAGGTTTGGCTAGATCGGGTGTCTTTGACTAGGTCATGTTTAAAAAAATCAAGCTAGGTAAAATTTTAGTTAGATTTTTTTAATTTTTTGGAGATTTCGAAGACCCCGCCTTAATCTTAGACCAAGCTTAGCAAACTCAACTATGCTAAGGTGCAACAAGTAGTATTTTTTTAGGGCATCAAGATCAGCCACAAGACTAAGTCCAAGAATAGACCTAAGATCCAATCCTAACTTAAACTAGTCCACAAATTCCACTATATAGTTAATCTTAACTCAATCCTATTAAACTAAGGAGAAAATTAATTCTATACTACTAAATTTTTGTGCGTAATACAATATAACATTATTTTTTGAACTCTTTCTTATATGTCACTGATATTTTGTTATCTAATGTTATATGATATTTTAACTCAAAAAATACCAAAATATCATACCAATTGAGATGACTTTAAATAAATAGAAAAACTAAAATGCAAAATTTAAAAATTTAAAAAATTAGAAATTTTGTGTTATAATCTTTTATTTATTTAAAATCATGATTAGGTCTTAACTTTGGTCATTTTTCTAAGTTGATGGGTCAAAAAAAGCATATAAATTAAGCAATAAAAATCTAATAGCATATAATAAAGAGTTTAAAAATCAGTAACATCTTGTACTAGACGCTAAAATTCAGTGACATAGAATTAATTTCTCTAAACTAAAGTTAGAAACCAACCGAATACAATCCCTCCAAAGAAAAAGACCCAACCTAACCCATTTTAACCCTTTGGGCCAGTCCCAATGTTGCTCCCACTACTAGCTGATAGGCCTTTAATATTGTTACCTCATGATTTTTCTAGGATGCAAAACAAAAGAGAAACAATCTCATTATTTCACAAATTGTTAAAAATTGTTAAGACTTTTTCTTAACTCATAGATTGAGTTTTTTTTAACCTATAATAAATTCTAAAACTCAAACTAATTCAGACTTTCTATTCCAATCCTTTTCATTTTAAAACTCATTTAAATCCTACGAAATTCATTTAGTACTGGGCTTTGAGTCTATTTCCAGGCCTACACAATACTAGCAATATTCAAATCTAAGCCCAAAAGGTTAATTCTGACATTGCGATTGCCAGCAGATCGGGGCTGTTGCAACTCTCGAGGCATGTGCCATTTGGGCCAATGGTGATAAGTCAACACCAACCATAATGGGCCTGGACCTGGTCCAGTACACCACGCCAGCCATGTCATTGAAAGTGGGTCCCACCGAAACTATTTTTTCCCTTGGAGAAGGCAAGAAGTTTACACAGATATTGCTACATTACTTTAGAAATAAAAAAATGTTCGCAACAAGGAACCAATATCCTTTGGTCCAACGTACAATTTCAACTTATGAATAATATCGACAACAATTCAATTTACACCTCTTCTATTATCCCATCTTGATTGATTCGACAAATATTTCTACATAGTGACATCACTACTATCTCGTTAACCCACTTCCTCACTTACTACCCTCCTTTGGCCACTCTTAGCATATCTTCTCTGCCATCACCCTTAAAGACTTACCACTACTCATTATCAAACATAGCATTAGTGAACTCATTAAGATCAATGGTTCACGAATATTGTAATATGAATATGTGAAGAAAAAAGTTTAAACATATGTTTGCAAAATAGGGGCAAGGTTTTGACATATTGCTAATCTATTTATCAAACTTGATCTAGTAGAGAGATGATATTCCCTAAGCCAGATATCTTGGGTTAGACTTGTTGAAGATTTGGCCCACCTCAGCCCCATCAGTCCTGATTGGCCTAGCCCAAGTCTAAGTTGAACCATTGAGAAGTTTAACATGAATCTGGTCAAAATTTTAAATGTTGCCCGAATAAACCCGCTTAGCTCGTTCTGAGTTTGGTGTAAGTTTTATTACAACATTACAGAAGACTCTGCCACACAACTATTGTGTGGGTGATAATTTCTCATTCTTTATCATCTACCATCACTAATTAAGGGTTTATAGATATAAACAAACCTAATGAAACAAAAAAGTTCAACCAATTAGTGATAGATGACGAACCAAAAGGAGAAAGGATGATGATGACGAAGGACTAATTTAAATGGCTTTTGTCCCCTCTCCTCTTATGTAGCATATATAGTAGGTGTAGTAGTGATCTAACCACTTTTCTGTTATAGATTTGGATCTGTATCATTCAAGTAAACAAATTATACATATTTTTTGGAATGTATAGACCGTTTAGATAAAATTTAGATGACTGAAATTGAGATAGAAGACACGACCGAATGTCTTGAGAGAAACTCCCAAGTGCTTTGAAATCGCGAACATATTTATCAAACAATTAATTTATGATTGAACAGCTTCTTCAAAATATATCTTTCCCTCCTTTCCATTTCAAAGGCAAGTAATTTGTTACTTTTGTATTTTACAAAAAAAACACAAGGATGCGGTGAAAAAAGTTCGAATTCAGATTAAATTGTCTCTTACTCTCTTTGCCTTGGCGATACGCGCAAGTAACCTCACAAGCGTATGGATATGTGACTTAATTTACAATTGTTCTAAAGATAAGATAATACAGGGTACATCTATAACAAATGACTTACAAACTTGTAGCATGTGTGAGTTGCAGTTGGGTTGGTAGTTGGGCCGCACCATCACCCGGCCTCTTCAACCATGATAACAGGAAATTGATCAGGTTTTCCAGGATGACCACCATCATTGTCGTGAGTTTTTTTATTAATAATCCAAATAAATAATTATTTACAAAACTAACCCACATTTCAAAAATTTTACACAAATAACCTGCCACGTCAGCCTGTCAAGTTCCCAGAATTCGACAGGTTACATGTCGTGTGAAAATAGCTTGTTGAGTGCCCAGAACTCGACAAACATCTACTTGTTATTAACTTGTGCAGTGGCAATAGATCAGTAAAGAGCTCCTAACCCAATTGGCTAAGACGCCCCACTCTCACCTCCCCAATCCGAGTTCAAATCCCGCATTTGTCACAATTAAAACTATTTTTGGTAGTGTGGGATTCGAACTCGGGGAGGTGGAGAGGGGTGTCTTAACCAGTTGGGTTATGAGCTATTTGTTAATCTATTACCACTGTACAAGATAATAACAAGCAAATGCTTGTCGAGCCATAGGCACTCGACAAGCTCTTTCCACACGACATGCAACCTGTCGAGTTCTGAGAACTCGACAGGCTGACGTGGTAGATCATTTGTATAAAATTTTTGAACTGTGAGTTAGTTTTGTAAATAATTATTTTATTTGGGTTATTAATCAAAAAAAACTCTCACTGTCGCTGAAATTAAGATCATTTTGAGGAACAGTACCATCATGTGCTTCCCACTGGTTGTGGGCTTTGTCTTTAAACTTCTTTCCCTGCTCAAGAGGTCCCAAACTCCCAATAGAATATGACTTCCTTGTTGAACTCACATAAAAAAGGAGTTTAAACATTGGTTTTAGCAGAAAACAATAATAAAAACTTGTGGTTGTTAGTGTCAGCGGTTGAAGTACATAACTTTGCTTGATGAATAATTTTTTATTAAACAAAAACAGTAACCAAAATTATCCATTGCAGACTCTACAATATATATATATATATATATATATATATATATAAAGCTGCATTACAGAGAATCTCAAAACAAAAAAAGGGCCATGACATCAATGTTCCAAAACTCGGTGAAGGAAATCAATTAAAGCCAATATGCAGCAACAGAGGTTATATGCTGGAATTAAAGCCAGCATAAGCATTGGGCATTTGGATGGGCATTAAGAATTAAAGCAGCACCAACATCAAAATTTGCATTTTAAATTGTGCACATTTAGACTGATTAACTTGTTGTCCAATTTACCTTCAGTAGTGCACATATGTACCACAACTAAAAAATAACAGAGAAAAATTAAAACGGATAGTACTGAAATTTGGGGTTTGTTGTTGTTCTAACCTTTTTCATTTGGATTTTTCATAACTCTCAGTTCTTGAACTTATTTTCCCGCATTGCCTTTTGTTACTTTAAATATCTGGTGCAAACTACCAATTCGCTGAAAGTGTGCAAACCTTGCCGGTAGGTGTCAAATCAACACCACAATTTCTCTCATTTTATTATTTATTTTAATCTTTTTTTCAACTTTCTATTTCTAATTCTTGTATTGTTAGTTTTTAGAGGAAAATCGGTACATGCCATTAGAAAAATTGGAAATTTAAGAAATGCTACTAAAAACAAATAATTGTTTACATGTCTTTGAAAATAAAAAAACTTTTGAAAATACCTCTAGCAAAGTCAAAGGAGTTGACACGGGTCAAAAAGTCATTTGTACCCTTTTCTTCAAAGGGGATAAAATCACAATCTCTCTCAAGCATTTTATCCAACATCTTGACGACCATGCCGGCCATGCAACATAATATTTGAAAACGAAACAATCGTGCTCACTATGCTTACCATGCACTGGCCATGCAAATCGTGTACCATGGCTTGAGCTTAATATAACGGCCATGTGACCCGTGATAGCAACCCAAGCCACGACCAACGCATTGTGCTCACCGTCGGATACAAGTGTCGATGTTGGAGCATAGTCGTGTGAACTACGGGATGTACCCTCCAATCATGATGCTACCTATTGGCGCTAAAAGAGTGGGTGACATCGAGCGAACGGTGCTTCAACCAGTACGTCGTCGGACATCATGCATATGCATGTCCGGCTGACATTGCCCCTGACGCACCACTCACGGCCCATCCTGGCCACGAATGGTGAGGCACCAAGGTTGGTCGCAGCACATCTCAAACGCACACCTAACATGGTCCAAGCCGCTGCTATGGCGTGAGGTGAGGTGGCCATGTGGATGCTGGATGCCACCAATCAAGCCCTATGTGTTCCGCTATGCACCAAGTAGAAACATGTCGTGAGTCATGACTGCCATGTCATGGGTCACTAACGTGTCACGGTGGGTTGAGGATGCGCGATCGTCGCACAACCCGATGGCTACAATGCTGGTGTATGTTGTGCTTGTCTTGCTTTCATACATCCAGACCTTGTCATACCGACACTCATATGGGTACTTGCCTTTCTTCGAGTCTTTCTCGGTTCTTGGACTTACTAATGGCCTGCTTCTTACATGGTCTATTCTCTATTTAGCTAGACCAAATTGAGGAAAGGGAACATATGATAGGGGTAGTTATGGTATTTTTGAAAAATGTAAGTCAAAAATGACATATACAAAAGTAACTTTGATTCTTAGTGGCATTTAACCAATTAGTTGATTTTTTATGGCATTTTTAGAAATAAAGCATTTTCTAGTGGCATGAAGCCAAATGTTCCTAGTTTTTTTTTATTGCCTTGCATGAATTTTTTGCTTCTTGTTCTTACCCCGATTTTGTTAGCGCAAAACTTCAATATTTTTCTTTTCACTAATTTTCAATATTTTCCACATATTTATTCCTTCACTAATTTTCAATATTTTTCTCTTTAGTCCGTTTACCTGAACCGAACTTCAATATTATTTTCTATACAATACTACTAAGTCTCTTGGACCGAACTGGGTTAGGGTGTTACAATCTCCATTATATTATAAAGTACAGAAGATTCATCTCAAGAAAACGGAGAGCACAATAGCACCTTTGAAACAAGATAATCATATAACCAGTGATGAAAAATAATAACAAAGTAAAACAGAGAATTTGATAAAATATGAATATGCTGTTTCTGTAACACTGCAATGTAGCCAGTAGCCACCACCAAGGTTTAGAAAACTCGTGGGAACCGGCCAAACTGGTGAGGGTCGGGGTACGAAATCCCGACGAGTTTTAACTTTGAGTTATAACTGATTTAGTCCAAATTGTGCTGATTTATTAGCAATTCAGGTCAAGTTAGACTGATTTACACCAAGTCTGGTCGATTCATGACTTCTAAGGAAAATTCCGGGAACTAGACGGTTCCTACCAGGTTTGCAGCAAACCAGCATTATCTGGGCATAACGCCAAATCCCGTAATCTGAACCCTGGTCACCACACTAAAAGCATTATATTGGACTTCATCTGAATGAGTTCATAATGAGCTGCAACATAGGACATGAGTGTATCACATGGCAAAAGAAGAGGTAAACTTGCAGTCAAGTAAAATGCTGAAGTGAGTACAAACTGAAAATGAAGAGATACAGCAAAATCTTGCATAAAAGAATTCAATAAGCACCACTCTACCAAAGTTCAAGAAAATACACACCATGTCACTAATCTCAGCTTCTGCAAAAGTGTTTCCATCTGCAAGCATACTCCATACAACCTTGCTAATTCGCATAGAAATTCGCATGGCACAAGAAGGGGTTTTATTCTTTTCTTTCTCCATGAAGCGTAATTGTGCAGCTTTTTGCAGTGCCTTCCTCAATGCAGAAGACGCAGATTTTCGAGTCTTCTGAAGGTTTACAAGGTCTCTCTTCAGTCCGTCCACCTGATTACAGTACATCCATCAAACTTAACACAGAAAATGTTGAGGAAATATCATGCACTAGCATGAAGGAGGTTTCATTCTTTATGTTCAAAGCTGATATACACTAAGCAAAATTCATTACAATGAAAAATGTAACTGATATTTCAATTTTGATATATTCCTGGCAAGAGTATTGAATACTTGCTTCTAGCAACATGCATTACCTCAGAAAAAATATTCACTTAAATCGAGACTAACAACATGTAAGAATGCCAATCTTATGCTTTTTGTTTGTAAACAAATATTACAATGTTCAAACATTTACCAGTAAAGGTTTTCCACTGTTTATCATCCATAAACAATCATCCTTTTCTGCAGAAATACAGTGATCAGTTTGACTGTCGCCAGCTCCAGTGAAGGACCTAATATCATCGAGTAGTAACTTCCTCTCCCTTTCTCTCTGTTCAAGGTTGATTTTTGCAAGCTCCACGTCTTCTACTCCATCAGGAACCACCTCATCAGCCTCTTCTTCAATATCTTCATCATCAGATGGATATTGAAGACTGTTTTTACGAGGCCTATGCTAAGCAGATTAAAGATGATAAGTTGTCAGACTGCAATTAGTTCTGACTGGTTCTCCCTCAAAAGTTTGTATAAGAACCTTATAATAAGTAGTAGAACAAAGACATCAACCCTCCAAAAAGACATCAAAGATAATAATGCAAAATACTCTGCCCACTCGATATAGGAACCAAAAATGTTTGTGCTGCATACTCGAAATCACAAATCACAACTGATACTGAGTAAATCCCAAGCAACAAAATTTAGACACACCATACGCCATACGGTAATTATGTGCCCATATCCACTAGAATAAAACACTTATTTAATCAATCTTCATGTAATAATCACAGCAATATGGATCCAAAAGTTACACCTACAAGTTGTAACATAAAGATCAATAGTTGAATGTGAACTACACATGCCCTTTAAAATTCAAAAGACATGAGTACATAGCATAGGAATAAGTTGTCGGGAAAATCAATACTTCATGTTATCCAACAACATTTTTTGGTAGACAAAATAAATGAAATTTATGGATGCTCAATTTAGACACAGCTGATGAACACTGGCTCAGATCCAGCGAACCATTTCTGCCTGTCCAAATTCAAGGAAATAGGAAATCAAATGTTCACAAATGTTCACTTGGAAGCAAGCTTTTTCTAACTTACCACTAAAATCTAATTCTGCGTGTTTTAAACAAAACCAGGAAGAACCATACATATGTTTATCATTTTTAAGAGAGAATAGAGACTGTTGGCTAAAACACTTAATAATTACACTCCAAAGAATATCATAGGATCAAATCATCAAATCCCACCATGAACAAACAACCCATTAATCCAATCAACCGTACGTGCACAAACAAAAAGAAGAACTACTACTAGTACTAGTAGAATAGTACTACATGGACATGGAAAGAATGGAGTTTTTTTTTATTATAAATAACCCAAATTAAATAAATAATTACAAAAATAACCCATAGTTGCAAGATTTTACAAAAATAGGCTACCACGTCAGCCTGTCGAGCTCCCAGTACTCAACAAACTGGTTGTCGCGTGCAACTAGCGTGTCGAACTCCCAGGGCACAACAACACCCTTGTCCAGGCCCTCGACCACGACCACAAGGCTTGTCGACTGCCCAGCACTCGACAAGCCACTAACTGACCAAGACCAGGGCTTGTCGAGTGCTGGGCACTCGACAAGCCATCCACCAAAAAGAATTTTAATTGCGGGAGCGGGAGCGGGGATCAAACATGTGCCGATGACGTGGCAGGAGGGGGTTCCCACCAGCTGGACTAGGAGTCTTTAGCTGCTTTAGTACCATTGGACTTTATAATATTGTTTTACTTGTTGTGTATCCAGTACTCGACAAGTTGCTAGTCCCCTTTTCACCTCTTTGGTCCCCTCCTCCCTCAGTTATCTGTCCACACAGACAGCACACACACGCACACACACCTCTCTCTCTTTCTCTCATTTTCAATCTTCAAGTTTAGATCTAGCAAAATCCGTCTGGTAAATTTATTCGGTGTAGAAGAGAAACTTGTAGAGGATTCCGAGCTCTTTGAAAAGATGCACTTTTTTTAAATGCATTTAAGATTCTGTTAATTATATTGCTAATGATGTAATTAGGGTTTATGTTTATGTATATAAAACCACTAGAATATGTATTATCTTTTTAGGATATATGTTTAGGAAATATGTGCATGTGTATGTATATTTGGAAATTAGGTTTTTTTTAAATGTATGTGTGTATGTTTGGAAATGTATGTTTTTTATAAATTAGATTTTTTAAATGTATATGTGTATATTTGTAGAAATTATGACATTAGGTTATTTTTAATTATGTGCAACTATGTTTATAAATTAGGTTTTTGAAATGTATAATGTGTATGTTTTTAGAAATTATGAAATTATATTATTTTTAATTATGTGCAACTATGTTTAGAAATTAGGTTTTTAAAATGCATATATGTATGTTTTTCGAAATTTTGTGCATGTGTGTATGTTTTTAGGAAATATGAAATTAGTTTATTTTTAATTGTGCACATGCATACTCTATGTCTAAGAATTAGGTTTTGTAAATGTATATGTGTATGTATTTAGAAATTATGAAACTATGTTATTTTCAATTACATGCATGCATGTATGCATGCTCTATGTTTAGAAATTAGGTTTTTCAAATGTCTATGTGTATGGTTTTAGAAACTATGTGCATGTGTGTATGGTTTTAGAAAATATAAAATTAGATTATTTTTAATTGTACACATGAATGCTCTATGCTTAAGAATTAAGTTTTGTAAATGTATATGTGTATGTATTTAGAAATTATGAAACTAGGTTATTTTCAATTACATGCATGCATGCATGCTCTATGTTTAGAAATTAGTTTTTCAAATGTATATGTGTATGGTTTTGGAAACTATGTGCATGTGTGTATTGTTTAGAAAATATAAAATTAGGTTATGTTTACTTGTACACATGCATGCTCTATGTTTAAGAATTAGGTTTTGTAAATGTATATGTATATGTATTTAGAAATTATGAAACTAGATTATTTTCAATTACATACATGCATGCATGCTCTATGTTTAGAAATTATGTTTTTCAAATGTATATGTGTATGGTTTTAGAAACTATGTGCATGTGTGCATGTTTTTAGAAAATATAAAATTAGGTTATTTTTAATTGTACACATGCATATTCTATATTTAAGAATTGGGTTATGTAAATGTATATGTGTATGTATTTAGAAATCGTCCATAGAGTTGTCAGACATAATGGTGTCATGTTATTTACACGTGAGACGAATGTGTGTAGGGAATGAAGAATCCGGAAAAAATTTGCATATTTTATGGCGACGGCTTAGTTCGCGAGGGGCAAAGCGGGGTTGATATGAGCCGTTGCTAGTATGTGACCGGCGAGCTGAGCGTACATAACACCTCGTTCCTGGAGCTGAATTTATGGATCCTGAATATGTTTGGGAAACGTCCGCGTGATGAAATGGCTCTAATTGAAGGGCTCATTGTACAGGAGGTAGATAATGAGCTATACTGGATGCTGCGCGAAATTAAAGGGGACAAATCTTGGAGCTCTTATATTCAAAGAGTGGAAGACCCCCATGGCGGACTGCTTGGCCAGTTCGCGATGTATGTGCAGTTCTGCAACGTAGGAGCAGCCGAGCGTGCGGTGGAGGATGAGCCAAGCATCATGTCCGGTCCTACAACATTGAAGGCTAGCGAGTGGTCGGATGTATTCTGCCATACTCGTGTAGATGTGTGTGTGGTATTGGATTGCCTTCCATCAGTGTCCGACGAAGATGATTCGATGGACTCGGAGGCATCCGATGGCTCTGATGACGATAATCCTGGTCCCCCGCAGGAGTGGCTAGATCATTCAGCATACAGTCAGGCTGTGTTGCCAATGGATCAGGGTTCGAGATGGTCTATCGAGCTCGGTGGCATACAAGTAGAGTAGGAGTTTCAGAGAAAGGAAGATCTGAAGAATGTCGTGGCGAGCTGGTCTCTCGTAATTAACCGGCAATACAAGGTTGTCAAGTCAAACCCCAACCTATTTGTCGTAGCCTGTGTAACACCAGGCTGCCCATGGAAGATTCGTGCCATACGGCCGAAGGACAACATCGGTTTTGTGGTGACAAGAATTACCGCACACACATGCCTGCTTACTGAGGCGCTGGACAGACACAGAAACCTGACGTCATCGTACGTCGGTAATATCATCCAGTCGGCCGTGCGAGAGAACATTTCGATAATGCCGAGATAAATAATGAAACAAGTTGCCGATAGGTGTGGGTACACTATACGGTATGCAAAGACCTAGAGAGCAAAATAGAAGGCCATTGAGGGCATGTTCCTCACATTTGACCACCCCTACAATAATGTAATGCAGTTGCTGCGCAACATCGCTCAGACCAACCCAGGCACATTTTTGGATGTCTTCGATCAGCCAGTTGTATGTCGAGACAGTAGCCCCATACAGAACACTCGGGTGCTCCGTCGATTGTTCTGGTCATACCGCCAGTGCATCGAGGCATTTGCTTATTGTCGTCCAGTCATATGCGTGGATGGTACATGCTTGATCGGAAAGTACAAGGGCATACTTCTCATTGCTGTTGCTGCGGATGTTAATGACCAGTTGCTTCCATTGGTGTACGCGATCATCGAGTCTGAGAACTCGGAAAGTTGGTTGTGGTTTCTGGTCAATGTGAAGCGGGCTGTTGTTGGTGATTGAGAGAAGGTCTACATCATATCGGACCGCCACCGAGGGTTGCTCCACGCCATTGAGGTAATGCGCGGGGTTCCAAATGCTTCATATAAATGGGCGGATGTACGTAGCCGTTGGTGCATGCGACACATTGCGGCAAACTTTTTCACACACTTCCGCAGCAAACAGATCATGGATCTATTCAAGCGGCTATGCATGCAAAATCAGCAGAGAAAGTTCCAAGCTGTGTTTGCTACCGATAATGCGCCCGTTAGCAAATTCTCCCAATAGATTCAGGACAAGAACATCGAGAAATGGTCCTTGCTGCACAACGAAGATGGCGCAAGGTTTGGGATAATGACGACCAACCTTTCAGAGGTGTGCAATTATGTGTTGAAGGGAGTGAGGTGTTTGCCGGTGATTACTGTAGTGGAGATGACATGGTATCATACAACCGAGTACTTCAACAACAGAAGTGTTGCCACCAAAACGCTAGTCGATGATCCCATGAGAACCTTGCCCGATGTTGTGCAATCCTACTTGACTGCTTGCGTAGACAAGGCCCAGCGGCACAGGTGACAGTAATAAACAAACTTCACCGAATCATTCAAGTCCGCCTTCGGCAGAAGAACGTGAGCGGCCAACTTAGGCCTGGACGGGTGCACGAGGTCATTCTTCAGGATGTCGCTAAGTGCACATGTAACAAGCCGAGGCTACTACACAAGCCCTGCTCGGATGTCCTTGCTTCATGTGTGGCGCTCGGTGTGAGCCCTGCGCCTTACCTTTCAGAGTACTTCAGTCTTGATAACCTTTCAAAGACGTGGAGTGGCGTGTGGAGAGTTTTTATGACGCTTGGTGACTACAGATCTAGTTATCCCTGCTGGCGAGACTACTTGGATCCCAGATGTAAATCTAAAGCGAACGGGTCCTGGACGACGGAAGACGTACACGCCGAATACACAACGACATGGATGAGTCACAGAGGGGTAGCTCACGAGCTAGGAAATGCTCGATTTGTAGGCAGCCGGACATAGTAGGAAGGATTATTTGAATGCACCCGGACCATCGACCTAGCTATGTTGTGTGTGTTCGACGAAACTTTGTAATAAACTTCGACGAAACTTTGCATTGGATGGTTGTAATCCGTACAGTATTTTATTTCATCCTGTCCTATGGACATCTTAATTTCAATAATGATATGTTATGTTACTTTCATGTTGTGTGCTATCCATGTGTATGTTACTTTCAATAATGGTTCCTGTTGTACGTTATGTTACTTTCAATAATGGTTCCTGTTGTATGTTTTGACAGGCATGGCCGGCGGGGACAGAGATCTTCTAGAGCTGCTAACCAGCATATGTGATCGTGGACATCGTGGCCGCATGTTGTCCAAGGGGCGGGACTTGGAGCCGCTGGTAGTGCGTGCTCCCTTGGAGTACTGGCCTCTCCATGAGGGCTACATTCCCATCCTCCGGGATACAGGTTTATTGCCGTTCGCCCGTATGCTACAGATAGGCCAGCATATCACACTGGACAGGTCATTGATCCCCATATTGGTAGATCGATGGCGTCCAGAGACCCACATTTTCCACTTCCGTTGGGGGAGATGACAATCACGCTGGAGGATGTGAGCATGCTGCTTGGTTTACCTGGCAGTGGACATCCCATCGTCCCCCGGCCAGCGTACCTAGATTGGCGCGCATAGATGCACCTCCGATTCGACATCGGTAACCACGGTGACGAGATTTTGGCATCCAGGCGTGGTGTCCCCCACTGATTTTTGATACGCTACCGTGAGTGCCCCGATGATGCCCCGCCGATGTAGTTCGGCGGCATCTTTTTGCCTACTTGTTGGTGACGTTGTAGTATATCCTGTTCCCTTCGACGCACGATGACACTGTGTACACGTGGTTCATTCCCCTGGTGGAGAGTATCGTCGATGCGGATTCAAGGGTCATGCCACGTTAGAACTGGGCGATGGCAGTGTTGTGTGTGACGTACAGGAGGCTTTGCGAGGCATGTTGCAGAACCGCGACTGGATCATTGCTGTCCGCATGCCATATATTGCTGTAGCTGTGGTCATGGGAGCACTTTCCATTGGTCGGCCGCGTTTAGAGCAGCCCATCCATCCGTACGGTGCGCCAGTGGACTAAGAGGATTGGGTTGATCGACCGACCATGGGAGCCCGTTGGCTGGGAGGTCGGCCGAGATGGTCATCGTCACAGATTCATCACTGTTACGCGGCGTACTTGGGAGAGTTTGATCTCCTCCTGGATGCACGCGTCATATGGAGACCATGGACACCGGAACACATCTCCCATGTTGCACCGCACGGCATTTCCTCGCATTACACTGTAGGCCAGGACTGTTGGCTTACGCGTCGGCACATGGTGTTCTCACATGTAGTGGAGCCGTATTTTCCGGAGAGGGTGATGCGCCAATTCGGGCTACACCAGCAGATATCGCCCCCGGAAAGAAATCGACAATGCCATCTCCCGCGGGAGATTCACGTGTATGCCTGGAACATTTTCTATATCTCGGTTACGTACTGAACATTTGTTTGTTTCCTTGCTTTATGTACATCGCGTCACCTTTTGCAGACAAACACGTAAAGGAAAACACTCCAACAACTGGCAGAGCAAGAATGCCAAATGGGTCGACGAGTGGGAGGACCACACAGCGACGGATGTTGTTGTCGAGGAGCGGCCGTACGACCCTGCAACATACCAGGCCTATCTTCAGTGGTACGTGCCGCGCACCCGCACGCGACTTGCTCGTGTGGCCCCACCTTCGCCGACAGAACTATCACATCAAGACAGTCTTCGATTAGGCCTTGATGTTCAGTTCCCATGCCGGATACATCGCTCGGTATGTTTGTCTTGGTTGGATACTTATGTTGGTCTCTTATCTTATCTATTTTTCCATAGTTCGCATATGAGTTTTGCATGTGCAGGCTGACATAGTGGTGGCCATCGACAGACAGGCGCACTTCCTGTTGTCTGGCCTTTCTTTGGGAGGACAACGGTTCAAGACGGTGGCGTGTGGTGCCTACATTCCATTCGTATAGGAGCACAGCGACTCTTCTTCAACCTAACTTGTGGCCGAAAGACAGATGGATCGGTTCTACACCAGAGAGGGGCCCAGTCACCTAGCCCGATGTCAGCTCGGCCTAGCCTGAGTGGTGCTCGACAGAGCACTTCGTCAGTATGGCCCAGTCATCGCGGCACATCGCCGACCTGGGGAGGTGACATACCAGGTACGTCCGTCGGACCGTCTCGGCTTCGTCGTTCCTCGTCAATGCACACTGCTCGATGCAGAGATTTGTATATTGAGGGCCCATCGAGACATGCTGATTCAGATGACTTCGATGATGAGGACGACATCCGTCAAGACGAGGAGCATGCTAGTAGGGCGTTGGCAGAGCGGCTTGCGGTAGACGAAGATTGGGACCAGGCTCATATTGAGTAGGCGGCCCAGGGACAGGGACACTCAGTTCATTGGGGGTCTACGCAGCTGAGCTGGGGGAGCCCGCCCATGACCACATGTATCAACACGACGATCGTGAGTACTACGCTCTGCAGGGGGGCAAGGCCAATTGGGTAGCACAACAGCGGGACAACAAGGACTGGGTCTGGAGTATGTTAGAGATGCACGATCCTCATGCGCATCAGTACTACCAACCGGATGAGTTAGCGCCGAGCGAGCTCGAAGATCACCCTCCACTGACACAGCCATCTCAGGGTCATGCAGGTACTAAGCGGCATGATCCTTCTACCGCAGCTGGGTGGCGATCACATGTGCCACCTGATCTGTACTCACCATCACCTTTTCAGAGAGATACGCATGGGCATAAGAGGGGTCATCCGAACTCATAGCGAACATGTATTGTCACTTTTATTTTAACGAGTTATATTCAAAATCTAGTAAATGCATTATTTTCTAGATTAAATTATGCTCGATCGTTTTGAGATATGTAACTGCAGTTAATTAATTTGCCCAGTGCCTTTACCACAACCCCTCTCACCCCCCGCGGCCTGGATTCGAATTCTAAGACTATATATATATATATATATATATATAAGAATCTAGTAATTTATTGGATTTATCTTACTCTTAATATACAAATTCTACGACTAAATATTAATAAAAATTAAAAACTCAGAATTAAAATTACCAGATTTCTTTTATATATATATATATATATATTTATACACATATACATATAGATATACATATACATATACATACACATACACATACACATATACATATGTGTATATGTATGTATATGTATATGTATATGTATATCTATATGTGTATGTATATGTATATGTGTATGTGTATGTATATGTATACATATACATACATATACACATATGTATATGTGTATGTGTATGTATATGTGTATGTATATGTGCATGTATATGTATATGTGTATGTGTATGTGTATGTATATGTGTAGTCAAACAATATTAAATAGTCCAGTGCAATTACAGCAGCCATAGCCTCCTAGTTCGGTTGGTTCCCACCCCGTTCCCACATCATTGGCCTGGGTTCGAATCCCAGCTCCCACAATTAAAACCCTTTTTTCCTTCTTGTCTAGCACTACACAACCAATTGCATATTAAACATTGGCCGGGTTCAAGTCCCCGCTCCCGCAATTAAAACGCTTTTTGTTAAAATAGTGGTCGATGACTTGTCGAGTACTGTGGTCGTGTTCGCTGCCCTCAACAAGGGCCTTGTCGAGCTGTGGGTGCTCAATAAGCTAGTCACATATGATAGTGAGCTTGTCGAGCTCCCAGTACTCGACAGGCTGCGGCCCAGTTTTATAAAATCCTGCAAATATGAATTATTTATAAAAAAATCTCAGAAAGAATCAAATCCATCGATCGAAAGGGACCAAATCCAATCCAAATGCCATTGACTCGATCAAACTTGCCAGCAATTCATGGTGATTTGATGTGTACCAGTGGTGGAATATTAATCATACCCACAAGAACCATCTACTAAGTTCGTATCCACCGATCAGTCAGTCGTCCGACAAGAAATGACCCATAACGAAACTTATGATCAGGACATCATTAAAGCAAGTTGAGTGTTTCTCTTTCCATGCAGCACGTATCCTACGTCCCAATATTTGTAAGGCCAGATCTGATGGACATTGGCTCCATAACACACTGTTTTCTTAGAGCAAAATACTCTGATAAATTAGTTTTAGAAGAGACAAAAAAAACAATTCCGTATGAGAGTTATGGGAGAACATATCCTATCTTATTTTAAATTGACTAATAAAATACCTTAAACTAATTTAAAAATGAGTTAAACCGGTGTAAACCAATTAAAAACAGCTTATCTTGACTTAAGAACAGTTTAAAACTAACTCGAAACTCATATAATTAAAAAATTAACTCTCTCAATGATACGTGGATCTCTAATTTTTTAGTTCTTTATATCAGTTTTAAAGACTAAACATAAGTAGATTCATACATGTAAGACAGTGTAGTCTACAAACCACACACATTTAATGCCATGTGGGCAGTGGGTCCTACACATGTCCCCTTATGCTTGCTACGTTCTCAAGCATCTCTCTTTTCTATTACACTTTCTCTCTCCTGATGGGTATCTAAGTAGATAGTCTAATGATTTTTGCTGTGATCTCTCTCTTTTTTGTTCTCGATAGAAGATTATGATTTCACAATCTTATCATATTTTATTAATTAAAGTGATACATGTGCAAAACAAATAAATAAATTGATATAGCAAATCATCATTGTCAAACACGTATATTTCAGCACTGCCGCTCTAACTAATTATACATGATAAATTATAGATTTGATAGAACATATAACAATTTCATATATTTATTGGTATAATTTGCCATTTCATTCACTGATTTATTCTCCATGCAACTTATAATATCATCATAACGAACAAAACAAGATAGCGCACACAAGATTGGAATCTATTTAGAAACAGATAAACTTGATTGTGTGAAATAAATAAATTGATCGATGGTACAAACTATTACGAATAAAGTGACCCGTGGAAAATAGATCAAAGAGATAATCACAAAGCCATAGCCCATATGGAGCACATGTGGGAGTATCTAATAGTCTTATCGATCAGATCAACACAAATAGAATGTTAATCAGAGTTATAAATCACAATATATTGATCTCGACATAATTTACGATTCAATAACAATATCTTATGATCTATAATTATCATTGATAATTCGTTTTGTGTCAATTTGATCTCACAAATCCACTAATTTAAGTAGATTGTCAACTATAGTTATAAATCAAATATTGATCTGAAAAAATAAAATTTTGTCAGTTCAATTTTGTTGCTGAAAAGAATGAGAGATATGACCTGTCGTGGGTCCCGCTCCGACAAGCTCTTGTCACTCATGCTTTGATAGGTTATTTTTTAAGAAAATCACGAAGTGTGGATTAATGTTATAATTATCTTATTAAAATGAGTTATTTACATAAAAAATTCGAGAACAATGTACTAGTACTTGACCAATTATTACTCGAAAGACATAAATCTCGACCACTTGTTTGAGAAGTTGATCTGATAGTTCAGCATGAAATAAACTGTCAAATTTGTTGTGATGTATTAAAGATATTTTTTAATATGGGTTTAGTGGATCCTATCTATTTGTTTTTTAAAACTAGATGACTCGACCGACGTTTCTGGTTCCTACACATCGTATGATTTTTAGCTGCGTGTCATGTATGTCGAAACCTTTTATTTTTCCATCTTGCAATGTTAGAAATGTAAAGAGTGTAATACATAATTTGAGTTTTGTGGTTCCTGGTCGTAGTGTCGAATTTAAAAGTGACTGCATGTGCTTTATAATTTGTGTAATCTCCTCCTCAAAAACACTAGCTCTTTGTATTAACCAATTACACTTAAAAGAAGCCTAATGTGCTCTAACCTTCCCGCTAGTTTTCATATGGAAAAGCATAACATCCTACAAAAAGAAAACAATCAATTTTTTATAAACATTAGTTATCGTATTTTCTGAAAGCTATCTCATTTTAAAACTAAATAGTTGAGATTGAGACATGAAAAAATTATGATTGAGACATGAATAAAAAAAAATAGCACATGTACAATTTTTCACCAAATTACCAATATATGGGCAAAAAGAGAAGTGTGCAATCTACAGTATATATCTATCCATAATTGAGGTTTGGATGGACGCAGAGACAAGAAGCTTCCGGTTGACCCCAGGAGAGGAAATGCATGCACATACTTTCAGAGTTTCGACAAAGTCTGACTTGCATGGGCTCTACCCCCAGGAAAGATGCATGCATATGCTCTCTTCTAGAAATGTCCACACGAGTTGAAAATGCACAAAAGCTTTTGCAAACTTACCCTCATAAAAATGATAACGAACTAGCGATAAAATTGTAATAAGGACCCCCTCTATTATCATCTAAAAAATACTCTTTTACTTAGACCAGAACAAAACACAAAACATAACTAATATTTTGATTGGTGCAATTATGTTCCTCGTCCATTTACTTGCTAATTCTGCATTACTATATTCACTCTCTTATAGGTGGATTCGGTCTACTAACATGTGGTATCTATTTATCATTGGTAATTGTATCAATCCGAATAATTTATGTGCTACAATTTCACGCATAAAGATTTGGAGACGGAAATTGTGTATGAAATTTCTTGCGCGTAGGAAGGCCTTCAAAATTAATGGATTTTATATAGACGGTTTTAGACACGCAAGGTGGGATATATCCGGAGTTATTTACATGAAATTTGATGGCTCTAAAAATATTTCTACATATAGGAAATTTCTTCAATTTTCGTCTTTTGATTATACAAAATGTGATAATAAAATGACTTCTGGTGCGATTTTTTTGCTAAAATAAAGAAATGGATGTAGATTGTGTGGCACAAATACTTGCTTCATTTGTTTAATAACCATTTGAAACATCTGTTTGTCCAGGTGTACTTAAAATAAAGAAAACTTGCAATCAATACATTGTTTAGAGGTTTCTAATCCTCTAGGCAAGGTCATTACATTTATTTATTTATGTGTTAGTATGGATGGGTGCTAAATGAGATAGTAAAAATTTAATAATAATGTTGGTCAGTATTTGATTTGTTGTCAAATATAATGGGATAGACGTGATGCAAACAGTAAAGGTAGGACTGAAATTAATGTGTCAAACTTTAGCAACCAAAAACTTCGCTTTCAATTGACAAAAAAAAATCAACGCACATTAACAAGACAAGAAAGACTAGTCAAATTTTAATTATATTTGAAATGACAATCAAATACTGAAAATATAATCAAAATTTGATAATATAAAATATGAAAACAAACCAAACACACTCTATATTTTTTAGTTTTATGAAAGTTTATTTGCTTTGTCACCAAAGAAAATAATATATTTAGACGGCTATTCTATATATCTTTTAAAAACAGTTTTTTAAAACCTCTTCCTAAATGGTCGAACCCTCGTGAGTTGGTCGATATTTGGAGTGCCCGCGGAACAAGTTGGGGCCCGAATGTCCCATCAAGGTTTCATGCAACATTAAAAACTAGATAGGTGTCCGCGCGTTGCGGCGGATATGAAGAGAATATATCGTATGAACATTTATTGTGATCGTATGTTTATTCATACATTTTGTATTTATATTTGTTCAATTAGAATTCCTAATTTAATGCAAATTATGCTTTGCTAGTTTGTCTTTATAATTCAATCTGTGCGTAAATGAATAATACAGTGTCTATTTGATGAATTAATCATGTTGATGCATTGATTTGTCATTGGTGCATTGATTACTTCTATGTGGTCCAGTGTAACCCGGGCTGGAACACAAACAGGATTCATGGTTCAAGTTTTAGTCGAAAAATTCAACTATTTAATGTTGCAAATTGTTTGACATGACATTCTATGTGTGAATTTTCATTATTTGCACAAAATTGTCTCACTATTGTGTTTTATGTGTTTCAGAGATCAAGCAGACAATATCTAAGGTAATTTAAGCTTCATTTGGCTCTTATCTGATCACACCTAAAAATCGGATAGAAAAAATTGGTCGAGGGAGATACTTGGTCAAAAGGAAAAAATAGGTGGTGATCGAACGCCATTTGAGGTCAACCAGCTACTCACAGGTGGGTGTATTTTTGTCGGGCTGGAATACAAACACGAGCCGCCGTTCAATTTGTGCGTAAATGAAAAATACAGTGGCTATTTGATGAATTAATCATGTTGTGCACCAGTTAGTCATTGGTGCATTGATTGCTAGCACGTAGTCCAATGTAAGCCGGGTTGGAACACAAACAGGACGCGCGGGCCCAGGTTTAGTCGAAAAATTCAATTATTTCATTGTAGGAAATTGTTTGACATGACATTTTATATGTGAATTTTCATGATTTCCACAAAATTATCTCATTATTGTGTTTTATGTGTTTGAGAGATCAAGCAGAGAAAATCTGGAGTAATTTAGACTTCATTTGACCTCTATCTGATTATACCTAAAAATTGGATAGCAAAAATTGGTCGAGTGAGAAGGTTGGTTGAAAGGAAAAAGTAGGCGGTGGTCGAACACGATTTGAGCTCAAGCAACCACTCACACGTGGGTGAATTTTTGTCGACCTGGAATACAAACATGAGCTGCTTTTCAATTTTTACTTGGAAAATTGTATCATTTTATTGTTGGAAATTGTTTGAGACTATATTTTATGTGTGAATTTTCATCATTTTTATAAAATTATTTCACAATTGTGTTATATGTGTTTCATAGATCAAGTATAAAAAATTTGGGTGAATTTGGATTTCATTTGATGCTTATCTGACGACATGTAAAAATTGGACGGAGAAAAGTGGTCGAATGAGAAGCTTGGTCGAAAGCGAAATGCAGGTGGTGGTCGAAGGCAATTTGAGTTCAACTAGCTATCCACAAGTGGTCGATTTTTTGTCAGCATGGAACAGAGAGACGAGTCACCTTCTAATTTTTAGTTCAAAATTGTATTATTTCATGGTTGGTTATTGTTTGACACGATATTTTATGTGTAAATTTTCATCATTTCTGCAAAGTTATTTCACAATTGTGTTGTATGTGTTTCAAAGATTAAGCACATAAAATTTGGGGTAATTTGGAATTTATTTGGTGCTATTTGATATCATATCTATAAATTGGACAGAGAAATTGGTCGAATAAGAAGATTGGTCGAAAGACAAAAGTAGGTGGTGGTCGAATGCGATTCGAACTCGACCAGCCACTCACACGCGGTCGATGTTTTCTCGGGTTGGTACACAAAGTGGAGCTGTGGTCGGATTTTTAGTTGAAAATGTTTATTATTTCATGGTTGCAAATTGTTTGACATGTCATTTCATGTGCATATTTTTATTATTTGTACAAACTTATTTGACACTTGTGTTCTATGTGTTTCAGAGATTTAGCAGACAAAATTTGGGCTAATTTGGAGTTGATTCGACCACTATTTGACCACATGTAAAATTGGAGAAAGAAAATTGGTCGAATGAGTAGCTTGGGCGAAAGGGAAAAGCAGAAGGTGGTCGAATAAGGTTCGAATTCAACCAGCTACTCACACGTGGGCGATTTTTTGTGGGGTGGTATACAAACCTGAGCTGTGGTTCAATTTTTTAGTCGAAAAATTGTATTATTGCATAGTTGGAAATTGCTTGACACGATATTTTATGTGAAAATTTTCATTATTTCTACAAGATTGTTCTACAATTGTGTTCAATGTGTTTTAGAGATGAAGCACACAGAATTTGGGCGAATTTGGAGTTCATTTGATGCTTATCTGATGACATGTAAAAATTGGACAGAGACACATAAAAATTCTACAAAATTTTCGTGCTATAACAATTCTGATGGTTGGAAATTGTTTGAGATTATATTTTATGTGGAAATTTTCATCATTTCTATAAAATTATTTCACAATTGTGTTATATGTGTTTCAGAGATCAAGTATAAAAAATTTGGGTGAATTTGGAGTTCATTTGACGCCTATCTGACGACATGTAAAAATTGGACAGAGAAATGCAAGTGGTGGTCGAAGGCGATTCGAGCTCAACTAGCTATTCACAAGTGGTCGATTTTTTGTCGGCGTGGAGCAGAGGGACGAGTCGCCTTCTAATTTTTAGTTCAAAAAATTGTATTATTTTATGTGGTTATTGTTGGACACGAGATTTTATGTGTGAATTTTCATCATTTCTGCAAAGTTATTTCACAATTGTGTTGTATGTGTTTCAGAGATTAAGCACATAAAATTTGGGGTAATTTGGAATTTATTTGAGGCCTATTTGATCATATCTAAAAATTGGACAGAGAAATTGATCGAATAAGAAGATTGGTCGAAAGGCAAAAGTAGGTGGTGGTCGAATGCGATTCAACCTCGACCAGACACTCACACGGTCGATGTTTTCTCGGGTTGGTACACAAAGTGGAGATGCAGTCGGATTTTTAGTCGAAAATGTTTATTATTTCATGGTTGCAAATTGTTTGACATGACATTTCATGTGCATATTTTTATTATTTGTACAAGCGAAATGGAGCTGGCAGCTAAAGGCGATTCGAGCTCAAGCAGCTTCCCACAACTGGTCGATTTTTTGTTGGGCTGGAACACAAACATGAGGCGCATTCTAATTTTCAATTGAAAAATCGTATTATCTCATGGTTGTTTATTGTTTGACACTATATTTTATGTGTAAATTTTCATTATTTCTACAAAGTTATTCTATAATTGTGTTGTATGTGTTTTAGAGATCAAGCAGACAAAATTTGAGGCAATTTGGAGTTCATTTGACACCTATTTGATGATAACAAAAAATTGGACAAAGAAATTGGTCGAATGAGAACTTTGGTCGAAAGGTAAAAGTAGGTGGTGGTTGAACGCGATTCAAACTCGACCAGCTACTCAGACGTGGTCGATGTTTTGTCGGGTTGGAGCACAAAGTGGAACTGCTGGCGAATTTTTAGTGGAAAAATCTTATTATTTTATGGTTGAAAATTGTTTGACATGACATTTTATGTGTATATTTTCATTATTTGTACAAATTTATTTGATGATTGTGTTCTATGTGTTTCGGAGATCTAGCAGACAAAATTTGGGCTAATTTGGAGTTGATTCGTCCACTATTTGACCACATGTAAAATAGGAGAAAGAAAACTGGTTGAATGAGTAGTTTGTTGGGTGGAACATAGAGTTGAGCCATGGTTCAATTTTTTGCTGAAAAATTGTATTGTTTCATTGTCGGAAATTGTTTGACACGATATTTTATGTGCAAATTTTCATTATTTCTACAAAATTTTCTACAATTGTGGGCTATATGTTTCAGAGATCAAGCACAAAAATTTGGACCAATTTGGAGTTCATTTGACGGACATTCAAGCACATTTAAAAATTGGACAGAGAAAATTGGCCGTATGAGAAGCGTGGTCGAAAGCGAAAAGTGGGTGGTGGTTGAAGGAGATTCAAACACAACCAGTCAGTCACATGTAACACGTGCCGCTGTTCAATCTTTATGTGAAAAATTGTATTATTTGATGGTTGGTAACTGTTTGACACGATATTCTACGTGTAAATTTTAATTATTTTCATAAAATTATTTTACAATTGTGTTCTATATGTTTCAGAGATCAAACACACAAAATTTGGGTCAATTTGGAGTTCATTTTAGGCGTATTTGACGACATCCAAAACTGGACAGATAAAATTCGTCGAATGAGAAGCTTGGTCGAAAGATTGAAGTTGAATTCGACCTCAATCAGATACAGGCACGTGGTCGAATTCGATCTAAAGTTGAATGACAAGATTGGTTGAATGAGAAGATTGTTCAAAAGGGAAAAGTATGTGGTGGTCGAATGCGATTTGAACTTGAGCAGTTAGTGACAGGTGGTTGACGCTTGTCGGGTTGAAACACAAACCAGAGCTGCGGTCGAATTTTTAGTTGAAAAATCCTATTATTTCTTGCTTGGAAAGTGTGTGACAAGAGATTTTATCTGCATATTTTCATTATTTCTACAAATTTATTTGACAATTGTGTTCTATGTGTTTCAGAGATCTAGCAGATAAAATTTGGGCTAATTTGGAGTTGATTCGATGCCTATTTGTCCAGTTGTAAAAATTGGACAAAGAAAACTGGTTGAATGAGGGGCTAAAGGGAAAAGCAGGTGATGGTCGAATGACGATCGCACTCAACCAGCTAGTTATACATGCACGAATTTTTGTCTGGCCGGTACACATATACGAGACGTGGCCCAATTTTAACTGAAAAATTGTATATTTCATAGTTGGTAATTGTTTGACACGTGATTTTATGTGTGAATTTTCATTATTTCTACAAAATTATTCTACAATTGTGTTTTATTTGTTTCAGAGATGAAGCATACAAAATCTGGGGTAATTTGGAGTTCATTTGATGTGTATTTAAGCATATCTAAAAATTGGACAGAGAAGATTGGGCGAATGAGAAGCGTGTTCGAAAGCGAAAAGGAGGCGTGGTCGAATGCGATCCGACGTCGACCAGGTACGCATACGTGGTCGGTTTTTTTTCAGTTTGCAACACAAGCCTTAGTCGCAGTCGAATTTTTAGTTGAAAAATCCTATTATTTCATGGTTGGAAATTATTTGATATGACATTTGATGTGCATATTTTAATTAATTCTACAAATTTATTTGAGAATTGTATTCTATGTGTTTCAGATATCTAGCAGACAAAAATTGGGTTAATTTGGGGTTCATTTGACTCGTATTTGATGCCATGTAAAAATTGGCAAAAGAAAATTGGTTGAATGAGAAGCTTGGTCCAAAGGAAAATGTAGGTCATGGTCGAATGAGGTTGGAAGCCAACCACTTACTGATAGATGGTCGAATGTTACTCGGGCTCGAACACAAACACGATCCGCGGTCGAAGGAGTTAGGTGTCGATGAAAACTTGTACTCGATCACGTGTAGGGCCCTTGCTTATCGTCGAGGTGGTCGATGGTTGAGACATTGATGAAGTTGTAGAAGCAGAATTGGTGGCTGTCTTGGCGGAATGTGATGGCCCGCACTTGGGTGAATCAGAAGTGTGCGAGGGGCAGCTCGGATAGGCGGCGCGCTTTGGGAGATCTGGAAGCGAGGAGTTCTGGGGCTAGGGTTCGGTGGTGGCTATGGGGTGGTGGTGGGAACTGTGTGGAGGCACTAGGAACTCGGTGGCGCGGCGGGGTGGATGCGGCGAGGTGGCTGACGAGGGGGCCGCGGTGGATCTCGCGAGATTTGGGCGGGACCAGTTGTGGCGGCGATGGTTTTGGGCAGGGATTCGAGGGGATTTGGTCCTATCATGGCTGCGTGGTGTAGAATGGCGGCGGTGAGCTGTTGCGGGCCGTGGCTGCGAGTAGCAAATGTGGAAATAAGAAGATTTGAATCTGTTCAACTGGTTGAAGCAGTTGTGGTCAACACGCTGATCGTAGAAGAGCTAGTGGGGTGTTGTTAAAGGCAGTAGTGGTTGAGGGAGTCGTGGCGCTGGAGCAGGTCGATGGTCGGAATGGCTATGGGGTCATTGAAGAATAATTTTTTGGGAGGAGTATTGTGCCAAAGTCTTGTAGAAGTCAAAACAAACTCTGCAGGGATCTTTCACATAGTCAATCATGGAAGCCAGGCAACCTTTTGTGCAAATCTAGTAGTAAAGTTTAGTGCCATACACTATTTTATGTTCTAGAATGGCACAGGTTTGTTGTTTGCCCCAATTCAAGTGTTGGATAGCTTGTTCTATGGATATAATCATATGCTGTTTCACAGAATGAACATGTAGTATATTTGTGATTTTGTCATAGAGAGGTAGAATCTCAATTAACCACTAACCATATGCTAAACAAATTAGATAATCATGTAAAATTTCCCTGTTATTTTTGCACAGTTGTTATTATATCAAATCACTAAAGAATTAGGGGAATTTTTTTTATTATTTTGCAAATGATGTACAGAAAGGCTTCTGTTATGAATAGTATAAAAGCAAATCAGAACCAGGTACGTGTGCACATTTGTTTCTCTACTTTTAGCGATGTTGTAAGTGTTGTTTTATAACTCTATTACGTCTGAGATAGCTAGGTCTGATCCATCTCAAGTGATGGCATTGGATTTATGGCAGTTGTCTGTACAACACATGAAGGTTATTAAAAATCGGTATACTGGATCGCCTAGTATGGCAAAATAAAACATCTATTTTTTATTTTATCAGGAATATTTGTTGGTGTTGCGAGAGAAGTAGAAATTTTAGTCTGCGCAGAATGTAACAGAGGTAACTGCTAGTTGGTTATTGTTGTGGTGTTAAAATGATTTGTAGTTTTGGCGGGAAATATGTTCAGTTTAGCGAAACGGAAACAGTTAGTAGCAAAACATAGTAATATCATGTACACAGTATTGTATATGCAGCAAAAGCACAATGTTAGAGTGATCAGGATATCATAGGATATCATAGATTGAAGCATATTTGTATTTAGAAGAACTGGCTTCATTATTGAGATCCAGGCGACGCAAAAAGTTGTCAAACGTTGGTTGTTAGGAGTAGCAGTCTTTTGTCGATGACAGTTGAAGAGCGGTAGGCATTATCAGTTCAAAAGACAGCTACTTCATAAACATGGTGAATGAGTAAGTTAGTGCAGGTCTGGTATAAAAGGAGAAGTAATATGTGTTTTTTGTGAGGAAATTACCTTAGAAGTGTGTGTCATGTGTCATGAGTGGGACTCTCATGATGTGAAGAAGTGTGAGATCCTGAGTCTACAACATTGCAGTAATAAAATATTGTTGTTCTATTTTTTTGTGGCAGTTATAAGGGGCATAGGAAGAATAGAGGGACAAGGTTGCATAGGCAAAACAAAAGGAGAAGGTCCCTTTTTTTTTACGTTTAGCATCTTGTTTAGGGAAAAGGATTCTTCTGGTTGGGTTTGCAATGTTGTACAGAAGCATTTGTGAAGGTAAATGAGTATAAATAGTCATAGAGAATATGGGAGGGGAGTTCAGTTTAATACCCTGGTGTAGTATTTTTTGGGTGGAAAAATGTCGTGTGTGATGGATGAACTGTCATGTGAACTGCATCGAAGAGAGGTGCTGACGAAGTTGAGTAAGATAATGGTGGGTGCGACAATTGGATCACACTTGGAGTCAAAGTGATGCAAACAATTGGGTTAATCAATAAATAAATATTGCAAATAATTCAATAATGAATGTGTCAAATGAAATTGTATATCCTTTGGGGTGTCTGTAGACAAGTGGGAGAGGCACATCTGGAGATGCATCAGTTGTGTGAGTGGTAATGGTGGTGTGATGTGCTGTTTGAGATATGATGTCATCTGTCTGTGTGGACTGCATTGCTGGATGTTTTCTATCAGTTGTCACAGCGGGTGCTGTGAGTAATAGTGGAGCCTGAGTTTGTGGAATAGGTGGTACTTTTCTGATGACATATCTGATGGAGTACTCCATATTCTGTTTTTCATTCATTCCTATGTGAAAGACCGTTGGTGCGGTCGTCAATTGTGACAAAAGTGGAGGCAAATGGAGTGGATCGATCTTCATGCCTTGTGATGCCTCAGCAGCTGTACGACCCACAAGTTGCTCAGCTATGTGAGGGAAAGCAAGAGATTTAGAGAAGCGGTTTCATTAGTGAGAATCAGTGGAAGTTTGTACCTGTAGTATGATACATCAGAGATATGAGATACAGCTATAAAATGAATGATGAATTAATACTGAGTAAAGCGAAATATAATACTGACGCAGCAACTGGTTTTCCTGGTCTATGACAGACTAAACATTGCGGGATAGATGGTACTGTGTAGTAGGCAACTCTGCAGCTATAGCTTGCTGAATACCACCAAGCAACTCCGGGAATAAGTTACGACACAGATGCGATGCAGTTATATCTGATTCCTCCCTTTATTTATTTGAAGCATATTAGAATAGATAATGGTGGTGCAGTGTTTTTTGCATTATGTATAATTGGTATTTGAAGTGTAATGGGGAAAAATTTGTTATGGGATAAAGGAGATATACCCGAAAATCTAACAAAGACATTCCACTAATCTCAGCAAGTGTGTGCATCTTGGGGATGACAGCCAATGCATCCTGTTGCAGCTGTTGTGGTAATTGAAGTTGCAGGATGGGTCTTTCCCATTGATACCTTGTTAGCCAAAGAAGTTAGCAAATTGTATTAGTAGATTTCATAAAAGTGAGAAGATATTCTGTGTAGGAATAAATTGATGTAGAGACAAATAATAAATAGCATATATGAAGAGAACTGTGAAGTAGAAAACCTTGAACGGAATTCGTTGACTTCAGGAATATCAAGATCAATGTATATTTGGGTAGCTGATGTTGACAATGCTTTCAATTGACCTAAACAGGTTGTGAAGGGAAAATATAATTGTGATGTTTAACAGAAAGCTACAATGGTTAAGTAGTAGTAAGGAAGAAGAAAAGAGAACCCATGTATCATCGGATGCGAAGACGCGCGAGTATTGCAACAACAATATGGGTATGACTCTTTGTGATAACCGATTGTTCATCGAACTGTTCTCCATGTTCCTCCCATTCAATGATCCTCTGTGATTGTTCATTACAAGTAATAAAAAGAAATAGTAGTTGGTTGCGAACATATGTTATAGGAACTGGTCATTGAACTGAAGAGGGAAAAAATATTATATGTGAATAATACAAACTTTTCATCTCATATGTCGATCTGCCTGTGTTTCTTGTTCAATGAACCAACATAATCGTGAGGACCAACATAGCTTATGACACCTAACAAATCTGCGATATGAGAAGTGTAAAATAGATGTCTAGGAATGCAGCCATAATGAGCAGAATAAACGGTACACAAAACAAATACCTAAAAGAGGATTTGTAGGCGAATCGTAAGTTGAGATGTTGTCGAAGCTAGAAAAACAAAAACTATGGTGTAATATATTTGCTCCTCTGGACTATAGCTGATGCACTTTTGTTGCAGCATTGAACTGAAGCATATATTTTGCACATAGGTAGATGTATGATTTTATAGACACATTAACAACATCAGCATCTGTTATCATGTACACAACTCCGCGAGTCAGTTGTGCACGAAATTGTGCAGTACATCTTTTAAGGATTGTTATCTGTATCTTGGTGCCCTACAACAAAGAGCAGAATCATAAAAAGTATCTTCAGGAATTATCACGAATATAAGTAACAATGAATAAACAGTTAAAGAAACAAAAAGATATATATGTCTTCATCAAGAAGGAGACCATCAATGCTGATAAGCGGATCAACAATTGTAGATCTAAGATTTTTTGCTTCCCAAAGCAAGATAAGCTTGCCATATACTTTGGAACCTTGCTGGCCAACGAACAAATCTTTCAACTTTGAAATTGTAGCCATTAGTAGCTGTTGAAGAGCACAGTATAATGTAGCTAATCAGATAATAGATATGTATCAATAACATGAAGAATATAATTTGTTACGGTGTTCTACACTGTTCTATGTCGCTTGCATACTATCGAAATGGGGTGTGATTTGAGAAAGATCACATGTATAGATGATAAGCGAAACAAATTCTGGCATGACTAAATGTTGTTTCATTAAGTGATGTATATCTGCAATGGTAGCTATTTTTTAAGTAAGTATGCTATTACAAATCTGAAATCCATAGGGTTGCTGTGTCATGCAGTTATGCAAAATGAGATGAAAAATTGTACGAACTCATAGCACGGTAGCAAAAAACAATAGACATCTATGTAAATCTAGGCCATTACTATGCAGATGCATGATTCAAAATATGTATGATGCAGCCTATGATTATATTCTTAATTAGTATCATATATCATATGAACTAGATGGGACAAAACAAGAAGTTAAAAAGTGATATATTATACGGTCTAAAACTAAAAATGCTCCTTATTTTGTAATGGCATTTAATCTAGGAAAAATGAACGTCTACAATGAGGGTAAGCAAGGTATTTTTTTTTAGAATAGTGTAATCAAGCAATGAAAGATATAAATATAAGTGTCATCTATTTGATAGTATTCAATTGGGTACATTTTCATTTCATAGACAACAGGCAACAAATCATAGTGTAATTAATAAAATACGTAATTTATTTTATGCAAAGGCAGAACAAAGTTTCTTTTTGCATATATCAGAGTATTTTTAACAATTCTAAGGGTTGCGTCCTAGGTAACATAAAACAGTGTTAAATTGTTTGATAGAAGGTAATTTTAAAAAGCATAGCAGAAATTGTTGTTTTCAAACAAAGAATGTTGCAGGTGTTTGGGTCATTGGTTGAGGCAATTAAGAAACAAAAAACAGCATAGTATGAATGGATGTTGTAAGCATAGCAGCAACCAAGTAGAATAAGAAGTCTGATGTTGAGGAGAACCTGAAATACAATATATATCAGTGGGTGCTATAGTATGGCCGAACCAATACGACGAAAAATTTCTGTGTAGACAACATTGTGGATGCAATCAGCATATTCAGCTGCAACATTTTCAATCAATATCCTCAGGCCTTTAGGTGATGTAACGCATGATAAGGCAACATAAAATTGACCATGGCAAAACACAGGTGAAGGCAAATAAACACCAACTCGGTGTAGTGTTTGGCCCTGACTTTTATTAATTGTCATAGCATATGAAACACGAACTGGAAACTGGCGACGCCTTAGCTTGAATGGCCATTTTGAATCTGCAGATGTAGTTATTATTGGAATGTAAGTTGTGGTGCCTTTTGCTTTTCCTGTGATTATGTTTCCTTCAATGACACGGTGTATCAGTTGTGTGATTATCAATCTGGTCCCATTACAAAGGCCATGTGAGGGGTCCAAGTTTTGAAGTAACATTATGGGCATACCTATCTTAAGATGTAGGCAGTGCTCTGGTAAACCATTGAGCGATATTGTATTCAAGAATTCTTAAGGATATAATGATTCAATTTTTGAATAGTTGGTAGTTGCACCATCAACAAAATCGCAGCTATAGTATGACATTTATTCTGTAGATAGATGTGCAATCATCTGACCATTAATGGTGATAACGATCTCATTTGTTGGTGCCAAAATGGCTCGGTCACATAGGTAGGACGCTGCATTATATGAATCAAGGAAAGAATCATAGACAAAAGAGATTAAGCCTTCAAGATCTCTGTTTGGTGGCGGTAACAGAATGTATTCAGGAATTCGAATCCATGGATCATCAGTAATGTTTTGTGCACAAACATAAGGTACAACACCTTCACCAACAACAAGCAACCATTGGGAGAAATGGTTTAGTTCGTCTCTGTCTATTGCGAATAGATGCGCTGATTTGAGCCTCATGTTTTCAATCAACTCGAGAAGAGAACAATGATGCCATAAATATGAGCAAACTATGGATGTAGCAACTATTTGAGCTCTTGTGCCTCTGTGTATAACTGGAAGTGTCTGATGAAAATCGCACCTAATACCACAGTTATACCACCAAACTGTCGCCGACGAGAATCTGGGTACACATCAGATAGCACATCTTTGAGCATTCTATCTAATGCTTCAAATGAGTAGCGATGAGTCATAGGATCTTCATCCCAGATTATGAGAGATGTTTGTTGTATCAATTCTGCCAATTGTGTGTTCTTTTTGATAGCACACATTGAATGTGCATGTATATCAATTGGTATCTTGAATTACGATTGTGAAGTTCGACCACCAGGCAGAAGGAGCGCAGCGATACCTGATGACGCCACTGCTAAAGCAATCTTACCTTGTGATCTAATAGTATTCAGCAATATGGTCCACAAGACAGTTTTGCCAGTGCCGCCATGGCCAGACACAAAGAAGGTATGACCAAATTGAGCATCGACAGACGCAATAACAGCATCATAAATCTGTTTCTGTCAAGTATTAAGATTGGAAGAGTTAATTGCTGATTGCGCATGATTTTCATGCATTGCAAAGGCTAGTTCATCAATGATGAGGTTATTATCTGCAGAAGGAGCTTGTTCATCGGGGAGTGGAAGGTGAAAGTGCGAGAGAGAATACCCAGAACGTTTGAGTAATTTCTCTACTTCAATCAGCAGGCTGTTTGTGCTATGATTGTGTACGAAGTCATCCGTGAGATTGCTGTTTGTTTGCCTCATTTGATACGCCATATCTTCAGACATGATGGATGCATATTGTTTGAAAAGTTTTACTGGATCAGAGACTTCACAAAAAAGCAGCAGTATGACATAAAGTTGGCGGAGTTGATAAGGAAGACCCCAATGGGAAGCATCAGTGAGTGCATGGCACCACTCTCGATCATCGCCCAGAAGGCCTAGGGCTTCGCATGCACTTCTATATGTCGGATGTTCATGTTCCTGAATAGTGCGTATGCCATGAAATGATGTAGCACCCTTAGTAATATGAAGCAGCATGCGCAGGTAATATAGCTCACCTTGATTTGGGGCAACATGGGCAAGACGGCCAATCTTTTTAGATGCCTTTCAAGGAGCCCAGGATTTGCTATCTGTATGCCATGTCCAATATTGGGGGAACTCAACATATGTTGCGTGACGCGCTGTTGGGTATTGACGATTCGCATCAAACCATGCAGTCAACTTTGTGATAGCATTGGCAGGATTGTCAAGTAACTGCTCAAGGTCATCATCCTCTGTAAAAAAATGCTATTCAAAAAAGGAAGATGAATCGGGAGGCATTCGACAGAAGGATCCGTATAATGTATATCATATTGGAGCAAGCGCCAAGCTGCTTCACTGGGAGTAACACAACGATAGTTTAAATAATTTGTGATCTCATTAATACGTTGTGTGCTCTGGGTAGAAGCAGTTTGACGAAATCCTATTTTAGCAGAGTCAAAGCCTTTTGCGATATATTTAAAGAGGTATTTATGCATGCCATCATGGTTAACCCGCTCTACATTTATACGAGCCTAATATTTGACAAGAAGCTCAACATTATGCAACACAAAAAATCGGTTATCGAGATGAATCCCATTAACCAAAACACTGACGCCATTATCTAGATGAGCATATTGTGCATGACCATTTGGTAATAGTATGGTTTGGACACAAAAAGCTTTAGGATAAGATTTGGAGGACTTGCCTTGAGACATGCAAGGTGACTGTGGGTTTGCAAATCCGCATGGTCCATACATCATGAAAGTGGTAACAGCCTTATATCCAACAGCGTCAAGAATAGGATCTGGTAGTTGGGCAAAGATCATCGAATCAATTTGCACATCAGTTAATTCAGATGTTTTTTTTAAGCCATATGATAATGTACACATGTGGGAGGCCACGCTTCTGAAACTCAACAGTATAAACCACTACAAAACATGGGAATAAAACAAAATAAGCAAATTTATCAAGAAGGCGATGGGGCTCAGTACCGTCATAAGAAACAATGGGTGCGAATCAGCAATAAAAAGAATAAGTATAGGAAAATGACCTGCATTTATAGGTCCAAACAAGTGTTTTATTTTAATATCATCGATGAGCATGTTGAGCTTCATCTTGAAACTCTATCAGTGAGGTCTGCTCTATCAGATGAATGTTGGTGCAGTATATGGTGTAAAGCATCCGCAATCTCTTTCCATGATGCATTGCACGTAAATGTTACAAATAAATTGGGGCACCCATATTTTCCGCAAACAGCAACACAATCTTGATAGTTTTGGTATAGATAGTGAGGACCACCAGTGAATGATGCTAGAAGAATGATACGTTGACCAGTGGATGAAGCAGAAGTAACGCCTCTAGTAACTGAATCAATCAAGGACTTGTATGAGCTTGCTCTGTATTTGTCTTGGAAAGCCTTATTTCTATAATAACTCAGGCGGGCCTTTTCAACCCAACAATAACTATCGACGATATAAGCTTGTGTCAATGCTCTACAATGTGGAGGCGTATTGAAATCAAAAATTCTGTCATGCAATCTATAGGCATAGTATTCTGCCATTGTTACAGACTTTCTCTCTATTGAAGCAGAACGATGGGAAGGTCGATATTTAAGCTATTGGTGGTAGCCATCTTCGCCATACGGGAACAAAATGGGGTACTGCATAGCCATAAATTTACAATGGGCTTCACTAATACGTTGTAGTGTCAATGCTCGGTCTTCAATAATGATGTCTCTGCCAGCATCTGTGACATCTGCATCATTTATGAGCAAAACAACCACCTCAGATGCAATAGGAGCATTGTATACATCACCATGCGCATTTGGCTTCACAAATATTCTAATAGAATAGTGATCAGATGATGCTGCAGGGAATTTATCACGTGCTGTCCTAAATAATTTGACAATGGGGTTGTGCACATTCAGCATGTGAATAAGTAGGTGAACTAATTGTTCATTGGGTCGAAACCGGTTATCTCCAAATGAAGAAGCAATGCCTATTCTGTTAGCAACCTCATGTTCGGTATCAAAGATGTAAAGCTGCACATATATCGGTGCAGCACCTTCTGTAGGCAAAAGAGAACCAATGCGATAACATATCTGGCCACTAACTTTAAACACATAAGGACCACACCCATCATTGACCGAAGTCAAAATATTGGCACCTATAGATGTCATGGCAAACATAGAATTGTATTGTCTGATATTCTTGAAGAAGTGAGAAGACAGGGAACCATTGTTACAAGTGAGTAAATCCAGGAGAGGCTGGGGAGGCAATTGGTAGGAAGGGAAACGAATGCTGCCGCCTCTACAACCTAAAGAATACCGAGGAGAAAATGTATGGCGCTCTCTTCTAACCCGCTCTTTATACCAAAATATAACAGCACAATGCTCACAAGTATGAACAGGACCACCAAGATATATAGGTGCAAAAATCGTACCTAAAAGGAGGCAACGATTTAGCAAGAAGAGAAAGCAGGAATGTGAGTTAGACACGGGCGGCAATAACCATGCCAGTAATGGACTGTGGCGGCAAATAAAACAAGTAAAATATGAATAAGCAGCAAAACTTACGGGAATGGATATTAGGCGCAGAGGAAGTAGGATGCACTGGGAAAAATGCAGTGAAGAGAAGAATCAGTAAGCAAGTGATAGAGAAAAGAGTGCGACATCGCAGCTCGATGCAGCGGGATGAAAGAAATTGTATGCCGCACCATCCTGAGTGGCGGGGGGAGATGCAGGGGCAACAGGCAATGAGGACGACGCAGAAGCATCATCAGACGAAGCTAAATGATTGGTATCAAGTGCTGAATTATAAAGGGAGAAAATATTATGACGTGAAATAGGACAAAAGGCCTATATCTAAGCCTATACTAAGTAGCAATAGACGAGCACAACAGAAGAAATAGGAAACAGTCTCTAAAAACCTGATTGTCGATGCTGGCGTAATGCGAGCCTATGCCAATGGCGCGCATGCGCAGCCAACAGTCGATCAGGACGCGGAAACTAGGCGGGCGAGGAATGCAAATGCGCCGAACGGCGCATGCGGATACCGTCGCGCAACCGCTGTTCAGTACATAGTACAAGCGATCTATGTGACCATAATATCCTGATGATAGAACCAGTAATATTGGTCAAATGTAATTTGGAAGCATTAGGTTGATGAAACAGGTAGAACATCAATCAAATAATATGAGTTTTCCACAAGTTCGAAGGGGAGAAATATACAGGAATGCGGAGCATTGGACAAGGAATCTAATATGGGCACCCTATGCACTTTATATATAGATTCAACTGTGTTGTTCATACAAGGTAATGAATCACGAATATAAAGGAAAAGAAATAAAACCAAACTCTGTTATTTGTAACTAAAATACATTATTAGGCACATACTTTGTATGCACCAAGATCAACACACACTCACAATATTAGAACATGGAAGATATCTCTCCAAAAACAAAACAACACACTAATTCACTAATTCTAGAAGTAAAACAAAAAATGAAACAATGTAATAGGGCAGTGTTTAATCTATCAATGAATTCAAATTGGGAAACAATAATTCATAATAAATAAATTGAATCTATACTGGGAAATGCAGGGAGATAATTTTAATTGCACTAATAGTATGGCACTAAGTGCGAAACAATAATCCATAACAAATAAATCGAGTATTTTAATCGCACTAATGGTATCGTAAGCAAGATATGTTATCTATTTGGAAATAGCTAACCGTACACATGAATTCAGATCTATAACTAAAACAAAATATGAAACAACATAATAGACTTTGTATATGGTCTATCAATGAAGTTAAATTGGGAAAGAATAATCCATAATAAATAAATCAGATCTATACCATGGAAAATAAGGGAATAATTTTATATACTGTCTATCTATGAATAATCAGTTGTACCCATGAATACCCAGATCTGTACCGATTCACATACTGTTTATCTTTCCAGAATTTTGAGATGCACTCAACATCTAATAATAGCAGGTGTATGCTGCCAATATCTGAGGCACAATTGGTTCTCCATGCTGACAAATTTGATTCAATCTGTTTAATGCTCATGACTACCACAGGCAACTTCTATTCTAAAGAGAACAATCAATTTACACTTTGGTGCATGGGCATAAATCAACTGCAAATTATTTAAGATGCGACATAGATCAATGAACAATCTATTCTGCAGTTGGGAGAAGGCGCAAGGCACACCTAAGGCATAAAATTGTCATGGCGACACTTTTGAATGCAAAATATTAATTAAGTACATATATTTGTTGGCAATAAAAACCTAATGCTATCTGCACCACAAACCCAACCGTATGAAAGAGAGACAACTCAACCTAATTGGACGGGGTGTGCACAATTTTCAAGAGGGGAAACAGACACAGGCACACAATACTGCACAAAGAGGGTAACGTCTGCATGCAAGCAATCCACGACCACAGGCAGCTAACAGGCATGAGGTCGAAGACACGAGGTCGACACGGCAAAGCTAGTCGATAGTGTTGCATCTAAGCCTTCATGCCTAACCCTAATTTTGATGATTAATGAAAACTAAGTGTTTCAGATTGACTGTGCTTTGAGATTGTTTGATACATAGCTCCGTTGGAAAGATATGCGAGATGAACAAGACGAACCCAACGCTAAAGAAATAAAAGCACAAGTCGCAAGGAATAAAGTTGAGACGCAATTCGCAAAAACGCAAAAGACCTAAGGTAATATTGTTTTTATTTTTACTGATCTCGATGTTTGGAGTTGATCGGTTTAGGAAAATTGTTTTTAGTTTTAACCGTACTATAAAGAGGGGTTGCAAAAGTCCTCTCAACATTTCCATCATGAACCGAGAAACTTATGTCATTGCATTGCATTCGTTTTGTTGGATTTGATTTGAATTTGATTTTGAAGGATTTGGATTTTTAGTTGAGTTTTTGACAACAGAAGAGTTTTTCAAATATCTAGAAATATCTAGGAAGATCTGATTTTTTATTCTGTTGAAGAAAATGTAGCGCTTAAAATTATCTTTCAAACGAGCTATTAAATATCTCTTTTGGATTTCTGGATTTAAAGTTAGCTGTTTTTGTTCAGGTTGACTGTCAGTTTGCTGAACTGACTGTCAGTTTGAATGTCAGTTTGTGTTAACTGACAATTGTCCAGAGAGTGTGTTTTTCGGGCCAAAACTTTTTGTACTAAACTGACTATCAGTTTGCCCATACTGACTATCAGTTGGGGTTTCGACCACAGTTGTTTTTATCTGAGTTTTCTTTTAAACTGGTCGATGTTTTTGGTCGAACTGACTGTCAGTTTGCCTAACTGACTGTCAGTTTGGGGTTTCAAGTTTCCATATACGACCACAAACGGCTAGCTATTTTTTATCCGTAAATTTTGTCAGCCGTTGTGTACGTAACTGACTGTCAGTTAGGTGAACTGACTGTCAGTTTGTGTTGCTGATTTTCAGTCCTAGCTCCAACGGTTCTTTTGATCCTTGAGGCTATAAATAGGGACTTTGGGCATGTGTTTTACACAACAAGTAGCCTGGCATTCTTATACACTCTTGAGTTTTAGTTTTCTACACAAAATCTTGATCTATTGATCAAGTCGAGTGTTTTCTGATCCACCGAGCATTCAGTTCATTGCATTTGCATATTCGTAGTTTCTCGGTGCATGTTTGGAGGTCTAGAGAAGACCTTGCTGCCTATTACTCTTGGTGAGCGCCCTCACCTAGACGGTTTGGTGGTGTGGCCGTTGACCTCTCCAGTTTGGAGATTGTTGGAGAGACTCGGCAAGGTTGTACAAGGCATCGGTGCTCGCCTTTCCAGAGTGGACAAGGAGCAACCAATAGTGGATAATATCCTTCGTGGGTATTGAAGCAAAACTCAATTGACTTGAGTGCTTCAACGAGGATTAGTGGAGACTGAGCGAGTCTCTGATACCTCGGTAAAAATCAATTGTGTTTGTCTTCTCCTCTGTATTGTTTAATTGTTATTTGATCTTTTGCATTATTTGCTTTTATTTAAAAAGTTTTAAAGCCTCCTATTCACCCCCCTCTAGTCGGCATCCTTGATCCTACAGATAGAGCCAGCCATCAAAGGGTGGGCACGGCCTCAGATAAATGTGGTCGAGGCATTCACCGAAGGGAACTGGTCGAATGCGAGCAGACCCGGTCGTAGATAGGCCATATACAAATTAAATAATTTGGTCTATATGGGTGCCCTAGTCGAAGTCGTACACCAGGAGCGTGCTGGCTGCATGGGACTGGTTGAACGCGAGCATAATCGATCGAAGGTAGGCCATATATATATATATATATATATATATATAATGCAAACAATATTTTAGGAATTCAAAAGAAATTGACCCATATAGTGTAGCAGGCAGTTATATGGCCATCGAGGTTGTGAGAATAATAGATTTAGTGGTTTATATCATAATTGTAGAGGTGTATGTGAAATTTTATTCAATCACATAGTATTTCATATCAAAGAAAAGTATAATAGAGCTATAAGGAAACTTTTTTCACAGTCAGCTGTTCGGTGAGTTGAAGAAACAACCACAGGTGGCCAACACAATCAATTGGAGGAAGCAAACAGCACACAACAAGCATAACATAAATCGGAAAGGAACATAAATATAAATGTAACATAAATAACAACACAAAATCAATTAATAAATGTGAAACAAAAAAAATAATCTATCCGCAGCAGAGACCAACACTAATAAAAAGCAAACACACCTGTAACACAAAAGCAACAAAACAGGTTGTGGTGCGGCGACCGCCACGTCGAAATCTACAAAACAAACAAATAAACCCAATGAAAAATGAGAAGACCAAATCGAGCAACAGGGAGCGAAAAACAAAAAACAAAACAGTGAAAATGAAGTACAAATAAGGCAAACAGCGCCGATGCTCATGCGGACGCACCGGACAAGCACCAACGGAAGAACTCACCAGAGAACGACATGGAGCACACGGCAACAAAACGCGAAACGAACCACCCACGAATGAACACCGGAGCAAAGAGAGCAAAACCCATAACACAGCGATGACGAAGGCAACTGAAACATGGCAGCAACATAGGTGACAAAATCAAAGGAAAATGCCTCGGGATCCGAACGGAACGCAGCTACGCAAGAAAATCGAAACCACAAAAGAAAAGCATCCAACGACGGCAAGAAACATGAAAACGCGGGCCAATGAGAGCACAGGAATGTGGAGCTCACCTACCAACACACACAGAGCAATCCCAGCCGCCAAACCAAGCAATTGAATGAACCACAAAAAATGGACACGCGGTCGATGAAGCAACAGCAGGCGGCGGAGGAAAACGCCTCGGGATCCGAATGGAATGCAATTACGTTAGAAAATCGGAACCGCAAAAGAAAATGATCCAACGGCGGCAAGAAACACGAAGACGCGGGCCAACGAGAGCGCAGGAACATGGAGCTCACCTACCAACACACACGGAGCAATCCCAGCCGCCAAACCAAGCAATCAAACGAACCACAAAAAACAGACACACGGCCGATGGGGCAACAGCGGGCGGCGAAGGCAAGGACGCACACACACGAAACCATCCGAATGGGTAAACGGAGCGATCGAACAGACGGGAAAAAACGACGATGTGGCCAAAGCAAGACACAAATGGGATGAACAGGATCAACATAGTGGGGATCAATTTTATAGGTATTATAGATTAGTGCTCTCATATATGGTAGTTGAAAGAATAGCCACCTTAGCAGCCAAACTAAGCATGCCAATTATTTTAACTCAACCCACCCATTTTAATAAGAAATCATGGATGGATTAACTGTTGCTAATGGTACAACTTGTGAGAGAACTTCTCCGACTTTCCCTAAGGAAATAAAGCAGAAAGCATCAACATTTCTTCCCACAGAAGTCACTGCAAAATTCGTCCTTCCCATAATCAAATAAGTTTATTTACGATGTTTTCCTATCTCTATCCAATATGTTATACGGATGGCCATAAATTATCTTCAAAAACTGTCTCCAACAGATTTGATTCTTGTTTGACTCTTAAACAAAATATTTCCTGCTATGCAGGACAATCTCGGAGAGCTAAGTAAGAGTCAAGCCTCTAAAAATTTGGTTCTTATTTAGCTCTTAGCGCGGACCCCACACTTTTTAAAGCCAAGCAAGAGTTGGTTCTTGTTTAGCTTTATGTGATTTGATAATTATATATTTAACAAATTTGTATTAATTCATGAATTTTAGTACTAATAATATGTTAATATTATTTAGGGAATTAAATTTGGCATGTCTGACGCAACATAATAAATAATGAAATTTAATTTAAAAATTGCACTTAGTGTAAAAATAATATATCTTAAAATTCAAATTGTGGTACATAACATCGTTGTGAAATAAACAAAATTAAATTTGCAAAAAATTCTACCATGAAGTACAATAAGATACTACTCGTCGATGTGTTCTCCTCCAAAACGTTGCCAAATGTGCTCGATCAAGTTTCTTTTTAGTTGCGTGTGTGTAGATTGAGCATGCATGGCAGTGTTTCTTACAAGTATATCAGTGAATAAAGGCATAGGCCCACTGTGGATCACAGGCAGTACTATGGTGGATGTGCCCGAATGATTATTGTAATCATAGTTGTTGGCATCGAAGTCGCGCTCATTCTCTATGATCATATTGTGCAAGATGATGCATGCTCGCATGATCTTGGTGAGGGTTGACTGTCGCCAAAATCATGCCGCCTCGTGCATGATGGCAAACCAAAATTGTAGGACTCCGAAAACCCGCTCAACATCTTTTCTTGCTCCTTCTTGATGTTGTGCAAACAACTTGTCCTTCACCGTCTATGGGAGCGGTATCGTCTTCACAAAGATAGCGCACTCTAGGTATATACTATCGGCAAGATAATTTCCCATATTGTATTGTGGCCATTAACAGTGTAGTGAACATGAGGAGCTCTCCCTTTCAATACATCGGTGAACAAAGGTGATTGGTTTAGCACATTGATGTCGTTGTTGGAGCCAACAGCGCCAAAAAAAAGTATGCCATATCCAGAGGTCATAGGAGACTACTACTTCAAGTATAATCATTGGAACTCCATAATCTCCACGAGTAAATTGTCCCTTATATGCTACTGGATAATTTCTCCATTCCCAGTGCATGCAATCAATACTTCTGAGCATACCTGAAAAGCCACAGGTCTCACCTTGTTGGAGCAGGAGGTGGATATCCTCAATGGTGGGGCTGCGAAGATATTGGTCACCAAATTTGTTGACGACACCTTCTACGAAGTGCTCCAAGCATTGAATTGCCGTGGGCTCTCCTATCTGCATGTACTCATCGACAGCATCGACGGGGCCACCATACGTCAGCATACGCATTGCTGCAATGCAGTTTTGTAAAGGGGAGAGTCCACGGCGATCAGTGGCATCTCTTATTTCAGTGAAATAGGGGGGCCCCTTACCGAGAGATTCAATAATGTGAAGAAAGAGGGGTCCCCTCATCCGAAATCGCCAGCGGAAAATAATGTCGGGGTAGACCGGAGAGTCGGCACAGTAGTCCGCAACGAGTTGTTGATGGCCATCTTTGCTGTCTCTCTCAATATATCTCCTATTGCTACGTCGGCGGCGTCCGCGAGATGAAGAAGCATCGAATCCGGTATAAAGACCGGAGATAATATGATCTTCTAATTTCTCTTCTTCCATAAAGTTCACCAAGAAATCTTCCATTTTGTTGATGGCATCCCCTTTGGAACTATGTGTACTCAAACTAGAGCTATATGACATTTTGTGAGTGGCTACCGAAGATGAGTTTGTCAAGAGTTATGTGATTTTTAAAAAATTTTGCAAGAATTTTGAAATGACTTTGGAACTGGATGGATGAAAATTGTTGTGTGACAATGATAAAACAACCTGATATTTATATAGGAGGGAGTAGGAAAAAATTTTTGGAATTTTTTTGGAATTTTTTGTTATCTTTTACGACTTTTTAGAGCAAAAATCAATAAAAAATAACTTCAACATCTATTTGTAAAGGTTATAATCAAACAGCTATTTTTTTCGTCACTGACATGTGGGACTCACCACTGACAACTTTTCCAAATATTATTTTCATAAAAAAAATCCAATGGGTATTTTTTTCTTTCCTGTCACTAACAGGTGGGCCAACATAATGTCGACCCCACCTGTCATTGCCTTTGAGTGCATAACAGTAGCAAGTGCACTACTATACTTCATTTTTTTATTTAAACCAACAGTCGGTTTTTGTTTATTTCACTGACAGGTGAGGCCGACAAATAGAGGACCCACTGGTCAGCCACTATGTGTCAAATGCGTGTGCGTGGGCGACGGCAACGAAGCAACACACTTCACACATTCTACGAGTTGGGTGAGCCATACTTTCCTCGGGTGTTGTGTGACGCGTCTTGTGCCGACGCAATGTCTGACATATGGGGACAGGATCTGTGGGACCTAGCTGTCAATTGCACGGGTATAGGTTTGAGTGGTGCGTGTGTGACTGACATGGGCATGTTGCTCGCTGTCGTAGGACCCATGCGAGAATAAATCGTTTACGTGTTCACCAATAACCCAGAGACTGACATATGGGTCTTCTTATATTATGAACCCACATATCAGATTTATTTTTTTATGGGTACGTTTAACTAGTTTCTTTCTCTGTAGAGCTCGCAAACCGCATGACGAAGCGTCCGCTTCGTCTCCAACGGCGACACGCTCGTCAACGCGCGCTCGCCAGCCGCTTGGTTCCGCATGAAGCATGTGCGCGTCCCATCGACCATGTGCTTGCCTCCGTCGACGCATGCCGGCCATCACGCCACCGTTGGTGAGAGCCTAATTAGCATTTTCAAAAGTACAAATTTGTTTCTTTGGCCATTAATTATTTTTACACCTTATATTAATATTCTTGGAAGCAAGAACCATCATCCAAATGTAAACGTACCTAATTTACATTGACTTGCAAATAATGCTAATAGAATTAACAATTATTCATTCAATGAAATGTTATTTGAATAAAATCATATCAAATTTAACTAAAATAATTGATTTAGGCCGGTTAATGCTTGTAAATGATACAAACTACCCAACGGATTTAGGTCGACTCTGAGCCTTGCTTTAAAATTGTTTACATAAAGTATAAGCATTTAAAAAGCTAACATAAATTCTAAAGTTTGATACATAAAAACTATGATATTTCTGTATAAAATGAAAATAATCTTATAAATTCCAAAAATTTGATGACTATCGCCAATGACCAACCAAGTAATCATATCAATAACTTCATATAAATACAAAAATATTTTATCTAAGCAAATCTTTATTTTCTATTTCAATGAAATATACCATTAGGATCATGATTGTGACAGAACGCACTTTTCATATCAAAAACATAGTTTAGTCATAATGTATTAAAATATGGACAACAAAGAATAGAAATGACTATTTTAGCCATTTTTTACTAAGCCTTGGCGTCAAAAGTAGTTTGCATCATATATAAATATAAAAAATAAACAATCAGGACAAATTCAAATTGGTAGAACGATATTGGCCACCAACTCGCAAAATTGCTGAAACCTAGAACTCTACCGACCATCTCTGATTTGTAAACTTATTGATATATGAGGGTTTTAACATTTTAAAAAATATTTATGAGTAAAGTGATTATGTTAAAAAATTATTTGGGACAAGAGTTCTTTTTACAACAATGTGACAATTCAAATATGCACAAGTAGGAAATCCTTTTCGTGTTGTCATTAGGATTTTGCAAGATAAATAGGATAGAGGTTTCCCTTTTCCTCCTAATTAATGTATGTAAAAGGATAAATGTTGTGCATTATTGATTGGATTCTTTCTCTAGCTAACGGGGGATCGTCTTACTTTTTTTTTAACGAAATAACTATGATATAAATATTTTTATTGTATTTTATTTGTTTATGTGTAAGAATTGTGAGTATATTAATTACACCTAAGTTTTGTTGTATGTAAAAATCGTGAGTATCTTAATCACACCTTTTTTCTAATTTATGAATTAAAAAATTTATGTATGAATCATTTTTCGTGAAACTCTCGTCAGGAGCCATTTGATGATATTCTACCTAATCTGGATCATGATCCGATGGTTCTTAATTGAGTTTTACTCATGAGAGAGGAGGGTCCTCGTAGAAATTGTTTCTATAATATAAGGTGTGGCAGTGGGGTAAAAAAATAGAGATTTACCTGACGTGTCTTATTTTTTTTTTTAAAAAAAATTCTTACAAAGCGACAGAGAACAACTTACAAATCGCACCCGCAAGATTCAGCACACGTGGAGCTTACTGTTACAAAGAAGCTGTCTCATATTCTCACAAGCTATTTACACCACATTAGTTAATGATGTCATGCAATCCCACGAGTTACATTCCCCCATGTGTGTCATTTGCAAAGTAAGCACAGATGCTAAAATTAAAGTGTACAAATTAGTTAGTGGGTGGTTAAAGGGGAGAAAAGAAATTAAACAGAAAAAAAGGATGGTTGGGAAGGGGATAAAAAGGGAAGAGATAGGTGGGTGTTGGTTTTTCAAAAGTCTAAGACAAAGATTTAGGTCTACTGGTTAGGAGATGGAGGGCATCCATCCAACCATCCATCCTAACTAAAACACCCACTTCCAACCTCAATGTGTGCTCTTCAAGCCCATGCATGTAGGCTTGCATTTGAAGAGATGTTAATACATATTATTCTCTTCATACTTATTATTTTAGTTCTATGTATAATTTTTAAGAAGTAAAATAAGATTAGACGTTTATCTATAATATCTGTAATTAATAATTAAATGGAGTAATGGATATAAAGATATTTTTTAAAGATGGTGTCATATAGTACATTGAAAATATAGAATGACATTTTTTTTAATATAGATTTTACTCTCTAAAATGACATCCTTTTAGTTATAGGGGTATAATCAAACAACCACTAGTAAAAATAAATGCTTAATAATGTTTCCTACTAAGTTATGAACTAATTTGCCTCTATCTTCGTAGGCTGCATTTAGTATTGTATTGTGGTGTGTTTCAAGAACTTTTTTTGACATAATATATTTGGATTTCGTCATTTAGTAATTGTTAAGATAACAATAATATCTTACTCAATATGACAACTGTTGTTCATAACTATCATATTCAGAGTACAATACAAAATCACACCACAATTCGAAGTGGTACCTTCTTGAACAAGCCAATATGGGTTGGACCTTAATGAGAAAAAAATATAAAAAATTACATATCACTCATCGACTTTAAAAAAAATCTAAATAACACCTGTACTTTAAAACAAAACAACTTACCCATATAGTTTGAATACTAATGCAAATTTCATCCCACATGATCACTCTGTAGCCACTTACATATGTAGTCTACATGTCAAAACCACTCATCAGATTCAGACTAGATGAAATTTACATTGATTTTCGAAGTACATGGTATAAATTGTTCAGTTTTAAAATACAAGGATTATTTTGAATTTTATGGAAATAGTTGGGATAATATGGATTTTTTTTAAAAAAAACATATGTGCCACGTACGCTGAGTTCCCAGAATAATGTGGCTCCCCGGCGGAGCGCAAAAGGAGAAAAAAGAAAGTGATGCGGTGACTTTACCATAATGACTTCGACAAGGTAAAGATCACTCCTGTGGCTGTAGAACGGTAGAACACCAACATTACTATAAAATTTTTTTTAAAAAAAATTTAGAGTTCAACGATTAAAGTTAGTTCTGTTTAGAAAATTTCTTAGTTTATCTTATCCCTATGTGAGTAAATTTGTGATATGTTATATAACTATAAGTGATACTAATTAGTTGAGCATGTGATTTACTAGATTTGTTTTGTTAAATGTTTGTTTTTAGTACAATTAATAAACATATTACATTAAATTAAATTTAAATTAGAAGTGTTACGATTGGGTTCTTACTTAACTCCAACACAAAAAAAGTACCTATTTCGATGATTCTGCATATCTCTACGGTAGCTGGCACCGAATCGCAAACCAAAAACCGTTCTTGCATCATCATTAATTCTGGTATGTTTTTTAGCCAAGTCCAATACAAAGATGTTTCAAAAGACACACCAGAAAAATATTTTGTGTTATGTGTGCAAATCACATCTGGACACCGCCCACTTCAATGCAATAAGTGTTTCAGAAGACTCCTCGATCAGATCCACATACAAAGCATTTCCCCAAGCACGAAACAAGTCCAATACATTATTGGTTCTTGAGTGGTGCTATGCGCGAGTCTCACATATAAAATATTGATATGTGACTTTTTAGCAATATATGATTATTAATAGTTAAAGGAATTAATTAATAAATTATCTTCATAATTCCAATATAACAAAAAACTAGAGACTTACAATTAAAAAATTTAACATAAAGATAATCAATTTTCACATTATGTTCAGACATAAAAAAATAACATTGAAAATACTATAAATTGAATATATTGGGACATTTAGCGATAATGTAAAACATAGAAATTAAAAATTAACTACTTGTTCGTCTGATTGCTTCCAAAACATTGTTAAATATGCTTAATCAAATCCTGTTTAAGTTGTATATGTGATGGGTACGCATGGATCTTGTCATATCAAGTGAATACATCGACAAAAAGAGCCGAAGCACTATTATGAAAATAGGCGGTGCTACGGTAGATGCTCTTGACCGTCGTACAAACCACTGAGCGGGTCATTATAGGCTTGCTCATCCTCGATTATCATGTTGTGCAAGATGACACATGCTCACATGATTTTTGCAAGCATTGATTGCTACCAAAAGCGAGCAGGACCGTGGAGAATGAAAAATCGAGATTGTAAAACTCCAAAAACTCGCTTTGTATCTTTTTTTGCACCTTCTTGATATTATGCGAACAATTTTAACTTCTCCATTTGAGACAAGAATATGGTCTTACAAAGACAACCCATTCTGAGTAAATACCATCAACTAGGTAGTACCTCATTTGTACTGCGTTCCATTTATGGAATACTAAACCTGTAGAGCTTATCTCCTCAAAATATCAGTGAACAAGGGTGACTGGTTCAACACGTTGATATTGTTATTGGAACCAGCTATACCCAAGAAGGCTTGCCATATCGAGGTCCTGGGAGGCGTTGCTTCTAATATAATGGTCGGGACCCCATAATCACCGCAGGTGAATTGTCCCTTCCATATTATTGGACAATTTCTCCATTTTCAGTGCATGCAGTTGATACTTCCCAGCATCCCTAGAAAACCACAAGTCTCTCCTTGTTGGAGTAGACGCTGGATATCATTGATGTTGGGTTTCCAAAGATATTTGTTGGTGAACCTATTGATGACTCCTTCAACGAAGTGCTCAAAGCACTCAATTGTCGTGGATTTCCCAATCTGCACATACTCATCAACAACATCAGTGGAGGAGCCATGTGACAATATATGCATGGCTATAGTGCACTTCTATAAGGGAGATAGCCCCTTATGAAAGAGCGCATTTCTCCTTTCATTGAAATAAGGAGACTACTTCCCAAGAGATTTGACGATTCGAAGAAAGAAAAATTTTCTCATCTGGAACCTCTGGTGAAACAAGTAGTCAGGATAGATCGGATTGGAACCCAGGGGTAAAATCAGTTAAATTTGCCAAGATAAGTAAGCTTCCATTAAAAGTGAACTTACATGTCATCTTAGTTTGCTGCTCTTCGCAAAGCTCCAGGAGAAGTTCGGATTTTGCTTTAAGCGCTTCGTACAATCCTAATACTTGGTCGAAGGTCACAGCTCTTTCCTTGACCTCTTTAAGTTCGGCTTCAAGAGCCGAGGTTTTGGCGAGCCTTTCTTTGGCTTCAGCCAGCTTCTTTAGCAGTGCAGCATTTTCCTTGCAAGGACAAGTATTATTACAGTCTCAACAGACTAAGCTCAGGAGCAAGGTACTTACTGCTCCAATTGGTTGTTTTCGGCTTGAGCAACCCTCACTCGCTCAGCCAACAAACCAGACGCGCGAGCCATGTCCTGCGTAAAACAAACAAGATGCTAAGAGTAAAATCCTAAGGAACTAACACGAAGTCCGCAGGTAAAGATCTTTTTACCAGCAAAAACTCGCGAACAAACCCCTCAATAAGACCTTTGGGCCCAATTGCCTGGCCAAAAACAGCCAAGCCAGAAGGCGCCGCTAGAGGTTGCAAATCTTCAGCAGGGCACTGAGTCCGGGCGGATGGGATCGCCGTATCTACCATCGCCTCCTCTCCTTGTCTTCCCAAACAAGGGGGAGGCGTAGTTCCCTCGACCACGGGGGAAACGGAGATGTTCACTTGTTCCTCCATCCCTGTGGCAGAAATTTCAACAGTGGTCGTGGTCACCTCATCTTGGGCGGGGACATGTGATTGGATATCTCTTACCACCTCGCCAAGGATGGACGTAGGCTCTCCACCAATGGCCTCAGAAACCGCGACCTTAGTTGTCACGGTAACATTTTCTGTGGCCACTGCTTTTGTTGCTGGGTCCGCAGCAACGGTCGATAGCATCGGCAAAGCAGCAGAAGGAGCCCTGCATTTCCCAAATGAAACTGAGTGTCACGCACTATACAACGTAACTCAGTCAGTGAAAGAGGAGAACATATACCTGATGTTGAGGCCCAAGATGTTGAGGGAACTTGAGCCAGCGCCCTTGGGGCATAGGAATGTGGACAACGCCTCGGAGTCGAAGTCGCCAGAGGAGGCCTTTGTTTTTCTCCTCGAGAAAAACAGGGATGCATCCTCCTCCACGTCGCTCCCCTCCCCCTTTACAACCTTAAAAGGAATTTTGATTATATAAGGGAAAAATCAGAACACTTGAGATATTACCACAACAATCCTTCTAGTTACCATGCCGGGGTCAGCCACAATCGCTGCTGTAAGTAGTTCCTGCACATCTGCAGCTCCCATGGTTGAAGTAGGCAAGATTGTCGCAAAAACCCCCACCGCAGCGAAGGTCGTGGCCTTCACTGCGGAAGGGGAAGTAGAGCTTATTCGTGAAGATCCCCTGGCCAAATCCTTAGTTGCAGGAGGAGCTCTCTTCGGCCTCTTCGACGAGGAACCACCAGAAGGTTCCGAGTCGCCGCCGACAAGCCTTTTCTGGGCTGGTGGTCGCGTGGACAACTAGGAAAATCCAAAGGAACTTCCTTTGGTGAGTTGTCTCCCAAAACTAGAATGCGCACAAGCTTTCCAAAAGAGACATACCTTTTGACGTGCCTGCCCAAGTTTGTCGATGCTCCCGACAAGGCTCTTCGGTCTTGGCGCATTTATGTCGCCTTCCTCGATTGGATTGAACGATTTCAGAAGGAAACTTGTCCTCATCTCGACGTTAGAGGGGGACAAAGCTGAAAAATGATAAAACTTCACAACAACACCTCCAAAGAAAAACAAATTGGGACACACTCTACCAATTTTACTAAAAATCAAGGATCGAAGCACTTGCCAGAGCTACAGTCACTGGTGGCGTCCTCCATCGCCCTGACCTCCCATGTCGGGTGGTCCTTTCTCTTCAAAGGATTGATCCGATTTTTTACAAAATCTTGGATCACGTCCCGGGTGGTCAAGCCCTTGTTTATTAGATATTTAAGTACCTGAGCTTGCCTCCTCTTCTCATTGTCGAGGGGGGAGCAATGTCCTTCTGCTCTTCTCTGGCCGCCGATCTATGAACTAGACATGACTCTCTTTCAGCGCGGTGCAATAAAACCACCGCTGATACGAACTGAGTCACGCAATGGGAAGGGGAGAAAGTCCTTCTCCCGCAGCCGAAAGGACACACAGCCTGGTGCGGCAGTGCCCTTCGAGCTCACCAAGAAATAGTACTAGCGGAAAAAAACCACACTAGGAAAAACCCCAATATAAGCCTCACACAGATGTCGGAATGTGTCGAGGATTAACACTAAATTGGCATTTAGATTCACCAACTCCAGGTCGTAGTGTGCAAGGACCTTGACGAGGATTGACACCCAAGTCAGTTCAAAACAAGTGCACGATTGGTTCAAGATAGATTCGAGCCGGAAACGTGCCTGGCGGTGCGAACTCAAGACATTTCGAGAAGCACCAGCCCAAGGTCGCAGGCTGTTCGCGACCAGATCGCAGTCTTTACGCGATCAGACCGTAGCTAGTGCGCGGTCAGAAGTTCGTATGCTATGTGCGGACAGAAGGCTGAAGGTGTTGCGCGGTCAGCCTACATCTCGCGGTCAGAATTCTTTCAACCAAGGAACGTGGGATTAATCTATTTCTGCTACAGGAATATCCCAAGTATCCCGAAGATTCTTCCACGTAGAGGAACAACCATCAGGAGGTTAATACGTGCAGTTATCCATGAATAACACGTGTTAAACCCGCGTGGGAGTTAAGAGCAGTTCTCCAAACCGCATCAAAGTAACCGTTTGATGCCGTTACGACTTGGCGCCCTTTCGACCAGTATAAAAGGGCGGCATGATGTATTAAACAGGGAGAGATCGATCGAGAGATCAAGACACAACATATCCCACTTGAAGAATCCATCAATCAAGGCTACGGCTTAGATTAGATAGCTTCCATAAGCCGTCCAGGCTTCATTTTGTACACTCATACAGGGAAAATCTTCGCCTGTGGAGATCTTTCCCCGTCATTTTGTAATTCTTTACTACATATAGTGTAATCCCAACAGGACGTAGGGCTATTACTCCCACCATCGAGGACCCGAACCTGTATAAATTTCTCTGTACTTTAGTTCTCCATAATTCTACATACCTCCCCGGAGGGTCGCCCTGAAAGGTCTCACTGTTTATAAATTTTGCATAAGTTCGGCTAAGGACCCTGAGTCCGAATCGTCGATAGCTGGCGCCCACCATGGGGCCTTTCTCAAGGGGTCCTAATTCTCATCCGGAGGTTCGCTGAATCATGGCTGGAGTATATGATTCCGAGAACTATTTCGATCTCGAGGATTATGGTCACATTCCGATGCCCTCTCCAAGCGATCCTGTTCCGATGGAAGAAGTTGGAGGCGAAAATCTCCCAGAAGTAGAACCATCTCTCCAGGTCATGTCTACCGACCAGGGAGAAACTAGCGCAAGGTCAGAACCCACCGAGGTTCTTAATGAGCTAGAGGGTGAGTCCGGTCCGTCATACGACCCCGCAAAAACCGGCCTTCACCAGAATCCTAGCAGAAAGGTTGGACGAGGTCGCATCTGAGGCGACCCCAACGGCCTCTTCCTGTTCAGTAACACGTTACCGCAAACGAGAGTGTTCTCGCTCTGGTTCTGGTCAACGAAGTTACCCGCCGCCTATACCATCCCACCAGGACAAGTACAGGCGGACACAGGATTCTCGTGGTAGGGATCGAGTCCCTGTCCACTCTCGTTTGGGACCGCGGATAACTTCACCGTTGCGTGAAGCTGCTCGTGATCCGATCGAGAATCATAGGACAGTTCACGGTCCCTACGTTGATTGTAAAGCTTTCTCGCCCGGCCTTCGTGCGGTCGTTTGGCCTGATAAGTTTCAACCAGGGGCCATTGAAAGGTTCGACGGGACTCAGAACCCATCCGAGTTCCTTCAAATCTATATCGCTGCCATCCAAGCGGTAGGAGGCGATGACCGGGTCATGGCCAACTACCTGCCTACAGTCCTTGAAGGACTGGCTAGAACTTGGCTGTTTAATCAGCCCGAAGGTTCTATTTACAATTGGGAAATGCTGTGCGACGCTATCCTCAGCAATTTCCAGAATTGTTACCAAAAGCCGGGTAAAGAGGACGATCTCCATCGACTACGACAAACTTCGACCGAAACCCTTCGTCAGTTTGTCAAGAGATTTGTCGGGGTAAGGAATACCATCTCGAACATATCTGACGGCTCCGTTATCAGGGCATTTAAACATGCCGTTCGGTATCAGAGATTCACCGAAGACTTGCTCATATATCCTCCTCAATCAGTGGCCGATCTCTTTGATATAGCCAATCGATACTCTGACGCTGCCGAAGCGGTCGAATGGAACCGGATGGTCGATAAGGGTGACATACCGCCTCAACCAGGTTTCAAGGACGCTAGAAAAGAAGATTCGAGCAAGAAGCCGGAATCTTCGTCGAGTGGAAAGTCGAAGAAGTCGAAGAGGAACCGCTCTGGACAATACCGCGAGGTCGCAGTTGCAGAGAAGCCTCCTTCGACCAAAGGTAACAAGTCTTCATTTAAAAATAAAACTGCTTCTGGTGGTTGTAGTGCCGACCAGCCAGAAAAGTCGACTAATCCACAGGAAGGCAAGAAGTGGTGTCCACTCCACAACTCCGCAGGCCACGACCTCGGGAACTGCAGGAGTTGGTTGAAGCAGTTGGATGACTTCTACCAGGGAGTTGGACCAATGCCGACCTTACCGGCTAAAGAACAAGCGTGCAGACTTAGAGACGCTGACGGAGACGAAGAGATGTCCTATCAGGTACCTCATAATCACATTAATGTTATTTTCGGGGGTTCCTCCTCTTTTGTTTCCAAAAGGCAGTTTAAAGCCTTTTACCGAGAAGTTAACCAGACGGAGGCATCCCTTGGTGAACCTCAGTACCCCCGTTAGTCGGATACACCTTTGACGTTTGATCGCACTGATTGTCCTGCGGGGCTTACACGACCATTGAGGCTCCCTCTGGTCATTACCCCGATCATCAGTAATGCGAGAGTCGAAAGGGTCCTGATCGACGGAGGGAGCTCCCTTGACATTTTATTGGTCAAGGCACTCGACGAGATGCAAATTTCTCGTTCGAAGATTAAGCCCATAATCCATCCGTTTTATGGGATAATCCCTGGTCCCTCCATGATGCCGTTAGGACAAGTGGTCCTCCCGGTCACACTGGGAGAACCGGATAACTTCCAAACAGAATTGGTTACGTTTGATGTAATTGATTGTGATCCGTTTGAGACCTAGTCTTGGTTTTCGCACTAGGCTCGCCCAGATTCTAATATGCGGAATAACGGGATCTTACTCGGAAATACCGAAACCCAAAGTAATTGCACAACTCTTTATTTCAAAGAGGGCTTTACACGTCGAATGTTAGACACACTTGTCTACGTCGAAGGAACTATAAGTGTCTAAAACTCAAATAAGTTCTATGACTCTTCGATGATCTAAACTAGACCTATTACAAGGTATTTATAGCCCAATCGTATGAGTACGTATCAGACTCAATAACCTAAACGTATTAGACTCATATAACTAATCCTAAACAGATAAGCTTAGTTATACACATTCGGATCGGATTATAATTCCGAACAGGGAACGAATTCCTTTTCCTGGTCGCGGAGCAATCCATGGTCGCGGACTCATCCAGGTCGCGAATCCTTATGCGATCAGGACTTGGTCGCGAAGCCACATGTGATCAGGACTTGGTCGTGAAGCCGCATGCGATCAGGACTTGGAGATCCTCCCGGATCAGATTGTGATTCGGCTTATAATGCAATCTTTGACAGGCCAACTCTTGCTAAGTTTATGATGGCAACGCACTATGCTTATCAGTGCGGTAAATTGCCTGGCCCCAAAGGTGTCATCTCAGTCTGAGGCAGTCGCAACGTAGCGCTCACATACGACCGGCTATCTCTGGAGATGGTCGACCAACTTCCCCTCCGGGACGCTCAGGTCGCCACTGTCGCCACTGATGCGATCAAGGCTGCTCCTCGACCAGATTAGAAACTCAAACTAGTTCCATTGTACCCAGATGATCCATCCAAGACAATTCGGGTCGGATCAGGCCTGGATGACAAATAGGAACTCGAGCTCATTACTTTCCTCCGGGCTAACGCAGATATGTTTGCGTGGAAACCGTCCGACATGCCCGGTGTCCCAAGGGAAATAATCGAGCACAGGTTAGCAATTCGACCTGGACAGCAACCAATAAAGCAAAAGCTCAGGCGTTTTGCTGTTGACCGACAGGAAGCCATCCGAGAGGAGTTGGACAAACTCCTAAAGACCGGGTTTATTCGCGAGGTCGATCACCCGGAGTGGCTCGCCAATCCGGTCATGGTCCGCAAGTCAAATGGCAAGTGGCGCATGTGCGTTGACTACACTAGCCTCAACAGTGCCTATCCGAAGGATGACTTTCCCCTTCCCCGCATCGACCAGCTAGTCGACTCAACGACGGGCTGCGAATTGATGAGCTTCCTGGACGCTTACTCAGGATACCATCAGATTAGCATAGCAGAAGAAGATGAAGAGAAAACTGCCTTCATCACCCCTTTCGGCACCTACTGCTATGTCAGAATGCTGTTCGGTCTCAAGAACGCAGGTTCCACGTACCAGCGCTTGATGCAAAAGACCTTTCTTTCCCAGATATGGCGTAATCTCGAAGCATATGTAGACGACTTGGTTGTAAAAAGTACTAAGAGATTGTCTCATTTGGACGATCTCGCTGAAACCTTTTCTAATTTGAATCGCTTTGGAATAAAGTTAAATCCAGAGAAATGCTCTTTTGGGGTTTCTTCAGGAAAACTTCTTGGTTTCCTTGTTTGTTCCAGAGGCATTGAAGTCAATCCGGAGAAAATCAAGGCCATCGAACAGATGAGGTCGCCCTCGACCATGAAAGATGTTCAACGCCTGGCTGGTCGCATGGCGGCCTTAAGTCGTTTCATATCGCGACTAGGTGAAAGGGGATTACCTTTCTTCAAAGCCTTGCGGAAGCATCACAATTTCACATGGTCCGATGAGGCCGAAAAAGCATTCCAGGAGGTGAAGACATATCTATCCAGTCCGCCAGTGTTGGTGTCTCCCGACAAGGGAGAACCATTGCTTCTTTATTTGGCGGCCACACCGCACGCGGTCAGCGCTGTCCTGATCGCGGATAGGAAAGGAATACACAGACCCATCTACTATGTGAGCGAGGTAGGTCCTAAGGAGCGTTACCCTGAGGTCCAGAAGATACTTTACGTACTACTGATGGCTTCCCGTAAGCTACGACATTACTTCCAAGCTCACAAGATCACAGTACCCTCCTCCTTTCCTTTGGGGGATATTGTCCGAAATCCAGAGAAATCTGGTCGAATCGCCAAATGGGCGGTCGAACTCGGTGCTTTTGATGTCCATTTCACGCCCCGCACGGCGGTTAAGTCTCAGGTTTTGGCCGACTTTGTGGTCGAATGGACCAACCCTGAGCCACCCTTGCAGGTGTCTGAGGAATTGGAATGCCCCGATCATTGGACAATGTACTTTGACGGTTCCTGTAGTTTCCAACACTAGGGGCTGGAGTAGTCTTAGTTACGCCTCAGGGCGAACAGCTTAAGTATGTCATCCAACTACACTTTGTTGCGACTAACAACGCAGCAGAGTATGAATGTCTTCTTGCAGGGCTCCGGGCAGCAAAATTCCTCGGAGTCTGTCGATTAGTGGTGAGGGGAGACTCACAGCTGGTCGTAAACCAGGTAAACAAGGAGTACAGCACCTCCGATGAGACAATGGCTCATTACCTGGGGGAAGTGAGGAGATTGGAAAAACACTTCAGTCACTTCGAAGTCCAATACATCCCGCGAAAGGACAACATTCTCGCAGACCAATTATCCAAAATTGGGTCCTCACGCACATCCGCTCCGGCAGGAGTGTTCATTGAACACTTGGACCGTCCTTCGATCATGACTTCGGTTGAGGATGATCCGGTAACAGTCTGCGTTACCAACCTCGGTCAGGAACAGGATTGGACTCATCCATTGAGAGTCTATCTTGAACATGAGACCCTACCCGAGGATGAAACCGAAAGCGATCGGTTGATTCGAAAAGCGCGTCTGTACAAGCTCATAGAGGGAGTTTTGTATAGAAAGGGTACTCAAGGAGTATTCATGCGCTGCATATCTCAGGAGGAAGGTAAATCCTTCTTGAAAGAGATACATGACGGTGTATGCGGTGCGCACGCGTCATATCGCACGCTGGTCGGAAAAGCTTTTCGACAAGGATTCTACTGGCCTTCGGCACTCGATGATGCCAAGCACATGGTCAAGATGTGTCCTCAGTGCCAATTCCACGCGAGACAGGTTCATCAACCTGCCTACGCGTTACAAACCATTCCCCTCGCATGGCCTTTTGCTATCTGGGGGATGGATATTGTCGGTCCTATGCCACAAGTGGTCAATGGGTACAAGTTTCTGTTCGTACCCATTGACACGTTCACAAAGTGGTATGAGGCCGAACCAGTACGAAATATTACCGCATCAGCAGCACAAAAGTTCTTCCATAAGAACATTGTTGCTCGATTTGGTGTTCCAAACCGTCTCATCACAGACAATGGTTCTCAGTTCGCCAATGGTCTTTTTCTGGACTATTGCGATCAGATTGGGACTAAGGTGTGCTTTGCTTCTGTGGCACATCCACAGAGCAATGGTGCCGTAGAACGGGCCAACGGGCAGATATTGCAAGGCATCAAAAAACGTATTTTTGATCGCCTTAAGACTCGCTCGGGGGCTTGGGCAGACGAGCTCTATACCGTTCTCTGGGCACTACGAACTACCTCTAGTCGAGCAACCGGTGAGACGCCCTTTCATCTGGTCTATGGGGCCGAGGCTGTGTTGCCTATGGAAGTTAGTATTGGGTCTGTTCGAACAGAGCAATTCGAACGAGTTGATCAGCCCGAACAGCGATCGCAGGATCTCATCCTCTTAGAAGAAAGGCGGGATCGCGCTTTGATCAAATCCGCGGCATACTTGCAAGCTTTGCGCAAGTACCATAACAAAAGGGTGCGACCACGTAGTCTTAACGTGGGCGACCTGGTTTTACGAAAAATTCAAGACTAATCTAATCGCAATAAATTCTCCCCGAAATGGGAAGGCCCTTACACTGTTGTCTCAGTGCCGCGACCAGGATCAGCGCGATTAGCTATGGAGGATGGTCGGATTCTGTCCAATACGTGGAATATCGATCAACTACGCAAATTATATGTGTAAGTACTCAATCCCTTTTCCTATTCAATTAGCATCTTTTCATAAAACAAAAAGTCTTTTGGTTTCATATGATGAACATTTCCCTTTATGCCCACGTGTTACGAATTCGACCTGGGGGAAGGTCACCGGCGGTTAGATCACTAGAGCGTTCTAGTCAGATTCGCTGACCGACCTCATGATCACTTCCAGATAAGTCACTCCTAAATAAGCCATTTCTCAACGCATACGGGGCTTTCTGGTAAGTCCTTGGTCATCTGAGTGGCTGCCGGTTTGCAACAAGATTAGGCGTTACACCGATCATAATTGTTGGTCCGATCACACACCCTGTATTTCTCCTGTTTTTATAATACTACTAAGTCTTCAGTATCTATAATCACAGGCGGGGGCTAGGGGGATATGCTTATAATATGAAACAACAAAAAAACAAGAATATATTTACTTTCTTTCAAAAATCAATTTGTACATACATTGCATTCTATATGTCTGTACAATGGTTGGGACTATACAATCCCGAGCTCGGTCAGGAGTTTATCTACAAGGGGGGTGATCTCCTCCATGATCGCCTCCAGTTGCTCTTCACTCTCGATCTCTACCAGTCCCACCAGTGGATTCAGATCCGTATCTAGGCCATGGTGGAGACGGAACCGGCAGAGAATGGTGGAGGCTGCCGATTGAACCCTGGTTCTGATCGCTTCTTCCCGTCGCCGTGTATCTTCAGGAAGATACTCGAGAAGTGACTCCGCTTGGGCCGTGACTAGTGTGGACCAGTCACTTGAACTAAGGTCATCCTTTGTGGTCTCAACCACATCAGCCCTCAGGAGATGAGCCACCATCTTTAGCTTCTCAAAGACGGATTGGCTCAGCTCCCTGTTCGCCTTTTGGGTGGAGCTAATGGAGCACTAAAGGACCGCCTTGTCCTGACCAAGTCATTTTATTTGACTTGCTTGCGCTGCAGTAAGAAGAGTGTTACTCACAAGTTATGAATTCAAGTTTTCCTAGTCGGGAATCGACTTACCAGAGAGTTTTGACCGCAACTTATTAAGCTCGACTTCTTGCTGCGAAGCAAAAGAGATCGACTTGAGCTTGGTCGCGGCCAGCTCCCTCTTCAGAGACGCGACCTCCCTGTGACAGAAGAAATGGATGTCATAACAAATTCGCATCTATTCAAATTGGAGGATATTGATCCTTACCTCCGCAAGCTGTCTCTTTCTTTCTGTATGGCCTCGACGCTCGCTACCATGGCGATCGATTTGGCCGTCATCCGGGATAACTCCTGTGAAACAAAGAAGAGTCAAAGGTGTCCTATGCATAGTTCGGGTACCAAAAGATAAGTTCATTATACCTTTGTATACTCCCGGAATGAGACTTCCTCCGGGATGGTGGGAGGTCTGGTCGGGGGGACCTGTCGCGGCCTCGACAGGAGCAGCAGGAGGATGTGTCTGCTGACCCTCAGTCGTAGGTTATGTGGTCTGCGGCTGGGTCTCCACGCCTGATTCGCCCCTCACGATCCGGATGCCTTCCTGGACCGAAGGGACAGAGCGCTTCTCACTGGAGGCTCCGGTGCCAGTAGCAGCTTCAACCCTCCCCGGGATGGTTGAAAGGCTAGGTGCTACCTCTTTTCGCCTACCAAGAAAAGAGAAACTGACGGTTACGTTGATGATCGTCACAATCCCATCTAGTATAACTAGAGTAGGGTTTTTACCTTATTTGAAATCCCATCAGCCTTTGAAATTTCAGGGGAGGCTCTCCCTGAGAAAGGAGACAGTCACTGTCTATCCTGGTTTTCCTCTTTGTAAATAGGCCTTTTTCCCCTATATGTATCTTCCTGTAAGTACATTTCATAATGGATGATAACGACTTGTGGTAAGAACTCATACCTATACAACCTGTTCGGTTGCCATGTGTAACACCCTAGTTTTGGGGGTGAAAAGTTTTGCATGAAAATCCTGCATGCATGTATCCCTGTAGTAGTAGCCAGATCAGTTGAACTCTAATCTCTCCCAAACCCTAAAAATCTCCAAATCTATTCTCTAAATCCAGATCAAGATCTGACCATCCAGATTTAGCCTACCAGTTACCCTGAGGATAAAAGTCTTCAGGAGCCAGATCAAATTCTGACCCTAACTCTCAGTACCTAAGCCTCTCTCTGTTTTCGAAAACAGGAAAATTCAGATTTACCCTAAGTACCCCAGTTTCCATATGATTGAATTATTTTGATTTAACCCTATTCAGACTCAAGTAACCCCTGGAATATGTTCCTAGGTTTAGCCTCAACCCACTTCAAAAAGTTGGGAGCCAAATTAATTCATCTAAACACTTTTCGCAGTTTAGTCCAAATTTTACTGCGAATAAGTCCTTTTCTGTTTACCTGGAAGCCTGAAAAGGCTAAAATCTGCAAATTAATTCCAACTCCAGAATTTCTTCAGGAAACACCTTCCAAATATTATTTGATACAGATCTCCCTTTTGATCAGACTTCAAAATCTCTCTCCAATCACCAGAATTTGAAATCGACAAAATCCAGACTTATTTTACCCTAATTTTACCCTATTTTCGAAAATAGGTGAAATCCCTCAAATCTTGTCAAACTCTCGCTAAATTTGAGCTGGATGAGTACTAATAGAAATGTTATACTCAGCCATGAAATCAATTCTCAAATTAACCATCTCTAAGACAGAAATTACAAATCAGTCCAGATTTCAAATAAGAATCATTGCATTTTGGTCCCTGGTTCGACCAGAGACGCTGTGCACGACCAGCGGCTGTGCACGACCGCGACCGCCGCACTGCCACGCCAGGAATTTCATCGCCGGTGAAGCCCCGTGGTCGCCACCTCTGCCACCGCGTTCCTGCCACGTGTGCGCACGCCGTTCGCCACAGTGGAGCCACCGCGGCCGCACCAGCATCCCCAATTTTGCCCGCGCGCGCACGCCATCGCTGCAGCCACGGCAGAAGCACGGTGCCACGTTGCAAGCATGCCTTGAGGAGGCATCACTTCGCCTTCACCTCCACCAGAGCAGCAGCGCAGCCGACACGACCGGTGAAGACGTCGCTTCGCCGCCTGTCATCGCCGCCGGTCACTTCCCAGTCAATTCAAGCCGGCTTCACTTCCCCGTGCAATTCCCGCCGTTGCAAGCCCTTTCTGTGCCTATAAAAGACGCCCCAGCCCAGCACGAAGACACTCACACCAGAACCACCCAAAACCTCTAACCACGCCGTCGTCTTCGTCTTCTTCGGCGAGCTCGAGAAGAGGCTCACGGTGCCAAGCCTCTACACTGCTTCCTCCTCGATTCCAGCTACTCCAGTAAGCTCCTCTTACCTCCCTCATCGTACTCGAGCATGTAATTGACTTCAAACCTCTCCGGTCGCCGGCAATTCCCGTTTCTTTCCAACAACTCCGGCGAGCAATTAAACTCTAACCAGAGTGAATTAGCTCTCGAGCCTGTAATCAAACATGATCAGTGGACCATTTAGAACACATCTAAGCAACCAGAATCGAAGAATTTGCTAAAATATGAAAAACCCCAAATTGGAACTTTGCTTGTGAACTGAGCTTGCTGTTCAAGCTTTTCTGGTGCATTTCTAGTTAATCTAACCTCACCAGTAGCACTCTTATGCCCCAGAGACCATCCTCAAGCAAGGAATTAAGTTTATTTGCCCTAGATCAGAAATGCCCAAATCAGGCTTGAGTTAATCTTTTCTCCGGCCAATATCTCCTAAATCCAGCCATGGAAACCTTGCCATCTAGATGCTTTGGACCATTCTGAGCAACTTTGTCTTCTATCACGACTTCTAATTCGGCCTAGATTGTGAGATATAGCTATGCCCTAGTTTACTGTACTGTTCACACTACATGTGCTCCAGGCCAGCCAACTTCTTCGCCGGTTTTCATCACTTTCCGGCCATCTCCTGCCCTAGGTCCTGTTGAGACATTTGTTCCTGTTACAAATGCCTAACCACCAGACAAAGTGGTGCATCATTTGGAGCCCTGAGTCAAAAGATATGGCTAACCCTAGTTTCTGGCCGTGTCAACCCTATGCCAGACTATGTCAGCCAGTGGCATTGAGCCTTTTCACCCACTTCCAGCCATGCACCTTGAAAATAACTTTGTCCCTTAGACTCCTGATGTTGTGATCTACACTTTTCTCTACTGTCACAACTTGAGTTGAGCCCTCTATCACCCATCGACCTTATGTCGATGCCTTGAACCGAATGCCAACCTAAAGACATTCGCTGTTTTTGGGCGAACCAGTCACCACCTTGATATTACCCTGATATTTTGGAACCTTGTAAACCTTAACAGCTAACTTTAACCCTGGTTTCCATAATTAAAACCACGTCGCTTTCAAACCTTGTATCACCAGAGTATTTTCTCCTTGCATCTTTGCATGTAGTGAATTAGTAAGAATAGGATTGATTGTAATGCCTGTTTGCTTGTTTGATCTTGTTCAGAGCAAGAGTCCGGGGTTGAAGATCTTGTCGCTGAACCGTCATCGACTGCTGATACTTACGACGCGGAAGGCAAGTCATACTTTGAACATATTGAAACCCATATTTTATGAATTGCTATGCTATTCCATGAGTAGATATTTCATTAATATTGCACATGTTGAGATCAATGATATTATGGCAGTGATAGATTGAATACTTGAGAAATGTGAACTTGATAAGGTAGCAAGCCACGAACTAATAAAAGTATAAACATGTACAATTATATTCATGAAATAGAACCCTAGCCGTGACCAGTATTTTGGTATGGAATGGTGGTAGCACTGGAGGTGCTTGGCTGCACTGGATGTGCAGGCACTGAAGGTGCATGGTTGTGGTATGATCTGGTCACTGGCATGTAAGGACTAGAACCTTGTGTTATGCGTCTAGTGGCATGAAAAACGTACCAACCACTTACCTGGTATGGGACAGGCGCAACCTAGTAGCTTTCTTAGTATTATCGGTTCCCTGCATGGCTTGTCGATCCGGTTTCTCGCGTGGAAACTGGTGGGACGCAGTTCGTCCATGAGTGATGTGAGATCAGAAAAATTATGAGAGGATAAGGTGTAAAGAAGGAAGACGCCCTACGCCAGATTAAGTCGTGCGCGACTGTAATCAAAAGAGGTTATGTGTCCTGCGGGAACATAGACCCAGGCTAGGAAGTAAGGCAGTGGGGAGGACCCACAACGGTACTTGGGAAGGTATTGTCCATTTACCGGGCAGGGATACTGTTAATACTAGACTGCAAAAACGTTGTGTGATCTCGGCCTTGTCACATGCATATAAGTCGCATGGAGTTGGCCCGACTTGGAAGTCGAGTGAAAAAGTGGATTTAAAAAGAGGTACATCTCTGCAGAGTTTAAAAATGTATTCGAATACTTCGTGCTCCCGAGTTTTAGGAGTATGCTGCGGTGGATTAAATCCATGGGGTGTGACACAAGTATTGTTTTATAAACTAAAATTTGTTAGCTCAAGATTACCCAAGTGGCATGTGTTGTCATGATAAGGGGCGTTGCCGTGGGCTGTCATGTGTTGACGTGTCGCGGTAATACCATAATCTAGCAAACATATGTTAATTAAGAGGCATGTGGTTTATGCCCTAAGTTATAAAATACTGCTAAGAGTAGTGTGATATGAGGATATATCGCCTTGGATATGGGATATATGTATCACCATCAATATGATTTATTTACTGCCATGGGTATGATCAGAAGTTGAGTAAGAATTGAGAAAGAAATGTATTTTTGGAAAAACCTTCCACTCTTTCCCCAATAGCATAGGTTCATGTCATATATATATATATATCTGTATCTCTACCTTCCCTATGACTTGCTGAGTACGTAAGTACTCACCCTTGCAACAACTCATCAATAGATGGAGCGTTCTACGACCTTGGAGGATACCCTGAAGATGCTGCGGACCCAGGAGAAGATGAGCAGTTTCCTCCGGAGCTCTGATGTGGTGCTGTCTCGCTGTCAACCTCTGTTTCCTGTGGATTGCTTTTGGGCCTAGCTTCCGCCGACTAGATGTGTTATTTTGTTAGACCCTTGTGCCTTGTACGGCACTGTATCTCGTTTTGTACTAAGGCCTGATGGCCATACAATTATGACTATTGTACTATTTTGCTGCTGCAATGTAATCCTGTGATTGACTCATCCTGGGAAGTCAAGTGGTTAAAGGGCCAGCTGCACCGAGCTGGGCTCCTCACAGGTGATGTCACTGTCGTGGCAGACGTGACACCATGATTATGTCTGAAGGCCTGGCTGGCTCTTGGACCTCCTGAGCCAGCGCTTCATCCGTGGCTCTCGCGGGGTCTTGATCGGACACCTCCTCTCCTGTCCGCAGGAGTGGAGGATTTTCCTCCCTGGGACTCACAGGAGTTGCAGGGGGAAGCTCTTCGCCCTGTAAAAGTGTTGATTCGATAAACGCGTATACAGAGGATGTTGAGAAAATAAGACCATGAGGGAATCTTACCGTGGTCACCCCTTCAGTCAAGGAAGCAGAAACAATTGACCCCGAACCCTCGGGGGCTTCAGGAGCAGGGATCTCGCCAGCAACCACGAGACTTTCGGTGGCTGCGGGATCCGCTGCAGTTTCTGCGGGACGAGATGGAGTGTCGCCGGATGGAGAGTCCGCTGTCTTCCTCCTCCGGCGGATCTGGGGGATATCATCTTCCTCCTCCTCCTCCTCCTCGCTCCTCTCGCCCTGTACGACGAAGAAGTGATTCCAGTTTGTACCTGGAAGAATGGGAGATATGTGATATCTTACCGCACCCTTCCTTGCGGTAGGAGGAACGCTCCGTGAAGACCCTTCCCCAAGAGCTTGCTTGGGTCTCTTGGGGGCAGGATTCCTCGTCCTGGGCTTCGAGGAGATCTTCTTCACATTTTTTTATCATCGGCTTTCCCAGGGAACCGACGTTCTCGCTCGGGAATGTCGCCTTGGCGAATCTCCCCAAGAGCTGTTTTGTCCTGACAAGTTCGTTAGCGCTGGGCATACATAAGACCTGCGAATAGGAGTCGAGGGGAAGATGACATACCTTTCGGCGCTCCTGTTTGAGGTCGTCGCTGGCGTGAACTATGCTCTGGGGGCGAGGCGATCCCTTGGGGCCCTCTACATCAGCGCTGTAGGCCCTGAGGAGATAGTTTGTCCGCCTCTCAACCTCAGAAGAGGGCAGGGCTGTTCCCAGAATGAAAATCAGACAACACATCACAGAAGTGTAAGGTCTTGGTGTCGAGGTCACATACCTTCATTATAGTCCAAGGTATTATCTGCCATGGACTTAATCTCCCAAGCCGGATGAGCCCTTTCACGCAGGGGGCTCACCCGGTTCTTCACAAAGTCGCGGATGCGTCGCGAGTTGTTAGTCCCTGTTGGACTAGGTGAAGAATTACCTCAGTGTGCTTCATGAATTCAGCGTTCATCGCCGGGACAGAGTCCAACTCGCTCGGCTTCTCTGGTCGCGAGTTCTCGAACCACAACCCGCTCTCAGATGGAGGGGTGAAGTAGAACCACTTCTGGTGCCACCCGTGCACCGAATCCCGCAGGGGTGGGAAGGGATACTCCTTCTTCTCCCTTAGCTGGAAGTAGATACATCCGGCAGCATTGGCGCTCTTCGACCACGCCGAGTAGTAGAAGTGCCGGAAGAGATCCACGCTGGGATACACTCCGACGTACGCCTCGCATAGATGCTGGAACACCGCCAGAATCAAGACCGCATTTGGGTGGAGGTTGATCAGCTCCAACCCATAATGCTCGAGGACGCCTTTGAGGAACCGACTCTCGGGGAATCGGAACCCGCAGCGCATGTATTCCTCGAAAACCACCAGTTCGCCATCTCCGACAACTGGGGTTTCTTGGTCCTTCTCCGCGGGCCGCCAGTTGATTAGCAGCCGCGGAGGAAGGATTTCCTCCTTCTCCAGTGCCAGCAGACTCTCCTCGGAATGGTGGATTGATCTGCTCCAAGACGCCATTTTCTGTGAGAAATTGGGAGAAAAGTTGGCAACTTTGGGGAAGATGGAGGCTGAGGGAAATGAGGGTTTTTGTGTGGCGGAAGTATTGAGGAAGGGTTTTTGGCTGTGTGGCTTCCTCAAGAAGCTAACTGCTCCTTTTATAGACCCGAGGAGGCGCACTAGTGTGAGTAACGTTCCACTCAAACATTCCACTTAATATTTTATTCATTTCTCATAATGGATACTATCTCTGGCAGACCCGTTAAAGTGTTTCTGGTATCGTATCTGAAATAAAAAGGACTTCTTTGTTTCGAGATTTGAAGATACAAAGTTATGAGAAGTTTTTAAGGGTTTTCGAAGGATATTTTCCTTCGCCCGCCTTGTAAATTTTTATGAAAATATCCTATGACCAAGTTTTTGGGCGTACGGATATGTTTAATTAGATTGCGGTATGGTCAGAACCATGTCCTCGATTAAGCTCCGATTCTAATCAAAGTTATGGTCTGATCGAGTTTCAGTTCTAATCGCAGTAATCTTTCAAATTGAACTTTGGTTCTAATCGCGAATTTAAGTCTGATCGCGGTATCAGTGCTGGTCGTGGTACTACTATAAAAGCGCGATTCTGATCGCAGAATTGAAGTTTACCTGTGTGAGTGGTTGTAAAGATATTTCTTATGACCATATTTTCGCACAGAAGATGTAAAAAAATATTTACATGAAGAAAAAGAGAGTTTTATTTCTTGCATTCTTTACATACAAAAGGGATACCGGCGACTAAAGCGTCGACCTGATCCGAAAGAAGTTTGCAAAGTTCTCCTAGAGATATGTTGTTGTCAGTAGGATCTACACTGGCAACCCCCAGAGAACTAGCAATTAACCTAAGTCTATCTACATCATCCCTAACAAGAGATGCACTATTGTTCCTAATCAAATCAGAGAGTTCTCGCTGTTGCTGAGCGTGATCCCTCTCTTGACGGAATTGGTGCGCCTCTTCACGTGATCTTTCAAAACATTCTGCCAGATGCAGAATAGCCGAAGACATCTCTTCGGTCTTCTTCTCCAGGGCCTCTTTTTCCTCTTGGAGAGTTTGTCCGAAGGAAGGAGGTGGAATCTCAGCAGGCTTGATGCTGGGGGCTCCAACAATTTTCGTCTCCTACATTTGCAAACGTTAGTTTTCTTAAAACTATGACAAACAAGCAAAAGGAGACAGAAGCAATTACCAATCCTAGCAAGCGACAGGTTGGTATATGCATCCTGGAAGGTAGATCATTCGACAAAAGCGGATGATCACTGGAGGGTGGAAGTACAACCTTCCCACCATAAGATTGCTTCCCCAACACAAGTTGAAGATCATCTGGTCGGGTAGTCACCACTTGCCGACCAGAAAATTGATTATCCAAACAAAAATGGGGAGAATGTCCCCCCAAGGGTGGGGATGAAAGTTTAATCTGCCTAGATGCATGAAGAACAGAAGGAAGAAAAAACGACGTTGCATCTTCTACCTTTGCTCTGTTGGAGGATTCCTCGTCAACCTTGGGTTTTTTCCTTGAAAGAGATAGATCTTCAGGCATCTGAGGCACTTGTTCGAAAGCTTCCTCTTCATCACTCTTAATCTCGATGATGTTGAGATCTGCCATCGGGGGTGTATGAAGAGAAGGATGAAGGTAGCTTTGGAAAAAACTTATCCGTGAGAAGAAATTGTGGAGCTTTGAATTCGAAGGCTTTGGTATTTATAGCCGCCAAGGTGACGGTTCGTCTTCCGAACGCCTCGAGTTTTTAAAATAGCATTTACAATTTCACCTCGGGTTAAAAAATGTTTCGACAGCGCCATCATTACCCATCACATAATACCCAGAGTTTGTCTCGGGGAACCAACCATCACACTTAGTGCGCTACTAAGTGGAAGATTTGAAGCGTCAGGTTAAAAATCCGATGCATGTCTTGAAATTCGAAATAAACATGTTCCTTCATTTTCTTCGAAATTTGGGGGCTAGCTGACGAGGATTGACACCCAAGTCAGTTCAAAACAAGTGCACGATTGGTTCAAGATAGATTCGAGCCAGACACGTGCCTGGCGGTGCGAACTCGAACTCAAGACATTTCGAGAAGCACCAGCCCAAGGTCGCAGGCTGTTCGTGACCAAATTGCAGTCTTTACACGATCAGACCGTAGCTAGTGCGCGGTCAAAAGTTCGTATACTGTGCGCGGACAGAAGGCTGAAGGTGTTGCGCGATCAGCCTACATCTCGCGGTCAGAATTCTTTCGACCAAGGAACGTGGGATTAATCTATTTCTGCTACAGGAATATCCCAAGTATCCCGAAGATTCTTCCACGTAGAGGAACAACCGTCAGGAGGTTAATACGTGCAGTTATCCACGAATAACACGTGTTAAACCTGTGTGGGAGTTAAGAGCAGTTCTCCAAACCACATCAAAGCAACCGTTTGATGCCGTTACGACTTGGCACCCTTTCGACCAATATAAAAGGGCGGCATGATGTATCAAACAGGGAGAGATCGATCGAGAGATCAAGACACAACATATCCCACTTGAAGAATCCATCAATCAAGGCTACGACTTAGATTAGATAGCTTCCATAAGCCGTCCAGGCTTCATTTTGTACACTCATACAGGGAAAATCTTCGCCTGTGGAGATCTTTCCCCGTCATTTTGTAATTCTTTACCACATATAGTGCAATCCCAACAGGACGTAGGGCTATTACTCCCACCATCGAGGGCCCAAACCTGTATAAACTTCTCTGTGCTTCAGTTCTCCATAATTCTACATACCTTCCCGGAGGGTCGCCCTGAAAGGTCTCACTGTTTATAAATTTTGCATAAGTTCGGCTAAGGACCCCCGAGTCCGAATCGTCGACAGACCTCCCGCAAGAAATCGCTCTTCGGCAACCGGAAGCCGCAGCACAAGAAGTCCTCGAACACTACCAACTCGCCCTCTTGTACTTTCGGGCTCTCCTCATCCTCCCCAGTAGGCCACCACAGAATCAGCGACCTAGAAGGAAGATAACTGTCGTCCTCCAAAGCCAACAAACTCTCCTCTGATCGATGACTGGATCGCGTCCAACACGCCATCAGGTTAAGTTTTTTGGTGAAGGCTGAGAGCTCCGCAGAAAAAGGGGAACACAATGAACTCAATGAAAAGTTGGAAAATTTCGATAAAGGTTCGGTGCGAAGGCAGGGTTCGGGACAAGGGGTTTAAAAACCCACTTCCCTCGGGGTCTTAGCCGATTGTTCATGTCGCATGGCAAAAAGGAGTTCTCGCATTAAATGCCCGTCAAAACAAACCTGACACACGCATTCAAAAATCTTCTGGGGTAAGGTGGGAAGTTGAACCAAAAAGACGCTTTTTCAGAGCCTAAAACGCCTTTTCAAAGTTTGAAACACCTTTTTCCAATAAAAAGAAAGCCTTTTCTCTTCAACTTCGGGGGCTCGCCGGTGGAGGTTATTACCCAAGTTAGTCGCCCGTACGATACTATAGTCGCGGAACTCTATAGCTTCAATTTTATTGTCGCAAGAGTTTGTGGTCTCATATTACCTGCGAACATCATGATTGTGGAGATATTTACCTGCTTTCATCACAGAGATAGATTCCGAAATTAATACATGGCCACAAACCATACACGACCATGTTATTATTTAACACAGTCCGAAGATTTTAGTAAGCCAAACAAAAATTTCATTGTTTAATATAATCATGATTTACAATGAAAATAAATAAGATAGATTAGGGGTTCGACTTCGGCTCTAATTTACAACATTTGGCAACTAATGAGTGAGTTTGATTTGAAAGAAGAATGCAGGACTCTTCAAGAGACAAGTTGTCCATTTTAGGATCAACAACGTTAGCTTTAAGAGAGTCTGCGACTTCCCTCAGCTTCTCAAGAGTAGCCTTTATAGTGAGACCGTAGCCTGCGATAATTATATCCAAGACGTGCTTCTCTTGTCGAACGAGTTTTTCAGCTTCTCGAGCCAGCTTCGCGGCCTCCCTAGCCCTATCGCCATTCGCCTTCAAGTGTTCCACGACCTTCTGGAGAGTCTCAAGGTCGTGTCCTCGCCGAATGTACTTCTCCTTGAGGAGCTCATTCTCCTCCTAGAGGGAGCTGCACAATGCAGTCTTTTCCCTCAGAGAGGCCATCACCTTGGCCATCTCTTCCTCGGTTCCACCTCCCTATACGACCATCAGGTTGCTCCAGGTCATGGACCTAATAACCAGAAAATGACAATAGAAAATGGGAGTCCAAGGAGTTAAGGTTCTTTACCTGGGAGGGCGATGTTGACGCAGCCACAGTAGAGCCCGTAACTCCTACATCCTCCGCTGTTGATGGAGGAGAATGCGAGGGAGACATCCTAGACAAATCATTTTAAGACCGTATTAATGCATCCCTAACTAAATAGCTTGATTAGGTTAGAGAAAAAGACAGCTTTACCTCAAGCCTTGAGGAGCAGTTCGTATGGACCTGGATGATCCAGCATCATCCTTCGGTCGCTTCCTTGAAGGTGATGGTGCAACGCTGATCCTCTATGAGTCCACCGCCTCAACATTCTCTTCTCTAACTAAATCTTCTTCCTCATCGAATCGCTCTTGGTTTGGGGATGCCATTAGAACAGAAGGTTAAGGAGACGAAACGTTTGAGACTTAGAAAAATTAGCAAAAGAGCTGGGAGTTCCACAGCAAAAGGATGGCTATTTATAAAATCACCAAGGCAACGCTTCGAGTTCCCAGTCTAGGGCGCAGAGTGAAGGCCTCAAAATCTACCCTAGTGTTTGCCGAGTAAATTTTCTCTTTGAAGATACGTTGGGAATTCGAAGCACCGGATACTATTGAGAATTCGAAGTGACATAACCACTGAAGTGGGCCTTTGTCACTTCAAATTTGGGGGTTAATTAGCTGACGAGAATTGTTAACTGTGCTTAGACCTCCATGGTCGCGGATAGTGTTCCATGGTCACAGATAAGCACACCATGACCGCAAATACCTTTCTATGGTAATGGGAAGCTTAAGAAAGAGATACCAGATAATCCAAAGATGTTTTAGATGTAACTCAAAAGTTGTATTCATTTCGTGCAAATTATAATAAAATTCCATGGATCTCAAACACTTATTACTTTAAAGTCCATAATCTCATGCTGTATTCGCGATTACTATGGTCGCAGAAGCGTCTCCCTACAACCATATGCTCTCGCAGATACAAAGTCCAATAGCGTTTCACTGGTTGCAGGGGTACGCGATCACCCTTTATCATAACCGTATCTTGATCCTTATGATTATTCCCGAGATAATCATAAGTCCCTAACAAGGTAACCGTCGAAGAAGACTAAAAGGGGCAAGGTAGTTCCACGACGCCAAGTTAAAGCTGCCCAACTGCCACGTAACCATGATTTATGGCAACCACCACGTACCCACGACCTGCAGCCACTACCTCGAGGCAGTTGTGAGCGATCATGGGACGTGCTTTCAGAGGAATAACCAACAATATCTTTGGCAAATATAAGAATACCTTCAAGGAAAGGATCGAGGGAGAACGATCAACTACAGAGAATATTAGACATAACCCTATAGGATTAGATAGTTTACTTACTTTGTAACGATCCCTCTATAATCCTTTTTCCACATAAGAAAATACACAAAAAGTAGGGTCATTATTCGGCTGCGAGGGCTCGAACCTAGATAAATTCCCATGTCTTTAGATTCATAGATACCTTGAACACCTTAGGACTTGTCTGATTGGCTCCCTTAACTATTCATCTCATTTTTTTGCATAAATTCGACAGAAGGACCCCCGAGTTCCAATCGTCGATAGGGGTAGTTCGGATTGTCAGAGAAGTAGTATGTTGTTAGATCATTATGGTCACTTTCGTGATTTCTGTCGATGTACCTCCTACTACTGTGTTGGCGGTGGTGCGAGGTATCAGCTTCTATGCTGGATTGAATATTTGTGAGTATACGGTCTTGTAACGGCTATCAGGCCAGCTCCTCCGCTATGAATTTTGCCACAAAATCTTTTATTCTGTTGATGGCCTCTTCCTCCTCACTACATGTGCTTGAGCTTGAGGTAGACAACATTTTTTAGAGTAGTAGTAGTAAAGACCTTTGGTGCTTAAAGTTGAGAAGTTTGAGTTGTAATTGGTGGGATGAGGGGTTGAAATATATATACTAAGAAGAATATATTTCAACGACTAGCTTCCAACAGCTACATCTAAGAAGAATATATTCCAATGGCTAGTACATGGTTTTGCAAGTACATACATGAAATAATAAGATAAGATACATAAACGTCTATTTTGCAGATACAGACATGAGATAATAAGATACATGATTTAATCTACTCTTTCATCTCTTTAATCTTATCTTGTGCATACTTCAATGCGGCTGCAAGCGCCTTCTTTTGCTCTTCAGTGAAATTTGTTATGTCGGTCGTCACCAGTTTTGTTGACGACTTGACAAAGGTGGCCTATTCTTTTCTTTTAGCCATGTTCTACAAGGAGAAAGCCACCTTAAGAGCATCCTTAGCCAATTCTACGTGATCTAAATTCGCTTTGGTGATACTCTCCATGTTTTCCTTGACAACTACTGAAGTTTCTTATAGCTTGCTTTCAATTTATAATAAGCACTCACAAGTCAAATGTCATTATCTTGTGACTAAAGTATTCACTTATTACATCCTCCAACAATTACGGCAATATTGCCATCATCGTTGTTGTCAATAACGACATGCGGTGTTGAATGTAGGGAATTGTTATCGAACATTGACACATACTGTGAATTTTTTTATAATGGGTTGTGGAGGCGAGAACTACATAAGATTGGTCGGTCACTTGACAAAGTGATAGTTTTGGCCGTATGGAGGGTAAGAAGGAGGTTGTGGATATGGAGGGTGCTGTGGATAGGAGGGGTTGTGCATATGAAGGATATGCCATAGGATATGGAGGGGTTGTAGAAAATTTAGCGGAACTTGACTACCAGGTGTTTCTGGATTTTTACTGGCTAAATTCAGATAATTAAGCCAATTTACAAAACCACCAGGGGATTATTATCCATGTTGTACTTTTTAAAAAAATTAAGAAAGATTTGTGTAGGATTTGTATGAGTTTAATGAGTGAAAATGAGTTTGGGATGGACTCTATTTATAGGAAGAGGAGTGCTAAATTTTTTGTAATTTTTTCACAATTTTTCTAAATTTTAGGAATTTTTTACTAATTGTTTTCTCAAAAATGAAATATTCCAAACAACCATTTCCAACGACTAATTTTTGAGTCACTGACATATGTGTTCCATTCAAACGTTAATCCCAAAGGTTAGTTTTTACCACAAATAACAAAGTGAAACTAACAGGTGGGGTTAGAAAAATAGTGGCCCCATTGTCATTGAGTGACTGTGAGTGGAGTGGGTGAGAATAATAATTATTTGAAATTTCCTACCTGAAGCCAAAATAAAGAAAAATCTCTGAAACTTATAGGTGGCGCGAATCAACATTGAACCCATATGACAATGACTATGGGCAGCGTGCGACATGGTGCGCAAGGCAAGCACACTCATAGAGTGCTCATGCGTTTTGTAGGACTCACTATTGCTGTCTCGTGCATTGTGTCACTTGCGTGTACGCAGACCTCTACCGCTGACACATGAGCCCCTTTATTTATTGGCTCCATCTGTCAATGTGGAGTTTGGCACAAGTTGCCTAGTGCGGGATGCAAATAAATTTCAAAACTGTTTGGTCGGTGGAATAGTATCCCTTGTTGTTCAGCGAAATGGCACAAGTGTGCAGTTTAAATTCCTAGGGGCTATTCCATCAACTCTAGATGATTTTCATCATGTTTGCCGGGTGGAATAGCGTCCTTGCCGTTCGGTGAAATGAACAAGTGTGTAGTTTAAATTCGTTTGGACTGTTCGATCGACTCTGGATGATTTCTGTAATTGTTTGTTGGGTAGAATAGCATTCCTTGTCACTTGGTGAAATGCCACCAGCAGTTTAAGCTCCTCGGAATCGTTTGATTAACTCTTGGATGATTGAGATTAGGTGAGCGAAAAATTCAGTACATCTCAAGAGGGGTTTCGTAGGTCGTGTCAATCTCAAGTGTTTTTTGTATTTTTTTTGGTGATCTTTTTTTTAATTTTGGGGGTTTTTTTTGGGTGAAGGAGCCACAAGATTCCTCCCTTTTTGATCTGGTTGTGATTCTTTTCCGATTCTTAATTTTTCCTGCAGTTGTTGCGTCATTCTTGGGTGTGTAGTTGAGGAGCTTTCTAGTCAAAGTTCAAAAATTATGTTTTGGCATTTATTCTGTGATTTATCGATATGGATTTGAAGCATTTTCCTGATCAAGCAAAATCTGTAAAAAAAATTGATGGATAAAACAACCAAAAGGTGGGTCATCAAGGTGGCTGGTGATGAGGTCATCTCAGCACGTGTTGCACCTTCGCATGTAGACCAAAGATCTGATCAAGAATACAATGGACCGATCACTCGACGTCGTGCAAAGAATCTACAACAAGAGGTGACTTCACTCCTTGCTGAAATTGACATTACAAATGATGAGAATTTTATACTACCTAAAAGTTCTACACTTTTGCTACTTAGGTTCACATACGAGGAGATAGAAGATGGTCCAGCTAAGAAGGCCTATGTGGAGGACATGGAGGATAAGGAAGATTGCGTGGAGGCAAACATGGGTGCTGCCCAAAGTTGAGACGTGTCATGTGACAAGTACTGTAACTTTCACAAGTTGTACGATGCAATATTTTGACGTTTCTGGATGCATAATTCACATGGATGGAAAGCTTATGGAGTCTACTTTCCAACGCAACAAACGGCTCGTCTTTTGGACTTCCCAATTAGGAGTAATCACCATTTTAGTGCTGGCTGCACAGAAGTCAAACAGCCGCGCGCGAATTACTTCGTGGTGACCTTTCAGCTTGCTTATCTTCAGATTCTTAAAGAGTCTTTTCTCACCTAACTAGAAGGGTTGTTCTCTAGTATGAATATCCACTATGTATTGTGTTAAGAGGAATTATTTTTGGAGAAGCAAATACCAATCCCTTTTGTTCAGCTGTGTGCTAACAATTTCCGAGAGTGATCTCTACCCCTTTGCTCTTGTGATTTCCTCGCGAAATTACAGAAGTGGTCGCATCATCGACTCCCAATCGGTGCTCCTGCTCCGTTTGATTGCAGGTTGTGTTGGTTGGTTTCATAAGAGTGTGGTTGGACGAATCCTCGATTCAGGTTGCCGTATTGCGACGGTGGTTGGCTTCGAGTTTTATTTGTCAGGTTGCACTAGTTATCTTGGCTGTTTTCAGTAAGTTATCGTGTTCATGATCCTACGCCGTGAAGATCAGGACCAAAGGACGCATCATCTAGTATCAGAGCTTTCGTTACCACGGTAGGATTCTTTACCCTTAGCTACATATATTTGTGTTCTGTCCTATCCACTAAAAAGCCTTAAAAAAATTGTTTTAGCCGTTCTTCAATCTGTTATTTTGGTGAGTTTAGTTAAGTTTCTGTCCATTAGAGTCTTTGTTCTTGTTGCTGATCATAATTTCCTTTGCGTGTCCCTTGAGCCATTTATCTCTCCATATCATTTGTATCTACATTTGAAAACCAGAAAAAAAAAAAAAAAAAGAGTATTAGTCCATTTCCTCCTTCGCGAAAACCTTGCTCTAGCCTCTGGTTGTGCTGAGATTATATGTTCAAGTTGTGCAAGTGCTATATCTGTTAGTTGCTTTCAGTTTGTTAAAAAAAAAAGCTAAAAAAAGTGAAAAAAAAAAAGAGTTGAGAAAAGAAGTGAAAGAACAGATTGTATTGTTTATATGCACAAGTGTTGAAATCTCAAAAAAAAAACGTTGTGCAACCAGATTGCTATTCTTCTTTGGTGAAATTTTGCTAGGTATATCTCAAGAACCATCAATCCCTAGCATAATCCTTGTTTGCATCAAAATCAGAATTTCCTTTGCGTGTGAGTTGCTCATATACATCATTCCTAACTTGTGATCAGTGCTAGACATTGGGCTGCTAGTTTGGATTGTTACTTAGCTTTACAATATCTGAAATTCAGATTGTTATTTGTGCATCATTCCCTACCAAGCTCCACAAAGAAACCATCGTAGACAGAACGCTGGTCGTGTATTCGTCTAACCATCACTTACCACCACACATATACTTCTGTAATTTTCAGGAAAAGCATAAGAGCTTCAGTTGGTAAGAGAAGGTGAGGTTGAGAGATCCACAAATTAATTTTCATACATATACTTGCTGCTCGTGTTCACTAACAGTGCAGGAAGGATGTCCAAAGAACCAGAGATTGATGATTGTGTCACAATGGCACAATTCAATGAGCTGAGACAAAGATTGGAGGAGAGACAAGAGAGAATGTCCCAAGATCTTCAAGCTCTTCTAGCTCAGCTTCGAGATCAAGGACGTGGTGCCAACAGTACAGCTAACCAAGATGAAGAAGTAGATGAAAATGATGACGAAGTTGCTGCCCAACCTCCAATACCACCGCGAGCACGAAGAGATCGAGCTGCTGCCCGAGCCATGAGACCCCCAGGTCCAGGTCGTGGGAATGGGGAAGAAGCTTTTGGTCGTGGAAGAGGAAGAGGTCGCGGCCAACGAAATGACAACGCTGCTGAATTTGAAGATGAATCAGATGAAGATGACCCCTACCAGCCCCAAAATAATGGTAATCGCCGTCGAGGCCATAACCAACGTCGTCGGGCCGAGGAGGAGAGGTTTGGTAAGCTAAAATTCACCATGCCAAAATTTAATGGTGAATCTGATACTGAAGCCTATCTCTCATGGGAGTTGAAGGTTGATAAGATTTTTCGCTTGCATAACTACTCTGAAGAGAAGAAGATAGCAATGGCTGCTCTTGAGTTTGAAGATTATGCCCTAATCTGGTGGGAACAAGTCCTGAATCAGCGAGAAGACGCTGGAGAAGGTGTTGTTGCTACCTGGGCTGAAATGAAACGGGAAATGCGAGAGAGATTTGTCCCTAAGCATCACCGTCGTGATCTTTTTAACAAGCTGCAGAATTTAAATCAAGGAAGTCTCTCAGTTGAAGGATATTATAAAGAAATGGAGAAGGCTATGATCAGGGCCAATGTAGTCGAAGATGAAGAGCAAACTATTGCACGCTTCATGTTGGGATTGCATCGCAACATTCAACGAATTGTTGAATTTCAGCCATATCGCACACTTATTGAATTGGTACACCAAGCTACTAAGGCTGAGCGTCAATTGCAGCAAGATACTAAGTCAAGTAGAGCTGGTTCATTCGGTACAAAGGTGACAACAAATGGAAACAAGTTTACCCCAAGGTTTGCTGAAGGCCGAACTACCACCACAAGTGCAAATGGTGGTACACGCTCTAATACTCAAGGAGATTTCAGCAGCAAAACCACAGCTGCTCCAAGTGCAATGAAACCCTCTTCATCAGCAACCTCATCAGTTAGTTCTACAGCCCGAAGTAGCCAAATTCAGTGCTTCAAGTGTGGAGGCCGTGGTCATGTTATCAAGGAGTGTCCAAACAACCGTGTGGTACTTGTTAATGACCTAGGGGAGTATGAATCAGCAAGTGAAGAAGAACAAGATGCTGATGAAACACCATTAGAAGAAGCACAAGAAAATGATGGCGAAAAATATTGTGAATTTGAGAGAGGGACTGCTCTTGTAGTCACTCAAATCTTGAGTGTGCAGCTGAAAGAAGCTGAAAATGGACAGCGCCATAATCTCTTTCAAACAAGAGCCAAAGTTGAAGACAAGATATGCAAGGTGATCATTGATGGTGGAAGCTGCCATAATCTTGCAAGCAAAGAGATGGTTGAAAAGCTTGGATTGAAGCTGCTGCGACATCCTCACCCATATCATGTGCAATGGTTGAATGATTCTGGTTCCATCAAGATTGCACACAGAGTGAAAGTATCATTCAAGATTGGTGAATATGTTGACACCGTGGAATGTGACGTGGCACCCATGACAGTGTGTCATCTGCTGTTAGGAAGGCCATGGCAATATGATCGTTCATCCCAACATTGTGGCCGCACAAACAATTTCACAATCAAGTGGAAGGGAAAGGACTTGGTTCTTAAACCTATGACGCCTCAACAAATCATGGCTGAACATTTGCAAAAGAATTCAGAAGTGAAGGTGATTAGTGAGAGTGAAAAACAGCAAAAGAATATGAATGCCCTCCACAAATCAGTGAGTGAGCGCCACAAGCCAAATATGAAAGGTAAAAAGAAGATAGAGGGAGAGAATTTAGTCATGATAGCCACCAAATCTGAAATGAGAGATGTGAGGAATCACCCAGACCAAGTACTCATTGTACTTGTGTACAAAGACACATTGCTTTCAGCTAATGACATAACATCTCTTCCTAGTGCTATGTCTCATCTTTTGCAGGATTACCAAGATATTTTTCCAGAAGAATCACCTGCTGGACTTCCTCCTTTGCGTGGCATTGAGCACCAAATTGATCTCATTCCGGGAGCTGCACTACCTAATCGGCCACCATACCGCACCAACCCTGAAGAAACCAAGGAAATACAAAGGCAAGTGCAAGCACTTTTAGATAAAGGTTATGTGCGAGAGAGTTTAAGTCCATGTGCTGTCCCTGTGATCTTGGTGCCAAAGAAAGATGGTTCTTGGAGAATGTGTGTTGATTGTAGGGCCATCAATAAAATAACTGTTCGTTATCGTCATCCTATTCCTAGGCTTGATGATATGCTTGATGAATTGAGTGGTTCTATGATATTTTCTAAAATTGATTTGAGAAGTGGTTACCATCAAATAAGAATGAAAGTTGGAGATGAGTGGAAAACTGCTTTCAAAACAAAATTTGGATTGTATGAATGGTTAGTTATGCCTTTCGGTTTGACAAATGCACCTAGTACATTCATGAGATTGATGAATCATGTTTTGAGAGTATTCATAGGAAAATTTGTTGTTGTTTATTTTGATGACATCTTAATTTACAGCAAGACATTTGAGGAGCATATTTATCATATTCGATAAGTTTTGGATGTGCTTAGAAAGGAGAAATTGTTTGCTAACCTAGAGAAGTGCACATTTTGTACAGAACAAGTTGTGTTTCTTGGCTTTGTTGTTTCAGGTCATGGAATTTAAGTTGATGAGTCAAAGGTGAAAGCAATCAAGGAATGGCCAACTCCTATGAATGTAAGCCAGGTGAGAAGTTTCCATGGTCTTGCTAGTTTCTATAGGAGATTTGTGAAAGATTTCATTACCATAGCTGCTCCTTTGAATGAATTGACAAAGAAAGGAGTTGCTTTTGAATGGGGTGAATCACAAGAAAATGCTTTTCAACAAATAAAGAAACTTTTAACTGAAGCACCATTGCTTAATTTACCTGCTTTCACTCAAACTTTTGAAATTGAATGTGATGCTAGTGGAATTGGGATTGGTGGTGTTCTCATGCAAAATGGAAAACCTGTAGCATACCTTAGTGAGAAACTAGGAGGGGCGCAATTGAATTATTCTGTGTATGATAAGGAATTATATGCTTTGGTGAGAGTGCTTGAAACCTGGCAACACTACTTATGGACAAAAGAATTTGTAATTCATTCTGATCATGAGGCTTTGAAGTACTTGAAAGGCCAAGCTAAGCTAAACCGACGCCATGCCAAATGGGTTGAATTCATTGAAACATTCCCATATGTTGTGAAATATAAGAAAGGCAAGGACAATGTTGTTGCTGATGCCTTGTCTCGTCGAACTGTTTTGTTGAACCAGCTTGAAGTGAAAGTACCCGGTCTAGAGAGCTTGAAGGAGATGTATCCTGCTGATCATGAATTTTCCGAACCATATGAGAAATGTACAAGTGGGAAAGGATGGGAAAAATATCATGTGCATGATGGATTCTTGTTTAGAGCTAACAAGTTGTGTGTTCCAAATTCTTCTGTTAGACTCTTCTTGTTGCAGGAAGCTCATGCAGGAGGACTGATGGGTCACTTTGGATGGAAAAAGACCTACGAGCTGCTGGCCGATCAGTTCTATTGGCCAAAGATGAGAAGGGACGTGGAGAGATATGTGCAACGCTGCAACACTTGCCACAAAGCTAAGTCAAAACTGAAATCCCATGGTTTATATACTCCATTACCTGTTCCTAGTGTACCTTGGGAAGACATTAGCATGGACTTTGTTTTGGGTTTACCTCGGACAAAGAGGAGGATGGATTCCATTTTTGTAGTGGTTGATAGATTTTCCAAGATGTCACATTTTATACCCTGTCATAAAAGCGATGAGGCTTCCCATGTAGCCTCTTTATTTTTCAGGGAAATTGTGAGATTACATGGCATGCCAAGAACAATTGTTTCCGATCGTGATGCAAAGTTCATGAGTTACTTTTGGAAGACGTTATGGGCAAAGCTTGGAACAAAGTTGCTGTTTTCGACAACTTGTCATCCGCAAACAGATGGACAAACAGAAGTGGTGAATAGGACACTCTCCATGTTGCTGCGGACAATGATCAAGAAGAACTTGAAAGAGTGGGAAGAATGCTTGCCGCATGTGGAATTTGCTTATAACAGGGCTATCCACTCCACTACGAACATGTGTCCTTTTGAAGTTGTTTATGGATTCAAACCAATTGCTCCTATAGATTTGTTGCCGCTGCCATTGCAAGAAAGGAGTAACATGGAAGCCTCTCAGCGTGCTGCATATATAAAGAAGATACATGAGAAAACGAAGGAAGAAATTGAGAAGAAAACCAAGTACTATGCTGAGAAGGCAAACAAGAACAGAAAGAAGATGATATTCAAACCCGGCGATTTAGTTTGGATACATCTACGCAAGGAGCATTTTCCTGAGAAACACAAATCAAAGCTGATGCCACGAGGAGATGGGCCATTCAAAGTTTTGGCCAAAGTCAATGACAATGCATACAAGATTGAGCTTCCTGGAGACTGTGGTGTTAGCACGACATTCAATGTTGCTGATCTCACACCGTTCTTTGGCTCGGAAGAATCAGAGTCGAGGACGACTCCTTGTCAAGAGGGGGAGGATGATGAGGTCATCCCAGCACGTGTTGCACCTTTGCATGTAGACCAAAGATCTGATCAAGAATACAATGGACCGATCACTCGACGTCGTGCAAAGAATCTACAACAAGAGGTGACTTCACTCCTTGTTGAAATTGACATTACAAATGATGAGAATTTTATACTACCTAAAAGTTCTACACTTTTGCTACTTAGGTTCACATACGAGGAGATAGAAGATGGTCCAGCTAAGAAGGCCTATGTGGAGGACATGGAGGATAAGGAAGATTGCGTGGAGGCAAACATGGGTGCTGCCCAAAGTTGAGACGTGTCATGTGACAAGTACTGTAACTTTCACAAGTCATACGACGCAATATTTTGACGTTTCTGGATGCATAATTCACATGGATGGAAAGCTTATGGAGTCTACTTTCCAACGCAACAAACGGCTCGTCTTTTGGACTTCCCAATTAGGAGTAATCACCATTTTAGTGCTGTCTGCACAGAAGTCAAACAGCCGCGCGCGAATTACTTCGTGTTGACCTTTCAGCTAGCTTATCTTCAGATTCTTAAAGAGTCTTTTCTCACCTAACTAGAAGGGTTGTTCTCTAGTATGAATATCCACTATGTATTGTGTTAAGAGGAATTATTTTTGGAGAAGCAAATACCAATCCCTTTTGCTCAGCTGTGTGCTAACAATTTCCGAGAGTGATCTCTACCCCTTTGCTCTTGTGATTTCCTCGCGAAATTACAGAAGCGGTCGCATCATCGACTCCCAATCGGTGCTCCTGCTCCGTTTGATTGCAGGTTGTGTTGGTTGGTTTCATAAGAGTGTGGTTGAACGAATCCTCGATTCAGGTTGCCGTATTGCGACGGTGGTTGGCTTCGAGTTTTATTTGTCAGGTTGCACTAGTTATCTTGGCTGTTTTCAGTAAGTTATCGTGTTCATGATCCTACGCCGTGAAGATCAGGACCAAAGGACGCATCAGCTGGCGCGGAGGGCACGCTCTATGCCGGCGAGAGGTACCAGCTGCAGGTGGACTTCCCTGAGCATTATCCCATGGAGGCTCCTCAGGTGAGTTCTTTTCCCTATTTAGTTCGGGTACTTGCATTCTTGAGCGGACGAAAAAAAAAGGATTGCATTTTAGTGCTTGTGATTTGATTGGAGGTTTGTTTCATTGCAGGTTATTTTTCTCCCTCCGGCGCCGACACACCCACATATTTACAGCAATGGGCACATCTGCTTACGTACAGCTATTTAAACTCTCCTGCTTAAGACTTTTGTTTAATGTGTTTGATGCTTTTGCCTACTTCATGGCATTGGAACGTTCTTTGCCCGTCTTTGGGTGTTGCTTGCAAGTTCTTTTCTTAGATGCACAGCATTCAGTTGGACTTTTTTTGGGCATATATTCCTTCTGGTTATCAGTTAGGTGAAAGCTGCCTCCTCCATAGCCAGGTGTACTAGTACAGTTTAGCATGTGGTGCTGAATCAAGATGCTCAACTCTTTTCTCTTTTTATAGTAATATGGAGTCATCTATGCATGGTATTGTTAAATATAGGTTTTTTTTGGCATTTTCTTTCTCTTCGAGTACTTTGGTGTTTGTTGCCTAAAATATTCTTTCTTCGCTAAAATCCATACTTAGCCATTGGCAAGAAGCGCCAAGTCTTTTGTCATCTATGTTAGAATAGAGACCAATAAGGATACATGGGATTAGACCCGAGTATATATATGTATAAAGAGATTATTGGACCTTAGAGATTAAATAGGGCCAATTTGACCATATACACTACGATATATACATGTATATATATAACACTTCCTTCAAACTCAAGATGAATCAGAAGAATCTGAAACATGGAGTTTGAAGAGATGAAACCGATGTTGTTTTCGAGTCTGAGCCTTCGTGAAGAAGTCGGCAACCTGAAACTCAGAAAGCAAATATTGAAGAGCAATAGTCAACTGCTGGCAATGAGAACGTGTGCATAAAGCATCCACAGCAATATGCTTGGTTAGCTCATGTTTCACGGGATCAATGGCAATCTGGATAGCATTGGTGTTGTCACAAAGAAGAGGCGTAAGAACGGTACATGATACACCAAAATCAGCTAATAACCAATGAAACCAAACAATCTCTGAAGTAGTAGTGGCCAAGGCATGAAGTTCAGCCTCAGCACTAGAGCGTGATACCGCAGTTTGCTTCTTAGACTTTCATGTAAGAAGAGAAATACCAAGAAATATGCAATAACCAGTAATGGATCGTCGGTCAAGAGGGTCACTCGCCCAGGTCGAATTAGAGTAAGCATGAAGCTGAAGCTGACTCGAACAAGCATAAAAAAGACAACGAGAAGTAGTTCCACACAGATAACGAAGCACACGAAGCAAGTGACCATAGTGAACGGAGGTGGGAACATTGACAAACTGGCTAAGCACATGAACAGCATGAGAAATGTCAGGCCTAGTGACAGTAAGATAGACAAGACTCCCAACGAGGTGATGATAGCGAGAGGGATCCTCAAGTAGAACACCATCAGTGAGGCGAAACTAAAAATGAAGCTCCATAGAAGCCGTCCGTGTATCAGTAAGCCCAGACCGAGCCAGCAGATCCTGAACATAATGCTGCTGAGAAAGATAATAGCCATAATCCGTAGAAATAACCTGTATCCAAGAAAGTAACTGAGAGGACCCAAGTCAGACATCAAGAACTGCTCACTGAGGCGGCGCTTGATGAAAGCAACATACTCCACATCATCACCAGTAATCAACATATCATCCACATATAGCAGGATCAAAGTGTGACCATGTGTAGATCTATAAGTAAATAAGGTGGGATTGTGAGCACTAGGAGGGAAACCAACAGCAAGAACAACCGAACTGAAACGCTCAAACCAGGCTCGTGGAGCCTGTTTGAGACCATAAAGGGCTCGGCAAAGACGACAGACATGACCAGCAGGAGCAACAACACCGGGAGGTGGCTGCATATAGACCTCCACCTATAAATCACTGTGAAGAAAAGCGTTCTTCACATCCATCTGAGAGATAGTCCAGGAACGAACAGTAGCTACAAGAACCAACGTGCAAACTGTAGTCATGTGAGCAACAGGCACAAAAGTCTCATCATAGTCACGACCATAGGACTGCTGAAAACCTCGAGCAACAAGACGAGCCTTACAACGCTCCAGCGAGCCATCAAACTTCGTCTTGACTTTGAAAACCCACTTGCAGGTGATGGGGACAACGTGAGCAGGTAGCGGGACAAAATTCCAAGTGCCAGTACGATCCAATGCTGCAAGCTCCTCAGACATAGCCAACTGCCACTCAGGAAGGACAGCACCCTCCTGATAGGTACGAGGCTCATGAATAGCACTCGCAGCAGTAAAGCCATAATGATCTGGAGCCACAATGGTGCTACGATCACGGAGAGCATTTCGTGAAGTTGAGAGAGATGACGTCGGTGGTGGATCATCAGTAAGGACACCCTCAAAACTAGCCATGCCATCAGAAGGAGTAGAACCTGGAGACTGAGGATCAGTAGGAACCCGGGAGCGACGAGTGTAGTTGAAAGGAAACGGGGACACCTCTGAAGATGGGGGTGGTATAGCTGGAGAAGGTGCGGTGGAAGCAGGTGGCATATGTGGCGTAGGAATATGAGGTAGATATAGAAAAGCGACAGACTCTGTGGGAGGAGCCCGAGAAGCAGAAGAGTCATAAAAACGATAGCCCTTATGCTCTAGGCTATAACCAAGAAAAACACACTCAATGGACTGAGCAGTTAACTTCGTGCGCTCACATGAGGAAAGAAGAACATAGCAGGTACAACCAAAAACTTGAAGATGATCATAACCTGGTGGAGATAAAAACAAGAGTTCTCCAGGACACTTGCCATGCAGACGAGAAGATGGCTGTATGTTGAGGAGATAGATAGCCGTAGAAATAGACTCAGCTCAAAAATGAGGCAGAACATGAGATGCAATCAAAAGAGTACGAGCAGTCTCAATAATGCGACAATGTTTGCGTTTAGCAACACCTTTCTGAGGATGAGCACTAGGACAAGAGAGTTGCGAAATAGTCCCCTCAACAGAGAGGAACTGACGAAAAGCGAATGTCAAGTACTTACTCCCAGAATCAGAGCGTAATATCTTAATAGTAACGGAAAACTGAGTATGAACCATACATGCAAAAGACTAATAAATTGATAACAACCAAGAGTGATGTTTCATAAAATAAACCCAAGTATAATGAGAATAATCATCTATAAAAATAACATAATACTTGTGTCCACCTTGTGAAACAAAGGGAGCAGGACCCCAAACATCAGAGTAACTAAAGCAAAAGAGTGACTAGACCTAGAAGTATTGGAAGTATAAGGAAGTTGTAGCTGTTTGCCAAACTTACAACCGGTACAGTCAAAATGGGTGTCAACAGAGACACGACCTAAGACACCTTGACGAGCTAAAGTAGATAAACGACAACCACATAAATGGCCTAGGCGATGATGCCACTGAGGGAAGGCGACAGAGGATACAGTGACAGAGGCAGACACTGAAGACTTTGTGGTGGAGGATGACAGAAGACTCAAGCTATTAAGAATGTAGAGACCCAGAAAACCTCTACGGCGATGGCCAGTACCAACGAGAGTTCTTGTCTGACGATCCTGCACAAAACACGAAGAGTCATCAAACCCAACATAGCAGTGCATATCAGTGAGCTGACCAACAAACATCAGACTCATAGAGAGCTGAGGCACAAGAGACATATTCGAAACAAGAAAGTGAGGGGTAGACAGAGTGCCCTGATGAGTGATTGTACAAGAGGTGCCATCAGCTATTTGAACATAGGCACCATCTATAACAGGCTGACAAGATGCTAACTGAGAGCCATCTAACGTCATATGGAAGAAGGCCCCCGAGTCCAGAACCCAAGGATGTGCAGTACCTGAGACGGAGGGAGCGGAAGCAACAACACTAGCAGATCCACCAGAAGAGGGCGTAGATGATGAACACTCTTGAAAAAGGGCCTGTAGATGACTCAACTGAGTAGCACGTGGAGGAGAAGAGGCAGCAGCGGCTCCATGACGAGATGATCCACGTGGTGGCTTCAGCTCAGGATGTAGCTTGAAGCACCGCTGAACACGATGTCCAGGTCGCTTGCAATGAAAGCAGACAACCTAAGTGGAAGAAGTCGGCTGGATAGCAATAACATCGGAGGATGCTGTCTAAGGGGAAATTGCCAGAACAGACTGCGGGGGAACCACAGAGGCAGATCAGTAAGGGAGTGAAGACGAGTCTCCTCAGCAATCAGGATAGCAAGAGCCTCAGCCATGGTAGGAGCAAAGGACGCCCAAGGAGTTGAGCCTGAATGGGCTCAAAGTCTGAGCGAAGATGCATGACAAAGTCAAACATAAGGTTCTGCTCATCATATCGCTCCTTGGCTGCACATCCAGCGCAACCAGAACAGACAGAGGGCACCATGGAGTCCAATTGACGTGAGAAACAGGTGAACGTACTATAGAACTCCTCACTAGACATATCCTGCTGATGTAAACCCTGAAGACTCTGTCGGAGAGAGAAACGAAGTGCCTCACTGCTCTACTGATAGCGTCGTTGAAAATACTCCCACATCAGTCTGGAGGATGGCAGATTAATGAAGCTCATTCGAACTGAGATCTCAGCACTGTGGCACAAAATACCCATAACACGGTCATCATTGGTGCGCCAGGCTGTAGCAGCTATCTTCTCCATCTCATCCATAGGAGCATCCGTGGTAAGATGCGTTATAAAACCAATGGACTGGAGTAGCATGCGAACCGAGGAGAACCACTCACGATAATTCTGATCATTGAGTTTGATATCAGAGGCCAGGAGCACACCACCGCCATGAAGACTACTGAAAGCCATGAAGACTGTTATAGTGTGCAAGTGACAGCACAATATTGTGCACTGCGATATCAAACTGAGGCAGCAATATATAGTGCACACTAGAAGCAAAGCAAGCAATAGCTAGCAGGGAGTAGGCAGCCAGTGGCGTGAGCAGAGGCGCAAGCAACCGGCGGCGAGAGCAGGGCGCGAGTAGACGACAGCGCGAGCAGCTCCAGTCGTCAAGGCGCGATGTGAGCAGCGACGGCGCTTGTGAGCAACGGTGACGCGAGCTCTAGTTGAGGCAGCGCCAAGCGGGCCAGATCTGGATTAGAGTGCACTGGAGGTGGTGGCGACGGCCAGCAATATGGCCAGATCTGGTTCAAATCTCACAGGAGAGACGGCGGCAGACAGCGCGAGGGGATGGCACGGGAAAAACGGCCGTGCGAGTGTCGAGACAGTAGCGTGAGCTGGAGAGGACGACGATGACGCCCGGAGTTGGCCGAAGACGACCAGTTTCGGGATTAGTCGGTGGAAGAAGCTAGATCTAGGAGATTTCTAGCTTTAATACCATGTTAGAATAGAAACCAATTATGATACATGGGGTTAGACCCGAGTATATATATGTACAAAGAGACTACTGGACCTCAAAGACTAAATGGGGCCAATTTGATTTTATATACTAGGATATATATATATGTATATACATAACAATATATATCCGTCATGGTCACTTTCTCGATTTTGATGATTTCTGTAAGCTAGATCACCTTTATTCTTGCGTAATGGCCAATTCCTAGTTTTTTGATTGCTTCACCTGAAACTAGATCACTTTTGGTCATAGAGACTGCCCTGATCAGCACTTCCATGCATCTTCTGCGAATATGCTTTAACTCTTGCTAAGCTTTTAGCCAATTGACTTTCTGGGTATCAAACTGTTGTGTGTTTGAGAAGCTTTTCCCCCGTCTGAAGGACATGTTGTTTGATTTTGATCTTTATCTGAAATATGAAGATTAAACCAGATTGATATCTTGTACAATAGTGTTGTATGTCTGTAATAGGGAATTTGTTATCACAACACTTTTTTTGGTTGCATGACTTCTTTATGTCCTTTGGAGTTTTTTTTACTGTTAACCCAGACTTAAAAATTAATTACGAAACTAACCCACAGTTGCAATTATTTACACAAATGGCCTACCACGTCAGCTTGTCGAGCTCCCAAAGCTCGACGAGCTGCTAATCGCACGGGATCCCACGACCAGAGGCTTGTCGTGCCCCTGGACCACGACATCTCCTTGTCGTGCGCCTCGACCACGAGTAGCTTTGTTTTGTTGTCGTGCCGTGAAGACGCGAGAAGTGGAAAAAAATTTTAATGCGGGAGCGGGATTCGAACCCGAGCCACGCATTTGCAAGCCGAGAACTCCCACCAGCTGGGCTAAGAAACGGATTTGATATAACTGCAGTATACATTTTAATATTCTGAAGCTTGTCTAGTTTCCAGAACTCGACAAGCTGGTCCTGGTCCCCTACTGCATTTATTTGGTCCCCTACTCACTCACACTCACACAGTTACTTTGAAGCAGCAGCAGCAGCAGCAGCAACATACACATACACACACTTCGTTTAATTTTTCCACCCTAGATCTAGCAAAATCCGTCCGATAAATTTATTTGGTGTAGAAGAGAAAGTTGTAGAGAATTGCGAGTTCTTCGAAAAGAGGTAATTTTTTTCGAAATGCATTTAAGATTCTGTTAATTATGTTGCTAATGACGTGATTAGGGTTTATATTTATGTTTATGTGTATACAAGAGTAGGTATTATGTTTTTAGGAATATGTTTAGGAAATATGTGCATCTGTATGTATGTTTGTAAAATAAATTTTTTTAAATGTATGTGTGTATGTTTGGAAATGAATGTGTATATGTTTGAAAATAGGGGTTTATAAATGTATGTGTGTGTGTTTGAAAAATAGAATTTTGAAATATATGTGTGTATGTTTGGAAAAATAGGGTTTTTAAATGTATGTTTGTATGTTTGGAAAATAGATTTTTGAAATGTATGTGTGTATGTTTAGAAATATATGTGTGTATGTTTGGAAAAATAGGGTTTTTAAATATATGTTTGTATGTTTGGAAAATAGGTTTTTGAAATGTATGTGTGTATGTTTAGAAATATATGTGTGTGTATGTTTGGAAAATATGTGTTTGAAATGTATGTGTGTATGTTTGGAAAAATAGGGTTTTTAAATATATGTTTGTATGTTTAGAAATATATGTGTGTTTGTTTGGAAAAATAGGGTTTTTAAATATATGTGTGTATGTTTGGAAAAATAGGGTTTTTAAATATATGTTTGTATGTTTAGAAATATATGTGTGTATGTTTGGAAAAATAGGGTTTTTAAATATATGTGTGTATGTTTGGAAAAATATGGTTTTTAAATATATGTTTGTATGTTTAGAAATATATATGTGTATGTTTGGAAAAATAGGGTTTTTAAATATCTGTGTGTATGTTTGGAAAATAGGTTTTTGAAATGTATGTGTGTATGTTTACAAATATATGTGTGTGTGTGTTTGGAAAATATGTTTGTGAAATGTATGTGTGTATGTTTAAAAATATATGTGTGTATGTTTGGAAAAATAGGGTTTTATAAATGTATGTGTGTATGTTTGGAAAATAGGTTTTTGAAATGTATGTGTGTATGTTTAGAAATATATGTGTGTATGTTTGGAAAAATAGGGTTTTTAAATATATGTTTGTATGTTTAGAAATATATGTGTGTATGTTTGGAAAAATAGGGTTTTTAAATATGTGTGTGTATGTTTGGAAAAATAGGGTTTTTAAATATGTGTGTGTATGTTTGGAAAAATAGGGTTTTTAAATATGTGTGTGTATGTTTGGAAATTAGGTTTTTGAAATGTATGTGTGTATGTTTACAAATATATGTGTGTGTATGTTTGGAAAATATGTTTGTGAAATGTATGTGTGTATGTTTAAAAATATGTGTGTGTATGTTTGGAAAAATAGGGTTTTATAAATGTATGTGTGTATGTTTGGAAAATAGGTTTTTGAAATGTATGTGTGTATGTTTAGAAATATATGTGTGTATGTTTGAAAAATAGGGTTTTTAAATATATGTTTGTATGTTTAGAAATATATGTGTGTATGTTTGGAAAAATAGGGTTTTTAAATATGTGTGTGTATGTTTGGAAAATAGGTTTTTGAAATGTATGTGTGTATGTTTACAAATATATGTGTGTGTATGTTTGGAAAATATGTTTTTGAAATGTATGTGTGTATGTTTGGAAAAATAGGGTTTTATAAATGTATGTGTGTATGTTTGGAAAATAGGATTTTTAAATGTATGTGTATTTCGTTTTAGAAACTATGTGCACACAATAGAAAATATAAAATTAGGTTATTTTTAATTGTGCACATGCATACTGTATGTCTAAAAATTAGGTTTTGGACATATATGTGTATGTATTTAGAAATTATGAAACTAGGCTATTTTCAATTACATGCATGCATGCTCTATGTTTAGAAATTATGTTTTTTAAATGTATATGTGTATGGTTTTAGAAACTATGTGCATGTGTGTATGTTTGTAGAAAATAAAAAATTAGGTTTTTTTTAATTGTGCACATGCATACTCTATGTTTAAGAATTAGGTTTTGTAAAATATATATGTGTATGTATTTAAAAATTATGAAACTAGGTTATTTTCAATTACATGCATGTATGCATGCTCTATGTTTATAAATTATGTTTTTCAAATGTATATGTGTATGTATGGTTTTAGGAACTATGTGCATGTGTGTAATGGTGTCATGTTATTTACGCGTGAGATGAATGTGTGTAGGGAATGGAGAGTCCGAAAAAAATTTCCATATTTTATGGTGACGGCATAATTCGCGAGGGGCAAAGCGGGGTTGATATGAGCCGTTGCCAGTATGTAACGGGCGAGCTGAGTGTACATAAGACCTCATTTCTAGACCTGAATTTGTGGATCCTGAATATGTTCGGGAAGCGGCCTCGCGATGAAATGGCTCTAATCGAAGGGCTCATCGTTCGTGAGGTAGATAATGAGCCATATTGGATGCTGCGCGAAATTAAAGGGGACAAATCTTGGAGTTCTTTTATTCGAAGAGTGGAAGACCCCCATGGCGGACTGCTCGGCCAGTTCGCGATGTATGTGCAGTTCTGCAACGTACGAGCAGCCGAGTGTGCGGTGGAGGGTGAGCCAAGCGTCATGCCCGGTCCTGCGAGATTCAGGGCTAGCGAGTGGTCAGATGTATTCTGCCATACTCGCGTAGATGTGTGCGAGGTACTGGATTGCTTTCCATCAGTGTCCGATGAAGATGATTCGACGGACTTGGAGGCATCCGATGGCTCTAATGACGATACTCCTGGTCCCCCGCAGGAGTGGCTAGATCACTCAGCATACAGTCAAGCTGTGTTGCCAAAGGATCAGGGTTCGAGGTGGTCTTTCGAGCACGGTGGCTTACAAGTAGAGCAGGAGTTTCAAAGCAAGGAAGATCTGAAGAATGCCGTGGCGAGCTGGTCCCTCGCAATTAACCAGTAATATAAGGTCGTCAAGTCAAACCCCAACCTTTTTGTCGCAGCCTGTGTAACAGCAGGCTGCCCATGGAAGATTCGTGCGATGCGGCCGAAGGACGACATCGGTTTTGTGGTGACAAGGGTTACCGCACACACATGCCTGCTCACAGAGGCGCTGGACAGACACAGGAACCAGATGTCGGCGTACGTCGGTAATATCATCCAGCCGGCTGTGCGAGAGAACATTTCGATAATGCCGAGAGAAATAATGAAGCAAGTTGCCGATAGGTGTGGGTACACTATAAGGTATGCAAAGGCCTGGAGAGCAAAACAGAAGGCAATTGAGGGCATGTTCGGCACATTCGACCACGCCTACAACAATGTGATGCGGTTGCTGCGCAACATCGCTCAGACCAACCCAGGCACATTTTTAGATTTCTTCGATCAGCCAGCTACACGTCGAGATGGTAGCCCCATACAGAACACTCGGGTACTCCGTCGATTATTCTGGTCATACCGCCAGTGCATCGAGGCATTTGCTTATTGTCGTCCAGTCATATGCGTGGATGGTACGTTCCTAACTGGAAAGTACAAGGGCTGTCTCCTCATTGCTGTTGCTGCGGATGCTAACGACCAACTGCTTCCATTGGCGTACGCCATCGTCGAGTCTGAAAACTCAGAAAGTTGGTTGTGGTTTCTGGTCAACGTGAAGCGGGCGGTTGTTGGTGATCGAGAGAAGGTGTGCATCATATCGGACCGCCACCGAGGACTGCTCCATGCCATTGAGGTAATGCGCGGGGCCCCAGATGCTCCGTACAAATGGGAGGATGTGCTTAGCCGTTGGTGCATGCGGCACATTGCAGCAAATCTTTTCACACACTTCCGCAGTAAACAGATCATGGATCTGTTCAAGCGGCTGTGCATGCAAAATCAACCGAGGAAGTTCCAGGCTGTGTTCGACAAATTGGAGGCGCTGACAGTGAAGTACTCCACGAGGAGGGCCAGTAATGCTGCCGATGATGCGAACGTCAGTAAATTCTCCTAATGGATTCAGGACAAGGACATCGAGAAATGGTCATTGCTGCACGACGAAGATGGCGCAAGGTTTGGGATAATGACGACGAACCTTTCAGAGGTGTGCAATTATGTGTTGAAGGGAGTTCGGTGTTTGCCGGTGACTGCTGTAGTGGAGATGACATGGTACCGCACAGCCGAGTACTTCAACAACAGAAGTGTAGCCGCCAAAACGCTAGTCGACGATCCCATGAGAACCTTGCCAGATGTTGTGCAGTCGTACTTGACTGCTCGCGTAGACAAGGCCCAGCGGCACGAGGTGACAATTATAAACAGACTGCACCGAATCATTCAAGTCCGCCTTCGGCAGAAGAACGTAAGCGGCCAACTGAGACCTGGACGGGTGCACGAGGTCATTCTTAGGGATGTCGCTGAGTGCTCATGTAACAAACCGAAGCTACTGCACAAGCCCTGCTCTCATGTCCTTGCTTCATGTGCGGCGCTCGGTGTGAGCCCTGCGCCTTACCTTTCGGAGTACTTCAGCCTTGACAACCTTTCAAACACGTGGAGTGGCGTGTGGAGAGTTTTTATGACGCTCGGTGACTACAGAGTTATCCCTGCTGGCGAGACTACCTGGATCCCAGATGTAAATCTAAAGCGAACGGGTCCAGGGCGACGGAAGACACGCCGAATACACAATGACATGGATGAGTCACAAGGGGGTAGCTCACGAGCTAGGAAATGCTCGATCTGTAGGCAGCCCGGACATAGCAGGAAGGATTGTTTGAATGCACCCGGACCATCGACATAGCCTTGTAATAAACTTTGTAATAAACTTTGTAATACGCTTATCATTTGCATTGGATCGTTGTAATCTGTTTGAAACTTTGTAATATGATTCATGTTATGTTACTTTCATGTCGTGTGCTATCCATGGGTATGATACTTTCAATAACGGTTCCTGATGTATGTTATGTTACTTTCAATAATGGTTCATGTTTTATGTTTTGACAGGCATGGCTGGCGGGGATAGAGATCTTCCAGAGCTACTGAGCAGTACATGTGATCGTGGACATTGCGGTCGCATCTTGTCCGAGGGCGGGGACTTGGAGCCGCTGGTAGTCCGTACTCCCTTGGAGTACTGGCCTCTGCATGAGGGCTATATCCCCATCCTGCGGGCTGCAGGTTTATTGTCGTTCGCCCGTATGCTGCAGATAGGTCAGCATCTCACACTGGACAGGTCGTTGATCACCGCATTGGTAGATCGATGGCGTCCGGAGACCCACACTTTCCACTTCCGCTGGGGGGAGATGACAGTCACGCTGGAGGATGTGAGCATGCTGCTTGGTTTACCTGGCAGTGGACATCCCATCGTCCCCCGGCCAGCACGCCTAGATTGGCGCGCACAGATGCACCTCCGATTCAACATCGCTAACCACGCCGACGAGATCCCGGCATCCAGGCGTGGTGTCCCCCACAGATTTCTGGCGCGCTACCGTGAGTGCCCCGATGATGCCCCCGCCGATGTAGTTCGGCAACATCTCTTCACGTACTTGCTGGTGACGCTGCAGTATATTTTGTTCCCTTCCACGCACGGTGACACTGTGTACACGTGGTTCATTCCTCTGGTCGAGAGTATCGTCGATGCCGACGCAGGGGCCATGCCGCGTTACAACTGGGCGATGGCAGTGTTGTGCGCGACGTACAGGGGCCTTTGCGAGGCATGTTGCAGGACCGCAACTGGATCGTTGCTTTCCGCATGCCCTGTACTGCTGCAACTGTGGTCATGGGAGCACTTCCCCGTTGGTCGGCCGCGTTTACAGCGGCCCATCCATCCGTACGGTGCGCCAGCGGACTATGAGGATTGGGTGGACCGGCTGACCATGGGAGCCCGTTGGCTGGGAGGTCGGCCGAGGTGGTCATCGTCACAGATTCACCGCTGTTACTTGGCGTACCTGGGAGAGTTTGATCTCCTATCGGACGCGCGCGTCATATGGCGACCATGGACACCGGAGCACATCTCGCAGGTTGCACCGCATGGCATTTCCTCGCATTGCACCGCGGGCCAGGACTGCTGGCTTACACGCCGGCACATGGTGTTCTCACATGTGGTGGAGCCGTATTTTCCGGAGAGGGTGATGCGCCAATTCGGGCTACATCAGCAGATACCACCCCCGAAAAGAAATCAACAACGCCATCTCCCGCGGGAGATTCACGTGTATGCCTCGAACATTTTCTATATCTCATGTACACACTCATATTTGTTTATTTCTTTGCTTTATGTGCATCGCGTCACCTTTTGCAGACAAACACGTAGAGGAAAACACTTCGACAACTGGCAGATCAAGAATTCCAAATGGGTCGACGAGTGGGAGAACCACGCGGCGACGGATGTTGTTGTGGGGGAGCGGCCGTATGACCCTGGGACGTCCCAGGCCTATCTTCAATGGTACGTGCCACGCACCCGCACGCGACTCGCTCGTGCGGCCCCCCCCCCCTCGCCGATAGAACTATCACATCAAGACAGTCTTCGACTCGGCCTTGATGTTCATTTCCCAGGCCGGATACATCGCTCGGTACGTTCGTCTTCACTGGATACTTATGTTGGTCTCTTATCTTATCTATTTTTCCATAGTTCCCATATGAGTTTCGCATGTGCAGGGTGACTTAGCGTTGGCCATCGACAGCCAGGCGGCAAACCTGTCGTCTCTCTTGGAAGAAGGACCACGCTTCAAGGCGATGGCGCGTGCTACCCTACATTCCATCCGTGTAGCAGCACAACGAATCCTCTTCTTCGATGTTGCTTGTGGCCGAAAGACAGATGCATCGGTTCCGCACCGGAGAGGGGCCCGGCCGCCTAGCCCGATGTCAGCCCGGCCTAGCCTGGGTGGTGCTCGACAGAGCACTTCGTCAGCACGGCGCAGTCATCGTGACACATCGTCGACCTGGGAAGGTGACATACCAGGGACGTCCGCCGGCCCGTCTCGGCTTCATCATTCCTCGTCAATGCACAGTGCTCGACGCAGAGATCTGCATATTGGGGGCCCGTCGAGACATCGCACTCCCGGTTCAGATGACTCTGATGATGAGGACGGCATCCGTCGTCAAGACGAGGACGACATCCGTCGTCAAGACAGGGACGATGCGAGTAGGGCGTTGACAGAGCGGCTTGCGGCTGACGAAGATTGGGGCCAGGCTCATATTGAGCAGGCTGTCCAGGGACAGAGACACTCAGTCCCTGGGGGGTCTACTTGGGAGAGTTGGGGGGACACCGCCCACGACCACATGGATGTGGATGACGATCGTGAGTACTACGCTCCGCAGGGGGCCGACCCCAGTTGGGTGGCACCACAACGGGACAACCAGGACTGGGTCTCGAGCATGTTAGGGTTGCACGACCCTCATGCACATCAGTACTACCAACCGGATCAGTTGGCACCTAGCGAGCTCGAAGATCACCCTCCACCGACACAGCCATCTCAGGGTCATGCAGGTACTGAGCGGCATGGTCCTTCTACCGCAGCTGGGCGGCGATCACATGTGCCACCTGATCCGTACTCACCATCGCCTTTTCAGAGAGATAGACATGGGCATGGGCATAAGAGGGGTCGTCCGAACCCATAGCGAACATGTACATCGCACTTTTATTTTCCAGTGTGTTACATTCAAAATGAATCATGCAGTTCACTAGATTTCTTATATATTTTTATTATATGATACATACTTACATATATTTCTATAGATATATATACATATACATATACATATACATATATATATATATATATATGTGCGTGTGTGTATATATATATATATATCTATCTATACAATATGTATGTATTTATGTATGTACAGTATGATGGGAAAAACTCCTAGCCCAGCTGGTGGGAACTCTCTTCTATCTCGTTGTCCACCTGGGTTCGAATCCCCACTGATCTTGATTTGGGTTCACAGGATAGATTTTGATATTTTAGGGTTTGAGATAGATTAGGGTTGAACTGATTTTGTTACTGCCAAACATAAAAGTCTTTAGAAGCCAGATTCAATTCCATCTCTAAATCTCAGATCTATCAATCCTATTCTGTTTTCGAAAACAGGATTCTAATTACCCTAAATACTCAGAACTCAGATTTAGCTAAATCTTGACCTAATCCAAATCAGATTATTCTTGGATTATGATCATGGGTATGTCAATACCTTGATCCAGAAAGTTGGCAGCCAAATCGTATCATCTAAGCCATTTTCACATATCAGTCCAAATTATATCGTAATTTAGTCCTTTATTTGATATCTAGAAACCCAAAAAAGCTAAAATCTTCAGATTAATTCCAAATTCAAAATTTCTTCAGCAAATCTTTTTCAAATGCTATTTGATACAATTTTCTCTTCTGTGCAGATTACAAAATCACATTTTAAAGGCCATAATTCAAAATCGACAAAACTCAGATCTTATTTTACCCTAAAGTACCATATTTTCAGTTTATATCGAAAATCATGAAATCAAGTCATATTTTATCAAATCTCTTGTTAGATGAGTATAATGTATAAGTTTATACTTATTTGTGAAATCAGATTACAAATCAATCCGCAATTTAATCATTAATTCTTTTCTCTCTTGTCGAATTCTGCAGATGCGACAAATTCTGGAGAGGTTGTCGTGGTCGAGGGGCACGACAAGGGCTTGTCGTGGTCGTGGAGCACGACAAGGCCCTAGTCGTGTTGCTCGACCACGACAAGGGGTTCCCCGTGCGACTAGCAGCTTGTCGAGCTCTGGGAGCTCCACAAGCTGACGTGGCAGGTCATTTGTGTAAATAATTACAACTGTAGGTTAGTTTCGTAATTAATTTTTAAGTCTGGGTTAACAGTAAAAAAAACTCTGTCCTTTGCCTAAGAAAGTAGAGCTGTAGAGGTGCTTCTTGTTAACATGATTAGTGATTTCAAAAGGAAGGCAAAAAAAGGTAGTCCAGCGCGAGTTTCTCAATGGCCATACACTCACGTGCTTCTACTGCTTGGTTTTCTTTTTCTTTTTCTTTTTTTTTGTGTTTACGGAATGCAACTCTTGTTTATATTGCTTGATTTTTTTATAAAAAAAAACTTATCTAAGTGAGCTTTTTTGGTCATCATGGATCATTTTCAAAGTTACAGCAAATACAATGTTAATGAGAATCACAAAGTTATTTAACCTTTAACTAAGCTAAAGTCAGTACAGTTTTCTTACGTACTGAATACAACATAAATTTGAGACATGAATGCCTCATAGTTTATGAAATCAGATATTTAAACAAGTGGATTATCCATTGATACACGAAACACTGTTTTGGGCATTGTTCTTCAAACTTGTGCTAAGGTTATTAACTTCTGTCTATGGTATATGCCCACAATAATTCGCATACTAACAAGTGAATAGGATGTAACAACCTTTTCAAAATAGATTGGAATGGAGAGTCTACTGATGAACTTGTTTATCTATTACTCCATCTGATATTTTGGTATGTGTGCAATCAAACTTCTTCAACTTTGACCACTAATATACATAGAATTAATTGGATTAGCCACATGAAAATGGTGTTAATAGATTTTTCATCAAAATATTTTCATAATATTATATTTTTTAAATATGTTGTCATGAAAATTATTGATCAAAGTTGTATCTTAGAGACTGAAAAGTCAAAATCATCCTATATTTTCTAATGGAGGGAGTGTAAGTTTATCAAGAGATAACTAAATTCTGCCTCCATCCTATCCTTTTCTTCCTGCTATGTTGGATGAACATATTGCAGTCAATCTGCTCTTATGGCTCTAAAAGTAGTCAGTTCTCCAAAGTCCAAACTACCAGATCCATCTTAATGATGCTTGTTCAACAGCTTCTACTTACCCATTTTCCTTCTGTCGATCAATATCCTTAATGTAAAAGATACCTGTTCTCCTTCAATTCCCACCTTTGTCTTCATCAGCTCTATGTTACCCCCTGTTCACTGACTACAATACCTCTCTTTTCTTTGCAATGCCTCTCCAATGAGGTAATGTTGCCGTTGGCAGTGTAGCTGCCATGCTAAGTAGCTTCACACTGCATGTGAAGCCTTCTCTTGTCTGCGTACATCGACCATGCCCGGAAGGAATTGGATCTAGACATCTAGTTGATGGCCACTTATCCATGGTGAACCGGGCAGAAGAGGCACCTGCAAGGAGCCTCCCGCGTCACTGTCAAGGAATGGGCTAAGTTAGTGAGTTTTTTTTCCTAATGTTTGCCAAGTAAATACTATCTCTGTTTTCAAATATGTGTCACTTTTTTCAAATATTTTTTTTCACAAATATTTGTCACTTTATGAATTTTAGGAAAATTTTTCCATACCACCCTTATTAAATTAAGTGGTTGGCCTTGTGTGTATGTGTAAAAACTCATTAATTGTAGTAGATAAAGTTAATTTGAACATGGTTTATTAGAGTATTTTTGATATATTTTATTAAAAATATTAGAAAAAAATACACTGTGCCCACCTATACTTTCCAAAGATTGCAAATTCCCACATGTATAAAATGGCAAAACGCCATATGTATTTCTCAATCTATGCAAATTCCTACCTCCCATATAGGATCGGTTAAAACTAGACTAACAGAAGTTACCTGAGATTCTAAATGACCGAGTTGCCAATGTGAGGCACAAGACAAGACAATGTTTAGTTGTCACCTTATCATCCCAGTAATTAGGATTATCTCTGTACCATATCCTGTTTCCATTGGACATATATAGCACTTCTTCATTTCATCACCATGATGAATTTTTAATTTTTCTTAATGTGATAAGTTTCATGCTAAATCAAGTTGTTTATGTTAGAGATGATGCTTTTCTTTCATCTTGGATTATGTTCTCTTCAATATTATTGGTGCATTTGTTCTGCTTATAATATTGTTGTGTTTATTGGGTTAGTTAATTTATATTAAGCAAGATTATGTTCTCTTCTTGCTTATGAGACAACCTATCTTGTGTTACAAGACAATGGACAATATCATACCCTAAAGATGGACTCGGATCTTTGCTTGCACGTAGAGACAGCTAACAAGTATGAGAAACCAAGAACAAATTGATGTTCTAACTAGAACTGCAATAAAAAACATAAAAGCAATAAATTTCGATGCATATAAGGTAGAAGAGTGGAAAGGCAATGGCTAATGACATGCCCCTGGCATCTTATAAAAAGATAGATAAAATAGCATAAAGAGGCAAGACAGTGTTTATAAATCTTGTTCTCACGTGCGTATCACAACAACCATTCCAATTGATACAAGAGGTGGGAATCTACATTGATAAAGAAGTACAGGTGGTGTATTTCCAAAAATAAAAGTACAGGTGAGAATCTATAATCCCTGGAAAATTCAGGTAGGTAAGGTGCATTTTCCCTAAAATATTATTGTTTTAATAACCACAATTTGAAAAAAAAGTAACATATTTGAGGATGGAAGTAGTAGATGAAAACTTTTTTTTTGGGGTTATAGTTTGATTTGGATTTAGGTTGAGTTAAGGACATTTAGGAGCTGTTTGGTTTTATGCAAAATATTATCACACTTTTTGCTGTATGGTATCACACTTTTTGACTTTTTGTGGTAAACAAAATCACCGTCACAACTAGCAAAAATGTGTTTATGAAAGGTAGGTCATAGAGTTAAAAAAGTGTGGCACAACACAACTGTTGATGCAAACTAAACAATAACTACAAAAAATCAAGTTTGTCTAAAAAAGGTGTGGCAAACTACGGTAAGCAACTAAACAACCCCTTACATTAATACTTGTGTCATTTCAATATCTAAATCATCCATAGGGGCCAAAGCAAGCATAGAACAACTTGTTTTGAACTTGTATTATTATGCAACCTTGATCCATTCTGGTGGCAAAATTTGCAATTGTTTTCAATTCCTGTTGGTCACCAATGCTGTTGCCATTATGATTGTGGAGTAACATGTGTTGACTCTTCTCATCAATCCATAGCAAGGGAGGTTATATTTCTCATAAGCCCAACATATATAGCCACTAGAAGTATACATGATGCATTAAGTGTTTATCTGTCAAGCTTTTGTGGTATACACAACAACTACAAAAACTATGTGTTTATTTGTACTATACTAGTGTTAAGTAGGCAGTTTATGATTTTTTGCATGAGGTGAAGCAAGATGATCCTTCTAATCAAACCAAAAGAGGCAGTGTCATATTTAAGGATTTTTTAGCTGTTTCCTGATGGAACCAATGTTCAAAAGAGGCAGTGATATAATCGAGAACTTCCGAGTTAGTGCTATTTACTCTTAAAAGTATGTTCAATGTTACAAGCACAAGATAATGCGAATGGATGTAAGCTCATCCAATTCAGATGAATGTAAGATTTTGAGTTAATATTGGGAATCCTAAACTGTTAAAATAACCATAAACCTAGTTTAATTAAGTTTTGTCAAGTTTGAAGAATTCAGAAGTCTGGGGTTCCTTGGAGGTTTTGCCAGTTGGTGAATGTTGGCCCCTCTATGTGCTACTTCTCTGAATGAAAGTAATTATTGGCTGAGCCCTGACAGTTTACTTTTTCCATTTATTTTTACCATCACCTTGAAACCTGTTTATTGGTGTGCAATATTCCAGAGATGGTAGCTTACTATTTCTTTTATCATCTGCAGATATACTGTATGACTCTTGGTCACCGGCAATGACTCTGAGTTCTGTCTGTATTAGTATTCTTTCTATGTTGTCAAGCTCGCCAGTAAAGGTAAGTCCCTTGGCATCTTATGTTGTATTAAAGCAGTATATCTTTATGTTTTACTAAAATATATGGTTGCAGCAACGTCCGGCCGACAATGACCGATATGTCAGGAATTGCCGCAATGGGAGGTCGCCGAAGGAGACCAGATGGTGGTTCAATGATGACAAAGTGTGATGGGTAATCTATTGGATTTCTCTCTTACTGGCCAGCCTACCTTACTATGGCATCTACTGTGGAAGATGATTTAGGCTTATTCTAAGCAACCTTCTATTGGACTGCAAGTTTAACATCCCGTGGTGGTTTGTAAATGAATGCGTACCTGGGTCGAGTCCTGAATATGTTATATAATACCTTTAATGATATATAGAATAAGTACGAGTGTATCTCTTCAATTTACTGAAGATAAACATCAAATGCATGTTCCAACTCTGATTTGCCACCGTTGACTTTGTTCTAATAGTAAAGTGTGAGGTCTATGCAGAATGACTAAAGGGTACGACTGCTTGCACAATTTGACCTGGTGCTTTTCAGAAATTTGAGTTCAGTTCGCATATGACCCATGTCATGTACGGTATCGGTAGACTTAAGATGTATGGACGTCCTGGATTATTGGGTAAATTACAAATAGAAGCTGCTGTATGAGTTTATATCGCTAAAATGGAATTGTTTTCAAAAGAAAGAAAATGACAATACCAGGACCCAACCAAAAAAATAGTAAGCTGGCAAAGTAATTTAATAGATTTGAGACAGGCCATTCAATATGCACCGAAAGTCGAGACCGCGTTTCAAAATTTTTTGAAACGCTGACATAATAATTCAGCATGATCCAACGCCAATGCAATTTGGGCACCTCCAGTTACACACCGAATCATCAAAAAGCGACTAAACAAGTACCAGATGGACAGAATGCCAATTACCTAACGGCACTACTAACTTCAATTCAATTAAAGAATTGTTTTGAGCCATCGGATAAGTGAGGATTTTGTTTTTTTTTTTTTTGGAATATGGGAGGGCCTCTTATTTAACTTATAAAGCCATATAAATATAGAAGTAAAATGCCTAAAACTACTCTACATCTGATTGTTGACTATACATACAACACAAACCCCTCCAGCACCCTACTACTATATACAAAACGGAGGTTTTCCGAGAGCTGATCTAAGAGCTTGTGCTTCCATAGCTGATTCATAGTTGCGAGGACTATCATCAAGTGTAACACCAATATTTTTCCCTTCGAAAGTTCTTTATGCAGAAAAGAATGGAATATCTTATCCTCCAAAAGTACGGTGATTGATATTTGGCGCCTTCTTGTGTTGTGCCAACAAGAATTAATTATGATCGGTTAGATTGTTTTTCTACTCATGGAGGTCCTCATAAGATGCCCCAGAAAAATCACTTTGATATGGTGCCCCAGCTACATTGCTTTTTCTACTCATGGAAGTCCTCATATGAAGCACCAGAAGAATCACTTTGATATGGTGTCGTCTCTCTTGGACTGGATGGGAGCGAATCTCTTTGCAGTGTCAGCCCTAATGGAAAACAAGGAAAACAATATTAAAACCAGAGAGAGATGTTTTGCCCTGCAAGAGTCAGTATAGTACTTGGTTGCATGCTCAGGGCAGTGAACCAAAAGTTTCAGAACAAGAAAAATACCGGTATTCTTTTGCCCTCTTGGACGGAGCTTCTTTGTGTGCCGCCATAAGAGCTTCTTAGCCTTTGTAATTGTAAGCTGCCTAGCAAAGGGATACTCACCATCACTCTCACTCCATTCGTCATGGTATTCATTATCTCCATCACCTCGCATTGTCCGCAGCACAAACGCCTTTGCTTTACGGCGCTGTGAATTGAAAAGCCCCCTAATTGATGTGACAAACCCATCCCCCACACCATCACCCGACCTCTTCAACCATGATACAGGAAATTGATCGGGTTTTCCAGGATGACCACCATCACTGTCGCTGAAATTAAGATCATTTTGAGGAACAGTACCATCATGTGCTTCCCTCTGGTTGTGGGCTTTGTCTTTAAACTTCTTTCCCTGCTCAAGAGGTCCCAATAGAATATGACTTCCTTGTTGAACTCATATAAAAAAGGAGTGTAAACATTGGTTTTAGCAGAAAACAATAATAAAAAATTGTGGTTGTTAGTGTCAACGGTTGAAGTACATAACTTTGCATGATGAATAATTTTTTTTAAAAAAAAAACATTAGCCAAAATTATCCATTGCAGACTCTACAATATATATATATATATATATATATATATATATATATATATATATATATATATATATATATATATATATATATATATATATATATTTTAAAAAGCTGCATTGAAAAGAATCTCAAAACAAAAAAAAGGCCATGACATCAATGTTCCAAAACTTGATGAAGGAAATCCATTAAAGCCAATATGCAGCAACAGAGGTTATATGCTGGAATTAAAGCCAGCATAAGCATTGGGCATTTGGATGGGCATTAAGAATTATCCACATAATAATTGGAGATGCCCATGAACAGGCTGTCATGAAAGTTTTTACTTCAAAACTCAGTAAAAATATTGTTGCTTTGCCAAATAGAAAAATGGCAAGCTTAAAATTGCATGTATAAAAGAACAAAGTGATGAGCGTAGCAGACACAAAGGATACATATTCATTGATGTACTATCAACCAGATACTAAGGTAGAACCCCACATGGCCACACCTAACTTAACATTAGTTAGAGGATTAAGCCACTAGAGGTACCTAAACTTCTTTTTACCATACAGTAAGCTTAAGTAATGAATACATGTGTATCATAGTATTTGCAACAGCTAATCACTGGCAGTGCATGCTTTTTTTTCTTTCCAAAAAGCAAAGAAAATGTTATGAAATGCATGTACATAATACTTGCCTGCATTCCAGTCACAGACTTCAAAACTCCCCAAATGATATGCTTTTTGACTCTTGAGAACAGTCTCCTCCAAGTACCAGTAAATTCCACACGATCGAAGGTGTCCATGAGCAGCCTTAGGTCATTAACAGTAAACCTTGATCCCTCGTATGTAACGAGCAGTTCAACCTACCAAAACCAGCAACTCATAAGGTGATTGAAATAATTGCTAAATACATCTAGATGCAATGAAATGAAATGTACCAACCTCGCTAATCTTGATATTGTCAAATTCCATCAACTTCCAAGCTCTGGTTCTTTTCTCATCATGAGATTTTCCAATTTTCTTTTCCTCATTAGATGAACGGCCAGACTTGACAGGCTTGGAATCTTTAGTTTTACCTTTTAACATCTCAGTAGCTAAGACAGGGTTCTCTGCTATAGAATTACTGGTATCCCCTTTTGAAGAAACATTTGAAGAATTCACCTGTGATAGTACTACATCATTTGGAAGACTTTCAGCCACACCTTCCTCACAGGTCCTGTCAAATGAAGATGTCCAGTGCAACTCTGGATTTGAACCGCATACCATATTGGCCTTTAGACTTTGCAATTTGGATACCTGCATGTAGCTCAGGCATTTAACAAATTTCCATGCATTTTCTATTTTGATGCATAACATTTATTACATGATACTCATCTACATTAGCAACAGCAAATTCCATCTGATGAAGAGATTGAACCCTTGCATTTAAAGGGAAAAGGAAAAGACAGGATAAGCTAGAGACAACAGTGAGTCCATATTGGAGTTCAACAGGCAGGGCTATGATGGACCCAGAACCTCGTACTGGTAAGCGAAGTTCTTCAGTACTTCTGAGCCAAACAAATTAATTGGGCTGATATACATGGTTTTTTCATGTTGAATCAGACTGGTAGTTGGAACATGAAACAACCAGATCAGCAGATTGCCACCCAAATCCTGAACTCTGCTCAAGACTGACCATGAACCAACATATTTCCGAATACCATTCAATGGCAGATTCATATTAACAGTATTGAGTAATCTGGGGTCACATGAACCCCACTAGATTTTTAGTATTTTATAGAAGTAACACTTAGATCTTGGGAACTACTAAATCTAGCATCCATATTTACTTCGAAGGAATTTATAAATGTAACCTTCCAGTCTTTGAGAACTACTAATCTAGTATTATTCATGTCTATTTAGAAGGACTATTATAATTTATGCATTTTATAATGGACCTCATTGAGATGTATGCTACTTTTTTAATAGCACCCGATGTGGTGGTGGTGGTTGGGGGGGGGTGGTGGTGTGGGTCTTTGATCCATTACAAATTTGCAGTCTAAGAAAAACATGATGATCCTTCAAGTCAGAAATAGTAGTAGTAGTAATATTCTTGGAATTAATATACATGGATCTCACACAAATCAACCTGAAATTTTTCTTTTGGGGGTGGAGGGGTGGTGGTGGTGTATTGGGTGACTTTGATCCAACATGTAAGTTCAAGTTAAATATGAAAGGTCAAAAATAATAAGATAGAAATTGTTTACAGATTTGCAATCTAAGAAAAACATGATGAATGATGATCCGTCAAGTCAGAAATAGTAGTAGTAGTATACTTGAAATTAATATCCATGGATCTCACACAAATCAACCTGAAATTTTTCTTGACTATCCAACAGAAAATGCTTGGCTAGGCACAAAAACAATTTTTTAAAAAAAATTATGCCATGAAAAGCAGCACCAACATGAAAATTTGCCATTTAAATTTTGCACATTTAGACCGATTAACTTGTCCAATTTACCTTCAGTACTGCACATATGTATCACAACTGAAAAATAACAGAGAAAAATTACAACAGATAGTACTGAAATTTGGGGTTTGTTGTTCTCCTAACCCTTTTCATTTGTATTTATCGTTACTCTCAGTTCTTGAACTTATTTTCCAGCATTGCCTTTTGTTACTTTAAATATCTGGTGCAAACTACCAATTCGGTGAAAGCGTGCAAACCTCACTGGTATAGGTGTCAAATCAACACCACAATTTCTCTCATTTCATTATTTATTTTAATCTTTTTTCAACTTTCTATTTCTAATTCTTGTATTGTTAGTTTTTAGAGGGAAATCGGTACATGCCATTAGAAAAACTAGAAATTTAAAACATACTACCATAAACAAATAATTGATTACATACCACTGAAAATCACAAAACTTTTGAAAATGCCTCTAGCAAGCTCAAAGGAGTTGACACGGGTCAAAAAGACACTTGTACCCTTTTCTTCAAAGGAGATAAAATCACAATCTCTCTCAAGCATTTTATCGAACATCTTGACGACGACACCGACCATGCAACATAACATTTGAAAAGGAAACAATCGTGCTCACTATGCTCACCGTGCACTGGCCATGCAAATCGTGTACCACAACCATGCAACCCATGCACCATGACTTGAGCTTAATACAGCGGCCATGTGACCCGTGACAGCAGCCCAAGCCACAACACACGCATTGTGCTCACCATCGGATACAATTGTCGACGTTGGAGCATAGCCGTGTGAACTGCAAGACGTACCCTCTCATCATGATGCTACCTATTGGCGCTAAAATAGTGGGTGACATCGAGCGAGCGGTGCTTCAACCAGGACGCCGTTGGACGTCATGCATATGCATGTCCGGCCGACATTGCCACTGACGCACCACCCGCGGGCCATCCAAGCCACGAACAGTGAGGCACTGAGGTTGGTCGCGACGCGTCACATATGCACAACCTAACGTGTCCAAGCCGCTGCTATAGCGTGAGGTGGCCATGTGGGTACTGAATACCACCGATCAAGCCCCGTGTGTTCCGCTATGACCAAGTAGAAACATGTCATGAGTCATGACCACCATGTCATGGGTCACTAACGTGTCGCGGTGGGTTGAGGACACGCGATCGTCGCACAACCCAATGACTACTATGCTGGTGCATGCTATGCTCGTCTTGCTTGCATGCACCCATACCTTGTCATACCGACGCTCATGCGGGTACTTGCCTTTCGTCGAGCCTTTCTCGGTTCTTAGACTTGGCTAATGGCATGTTTCTAACATGGTTTATTCTCTCTTTAGCAAGACTAAATTGAGGAAAGGAGACTGATGATAGGGGTGGTTATGGTATTTTTGAAAAATGTAAGTCAAAAATGGCATATACAAAATTAACTTAGATTCCTAGCGGCATTTAACCAATTAGTTGATTTTTCATGACATTTTTAGAAATAAAGCATTTTCTAGTGGCATGAAACCAAATGTTCCTAGTTTTTTTTAATGCCTTACATGAATTTTTTGTTTCTTGTTCTTACCCTGATTTTGATAGTGCAAAACTTCAATATTTTTTTTCACTAATTTTCAATATTTACCACATTTATTCTTTCACCAGTTACATTTTTAGAACCATGCCCATGCTATAGCTCTAGTTTACACTAGATTGGACGGTGATACTTGTAGCCAAGGTTTGGCTTTCCATTTGCGGACATTTTCCCACACCTTGGCCGGTACTGGTTCTCGGGAGGAGGCATTTGAACTGGCAGTTTGATTTCGGAGTACCGGTCAAGAACGGGTGAGATTAATTTTTCCTGACGAGCATCAGAAAAGGCATTCCATATAGATAAGTTTTGGAAGAAATGTATCATATTAATACAACTATAGTGCTGATGTAGTTCAATGTGTAATCAAAAGCATAAAAAAAATGAAGAAATAGGCTCACATTATACACAAATTGAATCATTAGTATATATTTAACCTTAATTCACTAAAAAAGCGTTGAAATTTACTGAATTGTCAATGCTTATTCCATAATTGTTTATAAAACAAAAAACTGAATTCAAAAAATGATTTTAAATATTATTTTTAACCGGGCAGGATAAATCCTGCCCAGGCCTGGCCGAGATATCCGGTTACCTACGGGAACCGGCCAGTTCCCGGTAGGAAAAGAACCCTGCTTGTCGCTCTAAAGGATGTCAAGTGGCATCACTAAGCTTGAATTCTAGCTCCACCACTGCTGTTGCTAGAGGCTTAGGTAATGAGAACTTGGTCGACCTAACTGAAACCATGGCCCAAAAGAGGGGCAGTGCATGCTGATATACTAGTGTCATGCGTAAAATCTCATATTTTTTTTCTAAAGATATTCACCTGCGAATTGTCACCGTGCAAGCCTTGCCGACTTGTGACATTTATTGAGGTGGACACCATTGCACCAGATCTCCCATGAAACTCAGGTTCCCTCATCGAATAGCTGCTTGATGCAACAGCATCAGCACAAGAAGAGATTCTTCTTGTCCTTCTAGATCCAATTGATGTTGAGACCCTCCAAACTTCCTTTTCTCCCAACAAAATAAATTAGAAAAAACAGGAATTTATCAAGACAGCGAAGAGAACAATGGGTAGAAACTTAGGGAATGTGATGAAACAAAATTTGCAGCTTACCTGACGTCGTTGTGAATCATCTTCCTCAGGAAAGAAGTAATCCCACATCATCCTATACATTGTTTCAGTCAGATGTATTTTCAGTGGGTAGATATCCACCTGCAAAGCTCAACATTCAACAAAAACACAAAGCTAGTAAAGAAGTGATACAGATAGGGCTGGAAACGAGCCGAGCTCGAGCGAGCCCAGGCAGGCTCGGCTCGAGCTCGATAGTGCACTGGGCTCGGCTCGGGCTCGGCTCGAAGTCTTAACGAGCTTCAAACCAAGCTCGGGCTCAACTCGCAGAAAGCTCGACAGAGCTCGAGTTCGGCTCGACAACCTCTCCTCCACGCGCGGGCCGCCGCCGCCGCTCTCCTCCACGCGCGGGCGCCGCCGTCTCTCTCCACGCACCGGCGCCGCCGCCGCTCCTCTCCACGCGAGGGCCGCCGTCGCCGCTCTCCTCCACGCGCGGGTGCCACCGCCGCTCCTCTCCTCCACGCGCGGCCGCCGCTCCTCTCCTCTCCTCCACGCGCGGGCGCCGCCACTGCTGCTCTCCACCACGCGCGGGCCGCCGCTGCTCTCCACCACGCGCGGGCCGCCGCTGCTCTCCACCACGCGTGGGCGCCGCCACTCCTCTCCTCCACGCGCGGGCCGCCGCTCCTCTTCTCTCCTCCACGCGCGGCCGCCGCCACCGCTCTCCACGCGCGGCCGCCGCCGCCTCTCTCCTCTCCTCCACGCTCGGCCGCCGCCGCCTCTCTCCCCCACGCGCGGGCTACCGCTCCTCTCCTCTCCTCCACGCTCGGCCGCCGCCGCCTCTCTCCTCCACGCGCGCGCCGCTGCTCCTCTCCTCTCCTCCACGCACGGTCGCCGCCGCCGCTCTCCTCCACGCACGCGCCGCCGGGTAGCGTTTTGAGGATTGGAGTATTTTGATTGCTAGGTTAGGGAATAAGGATGTAATTGGAGTTTTAACGAGCCGAGCTTGAGCGAGCTCGGGAAGGCTCGGGCTCGGCTCGAGTTCTCTCTCGAGCTTCACCTTGGGCTCGAGCTCGGCTCGTTAAGGGCTCGAGCCGATCTCGAACCGAGCCGATTTTCGAACCGATCCCGAATAGCTCGCGAGCTTCGATCTTTTTGTCCAGCCCTAGATACAGATCATGTCATAGGACAAGCTAGTTTTCCATAAAATCATAAAATTCTTAGAACTTATGATTTTATCACACTAGAAAACAAACAAAAATATTAAAACTAACAATGGTGACACATAATTGCATTTGCAACTGAGTTAACGAGTCCTAACTGCATAACAGAGACTCTCCACAACATGCACCAAAGGATATCCACCAAAATCATGCATGATATAGGTGCCACCAAAACCACAACCATTGCAAAGGATACCACATAAAGCAAATGTATGGTATTTTCATAAATCAACCGAAGACATTTACTAGTAGCTAGCAGTTAGGCTTGCAGACTCTCAAAAAGAGAATAAACAAATAGCACACCACATGCTACATCTTCAGTTTTTCAGTTATTCAAACACAATGAAGATAGCATCTATTGATGAGAACATAAATTTACACATATTGCTCCATGTTGATAATTTGGACTAAAATTGGATACTGTCACACATACGTCTCTTTCCTACAATGTAATTCTTTTTTTGTGTGCTAACCAAGTCTAGACACCCCATATACTTGTTCTATGTTTATTCCTTGTGTTAGTGTCCATGTGGTTGAAACAATGGTGTCAAACCAAGATTCATTTTATGAGCAATGCTTCTATGTTATCCAAAAACTGAATTGCACAAATCTTAAAACAATGCAGTTAGGAGTGGAGTAGTGGATAGTTGCAAATCAGGCTCTCAATTTGTTTTAAAATTTGCGCAAATCACTTATTTTGGAAAGTATTGAAGCACTTCCCTCATTTTACAACATTGAAAGAACAGGGAGTCATCAACAAATTTCCAATGTCTAACAAACTTCCATGCATGTTAACAGACTAAAAAAAATGATTGCATAGCATGCATAAATAGACCACCAAATAAAACTAACCTGAAAAAGCTCAAGCGGTGAATTTCCATCCTTTGGAGCACCCTGCTTTGCGTCCACACAAAGCATTACACCTCTAATAGAGTATAATTACTAGTTATTCATTGGAACCCTTAGTTCAAAAACAACTAAGATTAATGGTACACATACACGTGACGCCATATAAAAGCTTCAAAGTAATACATTTGTGTAAAAGCATGTTATGCACATGCTGTATGCCACAGATTCAGAGAATGTAATGATAACCAATGTTTAAAAGTTTAAATAAGGTGTACAAATTTGCAACATGATGCACCAAAGGATGGGCACCACACTAAGCAGATACTCCATCTGATTGTATAAATAGGCATATTAAATCTATTGATGTAGACAACAAAATTTGCATAAGACATGTACAAATATGAAGCAAAAACTACTTACTTTTCAGGAGGTGCATTCCATGCAGATAACAGCATATCACATTTGGCATTGGCCATGCAATTCCTCACAACAAAGCATTTAGTTGTAAACCCAGAAACACCAATATCTTTGTAGTCACGATCAAAATCATACATCTGAAAAAAATAAAAATAAAAAAAATAACACTGTTACTGAATCACCACAAAGATTATTCAACAGAAACAGAAGTACACAAAGTTACAAGGGAAAAAAGGTAGTTCTAAAGGTGCTGCATAATCAAATCATGAGCACTATTCATTTCCAGGTGTCAACATTAATATTACTTCAAACTGGGCAACATCTATAACAGGCCAATCAGTTAATTTCCTAAGCTAAGTAATGGTGAAAAGTGAAACAATGCTCGAATGTCTAACAAATGATTCTAAGCCTTCATTTTGTTAAGAAACACATCCCTATAGCACCTTAGATAGTCCAACCCATACCAACAATTAGATTCCGTCCTCGCTTCACCTAAAAAGGCTAACCTAATTCAGATGGTTGGTTCTCTAAGTATTACATACAATGTTTACTCATACAAAACTTTCAATATGAGACTAATCCATGCACTACTAAGTCTCTTGGACAGAACTGGATTGGAGTGTTACAATCTCCATTATATAAACATTGTATGTAATCAGAGAGCACAGAAGATTCATCTCAAGAAAACAGAGAGCACAATAGCACCTTTGAAACAAGATAATCATATAATCAGTGATGAAAAATAATAATAAAGTAAAGCAAAGAATTTGATAAAATATGAATATGCTGTTTCTGTAACACTGCAATGTAGCCACCACCAAGGTTTAGAAAACTCGTGGGAACTGGCCAAACTCGCGAGGGCCGGAATACCAAATCCAGGCGAGTTTTAACTTTAGTTGTAACTGATTTAATCCAAATTGTGCTGATTTATTAGCAATTCAGGCCAAGTTAGACTGATTTACACCAAGTCTCGCTGATTCATGACTTCTAAGGAAAATTCCGGGAACTAGACGGGTATGCAGCAAACCAGCATGAACTGGGCACAACCCAAATCCCAAACCCTGGTTACCACACTAAAAGCATTATATTGGACTTCATCTGAATAAGTTCATAATGAGCTGCAACGTAGGACATGAGTGTATCACATGGCAAAAGAAGAGGTAAACTAGCAGTCAAGTAAAATGCTGAAGTGAGTACAAACTGAAAATGAAAGTGAGTACAAACTGAAAATGAAGAGATACAGCAAAATCTTGCATAAAAGAATTCAATAAGCACCACTCTACCAAAGTTCAACAAAATACACACCATGTCACTAATCTCAGCTTCGGCAAAAGTGTTTCCATCTGCAAGCATACTCCATACAACCTTGTCAATTTGCATAGAAATTCGCATGGCACAAGAAGGGGTTTTATTCTTTTCTTTCTCCATCAAGCGTAATTGTGCAGCTTTTTGCAGTGCCTTCCTCAATGCAGAAGATGCAGATTTTCGAGACTTCTGAAGGTTTACAAGGTCTCTCTTCAGTCCGTCCACCTGATTACAGTACATCCATCAAACTTAACACAGAAAATGTTGAGGAAATAATGAAATATCATACACTAGCATGAAGGAGGTTTCATTCTTTTATGTTCAAAACTGATATACACTAAGCAAAATTCATTACAATGAAAAATGTAACTGATATTCCAATTTTGATATATTCCTGGCAAGAGTATTGAATACTTGCTTCTAGCAACATGCATTACCTCAGAAAAAATATTCACTTAAATCGAGACTAACAACAAGTAAGAATGCCAATCTTATGCTTTTTGTTTGTAAACAAATATTACAATGTTCAAACTTTTACCAGTAAAGGTTTTCCACTGTTTATCATCCATAAACAATCATCCTTTTCTGCAGAAATACACTGATCACTTTGACCGTCGCCAGCTCCAGTGAAAGACCTAATATCATCGAGTAGTAACTTCCTCTCCCTTTCTCTCTGTTCAAGGTTGATTTTTGCAAGCTCCACCTCTTCTACTCCATCAGGAACCACCTCATCAGCCTCTTCTTCAATATCTTCATCATCAGATGGATACTGAAGACTGTTTTTACGAGGCCTGTGCTAAGCAGATTAAAGACAATAAGTTGTCAGACTCCAATTAGTTCTGACTGGTTCTTGCTCAACAGTTTGTATAAGAACCTTATAATAAGTAGAACAAAGACATCAACCCTCCAAAAAGACATCAAAGATAATAATGCAAAATACTCTGCCCACTCGACATAGGAACCAAAAATGTTTTGTGCTACATACTCCAAATCACAAATCACAACTGATACTGAGTAACTCCCAAGCAACAAAATTTAGACACACCATACGCCATACAGTAATTATGAGCCTATATCCACTAGAATAAAACACTTATTTAATCAATCTTCATGTAATAATAACAGCAATATGGATCCAAAAGTTACACCTACAAGTTGTAACATAAAGATCAATAGTTGAATGTGAACTACACATGCCCTTTAAAATTCAAAAGATATGAGTACATAGCATAGGAATAAGTTGTCGGGAAAATCAATACTTCATGTTATCCAACAACATTTTTTGGTAGACAAAATAAATGAAATTTATGGATGCTCAATTTAGACACAGCTGATGAACACTGGCTCAGATCCAGTGAACCATTTCTGCCTGTCTAACTTCAAGGAAATAGGAAATCAAATGGTCACAAATGTTCACTTGGAAGCAAGCTTTTTCTAACTTACCACTAAAATCTAATTCTGCGTGTTTTAAACAAAACCAGGAAGAACTATACATATGTTTATCTTTTTCAAGAGAGAGCAGGGACCGTTGGCTAAAGCACTTAATACTTACACTCCCAAGAGTGTCATAGGATCAAATCATCAAATCCCACCATCAACAAACAACCCATTAATCTTCACGTGTTGTGATTTAAATTTTGGTCTCCACCAGAGCAACAAAGTGCCTAATCAATTGGGCCACAATTGGATGACTAAATTATAATCTTGTAGTATAAGACAATCCACATAATTTCTATTGGAATTATGTTGGTTCCTTTGACAGTACTAGCGCGGAGACTAGAAAGCAATATCCTTGTTCTGTTAAGTTTGAATAATCATGCTGGGACAGTAAATATAATAAATCCTTGACCAAGCTCAAGGACCAAAGAATGAGTTCAACAAAGCAAGCGGTAGAACATAAGTAAAAGCAGCTCATGAACCTAAAAAGAATCTCACTTGGGTAGTCTCGCAAACAGGAGATTGCTGAGCACATCCAACATAACTTGAAACTGGCGTGAAGTCATTGTAGCTGTAATGTTTGGAGAATTGAATAATAGCTCCTTTAACAGCTTAACCTGAATCACATAATTTGAAATTACTTAATTATCACAGGAAAATAACTTCATGATTTTTTTTTAATATACAGGCAGTCTGCGCTCTCATGCATAGAACTTGGCCAGCATGTTTGAACAGGCTTTTACCTTTAAGTCTGCAGTTCCACCTTTGTGCCTAGTGTAACGAAAGTTTATCTGACAAGGCATAAATACTCTCTCTAACAAGGCACCTGTGCGCTTCAATTTTTCAGAGCTACCATGAATCCGAGGAAGCCACTGCAGCCCAGCACCAGGGTCCACATCAGTCTGTGCAACATGAGCTTGAACATGTTTAAGCATCACCGATACTTCAAGCCTTTTCCAGGTCATTTCTGGTTGTAACTCAGGAATGTGGAAACTGCTTGTGCCTAGTGCTTGCTCTAACATCTCATACCCAACATGAAGAACCGAATGAAATGAACGAGTCAACACACGTCCAGTGGCTGCAGCGAGCAGAAATCTACCCTGGTACATACCGCAAATAAACGTAGTTCAATACCAGCAAACCAGACTTACTATTTATCATAATAAATCCTTCATTTCAAAGACAAATACCAATTCCAATCACTCCCCACCCCCAAAAAAAAGAGAGGAAGAAAGAAAGAAAGAAGACCCTCCAACAAGGAAAAAAAGATAAGAAATAGAGCAGGCACACACCAAACCCACATCAGAAACCGAATAAAGGCACACCACAGTACCACACGCATGGGCAAAGATCTCATGCGGCAAAACAAAAGAAACAAAATGAAAAAAAGCAGATAGCATGTCCATTTCGTTGTCAACAATTGCTGAATCTGATCATGAGATTCTTTTCACGTATATGCATGGCCATCCAGCTGTTCAAAACATCAACTTAGTGTGGACAAATTTTCTTTTGTGAATACCAACCGTTTGACTCCATTGACCTCATATTCTTGTTAGAACAAAACAGGGCAGATGTGGTAGGATCATGTAGTAGGACATAATCAGTTGCAATCAACAGTTTTAAAAGACGAGCAACTGCAATCTTGCAAAGAAACATCTCATTAAGCTAAAACCCAGGTCAAACAAACAAAAGGGAAAATATCCGAAATAAAAATATAAGTAGATGGAGCATCCAGAAACTAATTGCAGATAATCTTAAAATATAGTTCACTAAACGAGAGGAGAGATTGAATAGAACTTGACACTCAAAGCTTTCAACAAAATGCAACCTTAACACAGGGAGCAAAACAAGATCCCCAATACGAAAAGAGGTCCTTAGACCATTGTCTGTCAAGACCTACACCACAAAGGGATTCACAGAGGAAGCTCACCAAAAGAGGGCAAAAAGCATTGGTTTAAAATTACTTACATTAGCTCCTTCAGAGTGTAGGTTGAATTGGGGTTGAACAACATTAACCATAAGATCAAGTGTTCCTCCATCTGAGTCATCAACAATGCCATCCTTCACCGCTACAGTAACAAGTAACACACAGATATAAATACAAAAAGTATAATTTGTACAATTTCGACAACTTTTGATTCCAAGTTTTTAACCAACTTTAATGCACAAATGAAATATATAAAACTCGGAAAAACATTTGGTACATCTTAAGGGGAGCTAGCAAAGATAAGCATACCAGCCATATCAGAGGAGCGATTGGCTTTGCTATGCAGAGGGGAAGTTGTCCCTAAAGCGTCCAAATGTTGCACTGCAGGAGAACCAATATGGATGGCAGAGGTAGCATCCTGAGGCGATCTCGAGCCTTCAACTTTCTGCTTCTCCTCAATCATCTTTCTTTGTGCATACTGTCGTGAGGGCTTTGGGGATTCAAATGCTTTTGAAATTCCTCCAACCCATGACCAAACCGCATCTCTATTCTCAATAGTCCATAAGAGCCTAAGACCATAAACAAATGCCAGTTGGCAATTGTCTGCCCGACCAACATTAAAACCATCATCATCATCATCTGGCTCAGATAGAGTATGGTCACTTTCACTGCCATCATCAGCTTGCCTTCTTATTGTGAAGTAATCAGAAGATAAGAGGAAGCCATCCTCTTGCTTTTCTCGCAGATTGCTCACATAGTTACATTTATCATTAGCAACTTTGCCCAGTGACTGTTGGCTAGTAGCCTTTGGTTTGGATACATTATCAACTGAACACAAGCTACTATCTCGCACTAGATAAACCTCGGGCTCATGAAGGTCAAGACAACGAGAAACAAGATCCAAAGATCCACGCTTACAATCAAACGTGTACTTCTGTTTACCTCGACTGTAACATAACTCATACTTCAAATTTGACGTTTTAAAGGTCAGACCACCAGCAGGATCATCCTCGCTTAAAGTTACATGCCTTATGCAACATGGATTAGCATCAACCTGGAAAAAGAACTCAATCAAAACTTTATCTAGTGACAAGTTACCAGATCTAGCAGCACGAGGAATTCCAAAACGACGCCATCTAGAGAAAGAACGCAGTTTGTGAGGTGGACAATAATTCAAACTCCACCATTTGAAAACCCAAGCAAGGTCATGGGCTCCCAGGTTCATGGTTGGGAATTCAACATCAGACAATTTGGGGGAACTACCAGAGATGGTTCCACGTAACATTGTATTGTTCCCAAAACAGGAAGATGATGCACCATTATCATACTGTACTTGCAAAGGTCAAAGGGAGAAATTCCATATAAGAGACAGGGAGGTAGATCGAAATGGATCATAAACTTTCTTCCTTGGCTCCCCCTCAACAGGGAGGGCATGCAAATATGATTCAAAGGACAGCCAGATTCACATTGCCAATCAATGATCACATTTAGGGAGAAAGGAGCATAAATAAAAGGTCTAGGCACACCAGATGGAACTTTTAAGCTGCAATTTTTCATCATACTCTCTAAACTGCTGATGTACATCTTGAATTCTTTTGCAGAAATATCTACATGCCCGTCTGTTTGCTGGATCTCCATGTATTCAGAAACAATTTGAAGCTTGTCTAGATGCTCGTAAGGATTAGTTGTTGCAAGGAACTTCCATGTGGTCTCGTTGAAATACAAAACTATCTTCCCATGAATGTAGTATCTCATGTCATCCCACCATGGCAAGCTGCGTTCCTTTTTAGGTGTTTGGTTTGCCGGACCAAGATTACTACCTCTGGTGCTAAGATTAACTTTCCGTAAGGCTACTTGAAACGCATAACTTATATCAGCAAAAGATGGTTCATAACCTACTCCAAAAGAAATCTCCCCATTCTGGAAATATATAGGTAAATTAGAGTACATTTTCATTACTGGAGTAGTACCGCTGGCAGAACGTAACATTGCGACCTTGTGCAATCTCCCAACATATACATCTTGATGTATTTGGGGTTGAAAACATGTTGCCTACAAGTAGACACAGTGATATTAACAAAAATTTAAAGAGATACTCACATTAAAATACATAACAACCCACAGTGAATGTCCCTCAACTACTCTATATCTGCCAGACACTTGAGAAGCTCAAGATACAAATCAGCGCTTAAGTAGTTTATGGATTGTCATAAAATCAGCTGATGTTCTAAATCAGTAACCAGGAAGGAACATGGTACAATGAAATAAAACCTCAAGGCACAAGGAAAAAAAAAAGACAGAATAATAAATATGAGTTACAAATTATACATGCACATTTAGGAAATGAAATGAGGCAACAAAAACCAGAAATGAAATAACAGGTTATGAATTATGATGCACGCAAATAAAACTATGTTAGAATACCCACGTAACATAGAATGAAGAAAATGGACCAGACCTGCTGAGCAAACACAACACGGCCTTGAAATGTCCCACTGGTTGCCAAAAAGACAGGAGAAGTATAATCTCTCAGTTGGATGACCAAGGACCCTGCAAGGACAGCAATATCACTCCCATATAGCCGAGAGAACGGAATGTTTTTCTCCTGACAAACAGGGTCAAGTCCTCCTATAAATTCAACCATTTCTGAATCTCCACCATTTATCTTGGTCAAAGTAACATCCAGTTCAGAAGCACAAAGAGAAAGAAGTGAAGCTCTCCGAGTACTTGGTTTGAATGCAGCTTGAAAACCTTTTGCACACGCTCCGGATCCTTCTGCGAACACCATTTTCTGACAAGCCAGATAATACGAGTGAAATGCTTGCTTATGGATCTCTTCCCGCAACCTTTGAAGAGCTGCAGTGTCATGCACATCAACCTCAATCCCATCATAGAGAATTTTCCTCTCTGAACTCAAATTACTAGGATCCACAATTCCTGATATAACCACATCAAGAAATTTCGACCGAACACCTAACTCACAGATTTTATTCCACATCAAGTGGTAGTGTTCGTCGGGCCAACCCTGTATGGGTTCTTCCTCTATATCTGCTGTGAGTTTACGTAACACAAACTTCACAGAACCAAATTTGGTTGCCCCAGACTTAGCTCTTTTTGAGTTTTCTTTTCTGTCAGGGAACAATAGACTTGTTTTGGCAGCAGAGACAAGCTTCAAGGCACGTATCATCTCTTCAACAGAATCCTCTATGGCACGCAACGGCAGCCTGAAAGGCATGCAAATATTCACATCTAGCCCTTGAATGACCCAGTCTCTTTTGGTTGATGGCTCAACCTTTGCATCAACCAAACTTCCTGTCCCAACAGGAATACAGGATATCTGTATGCGGCTGCTCTTAAGAACTCTGGCATCATTGAAACTGAGAGAAAGGCCTTCAGACAGTACACCAATCTTCACATTTTCCGTAAAGATAGACTGTACATGCATGTTTGCTTCAACACCATCTGCAAGTTCAGCAGATATTCTCAAGGGCTTCACATTAATAGCGAAAATTGACACTCTTTTGTCGGACTTCTGAGGTTTCACTGGAGCAACCGTGATTTTGCCATGTTTATTCTCCTTGGTATTGCCAACTTCAGCATTAATCAGCTTGCCAGAACTCTGAAACTTGTTATGATGTAGGAAATACCTAAAGCGGATGAAGGTTTCATATAATGCTAAATGAACATCAGGTTCCCACCTGAGATTAATGTCTGTTGCACTAAAGAGTGAACATACAGCAACATCTGCAAGACCACCATATCGGCGAACAATTTTTGCATTCTGCATATCCAGTAAAGTCACTCTGACACCAAATTTACGCTCCCCAGGGCACTCTTCGTAGATTGCCTTCACTCTTTCCAGTTCTGCTTGTGTTGACTTCTTCTCCTTGTCTATACACACACTGAGATGGGAGATAACCAAAGATGCAGAGAACTTCAAGTTCCTGCCACCACCTGGGAGAACCGAAGTTATACTTGCCCTGCGTGGTGTACCATCAGCAGAAATGTTAACAACAACTTGGCCACCTTGAGAACCATAATTCACACGCTTTGGATCAGCAATTGCCATATTTACTACATGTACATCACCACAATAAGTGATAGAGAATTTCTGTAGACTTAATTTCAATATTTGTACACCTTTTGGTTTCTTTCTCTCTCTGTGCTCCAAATTCTTTTCTTTAGCCCTTTCACCAGAAGATGGAACACCCTTAAATAGAGTTCTAAAGGACATCAGGTTGAGAACAAGAGATTCCAAATGGTTGAAGCCAAATTTTACTCCAATACCACTTATATCAACAGAAAATACAAGAGCAAGACTACTTGTTTCAACCATTTCTTGGACCTCGGTTTCCCGGTATCCCCAATCAAGACTCACCCGAGCAATATGCATTAGGGAACCAGAGTAAATATCTACACCAAATACGTTTTCCTTTAAGAATTCTTTATATTCATCTTCCATGTGCACTAGTAATTCACCGAGTTATGTGTGTATCTGAATCCCCTTGCTTGCAATGTTGTTTGCAAACAAATGTGATGACTGGGAACAGGCCTGTGAAACAAAAGGAACATATCAAAAACAAAAGTAAGTTAATGCTTCGACTCATCATTTAAATCATTTGTAAGCAATAACCGTAATAAATGATGACAACAAATTACTTCAATCAGCAAGTGCTAGTCAGAGAAACTCGCACGGTATTGTATAAACTGTAAATGCTGTTAAGGCATGAAGAGTAAAGGGGGAAGAAGCTGATCATTAGACATGCATTTATATTGATGCCCATAACAGGGGTTCAGCCACACTAGCCTGCGCAGGTGCACTCTTAACCTCATTTTCATTAGTTTTCCATGGCAGAGCTCCAAAACAAGAATCTAAAATGAACTGGGTATCATGTATGTACAAGTACCAATAAGAAGTATATTAATTTTTGGTCAGTATAATTAATTCTGTTGATACTGCACACCCGCAACATTCAGTCCCTGAACATAGTGACACTCTTCCTAACCCACAAAATTCATCTACACTAACACAAGTATATGGTGGGACATGCCAATTCATGCACACCAGCATTGATAAGCAGAGCAGGTCATAACTTTCTGATCACTTGTGAGAACTTACATGGTACAACACCAATCCATTAAGACGGTATAGCATGACAGTCATTTCAGGGGCAGAGACTGTGCAAGTCCACATGATTGGCTTGATCTCCTTTGGTTGAGAAGTTTCTAGATGAGAGTTTCCCTTGGAAAGGTTCATTCCTTTGGATTTCAATGAACAAAAGCGCAGCCATGGCATCAATCGGCACAACATAAGATTGCACTGGGTGCCGCCAAGCTTTGCATCAATCTCGGCTCTGATAGGAAGAAGTGGCTGAATCAAAGCCATATGTTACTCATTGTAAAAGGCAGTCATAAATTTATCGACCTACTTAAGTATCCCATGCTTACGTCCACAGGAATATCCAAAGAAGCTACTGCAGCAACTTCAAGAACTTCCAACAGAGAAGTAGAACCTTCTCTAAGTAACTGGAAGACAATAAAGTAAACGCCAATTAATATAGCAGTATCTAATAATAAGTATAATGAAATTAATATATAAACAATTACATGAATTTCACTAAGATCAATCTGAACGTCAAAGTGGGAGGTAGCTTCCTCTACATCATCATGCAGCAGGGACTTTGCACTAGTAAAGTGGATGCCCATAACATTGTTGTCAACACTAAGTCCTTCACCCAGGTGTGTAAACTTCACATCAAGCTTTGGCACACTGAAGCTAACCTTCCAAAGAACAAATACAATATGTTACCAAAACTTTTCAGGGACCACCAAAAAAAATTTCAATAAAAAGGTACAGGATAAGTGAGAATGAGTATAAAAGTATAATTTCCAGCTGACTACAGAAGGAATAGTCTATTCAATAATTTTTAACTGCCGAAAAAAGAAATTGTAAACATTAATGACTCTTGGAGAACATCAGAAACAAACAATGTTGTTATACTAGGCATAAATACTGATAGACAACATGATCCAAACCTTTTTACTGGCAAAAACAAACAAAAATGAGGACCGAGTGGTCTTTCCTCGATCATAAAAACATCAACAATCATAGCCGTCATGCAGTAGAGGGAATGCATGTCAAGAATCATTATCTCAACCAAGCACTTCAACTATTTTAGCTCACCAGTGCTGGCTATCTTTTCCAAAATCAAAATGAAAATAGTCAAGCCAGGCAAAGTTATAACTATGTAACCATGTTGCCATCCTAGCCATGCAATGAGAACTGGGCAAATTTAACTCCAACCAACTGATGGGCCCAAACAAAGGGTTACCACCACTAAACCAACAGTTGATACTGGCAGACAGGAAGATTCCTGCAATCTGAAAGCAGCACAGCAAAATATGCAAACCAGTTCTACCTGAACAGCTAATGTGAAGCACCTAGTATCCAATGCACCTAGCTGTGTTTAATCAGAAAATTCACATGACAAGCAAATCAGATATTTGAAAATTTAACGTGTACAACATTAAATATACATTAAACCTACAGGTGTAGGGCTGCTGTTTCTCAACCCTCTGTTCTCCTGATAACATACTGATGATACTTAGTGCTGATTTCAATAAAGTTGCTAAGTGACTCGAATTGGAAGTAGTTAAGCAAGAAGACTGAAGGAGATATCACGTTCTAGGCTTCTTTAAAAGCCAAGATTATGTATGTGATGTGGCTATAGCTGGCTTCATAAAAGATATAAAACAATACTTCCGCATTATCTTTAACTTCTAGGAAAAATTTGTTGTACCTGGATAAGTGCATTTCTATGTTTCTCAAGGTAAACTATACTCATATCTTTCAAAATTACCCTTCTTGTTTAATACATACACCATTGCACAAGGCAATTGAACACTTGAACCATTCATTTAATAAGGGTAGGATAGTAAAGTTGACTCATTCCTTAATATGTGTGCAAAAGACTAAAACTACGTTTCAAACAATACGGAGGGAGTAGCACAAATCAAATTAAGTTGGTGAAGTACAAAAAAGTATTTCTAGTTTGTCATACAGATTGAAGAGATATAAAAACTTCAAGCTTGGAGTGCTTACAAACCTTATCTGGAAATGCAAGCATTTGTTTCTTTAGCGCTGGTAGAATGGATTTGCCTTTAAGCGTAGTTGCTGAAGTATCCAAAGTAGCATCTCCAGCAGTCTCAGAGCCACTACTATTCTCTGGCTTTCCACGATTCTTGCTGAAGAACCTCTCATCAATGTTAGCAATCACGTCTCCACATGTCAATTCTAGGTTAACAATTTTGACACCTCTCTCCCTAACAAATGAGTCGACAATTTTAGATTCACACAGAAAAAAAAATACTATTGAACATCAAATATGACAGGGTGGTGCAAAACATATCTTGAGCAACAGAAGACCCATTTTGTCTCTAGTCTGTAAACTCTAGACTGGACAGGATTTTATTGCTAGTTTGCAGCAAAAACAAGTATACAGATAATTAAGCAACAGAATTAGTTCTATAATAACCTACAAGACCGCAGAGAGTTGTTTATAGATTTTACAATTGTCAGTGGTTTATATATTTAATTCTGGATGTGCACTCTAAAAACATATTGCCAGCACCAGCTGCACCCAATTATACCTGCTATCAAGAACAAAAGCTCACTTTTCATGACCAAAGTCGCCGGTAACCAACACATCTTCACAAACAAATGGAACCAAATTTTCCTCCGAAATAGCTAGAGAAGCTTGATCAGACTGCAAAGCATCAAGCTGATTACAGTTGATTAATGGATCAGGGGCCAACCCTGAATCTCCAAAGTGTATATTCAAAGGTAACAGATGCAACTTGACACCAAGAATATGATTAGGCCCAGCAATTTTAAATGTATCCAACATTAGCTCTTTGACATCAAAAGCGGCATTTGGCACCTACATCATGGACATTTAAAAAAATCATAAATAGCATGTAGACCAGTACACAGCCAAGAAAAATTCATTATTTAAAATGTACAGTGATTCCAGTCAACAAAAATACATCCAGCAGGACCAGCACAACATCTCTATGGCTGACTGATGCCTTATGGCCACAAGCTTCTCAGGATAAGGTATCTAAAAAATTGTATGAAAAAGACAGTCCGCTAGGAGATCATGTCCAAGGTTCAGATTCCCGGTGGGAACCAGTCCGACCGAGAAATATAATACCAGTTCGGATTATGTGTTTTAGAGTGTTATATTAGAAGATTATATAAACTAACGACTATACAAGTTGGAGAAATACAAAAACTTGATAAAAATGAAAATAAAAATCAAAAGCCAGAATCACCGGGAAACTGCCCAATTCCTGGCCGGTTCCCACCCTCCCAGCCTGGTCTTGGAATCAGTGTAAAAACAGAAACCTGAACCCTGATCGTGTCAATTCAACATATATCAAGTTACACACATGGGCACAGAAATCCTGAGTTTAGCGGCTAAAAGATCCTGCAAGCAAACCATTCTATATGGCAGCAGCTTTTGAAAGAGCACCAGTGCACCACCATTTCATGGGTCTACACAGTCAGCAAGGCATAGGCAATGTGTAGAACCTACAAGTATCCATTGGTTCACCTTCAGTACAAGTTAAAGACATACCCCACCACCACCATGTTAAAACAAGCAAGAGTCACTCCACAATCTACATATCAATTAAACATTGAACCAGAAGGACATCAAAGAATTTCCAGAAACAAGTCAAGATCTTAGTCATGGTCTCATGATGTATCCACACAGCACGCCTGCATGTAGATCTTCATGGTCTGGAGCTATTAGATGATATGGTGCAACCATGCAAGTTATGATAAAAAATTCATTAGACAGAGATTCATCATTTAATGGAGCAACTACCTTCATACATGTACTTTCAAGGGATCAATACAACTATATTCTTATCCTCTTCCTTCTTTTTCGCCATTCCACATTGCAGCTACAGAGCGGCAGAAGAGTTTCTAGGTGCAAGCTTAGACAATTCCAGTGCCCAAATAATAACTGAGAAAAGCTAGCAGAAGAACACTTGGCATTCTACCTGATATTGGATAATTTTACAACATTAACAGATATGTGTTTCACTCAGAAACATAGCAGTCAATGTTTTACATCATATGAGCTAAAGAGCACTCCAGATGAGTTCTACAAATAAGTAAATGTTATGTACCATTGATCTAAATAGCTTTAATTTCTTAACAATAAGTCTAAGCATACTAAAACTGCAGTGCATTCACCAAATCTTAATAGCAAGAAGCTTTGAAGCCAGATAAAGTTACCTTGATCACCAAATCTGTCATAGAAACCGATAGAAGTCTAGCCATGCTCGAGGTTACCAGCCATTTCCCTTTTCCTGTGGAGCGAGGCTTTGCTGACTTGCTCGCCTTTTTGTTTTGTAAAGACGATCTAGTTACAATTTCAAGATCATTGATTAGCAACTGCAACTTCGGGTCCTTGGAGATGACACCAAAACTTAGTTTGACCAGTGACTTGCGGAAACTTACCTTTATTTCACCAATTGATACAGATTCAATAGAACCCTGAGAAATATAAAGAAATGAAATAATGTGAATGCATGGATTAGAAAAAAAGGAACAATAATATTAACAAAGGAAGCATATGTAACTTACATATGTGTTTAGAAATATACAAGATTCTACTCACATCTATTTCACCATTTTATCACTATTATTTCATAAACAAAAGGGGGCTTATTGTAGGATTCTCCATATCCAACATAAAAAACAATACAACATAAGCAGGTCCAGTTATCTAAAGAAACAAAGCCACAACACATGCAAAATATACTGCACATGGCACAAATGCAGAATGCCCTAGATGCTTACAGAAGCTGGAAAAAGCAGCAAAGCAGAACAAAGCCTCAACAAACTTGCACAAAGAAAAGCTCCAGATTTCAATACTAAAAATAAAATGTAAATGGCACAAAAGCAAGATAGAAGTCAAGCCATGCTCGAGGTTACCAGCCATTTCCCTTTTCCTGTGGAGCGAGGCTTTGCTGACTTGCTCGCCTTTTTGTTTTGTACAGACAATCTAGTTACAATTTGAAGATCATTGATTAGCAACTGCAACTTCGGGTCCTTGGAGATGACACCAAAACTTAGTTTGACCAGTGACTTGCGGAAACTTAGCTTTATTTCACCAATTGATACAGATTCAATAGAACCCTGAGCAACATAAAGAAATGAAATAATGTGAATGCATGGATTAGAAAAAAAAGGAACAAAAATATTAACAAAGGAAGCATATGTAACTTATATATGTGTTTAGAAATATACAAGATTCTACTCACATCTATTTCACCATTTTATCACTATTATTTCATAACCAAAAGGGGCTTATTGTAGGATTCTCCATATCCAGTAGACACAGATCAAAAACCAACATAAAAAACAATACAACATAAGCAAGTCCAGTTATCTAAAGAAACAAAGCCACAACACATGCTAAACATACTGCACATGGCACAATGCAGAATGCCTAGATGCTTACAGAAGCTGGAAAAAGTAGCAAAGCAGAACAAAGCCTCAACAAACTTGCACAAAGAAAAGCTCCGGATTTCAATACTAAAAATAAAATGTAAATGGCACAAAAGCAAGTGGTTCTAACTCAAAAATGGAACTGACAAAAAAAGGGCAAAAAATCATGAACTTCCAAACTCAAACAACTTGACACCATGAGATGGGAAACAAACCTTACTGAACTTTATTGTAACATCCCGCAAGCAATTGAATCCCGCAACTCGAAACCCAACAGAAGCACATAGCACACGGCTCAAAAACCAAGCTAACAATCTTGCGGCAAATCTGCACAAAGCAAACACATATTAATGCTAAATGGATACATCACTAGAGCAAATTCTCTAGCACAACAATAAAATAAAGTATAAAGTGATCAGCAGAAAACAAAATCATCATTAACAGGGATCATAATGTATTAGTGATAAGCATGATATAAGTATGGGGCAAATTTTTTTATGCAATTGCAAAATTATTCCGATATTTTACATTTGCCACTGGATATCTCACTAACATGTGGATCCAGTGCCACTTAGTCAACTCACAAACTATAATTTCTAAACTTTTGCAGTGGCATGAAAGAAATTTTCTTGTAAATATAGGATTCAAGCTCAGATATTGAAAAGTCATAGCTGAAGTAACTTTATAACTCAACTTTCCATTCCAACCATTGACTTTTAATGCAACACTTTAGTTTCTAACTAGACCAAATTTCTAAAGCCTGTCATAAAAGGGCCTCTCACTTAATCACTTTTAGTAAGTCTGTTGCATGCTCTTACTAGGTGAATGATACACAAATACACAACACTACGAGTAGGCAAAGAGATCCAGGCTTGCAGGCTACCCAGGATAGCCTCAAACTTTGGCTTGGCTCAAATTTAAAAAAAAAAAAAAAAAGACTAATCTGAATCCCAACTTCAGACTTAAAGCCAATCTCAAGCTATTTTTGGATCAGTTCAAATGAAAAACAAGATGATCTCCAGCCAAACTTTAGGTTTGAAACCTGTTTCAAGCCATCTCGGCTTGAATAGACTGCCATATATAAAAAATCAAGCTCATTCAGTCCCAAGTCAAGCTCTTTCAATCCCATTCAGGTTGAGGTGGTATGAGCCCATTTTGATTCTATTTGAGCTTCCATATATGTATGCCGCTGTCAAGCCTGTTCAATCTAAGCTTGAGCAATCTTGAGCTTTCATGATTTAGATTTGTACATGGTTGTCAAGCCCATTCGAGTGGAGCTCAAGCCAACCAATTCAACTCGGATAGAGATAGAGCCAGGCTTTAGCCAGGCTAGGCTCACTCAGCACAGCTATAGACCTACCCAATATTGCATCACTTGAACTTAGGACACTTAGTTTTCTGATTACATGCTTTCCTTTTTTTCCCCTCTTTCAATATATGTTTTGCAGAAAATAAGATATAAACTAGTACAATAGATTGCTAGAATAAGTTCTTGAACAAAGTCAAAATGAGCTAATCTTGTTTGGTGGTAGGTCAATTGTGCTTTGCATTAAAAGTAGTAGAAATATAAGACATCCAATAACAAGAATACATCATTGAGCACTCCAAAACCCAAAGCATGAAATTCACCAATCCAAGTTCAACCTCAATTTGACATCAAAATAGCATTTAAACAGGAATAAACTGAAGTACTTTAAATTGGGCAGCGGCTAATACACACAATGCAGTTGCTTGGTAAAGGCACAGCACCAACTAGCAATATTAAACATACCACTATGATTTGCATACAGCATCCAAACAATAAGAAAGCAAAAGCAATTCCATAGTCTTACTATTACAAAGCAACCAGCGCTATGATTAACTAAATGTCCACCCTACACCAAATGCAACAAAAGTTCACCAAATGTTCAACACACAATACAAACTTACTGTTCCAGTGCTCTTACGACTAATGTGAACATAAAATTGTTTAAATTAACCAGCTCGAATCAAAGGAACTCCTACGACATCTTACTGCTTATTAACCATTTCACTCTATGATTTAACCAATTGACCAACCACAAACAAACCACAAATTTTGCCCCACTTCAAAAACATAATTTCATAGCCAAGCATTACAAATATGGCCACCAACAAAGAAAAGTGGGAAAATTGGGTGAGGCCTTGCTCCAACTGTTCATCCCGCACTGTGATCAACCAAATGAGCATTTGCCAAGCACCAAAAGCATAAATTTACCTCTAGGATGCCCAATGCACGCCACGAATAGCACTGATCTCACTAGATACTACTAAGCAACACGAGCTATTTCAAACCAAATGGCTACTCTTAAACACCAGAAACGGTCAGATGTATCAATGCAAACCCCAATTTCACACCATGAACAGCATCAAAACCAAACAAATACTCCCGAGATCTTCTGCTGCTGCTTGTAAGTTCAAACACTATTATATATCATTCCAAACCAAATGGTCACTTCCAAACACCCAAACCAGTGATAAATTTCACCACCACAAACCCAATTCCCGCAACAGCCCCGAGTCAAACCGGTTCCGCGAGACCAAAAAACAGCGCTAGTGCTCAGCGCTAAGCAACCCCTGTTACTCCACCCCGAATGCCCGATTCCTACGTCCCAGTGTACCACTCACCCAAAAAACCACCAGTCCCGCGACATCCTAGCAGGAGCGAAATCGCTTACGTGAAGACGACCCATCCGACGACGGAGACGGCGAGGAACACTGAGAAGAACTTGACCGGTGACGACGCCATGGCCTCCGCCGCCGAGATGCACCGCCGGATCCGGGTCAGCGCGCCCGGATCCGGGCCGGGGAGGCCGCCGCCGACAGTCCCATGGCCTCCACCACCGCCGCCGCCGCCGCCGCCGCGGCGATGGGTAACCCTAGTTTCGAGGCAGAGGAAGGCGATCTCGCATCGGAAGTCGTGCCGGGAGAGGGTGGGAGGGGGTGTGTGACAGAGATACAGACAGACAGAGGAGGGAGTAGCTTGGGCATTTTCTAAAAACAAGTTTTTAGCACTTATGACGGTGAACAAGAAAAAAAAGTATAAGATTGGTTTATGTGATTAACGATAAAAACTGTTTCAATCACAAATCAACTTATAAGTTAAAAATAGTTAAAAGAAATTAGATCATATAAACTGTGCTTCAAATCAAAAGAACCAAGCTACCACAAAAACTACGTGTAAAAGATAATCATTTAATCCTAATTTCAACTTATCTCAACAATAAACCAAAGTTGAAACATAACCAAAATCAAGGGAATTATCTCTCGAGACTCTCGGATATCCAATCGAAACTAAGTTAGTTAGATTGAATGATGAACAAGATAATCTATAGTTCAGTGTATTTGACCTAAATTAGAATAAGATTTATGGACCGACAAATATAAAATGATTATAAATATGACAAGTATAACAACATATTCTTATTTGCTCCTATGCCTCAAAAATTTCAGCAATTTTTAAGTAATACTTTCAGATATAGTCACTCTCCAAGAATTGTTTGCTCTTTACACCTTCTCCAACAATAATACTTAAAATTGGATCTCTATACCTTCATATACATACCTCCTTAAAAATATTACATCTCTATATTTCAACTAACTCCAACAACAATCTCCAAATCTCTCTCTCTATTTCTAAAAATTAACTATCATCCAATTATTTCGCGCGGTGGAGCGGGGGTACGGCCGCGTGGGGAGCGGCGGCGCGGGGTAGAGGCCGCGCAAGCAACTGGCGTCGCAGGGCTTAGCGGCGCGGGCAAACGGCAGCGAGGGTTAGCGGCAGCGCGGGGGAGCGGGGGAGCGTTGGCGCAGGGTGGGGGCGTGGTAGGAGAGTAGCGGCGGTGGCGCAGGGGAGCAGCGTAGGAGGGGAGCGGCGGCGCGGGGTGAGGGCGTGGCAAGTAAGCGACGGCACAGGAGACGGGGTGGGAGCGTGGCAGGGGAGCGGCAGCGCTAGGTGACGGCGATGCGGGAGGACCGGCGGCGCTGGGTAGTGGCGTAGGAGGGGAGCGGCAGCGCGGGGTGAGGGCGTGGCAAGGGATGGGGTGGGGCCGCGGCAGGGGAGCGACAGCGCTGGGTGGCGGCAACGCGGGAGGACCAGTGCCGTGGGGAGAGGATACAGATGGGAGAGAGGATGTGGAGATTTGGGCATCCTCTCTTCCATCTGTATCCTCTCCTCGGCGGATGGGTCGTCTGTTGGAGCGGTCGGTCGAAGTGCGTAGTCGAAAATATCCACATGCATAGTGTTTTCGGGGCTCTCTTGGAGAAGGTCTTACAGCATCTAGAAAAGCCGGCCAATCAAGAAAAAAAAACAAATATGGGTTTCTATTTCTATCAATTATTAATGTTGGGAAAAAGATCAAAATTAGTAATTAATTAAATATTATAAAAAGGATAGTAAACTCCATTTTCTATTCTTTTATTTTAATTTTATCCCTCCTTAATCCGAGTGCAAAGGACAAGGTGAAAAAGAGAAATAGACTTAAGCATTTTCAAACTTAATTTGAGTTCAGGTTAGGCTAGCAAAAAAATCCAAGTGTATTGGACTAATTTAAGGTTAGTCTAACTCAATCCAATAAGAATGTCAAGTTAACCAGGTTTGACCAGTTTGAGTGGCTTTGACTAGGTCATGTTTAAAAAAATCAAGTTAGTTAAAATTTTAGCTAGACTTTTTTAATTTTTTGGAGATCTCGAAGACCCGCCTTAATCTTAGAACAAGCTTAACTAACTCAACTGTGCTAAGGTGCAAGATGGAGTTTTTTTTAGGGCACCAAGATCAGCATTAGCCACAAGACTAGGTCCAGTAATAGGCCTAAGATCCAATCCTAACTTAAACCAGTCCACAAATTCTACTATATAGCTAATCCTAACTCAGTCCTATTAAATTAAGGAGAAAATTAATTCTATACTACTAAATTTTTGTGTCTAATACAATATAACATTGTTTTTTGGACTCTTTCTCACTGGTATTTTATTATTTGATGTTATATGCCATTTTAACTCAAAAAATACTAAAATATTATACCAGTTGATATTTAATCATGATTTTAAATAAATAGAAAGACTAAAACACAAAATTTTTAATTTTTAGAAACTTTAATACAAAATTTAAAAATTTCAAAAATTAGAAATTTTGTGCTACAATCTTTCTATTTATTTAAAATCATGATTATGTCTTAACTTTGGTCATTTTTCTAAGTTGATGGGTCAAAATGGCATAATTAAGTAATAAAAATCTAATAGTATATAATAAAAAGTTTAAAAATCAGTAACATCTTGTACTACACATCAAAATTCAATGACATAGAATTAATTGCCCTAAACTAAAGTTAGAAACCAACCGAATACAATCTCTCCAAAAAAAAACAAAGGCACAACCTAACCCTAACACATTTTAACCCTTTGAGCTAGTTCCAATGTTGCTCCCACTACTAGCACACAGACCTTTAATATTGTTACCTCATGATTTTTCTAGGATGCAAAACAAAAGAGAAACAATCTCATTATTTCACATATTGTTAAGACTTTTTTCTTAACTCATGGATCGAGTTTTTTTTTTTACCTATAAATAGGTTCTAACACTCAATCTAATTCAGACTTTCTATTCTGATTATTGTCATTTTAAAACTCATTTAAATCTTGCCAAATTCATTTAGCACTGGGCTTTGAGTCTATTTCCAGGCCTACACAAGACTAGCAATATTCAAATCTAAGCCCAGAAGGCTAATTCTGGCATTGCTGGCGGATTGGGGCTATTGCAACTTCTGAGGCACGTGTCATTTAGGCCAATGGTGATAAGTCAACACCAGTCATAATGGGCCTGGACCTGGTCCAGTACACCACTCCAGTCATGCTGCTGCGAGTGGTCCCACCGAAACTATTTTCCCCATCTCGATCTATTAGATTGATCCAACGTATAATTCCAACTTAAGAATAATATCGAGAACAATTCAATTTACACCTTTTCTATTATCCCATCTCAATTAGCTCGACAAATGTTTCTGCATAGTGACATCACTATTGTCTCGTTAACCCACCTCCTCGCTTGCTACCCTCCTTTGGCCACCCTTTGCATATCTTCTCTGCCATCACCCTCAAAAGACTTACCACTACTCACTATCAAATATAGCATCAGTGAACTCATTAAGATGGATGGTTCACAAATATTGTAATATGAATATGTGAAGAAAAAAGTTTAAGCATATGTTTGCAAAGTAGGGGCAAGGTTTTGACATATTGCTAATCTATTTACAAACTTGATCTAGTAGAGAAATGATATTCCCTAAGCCGGATATCTTGCGTTAGATTTGTTGAAGATTTGGCCCGCCCCAACACCCCCCCCCACCCCCCCCATATTGGCCTAGCCCAAGTCTAGGTTGAACCATTGAGCTATCCAAATTGAAAAAAAAAAAAAATTTAACCTGAGTCTAGCCAAAATTTTAAATGTTGCTTGAATAAATCTGCTTAGCTCGTCCTAAATTTGGTGTGAGTTTTGTTACAACATTACAGAAGACTCCACCACACAATTATTGTGTGGGTAATAATTTCTCATCCCATATCATCTACCATCACTAATTAAGGGTTTATAGATATAAACAAACTTAATAGAACAAAAAAGTTCAACCAATTAGTGATAGGTGATGAATGGAAAGGAGAAAGGATTGGCTACGATAAGTAGCGATGATGATGAGGGAACCAATTTAAATGGTTTTTGCCTCCTCTCCTCTTATGTACCATATATAATAGGTGTAGTAGTCATTTAATCACATTTTTGTTATAGATTTGGATCTCTATCATTCAAGTAAACAAATTATACATATTTTTTGGATTGCATAGACTAGTCAGATAAAATTCAGATGGTTGAAATTGAGATAGAAGACATGACCGACTGTCTTGAGAGAAATCCCAAGTACTTCGAAATCTCTAACATATTTATCCAAACAATTAATTTATGATTGAACGCTTATTCAAAACATATCTTTCCCTCCTTTTGATTTCAAAGACAAGTAATTCGTTGCTTTTGTTTTTTACAAAAAAAAACACTAAGATGCCGTGAAAAAAGTTCGAATTCAGATTAAATTCTCTTACTCTCTTTGCCTTGGCGATACGCGCAAGTAACCTCATAAGCGTATGGATATGTGACTTAATTTACAATTGTTCTAAAGATAAGATAATACAGTGTACATCTTTAGCAAATGACTTACAAACTTGTAGCATGTGTGAGCTGCAGTTGGGTTGGTAGTTGGGCCACTATCTGACCAAGTTAGGCTAGACCTATGTATTTTAATGAAAAATTTACAACAATTAGGACGAACTTGGTTGCAATTATGGTAAACACCAGACTGAACCGAGGTTGCTCAGACCTACTTAATATGCACTCTCCGATACCATGACAATAAAAGCTATAGTGACATCCATTCAAGAAGAATACCCAGGGTGTGTTTTATCAAGTTTGAGCTCATCGAATGAGCTAGTTTATGAGATTTATAAGTTCGATTTACCGCTAAACATCAGATTAGACTACTTATAAGCTCCAAAATTTGATATATTAATTTGATAAGTTGAAAAAATTATTTAAACAACAATTTAACTTATTTAATAATAGAGATGAAGAGGAAGAGAGTGGAGAGCAATAAGTTGCATAAGCCAAGAATGAGGCTATGACTAAAACATAAACAAGCTAAATATTCAACCTCAGCTTTTACTTATTTGACAAATAAACATAAACTCAAACTTGGCGAGTAAGGTTTAATAGAACAGGCATATGCAACTGGAGGCTGACTACTCTAATCAAATGACGAGGATATATGGATTTCTGTATGCAATCGACTACCACTTCATCAACTATACAAAGAATCTGTGTCTATCTATCTATCCTCTCAGCTAGGCTGGAGAAAATTCAGCCCGACCCGGCCCATTTTAATTCGAGCCCTGAGTTTTAAGAATTGAGGTTCAAGCGACAAACCGGGGCTAGGCCTTGCCCACCCAATTTCAATCCAATTGGCGTTTTACTGCATAAAATACATTGGCTTACATGAGACTTGGTGGTTGGTACGACTGCCTATGTGTCCGAGTTTGGACAGAACCCAATCGATATGTACTCTCAACTAGTCCAGAGAAAATTCAGACCAACATACTCAATTGCAATTTAGTTATGTTCTACAATATAAAATAATATCAGTTCGACCCGACATGAGCTTTAGTCTGACTACCTATATAACTTGATAGAATCTAAGAGGGCAACTGATCCAAATAAATCAAGGTATTTTAGTGAGTCCAACCCGTCCCGCTATTTGGGTAGATCTACACTCGACCAAGTGCATCCATGAATGGTCCTGGCAATAATAAGCCGATCCTGGTGAGGTGAACTCCAACGGCGACAGTAGCGACGGCTTGGGTCGAAGGAGGCGGACGGATGCTCGCCGCTTGCTCGGCGTGATGAGACGCGCGTGTGCTACGGGCTGAGGCAAGCGAATGACGAGCTCGCAGTGAGCGCAGCGCCGACGTTGGAGGGGAAGGAAATGCAAGCGGATGCGTTTTGCGGACCCCACCGAGAAAGAGACCAGCAAAATGTACCTGCAAAAAACTAAACCTGAAAGGTGGGTCCAGAAAATTAAAAGGCCCACATGTCATACACGATGTGCTAGGTTCCAATGTCAACGAGATAAAAGGCGTGGGCCCCATGGCAACGAGCCTCGTGCCCGTATCAGTGCGCACGCGTAGCACGCAAATATCAACGCACGACACCAACAGCAAGGTCCCATAATTTCTGTCCCCACATGTCAGTTATAGTGTATATTAATGTGGCGTTGCAAAGAGTTCGAATGATGTGGGCCCACCAAACTCGTAAAACGCGTGAGTGTGCTGTCTCGTTGACAACGGCGACACGCACGTGGTGCACTCCAGTCATTGACCGATGGGTCCACGCGTTTGAGGGCCCCCATGTTAGTGAAATAAGGGCGAAACAATCGTTAGATTACGTTTAAATTGCAAATTGTGTTGCGCACACGAGGTTTAACGGCCAAGAGAGAATGACAGGTGGGGTCCACCTTCCGTTGGCCCACTTGTAAGTCACGGTAAACCCTAAAAAATGACTACTGAAAGATTTTTTGACCGTGGCCCACCTGTAAGTCACGGTAAACACTAAAAATGACTGTTGAAAGATTTTTTGACCATGGCCCACCTGTCAGTGTCACAAAAAATGGCCGTTGGAATAATATTCGTTAGAAATAGACGTTGGTGATTTTTTAAATATTTTTTGGGCTTAAAAATCGTAAAAAGTAGCAAAAATTCCAAAAAAATTCCCAAAAAGCACAAAAAATTTTAGCAACCCTCTCCTATATAAATGGCATGTTCTTGAGCCATTTTCACACAAAAATCTCCATACATCTATAACAAAAGCTATTCCAAATTCTTGCAAAATTTTTTAAAAATCCGACATGGATTCTAATTCACCGGGCGGTTTCATTAATTGGTTTGGTTCATCCCATTCTCCCAGCGAAAACACTAAAAACCCAAACTACTAATAGCAACTATGTTTTTCGCAGCCATCGTATCCCCCTAACTACCATCCATATCCATCGAATTACCATCCATACCCACTAAGTTATCATCCCTATCCACCACATGGCCACGCAATTCCACCGCCTCCACAGTATAGCCAGAATTATCATTTTGTCGGTATGCCGCTGCCCTATCCACAGTTTTCTCCACCTCAACCGCACTCTACGTCTGTCTCCGATTTGGCGGCCCGAGTCGTCATCGATGACAACAACACCATTGCTGTTGTGGACGCTGGCCGAAAGACGAAGCGCTTACCGTGGTCCACCGGTGACGACACAAAACTGGTAATAATTTGATTGCCATATAGGAGTAGGGCAATGTATTTACGCACGACTTCCTTATTCAATTTTTTCAATAATATGCAGATTAGTTCTTTGCTCAATAATTCGCTCGATCTTATTGATGGAAACAATATGGAGTGCGACATGTATTGGGCCAACATTGCGGTGGCATACAACGAAATAGTGCTAACAAGGAGGAGAAGGGAGACCAAACATTGTAAGGATCACTGACAACAAAGCAATAAAAAGGTGGTCCAATTCAACGGTGTTTGGTTCTAACTGAAAGAAGTCTATGCCAGTGGTCGTTCAGACGATTAACTCATGACGCAGGCCCGCGAAATGTACAAGATGGAGATGGGTCATCCTTTCATCTTGGATCATTGGTGGGCGGCGGTTTGCGATCAATCTAAAGTGGTATGCAGCTTATGTTGATGCTCCCAACAAAAGAAGCAGATTGTCCGAATCGGGCACTTACACGTCATCGTCCAACAACGATGATGTTCCATCAGTAGAGACACGGCCGGAAGGACGAGACGCTACTAAGGCGAAGCGCAAAGGTAAGGGAAAGGTTGATGCCGCGCAGGATTCTATAGCGGCAATGAGAGCGGAGCACGATACCTTCATCCAAAATCAACCTGACCTGACCGAAAAGAGGAAGGACGTAGTCCGTATGTCAGACAACTTGCGCGATGTGGCGAAGTCAAAAGAAAAATCCGCCTTGTATAAAGCGGATTGGAAAATGATGGGTATTGACAAATCCATTTTCGACGATGCACAAAAAAAGGAGTATGATGTAGACATGAAGATTTTGAGAGAGAAACTTAATGCCAAAGATGACAACAATTAGTTATTTTGTTTTTGAATTTACTCTTGTAGCCAACCATGTATCCCCCGTTATTAATCTGTATATGATTATCTATTTAATTTTACTTTTGAAATATAGCCATTGGAATATAGCCATTGGAATACAATCGTTACAAACTAGCCGTTGGACTCCTTGTCTATATATTCACCCCTCCACAAAGTTCTCATCACAATCCAACTATCTTCTCAAACGGTGAAACTCTTGAGAATCTCAGTTTCGGTAGCCATTCACAAAATATCATCTAGCTCTAGTTCCAGCACACATAGTTCCGAGGAGAATGCTATGAACCAAATTGAGGATTTCTTGGTGGAATTTATAGAAGAAGAGGAGGAGGAAGATCGTATTATCATCGCACTCTACACCCGATTCGATGCTTCTTCATCCCGCCGAAGTGGCCCAAGCAGCAATAGGAGATATGTTGAGAGAAACCGCGAAGATGGCCTTCAACGGCTCGTCGCGGACTACTTCTCTGAATCTTCTGTTTACCCCGACAGTATCTTCCGCCGGCATTTTTGGATGGTGAGACCCCTCTTTCTCCGCATGTCAAAACTCTAGATGAGTGGTCCCCATATTTCACCGAAAGAAGGGATGCCACTAATCGCCGTGGACTCTCCCCTTTATAGAAGTGCACCGCAACAATGCGTATGCTCACGTACGGTGGCCCCGCTGATGCCGTCGATGAATATGTGCAGATAGGAGAGTCCACGTCGATTCAATGTTTGGAGCACTTTGTACAAGGTGTCATCGACAAATTTGGCGACCAATATCTTCGCAGCCCTACCGTCAAGGATATCCACTGCCTACTGCAACAAGGAGAGATCTGTGGCTTTCTGGGTATGCTGAGAAGCATTGATTGCATGCACTGAGAATGGAGAAATTGCCCCATAGCATAGAAGGCACAATGCACGCATGGAGATTATAGAGTCCTGACAATTATCCTTGAAGCGGTAGCTTCCTTTGATATCTGGATATGACATATTTTTTTTGGTGTTGCAGATTCCAACAACGACATCAATAAACTAAACCAATAGCCCTTGTTCACAGATGTATTTAAAGGGCGAGCTCCTCATGTTCAATACACTGTCGATGGCCCACAGTATAACATGGGTATTATTTCGCCGATGGTATATACTCGGAGTGGGCTGTCTTTGTGAAGACTATACTGCTCCCACAAACAGTGAAAGATTGGTTGTTTGCGCAACACCAAGAAGGAATGATAAAAGATGTTGAGCGGACTTTCAGAATTCTACAGTCTCAGTTTGTCATCGTGCACGGTGCGGCACGATTTTGGTGATAGTTAACCCTCGCGAAGATCATGCGGGCATGCGTCATCTTACACAACATAATCATAGAGAACGAGCATGATGACGATGCCAAGAACTATGACTACAATGATCATTCAGGCACATCCACCGTAGTACCGCCTGTGATCCATATTAGGACTACACCTTTATTCCAAGATGTAGTTCTAAGAAATGCTGTCATTCGTACTCAACCTACACACACAACTAAAAAGAGACTTGATCAAGCACATTTGGCAACATTTCGGAAGACACACCGACGAATAGTATCTTATCGGATTTCGTAGTAGACCCTTTTTTGCATATTTAATTTTAGTTTATTTCGCAATGATGTCATGTACTACTATTTGAATTTTAATATCTATTATTTTTATGTCAAGTGCAATTATTAAATTAAATTTTATTATTTATTTATTGGGTCAGAAATGCCGAAATTAATTTCTTAAGTAATATATAAATATATTAGTAATATTAAAATTTATGAATTAATACAAATTCGTTAAATATATAATTGTCAAATTATATAGAGTTAAGCAAAAAACAAGTCATTGGTGTGTTTGGCTCTTACTTGATGTTTGCTGGGGTCCACACTAAGAGTCAAGTAAAAGTTAAGTTATTGAAAATTTAAATTTTGTTTGATTCTCAAAAATAATTCTTACATGTGACAAAAAATATTCTATTTAAGAGACAAGTGTCAAAAGGTCAGAGATAGCTTTGATAACGTGAGAGTAATGGTGTCCATCTCGAAGCCATGGCTACAGCTACACGTATAGCATAGGCTCCTAGGTGCTCAGATTGGTGTCATCGGTGATGGCATACGTGGCCTTCGCACCGGAACCCTCTCTCTCTCTCTGCATCAACAACCTTTTCTGCTCAACTGGGCCTCGTAACTTTTGTAGAGTATCCATGTGTTATAATGACTTGTCAGATTACATCTAGCTGCAACTCACCCGCGTGTTGCGACCTTTCTGTCCTCTAAATATTTTAAAAATATACAATCTCAAGTTTCTCTTGCCCTCTGTCACATCCTTTATAAAAGATCTCGTCGAGATTTTTATGATCTAAATTTTAATTTAATAATTTCTAATTAGGTCTCACAAAACTTATTGTTTTATAGATAAGTGAGTCCAATCTTTTATGATTTAATAACTCAAAATTAGATCACACATAATTTATTTATCTTTTTTAAATAAGCGAGTCGAATATGTTTGAAAATCAATAATCCTACCTCCACAAGACTTTGGATATTCACATTTTGATGCTTTACCTCCACCGTGCATAAACAACATCACATGCGTTTTTTCCAGTCGCGTGTCTACTATAGGTTTTTCACACAAAAAATTTAGGCACGTGAAAGTTTCGAACTTTCTTGTGTGAGGTGGTGGGGTGAAATCAAATATCAGTGCACCTCAATTTCACGCCTAGTTTTAAATATTTTTATCTAATTTCTGGTTTATAAGATCCAACAACATAATGATATACGATTAATTGTGCAACTGCAAGGCATCCGATCCTCTTCCATGGATGGATATTGACTATTAAGGGACTGCTTAGTTCATATCAACCATGATATATCCAAATGTGATACTACAATTTTTTTTTTGTAACGCATAAAAAGTTTATCACATTTCTTAGATAAAAATAAATAAGGACCATCTAGAGTAGATACATAATTTTTTCTTCAAAAAATTATATCATATAGACTACATATTTAAATCTAAATTCAATCTTCATTATCCATCTCTCCTCATTTTCTTTTTCCTCCTCTCTCTATCACACAGCTGCTACCTCCGCCCTTCTTCCCCAGTCTCCTCCTTCTCTCCTCCTCTCCTTTGATCATCATCACTCGACCATTATCCTACCATTATCTGCCTCCCATCACCTTCATCTATATTGAGAATACCACTGTCATCTCCCTGTCTACATCTATTCCCACTTATTAAAAGATAAATTAAGAATCGGATAAGGTAAGAGGGCAAAAAAAAAAAAAAAAAAAAAAAACAGTGGCCTTTACTTATCATACTGTGTTTGTACTGCGAGTGTGCACTTTGTACTTGCCATTTTGCCATCCCTACGGGCCAAGGGCACCCTTGCAACTCGCAGGAGATACCATAGAGGCAAGCTTTGACAAATGTAAAATGCACAGTGACCTATACATGTATGCTCTTGCCTAGCTAGATGCTGTACTTGGGAGTGTTAGGACTATTAGATACTCCCACATGTGTTCCATATGGGCTATGGCTTTGAGATTATCTCTTTGATCTATTTTCCACGGGTCACCCTATTTGTAATAGTTGATACGACCGATCAGTTTATTTATTTTACACAATCAAGTTTATCTGTTTGGAAATAAATTATAATCTTATGTGTGCTATCTTGTTTTTGTTAATTTGTGATGATATTATAAGTTGCATGGAGAATAACTCAGTGAATGAAATGGCAAATTATGCCAATAAAAATACGAAACTGTTATATATTCTATTAAATTTACAATCCATTATCATATAATTAGTTAGGGCAGCAGCGTTGGAATATATGTGTTTCATAATGATGATTTGTTATATCAATTTGTTTATTTATTTTGCACTTGTATCACTTCAACTAATAAAATATGATAACATTGTGAAATCATAATCTTCTATAGAGAACAAAAAAGAGAGATTCACAACAAAAACCATTGAACTAACTCTAACATCTTATTTGGATTAGTATAATGATCTACATAGATACCAGTCAGGAGAGAGAAAGTGTATAGAGAAGAGAGATGCTTTAAAAAGTAGCAAGCATGAGAGAATAAGTGTAAGACCCACTGCCCACATGGTATTGAATGTGTGTGGTTTGTGGACTACACCGCTTTGTATATAGTACCTACTTATGTTTAACCTTTAAAACTAATATAAAGAATTAAAAAATTGAGAATCCACGTATTATTGAGAGAGTTAATTTTTTAACTATATGAGTTTCGAGTTAGTTTTAAACTGTTTTTAAGTTAAGATAAGCTGTTTTTAATCAGTTTACACCGGTTTAACTCATTTTTAAGTTAGTTTAAGGTATTTTATTAGTCAATTTAAAATAAGATAGGATATGTTCTCCCATAACTCTCTCTTACGGACATATTTTTTTTGTCTCTTCTAAAATTAATTTATCAGAGTATTTTGCTCTAAGAAAACAGTGTGCTATGGAGCCAGTGTCCATGGGATCTGGCCTTACAAATATTGGGACATAGGATACGTGGTGCATGTAAAAAGAAACACTCAACTTGCTTTAATGATGTCCTGGTCATAAGTTTCGTCATGGGTCATTTCTTGTCGGACGACTGACTGATCGGCGGATACGAACTCAGTAGACGGTTCTTGTCGGTTTGATTAATACTCCACCACTGGTACACATCAAATCACCACGAATTAATTGCTGGCAAGTTTGATCGTGTCGATGGCATTTGGATTGGATTTGGTCCCTCTCGATCGATGGATTTCGTTCTTTCCATGTCCTTGTAGTACTATTCTACTAGTACTAGCAGTAGTTCTCCTTTTTGTTTGTGCACGTTCGATTAATTGGAGAGAGAGACCCCGACTTCTTTGGTCGGTTTCGTCCATGATTAATTCACACACGTCATTTGTTCTTCTACGGATCTAGAGAACTTCTCTGTTTTTTATTTAGATAACCCCCGTAGTTACAAAACTAACCAAATTTAGTGTTTTTTCTCAAAAACTTCACCTCCCAACTCAACATTTCACGGGTGACAAGCACGTGTTGCAAATGGTTCCAAGTTGCGTTATGTCATTTTTCTTTTCTTATAAACAAAATTGACAAATTTTTATTTTTTAGATCAATATTTAAGTTATAGATTGACGATCTGTTTAAATTGGTGAACATATGAGGTCAAAACGATCAAATTAACAAAATAGATAATCAGTCAGAGTTATGAATCATAAGATATTGTTATTGAATCTTATAATTATGTCGAGATTAATATCTTCATCTATAACTTCAATTCATGGTTTATTTCAACCAATGAACTTTGAAGTCAAAATGATTAGAACACTCAGTTATAAATATTGATCTCAACATAATTGTACGATTCAATGACAATATCTTATAATCTATAATTGTTATTGATAATCTGTTTGTGTCAATTTAATCATTTTGATATCACAAATTTACTGATTTAAGTGAATTGCCAACTGCAATTATAGGTCATTAAATATTGATTCGGAAAGAATAAAATTTTGTCAGTTCAATTTTGTTTGCTGAAAAGAAAGAGAGATATGACTTGTCATGGGTCCCGCCTGCGACAAGTGTTGAGTGAGTTGTAGGTTATTTTTAAAAAAAATTATGGATTAATTTTATAATTATCTTTTAAAAATGAGTTATTTACATAAAAAAATTTGAGAAAAATGAGAACAATTTTTGTACTCGACCAATTATTAATCGAAAGACATGAATCTAGACCACTAGACCACTTGTTGATCTGATTGTTCAGCATGAAATAAACTGTCAAATTGGTTGTGATGTATTAAAGATATTTTTTAATATAAGTTTAGTGGATCCTAGCTATTTGTTTTTTAAAACTAGATGACTCGAACGACGTTTCTAGTTCCTACACATCGTAAGATTTTTTGCTGCGTGTCATGTCTGTCGAAACCTTTTATTTTTCCATTTTGCAGTGTTAGAAATGTAGAGTGTAATACATAATTTAAGTTTTGTGGTTCCTGCTCGTAGTGTCGAATTTAAAAGTGACTGCATGTGTTTTATAATTTGTGTAATCTCCTCATCAAAAACACTAGCTCTTTATATTAACCAATTACACTTAAAAGAAGCCAAATGTGCTCTAACCTTCACCCTAGTTTTCATATGGAAGAGCATAACATCCTAAAAAAAGAAACCAATCAATTTTTTATAAACAGTAGTTATCATATTTTCCGAAAGCATCTCATTTTAAAATTAATAATTGGGATTGAGACATGAAAAGATTGTGATTGGGACATGAATAAAGAAAAAATAGCACATAATTTTACACCAAATTACCAATATATGGGCAAAAAGAGAAGTGTGCAATCTACAGTATATATCTATCCATAATTGAGGTTCGGATGGACGGAGAGACAAGAAGCTTCCGGTTGACCCCAGGAGAGGATATGCATCCGCATACTTTCAGAGTTTCGACGAAGTCTAAGATTCGCATGGGCTCTCCCCCCAGGAAAGATGCATGCATATGCTCTCTTCTAGAAATGCCCACACGAGTTAAAAAATGTACAAAAGCTTTTGCAAACTTACCCTCATAAAAATGATAACAAACTAGCGATAAAATTGTAATAGGGACCCCTATTATCATCTAAAAAATAGACTCTTCTATTTAGACTAGAACAAAACACAAAACATAACTAATATTTTGATTGGTGCAATTATGTTCCTCGTCTATTTTACTTGCTAATTCCGTATTACTATATTGACTCTCTTATAGGTGGATTCGGTCTACTACTATGTGGTGCCTGTTTATCATTGGTAATTGTATCAATTCGAATATTAGAGAGATTTTTGTGCTACAATTTCACACATAAAGATTTGAAGATAAAAATTATGTATGAAACTTCTTATGCATAGAAAGGTTTTCAAAATCAATGAATTTTGTATAGACGGTTTTAGATGTGCAAGGTGGGATATATCGGGAGTTGTTTACACGAAATTTGATGGTTTTGAAAATCTTTCTACATATAGAAAACTTCTTCACAATTTTCGTCTTTTGATTATACAAAATGTGATAATAAAAGGACTTCTGGTGTTATTTTTTTGCTAAAATAAAGAAATGGATGTAGCTTGTGTGGCACAAATACTTGCTTCATTTGTTTAATAACCATTTGAATCATCCGTTTGTCCAGGTGTAGTTAAAATAAAGAAAACTTGCAATCAATACATTGTTTAGAGGTTTCTAATCCTCCAGGCAAGGTCATTATATTTATTTATTTATGTGTTGGTATGGATGGGTGTTAAGTGAGATAATTAAAATTTAATAATAATTTTAGTCAGTGTTTGGTTTGTTGTCAAATATAATAAAATTGAGGTGGTGCAAACAGTAAAGGTAGGACTGAAATTGACGTGTTAAATTTTAGCAACCGAAAATTTCGTTCTCAATTGACAAAAAAAATTAACGCATATTAGTAAGGGAAGAAAGACTAGTCAAATTTTAGTTATAATCCAAACGACAATCAAATACTGAAAATATGGACAAAATTTAATAATATAAGATATGAAAACAAATCTAACACACTCTATATTCTTTAGTTTTATGAAAGTTTATTTGCTTTGTCACCAAAGAAAATAATATATTTAGATAGCTATTCTATATATCTTTTAAAAACAGTTTTTTAAAACCTCTTCCTAAATAGTTGAACCCTCGTGAGTTGGTCGATATTTGGAGTGCCGGCGGAACAAGTTGGAGGCCGAAATGTCCCATCAGAGTTTCATGCTGCATTAAAAATTAGTGCTCTCATATATGGTAGTTGAAAGAATAGCCACCTTAGCAGCCAAACTAAGCATGCCAATTATTTTAACTCAACCCACCCATTTTAATAAGATATCATGGATGGATTAATTGTTGCTAACGCTACAACTTGTGAGAGAACTTCTCCGACTTTCCCTAAAGAAATAAAGCAGAAAACATCAAAACATTTCTTCCCTAAGAAGTCACTGCAAAATTTGTCCTTCCCATAATCAAATAAGTTTATTTATGGTGTTTTCCTATCTCTATCCAATATGTTATACGGATAGTCATAAATTATCTTCAAAGACTATCTCTAACAGATTTGACTCTTAAACAGAATATTTCTTACTACACATAACAATATCAGAAAACTAAGTAAGAATCAAAACTTCAACAACTGTCTCTTATTTAGCTCTTAGCGCGGACCCCACACTCTTTAAAGCCAAACAAGAGCCAATCATGACTTGACTCTTATTTGATCCTATGTGATTTGATAATTATATATTTAACAAATTTGTATTAATTCATTAATTTTAGTACTAATAATAAGTTAATATAACTTAATGAATTATATTTGGTATTTCCGACACAAAATAATAAATAATGAAATTTAATTTAAAAATTGCACTTAGCATAAAAATAATGTATCTTAACATTCAAATAGTAGTACATGACATCGTTGCGAAATAAACTAAAATTAAATTTGCAAAAAAGTCTACTATGAAATATAATAAGATACTACTCGTCGATGTGTTCCCCTCTAAAACGTTGTCAAATGTGCTCAATCAAATCTCTTTTTAGTTGTGTGTGTAGATTGAGCACGGATGGTAGTGTTTCTTACAAGTATATCGGTGAATAAAGGTGTAGGCTCACTGTGGACTACATGCGGTACTATGGTCAATGTGCCCGAATGATCATTGTAATTATAGTTGTTGGCATCGTAGTCGCGCTCATTCTCTATGATCATATTGTGCAAGATGATGCATACTCGCATGATCTTGGTGAGAATTGACTATCACCAAAATCGTGCCGTATCGTGCATGATGGCAAACCGAGATTGTATGACTCCGAAAGCCCGTTTAACATCTTTTCTTGCTCTTTCTTTATATTGTGCAAACAACCTGTCTTTCACCGTTTATGGGAGTGATATTGTCTTCACAAAGACAACATACTCTAGGTATATACCATCGGTGAGATAATACGCTATGTTGTATTGTTGGCTATTAACAGTGTAATGAACATGAGGAGTTCTCTCTTTCAATGCATTGGTGAAGAAGGGCGATTGATTTAGTACATTGATGTCGTTGTTGGAGCCAACATCACCAAAAAAAGTATGCCTTATCCAGATATTATAAGAGACCACTGTTTCAAGTATAATCGTTGTGACTCCATAATCTCCACAAGTAAATTGTCCCTTATATGTTACTGAATAATTGCTCTATTCCCAATACATTCAATCAGTACTTTTGAGCATACCCGAAAAGCCATGGATCTCACCTTGTTGCAGCAGGATGTAGATATCCTCGATGGTGGGGCTGCAAAGATATTGTTCGCCAAATTTGTTGACGACACCTTCTACGAAGTGCTCCAAGCATTGAATTGCCGTGGACTCCCCTATTTCCACGTACTCATCGACAGCATCGGCGGGGCCAACATACGTCAACATACGCATTGTTGCAGTGCAGTTTTGTAAAGGGGAGAGTCCACGGTGATTAGTGCCATCTCTTATTTCAATGAAATAAGGGGACCCCTCACCGAGAGTTTCAACAATATGAAGAAAAATGGGTCTCCCCATCCAAAATTGCAAGTGGAAAATAATGTCAGGGTAGATCGGAGACTCGGCGAAGTAGTCCATAACGAGTAGTTAATGGCCATCTTTGCGGTCTCTCTCAATATATCTCCTGTTACTGTGTCGGCGGCGTCCACGAGATGAAGAAGCATCGAATCGGATACAAAGACCGGTGATAATACGATCTTCTAATTCCTCTTCCTCCATAAAGTCCACAAAAAAATCTTCCATTTTTTGATGGCATTCTCCTTGGAAATATGTGTGCTCAAACTAGAGTTAGATGACATTTTGTGAGTGGTTGCCGAAGATGATTTTGTCAAGAGCTATGGGATGTTAAAAAATTTTGCAAGAATGATCCGGGAGGATTTTCAAGTCCTGATCGCATACGGCTTCGCGACCTTAACCGTGTTCGGAAAGGTTCCGCGACCATGGATTGGTCTGCGACCAGGAAAAGGAATTCGTTCCCTGTTCGGAATTGTAATCCGATCCGAATGTGTATAACTAAGCTTATCTGTTTAGGATTAGTTATATGAGTCTAATACGTTTAGGTCTCTAAGTCTGATACGTACTCATACGATTGGACTATAAATACCTTGTAATAGGTCTAGTTTAGATCATCGAACTCAATCGAAGAGTCATAGAACTTATTTGAGTTTTAGACACTTATAGTTCCTTCGACGTAGGCAAGTGTGCCTAACGTTCGACGTGTAAAGCCCTCTTTGAAATAAAGAGTTGTGCAATTACTTTGGGTTTCGGTATTTCCGAGTAAGATCCCGTTATTCCGCATATTAGAATCTGGGCGAGCCTAGTGCGAAAACCAAGACTAGGTCTCAAACGGATCAAAGAATTTTGAAATGACTTTGGGACTAGATGGATGAAGATTGTTGTGTAAAAATGATAAAACAACCTAATATTTATAGAGAAGGGAGTAGGAAAATTTTTTTGGAATTTTTAAAGAATTTTTTGCTATTTTTATAACTTTTTAGGGCAAAAATCAATAAAAAATAACTCCAATAGCTATTTGTAATGACTATAATCTAACAGCTATTTTTCTGTCACTGACAGGTGGGACCCACCACTGACAACTTTTCCAAACATTATTTTCAAAAAAAAATCCAACATGTATTTTTTCTTTCCTGTCACTGACAGGTGGGCCAACATAATGTCGACCCCACCCGTCATTGGCTTTAAGTGCATAACAGCAGCGAGTTCACTACTATACTTCATTTTTTAGTTAAACCAACGGCCGGTTTTTGTTTATTTCACTGATAGGTGGGGCCAACAAATAGTGGACCGACTGGTCAACTACTGTGTGTCAAACGCGTATGCGTGGGCGACGGTAATGAAGCAGCGCACTTCACGTGTTTTACAAGTTGGGTGGGCCCCACTTTCCTCGTGTGTTGTGTGACGCTTCTTGTGCTGACACAATGTTTGACATGTGGAGATAGGATCTGTGGAACCTAGCTGTCAGTTGCATGGGTATAGTTTCGCGCGGTGCGTGTGCAACTGGCATGGGCACGCTGCTCGTTGTGGTGGGGCCCATGCGAGAATAAACCGTTTACATGTTCACCAACAACCCAAAGACTAACAGGTGGGCCTTTTTATTTTCTGAACCCATATGTCAGATTTAATTTTTTGTCGGTACGTTTAGCTGATTTATTTCTCTGTGGGATTCGCAAACCGCATGACCAAGCGTCCGCTTCGTCTCCAACGGCGACACACTCATCAACGCGTGCTCGCCCGTCGCTTGGTTTCGCCTGAAGCATGCGCGCGTCCCATCAGGCCGAGCAGTCGTTGACCATGCGCTTGCCTCCGTCGACGCATGCTGGCCATCGCGCCGCCATTGGTGAGAGCCTAATTAGCATTTTCGAAAGTACAAATTTGCCTCTTTGGCCATTAATTATTTTTACACTTTATATTAATATTCTTGGAAGCACGAACCATCATCCAAATGTAAACGTACCTGATTTACATTGACTTGCAAATAATGCTAATAGAATTAACAATTATTCATTCAATGAAATGTTATTTTAATAAAATCATATCAAATTTAACTAAAATAATTGATTTAGGCCGGTTAATGCTTGTAAATGATACAAACTACCGAACGGATTCAGGTCTACACCGAGCCTTCCTTTAAAATTGTTTACATCAAGTATAAGCATTAAAAAAGTTAACATAAATTCTAAAGTTTGATACATACAACTATGATATTTCTGTATAAAATGAAAATAATCATATAAATTCCAAAAATTTGATGACAATCACCAATAGCCAACGAAGTAATCATATCAATAACTTCATATAAATGCAAAAATATTTGACTTAAACTAATTTATGAATGATCTAAGCAAATCTTTATTTGCTATTTCAATGAAATATACCATTAGTGATCATGATTGTGAAAGAACGCACTTTTCATATCAAAAACATAGTTTCGTCATACTGTATTAAAATATGGAAAACAAAGAATAGAAATGACTATTTTAGCAATTTTTGACTAAGCCTTGGCTTCAAAAGTAGTTTGCATCATATATAAATATAAAAAATAAACAATTCAGGACAAATTCAGATTGGTAGAACGATATTGGCTACCCACTTGCAAAATGCCTGGAACCTAGAACTCTACTTGCCATCTCTGATTTGTAAACTTATTGATATTATGAGGGTTTTAACATTTTCAAAAACATTTATGAGTAAAGTGATTATGTTAAAAAATTATTTGGGAGAAGAGTTCTTTTTACAACAATGTGACAATTCAAATATGCACAAGTAGGAAATCCTTTTCGTGTTGCCATTAGGATTTGCAAGATAAATAGGCTAGAGGTTTCCCTTTTCCTCCTAATTAATGTATGCAAAAATATAAAATGTTGTGCATTATTGATTGGATTCTTTCTCTAGCTAATGTGGGATTGTCTTACTTTTTTTTAACGAAATAGTTATGATATAAATATTTTTATTGTATTTTTATTTTTTTATGTGTAAGAGTTGTGAGTATATTAGTTACACCTAAATTTTGTTGTATATAAAAGTCGTGAGTATCTTAACCACACCCTTTTTTTAATCTATGAACTAAAAAAACTTATGTATGAATCCTCTTTCGTGAAACTCTAGTCAGAAGCCATCTGATGATATTTTACCTAATCTAGATTATGATCCGATCGTTATCAATTAAATTTTACCCATGAGAGAGGAGGGTCCTCGTAGAAATTGTTTATATAGTATAAGATGTGGAAGTAGGGTAAAGAAACAAGAATTTACCTAATGTGTCTTATTTTTAAATTATTTTTTTTTTACAAATAGTAGCACCAACAAGACAGCGACAGAGAGAATAACTTACAAATCCTACCCGCAAGATTCAGCACACGTGGAGCTTACTGTTACAAAGAAGCTGCCTCATATTCTCACAAGCTATTTACACCACATTTGTTAATGATGTCATGCAATCCCACGAGTTACATTCCCCCATGTGTGTCATTTGCAAAGTAAGCACAGATGCTAAAATTAAAGTGTACAAATTAATTAGTGGGTGGTTAAAGGGGAGAAAAGAAATTAAACAGAAGAAAAGGATGGTTGGGGAGGGGATAAAAAGGGAAGAGATAGGTGGAGTGTTGGTTTTTCAAAAGTCTAAGACAAAGATTTAGGTCTACCAACTGGTGGTTAGGAGATGGAGGGCATCCATCCATCCATCCTAACTAAAACACCCACTTCCAACCTCAATGTGTGCTCGTCAAGCCCATGCATGTAGGTTTGCATTTGAAGAGATGTTAATACATATTATTCTCTCCATACTTATTGTTTTAGTTCTATGTATAATTTTTAAGAAATAAATTAAGATTAGATGTCTATCTATAGTATCTGTAATTAATATGATAGGTATTGTTTGTATATAAATAATTAATGATTAAATAGAGTAATGAATATAAAGATATTTTTTGAAGATGGTGTCATATATTACATTAAAAATATAGAACGACATTTTTTTAGTATAGATTTTACCCTCTAAAACAACATTCTTTTAGTTATAGAAGGTGTATAATCAAACAATCGCTAGTAAAAATAAATGCTTAATAATGTTTCCTACTAAGCTATGAACTAATTTGCCTCTATCTTCGTAGGCTCCATTTAATGTTGTGGTGTGTTTGAAGAATTTTTTTTGACATAATACATTTGGATTTAGTCATTTAGTAATTGTTAAGATAACAACAATGTCTTACTCAATATAACAACTGTTGTTCATAACTATCATATTCAGAGTATAATACAAAATCACACAACAATTCGAAGTGGTGCCTTATTGAACAATTCAATATGGGTTGGACCTTAATGAGAAAAAAATATAAAAAATCACATCTCGCTCATCTACTTAAAAAAAATTCAAAGAACACATGTACTTTAAAACAAAACAACTTACCCCTACAGTTTGAATACTAATATAAATTTCATTTCACATGATGACTCTGTAGTCACTTACATATGTGGCCCACATGTCAAAACCACTCATCAGATTCAGGTTAGATGAAATTTACATTGATTTTTGAAGTATATGATATAAGTTGTTCAGTTTTAAAATACAAGGATTTATTTGGTTTTTTGTGGAAATAGTTGGGATAATATGGATTTTTTTAAAAAAAATGACATATGTGCCACGTGCGCTGAGTTCCCAGAATAATGGGGCTCCCCGGTGAAGCGCACAAGGAGAAAAAAGAAAGTGATGCGGTGACTTTACCATAACGACTTCAACAAAGTAAAGATCACTTCTGTGGCTGAAGAACGGTTGAACACCAACATTACTAATTTTTTTTTAAAAATTTTGAGTTCCACAATTAAAGTTAGTTCTGTTTAGAAAATCTCTTAGTCTATCTTATCTCAATGTGAGTCTAAATTTCTGATATGTTATATAACTATAAGTGATACTAATTAGTTGAGTATATGATTTACTGGATTTATTTTGTTAAATGTTTGTTTTCAGTACAATTAATAAACATGTTACATTAAATTAAATTTAAATTAGAAGTGTTATCATTGGTTCTGACTTAACTCCAACACAAAAAAAGTACCTCTTTGAGTTAACTTAGTCATACTTCTTCCTAGTATTAGCACACAAGAACCATACCAATCGTAATGTGTGTTCTATTTTGTATGCTAATAAGTAAAGAGCACAAACATGCACATTTTTTCTTTCAAATACACCCGAGTTTTGCTCTCTAATTTTGGTGTAAAAGGAGAGTTGGTGGACCCATTTTACCATGGACCACCTGAACAACCCTAAAAAAAAACTTTTTTTTGTGTCCCCCACCACTAGCTATTAGTGTGTGTGTTTTAATTCTAATTGGGAGTTAGTTTGATGTCACATGCGAGAAATCCCCTAGGGCAATAGGGCATGTCCTTGTCGAGAAATGACTTGATGATTCTGCATATCTCTACGGTAGCTGGCACCGAATCGCAAAACCGAAAACCGATCTTGCATCATCATTAATTCTGGTATGCTTTTTAGGCTAAGTCCAATACAAAAATGTTTCAAAAGACACATCGGAAAAATATTTTGTCTTATGTGTGCAAATCACCATCCGAGACACCATTTACTCCAATGCACATAGTATTTTGGGAGACTTTTCGATTGGGTTCACGTGCGAAGCATCTTCCCAAACGCGAAACAGTCCAATGCATTGGCTCTTGAGTGGTGCTTTGCGTGAGTTCCACGGATAAAATATTGATATGTGACTTTTTGCAATATATGATTATTAATAGTTAAAAGAATTAATTAATAAATTCATCCCTGATAATTCCAATATAACAAAACATTAGAGACATGCAATTAAAAAATTTAACATAAAGCTAATAAATTTTCACATTAAATTTAGACATAGAAAAATAACATTGAACATACTATAAATTGGATACATTGGGACATTTAGCAATAATGTAAAACATAGAAATTAAAAATTAATTACTCGTTCGTCTGACTGCTTCCAAGACATTGTTAAATGTGCTCAATCAAATCCTATTTAAGTTGCATGTGTGATGGGTACGCATGGATCTTGTCATTTCGAGTGAATACATCGGCAAAAACAGCCGGAGCACCATTATGAAAATAGGCGGTACTACGATAGATGTCTCTTAACTGTCGTACAAACCACTGAGTGGGTTATTGTAGTCTTGCTCATCCTCGATTATCATGTTGTGCAAGACAACATATGCTCACATGATTTTTGCAAGTATTAATTGCTGCCAAAAGCGAGCAGGATAGTGGAGAATGGCAAATCTAGATTGTAAAACTCTAAAAACTCGTTCCTATCTTTTTTTGCACCTTGATATTGTGCAAACAATTTTAACTTCTCCGTTTGAGACAAAAATATGGTCTTACAAAGACAACCCAATCTGAATAAATACCATCAACTAGATAGTACCTTATTTGTATTGCGTTCCATTTATGGAGTACTAATCCTGCAGAGCTTGTCCCCTCAAAATATATGTGAACAAGGATGACTGGTTCAACACGTTGATATTGTTATTGGAACCAGCAATGCCCAAAAAGACTTGCCATATCCAGATGTCCTGGGAGGCGCTGCTTCCAATATAATGGTTGGGACCCTATAATCACCGTAGGTAAATTGTCCCTTTCATGCTATTGGACAACTTCTCCATTTTCAGTGCATGCAGTTGATGATTCACAGCATCCTGGAAAACCACAAGTCTCTCCTTGTTAGAGTAGACACTAGATATCATCGATGTTGGGTTTCCAGAGATATTTGTTGATGAACCTGTTGATGACTCCTTCAACGAAGTGCTCCAAGCACTCAATTGCCATGGATTTCCCAATCTGCACATAATCATCGACAACATCGGTAGAGAAGCCATGTGACAACATATACACGGCTACAGTGCACTTCTATAAGGGAGATAATCCCTTATGAAAGAGCGCATCTCTCCTTTTATTGAAATAAGGAGACTACTCCTCAAGAGATTTGATGATTCGAAGAAAGAAAGATTTTCTCATCTGGAACCTCCGACGAAACAAGTAGTCGGGGTAGATCGGATTGTCAGAGAAGTAGTATGTTGTTAGATCATTGCGGCCACTTTTGCGATTTCTGTCGATGTACCTCCTACTACTGCGTTGGCGGTGGTGCGAGGTATCAGCTTCTATGCTGGATTGAATATCTGTGAGTATACGGTCTTGTGACAGCTATCGGGCCAGCTTCTCCTCTATGAATTTTGCCACAAAATCTTTTATTTTGTTGATGGCCTCTTCCTCCTCACTACATGTGCATGAGCTTGAGGTAGACAACATTTTTGAGAGTAATAGTAGTAAAGACCTTTGGTACTTAAAGTTGAGAAGTTTGAGTTGTGATTGGTGCGATAAGGGGTCGAAATATATATACCAAGAAGAATATATTTCAATGACTAATTTTCAGTGGTTACATCCAAGAAAGATATATTTCAATGGCTAGTTTCCAACAGCTACATCTAAAAAGAATATATTCCAATGGCTAATGCATGGTTTTGCAAGTACATACATGAGATAATAAGATAAGATACATAAACGTCTATTTTGCAGATACATACATGAAATAATAAGATACATGATTTAATCTACTCTTTCATCTCTTTAATCTTATCTTGTGCATACGTCAATGCGGTTGCAAGTGCCTCCTTTTGCTCTTCCGTGAAATTTGTTATGTCAGTCGTTACCAGTTTTGTTGACAACTTGACAAAGGTGGCATGTTCTTCTCTTTTAGCCATGTTCTACAAGGAGAAAGCCACCTTAAGAGCATCCTTAGCCAATTCTACGTGATTTAAATTTGCTTTAGTGATACTCTATGTTTTTCTTGACAACTGCCGAAGTTTCTTATAGCACTCACAAGTCAAAAGTCATTATCTTGTGACTAAAGTATTCACTTATTACATCCTCCAACATTTGCAACAATATTGCCATCATCGTCGTTGTCGATAACAACATGCGGTGTTGAATGTAGGGTATTGCTATCGGACATTGACACATACTGCATGTGAATTTTTGATAATGGGTTGTAGAGGCGAGAACTACGTAAGATTGATCGGTCACTTGACAAAGTGATAATTTTGGCCGTATGGAGGGTAAGAAGGAGGTTGTGGACATGGAGGGTGCTGTGGATACAAAGGGTTGTGCATATGAAGGATATGCCATAGAATATGGAGGGGTTGTAGAAAATTTAATGGAACTTGACTATTCGGTGTTTCTGGATTTTTACTGGCTAAATTCAGAGAATTAAGCCAATCTACAAAATAATTGGGAGATTATTATCCATATTGCACTTTTAAAAAAATTTAAGAAAGATTTGTGTAGGATTGGTATGAGTTTAATGAGTGAAAATGAGTTTGGGATGGACTCTGTTTATAGGAAGAGGAGCGCCAAAATTTTTTGTAATTTTTCACAATTTTTATGAAATTTAGGAATTTTTACTAATTTTTTTTTCTCAAAAACGATTAAAATATTCCCAACGACTATAAACAAACGACTATTTTTTAGTCACTGACATATGTGTTCCATTTAAAAGTTAATCCCAATGATTAGTTTTTACCAGAAACAACAAAGTGAAACTAATAGGTGGGGCTAGGAAAATAGTGGCCCCATTTTTATTGAGTGATTGTGAGTGGAGTGAGTGAGAATAATAATTATTTGAAATTTCCTACCTGAAGCCAAAATAAAGAAAAAACTTTGAAACTTACAGCTGGCGCGAATCAGTGTTGAACTCATTTGACAGTGACTATGGGCGGCGTGCGACATGGTGCGCAAGGCAAGCACACCCACAGAGTGCTCATGTGTTTTGTAAGACCTGTCACTGTTGTCTCATGCACTGTGTCACTTGCATGTACGCAGACCCTGACACATGGGCCCCTTTATTTATTTGCTCCACCTGTCAATGTGGAGTTTGGCGCAAGTTGCCTAGTGCGAGATGCAAATGCGTGAGGCCCACAAAATGCTTGATGGGGAGCCGCCCTCCGCTCCAATGTGACTGCTTCAGCCGTGCCCGATTTGGTGGGCCCACTTGCATAGCGCGAGATAATGGATCTCTGCCGACGCAGCGATGTGCGATTGGTGCACCCCAATTGAGCCACGGTGCCTAGTCGGGCACCGGTGCAGGCTCTGACATTATTGGACTGAGCTTTAGTCCCATGTCAAAAAAGTACTTTCACTAATAGTACTAGCAAGTAGAAACCTATATTTCTTAGTTTCATTAGCTTCGGTCTTGCATGCATAAGTGTTTGTTGGGTGGAATAGTTAGTCTTCCCTGTTTATGGGCGAAATGGCACGAGCATGTTGTTCAAACTCTCTGGAGTTGTTCAATGGACTCGTGGATGAACTTCAAAATTGTTTAGTCGGTGGAATAGTATTCCTTGTTGTCCAGTGAAATGGCATAAGTGTGCAGTTTAAATTCCTAGGGACTATTCGATCAACTCTAGATGATTTTCGTCATTGTTTGTCGGGTGGAATAGTATCCTTGCCGTTCGGTGAAATGAACAAGTGTGCAGTTTAAATTCGTTTTGATTTTTCGATCGACTCTTGATGATTTTTGTAATTGTTTGTTGGGTGGAATAGCATTCCTTGTCGCTTGGTGAAATGGCACCAGCAGTTTAAGCTCCTCAAAGTCGTTTGATTGACTCTCGGATGATTGAGATTAGGTGAGCAAAAAATTCACTACATCTCAAGAGGGGTTTTGTAGGTCTAGGTTTCTCTACATGTCAACCTCGAGTGTTGATTTCAGATTGAATTACTTTCAAAATTCTGTTGTTATTGTCGTCTGTACAACATAGATGATGATGCAATTCATCATTGTATTAATTTGAGATCGAAAAGTACTGAATGAAACTTATGTTGTGATACATATTGACTTTTGAAAGTAAATTTAACAATAGGACTGCTTAATGGCTTATGATGTTGATTTTAATTTCCGAAAGTGTTATGCCCAATTGGAGAACTAATTACCAAGTCAGATTCGGCCATGTGAGATACAATATAAGTGTATGCAACAATAATAACTAAAATAGATGGAGAAAACTGAATATTTGCAGTGAATTAACAAGAAAGATTGGTGAAGTAGGACGTAAATTCTTCAACACAACTTATAATGTAAAAGAAAAATCATGAGTCTCACAATACTAGCAACTTTCTGAACCCATCAACCCTTTGTCATATACAATGACCTCACAGCTTTCTAAACCCTTGGACCTATACTAAATACAAGAATTTATTGCAGAAGAGACATATTTGAACAAAAACCTAAAACTACTTTTTAGTATTTTTTTTTTCAAAACTCAAGTTAAACAACTGGAATTATTTCTATTGAAAATCCCAGAATTCCATGAGCTAGACAATAGGAGCTATCTCCCCAAAAATTCTGTGAACCTCATTCAATTAGGTATAAATTTAGGCTCTGTTCAGAACATAAGAATAAGAAGAAATTTTAGAGAAAATAAAAAATCCACACTCATTGAATATATACTTTTCTACATAATTCTTAAAATTTCCGCGTTTCAAATATATCATTGACCTTTAGTATAACCATAAATGTAGTGGTTCATTACTATTTAAACAAGTTAAATCCAAATAGCGTCTATCATTAACTTGATCTCCCATAATTGATTTATATAAGTTTGATGCTAAGTTGCTAACCACTCGTCTACATGAAATCAATTTATTACTAATTGTTTCTATTTAGTCTTTTGTCTATATCTCATTTTCCACAAGACTACAGTATGTATATGGCGAATAAAACAATACTCCATGAACACGCGTTGTCGTGAAGAAACAAGCAACTGAAAGAAAGCTTGTGGTGGATACACCGCCAAACAATTCCAATCACCCACAGCTTTGGGATTGGGAGTGGTTAAAAACCCCCAAAACCCCTAAAAAACAATAACAATAACAACAATAATTAAGATGTGGAAAAGAAATTTCTTTGAGAGGAGGGCATGCATTATTTTATATTTGGCGCTGTTGTTAGTGGGTGGTGTTAGTATTTTATTTTGGGGGGCAGGAAGAAGAAGCAGAGGAGAGAGAAAGAAGAGAGATAGAGGGGAAGAGGAGGGAGGGTTGCTCTCCTCCTTTTTCTTCTTTTTCTTTTTGGTATTGTTATCTTGGGATCTGATTTTGTCCCCATACTGGAAGGAGGGTTGATTTTCTTTTCTTTCTTCCTTCCCCCAAGGCCGAAGATCAGCTTGGGTGTGGTGGCAATCCCTGCTCTTTTGCCCCCCATGAGGAGCACACCCTCAGGTCTCCCCTCCATTTTCTTATTATTTCCCCCTTGAATCATTTGCTCCTGTTGGTTGCAGCAGCAGCAGCAGCAGCAGTTCTTGGTGCATATTCCCTGCTTATGATTAAGCTGTGCTTGTTCTTGTTATGTTCTTGTTCTTGTGCTTCTTTGGTTGTGGAATTGTGTTCTCTGAATTTGGTGGGTGCAACCGACCAGCCCCTTTTGTTATCAGCTTAATGATTGGTGTTGGCTTCTCTGAATTATGGTGCTTTGTGTTATTTTCACAAGGTTTTTATTGGTTTTTTGAGGGGTTGTGCTAGTGCTGGCTTCTCTGAATTGTGAGCTTTCTTGGTTTTTCTCTGGGTTTTTTTTGGTTGACTTGGGGATCTGGAGTTGTGAGAGCTTCAACTGGAGATTTTAGGAGATTTGGGGTTCTTGTGCTGATGTTGAGCTTCACTTCTTGCCTTTCTTGATGAATTGAAGGTGTGGAGATTGGGAGCTTGGTGGATGGTTTTCTTGATGAAGTTCTTGGTTTTCTTGTTTGTAGATGCTTCAAAAGATTATCCCCACTTGGATACAGAATTCATGGTTATTTTCCTGAATTCTGGGTTTAAAGTGGTTCTTGGTGGCTGAATTTTCATTTCATTATGGGGAGGAGTTCTAAGTTTCCAGTTGGTTATCAAGCCAATAATAGAGCTGGTTTTTTGGGGGTAGAATTGAGCTTAATCATGGTGGAGCCCTTTCTGATTTGTGTCCTGTTCTTGAATCTTTTCTTTTCTTGGTTGTCTGCCATGAAAGCCAGGCTCTTAAAGCCCTGTTCCTTTTCCCTGTTGCATTTTTTTTGTCTCTGTTGTGGGGATGTTTCTTGTGTTAGATTACTATACTAGATACTTTATGTTATGGAATTCTTAGCCCTCTCCATCATAATTAAGCATTCCTCTTATTTCGTGTGTGACAGCAAAATTTTGCCTTGGACATTTCTCCTTGTTCCACCCCTTTCATATCATTAAAAATTAGTTAAATTTTGAGCAGCAAACAAGTGGCAAACTAGCTGGAATATTCTGCCTGTGATTCTAGTTAGCCATCATCTCATGCTATTTCATCTCTTCTTCCAGATTGATTGCGAAGCCGTACCTATTCATATCATGTTGAGCTGGTGAGGCAGCTGCTTTGAGGAGTCTTGTGCACGCATCAATCATCAATTCCTTGATTGGACAAGGTATTGCCGACAAATTATCGGTGGTCCTATTGCTGATAAATTCCTTTTCTGTCAAACTAAAAAATGCACTCTAAGTTTTGTTCCATGGTATAAAATCTACTATTTAGTTGGGTGTCCTGCATGGTCCTATTATTCATTTACTCAAAAAAAAAATATTACACTCTTTAAATTTTGATCCATGGTATAAGATCAACTATTTGGTTTACTGTCTTGCACACGGTCCCCTTATTCATTTTTGTGTAATGGAAGGAATTCGGAGGCATATTCTTATCATCTTGATAAGAAAGGAGCACAAAGCCAAGAACTTGAGGTAATCTCATAAATAGTTGAAGGACCACTTCTGCCTTCTAGAACGCAAAGCTGCATCTTACATTCTTACCTTGTCACTTCATAGCCTCCCATTTCTTGGAGCATAATGTTTGTTTCTTCCAAGAAAAGAGAAGGAACAAAGGAAAAAAGGAACAGAGTTAAATACTTCCAAAACTGAGTTTATGAAGTTCTGAGCCCGGTTCCTTCTCGTGACTCACCTTTATGTGCATTTTATGTCCCTACGGCACATTCTTATATATATATATATATATAAAAAAAAAAAAAGAATACGCAAGTAAGCTGTTTATTTTTTTTTTCACTGAACTGTTTTACAGCGCATGCAGTTCTATTCATTAATATCAGTATACCAATGGCTGTCTTAGAAATCATTCATTGTTCAATTAGTGAATTCAACCATTTTTGTATCCTCCAATGCAGGCAAGTCACAAGTGGAAGATTTCAATTTGCTGAACTTTGGAAAGGATCTCTTGGTCAAAATTCGGCTGATCGAGTTGACTGGGAAGCTGCTTTCTTCATATGTCTGTGCCTTTGCTGTAATCTTCATCAGTGAGTAGTCAAAGCTGAGACATGGCTACTTACTATTCGAGCCCTGGCAATGAAAGAGACTCGCAAAGCATGTACTCAAGAGACTCAGGCAGTGCACCCTATGCTATGCCATCAGCTCTAGGGAACTTGCTTTATCTGAACAACCCATCTTCTGGACCATATACAGAATTCAGCGGCATTATCCAGCCTCAACAGAATTGCATGGAACTGCCTGGCCATCCTTCAGCAATCTCACAAGATTCATCAACAAGGGAGGCCAACATGGTTGCTTCGCTCACAGGGCAACACTCTTTTGGTCCTGCCAAAGATATGAGAAATGAGATGCTAATGCATTTGATGGATGGAGCACACAGCAGTAGTGGTGATCCCATCCACAATGATGTCCACAACAGTGCGCAGATTGAGTTTGGTCTACTGAACAACCACAACTCATCGCATGTTCTGTCAGCGCAGGGCCAAGGGTTGTCTCTGAGCCTCAACACACAAATCCTGGCACCTTCATATCCATACTGGTCTGTAAAGCCAGACTTGTTGACGGCACACTCTTACCAGGAAAGTCTTAGAGGTGATGACACTAGAATGAGGAATATGCAAGCTGAGGCCTCACGTGCAATACGAAACTCCAGGTATCTGAAGGCTGCACAAGAATTGCTCGATGACATTGTCAATGTTTGGAAGAGTATAAAGCAGAAAGCGGAAAAAGGTCACGCTGAAGTGGCAAAAGCAGATGGCAAAGAGACTGATGTGGGGTCGAAAGGTGAGGGCATATCTTCCAACCTGCAGGAGTCTTGTGCCAATGCAGCAGCTGAGCTTTCTGCTTCTGAGAAGCAAGAGCTCCAGACTAAGATGGCAAAACTTTTAGCAATGTTGGATGAGGTACGTTAGTCTATTGCCCTTATGCTTCACTATTGAAGTCCAACTTAACTACCATAATAATTTGTTTTTTTTTTGACTCAATTGCTGTATCAGAAACATATTTTGAAGATCACAAACTCATTTCTGAAAGATTTAATTCACTTATAATACAGCATTGTCAGAAAACTGATTGTTAGAGATTTCATCTTAAAAGTTTGATAAAATTGACAAGCCTTTGTCTAGCAACAAATATAGCTTAGATTTTGTCATATCTCAGAAGTTAACGACTTTGTTCTGCTATTTGTTGTTTTATAGAAAGCTAGTTTTTTTTTTTTGAAACAAAATTTATTAGAAAGTTAGTTGGAATGCCTATCCAATTTGTGTCAAACATGTCCTTAAAATTGTGCTAACACAGGTTATGCATTCCCCTATAAACTTCATAAGTTGGGTTGTGAACAGCTAGCAGTGCTTTAAGGTAATTGGTTAAGGTGTGTTTATCCTCTTTTAGAATCCACTTTTAATTGCAGTCAAGATTGCAAACCCTTGAGTTTTAAGCACAAGTCCTTCCAAACAAATCCTTGTGTATTTTGGAGTGGGAACCACCGTTACTTCTAACTATTTGTTCAGATCAAGTAGATCAGCCTGAAATGTAAAAGAGAAAGTCCTTGTTTACCCTTATCAGAAAGTCAAATGGCTTCAAGAGCTTAAAAAGTTCTCCCTCAACAGGACAAATGGCTTTATTGGAGAGGGGCCAAGAAGAGGAACAATGGGCTTAGCAAAAAAGCCATTGACATTCTTATTTGTTCATTAGTATACAACATTCTAAATAAATTATTCTAAGATTAAGCAAATATTTTTCAGGTGGACCGGAAGTACAAGCACTATTATCATCAAATGCAAATCGTTGTCTCATCTTTTGATGTGGTAGCGGGGTCCGGAGCTGCCAAGCCATATACTGCAGTTGCCCTTCAGACGATCTCGCGGCACTTCCGATGTCTGAAGGATGCTATCAATGATCAGATCTATGTTATCCGGAAGAAACTCGGAGAGGGGGATAATTCATCAGGCAAAGAGGGCAGATTAACTCGCCTCCGGTATATTGATCAGCAGTTACGGCAACAGAGAGCTTTCCAACAGTATGGTATGTTGCAGCAAAATGCTTGGAGGCCACAGAGAGGACTGCCGGAAAACTCTGTTTCAATTCTCCGTGCTTGGCTCTTTGAGCACTTCCTTCATCCGTAAGCTGCTTACTTCGTGTCTTTCTTTCCACTCATCCTTTTTCTTGTTTGTTCTAATGAGAAGCTCAATGTCATTTTTGCAGGTACCCTAAAGATTCTGAAAAGCAAATGCTAGCAAGACAAACTGGTTTAACAAGAAGTCAGGTATTTTTTAACTTTGATGAGAGAATTTGTTCTGTTAGCACATTAATATTAACTGCAAATTATTAGCACATTAAGATTCTGAAAAGCTAATGCTAGCGACACAAACTGGTTTAACAAGAAGTCAGGTATTTTTTAACTTTACAGAGAAAATTTGTTCTGTTAGCACATTAATATTAACTGCAAATTATTAGCATGCTTTGATAATGCTGAAATTCATATGCAAATGTTGGATAAACAAATGCGTCTTGGTATATTTCCATGTTCTGTAAGCATGTAACCTTTTCTATCATGCTGCTGAGCCACTGTTTAGTTCATGCATCACAAAAATTCAGTCAGCTTTATGCTATAGAGCAGAGCTGTAAACAGGTCGTGCTTGGTCAAGTTTGGGTTGGGTCGTTAGGCAAATCCTACCCAATCAATTTATTAGATTTGTCGATTATCTTGACCATTTGTGAGCGGAACCTGTTTAAATCAAGCCCAAACCTGCATAAATTGTGTTGTGTTCATATCATACTACATTTTGCTAGCTCTACTGCAGAGTTGGTATTTGTGGATAGGACATCTTAAATATGAAAAATGCTGTTTCAAACTTGTAAATGGACTGCAGTCACGACATTGGAGAACAAAGTATAACTCTTAATGACTGTTGGACATTTGGTTTTGAATAGGTGCAAATAATTTCTCAAGGCTAGTTCTGTTTCTTTAAGGGTTTGCGTTGTTTACTGAAACAATGGACAAAATCACTTACAAAATCCCATATTATTCTCTTTTCTTAGATTTCAAATTGGTTCATAAATGCTCGTGTCCGCCTTTGGAAACCAATGATTGAAGACATGTACAAAGAAGAGATTGGCGAGGTTGAGCTAGACTCAAACTCTTCCTCCGACAACGCCCCGAGAAGTAAGGACAAAGTGGCATCTTCTGAAGAAAAGGAAGACCTGAAAAGCTCAATGTCTCAGGCTTGCCAAACCAGCCAGCTGAGTGAATCCAAAGCCAACATTGGGATGATGAATGCCAGTGGAGCACCGGGGGGCTTCCCTAGTGAGGTAAACCCTGATGACAGCTTCATGAACCTGATGTTGAAGGACCAGCGGTCGGGCGAAACAGATGGCGGCCTCCTCCATGACGCCGTTGCCCAGCACTCTGATGAGAGTGCACGGTTCATGGCCTACCAATTGGCAGAGCTGGGGAGATACGGAAACAGCAATGTGTCACTGACACTAGGCTTACAGCATTCAGACAGCAATCTTTCAGTTCCAAATACGCAGCCAGGCTTCCCCAGCGTCAGGGACGAAGACATTTACAATACAACTGTTCCTCTCACTGTCGGTGCCGTGTCTTCTGACTATGAGTCAACGAATCAAATAGATCAACGGCAACGGTTCGAACCGTCACCTATGCTGCATGATTTTGTGGCCTGAATGCTCGTATGTCAAAACATGAACAAAGATTGGGGGGAGCATTTGTAATTTGTAGTGCCAGAATAACATTGCCTCACGACCATGGAATTGTAGCTTTAGTTGCTTTTCGTACAGAAGAGAGGAGGTATAGCAGGAAATGTAATATAAGTTTAGGTGGTGGGGTTGATAGGGGTAAAGAATCTTGTAAAGATAAATACATTTATACATGTAAAAGCCTATGATTTAAGTGCCATCTTGTAAAACATAAATTGTAATGGTTACTTATGATCCCGGTATATATTGTGCAACGCATCAAAAAAAGGAAAAACTAAATGGATGCTTTAAATTGTTTTGTTTTCACCTTTCTATATTTTGAGCGAGACAACTAGAATTAGTTTTTTTTTTCAAAATCCTTAATCATGCTATCCTAATGTGAATCAACATTGTGACATCTTATATATCGATGAGCGGTACTTGGTACTTGGAACTATCGTATTATTCACATGTAGATTACTCGTGAATAGTGGACTTTTATTCGTGCTGATAGATATACGACAAAGTTCTGTTAACAAAAAAAAAAAAGAGAGAGAAATGTCCGTACACACCTTTTGTGTAAGAAGTTAATGGCATTGTCATATTGAGCTTTGTGTGTGTCGCCTTGTCCCTTTAATGGCAATCTGACTTGGCTATGGCTGTGTGTCTGTCGGTGCTTAGGATAAGGTTTTGACGGTGAGTCAGGTAGTTTTGGGATGAGCTTGTATAAGATCTCTTCCTGTCGTAATTTGGATGTCTGCATTGGTTCACCCTTGCATGAATTTGTGTAGAATTTGTTTTGATACTAGTGTTTGGACGTCTGACTTGCATCTTTTGACGAAGGATGGAATCATGCACTCAAAAGGGAATATTCATCTGAGATACTGTAGTAGGACTCCGTGAGATGCAGTATTCCACGCCTGCACGAGTTCTTGCAGTCTTGTTTATCATGTACTTGGGGTTCGAATTTGTCTGTAGTTTAGTGGTTGAAATTTCGTATAATTTTTTTAAATATATTCTCAATTACTTCTTATATCTGTAATTATGTTTGATTTGCACACACTTATATTTGCTCTGCACTTTTTATTAAAAATATTGTAAGAATTTTAAGTATGTAAAGCATTGCTCGTGTCTCATAGACTGAATTTTATCTGTATTTGTATGAAAAATGCAGCTCGTTTTGTAATATGGCCGAGAATGATATCTTGCTATCGTTAGCCGCCAGTTCAGTGACCCAAAAGGTTTGTTTAACTACCATAGTAAAGGCTCCAATGTTTTAAACGATTCGGTCACCCAACTATTTGATATTTATACAATAAACTCAGTCCTATAAACATATTGCATATTTATCAATAAAAAATATATTTATAATATTATACATCATTTTCAAAGAAATCAAGAATAAAATGAAGTAATATTAATGATGCTACAAAGAAATATATTATTAAGATTCCAACTTTACTTAAAACCAATAAAAATAAGGAAAGGGAAAACAAATTATATGCATTTGGGTCTATTTGAAATTTTTTTAAACAATCTATTAAAAAATCAAATTTCAGAAATAGATTTTTGAAAATTTTTTTACAAAAATGACTTTTAATCGCTAGACTAATTGGCGACTAATTTTCAGTCGCTGAATCAACTATTGACTGAATACATGCATCCGTATGTGTGCTACACTATATAGTAAAGACGTGTTTTGGTGCTACACTAATTTTCAGTTATTGGCCGTTGACTAAAACTCACGTTTCAAGGCCAACGATTGAAAGCCCCCTTTAGGGTTTCGACCAACCTGTTATGTCGTTTTGTGTTGGCTTGCATATGATAGTAAAATAGAGTGTGGAACTGAGTAGAGATATTGATCATAATTTGTGTCATCTAAATAACCCCTAAACACCAGTAAACATACCGTTGATTTTATAACAATTGTATACAGTGTTTCAGTTCTATTATGAACCATTTGTTGTTTTATATATGTTTGTTGAATAGCTTAAAGTAAACTTCTCTTTATTTTGAGTGAAAAAGTACATCTCCAGTCTTCTCGTAAAAAGAAACGTCATAGCAACATCGGAAAGATTATAAAAGTCTACATGGAGTTCATGAGTTATATATTGAAGGCTATTCTTTTAATTCTAGGTGTGTGTATACACAGAAATGAAAAAAAAAGTTACATACGGTTGTATTGATGGTTTCTTTTATGTTTCTTACTCCTAAATAATTGGCTAAATTGCACTGTCCGGTCATCAAAAGGCCATATGGAGTTTAGATCTCCAGAAACCATAGTTGAGCTCAGTGTTGATGCATTGATCCATTTTTACTTATAAGGTCACACTCTTTTATTGGCTTCTCAGGAGAGTCATACATGTCTGATCGGTCAGTATACTCTTCTTCATTAAAATTCTCTTCTAATTCTGGTAAATCACCAGTTAAGTCCGCTTGGCGATCGCCATGCATAACCAATTCGGGATAAAGAACATATTGCTAGGTGTGGGATATTGGCGTCAAAAGTCTGCATAGCTCCACTGTTGTTAGCCCCTGCCCTATTACTAGCTCTCGCACTACTATTGGCATATGCAATACTCCTTGTCGCTACTATTGAATGATTGTCTTCTGAGCTAACTGTTGGATCTAGGTCATCTAGATTTTGATGATTAATGAGGATTTGGATAAACTCTTGATAATTAATGTTAATTTGGATAATGATAGTTTTGATGATCAATTACAATTTGGATAAAACCTGTTTAGCACAAGTAAATTGAAAGGATATTTGTTAAACCTTGAAGTTGATGACTCTCTCGTTGTGTTGTGGTTCAACATTGATGCATATGTTGCGGGGGAGCTCTGCGGTTGCATCATGCTTGTGATAATTGTTAATTGAAATGTCATGCGTTAGGTCCGGAAGTTTGATGACTCTTTATTGTGAATTTGATATCGATGCATATGTTGAGGGGGAGCTCATCATATTAGTCATCTGTGCTGATTGCCATCATGACATGAGTAGTATAAATCGTGTGCTTATTTCTTATCATATATGAATCTATATGATTGGGTATTTCATCTCTTACTCATTTGGTACTTGTTGAAAATAGTTTTGTCATTTCACCGAAAAGAGAAATTGTTGAGTCAATTCTTTTGTGGAGTAATTTCTTTGGTGACTAATGACGACCTAACTATGAGACTAATGATGTGCGTTGAGTGTATGTGTTGTAGTCTTAAGGTGTATTGCGAGATGAAAGCAAGTAAGGGCATATGGAGGTCGATGCCGATATGAGCCATCTTGAGCGAGGTCAAACTTAGCGAGGTTAAGCTTTGCGAGAACAAGCTTCGAGAGGTCGAGTTTCACCGAAGGTAAGATTCAAGATTAAGGATTGTTTTTTTTGGATTTTATTGGTCTCGGTGTTTGAAGATAGACCGGTTTGATATGACTTCTTTTTACTAGTTTGACTGTACTATTAAGAGAGGTCGAAAACTAGTAGTTTAAGTCTATCTAATGTGGAAGCTCAAATGAATTCATATCATCTTGCACTAGTACTTAATCACCTCCTGCTTTGCTAAGAAAATCTAAGTGTGGTTTGTGTTGCATTGATGAAAATGTTTTGAAAATTGCACTTAGTTGTGGCCGCCAGCTAGAGCAATCTGTTTCTTTACTAGAGCTGGTCGTGATCGTATTTGCACATTCTGATCGTATCCATGTTTGGAATTTGGTCATGGTCGTGTTTGCCAGATTTGTTGTATCTTTCTTTGGAGTTTGGTCGTGGTCGTATGAATTCAAGCTGGTCGTACCAATTTTCAGCTCGATTGCGTACTCTCGACTAAATCCACTCGACCACCTGTTTTCGATCGGATATCCGACATGTGGTTTAAGTTCCTAAATCAAATTGGTCGTGGCCGTTGTTGAGTGACAGCAGACATATCCGCGAAAAAATAGAAAATTGCATGTGCATAAAACCAGATTTGAGTTCAGAGTAAAATTGGTAAAGTCCTGTTTTCAGTTTGCACAAGCCGGACATTGTCTGTAATGGTCGGACATTGTCCGACCTGTACAAAACACATGTGGCTTATTGCAAATCATAAACAGAGACAAATGGTTACGTCCAGGGCTTTTGTTCGGGGAAGGCCGGACATTGTCCGTGATGGCCGAACATTGTCTGGCCAGTATAAAACTTGAGAGTTTTGTTGGAAATGTAACCAAAGATGTATGGTTTTGTCTGGGACAGGCCGGACGTTGTCCGGCAGGGCCAAACTTTGTCTGGCCTGTACAATTTAAGCCTGTAAAATTTAGTTGAGCCTCATATTTGAGAGTGAAACAGAGACAAATGCATCTGTCCGGGCTTTGTGTCTGGACAAAAGATCATTTGTCTGACCTTCACAAAACTAGCCCAATGGTAACTGACACATTTGCAACAGTCATAATCTGGCATGTACAAAATTGGCTCGGTTTGTTGCAAACGGCTAGTTTCTTTGAGGGGCTATAAATACTTCGTGTCAGTCAGCATTTGAGGGTGCTCAAGAAGTTGAAAACATATTGTATAAGCTAGTCAAGTTTATTGCATTTGATATATTGCATCTAAAGGCTAGATTTGAACCAAATCTTGAGTGAATTAGAGGAGAAGCATTTGAGAGAGGTCAAGAGTGCTTAGTGCACTTCATTCTTCATTTGCGAACTAGTGCTAGAGTGTTGGGCATTCATTTGCATCATTTGAGTTTCTAACACTTGATTCATTCAAGTGAGCGTGATCGATTTGTTACTCTTGGCGATTCGCCTTCACCTAGAAGGTGTTTGAGGAGAGTCGCGATCTCTCCTGTTGAAGTTTGTTGAAGATGCCAACAAATAAGTGTGAAAGGTTTGGTGCTCGCTTATCCGGTGTAGAGAAGGAGCAACACGAGTGGAGATATCCTTCGTGGATATAGAAGCGAGACTCACGCGTGAGCGCTTCAACGAGGAGTAGGGGAGACTAGGCGAGTCTCCGAGACCTCGATAAAAATCATTGTGTCAATTGTGTCTTATTCATTTCCTACTTACCTTGACACAATTGCTTAAATTAATCTTGTTGCATGTTGAATTCTGTATTCCATATGGATTAATTATAACTAGATGATTAGATAGTTTTAAACCCCTTTGTAAAATCTAGGTTTGCTTAAATAATCTTGAAAATTGTTTAGTCGAAAGAATTTTTAAAAACCTCCTATTCACCTCTCCTCTAGTTGACATTCTCGATCCTACACTAACTGTGGCAAAAATTTATACATAAAATATAAACACTCTTATTCCATTGAGAGGGTCTTTCGATATCTTCACGAATGAACTCTATAACTTGTCACTTTTTAGCATTTTGAGAATTCAAACATTTCCTTCTGACAACAGATCTCCACCCTAATACTTCCTGTGGCAGGATTAAATTATAATAACTCTATCACCCACATCTCTAAGTTCTTGAAAGATATTAATACTGATTCCAACATTTGACCATAACATAGGTACAAGCACTGAAATCATCACCATATAATTCATTATGAACTATACCAACTCTATAATACACGCAAACCCTATCAAATTGCTCCATAACCTAGACCATAAAATTTATGAGGTAGGATCAGACTTAAAAAAAATTCTTATACATAGCATGCTATTAACTATATTATTATGATCAAAGTCCTCAAATTCAAAAATTATGGAATCAACATGTGCAAAAAAAATTCTAAATAAGTAACTAGAATTCAATCAAATCAAAATACCCCAAAAAAATAACTCTAAATTAGTAACTAGAGTTCAATAAAATTATCATGCCAAAAAAATTAACTCTAAATAAGTTATTGGCATTTAATAGAATCAACATGTTTAAAAAATTTACTCTATGTTCTCATTCTATGCTACAATAGAATGATATTTATGGGGTAAATTGTATACAATACATGAAATATATATAAAAAAATTAATCAACTAAAATTCCTAAACCCTAAATAGTAAGCATTTCAATTTGAGTATACTCAAATTCTTGGGTATTACAAAACTACTCAAAACCCGACATCTATTCAATCCTAAAAATTAAATATATAACTAACTAAACTAAACACTACATCTATTCCTAAAATGATGCAGAAATTTAAAATTTTCTATCATGCACATGTTCATGAATTTTTATCATCAAATATGATGAGTCAAAGACAAATTCAACACAAAAAATCCCCCTTTTCTCTCCTCTCCTCTCGTCTTGTCCTCCTCCCTTCCTCTCCCTTTCTCTCTCTTTTTTTTGTTTGCTGTAAAACAGGGTCAAATGATATCAAATGGTGAAAATAGTCAACCAAAAACTAAACTAGGCCCACCGGTCGATGCAGTTTTCAAATCGTTGTCCCAGTTAGAGACTAAAAACTGGTATGACATGACACCTAGGCATGCCCCTGCAGGCCAACACAGCACACGTGCGGGTGCCATATATTCAATCGCCAGTTGGCCTAACGAATGAAGGCCATTTTTGTAAATTTTTTTCAAAAAGTTATTTCTGAAATTAGATTTTTTTAATGAGTTATTTCAAAAAAGATCATCTATTTGAATTGCTTATACGGCCATTTAAGCATTTAAGTGGGTGGTTAGTTGTTTAAGTGGACCTCTTAAATGCTAAAACCGCTTATTGTAGTTGCTTATATAAGTGGTAAGTAGTGAGGGGGTGTTTACCGTTTATGTGGATGCTTAAGGGACTACTTAGACTGTTTTTTAAAATAGTGAAAGGTATTCACATGTACACCCAGATAATTAGTAATTAAAGAGAGATTATGAGTTTGACTTTTGATCTTTCTATTTTCATATATGTGTTTAGTTAGAGTATTGTGTGGTGCATATGTATATTTTGGGGTGGAACATGATAGAAATAGAGATAAGATGTATATTATCAGCATAATAAATACTATCTCTTATAAAAATAATTTTCTAAAAAAACATAGTAAAAAAACTCAATCATCAGTCGTGAATTACCTTCCGTTCTCATTAATGCACCCACAAACTGTTTGGTATTTGGTAGTGTGGTTTATTTAAAAAATAAGCATTTTTAACATATCATTTTTAGATATGTCTATTTGTATGCTAACCGCTACTACTGTTGCTACTATTACTAATTATAATAATTTATTATTATTATTATTATTATTATTATTATGCATGAAAAATATTTCCCATATTTGTTTTACACTAGACCACATCACCGCATGTTTGGAGTCTGAATTTTTTAGCATGTTTGAGTGATTTTTGCTTAATTTGAGGATTCTTTGTGCATCATCTCTTGAAATGTGTGGTCTTGCTTCACTGCTAGTCTTCTTTTTCCGCAAGGCTGATTTTTGTGTTTTTATCTCTCGTTCTAGATCGACAAAGAATACAAATTTTGGTTATATTGTAGAACATGTCAAACTCTATTATTTTTCTCATGATTTTTTAAAATATTTTTACTGTACTTGGTATGATCTTGTACTATAATTCTACTAGACACTGGGCACTAAGTCTACATCTAAATCATATTTAATTGCACTCTAATGCTAGATTTGGCATGCCCTTCACCATATACTTTTTGTGTGCATTTTGTCTTATAGTGTCCCCAAAGCAATTGGGCTCAAATATCTAATAGCAACCTTTGTGCACAAATAGCTGGCTCAAAAGCACAAAAGTAGCAAAATTCCTTTATCCAATGGTTAAATGTGCCTCAGTTTAAGGATTTGTTTTTTATTTATTTTTGAATGATTCAATGTAATGAACTCACTGTAACCCAATACAATTTTTGTGTACTATAGGTGCTAAGAAAGGATCCAACATATCCAATTTCATAGTAGTAGCCCGCTTTAATTATTTTTGCAATACCATGATGGTGTAGTCTTTCATTTCCACGGTTCTAATTCTTATAGTCAAACTAAGGAATATCTATCGTATAAGAAATTCTGATAATATTGAAAGTATTATATTAATTTTGACTCATAAATATATATAAAATTCCATATTAATCTTAAAATAAAAAAAATTGTTAGAAATTTTCACATTAATAAGAAAAATAAAAGATCTATTTCATTCATTATATTTATAATGATATAAAATTATTATATGAAATATGTATCCAAAACCAACCTATCTCTATTATAATATACAGATTTACGTGAAAAATTATATCAAAAATCAATTCTATCTCTATTATAATATTAAAAAATAACATATCTATAAAATATAGATAAAATTTAAATTATATAAAAACTAATCATACAATCACACGGCCAGTTATCATTAATTAGAAAAGTGGGAGGGAATCGTGCGTGCATAGATGTACTCATGAGTCAAACACAACATGCATACAAGTTGAAAGGCTCAAATCAAATCAGTGGCAGAGAAGATTGCATGCACGTCACTGTAGAGATCACCTGAACCATAAAAGGCACCACTGCCCAAAACTACACAGGAACAACCTCTCTTAGGATCAGTCAAATCAATCACTACTCCCCAATCCCAAATTTTTGTATTTTATTGTTTATGCTCCTCATCACCTAGCCCTCACTCTCTCTGCATCTATATATATATATATATATATATCTCCATATATATATCTATCTATCTCTCTATATATATATGTGTGTGAAATATACCAAGTGATAATTCTTCTTAAAAAAAAAAGAGAATGCATAATCTGACTCATCCCATCAACAATGAGAGAAATATCATATTATCATCTATTCGATCACAATAATCTGATAACATAGTAACCCACTGCATTATTAGGATTCCTTGATACAGGTTTAAAGAACACAATACCATACTGATTGAATAGTCCAAATTATACGTTTATTTTCTTCTATCTTAAATAGAGTTCTCACTAGACATTATCTCTTTTCACTCACTCTGTCTATATATTAATCTATATCTTTATATTCATGTAACACTTGTTAGTTGTTACCTTATCATGATGCAAGTACCAGACCAAAGTGTCCATTTCCAGTCATGTGCACTAGCTCCAAGCAGAGCAAGCAACAGAAGATACAGGCATCTACCCATAAAAGGCACCGCCCTTTTTATAGATTAGGGCACAGCTACACACAACACTGCTTTTTTCTTGAGATTCTACACCCCTCCCAGGATGACTATACACACACACACACACACACACACAGACACCACTGACCAATCCCCAAGAAAAGCTAATGCAGAGAGGGGGGGGGGGGGGGGGGGGGGGGGGGGCGGTGGCGCGGTGGGCGGGGTTGGGGGCAGTGAGTGAGTGACAAAAGATGAGCAGTAAGTTTGCAATCTTTGAATCCTGTGGTTGGTGTTGTTTCAATGCATAGTCCAAGGTCCAAAAGGGGAGGACCACTCTACTTGAGTATCTGCTGCTCTGAAGCCCTTTAGCTTCTTGTGCGTTTGTGTGTGTGTGTGCGCGCGCCCGTGTGTGTGTGGGGTATATAGGGGGCATAGGCATTGGTCTGTCTACTGCCTCTACCATCAGGTCCATCTCCATCTCTGCAGAGGTATGCGTGTATCTGTTCATTGTGATCGTCAGTTACCTCCTTGTATCATCACTATCCGATCAATCCATCCTGATTGTTTAGCTACAGTTTCTTGTTCTTGTCACCTCTTTTTCTTCATAGTTTGTGTTTGCTCTTTTTTTTATGCACATTTCAGCTTGTAGCATGATTCATTAACAACCAGGATGGTTAAGCTATGCAAAATTGCAATGTTGTTTGTGTTTAAGTCTACAAGATCAGATCACAATATATGATTTTTATTTGATCACTTGTACTAAACGTTTTAGGTAATCCATAGCCTCGAAGTAGTACCATAAAACATACAAACATGGTGACCAAGCACTTGCAAAAAGGTTCATCACAAAATGCTCCAAGAAAACCTTCCAATCCGGCAAATGACCGCCGGCCGCGCCATCCAGACACAAGACCACTTCATTTTCAGCAATGCGGCCATTGTCGTCGAAGCTCGGAGCATCAAGAGATTGCTGAATACGATAGAGCTGATCATCAGCTGGCTGATAGAAGGGCTCCATTGATCCTGACTCTCGGTTCACCTGTTGATCATACCACAGGAAATCCGGCGAACTGTATGCACATCTGCTCATGTGACACTGCACCGTCAACCACGCCGATGTCGGCTCTGCGGGGCTCCCCGTTCCTGAAGCCGGCGCAGGAGCTGCTGAATGAAGTTGTCAGCATGAAAGATGTGATTGGAGATGATGAGATTGCAAGGAGGAAGCATGGAGACTTTGGGGTTTCTGCTGCTCACCAAGCAAGAAGATTTGAGGCGGCTAAGAGCTGCCCCTTCCATGACAACAATGACGGTGTTCAGATGAAGCTACTTAGCCTTCTCAATGAGGTATACCAGCTTGCTAGCTAGTTCCTTTCTCTGCAACATTGAAAATAAGACATAAAATAAAAAGAACACATTAATTTCATTTAATACACTTTATTGTTATCTTTTCAAAACATTTAATGAAGGGTTTATAGGTAAAGTGATGTACAAAATTATTTTAAAATTGTAGGATGATATTGTTATATAACAAAATAACAGATCTAAAATTATATCTATTTAGAAACAAAGAGATTACTATTTAACTTCAGTCTCTTCATAAATCAAATTATCTCTCCCTCACACACACAATGCATTTAAGCAAAAAAAGTTGTATTAGTGTTGAGTGATAACAATGCTGTGCTTGATTGGATACCAAAAACGATAACCAGGCTGGTGCTCGACGCCCTAAGGTTTAATATGAATCGGTCCTAGGTTTTTCTTAGAAACTCATGACTTGGCTGGAATTGGCCGTGACTCGGATAACTTGGACTAATTTGAAATTACTTAGTCATAACTTAGGATTGAAATTTGAAAGTGGACAGGATTCAGTATCCTCCTCTCAGTCCCAACCAGTTACTATACGGAAAATAAAGATTTTACCATTTCAAAGTTAATATCTCAGTGACTGTGATTATTTTGAGTACAAATAATTAAGTTTTCTTATTCTAGTAAAACATAATTCAGTAGAATGACTTAAATGACCACACTAAGAGTACAAGAATGTAAATATTTAAATTTTTTTAATGTAAAATCAAGGGTGGTTTTAGGGTTAAAAAATTATCGTTAGTCGTCAATTGGTTACCAGTCAAATGGTAAGGTGTTTTACCGAATTTTAGATGATTTTCAGTCTTAACTAAGCTACAAGCGAATTATCCTAAATCAATTCCAACCGATTATAGTAGGCGATTCATGGGTTTCTAGGAAAAATCTAAAGGTTTTGCTGTGACCGAGAACTAGCCCGGTTCTAGTTTTTGGAACCCTAGACGACATCCAGGAGAGGGAGACAAGGTGTGATCTTTTTATCCTATGCTACATACATCATGTTATCTCTATAAAATTTTACAATACAATACACAAAAAATTTTACTTGTACCTTCATAATTATTCACCTCGTACTATTTGGCCGTCTTGCAGTAACTTTCTGGCTCAACTCCTAATGTAAATTGGCCTCTCCCAACATATTTGGCAGCTTGAGAGCAGATACGAGCAGTACTTCCACCAGCTGGGCCAAGTAGTGTCATCCTTCGAGTCTGCCCTGGGCGACGGCGCCACGGCGTGGTACACGTCCCTCATGGCGCAGGCCATGTCGCGCCACTTCGCCAACCTCCGGCACGCCATCCTCCGCAAGCTGCACTCCGCCACAACGCTCCGGGAAGATGAGGACGGCGACGACGAGGCCCCGTTCCCCGGCACACCGTCGTCGAACAACAAGGCGGCGAGGCAAAAGAGACGGACCGTGCAGGCCGAGCAGGTCTGGAGGCCACTGAGAGGCCTGCCGGAGGACTCCGTCGCCGTCCTGCGGGCGTGGCTCTTCGAGCATTTCCTCCACCCGTAAGGTTTTTTTGGTTAATTAAGCAAAAATGAAGTGATCGATATTTAGAGGACTAATTAAGTTTGGTGTCTTTAATTGAAGTTGTATTGATTGGTGTGATGTGAAACAGGTATCCGAGCGACAATGAGAAGCTTAGGCTGGCCGTGAGCACTGGTTTGAGCAGGAACCAGGTAGGTGATCACTTTTGAGTGTATTTTATTTACCGGAAGGCCTGTAAATAATCCATGCATCAGAATTACATGTACTCTATTAGATTATCAATGGTAGCCCTATGTGACATGCATGGAAGCATTAACTCGCACGAAAACATGTTAGTCAGTATGTGAACATGTACGTGTGGTAGCTGTCACATTTTAAATAAAGTTGCATGTAGTAACTAATGGCTGTGCATGCATGATGCATTGCAATGAAGTAATGTTGATGCTACTTGTTGCAGATATCGAACTGGTTCATAAACGCGAGGGTGCGGCTCTGGAAGCCGATGATTGAGGAGATGTACAACGAGGAGTTCTCCGAGGATTCCAGGGAACTGAGTGGTGCATCTTCTTAATTAAGACTCGACTATTTCACATCCGAGAGATTTGGACCATTTGGTTGGTTGGGCTTGGGGGGTTATCTTAATTTGTGATTTATTCAGTCTTATGAGCGTTTATGTTTTGATCCAATTGTTTGTTCATGCGTTGGAGCACGAAGATGACCGACATATGAATGAGATGGATGTGCTTATTCCTGTCGTTTATGTGAAAATTGAAATGTTAGCGCTCCTTTTGTTAAGCCTTTTTGTCTGAGTGGCTGCTCTGTAAAACAGCTTTGGGTTTGCAATTATCAGTTTGGCATGTATAAACTGTGCGTAGTATTGTTAGTTGCAAATTTTAAGGTGCTTCCTCTTACTCTTCATTTCACAATATTTATCTAACTGTTATATGCGCATAAACCAATAATTCATGAATAATAAGAAAATGAAATAAAAAATAGACCATATTACCACCGCTGATTATCCCAAAAAACTGGATCTAGGAGGGGCATTTTGTTGTAATTACTGGGCTGGAAGAGTAACTGCGTTACCATCCAACACCCGGGGGAATGGGAGGACGCCTTTTCCCCAAATCATGGAAACAGTTCCTTAACCATTTGTGGCGCTTTTGGAAGTTATGTGGTGTCTAGCCATTTCTGGCAGTATTCGGGTTTGGCGTCGTGCCATTTTTTTGTCAGTCGTGCGCTGCCCGTGAACGTTAGCAAGGCTTGACAAAAAGTGCCGAGCTAGTTTAAGCTTTACGCACCCACGCGCGCACGCTTTTGGTGGGCGGCAGGTTGTCACACCATGAAAATCACAATTAAGGTCGGCGTTTTGCAGATTATGCCATCTGCTAAAACATTAAAAAACGGCCCTCCTATAAAGCTAACACAAACACCTCGCGATCGATCAGCTGCCAAGGCGATGAATGATTCGACTGTGATGGAAAAAGCACGCACGAACAGCCTTGTCTCAGCAGAACAAGCCACCTAGGCTCTATGAAAGCGTTACGATAACCAGTCATTAAGGTATTACACATTTACGTAATACCATTTCACAGTATGCTAGATAAGAGAGATCTCACAATTTTGACAAGTGACATGTAACGAAGATTCGAAGCGCCCTACCACTATTTCTGGATATGTACAAAGATGACCAAGCCAAAAGAAAGTGACTGAACCAGGCAGGAACACATCCAAGTACATGCAGATTTCTCTAATCAATTGAGTTGATACTATTTTCAGCAACACGATCCTTTTTCATCGCCTCAATTGCCTCCCTGCAAACGAGAACAAAATTAATTAAAAGGACCCAAGCTGGCTTCAGGCTTACCATGATGGATATATGGTAGATGCAATCTGTTCCAAGGCTTCCCTTAGAAGATGGGATAACTCCCATTTTGGTCCTAACTTCGCGTACTAGTTCATTTTAATGCCTCAATTTTTTTAAGAGCCAAAAAAAAAATCCCCTATATAGTACAAATGAATCCATTAATGCCATTACTCTATAGTTTTTCAAATGAGAAATTTATGTTGACCTCAACCAAAAATTGAGAAGTGTGAAATTAAATTTTGGTTCAAATTGGAGTCATGATAAACTATTCAAGACACTCATTATCACAAAACTATTCTTCGGCGAAATTCATCATTAGACATGGGATGCAAGTGGTTTTGAAGAAAATAAAACATAAGGAAGATAGGTTACCAAAATACTTTCTCCATCTCGGCGTTTCGAGGATCCAATTTCAAACCGGCCATGAACGCATCAGATGCATCTTTGTACTCCTTTAAGACAAGAAAAAGATGATAATTTGAGTTTTGCGCAGATGATGCATAGAGCAGGAGACAGCAAAATTTATTTTCTATCTGACCTTAAGCGACATGAGAGCAGCTCCTTTCCGGTAGTAACCTTTTTTCCACTCAGGGCGCATTCTTATGCAAGCATCAGCATCAATTAAAGCCTTCTGTGCCTCACCCATATGTAGGTAGCAAAGGCTCCTATTTGAATACAGTTTTGCATCAGCAGGGCCCACTTCAATTGCCTGCATCAAACCAGAGTAAATAAATAAATAAATAAACACCACACACCACACACTCACACTCACACTCACACTCACACTCACTCACACTCTCTCTCTCTCTCTCTCTCTCTCTCAAGTGCATGTACCCCTCACATTCGAATACACTATATATACTTATTTGCTTGTAGTCTATATAATATTTTGATTATGTATAACAATTTTTTTAATGAAATATGATATATATACTTTTCTAAATTATAAGATTTTTCATAAATAACAAACTATAAAACTAAAAAATATATATATTTAATAACAGAAATATTAAGAATGAAGTGTGACATATGACTACAAAGTTATAAGATATATTTTTCATTAATAATATAAAAAACAACTAAAAATATATACGTAACCAAAGAAGTACAAATGATATATGAAATAAAATCTATAGTGTAATTTAAAAGACATGAATACACACTGAGTATAAAAGTGACTTACTCTGTTTGTGTGTGTGTGTCTAAAACCAAATCTCAGAAGTTACTGATCAACAAGTTCAAATGAGTTTGTCATGGTAGATGCAGATTTATTCCATTTTTGAGTAGAATACAGAGATCAATGCTTGATACCATGGTTCGGAACTTAAAGTCTGATAATGTTAGCTGGATACATCAAGCAGCATAAACAGAGATATAAATTTGGATAGACTCACCAACAGAGGAGGAAATTGCATACAATCACCTTTATAATAAATTTTAGAACTTAACAGTGTGAATTGTGATTTTGCGCATTCTCTACCTGCAGACCTAATTTTTGCATCACAGCTCTTGACAGTTATAAACCTAAATTTCAGCTCATGATTTTTTTTTAAAAAAAAAGAAGAAAAACCAATCAAACTGAAAAAATATCTATAGTAGAATCAACCACAGATATAGCTCACACGCTAGATTTTATCATTTGTAATCTTTAGTTCAAAAAGTCTTGCTGGCCAAAAAGAAAGAGTATATGTACAAAAACGCCAAAATACTTGCACGAAGTTGACGTGCAACTTCCACAAAGAACTGTCTAACAAGATTACAAGAGCAAAGGCTTCATCGTGATGAAAATAGGAAAGCATATATTTTTAGTTCTAATGCACAAGCGTCATTCATAGGGCCAGCTAGTGTGGTGACAACTATTAGATCATACACACTTAAAAGCAAATCTGTAGAATAGAGGATGCACGATCATATTACTCCACCTAACAAGTCTTGTGCCAAGTTTGAGAATTATTCAGGAAACAGCAGATACTGGAAGCATAGAGTAGGCAGAGCACTTACTAGTGTTCCTCACCATCTAATTCCATTGATACTGAATAAACGAGGCATTAGCAGTAGGAACCTAATAGAACATTTAAATAGGGAGTCTGGGAGAGATGTTCCGTGACAATGTACCTTGGTGTAGAACTTAGATGCACTAAGATAGTCCTTTGTCTTAAATGCTTTTTCACCATGTAATTTCAGCTGAGACTTTTCATCTTTAGTGTGTGGCTCATCCTAAATCATGAAGATAATCGTGTCAAACAAAGTACAGTTACAACACAGAAATTCAGAAATAACAACCAAGTTGTACACAGCTCAAACTAATAGTGTCACTAATATGTCAAATGCCTAGGCAATCATCTATATGCAGAGGTAAATTAATTGTTAAATAATCTGACAGGTAGAAAACATTGGATTAGGTGAGAGGTCATTTAAGTTGAAGAAACAGATCCAGCATGTGGTCTCTTATACTCATTTCTTGTACAGCTTCTGCTCCCTACTGGCTGGGTTCCCCATTTGTTTTTGTTCTTGATCTTCCTCCATTAGAATCTTGAACTTAAAATTCAATCTTTCAGTGAACAGCTCTGCTTGGTTTTTATAACCCAAAATTCAAACCACCATATTCTTTTTCTCTAAATTGCTTAGCGCACAAACTCTTATAATTATTAATTACCTGAGACTTCCCTAATTAATGTGTTGGTTTAGGACTACAGGATCAAATTGCATGTCACCATTCCAACAAAAGAAAACATTGGTAAAAAAGCAATCCAGCAAATCTAGGGAATACAGACATTCATGGGCACTGAAGTTCAAGTCATGAAGAGTAAACCATAGTATAGTCAAGAACTTCATGCAATTCCACGCAATGAAGTTCATGTCATGAGAAGCAAAGAGCATGCACAAAAGAAAATATAGAATGGCTCAGAAGTTAGGGAATTCTTTAGTGTTAAGCCAATGGCTAACTTGGCCATTCAATGTAATTATAGAAGTCAAATGTTATAAATTTATAATTCATACCTTGGGCTTTGGGTGCCTTGATTTTACATGATCGATAATTCCTTGAACACTCCAGTTTGACAAGGCTTGGATGGGAGAGGTGAAAGGAAAAAGAATTGCCATGTGATTCCTTCTATCATAGCTTGCAGCAATTTCTATCGGCGTGCTACCACACTGAAGCAAAAGGACAGGAACACTTTAGGGAATTTCAGGAATTTCAAGAGCACGAGATAATATAGCAGAGGACTTCTACTATATAACATTAATGGTGTACAAAAATAGATGAAGTCATGCTGGAACATCATATGACCCATTTGCATACTTAAGGGATGTAAAAATTTTGCTAATTGCTAAACTTAAAAACAACAATAAATTAATCAAAAATTATTTTGATCCTTAAAACAACAATGAATTCATCAAAAATTATTTCTATCAAAAGTACAATTTTGCCAACTTTTTATTTCTTCGTATTAGTAGAGCTACCCAAGTAACCCAGCACATGCTGTATCGACTGCCCCCAAGTTGACCAAGTCACAACAGCAATGGCAGCCAAGAGTCTATACAAGCTTATACAAACGTCAAACAAAATTGTTTAAAAAAAAATCTTAGATCAAAAGTCCATAATATTCAAAAAGAGTTGCTACAGGTATGAATGAATTGTGTTTACAGAAATTGACAGGTCGGCATGGACTGACAGTTTGAATTCGAGGGGGTGTCCTATTAGCAAATTCATACACAAAACATGCAAACAGATCAAGGGTATCAGATTTTAGAAATATGTGGGTGTCTGAAAACAATTCTCAGGAGCAGTACACCAGCTTCACTAATCTAAAGAGTTGATCCAGTATATCATAACATTCATTGAAAGTTTAGCACATGCTAAGGAGAACAAGGAGCAGATTAGGGAATAACAGCAAGTAGCAAAACTAAAAACTCACATCATTACGACGAATATTGGGATCCGCACCAGCCTCCAGTAAGTACTTGATACAGTCAGTTAAGCCAAGGCGGGTTGCTACTACTAAGGGGGTGTCAGGATTCGTAAAATTGACATCAGCACCAGCCTGCAAAACATGAAATTATAGAATATGAAAGTTGTGTATAATATATTACACAACTACAACAATAATGAATCAAATACAAGACCATGTTTCTGTGTGTGGATTTCCTTCCAGTAAAAGTTGAAGAGCATATAATACCTTAATAAGTAGCTTCACACCCATCAATGCAACAGATTCAGATAATCCTTCAGAAGCAGCATGAAGAATTGCAATCAGCGGAGTACGTGATTCTTCTGAAACCTTGTTTGGCTAAGGAAAAAAAGGAAACAAATCAATTCCAATGCTAAATAATACAATTCAACAGAGTAGGTAACTAATGCCCTAATATATTGTTGCAAAATAAATGCAGAAACACACTCCATCTTACTAGGTTTATCACCATTTTAGTGTGCCCGCTTAACCTTGCTTGGATCAGATAAAAATAGATCACTAATGACCCATACAACTTAGCCTTTCAGAGTAGTTCTTTTCAAATGGTTAAACCACAATTATGAAAATAGTTTCTTCAAATCATGTCTGCACAACACAGATACTGGACAAAATGACAGTGCTGCACTGAATGACAAACACCAGACACCAGAGCAAAGCTAGTATTTATCTTATTTTCCTAAAAGAAAAGGAGGTCCTTCAGACTTTTAAGCATCCATTGCATCGTATCTGCAGCAGGGATAATGAGCACAACACAGACCAAAACAGAAGATGCAAAACCATGCATATGCAGTATATGGAAATGGAACTTGATCATGCCAGGACCATTGCCAATAACCCTTTCAACATCTGTGATTTAGAACCAGAGGTAACTATAAATTTAAGAGCAAACAGGTAAACATGTGAGCCCAAGATATGAGGAAAAGCAGTTCAACAAATAAACAAAGGCCAGTGGAAGCAGAACCCTAATATAGAAAATCTACAAATGATCAGAAATGTATGGAACATTTGGAATTTTGGATTCAACCAAGGAGTAACAGGAAGCTCAAGTGGAAAAGTATGGAATTTACTCATTACATCTGCATGGTGATACAACAAAATCTTAATTACACCAATCTTCCCACAGGCAGCAGCAGTATGTAGTGGTGTTCCATGAGAACCTGCTCTATCAACACTAGCTCCTCTAGACAGTAACAGTTGTGCTACACCATCATGCCCTGGTCAAAAATGACCAAAAAACACCAGATAAAGTATTGCAATAAATAATTAGCATTTTCAGATAAATATTATTCTTATGAACAGGAATTAGTTAATAATATAGGAATAAATTCTCACAATATGTACAAATTACAGTTCATAACCGCCCTTTCCTCCCACGGTTACCAATGCACATGAAACGCGAATATTCACAAATATAACATATTTAAGTGCAGAGAGGGACCATTTTCAGCGGCCCAGTGCAGAGGTACAGAGCCAGATTTATCTTGCTTATTAGGATCAGCCCCATGATCCAGAAGATACCTCACAGCAACAACTTTTCCAGACATCGCTGCAAAAGCAAGAGGTGTACCTGCCAAGAACATTGCAAACAAGTACCTTATCAAATCAACAACAACATCACTCTAAAATAGTGGATCAACTCTCTTTGGACACAACACTAATACTATACCACAATCACACTTCTACATATGCTATTCACAAAAGACTACTATATAGATTAAAAGGGGTCTCTACATAATGAAGCATGCACATGTACATTAATCCTTGCCAATATTTTGAACCACCACAAAATATGTATTTTCACCGATACACGCGGTATTGGTGAGATTAGTGCTTCACTACATGTGCTTTTTATTGAATGATTGCATGCTGTATATGACATCTAGTCATCCAGATATGATCATCTGTTATAAATAGTTGTGGTAGTGTCAAAGCTAAATAAGAAACTGGCAAACCACCAAAAACAGAAATGCATAATTTCCCAATCACAACAGGACGGATTGCTCAACATTGAGAACTAGAAAGCACATTTAATGGATCTAATAAACTGAATTTATCTCCAAAATGCATAAAAAAAGTAATTTGTTACAAAAACCACGAGTCACCACTTTGCAAGGTACTTTCCATGGACAAAAGCAATCATATGTCCATTGATCTAGAATGAGCTGGCTAGCTGAGCGTCGAATAGATGCAAGGCACAATCAAAAATCAAATTTACAAAAGCAGAAATCTCATAAAAACTACCCCTTCTTGCAAACACTCCCATGCTTGTGTGTTGTACTCAGTTACAAAAATTCGCCCAACCAGCTAAAGAGATGACTCATGAGATGAGAGAATTAACACACACATACACACAGAGAGAGAACTAGAATCAAATTTTGGACAACACAAGGCTGAATTACCAGCTGCAAGTCAGAATTCTCAATTATGGAGGTCAAATACATGAAAAAGGTATGCAGCTCAATCACAAAACGTTTTTGCATATGGTAGGGGTCAGCTTTTAAGTGCACGTAACATTTTCTCATAGAGTATACATGAAAATAGCATGTAATTGAAGGGCTATTGAGGAAAAATGTTACCTCCGCAGCTTACTAATTACTTATAGCAAGTTAGCAACACAACAAAATCAAATGAATAAAATGAAAAGAACCAAGGAGCACACAGAGAGCACAAGCGACCAGATATAATTTTGCATGGCCATGCATTAATACGTTGTATAAAAAAAATGACAATAAAGTGAAACATAATGAAATAGGTCAAAACTCTGCTAACAATTAAAAGTAAAAAACAAGCTATGACCATTGTATGTGCACATTGCAACAGACACCAAAATTTCGTGCCAAAATCGAAGTATCCAGCACTAAAATAGAAGGGCAAACTAAAATAGAAGTCCCAAACAAAATGGAATTATTTGCAAGACATTTAGCAGATTGCATTACATAATCCATACAACGTTAAAACTAATGGTCAAATTGTATCCAGCGCAGAGCAAGCACGCACCCATATCGCCAATAGCATTGACATCGCACCCGAGTTCCTCCACCAAGTACCTGCACACGTCTATGAAGCCCAGGTCTGATGCCGCATGCAGTGCTCCGGCGCCCTGAAAAGTCGCCCCAGGAAGACTTTCCCTGTCGTCCTCGTCCATGCCGTTCACCACGTCTTCAATACCCCAATTTTTTTCATACAAACCACAAAAAAAAAACACGCACATACATGTCATAACTCTTAACTCCAATTTTTTTTTTTCCAAAAATGGTTGCAAAAACTGGATAAATCCCACCCATTACATGATAAAATAGATACCTTAGATTTTTCCTTGCCACACCCAAAAAAACATTACAAGGGAGTTAAAACATAGAACCGAGAAAAACACCTTTTACCACAAAAATTTTAGAATAAAAGTAGCAGGAAAAAACACACGCATGCATAGATCGCTTCCGAAAGGCCCAGATACACATTTTACAAACATTTCCATAAATGGTTGGAAAAACATGATAAATTGCCCCTACGAGATGTGATAAAAAAACCAACTCAACAAAGCACCACCACAAGGGAGTTAAACAGAACCACATAAACCATCTTTTTCCCATAAAAAATTCATCAAAAAATAGCCAGTGTGTGTGCCAGCATAGATCGCTTAGGGAACGTGCAGATAGAAAACCATTTGAGAACACACACACCCCAAAAAAACTCTTCCCACGGGAAAAAAAAACAGGAAAAAAGTATGCACAGATAGAAACCACTTGAGAACAGTTTACAGACGCAAGCGCGCCAAAACCCTAATAAAACCCCAGGCGATTCCGCCGGCGTCGTCGGGGAGTAGAGAGCTCACCCCTAAGGCGGCGGAGGTCGCCGTCGATCACGGCCTTGAAGAACGAGTACTGCGGCGACACGTCGGTACCTGAACTTCTCGCCATTAGAGATGCACGGATAAAGTCACTAAGAGAAAAAAAAAAAGCATATATGGAGGTAATGGCGTACTGATGTTAAACTCGAAGCCGTGCTTGGAGGCGATCTCGCCGAAGACCGCCGCCGCCGCCGGCGCAACCGTCCTAGGGTTTCGCTCGCCTCGGCGCGTCATGGTAATGGTGGGTGCGATGGCTTCCTGGGGAAGGAAGTGGGGGGGACTATATAGGCGGGAATGCGGGTGGAGTGTGTGTGTGTATCGGGCGACACGTGTCCATGCCGGTTGCGATGGGACCGGGCGTATGGAACTTGGGTGAGAAATTGCGGGTGAGTTTTGCAAATATAGCATGTGGTTTGAACATTGTCTTAGGTGGTGTTTGTGGTTTTAATTTGGTGCTTTAAAAATTGATGTGAGTGGTGTCTATTATTTTAATTTTGTTACATACTTTGTTATACTTTTCCATTAATTTAGAATTAAAAAAACGCAAAAAGAAAGATAAAAAAAAGACAATTGTCAGTATACCACACTCATTTTCCTATTTGTTGTGACTCAATATGCACCATATTTTTATATTTCTATCTTGGTTTATTTGATGTATTCACTAAAAAATTGGAAGATGTGCAAATACAACACTTAGAAAGAAATGATGGTTTGTGACAAAGAAATACTCATAGAGAGGTGGCGAGAAAATAGAGAAAATAAGCGGAAGGGTTTAACGTGATTTTTTTTAAATTTTTTTTTTGTCTTTCACACTAAATTAATAGGAAAAGATAACAAGGTATATGGGCACAAAATTAAAATTACATGTGCCTTCGTGTCTTTTTCTAAACCACATATAAACCTTTACAAAATTTTGAAATCAGATATGAGTTTTGTGCATTTACTCATTTTCGTCTTTTGTTGGACTGGTAAGCCAGAAAAGGTGAAAAAAAAAAAAGGTATGTATTAAGGGTACGGTTGGACTGTGCCAAATTTGTCTTCATCTTTTGTTGTTGAAGTTTTGGCTAGTCAATAACCTCATGGTTCTAGTTTTGGCCAGCTTTTTAGTAAGAAATTTGAATTGTTTTGGCCAAATTTGTTAGTGCAGTCGAAATTTTGGATATAGATAAATCCACAGCCAAATATAGTCAAACTTGCTAAAATTTTAGTGCACAATATTTAGCAAAATTTTGCTATAAATCAAATATTGCCATAAAATTATGTTCTTATTTCTTAGTGGATATCCATAACCTATACCACCGATATTGAAACCCCTTATATCATCAAGAAAATTATATCCCACTATATCATGAAAATATGTAACCCTATGTCATGAAATTTGTAATCCAAGTCATCAAACTCTTAACTCTAAATTCTTGGTATTCACAAGTTTTTTGGTATTCTAATCTCTTCATGTAACATGTTGGCCTATAAATAGATAACATTTTGTATATATTGGATGACAATAAGAATACATGAGAATATATGATACTAAAAGAATTCTTCCATTTTCTCTCCATTTGCTCTAGTCTATTTTTTATACTTTGTAGTTAGATAGTATATTTTTGTCATAACACGTTTTCAGTATAAGTGTCTTTAAATACTACAGTAAATTATCGTTTTGCTTAGTAAGCATTACTCTCAATCAAGTATCCTTTTTCATAATAAGATATCATTTCAATTTCTTTGGATGAAATTTGTATGCAATATTCATAATTTGATATTCGTTGTATAATATTGCTCACTATGTTGAATATCACAAAATTTGATTTTTGGCTTTGGATATAACAAAAATAAACTATTTATGATAAGTGTTAGATGCTTAAATTTATTTGGATGGTTCTACAATGAAAGAAGGAAATGAGCATCTAAACATGGGAATACTAAAGTAATGATTTTTATTTGCCATCATCACCAGCATGAAAAAAAAATAAAAATTGAATATTTTCTTATGAAAGATTTATTTGTTTTTTAGAACATCATAAAGGAAAGTATGATGAAAAAATTGTGATTCTCCTTAAATCTTGTTATGGCTATATACATCTGAGATTGCAAGATTTTAAAATTATATGTAAGTATAATTCACACATGCTTAAAATCAGTTTGTCAAGGTTGTGCTCCTGCAGCAGTAGTACCATTAAGAAATATTCTAAACTAATTTACTATTTATTAGTGATTGAACAAAATAATTACCTTTTGATAAAAAAAATTATAAAGAACATCTAATGGTTTTGCTCTATTCCCAAAGCGAATGTAGCAACATACAACCATAATAAACAAAGCAAATATTGTGGTCACAACCATGACTGCAGTTTTTGATTTGGGTATAAATCGTGATTGAGATAATTATGGTGTTCATTTAAAAACATAATTGATCTCTAGAAGAAGCAAGAAAAAGGAGATAAAAAATGGTAAATATTACAAAATTGTTGCATAAAATATATGATACTATTTTGGAGGTGAAAACCACTAGTCATCTACCTGTCGTATGGCTTAAATATCTTGCGAACTCTACTGTGAACTCTATCAACAATCACTAAAAACAAAGGAAAAAGTAAAGATAAATGTTGTTTGTGGTAGTAGCAATAATGGTGATGATTTTCTTGATAATGATCTTCTTGACATAAATCAGTTGAATGCTGATGGCCATCTTGGTGAACATATTTAGATATTGCTGATTTCTTTATCCAATAACAAATCATTTAGATGTTGTTGATTAATTTATTTATCTTAGAATAAATGTTTATTTATTTCTATAGAGTTTAGAATAAACCTTCAAAATTGCACTATTTGAATATCTCATGAATTTTATGATTATATGTTTTCTTTTAAAGTGAATGAATAACCTTTTTCTCAACTAGCAATTAATGGTGAGGATATATGTCTCATGAATAGTGCAACAATACATACCATATTAAGAATAGAAAATATTTTTCTAACTTAAGATTTAAGAGGCAAATGTTAGTAGTCTGTTTGGAAGTGAAAAATTAGTAGAGGGCTTCGAAAGAGCTATTATACATTGCTAAGTGAAACAAAACTCCATATCAATGAGACGTTATATTTATACAAATTCTCAAAGAAAATTATTGAGTTTTAAAGATATCTGATGAAATAGGTATCATATTAAGACAATATAAAATAAATGAAAGAAACATGAAGTATCTTAATATTACAAATACATCTTCAAGTAAAACGTATGTGTTGAAAAATAACCCACATTATCAAGTGATTTGTACTATACAAAGATTGATAAATTGAATCACATATGATTGTAAACTAGAAGTTTATCGATCGTGATAACTTAATCGTAAACTAGAAATTTATTAGTAGTAAAAGTTTGATCATAAACCAGAACTTTACCAATTGTGATAATTTTTGTATTTTTGGGCATTATTGATTGAACCATTCTGAATCAATAATGATGTGAAAAATTGTAATAACTCATATGATATTTTATGAAAGAATAAGAAGATTCTTTAATCTAATGATCTCTTATGTGTGGTTTGCTCTCAAGGAAAATGAGATGATCACCTATTAAAATTGGGACAGGATCTCTTGATTGTTTTTAGAACGCATAAAAAGATATATTTGTGGACTTGTAGATCTACCGAGTGGACCATTTAGATATTTTATGGTTTTAATTGATGCATCGACTAGATGATCACATATCTCCATATTATGAAATCGTAATCTAGAATTTGTGAGATTATTGGCTTAACTAATTAAGTGTGAGCATAATTTTTAGATTATATTTTAATATTTCTAGTGGGTTTACTTAAAAAGTTTTAGTGATTAATATATGTCAATTGAAATAATTGTTGAACATCTTGTATCATATTCATAGAAAATGTAATAGTAAGCTAAATGTCTTGAGCTCATAGTAAGACCATTGTTGATGAGATAAAAACTCTTAATGTCTGTTTGGGATCATGATATTTTACATACAACAATATGGATCCGCATCTAGTCAACAAATTATCATATTTCTTCCCCTTAACAATTGGTTTTTTGTCAAGAACCAAATGTTTCTTATCTAATAAAATTTGGATGTGTGGTATATGTTCTATTGCTCAAAAAAGTATATTAAGATGAGATGACAAAGAAAATTAGGAATACATTGGAAATGAAATCCATTTATAATTAAATATCTTGAACCATTAGGAGATTTATTTACAACTAGATATGCTGACTGTGATTTTGATGAATTAGTTTTCCCAACAATAGGGAAGAAAATAAGTGCTGAATAATAAGTTAAGTTGTAATAAATTATCATACTATTTCATTTTGGTCCTCATAAAAACAATGAAAAAGAAGATAATCCATTCACAAAGTTTAATAAATTATATCCCACACTACCATAAAAATATGTAACCCATATGTCATGAATTTTGTAACCCCAAACCATTAAACTCTTGTAACTATGAATCTTTTAGTATTCCTAAATCTTTTGGTATTCTAGTTTCTTCATGTATTATGTTGATTTATAAATAGATACTATTTTGTACACATTGGATTACAATAAAAATACATAAGGATACATAAAAGAGAAGAATTCTTCTATTCCTTCTCTCTATATTTTGTCTATTTTTATACTTTATAGTTAATTGATACATTTCTCATAACTAGGGCTGGACAAAAAGATCGAAACTCGCGAGCTATTTGGGATCGGATCGAAGATTGGCTCGGTTCGAGCTCGACTTGAGCTCTTAACAAGCCGAGCTCGAGCCTGAGATGAACCTCGAGTGAGAATTTGAGCCGAGCCCAAGTCTTCCCGAGCTCGCCTCGTTAAAGATCAAATTAATTATCAATACCTTATATTTTAATGGGCCTTACATTCCACGGGCCTCGGCTGCAGGCCTATAACCACAAGCCCAAGAGGACAAGGCCATAACCCACGCCACAAGCCCACGAGTGTAGGCTACCATACTTCGGCCAGCCATCCCATTCGCCCATTCCCATTCCCCAATCCCCAACCCTAGCCCTCTCAAATCCTCCACGAGACCACGGGCGAGGCGTTCTTGGTGGCGTGGGAGAGCGGCGGCAAAGATGTGAGTTCTCGGCTACGCGGGGGCTAATCGAGCGCTATCGAGTTTTACCGAGCTTATTTCGAGTCGTGCCCGAGCCTGATTCGAAGCTCGTTAAGATTTCGAGTCCGAGCTGAGCCCAACACACTATCGAGGTCGAGTCAAACCTGTCTGGGCTCGCTCGAGCTCGGCTTGTTTCCAGCCCTACTCATAACAAATATACCCTAAAGGTGGAAAGATGAATCCATATACACACACTTAATGGCACCCACCATAAACGGGATTTCCTAAATTTCATTCGCAAATATCATGCACACTTGTTGGTGGGTGTCACGAAATATTTACAGAATGAAATAGCACTATTGATTTGTGAGATCTTAATTCAAATATTTAGTCTTATCTTATTAATTCAAGATGATAGGAATGTATATATAATACCACTTGAAATCAAAGATACTACCACATCTCCGCGTGGAGACACAACCATGGTGTGTTAGATACTTGGGCGTTACATGATCAGAGATAGCTCGTTAATTGAGTGTGTGTAGTGTCTCGTATTGAAATTATCCAATCAGTTTGCCTTTTTCATTTCGTATTATGTTCATTTCAACAAAGCAAAATAACCAATATAATAAAAAATCTCATATCATTACCAAAATTCAATCTCTCATTGAAGTCAAAAACAATAGTAAGTAATGATTCAGCATGTGCTTTTCACATCAAAGCCAACGGCACAAAGAAACAGAGATCATTAAGAAAATTCTAGCGAACTCTTTACGTTAACATCTGAACTTGTTGCGAAGCCCGTTAAACAGTACATAACAGTACGGAACTTCAGAGATGAAACAATAACATGGCAAGAACTTAAGCTGCCACAAGACATACAACAGTTGCTAACTTTTTGGGAATTTAAGACCCTGCATAAAGACAATCAAGAAAAATTTCGCTGCATACTTAAGAGAATCTTGTCAGGAAGGTCTCTGCATAGAAACAATCACGAAAACCTCTACTTTGGTAAGAGGGAACCTTATCTTACACGCTGCGAACATAGAAATAAATCATATACTGCGATAAGTCACAGCATAGTAATGTTAACAGATACGTTTAAACACGACAAAAATACAATTTGATACGATCCATTTATAGCTCTATCGGACAGGCAACATATGCCCAAACCGACCAGTGTTTTTGGCCAGTCACAGCCAGTCACTGATTAGCAAAGTCCAAAGATACACAAATATTGTACTGTCAAAAGAAATTATCCTACAATCTGATCGATACTCAAAAGCTCTAAAAAAATATGCATATTTGAGGGTAAAAATTGGCCCTATACAATTGTTGACCCACATGAACAAAGGAGCACCAATCTCATGCATAACTTGATCAAGGCACATGACTCACATGTGCTAAGGATCGATTACACAACAAAGTTTGTGGAATTAAGTTTCTAACTGGCCTATCATGATTGGGATTGGGTCCAGTGAATTCAAGTTTACAACCAGAAACAGGTGATCTGATTTGAATCCACCTGAAAGGATGATAGTCTCTATAAAAAAGCCCCTATCCCCCTAACATCATAAGAGCATTGCGAGCAGTATCAAGAAAAATGCCGACGAACAAGGGTATATACTATTTTCTTCCTCTACCAAAACAGAACACAATATAAAATGGAAGCTGAACTATATGCTCAAAGGAACTCAGAGATATGCTTATTAACAGTTCTAATTGGATTAGAACATTCTTCTTTTCTTTTCAATCCTGTTGGGATTTTCTGGCATTTTTTGGCCTACTAAGAGAATTTCCAAAAAGCTTGTCAGATATACGTATAGATTAGATATAGGAAATTGAGATTGCTTTGCAAAACCTCGTGGATAACTGAAACTGAAAGTAACTTTTCGCTGGTATGATTAAACCTGCCATTTGCCATGATGAATATATGCCTGTGCAAATCCTCTCCTCCTGGACAAACGAAAATGCGAAGCAGCTGGTAAAATCGTATAATGTTACCTCAGCCATAAGAAACAGTTATATCCAGTTGCTGATCTCCATGCATTCAGGAACATCTGGTAGCTTCATTGTCACCAGACGGTTGAGTGTTTCCTGGAAAACATGAAAATAGAATTGCACACTCCCTTCGCAGGCATTATCCTGTTCAGGTTCAAAGGGACTTTCTCAGCCCATCTCGCAACAATCCGGGCTGAGGAGCCTTCAGATCGTTGAGAACACAGGCACCCCTGGTGCAACTTTCATCACTAACAATCCCATAGTGATATGAATAAGAGCAAATATAACACAAAGAGCAGCATCAAGTTTTCATTTATTACAACGCATGATAGCATCACCAAATTGAAGCTAAGCTAAAGCAGCTTTATTTAAGTCATGCATGCTGCTTGGTGCTTACCACCTCCTAACATAGGATGGTAGAAGTGCTGCTGACGAATGCTCTAGCCAGCAAGTGCGCATCAACATGATATGACTGCAGATCTGCACAAATTTTGTAATTGTGAATTCTGAAGAACATATTATGGGACAAAAGTTTGATGTGGTTCACAACTATCTGGGATATAATACTAAACACTAACGTTTTGTTAGGGAGCTCAAACAATGTGACAACTAAAATTTGGTTCCAAAAGATAAATACAGTATGCTATTACTTACTGAGAAGAATATACAACTACATCTTGATATAAAATCATTGGCGCCTGCATGTAATGGGTTTTCCTAATTACAACAGATTGTATTTAATTCAACCACATAATTATGCTACTCAAAATTTGTTATTTTGTAACCATTCTAAAGAGGACCTTGTTTCTTTCATTCAACTTTGGCACTTAAAAGAAAACTTAAACAGTTTACTTGTTTGTTGGAATATAAGAACGCTTGCATATGTTGGAGAAATTTCACAATACTATAAGGCAGTAAGCATATATTGTTAACTTTTTTTGTATAAAACTGATCAAAACATGGCTAGGAATGAGTTTACTCCTAGAATACCAGTACTTCCTGCCATGTAAACAGCCTAAAGTCCTAAACCTCTTCAGGACAAAAGTTTCGAGGCAAACTCTGGCAAGGACGAGTACTAAGCACTAACAGAATACAAAACAAACTGACCTTATGTGTGAGTAGCATAATTTTCTGGTATATAGATCTCCCCTCCAACTTCACCGTGTTGTTCCCCACTAACTGTTTTTCTTGCAGCCAGAAATTCAGCGCTCATAGCATTCATTCCTTGTCTCACAGCTTCCTCAACTGTCCCGTAACCATGTTCATCAGCATACTTTCTAATATCCTCTGTGATTTTCATTGAACAAAACTTGGGACCACACATCGAGCAGAAATGTGCTACTTTGGCACCATCTGATGGTAAGGTTTCATCATGGAAAGCCATAGCAGTTACTGGATCCAGAGATAAAGCAAATTGGTCCAACCATCTAAATTCAAACCTTGCCTTGCTTAGTGCATCATCCCATGCCTGTGCATAGGGATGACCTTTTGCCAAATCAGCAGCATGGGCAGCAATCTTGTAAGATATCACACCGGTCTTAACGTCATCCCGGTTAGGCAACCCAAGGTGCTCCTTTGGTGTTACATAACAGAGAAGGGCAGTTCCTAGAGCTCCGATGTTGGCAGCACCGATGGCTGAGGTGATGTGATCATAACCTGGTGCAATATCAGTTGTCAAGGGACCTAACGTATAGAAGGGTGCTTCGTTACACCACTCCAGCTGTTTCTCCATGTTTTCAGGAATTTTATGCATCGGAATGTGACCTGGACCTTCATTCATCACCTATAAGTTGAGAATTATTAGCATAATCAGCCCCAAGTTTCAACTATTAAGTTACTTAGCAAATCAATATGCTCAATCAATGAAAGCACAGAATTTACAGTTCAAGGATTTGAGCATCTGCATCATTTTCTCACATATTGATCTGGATGAATTGATGAAGAGGCTTTTTAAAAAAAATAAAAAAGGGAAAATAAAAATAGATTTCATCTGATACTTCTTAGTCAAGCTTATTAATTAAGGCAACTGCATTGCAATGTAAATAAATTTAGTTATATATAATGTTGAGAAGTATAGATGAGGGGTATATTTGTGAGAAAGAAACAAGCAAGGATCTCAGTGTAAAGTGACAAGTGTCCTTTATGAATCCAGGACTTAAATGGAAAAAAATAAATCCCTTTTTTTTCAACCTTCTTGGCATCAGAGCCTATTACCATCCACGCCGCCGCCGCCGCCGCCGCCGTTCTCGATCTAGGGTTTAGGGAGAAGAGGTGGCAGAGCATATGAGTGCCACTCGTATCAGAGAGGAGGCGGCGGCACGAACCAACGACGCCGGAGGAAGCAGCTCCCCGCACCGCCGACGAAGGAGGAAGCTCGCACGAGACGGGCACACTGCTGACCTCGCAAGCCGCCGGCAAGGAACCGCGTTAGATCAGGCCTGACGTTGATGGACGGCGCATAGGCAGTGTTGCCGACGACGAACCCTCCTCCCTCTGCGGCGGTGCCGCCCGGCCCGCATCAAGTCGCGCCCAGCTGCGGCGCCGACGCCGCAGCCGTCGCCTCCTGAGTCACCGACGCGTTCATCGGTGGAGAGCCCTCCAGTTTCCACGACGGGGACGGCGTGGCGGGCCCGGCACTCCGGCGCCCCCGCCACAAGTGCACCCGCAGCAGCTCCTCGTCCCGACGGCGGACACTGCCCACGGCCTCCGGTTTTTGCGCCGCCACGTTCAATCCAAGAATTGCCCCCAACGGGTTCTACTGCTGCTGTAAAGGAGCCGCTGCTGCTACTGATTTGAAGAAAGGTGGGCTGCTACAATAAAGGAGTGCTGCCACTGCTGGGCAAAGCAGTTGAGGAAAAAGCGCCTGAGGAGAAGATCAAAGTTGAGGTGATGGATGGGGACACGAAGAGGTTGTTGACAGTATTTACAAATCTTCTCAAGTCAATGGGGGTTGCATCATCCTCTTCGATGGGTTCAGTACTATTGCCACCACCTTCCATGCCTCTAAGTTGAAATTAATTTCAATCGATTTAAAACTTGATGGTATAGGAACATACTTGGGTTGGTCCCCAAAGTGAAGGGAGACTAGTTGTAAGAGGGCTCGAGGAGTATTTGATAGGAGAGGTGAATGCACCGATAGATAGAGGGTTCAATGAGTAGCAGGCATGGAGGTCCACTCACATTACGATTTATCTATGGTTCCTTGGCTCCATGATTCTCTCACTTGCTAGTTCTGTTGATGGGTTGTAATCTATGATGGGTTGGAATCTATGAGTGACATGTGGAGTAACTTACAGAAGAGGTTTGCGAGTGAGAAAAATGTCATGAGGATTTTCCAAATCACAGAGCAAATCAAGAATGCCACAAAGGGAGATCGCTCAATCCAGGAGTATGGCGTTGAGTTATTCCAACTTTGGACGGATCTTGATTACTTTAAGAGGGCAATGTGTACCAATCCTTATTATAGTAGATGTGAGATTCCCACCTGTGCGAGGGACAAGTTGGACAGGACCATGACTTTCTTGCAAGGCCTCAACAATGCATTCTATCCACGAAGATCTCAACTTCTCGGCAACAAGGAGTTCCCCTACCTTGATGAAGTAATCTATGCTATGATTCATGAAGAAAGCAGGATGAAGTTGATGCCCAAGTGTCAAACAATGCTGGAGCAAAGTCAGCATTGGCGACCTCAAATTCGAAGGCTCCTAGAGACTCCAAACAAGGTGTGGAGTGCTATACCTGTGGTGAGATTGGCCACATTGCTCGCTTCTGTCCCAAAAAGGATAAGGAACAGTCTCCCAGGGTAGAGGGCGAGGTCGATGAGACCATTCAGGAGGCTGAGGTAGTCGAGGAGGTCCATCTGGGGGCCACAGAGCCCAGCTAACTGCATATGAGGAGGAAGAATCCCAGTCTGATCGCTTTGGAGCACTAAGCGCATGTGAGAAGCAGGTGATCGAGATCATGAGGAAGGCCAAGCCTCCAAGCGATAGTGAGGAGACAAGTAGCTCATCATCTGCCACCATGGGTAACACTGCCCCTTTTGCTCATTTTGGTGCAGGTACTTCCACACAAGCACTTGCATCTTTTCGCATGCCCAACTCACATGATTGGATCTTAGATACAGATGCATCTAGTCATGTCATAGGTTCCCAATCGGAGTTTAAGACATACAACCGACTGTTTAAAACCGATGGGATCACTACTGCAGATGGGACAACATAATCTGTTGTTAGTGTTGGTTCTGTCAAGTGCACTGAGTCCCTCACACTGTCTAATGTTTTGCATGCTCCTTTTCCTGTTAGCTCATTATCCATTAGTGCTCTCATTCTTCAACTTAATTGTCATGTTGTCTTTGACATTCCAAAGATACAAATTCAGGAAAAAGGGTCTGAAAGAGTATTGGGGACTGGCACTTGGCATAGAGGACTATGGCACCTGGACAATGGGGGACTGGATGAGGCAGTAATGGCTGTACTAGCTGATCCAGAGTTGAGGAGAGTGGAGAGTCTGGAGCAGCAGATTCTACTTTTATATTGTCGTATGAGACATTCTTCTTTTTCTATCTTGAGTAGAGTGTTTCCTCACTTATTCACGAGGCAGACGGCAAATAATTTGTATGTGATGTATGTGAGTTTGGGAAACACAACAAAGGCTCATATGTGAATTCTGGTCATAGAAGTTCTATTGTATTTGAGATGATATATTCTGATGTATGGGTCCATGCCCTACAACTTCTATAAACGGATTTAAATGGTTTGTCTCCTTCATTGAATGTCATACTCGGTTAGTGTGGGTGTATTTGATGAAAAGTAAGAGTGAAGTGTTTGAATGTTTTCAAGAGTTTCACAGGTATATTCAAACTCATTATGGTGCTAAGGTGAAGATACTGAGGACAGATAATGGTCTGAAGTATATCAACAAGATCTTCCAAGACTACTTACCAGCTGCTAGGATTCATCACCAAACCACTTGCCCGTATAGCCCAGCTCAGAATGGGGTTGCAAAAAGAAAGAACAGGCATCTTCTAGAGGTGGTTCGATGCATGATGATGGGATGAATGTTCCCAAGAATCTGTGGAGTTATGCAGTGTTGACTGCTGCCTATTTGATTAATAGGATACCCTCGCGGATTCTGAATTGGAAGACTCCTTATGAAGTGTGGCATGAGAAGAACGAATACATCGCTCTCTTGAAGGTCTTTGGATGTGTTTGTTTTATGAAGGACAATGGACCTGGAGTTGGAAAATTGGATCCACATGCTGTGAAGTGTATGTTTGTGGGATACTCTCCAACTCAGAAGGGATACGTTTATTGGAGTCCAGTGGAAAAGAGGATTCATGTAAGCATGGATGTCACTTTTAGAAAATAGGAACCATACTATGATACTGCATCTCCTACTGATCAGGGCTCTCTCATCACAGGCGGTGATGGACGAGAGGGGGAGGAAGAAATACAGAGCTGGTAGTAGGATCTATCTCATGTCCTATTCAGACACCTCCAGTGGAGGTGCAAAGTAGGGATGATGAGGATGAGGATGGTGGTGAGGGAGAGTTGGTGGAGGAGTTGGTGGAGGAGGGAGAGTTGCAGGAGGAGCTGGTGGAGGACTATACACTTAAGGGGGAGCGTGCTAGTGACGCGGTCAGAAAAGAGGGGATGACTTGATTGTGTATAGGAGAAGGGAGAATACTGCTAGTGGTGGTACCACTGTCTCTGTCCCTCAATCTTCTGTGCCAAGTCCAAATCTCGAGTACCTTCCTTCCTTGACACCTGAAGCACCCCCGATGCTCACTCAGGATCCTTCAGATCCCAGTGGAGGTATGATCTCTCCTTGTGCATCTCCTGTGCCTTTGAGGAGTTCTCGCAGCAATGTGGGGAATCCTCCTAGCCGCTATGGTTTTGAACATGACATTGATCATTTTGTCTCATATTCTAACATCTCACCTGCACATAGAATTTTTGTGGCTTCTTTGGATTCTATCTCTATTCCCAGGTGTTGGCAAGAGGCCAAAGAGGATCCGACATGGAAAGCGGCTATGTTTGAGGAGCTCGATGCTCTTGACAAGAACTGTACCTGGGAGCTGGTGCCACTACCAGCAGGAAAAAAGGCTGTTGGGTGCAAATGGGTGTTCACAGTAAAACAAACACCAGAAGGAAAGGTCGAGCGCTACAAGACAAGACTTGTGGCCAAAGGTTATAGTCAAACCTATGAATCGATTATAATGAAACATTTGAACTGGTGCCCAAGTGGAACACAGTGAGGACTCTGGTGTTGCTTGTTGTGAATTGTGGATGGCAGATGCACTAGATGGATGTGAAGAATACTTTTCTTCATGGTGATCTGCAAAAAGAAGTATACATAGAGGTTCCGCCAGACTTTATCATAAAGAAGATTGATGGGAAAATGTGCATATTGAGAAATTCGCTATATGGGCTGAAACAATCTCCTCGGGCATGGTTTGGTCGTTTTAGACGAGCAGTGATGAGTATGGGATATCAACAATCTAATGCTGATCATACACTATTCTCTCGACATAGAGGCTCACGCATCACCATGCTGGCCGTGTATGTGGATGATATGATCATCACTGGGGATGACGAGGAGGAGATTGCTCATTTGAAAAGGAGACTGGCAAAAAAGTTCGAGGTCAAAGATCTGGGAAAGCTGAAGTATTTTCTTGGAATTGAGTTCGCTCATGGCACTGGAGGTGTTGTTTTCTCCCAAAGGAAATATGTCCTAGATCTATTCAAAGAGACTGGCATGCTGGGTTGTCGATCTGTGGTTACTCCCATTGATCAAAAGTCTAAGCTGAATGCAGAGGCAGGGAGCCAGTGGACCATGAGAGATATTAGCGGCTAGTGGGTCGCTTGATACACTTATGTCACACTTATCCCGACATCACCTTTGCTGTTAGCATGGTGAGTCGCTATATGCATGATCCCAGAAAAGGACATATGGATGCAGTTTATCATATCCTTAGGTACTTGAAGGGATCTCCAAGAAAAGGACTGTTATTTTAGTGTCATGGTTATTTGGAGGTTGAGACTTATAGTGATGCCGACTGGGGGAGTTGTGCTGATGATCGAAGGTCAATCTCTGGCTACTGTGTGTTTGTAGGAGGAGGGAACCTGGTCTCCTGGAGAAGCCAAAAATAATCAGTTGTGTCAAGATCTACAGCAGAAGCTGAGTATAGAGCCATGGCTCAAGGGGTGACTAAGTTGTTCTGGTTAAAGACACTCTTGGAAGGGCCGAAGATGGCTCAAAACAATCCACTGAAGCTTATGTGTGACAATCAGTCAGTTCTCAATATTGCAAACAGCCCAATCCAACATGATAGGACCAAGTATATTGAGATTAATCTACTTTTTATCAAAGAAAAGCTGGAGGATTGAACCTTGAAACTTGAATACGTCCGTTCTGAAAATCAAGCTGCCGATTGTCTTACAAAGGGTCTTAACTCCATAAGATTATCGAAACACTGTAACAAGATGGGATTGATTGATATTTTTTATCCGTCTTGAGGAGTGTTGAGAAGTATAGATGAGGGATATATTTGTGAGAAAAGAAACAAGAAGGGATCTAAGTGTAAAATGACAAGTGTCCTTTATGTATCTGGGAGTTAATGGAAAAAAATCAATCCCTTTTTTTTCAACCTTCTTATACATTATAAATAAGTGATATATCTGTCATGGATGCAATGTAAATTGCATGCTAATATGAAGTGTAACCTATCAGGAACGAATGGATTTTATTCTAATAAACAACTACATGACAGCATGCAACTCTGGGAACTTTATTCAGTAATAACGCATAAGACAAGCTCATTTCTACCATTGCCAGATATATTTATACACAAAACAATGTAAGTTGGCAAGTTCAATAACAAGTTAGATTGAGTAGTGATCCTTAAGATATGTCCTATGGTTCTGTCCAGTTCTATATATGTTATGTCCTGTTCAGTTCATCATCTACCCTATGCGTTCTAAGTCGATACATATATGTCCAATGGAAAATCTTCAATTTTTTTAAAAGCAACAATTTTATGGGTGTGACTTTGCTCATGTGATGCTCACCTGCACATCTTTCTCCCATGCTCGACGTGTTAGTTCCCCTTGCGTCAAGAGTTCAGCAAATTGAGCACTGTCATTTGCATCATAAATAGAACCAGGCCTCAAACCATCACCAATGGATAGTGCCACATCATACTGATTGCATATGTCAAGTATTTCATCCCAATGCTCATAAGCAAAGTTCTCCTTGTGATACGTTAAGCACCATTTCGCATGGATAGAGCCACCTCTTGAAACTATACCAGTCATTCTCTTTGCTGTAAGAGGAATGTAAGGAAGCAGCACTCCAGCATGGATGGTGAAGTAATCAACACCCTGCTCAGCTTGTTCAATGAGAGTATCTCTAAAGACTTCCCAGCTCAGATTTTCAGCAACACCATTTACTTTTTCAAGTGCTTGGTAAATAGGTACAGTACCAATAGGAACCGAAGAGTTCCGAAGGATCCATTCCCTGGTCTCATGGATATGGCGCCCTGTCGAAAGGTCCATGACAGTATCAGCTCCCCACATTGTGGCCCATTGGAGCTTGTGAACTTCTTCCTCAATGGAGCTCACAACTGCTGAGTTCCCAATGTTTGCATTCACCTTGACAAGAAAGTTTCTCCCAACAATCATGGGCTCCAATTCCAGGTGCTTCTTGTTGGAAGGAATTATTGCGCGTCCACGGGCAACCTCCGACTGGACAAATTCTGGACTGAGGTTTTCACGTTTGGCACAGTACAACATCTCTTCTGTTATGATTCCCTGCTTAGCATAAAACATTTGTGTGTATCGAGGACTGCCTAACTTCTCCCTCCTGTCAATCCATTCCTTTCTTATCTTCGGAAGTCCTGTTCAAATTTTTCGCAACAAAGCTAATCGGAATTATGTTGGTTTAACAGAAAAACTTGCACTTAGTTTTTGAAAAAAAGAACAGAAAAACTTGCACTTGTTTTAGTGCTGACTTGAGTAACTTTTTGAGGGAATGTATACACCATAATTTGCAGGACACTTATTCATCTCAAATTCTTGTTTTCTTCACCAAATTAGGCCCATTGGTTTTAAAATGAAATGGTATCCAATGCAACAACTAAGGAACTTTTTTTAACATACATAAAACTAAGGAAATTTTGCATGAATAATTGCAATAAGAGTTCAAATAGAAGCACACCGACTACATTGTCAGCTGATCTTTCATTGCATGAATTCCAAAAAAAAGGGGAATAAAAAGAAGTTATCAGTAAAATCAAAGTACTTTATCAGAAATTGAATGGAATAACTGATATAAGACCAATGGAGTTACCAGTGCTCGGGCTTATGTTTTGAGGACCACTGGTATCATACGTATCGAAGTACTTCTGATCTCCAGACAAATGGACCCGCCGGAATGGGACCTTGAGGACATGACCAGACTCTTCATGAACAGTTTCACTGTAGAGCATAATCAGAGCCAACATTAGCTACAATCCAACATATCAACAAATTAGAGAAGATACCACTTTCAATACTGTTGCCAGGTGGAACAAGAAAGTAAACCATGCCTATGTTCCTTGGTGCTCTTCGGAAAGCATTCTTCAAAAGAAGGGAGTGGGAGAAATTCTGGTGCTGTAGGATCAATTGTATGTTTCATTTGCCTGGGCTTTGCTGGCTCTGATATTGATTGGTTGGTCACTGAAGCTGCTTTAGGCCTTGAACAAGTCAAACTAGCATTCTTGTCTTGCACATCTTGAGGACGTGAAATCGCACCAAAACCAGTTAAAAGTGCAGTTTTTGGGAACTTCAAACTGCTGCAGCTACTCTTCATTGCCATTGTCGATGACAATGAGGGTTGCAGTGCAGCCATTTCCTGGTAAAGTACAAATTTAGAAACCGCAAGTGATACAGTGCTATGAAGTGGGATATCACAATCCCTTCATCTGTAAATCTAGAAAAATGGCACTTTTATTCCCATGCAAGTTTCCTCCAAGTTTTGAGGCACTGAATTCTCTGCTATTTTAAGGTAGACTGTAAAAAATTCCAATTTAATTTTGGTGCTGACGCATGGATCTTTTAGCATTCAAAGACACCGAATAGAAACAGGAAAAGACAACTGAACATATTGTAAGGTAACAACAAAAGTCCGTAGTGACTGAATAATTTCCTCTAGTTTGCAGTTTGGGGCTGATATCATATAACACACTTTTCGGGTGGATCTAAAATTCCAGAGTTTAGTCGTGATGATTCATTCCTACTGTATATATCAGATTACACCTTCAAATGTTCCACACTTGTTGTTCTAGACGCGATAGGCATTTGGATATGGCTTCAGTCTTTTGGTTGCTATTTACTGTGTTCTATGTTTTTAAAGGAAGAGCACATAATTTGTTCAAGATAACTAAAAAAAAAAGCAGAGAAACAAGAAGCTGTTCCACTTCCCAACAAGTCTGTCTTTTTTACGCTGGATTCGGATCATCCACAGCACAGTTCAAACTACAGAATTATGCAGTCCCTCATATAAAAAATCGACAGTCAGGATCGGACAAGAAATTGGCAATTTCTCATATGACTCAATTTGTCGAGCACTTCCCCACACTCGATCTTGACTGTAGATCGATCGATTGAACGGTCGAGGGTCGGAAAATCGACAACAACGAATCATCCACCATTTTATGCTAGAACAGTACTTCTAACCCACCAAATATTCTAAACGTGGATTTCCTAAGCGGCCACAAGATGCACAAAGCAACTGTATTTGGAATCAATTTCCATTCACTACATAAACTTTTTTGTTACTCACTACTACTTTCTATCTATGCGGCATAAGAAAAACACTCTACAGAACAATCTAACGGCAATCAAACAGTAACACGCAACAGCAACTTGCAAATAAGAAAAAGATTAACAAGAGACCACATAATTCACGTAGGCCGATCAACTCATCCCATCAATCTAGCAACTCATATCCAGATGAAAAGCATAATGAACTAGGCATTAGAAGATTTCTCACCTCGGAGAAATGGCAATTCCTGTGGGAAGGGAGGCGACTTGGTCACGCGACTGAGAGAGAGAGAGAGTTGTTTTATATAGGGATTGCAGTGGCAGGGCCCGATGAGGATAGAACATTGGTGGCCAGAAAACGACTCAAAAAGGGGAAAACAACGGCCCAGAGGAGACCCATTCCAGATATTTTTGTTTGCCAAGATAGAATCTCAATTATTGCAACAATCCTATAGCATGTCATGGGGCTGTAAATGGACCGTGCCAAATACGCCCTTCGCTCCTTTATTCAAATTACTATTAGTGTCCACCTAGTATGACAGCAACCTCACTTATAGTATAACTAAACGTAAATAAGTCATGTCGATATCTATTGTAATAAACTCATTCATAGCTTTAGTCATAACTCATAACGTGTACAACTTTGCAGCTCTTCCTATTCCATCTGATAGGATGGATCGTACCCTTTTAGAATGGATGGATCCTTCCTTTGAAGCTTTCTTTGTGTTCTGGACCTGTGCTTCTGTGATTATGCTTGGGCTAATGACGCACAAGTATGGGCCGGTCCTGTTAAATTCATACTATCCTACTGGTCAGAACTGGGCCCAAGAGAAAAACAGCAAACCAGATATGGCCCAATAGCCCAACTTTATCCCGACAGGCCCAGCCTGGTCCAATACTTACGTGCAGTACTGCTACGTGCCGTCCAACACGCAGGGCTAAAGTTAGGACCGGGTCGCGAGTTATTCGGCATCGGTTCGGTTCGGGATCGGGTTGAGTCTTTAATGAGTCGAACTCGAGTCTGAGGTAAAATTCGAGTGAAAATTCGAGTCGAGCCCGAGTCTTCTCGACCTTGTTCGATCTCAACTCGTTAAAACTCGAATTAAATTGTAAAGCATATTTTTGAGTGGAGTCTAATCGAGTTCGAGAGAGCCCAATCAAATCTCATAAGAAAGATAAATTTGAACTATATCTATTTGCTTGTCGAGCCGAACTTGAGTTTTATCGAGCTTGCTTTGAGCTGACTTCGATCCTGACTCTAAGCTAGTAAAAATTTCGAGTTGAGTGCGAGCCAATCCCAGTACACTATTGAGCCTGAATTGAGTCTGTCTGGACTTGCTCGAGCTCGACTTATTTCCAACCCTAACTAAAGTAGTCCGTGGTGCATATCATGATCGCAGGGCTGTTACTCCCGATGTAAAGTATTTTCTAGTCTAGAAACTCCATTTATATACAAGTATTGTCATGAGTACGAATTTACAGTCTTCATCATATACAGATCCTCGGTAATCTGTACCACAATCCAATTTAAACTAAATCTTATCTATATCTTTTCTTTCGTTTGTGTTATGTACAATAGAATCGCCCTTCCCTGTTTCTCCGGAGCTCTAAACAGATCAATCTGAGTCCGGAACGTCCGCTGCATACTAGGACGAAACACAGTGGCCTCTGCTTTAATTTTCACATGGCAACTTTCATCCAATACAATTCAATAAGAAGTTTTCTCCCCACTCACATAAGAGGACTTTTGTCCGATCTTAATTGGATGATTTTGATTAAATCAAGTATGTCTCTTATGAGTTATGTGAATAATTTAGATTAATTTGGACTATTCATTATCCCCGATATAATGGTTCCTAGAGTCTTCTTACATGCTCCTCCACAAAAAGCTTTCCACTGAATTTTTGTCCAATTTCACTCCCCATAGGTGGTAAAAGTAAAACCATTCATCATGAGTGTAATCTTTTATAGGCTCAATACGATTACCTAGACCAGTGCAAAATAGGTACATTTGGGGGAGAGTTTGAGTTTGTGTTTCAGTGATCAAACCAAATTAGATCTAGACCAATCCAGTTTCACAAATTATCTGTCTCAAGACAACTTAGTCTGATTATCCATAAGACTGGATTAACCAGACCCACCCAACGCAGCCCACAATTTGCATGTGTCTACAAATACCATTTGGACAAGGTTCCATCAAATCTGCAGGTCAAGTCAAGAACTTTACAAACGCTGAAGATGTGTGCGAGTGGAGTTGACACTGTAACTGAGAGCAAGTTGGCTCCTCAAAGTGCAAACTTAACGACCAGATGCTTCAATCAGCGGCGACACGGTCCGAGCTGTGGTGGCATTTTACCAACTCTGCGGTACGCGCTGCTCTTCAGTGGGCTAACCAGGATTTATATTGGCTTAGGAAAAGTTGGCGCCGTATTAACTTTTAAAAAGGTTGGCGTCAATCTCAGTTCATAGAAAGTACAGATTTCTATGAACTTACTTGGTAACAGTGGCGGATGGAGAATTAATCTAAAGGGTCAATCAATTAAAAATCTCTATTGTCTTATGGACTTCTGTATAAATTTATAAAGATATTGAACCTTTTTTTTTTTTTGGCAGCTTCGCAAGTGCATCTGCCACTGCTCAGGATTTTCTGCCCTTGAAAGAAATAGCACAAGCATATATCCTTTTGGGTGTGGACTGTTATGTTTTCGGATGGCTAAACTTAAGGCAGGCAAAAAATATTCCACGGGCATTCTAAGTATTTATTTTTAATTAAATTCAGAGCATTGACATATTATTAGTAACGTACATGATAAGAATTCCAAAGGATAAAGAGTTGGAGGATTTTTTTAACTTTTTGCCAATTCACTAATTAATTAAACGAATTTTTTTAAGGACCCAAATTAAAGTAGTTTCATTATTAGAAAGTAGCAAATGGGCAACTTGTAGTGTGACAACCAAGCTGAAGAGTGAAGATGCTTTGTTATCAAGGGCATTCATAAAGCAACAAGAAACCCATTAAAATAAATCTAAAGCGCCATTAAAGAAATGCTAAAAGTTAATCCAAAAGCACTATGTTAAGGGGTTATTTTCGTAAGAGGATACATTATATAATGTTTGGTTGTATTATTCTGTAATAATAATATTTGTGTTCAAAATATATATTAATAATAATTTAAATACTTCTAAATTTAATATATTTTTAATTAATTTCACTTCACCTCTAATAAATTCTAAAATCCATTATAATTACAATTATGATTACAAATCCAAACCGAACATCCCCTAAAATAACTTTGTTTCAACCTATCACCTTTGCTCCCATCAACCTTGGATCAATCCTTCTAAAATGTTGTCACCAAATGGATCCATGAATTTTTTTTTAAAAAAGAAACAACTAGCTCGGCTACGAAGCATAACAAACCAAAACAAAAGTAAACAGGATGGCCACACAAACTAAGGCGTCATATGAGATTGTGGTATATTTTTTATATTGTGAGATATGTTAATTATAAAAAATATTTGTTAGAGAGTAGAATTTTGAGAACGCACAGCCATATCTCTATCTTTGTTGTTCAAACATTCTGCAATTAGCGGGAGGATAACATAGTTCTAGCAAGTTCTAATTAACCGGAGATCTCAATATTGAATAAACTAAAAGAACTTTATTACAGTCTTGATTTAATTATTTTAAATTTGATTTTTTTCTTTCATAAATTAAGCACTTCTTTTGCGATGTTAACTCGAGCAGTTGTCTATATTTATCATCTAAATAATGTTCCCAATACAAACACTTTCATATATAATGATAGATTTTTCAAAAAAAAATTTATAAAAAATGAAGAAAAATATGTTCAAATAAGACTACCTCCAATGACGGCGACGACGGCGGAAGAGTGCTCGCCGCTTGCTCGGCGAATGGGACGGCCGCGATCTACGGGAGGAGGCAAACGAGAGGGGAGCTCGCGGCGGGTGTGGCGTCGCTGTTGGAGGATACGAAGACGCGACGAGATGTGTTTTATGGGCCCCACCGAGAAAACGAACAGCCAATCTTACCCACTTAAAAAAATTTCTGACAAGTGGAGCTAGTGAACTAAAGGGCCCACATGTCATTGAAGGGGTGCATGGTTTAAACATCACAAACATTTATAGTGTGGGCCCCACGCCTACGTTCACCGTGCCGGTGTCAAAAGCCGCACACACCACGTGTAAAGGGAAGTAGGTCACTGACCTATGGACCCGCGAGCGAGGTGTCCCCACATGTCATAAGCATTATATTAATTAGCCGTGTCGCACACTTTAAAAGTTGAGTGGGGCCCGCCACACGGGAGTGCGCCCGGGTTGATGACGTCGGCGACGGCTGGCGTGCGAACTCCACTCACTGACCCGTGGGCCCGGGGCAAATCAAGGCCCACCTGTAATTGAGTGTAGAGTAATAAATGACCGTACGAATTAGTAAACGCAGACATTTTTAAGTTTTTATTATGTACGTATTTAATTTTGGCTGTAGAGGATGACAGGTGGGGTCAATTTTTTTCTGGCCCACCTGTAAGTGAGGGGAGACTTAAAAATAGTCGTTGGGGAGGTAAAAAGTTGCGGGTCCTATCTGTCAGCCTCTAAAAAATTGACATTTTAATCTGGCCGTTTAAAAATAGCCGTTGGATCAATTTTTAATTCATTTTGGCCCTAAAAAATCATAAAAAATTCCAAAAAAGTTCAAAAAAAATCCCAAAAAATTACAAATTTTTTTTTTCCAACTCTCCCCTATATAAAGACATGCTATTTCACCATTTTCACTCACATTTGTTTATCCATCTACACCTAAAATCACTCCATAATTGCTGCAAAAATTTTCAAAAATTCCACATGGATTCTAATCTACCTGGCGGTTTCGTTAACTGGTTTGACTTTGGCCATTCTCCTGGTGAAAACACCGAAACCCCAAACACCCAACAGCAACCCGATTTTTCACAGCCACCGTATCCCCTTAACTACCAGCTATATCCATCGAGTTACCAGCCGTATCCACAGTACAACCAAAATTATCATCCCTATCCACCACACGGCCACGCAATTCCACCACCCCCACAGTATAGCCAAAATTTTCATGAATTAATGTATTGAATCAATCACTATTGGTCACTGATGTACTGAAAGGGCGAACTCCTCGTGTTGGGTACACTGTCAATGGTCGGTAATATAACATGAGATATTATCTCGCCGACGGTATATACCCGGAGTGGGCTATCTTTGTAAAGACGGTACCGCTCCCATAGAGGGCGAAAACTCGGTTGTTCGCACAGCATCAAGAAGGAGCAAGAAAAGATGTTGAGCGGGTTTTTGGAGTCCTGCAGTCTCGGTTCGCCATTGTGCACGGTGTGGCAAGATTTTGGAGACAGTCAACCCTCGCGAAGATCATGTGGGTTTGCGTCATCTTGCACAACATGATCATAGAGGATGAACGCGACGACAATGTCGAGAACTACGACTACAATGATCATCTGGGCACATGCACGGTAGTACCGCCTGTGATCCACACTGGGGGTACGCCTTTATTCGAAAATGTACTTCGAAGAAATGCTGCCGTTCGTGCTTAACCTACACATACGCAACTAAAAAGAGACTTGATCGAGCACATTTGGCAATGTTTCGGAGTAAACGCCAACGAGTAATATCTTATTGAATTTCGTAGTAGACATTTATTTTCAAATTTAATTTTAGTGTATTTCGCAATAATGTTATGTACCACTATTTGAATTTTAATATCTATTATTTTTTTTGTTATGTGCAATTTTTAAATCCAAAATTTTATTATTAATTCTTTGGTCGCAAATGTCGAATTTAATTTCGTAAGTAAGATTTTAATATATTGCTAATATTAAAATTTATGAATTAATACAAATTCGTTGAATATATAATTATCAAATCATATAAAGCCAAATAAGAGCCAAGTCATTGGAGTGTTTGACTCTTGCTTGGTGGTTAGGAGTGTGTGGCCCACGTTAAAAGTCAATCAAGAGTAAAATTGTTGGAGATTTGATTCTTACTTGATAGTTAGGGATGGTTCTCATACGTGTGGTAAAGAATATTCTGGTTAGAGTCAAATTATTGGAGATAGTCTAAAAGAAACCGAGAAAAATCAAAAAAAAAAATACGTGTATTAACAAGCATAAAAGCCTAATAGAAAACAAAGAAAACAAGTATATTAACAAGAAAAACATGTTCAAATAAAAGTACTTTAACAAGCATAAAAGCCTAATAGAAAAACAAAGAAAACAAGTAGATTAATTTTTCTCTTGTTCCCTGACTAATCACTAATTTTATTTTTGATTAGCTTAATTTTTCAATGTTTTCATCTTTAATTAAGCAAAAAACAGAACAAAACATCCAGAAACATAAATGCATTCACCAATCATCCCAAATGCTAACGGATTTGTATCATATTCATACACCTGATACAACAAAAGGCACACATTTTCTAACTTATCAAACATTAATAATTTAGATTAAGGCTTTTGTGAGATGTTCTAGATCATTTAAATTTTGACAGACCAATTTTTGTTTTTGTTTTTTTTTTTTCATCAATCAGACAGAAGATAGGGTCAAGAACAAAGCAAAAAAATCTCAAGAGAGAAAAAATTAACTCACATATCTTATTCCACTAAACATTATTTACACTTAAGATTATCATGGTATATTCACATCTAAAAGAGACAAAAGAACGAACACATTCCTTTAAATCAAACGGACACCGGAAAAATGCCATCACGAGCTCTCGATCCCGGCTACCGACGCCGCCGCGGCGGCCGGCCGGAGTAGGTCGTACTTGGCCCAGACCGCGTCGAGCGGGCACGGCCTCCCGTCGTCGAGCCGGTCCCACGGCTTCCCCTTGCCGCTCCAATGAAGCAGGCTGACGGCGCCGGCGTGCAACCCCCGGCAGAGACCGCGGTAGTTGTCGCCGCCGAGGCCGTGCTGGTTCCAGCGGTGGTCCACCGCCGCGATCCGGCCGGCGAACACTAGCAAGAACGGCGGCAGCGAGCCCAGCTCGTAGATGCGCACCCGCTTCTGCAGTTCCATCCACTCCTCGATCTGCGCCGTGTACCCCGCGCGCCGCCACCGCGCAAGGTCCAGCACCATCACCCCTGTGTTGAAGTAGCACGCGCTCCGCCCGGCGAAAGCCATGGACAGCGTCGGGCTCGCCCAGAACCCCGGAGTGAAGTACGCGGTGAAATTGGCGCCGCAGTACTCCGGTGCCGCGACCGCAGTGTCCTCTGGCAGCGGCGTCGAGGCGAGCGCGGCGATGTCGTCGGTGAGGACGAGGTCGGAGTCGAGATACACCACGCGGCGCACGCAGGGCGGCAGGAGGGAGGCGAGGTAGGAGCGCGCGTAGTTGAGCGGCCGGTCGAGAGCGCCGCGGATGGAGGTGGAGATCAGCCCCGCCACGCGGGACTCGTCGAACGCGTACACGCGAAACGCCAGCGATGGGAAGGACGAGCGAATGGTGGCCGCGAGGGACGCCGTCTCCGGCGACCCGGCGGCAGACAAGAAGTGAAGGTGGATCGACTCCGGGCAGGACGCGTGCCGCAGGACGGAGAGGATGGCCGCCATGGTACCCCTCAGGTAGGACGCGTCCAGCGTCATGGCCACGTGCACTGCCGCGTGCGGCGAGCACGCCGCGTCCGCGTCCGCCGCTGGCAGCGGCGGCGGGCACCGCGCTTCAGCCGAGTTGGCGAAGTGCGGCGCCTCCCGGTAGCGCGGCCCGTTCGCTTCGGCCGCGCCGACACAGAGCAGGAGGAGGACGAGAAGCCTAGTAGTACGCGACATTTCGGCTGTGTGTGGAGGTGTCCTAGTGTGTTGGGGCCTTGGGGGTTTTTATACTAGTACGTGTGAAGAGGTGTCAAAGTTGGGTCAAAGGGATGGGGGGTTAGGAAAGCGTGTTTGAAACTTCATGGCTAGCCTAGAGAGAGGGCAGGATTAAAATGTAAGTGGTTTAGTAATATTTTGCGACCTTTTGGTAAGTTACTTTGCGTGATATGGAGGGGTTGCACATTTTTAATTTTACTGTTATCGAAAAGGGTACCTTGAGTTTTTTTTTTTGATGTACTTTACCTTTTACTGTTTTACATGTTTCCCATATGTCTCAAGAGGATATTATCTTTTCTTTATGGCGGGAAATTATGGAATGTGGTTAATAATTTGAGGGATATGACAGTATATTTTTAACAGGACTGCACGTGGATCGACTGCATGTAATCAGGGTTATTTATCAAAGAATCGATGCTTCACATTAAATTATTACTCTATAATAAAAACTATGTATTTTTTTCCTGGTAGTTCATCTATAACGTCAATTATTAATTATATAATTTTTATGTATATATAGTTATAACACAATTATAGTATATTTCTATGTGACACCATTACTCGATTATTCTATGTTATTACTAACTACTATGTGAGATCATATCTTTTAGTGTGTACCTAAGTCAAATTGGAGTTTCTAAGATTACTGGTACCTATTTAAATAGTTAGAAATAAATGTCAATGTAATGCTATCATGTATGTGAATTTTAGATAATTTTACTAAAAGAAAAGGGAGTCAGCACCCAGAGAAATGATGTTTAATATTTAAATCTATATTTATATTGTCGGTGAAGTACTGTAGCCATCACTGTAACAGAGCTACATTTTGCATTGTTGAGCGCAATATAAGCGGAAAATCTTGTACTGATGGAGGTTCTTTCCAAGTTTTAACATTCTTAAGTTTCAGAAAAATCATACTAGTAGTATCAAACTGTTCACTGCAAGTAATTTGGAGTGATTTGATGTGGATTACTCAATTGCACAATATGGATCTAACGACTTTGGGCGCAAAGGAAAGTAACGGGGAGGATCTTATGGATGCATATGATTGTCCGGATCTATTAGGTTAGATTATGTCTTGCCTTATTAATAGGAGTTCTAATTAGATTGTACTGTGATTCTTAATTAACTCTAATTTTTCAATTTATTTCAAAATTTTAAATCGTCTTTGTAACTTTTGAGCTTAGTTTTGAAATAAAAACTTTTATTGTAACACGTTACTTAACATCCATGTAGGGTAATGTCTATGGAGCTAGAAATAACACAAAACAATACTTCTATCTTAGAGGTCTATAACACTGTTGGATTTATGTTTGCTTAATATGTTTTCTAAAAGACTGATATGAAACGAATATTATCGAATGTTTTACAAAAATTTTCACCTAGGTCCCTCATTTTTGTCCAATTCTCATATAGGTTCTACGTCTTTCAATTTGAACAATCAAATACCACACCTTTCACTCTACTTGCAATGTTGATCCTTCCCGTTAATACACCGTTAAAACTAATAAAGAAGGCTGTGACATGGGTGCTTAGACCTTCTCCAACAGCGAAACCTAAAATCGGATCTCTATATCTCTATATACATATATCTCAAAAAAGATTCTATCTCTATATTGTAACCTACTCCAATAGTAATTTCCAAATCGGATTTGTAACCCTCAAAAATAACCGTTAGGAAGTCTGTTGGCGCGTGGGAGCGGAGTTGCAGGCTTGCTTCATCACAGGCGGCGCGGGGGTCTGTGGCGCGGGGAAGCGGCGTCGTGGGGGGGCGGCGACGGGAGGCGGCCACGCCGGGGCCCAGCAGCGCGGGGGAGCACAAGTGCTGGGGAGCGGCGGCCATGGGTGGTGGCGGCGCGGGGGAGCGGCAACGGGGGGGGGGGGGGGGTGGGGCGTGGTAGCGGCGGCGCGGGGGCCCAACAGCGCGGGGGAGCGCAACGCTGGGGAGGAGCGGTGTAGGGGACCGGCGGCCACGGGTGGCGGCGGCGCGGGGGACCGGCAGCGGGGAGGAGCGGGGGCGCATGGTAGCGGCGGCGCGGGGGCCCAACAGCGCGGGGGAGTTCATACATTGGGAAGCCACTGTCGCGACACAGCGGCGGCCACGGGTGGCACCGGCACGGGGACCGGCAGCGGGGGGAGCGGGGGCGCAGGTTGGCGGCCATGCGGGGACCGGCGGCGCGGGCTGGCTCCGGATGACGAGTTCTGTTGGGTGTTCTGAAATCTGAATGTATGTGTTCGAAACACTGAAACACTGTGCATGCATCTGTTCTATGTTTTAAGCTATTTTGTTTAGATGCTAGACACACAGAATGGTTTGATGTTAGTTAAATATGAAATTTTCGTGTTGTCTCAATTGATGCATCCGATTGGGAAATGATTTGTACATCACAACATCATCGTAACTGGATTTTGGCTTATTTGCAAGAACAAATCAAGTCAAGCTGAACCTAATCACTTTGATTGAGTTTCTAGAAGACCTACACTAATTCTAGGCCTTGAACTTTAGTGTCTAATAGTTTGTGTCAATGAAATTTTGTCTCTTAATTATATGCCAAAACTTGATATTATATATCATTGACCGATCAAGTTAAAAAAAAGATCAAAATACTCTTATCAGTTAAGATCTAATTATGATTTTAAATATGTAGAAAGTCTGAAATGCAAATTTTTCAATTTTTCACAATTCAAAAACTAAAAATTTTTTGTTCAGCATATCTATTTATTTAAAATCATAATTAAGTCTCAACTGACAAAAATATTTGGATCATTTTTTAGAGTTGATTGATCAAAAATGATATATAACATCAGGTTTAAAAAAATGGTGGTATATAGTTAAGAGGTGTATGATATTTAGGCACTTAAATTCATTGGCATAAAATTAATTTTTCCAATATTTTATTGTTATTTCCACGTCTAGCTTAAATCTTGGAAGATTAAGCATTGTACAGTGCTCACGAACCCCCATACGGGCCATCCGCAATGCGTCGCCGAGGGCTACACTCGTTGTGCCTCGGTGGCGACGGGTCATCCAGTGACGACGATGACTTCATTGTGGCGGTTGCATGTGCTGGGCAGGCTGAGCTAGAAGCTACGAGTTCGGAGCGCAGTGGCGGTTCCTTTTTCGACCACAATGTTGTCGATCGTGATAGGCAGGACGGCTTCGCCAGGCTCCATAAGGACTACTTTGCTGAGGACCCGGTGTACGGCCCAAGGTACTTCAGGTGGAGGTAAGACTTTGAAGTTTACGTTGTTCGAGTGCAATTTATTTTCCGTGTTATTGGTATGATATGGTCGGCCGCTGTATCGTGCATGTTTAGGATGCGTCGTAACCTTTTTGTGCGGATCTTGGAAGGCGTTGAACGGCACGACCCGTACTTCAGACAAAGGAGGAACGCAGCTGGAACCCTCGGGTTGTCATCGTTGCAGAAGGTCACGGCGGCTTTAAGGATATTAGCATACGGTGTTCCCGCCGACGCTATCGACGAATACTTGCGTATAGCGGAGAGTACTGCTATAGAGAGCTTGAAGCGATTTGTTCAGGCTATACATGAAGTGTTTGGGACTGAGTATCTTCGAGCATCTACTGAAGAGGACACAAAAAGATTGCTTGCCATTGGCGAGCAAAGAGGTTTCCCAGACATGTTGGGGAGTATAGATTGTATGCACTGGAGGTGGCAGAATTGCCCGAAGGCATGGCAGGGGATGTTCACCGGACATGCCCGCAAGCCTACGATCATCCTAGAAGCCATAGCATCGTACGATTTATGGATTTGGCATGCTTTCTTCGGTCTATCTGGATCTCACAACGATATTAATGTCCTACAGCGTTCTCCTCTATTTGCGCAGCTTGCAGAAAACAAGTCGCCAACGGTGCATTATTGCATCAACGGCTACGACTACAACATGGGGTACTACCTTGCCGATGGGATTTACCCCAAGTGGGCAACATTCGTTAAGACCATTCCACTTCCCCAGGGGAACAAGAGGAAGCTCTTTGTGCAGCTCAAGAGTCGGCTCAGAAGGATGTAGAGCGTGCTTTCAGGGTGCTCCAGGCCCGATTCGCGATTGTGCGAGGGCCCGTGCTGTATTGGGACCAGGAAACTGTTCGAGACATAATGACTGCTTGTGTGATATTGCACAACATGATAGTTGAAGACGAGAGGGACATCGGCTCCGTCGATTATAACTATGATGGTATGGGTGATATCGTCAATGTGTCCCACGACCATACTCCAGCCATGCAGGACTTCATGCACATCCATCGTACCATACGGAGTCGTGAGACGCACAGGCAGCTCCAGGAGGACCTTGTCGAGCACTTGTGGTAGTTGCACCGCGCTGAGTAGGGTTTACGTATGCAATGTAATGATTAGTGGGCATGTACTGGTTGCAACCACTTGTATGATCCAACCATGTATTAAATGACGAACATCATTGCACTACATTCTGGACTTCATAAAAGCATACATCATATGACATCCAAATGTTTTACTAGAAGCAGACATCATAGCTCGTTGCATAAATAGAACTGAACAAGCGTAAAAGTTGAGTCGAAATGTAGGTGCATAGTACGTAAGCAGACACGCAAAGTACACAAGCAAAGTACATAAAAGCACACAATTTCCATCAGTTGTCCACATTGTCGCGGTCTCTACCCACAATCGCCCTCTGCTTTCGCATGAAGTACTCTTTCTGCCACTTAGAGCACTTGCTCAAATCGACTGACATGATCCGCTCCTCATACTCCTTCTTCTTCAAGTCTAGCTTCTCCTTCTCGTGCGCCATCATCTCGGAGTACCGATCGTCCCTTTTCTTCTCTATCTCCTGCCTACTCAGTGTCATGTCTCGAATGGCACTCATGTATGGGTTGTCTGAAGATGACTGTTCCGAACCTCGTCGGAGCCGAGACTTAGCCTTATTGCGGCCTATAGGCCGAACTAGTTCATCACTTGGACCCCCCATCGAAGCCCTCAGCGACCCCCCCTCGAAGGTCGGCTGGGTTGCCTCTGTTGGCGCTGAAGTGGTCCCCGGGCTGGCTCCAGAAGACCTCTTCTGCCTCTTTTGTGATACCTTGTCACTCCACTTTGGGTGCAGTCGAAGCTCCACCCAGCAATGAAGGAAATTGAATGGACGGTTTTCCTCAGCTGCGTAGAGTGTCTTCGCTTCCACAATCTGCGTAATGGATTGCACAAAGAGGTCACGTCCTTCGTAGGGATGACAACGGTTGGGTAGTGTTAGGGTACATTACCTTGTCGCGCTCTGTCTTCTAGCTTTGGTTGCGGCGTTGTATGCCGTCGTAGCAACCACAGAATTTGTTGACAGACTCTTGGATAGACTGCCACCTATGCTGCAATGCGTTCTGTGTACGTACCGAGTCGAACGTTTTCTCGTTGTGGTAGTATTTATGGATGCGTGCCCAATAGCTTGATCCCTTCTGATTGTTACCTTGCACGGGGTCAATACTGACATTTAGTCAAGCCGACACGAGAAGCTTGTCCTCCTGCTCAGAGAAGTTCTTTGAACGTCGGTTGTTTGTCCTTATCTCGGCATCATCTAGAGTTTGCGTTGCTTGCGCCGGAATTGGGCTCTCCAAGGGAGTGAACTCAGTTGCGGCCCAATCGAAACCATCCTCCCCCCCCTCCCACCAGAAGGTTAGCCACGAAGGGATCCATCTGTACAGACCTGGGAATAAATGATGAAACATGCGAGCTTAGTGTATATTTGTTCAATGCAATCAACAACAACATAGGATTTACATAAGAACAACTGCAATATGGATGGTGCGCACACAGCATGGACTCTAAGTAAAATTAAGGTACGAACAAGAACTCAGTTTACAAAAGAAGGCCAGATGCCCTACACAACAGTCGTAATGTAAATAAACAGTATTTCATAATATGCTTGCCACACAAAGGCTACAGGTTGGTGGACCGGTCACTATCGTACTCTACTCCGCCTTCCTCGCATTACATCTGGAAGTCAACGATCCGATCGTCGGGGGACTCGTAGTTCACAGGAAGGCATAGGTCGGGGCTGACATCTCCGTGGGGATTGTACTCAGGGCCCATAACCTGAGTACCATTCATACCTTCGGAGCACTGCAGGGCCACTTCATCAAGGGAGGTCGATATAGTGTCGATCTCTACAAGCACCCTGTTCAACGCAATGCTGGACGGATCGGTGCTTGGGCTGAAGTTTTCGCTGCAAAGTTTCTTCAGATCGGCAGTCGTGCTCTCCAACTCTTTTATCGCCCAAGCCAACAAGTTCGTCGCTTTGCTCGGCTCAGATGCCATCTACATGCAATGGAGAACTGTGAACTCAAATACAAGTATCGGCAACAGCTATTGATGCCACCATTGTTGGGTGTGGCACGCTTTCAATCTAGGTTCATGTATCTATTGATGCAATGTCTCATATTAGGATCATGTCATGCCTAGTCGAACTGGAAAGGAAAATATGTAAATTAATGGTTGTAGTATTTTGGAACAAATAATGGAAAGTATAGAGATAGTTCTACGATAAGCTGAGTACTAGGAGGAAGAGTCATATATGATATAGATACAAGATAGATACTGTACTTTGCTTGTAGTGTGGGTTAAGGATATTCCTATAGAAGTAACTCACGATCTTTCGTACTGTTAAGTATGGTACTGTTAAAGATGGTTCTCGAGCACTAGGTTTAGGCCCATCACATTGAGTACAATTCCATTGCAAACCTTGGATCAAATTGTTAACATATGTACGAGGTGAACACAAGCATTGAGCAACAATAAGAGAAATCAGCAAATCAGAGTACATAAGTAATGCAGTCACTCGAACTTGTTTTCAAGGAATAATTAACATATTAGGTAACATTTTAATTCATACTATATCCGACTAGGGAGCAGTTAGAGATCTCTAAACACAAGTCAAGTTCCAATGAAAAGATATATAAAATCTTCAGTAAACATGGCTCACAATATGCTAAAATGACCTTTACTCATAAATCAAACTAGAAGTAACAAAAAATGATGTCAATATGGGTCTAGACCTCATTTATGTGATATAGAATAAAGGATAAGTAGTAAGGTCATTGCACGAACACGGTAGACAATTAACAATGATCTCATCGTGGGTTCTGTTATTATAGTACTACTACTACTACTGCATAGCAAATAGGCATATCATTTAAAAAACAAATTGCCCCAACTCTTACGCATGAACTGGAACGTGCACAAAATGGCCCAAACGAAAAATACAATTCAAGATAATTCTTTACTGCATAAACTGATGCATGACTTGAGCAAGGCACAAGCTTCTGAGATGCATGTAGTACTGCCTGCATATATGCTTGTATGAGGACTAGGTGATCAGCAAATTCTTATCAGTTACTATGGCACTCAATCTTTCTTCTCTATCTGAAACAGCCACAAGTTTCTAATATCCAATCAGGCACTAGTACCTATGTCGAGTGTTGTATCGCTACACCTTCGATCTACCAGCGTATCCTGTATGCACATTGCTGCATAATCTTCAAGCAAACTTCTTGCACCTGAACTAAAATGCAAGTTACAGATTATGTACTGCTATGCAGTGAATAGTGGCCTATGTTTTGGAAAGTTGTTTAATCCCTTGTGGGAGAAAATGGGTTACAATTGCAATAGTACACAGATTATACAGAGATGTTCCTCTGAGTAATAAATCAGCTGGCATGTTTCACCACTGTGCAACCAAATGCCGAAAAACGCAGGGGATGTTCAGGAGTATCTCCTCTTGGCAATAATATTTCAACTGTGCTTTGTTCATACAACTCGTTTGACATAAATTGTTCCAAATCTCTCACCTCAATTAGTTTACACAATCTTAAAACCATTACTAGTTCGTGAATTGGCTAGCATTGACAATAATTAGTGACAATTTGTACAAATCAAACTAACTCACATTAATTTGGTCAACACAAATTAGGCTGCAAGCTTTGCCTCTGCACACAACAAATAATTTGGCACACCATCAACCCATGCGAGTTTTATCTAGCGCCACAGGCTAGCTCAACAATCTTAGAGTATTGAAAGCAATGATACCAATCAACTCCCAACCAAGCAAGACAAAGAAATTGGTTTATCTCAGAAGCTTGTGCCTAATTTTTACCAGAACCCAGTGAATCATACACTTCAAAACACCACTGGAACCAATTGGGGCAAATACGTCAACCAGCCGGAGGACGCCGACCCCTGGCTTGACGGGTATTGCGTCGCCGGCCCAAGGTAAGACAGATCTGGTCGGAAGGCACCCGGGTGAAGCGCTTCTTGCGGAGGATTCGTCGCCGGTGGCCTCGCTCTGCAGCTGCTACCCCTCCGGCGCAACAACCGTCCGGCCAGTCCACGCCGCCGATGGGGACGACGCACCAGAGCCAGGCCTTCGACGGGAGACGTCGCCTCTTCAGCGGCCAAAAGCGCACAAGGGGGAACGACAGTTGGGGGCGGTGTTGCCTGGCCCGAAGATAGCAACAGGAGAGAGGTATCAACTCCCCGCCGGATGCGTGTGCTGTTGGAGCGTCCGCCGTAACCCATATTTGGGGGTGTAGCCTAAATGAGTCGGTGGAACAGTGGTTTGGGGAGGCTGTTGGCGCAGGTCTTACATGGTACAATGTGGTGCAACATCCCTCAAATTCTGCCCTGTGACACACAAATATAGTTTCAAAGGGTTGCCTATTTTTTTTAAAAAATCTTAGACTAATAATTGTAAGTGTAATGTATGCTATTTGTGTAAGTAATGGATGTCACTTGTTATTATATAGCTTCTTGACTGATACATTGCATATTGTGTGAAAACGTTGTTTTGCATAATGTTTTGGGTGTTATATATGTATAGGTTTTTTTAGTTTTGACATGTGAATGAATATGTTGTTAGTATTGTAACTTGTATTGGCAGGGATTAGAAGAACTTAGCAGTAGCTATGAGTTGATACGAGTTATAAGAACTCGTATTGGATTTTGTAGTGATTAGAAAAACACATATGAGTTAGGAGATGGGCATAATTTGTTATTTTTTTTTGTGAAATAACATTTTGTAAGTAATACCATGGGTTAAATCCACTGTGTAAGCGTCTAAGACATCAACTCTATTAAACTACCTACGATGTAAGTTTGGTACTTATGTTGCTACCTAAAAAGGTATCCTCTTAAGCATTTTTCTTTGCAATGTAACTAATCGTTTAGAAGGTGTTTAAGTGGGACTCACATCCTAAAGCCATCAATAAAAAAAATTATCTCTCTTGTTTTTAGAATAAAAAAATAGTTTTTGATTATAAACATTGGTGCTTAAAGAGAGAGAAACTTGGATCAATATAATGCTTTCTCTCTCCTTAAGCACCTATTCTGAAGCCCTCATTATAGATGGTCTTAAGGAATAGGTAACAAACTGATAGAGTGATTAAAATTACGGGTGGAGTGGAAGATATGAATACTGATCGTTCAAATTAAGAGATATGGGACTTGTATGAGAATTGGAATAAAAACGAGGGATCTGTGGTGCAAATTCCTCAAATATTATAGCGAAAACTCTTATTTTAGTCCTTCAATTTGGGGCTTAAGTTTTTTTTATGATCTAAATTTTTCGAAGACTCTATTTTGGTTCCTCAACTTTTGGTTCAAGTCTTATTTTGGTCTCTCCTATTTAAAAATCACAAAATTGGTAAGTTTTTGTATTATTGGTGTGTAAATTCGGATACAATTGTTAGTGATATGAAAGACTTTTTTGAACCAAAGTAAAGAACCAAAATAGAGTTTTTTTGAAAACTTTGGATGCCCAAAATTGAGGACAAAAATAAGATTTTTCTCGGTACATTAACAACAACGTTTTATAGGTCTTTGTAATTTTACAAGACATCTACGGCAGCACATGGCATGGCTCTTGCATATCTATCATGAATACAAAGTAATTAGGTTCTTCAATGGCCATCAATCTCTTTTGGTCATAAAAAAGACTAAGTCATGTCATTTATAAGAGCACGTCTCTACCTGGTATGGCTATCCATGTCCTGCAACAATTCGAACCAGGGTAATTTTTCTTTAAAATATTTGTTAATTCAAAGGGGGAATTTCACATATACACCTGGGAAGAGTGTTTATTTCAAATGTATCCCTACTAAAACAAAAATGTTAAAAATAACCTTGTAAAGTAAGTTTTTGTGCTAATCCCACCCTGAACACTAATAAGCTATGTTTATTGTGAGAATTGGCCGGTAAAAGGTGATCTTGTTGGGGAAATATTGTAGCTACCCCTCACAACAAACACATCATAATTTTTTCCATATATTAGTAAAATACCTCATAACTTTGTCCATACAAAAGTTCAAGCATTAATACTAAGTATCATTATTATTTTAAAAATAGTGGGGTAAAGATTATCGAGAAAACTAAGATTGTTGAGGAGTATTGTTCTAATATTATCCTTACAGCTACTCTTATCAATTATTTAATTACTAATCTTAATGCTTACAACATCCACTATCGTGTGAGTGTAAGGGCATCATTTGAGATCAAAATAACTTTCCAAAGGTATTTCTAACATTTCTTGTTTAGAGAGGATAAATTTGAAATTCAATGCTTTTGCAAGATCATAGGTAGAATTCGGCCTAATTCAACTCGTCCTTCGTCTTGTTAGTGAATTGTTATATATTTTCTGTATAAGTAAACAACAATTTGCAAGAAGTAATGAGGACAAAAACTTGAATAGAAGATTTCATACGTTGGAGAGGGTATATATATTTATTATTTATTTATTTCATGAGTTGTTATATTGATTTTACGAGCCGAATCTATATTTCTTTCAATCTCCCGATAGAAAACTCTCTATTTTTTTCCTATAAATTACTGGAAGGGGAATTAAAACCTGTTGAAAAACCACACCGACACAATGGAGGAAAGGCCATCATGAGACAGCACATGAGCGTGTCTTATTGGCCTAAAGGTACAGAGGAAGCACCCTCGGAAAGATCTTTAGATCTCGTAAAAACGACACGTACTTGTACAAAAGATCACAAAACATATGTGTTAAGTAGAAGTACAAAGGAAGCCTTTTTTTTAACTTGTAAGATTTAAACAAGCGAAATTTTTATACAAATAATCTAATACAAAAATAAAAATACAAAACTAATCTCTACTTAAAAAATTTGCAAATCCAATCTAAAATTTGTATAACATATCATGTAAAATGGTACACTAAAAATCTACTATATAACTCACGAACCCACCACATATAAACATGTATATAATACTATAACATGTCTAACAGATGCATACATGCATGCATGAGGAGTGAGGTGTGTGCAAGCGCAGCATGTATGTATGGTGGGATGTGGCACACCCTTCGGACACTGGATGTGCGGCAAGTTACATACCACTGTTTTGCTGTACTGGATTTTCTCTTGCCACATAGAAAAATGGGTATATCATATAACAAATAGGTTATTTTTGTAATTCTCTAAAGTAAATGTTAATTTTGTTATTTTATTTTTTAATGGATATTAGTAAAAAAATTTCCTAAACAAGGGGAAAAAAAAACCTTTCGGACACATGAGTCAGGATCTCTGCTATGGCAATTGTGAAAAACATGGTTAAAAACTTAAAATACCCAGCATGGACAGTGTTGCATCTCAAACTTGAGGTGACACCAAAATCTGAACACACCACCAAATTAGTGTATTTTAGTACATAAACCAAACACTTAGGAAGTAATTTACAGGAGAACTTTTCTCGTGAGCGAAACTCAATAAGGTGCGGTTGAATCGTGATCCATAACTCGTTTTTCGGAAATACTCGAGGTGTCATTTGGTTTAGAAATTTTGCTTTGTTTTTTTATAAGATTATGTTAGTCAATATTTTGGCTCAATCACTCCATAATTATAATACTTGTATTCAAAATAAATTTTAATAAAAATTTGAATATATTTAAATTAGATATATTTTTAATCTATTTTACTCTATTCTAACACAGAATTCTAAAATCATTACAATTACGATTACGATCATGAACCAAATATTACCTTAAATTCATGCAATATGTTAAATTTCTCTATGGTTACTTGCCTTCCATGATTCTAACTTGTGTTCGTACCGATATAAGTCGCGCAGCCTTTTTGTAACACGAAGCTAGCTGGGACAAGTGGAAGCAGACTTTGACGGCCAGTCAAAGAGGTAATTAAACACACGGTCAACTTTTAGGCCACGGTTAGGCAGAGAGCTCCATTCAAATACTGCGTAGAAGTTAGAACACTTAATTACAAGGAATTAAACAACCCATTAAACTTTCGAGATTTCGGTTGACAGAGAGCAGATCGGGCAATGCATCATGCATCTAACACCGTCAATACTATTTGATCCATCGATCACCACCAAATTGACCATACACCCTGTAAAAAAATCACCTTTGGATCCACAGCTCAGACCGTCAAAAATACCTATTTCTATTTCATGACCATGAAAAGTGTTTGGTTAGTATCTTTCTCTCAAAATTAGTTTTTCAGATTATTATTTGATAGAGAGCTAAATTTGCTTGTTTCTATGGACAAGACTTGTTGGCGACCTTCGTGCATGGCGCCAGTGCCCTTTCAAGTTGCCTTTGTCATCCATTTCCTCAATCATATTTTGATTATGCTCTTCTCCAGCAGAGGAACATCTTTTTTTTTTTTTCTTTTTTTTGGAAAATTAGATGTGTGACACTTGTTACATAATAAATTTAAAATTGACTCACCAGAAATGAAATTGTTATATGACACTCTCTCATACAGAATTTGTTAAAAAATGACACAAATATGTTGCCATGCTGCATGCTTGCATTTGGAAACGAGGAGAGATGACAAAATTGAAAAGACAATTTTGCCCTTGGTAATAGTGGCTAGAAAGGCTTCAACCTAACATGTAGCAGCAAAATTTTCTTTTTCAATTCTGTCATCTCTTCTTTTTTTCAAATACATGTATAATACTAGGCAAATACATTAGAATAAAAGATGACATACATATTTGTGTTATTTTTTTAACAGTTTATGTAGAAGAGAGTGTCATATCTAATTTTATTTCTAACAAGTGTTAATTCTCAAATTCAATGCATAACGAATCTTATTTATCTAAATTTCCTTTGTTTTCTCAAGTAAAGTTTTTCTATATAAACCAGTTTGTCCGTATGGACAAAAGTTCAAATGGGCGGAGAAACCAAAGGTGCCTGCACTATTTATTGAACTTTGTTGGAATCATCCCCTTGATATGCACCACCACAAGATGGCTAGATGCTTCTGTTTATATAGCATCAATATCAAGGAGCATGCAATAATTCATTAGTTAAAATAGATTGTTAGGTATTACAAGTTTGATTATAATAAAGATGGTTTCAACTTAAATGGTTTTAGAGGAAGCCAAATCTCTTTGTAACACGCAATTTCTTTATAGAAACAAACATAAATCAATCAAATTAATCGAGAATGATTTATTTATTCTTTTTATATGTACTCATTCATACTTTTCACTATGTAATATATGATTAGAATACTTACTGTAGATCGCCAAGATCCTCTTACTAGAGCAAAGAAAAAATAGAAGAGAGAATTACATTAAGCCTCATATATTTTAACACTATTGTCAAAAAATCTCATATTTTTTAAAAACAATTTAGTTAACTTCACATATTTTGATCAAGTGTTTCAATATACCTTATTTGTCGGCCAATTTTGATAACTTTAGTCATGTTAGAGCAATACAACATCCATATGACATCTCTATAGTATTGATATGACATACATAAAAATAGGTTTATCATTTGATTTTGATTTTGTACATGTATTCAATGTTTTGAAAGCAATTTAAATTTCCCACTTAATTTATTTTTCTAATATCAAATGATTTGTAAATGCCACATGAGGATATTGGCAGCAGCACAGAAGCACCAGAGTGATGCCTCATGCCATTAATGCGGTGAAACCACTAATTTCAACATGCGGCGATAAATTGATACATTTGACAAAAATACCGATGGTAAACTGAAATTTTTCTTAATGTTTGAGTTTTTCTGCTACACGTATCAAAATATTTTTTTTTTGGGACGGAGTGTCAAAAACTCAAAGTATTCTAAACATAATTTCCTCAAAATTGAAAGATAACACGAGAGAAAAAAAAAACAGGGAAGCATGATCGGTAAGAGGGTGGAGTATAATGTGAACGGCCAAATGCCTGAATTCTTGACAGAGTGTAATTATGAGCGATGCAGGAGAGGCAGGGTCAGGTAATAAAAAAGCAGTGTGCGTTCCACTAAAGATTGCCCAACCCACTTCCACCAGGCCTAATTAAGCTAGTCCACCTCGTTTCCACGAAGGTTCTTGCCGAAGTGCAGTGCAAGTGCAACTGTACAAATGCAATGCAACTTGTAGATCCAAGCAAGTCCACCTCAATGGTAGTACCAAGGGATGGGGGAGCACTTTACTCGTTTACGTGTGTGGAACCATGCAAAAGCTACTCTGCTGGGTACTAGCTTTTAAAGCCAGAGGTCAATCTTGGCAGCTATTGCCTCTGCACACGGCGGCACATGCAGTTGTTCCCCATAGTCCTCCTGTTTCTCTTCATCAAGTTTTCCCAATGGAATTCTTGATTAATGGCTTGACTTAGGGATGACAACGGTGCGAGTTTAGAATGGGGTATACTTTGCACTCCCGCCCCCCAACCCGTCCCCCACCCCCGCCCCCGCCGGGGCCCCAATACCCGCGGGGGCCCCGATACCCATGAGGGCAGCACTGATGAGGCTGGCGAGGCGGCGAGGCCGTGAGGTGGCGAGGACGGCGATGACGACTTGACGAGGCGGCGTGAGGCGGCGAGGACGGCGAGGCTGTCCAACCTTTAACTCAGAGCTATATGTAACATCCCTAATTTTGCCCTATTTTTCATTCTCTGAGTATCGCCTTACCACACGCACCTTGCATCACCTGACTCTGAAAGGACCCAAACCATAACCAATGTAAGCGCGATGTGCTCTAAGTTTCCTCCGTATCGAAATATCTCAAGTCGGCCGATTCTACCTCAAAATCGAAAACGACCGCTTCTAGGGGACCCAAAAAGTCTAAAATCTCCGTTTGAAGTCCGAATCGATATCCGTCTTCTCCTATACGTTCATATCGCTATTTGATACGTATCATCCTTTAGAAACGTTTCCAAATTCGCGACGAAAATCAGAGTTTCAGCCGTTGGAAAAATTCGAAAACGAAAGTACCAGTTTTACTCAGCCCTGTTTTCGTTTTATCCGAAACCCTGCCAAATCTTCTCGTTTTCGCGCATACTCAATTGGAACGAGTATGTAATGATTTTCTCTAGCCCTCAGAAAAGTCGGAATCGCATTTGGATCCCTAAATCTTGAAAATGCCCAAAATGCCCCTGGAACAAAACTGTGTACAGTACACGGCACTGTACTGTGCCTGTGCCCGTGCCGTGCGCGCGCTTTGCGTGCCGCCCGTGCGCCACCGCTCTGCGCCGTGCCGCGCCACCGCATCCCCTCACCGCCGGCACCGCCCCGTGTGCGCCTCACGTGCCCAGCGAGCTCCGCCACCTGTCCACGCCACGGCAACGCCTCGGGAACCCCAGATCACCGTGCTTCGTCCCGTCGCGTCCGCCACCGAACACAGCACCACCTGGCCGGGCACAAAAGTCGTCGTTCCTGTGCGTTTTAGCCACGTCCAGCACCGGTATTGGAAGCGCTTGCCACCGCTATCCTTTGCCCGAGCTGTAGCCATGCTTATCGACCCTCACGCCGGTGCACCGTCCCATCGCCACCGTCCTCGCCTCCGGTTGACGCCGCAAACGCGCCCAGTTGCGCCCTCCCTCGGCTAATACCTTCTCCACAGCATCTAGAGGCTATAAAAGCCAAGGCATATCACCTCTCCACCTCACCCACACAGCAAACGCAAGCAAAGCCACTGTTCATCGTCTTCCCCGAGCTCCTTCTTCGGCCTTCACGGTGACAGCTCTCTCCGGTGAGTTTTTCTCCAAACTGAAGCCACCAACACGTTCCCCTTATTCCCTAGATGGTTCAGGAGCTCGGAATTGAGTTCATTTCTTCCCCAACTCCGGCCATCACCGGTTTTCTATTTGCCTCTGTTCTGCAAATTCAGCCCGAACCAAATCGATTTAGAAGCCGTGCTAGTGAGAAGAATTGTTCCTTAGAGTGTGCTTGATCACCCCAGCTAGTTAATTCAGACTTTCAATCAGCAAATCAAAAACCCCCAAATCCCCAGCCGTGAGCTCCGGTCATCTACTCCAGCGAGCCTCCAAACGCAACCATTAGACAAATTAGTGTACCAGCAGTGACCTCCACACTCCCAGGAGCAAGAATATGTGATCAATTTCCAAATTGATCAACTCTAGCTGCTCCAATTGCTCTGCCCTAGTTTCTGTTCAAAACAGCCACCTTGGCATTCAATTTCCGGCCAACTCCGGCCATCCCCGGCCAAACCCTCCAGCCAGACACCTCCTGACACTTAAGCCTACATGTCTGACATAGTTTGCCTTCAAATGCATGAGCCAATTGCTCAGGACACACAAACCCTAATTCCAGCAGTACAATGGCATAGAAATTGCTGTGTCCTGGACCTTTTTGTAAATTCTAGAAAACCTAAGCCTTTTCTGCTTGTCCCACTTTGTCAAATAGCTTCGCCTTAGTCTAATGCACCTACTGACCAATTTTCATCTCATTCAGAGTTACCTAGACCCCTTAACTTACTTCTCGGCTTTTAGGTTAAGTTCGGACGTGACCTGAACGTCGCCCTTTTGACGTCCAATGTCCGTCAACCCTAAGAGTCTTATTTACTACTCTTCTTAGCCATCTTAAACTAGCACAACTCGACCCTTGGAAATCCAAAGCCCAAACCCTAGTCCAGTTCAGAAATCAGAAGCCGCTCCAGTGTATCACATTATTATTTTATGTGAGCATAGTTGTCGTATTTTGTAAGTTGATTGTAATACCTTGTGTATATGCCTGTATTTGAAGATCAAGACGTCGATTACGCGGAAGAGGAAACAGAAGAACCCGCAGATTACAACAACACTACTTGGCAAGGCAAGTTTCCCTCATTTGAACATATTGCGCCTATTATTTTCATGCATTTAATTATTTGGAATTTGGTACCTACGCATGTATGCATAGATAGTTTTGATAAAAGTATATGTTGAGAAATGATGTGAGTAGATAGTCTTATTTTTGCAGACCCCCCCTTGTTTCATAACAATTTACTTTACCTTGTCACCCTAGGAGAAAAAGTGTAGAACATATGTGTATTCATATACACACTACCTTAAGAGGAAATATGCACCCATGAGAATATATGTCTATACTAATAAATGTGTAAAAGAAAAGAGAAAGGCAGAGGCATGAGCAAACTATTTCTAAAGATCATTTTATGTAAAAGAAATAAGGACTACTAGCGAGAGTTGGTTTGGAAGGTTGGCGTTGTGTGCGCGGTGGGTTTGTGAAAGCCTCGCTAAGGGTCCATAAGGACGGGATCGTCGTGCTGTGCTTCTAAGCGACCTGAAAACGTGCTAACCACCCGCCTGGTATGGGACAGGCACAATGTCATGACTCACCTAAAGTTAATCATTTCCTGCAATGGTTGTCGATCCGGTTTCCCGAGTGGAAATTGGTGGGCCACAGAGGGCCACGAGTGGTGTGAGGGGTAGAGAGGATAAGGCGTAAGAAGGAAGTCGCCCTAGCCTGGCTCTCGAGTCGTGCGCGACCGAACCCGGAAGTGGGAATTCTATGCGTCCAGAGGAGGACCTCATAGACCCAAGGCTAGAAGAAAAGGCAGTGGGGAGGACCCACAACGATAATGAGGACCTTACGCGTGCTTGTCATGTATCATGTTGTAGGGAGTACCTACCTTGATAATGGGGCCGGTATTGTCTATGTATCGGGCAGGAAATTATTAACAATGGGTCAGTAAACTGTTGTGTAAGCTCAGCCTGGTCACCTGCGTATAAGTCGCAGGGAGCTGATCCGACATTTAAGTTGAGTTTTCGTGGTGGGTACAGTGGTACACCTCTGCAGAGTGTAAAAAGGTATTCGAATACTCCGTGCTCCCGGGTTTTCTGGAGTCTGGTCGTTGTGGGGTGATCCCTCGTCGTTGCAGTATGATTAGTATTGATAAATTCTTTAAAATGAGACCAAACCATGGCGACTCATGGGAGTTTAGCCTAACTCTGTGAAAAGTATACATATGTACAGTTTTGACAAATTACTTTGAGAATTAAAACCCCAGATTCAGGGAGACTTTCCAAAGTACTAAGATATCTCTGTTTTCAATAAAATTTCATTGAGTATGGAACCATAGAGCTTATTATTGTCATAACTACATACAATATTTCCCTATGCGGGAACTTGCTGAGCTTTGTACGCTCACCCTTGCTGATCCAATAAGTACAGAGGATGAATCAACGGATTTCATAGACTATGGAATCGAACCGGCACAAGAAGACCCTGACACAGTTCCAGGAGATCCAAGCACCTGAAGGGTCACCTAGCCTCAGTGAGAGCGATGTGGGTTTCGCTCTGCTTCACGCATTGCTGGATGAGGGAGATGTTCCCCTCTTCTTTACTAACTTTGTTACTCTTATACGACGTGGTTCCGCACACGTCGATTATTGTAATATGGGTCTAAATGACCACATACGCTATGTTAATGTATGTATGTAAATGCCGTTGGATGTTCTGAAGTTTCAACTCCTGTGCACAAATTACCTGGGCATTTGTATCAGGTTCCCTCTAACGAGGGGCCCACACTATAGATCAAGCTATCACACTCACACCTCTATGCAACCAACTCACAAACCAAGACCAAAACGAAAACCAAAACAATAACACACGGCGAAATCAGAGGCCATCACGACGAAACCAAACGGCGCAACGCGTCCAGATCTGGCGCCGCGGTAAGCATCTCGAACGGATCCAACGAAGGGGCGCAAGGAAAGCTCGGATCAAGGGTCAGGGAGGTGGGAGTTGGGTGGATCTGTCATCACGCACTTTGTGGTCGGACTCCGAGGCAGACGCAAGAGGAAGCGGCGCGACGGCGAGGAGGGCGGTGGCGGAGAGGAGGGGGAGGCGGAGGGAGGCGCCGCGGCGGCTGCGGCAGGTGGCGGAGGTGAGCATGTCGTCAGTGGCGAGATCTGAGGGGAGTTGGGCTCGTGAGACTTGCAGATGTCTCACGCGCACAAGCCCGACCTTGATACACATAATTTCGGGGCCCCGCAGGTTTACGAGTTTGGGTATTAGTTTCGCTTACCCGTTCCAAAATTACCCGCGGGTATTGGATTTCCCCCATCTCCGCCCCCGCGGGTTTTAAATTTTCCCCATACCCGTCCCCGAGGACACGGGTATCCGCGGGGAACGGGTATTACCTGCCCCGTTGCCATCCCTAGGCTGACTCGAATGAATCCAATTTATTTATACAAATTTATAAGAGATATGTTTGGATATATCTTAATCATTCAATCAACATAAAATGGCTATCGAGATCTTCCTATTAATGATGAAAGTTTTCTATTAAATTTTTGTCCTTGTAATAGAGTTTGATTTTCTTTTTTCACTCCTGTACCTCAGTAACCAACTAGTTTTACAATAAGCCTAGCCAACTATTATTTATTTATTTATTGGTAAAATTCGATGACAGATACTGCAAAAATAAGTTATTATGATAAGATATTGATTGTGAAGTTAGGTCTAGAATATACATTTGAGATATTACTGTTTTATAACTAAATTTAAAATTTTTTTAATGTTACACAACAAATCGCCCCGTTTGTTTTTCTTTATATTTCCTTAAGTTTGTGTGTTTTTGCAATCTTATGTAATAAGCAGTATATACATCATTTTAAAATGCCAATTACCGTCCCTAATACCGGCTCGTATGACCAATACTTCCTCCCAGACTAGCTGCAGTGACGTTGCCATCATATAGCATTTTAGGGAGGAAACAACTGGAGAAGCCCCTTCTATTCATACAGGGAGTCCATCGGTACGAACTATAAAATGTGTGAAATTTTCACCAATGGATTAATTTGTAAAAAGATCGCTTCTGCAGCTCAAATAGGTCAATCAGACAAGTCCGCATCTTTTAGGAGCACTTCGGTTCCATGTCAAGCAAAACGTGACGTATCACACTTGCTGTGACCACGATTTAAGAAAAGAAAAAGATATACATGTCAGTTCATGAGCACAAAAGGGCCTGTACGTACTTGGATATGGCACCCAACTAAACATGGCCTCTACCCCTCACTCCATTGGGCAAACCATGCTCCTATTTGGCCATCTTGACTTCTAGGATGGAGCAGCCCCCAATTTGTGAATTTTCCGAAACTGACCTAGCACTGGGCGCAATTTCTATAGAAAATTTGTACAAATAATATCTCCAACAGTCGCATAAAACTTACAACAACTTTGCCATTCTAAATTTAAATTTCATGATATAAATATCATAAATAAATTCCTAGTAGAGAGAGAGGAGGGGAGGTGTTAACTAGACACGCCCGTAGCTCCAAATTTTTGGCTCCAACTTCTGATTTGAAGCTAGAGCTGCATAACTCTGGATTTTTCGTGTTAGCTAGAGCTGAAGCTGAACCAAATAAAGCCCAAAATGCATTGCTGCTTCTCAACATTAACATTGACATTGGTACATCATGAAACTCAATCATAGCATATCCCTGCCTGCCAGTTATTTTCAGTCCTGACTTGCTACCGAAGTACCAATCCTCAAAGACTCGTATCATATTTCTTAGCTACATGGCTACACCAGTCTAATATCATTAAAATTTTGTTGAAGACTAAGGCAATGCATTTGCAGTAAATCTGTAATTGTTGATTGGTACAAACATGATGTCGTAACTTCAAGAATAAACAAACAAATAAATAAATTTTTCACATGCCATTAATTCTTCTATCCACTCTGAAGTCTACAAGTTACAAATGAGAGAAAAATGAGATAAATTCCCAATAATTGTATAGCATATTCATTATAAGCACAAGAAATAGAGATGTATACCAAGTCCGTCCTAATGGAGCTTTGCAAAGTATACATAGCGCTACTAGATATAGAAGCATATCCAGATCTACATACAGCTACTCGACGGGCAATTCATGGATATGTGAGAACCAATTTAACTCAGAACATGCATGCCCAGCAAGATTATGCAAACACCATAAGGAAGTACCATGACAATGCTTTTGCTTGTTTACAGCGCAATGTCGACAACTCTTAAAATGTGACAAGGCTTGCAATCACAAGAAACCCAACCAGTAAGAGGAGGGCCTTCAGGTAGCCGTCCGCCTGCTGCTGTTGCCCTAGCGGCGCTTGTCGGGGGATGCCATGGGCATGTCCAGCATGCCCACCATGAAATCCATGCCCATGGCCATACCCATAGTGAAACCCAGCAGGCTGCGCATAAGCAGTCGCATCTGGGAACCCATGCACTTGGAAGCTAAGAAGTGGGAACAGCCCCCCAAATGCAGCCGAGAATGTGTAATTCCCCCACCTTGCATTGGCCAAGGGTACTCCTGTGCCCATGAACCACGGGTTCGGATTGGCATTGGCGAAATGGTTATTAGGATCAGCCTGTGGAGCCGTGGCAGGCCGCTGGCCAGTCGGGCGGTTGGGAATGTCAGCCCCAGGCACATTCTTGGACCTTGGGTCAACACGGTCCTTGCCACGGCCATAGAGGGGAACAAGCTTGTCCTCCTCAACAACTGCCTTACACACTGGGCACTCAGGCGAATGCGAGTGAATATGCAGCCACTTGTAGAGGCATGGCCAGCAGAAGAGGTGGCCACAGAGAGTGACAATTGGCTCCTGTGGCAGCTCAAAGCAGATATTGCATTCAAAGCTCCCCCCAGCTGCATCACCACTGCCGCCGCGGCTCGTCGATTCCCCGACATTGGCCGCCATATTGCTGTTCTTACAAACTGAAACAAGCTGCAACTGCCAAAATTAATACAATTATCAATACTGCCAAACATAGTAATAGCTCTTGCCAGCGAGTAGAAAGGTAATATACAAGAAATAACCTCCTATATTTACCCAATGCTGCTACCCTTCCAAAAGGCCCAATTTTGGAGGAAAGATAAGATTTTTCAGGTCATAAATTAGGAGATAAACCCTAAGCCTACACAAACAAACACCAAGGAACAAGAACTCCATAATTAGTGTGATTTTGAGGAGGTCTGATCACTGAAAGCCTTTCAAAAAAGAAAAATCCCAATTTTATCTCCCACAATAAGACAGTCATATAGTTGTATAAGCTGAGATTCAGAGCAACAAAAAATTAACATTTTAAACATTAAAATTTAGCATGATCAGAAAACTTAATCTGCACCAAATCGACAAGTTTGATCTTTAAGGAAGAAAGTACCACTTCTCATATTAGAAAATACCAACTTCTCCAAATCGTATAAGATTTAGAGCTCACATGACACAAAATGAGATGAAATTAACGCAAACAAAGCTAATTGAAGGGAAAAGCCCGAGAAAGACGTCACCTAGGTCAAATCGCCAAGAAAAATGCGAGAAATCCCAACTTTTCATCCCCAATAGATCGCAATTTGATAAAATTGGTTAGTGAAATCACACGTAGCGGCTACAATGGATCGATTCAACAAGAAAATTACTGAAAAAACCGCCCAAACCTAAATACAGAGCCCAAATCACCAAGAAACCCTCCCCGAGAACAAACCCAGCACCAGAACGAGCGAAAAGTACCACGATCGAATCAGCATGGGAGCCCCAATCGATTACAGCAACAGAAATCAACCCTAACGATTTTAATTTACGCAAAATTTAGTGCGAATCAGAAGGGGAAGCATCATTACCTGCGGCTGCGAAAAGATGCGAGGAAGCAACGGGACGAGTCGCAAGCGTGCGAAGAAAGAGAGAGGAAGAAAAATAATAGGGTCGAACAGGTGTGGTGACCTGGACTCGTCAATATACAATAGTTAAATAGGAGGCGTGTGGGACCCGTTTTAGAAGATTCCAGATTCTTTCACGGCTCCGAGATCCCGACCAACCCGCTCCATCTACGGATATGTATCTTAATCCAATAATTTTTACCCGCCTCACATCTCGCAAAAGTTTATACAGAAAAAAACCGTAATACTTTTCCTGAGAAAGGGATAATCCTTTTAAGAAAGGGATCTTTTTTCCTCCTCCTCCTCCACTTTTGGGGCAGCAGTTGCTCATCTTCTCTTTCTCAAGGTCCCAAAAAAAAAAATACTAACATAAATTCGTAGCAATATTAGATAAACTTGGCTCATTTAATATGGGGGAGTCGGTGTAGGGATGACAACGGGGTGGATTTATAACGGGTATAGTTCGTACTCCTGCCCCTGCCCCCACCCTTGCCGGGGGCCTCAATACTCGTCGGGGCTCGATACCTGAGTGCGACGATGAAGAGGGCGGTGAGGTCGTGAGGGCGGCGACGACAAGGCCGCGACTCACGAGGGTGGCAAGGCGGCGAGGGTGGCGGCAACGATGAAGACGGCGGCCGCGGCGAGGGCGAGGATGGCGACGATGAAGACGGCGGCGGCAGCGAGGGCGAGGATGGCAAGGGCGGTGGCGACGATGAAGATGTGGCGGCGGCAAGGCTGAGGATGGTGGTGGCTGCGACTCACGAGGGTGGTGAGGTGGCGAGCCGGCGAGGGTGGCGAGGCCGGGACCGTGACGGTGGCGACGACGTGTGGAGTCTGGACTCTGGAGGAGATAGATCTAGGGTTGTGGTTGTAATTTGTGAACTGAATTTTGTGGGCAGTGGGTAGCGAGTTTGACCGTTTGAGTGTTGAATGTTGATACACATACTGACATACACACTCAAATTTTGGGGCTCCGCGGGTTTACGGGTTCGGGTTTTAATTTCGTTTACCTGCTCTAAAATTACCCGCGGGTATTAGATTTCTCTCATCCCCGCCCCTGCGGGTTTTGAATTTTCTCCATACCCGCCCTAGCGGGTACGGATACCCGCAGGGAACGAGTATTACCCGCCCCGTTGCTATCCCTAAGTCAGTGTGAACTTTTGCAGTAACAATTTATTGCTTTTTCTTTTTTCCAGTTTTTACAAATTTTGTTTATGCTTACTTTTTAAAGTTGATTCTACTGGGAACTCTCCCTTAAGGTACCAAAATGTTGGAATATTAACACTTTTGGTCTAAAACATTTGTTATTTAAGTACTTGTCGGCTATTGTCTTACGGTTTTTAGATAACTTTTTATTTAAAACATCTTTGTTAAATGATAGTGGCCATAAATATACTTCTCTAACTATATTAAAAGGATTATATGTTGAGAGCGAACATGTCGAGTATTGATAAGATTATTATTGTCTTAGTAACTTGGCTGATGTTATATTAATTTGCTGCGACCACCTCCTCTCGTCATGTTCAAGAGAGACGTTAGTGCATCTCTAATAGGATGCGAGGTGGGGAGGGGGTTGATTCATCAGCTTAGGGTGTTGTGTCTGGTATAACACTCTAAAAACAGGTCTCAAAAATTTCATTTTTCAGAAGTTAGCCCCTGAAAATTCCAACTCAATCCAACCGCCTCAAATGCCTAATTTTACCATCGTTGCTCAGAATTCAGATTTGTCGGATCGACCATCTCCATTCCAAATCCTAGTTCAAAGTTGTCTTTTGTTGCATGTCCAAATTCGACTCCAAATTCTAGATATTCAGCTATTTAGTTGTTTTCGGGAAAACACTATTTACTTTTACCATAAATAACCTATTTTCAGAATTTAGTTCTCCTAAAACCCTAATATGTACAGGAGTTATTTCATTTTAACCCTCTTGATGACAATAATTTACCACAATTGATTCTCCCTTCACCTTTTTCATTTAACCCCTCTCATTTTTCTCTATTTGCATTTTGTTCCTAAAACTCTAAAAACCTAAAAGTATATTTCGTATATACATATAACATAATTGATTTTTTACCCTATGTTTAAGCCTTCGCCACCACCTCACCTGGTGATTTCATCAGCAGCGACTTGGAGGACGAAGAGGACCCTGAGGAGGTACTTCCAAATGAGAGCACCATGGAGGAGTACGTTCCAACTCCACACCAGAAGGAGCAGGGTGAGGCTCTGAGCAGTGCTCAACTCCCCGTGACACGTGTGTCTCACTCCCTGTGAGCAAGAGGATGTTAAGGAAGAGAGCCCGAGGTTTTGATGGGACTCGAGATAGCTTGTAAAGTAGTTCTAACTTCTAACTACTAATGTCGGCAGACTTCGCAGTCACTATGGGTGCGTTTGGTTGGCTGTACGAGCAGAGACTGGCCCGTATCAGTGGGAAAGGCTTAGATGAAACAGGGTCTGAGATGCAAGAGATGTTGTTTGGTAGTTTTGAAACACGACTCGAGCTCAGGAGGAGCCGGCGACGGGGCTTGGGCTCGGGCGAAGGCGGCGGCGGCGAGGCTCGGGCGGAGGCAGTGGTGGCGGCGGCGGCGAGGCTTGGACTCGGTCGTAGGCGGCGACGAGGCTCGGGCGGTGGCGGCGAGGCTCAGGTTCGGGCTCGGGCGGAGGAGGCGGCGGCGCTCGGGCGGAGGCGGAGGCCGGCGGTGGCGACGGAGGCAGAGGCGACGGAGGTGGAGGCAACGAGGGATGCGGCGGTGGCGACGGAGGCGGAGGCGACGAGGCTTGGGCGGAGGCGACGGAGGTGGAGGTGGAGGCAACGAGGGATGCGGCGGTGGCGACGGAGGCGGCCGCACGCGGAGGTGGAGGAGGAGGCGATGGTGGCAACAGAGGCGGAGGCCGGCGGTGGCGACGGAGTGGAGACGGGCCTGGCTGCGGGAAACGCCCAGATTTTACGTATCTGGGAGCCAGGCTGCAAGAGGCCTTTTGCACCACGCGGGCCAGGCTCAAACTACTGCTGCAAGCAACCAAACACAGTTTTTTGCATCCGCGGGCCAGGCTGAGCCTTGGACCAGGCAACCAAACGCCCCCTATATATACATATTTGACCTCTTTTCCCCTATAAATTTGTATATATCTGGGGTAGTGTGAACCCTCTTTTGCTATTATACTCAAGTTATGTAAAACCTAAGCTGTGTGGGCATACGTGAACCCAACTAAGTTAAGGAAGTGCATATTTTCTTATCATTGCATTATGACTTATTTTCTTTAGCATATTTTCTTGGGATTGTGCATTGTGTATTGCAGCAAGCTGTCAAGCTGATAGCGAGCATCATGGAGGGAGACGGCAGAAGGAACGAAAACGAGCAATATGAAGCTCCGCTAAGTTCCAGTAACAACAGGAGGGACAACAACAATGTTAGAAATGTTTCGTTGGATGGAAATGACAAGACGAGAGTCGCAGGAACATCAGAACAAGTTCTTTGAACAGTTGATGTGTGCAATAAAAGGAAGTCAAATAGGAACTTCTAACCAGGAAGTTGAGAAAAGAGTTAAGTTGGTTGATTTTCTACAAATCAAGCCACCCACATTCTCAAATACGGAGGAACCTCTGGACAATGACGATTGGCTAATCACAATTGAAAGGAAACTGGAAACTATGAAGTGTTCGGACAAGGAAAAATCCTATACACTTCGCAAGAATTGATCGGTCCTGCAACGGCTTGGTGGTTAAATTTCAAGAACATAAGTCCATTGGATCAACTAATTGTTGTATCTAGACCTTTAATCTTGATTTTGATGATAAATGACAACAAGTGTCTTGGACTAATCTATTTATTTTTAGTATGATCATTAAGATCAAGTGAAAAAATGAAACGCCAAACATGAGTCGCAAAACGGAAGTTAAAAAGTCTAAGGTGAATGTTTTGGGTTTTACTAGTCTTTGTGTTTGGAGTATTGATCAGATTTATAGAAATTCTTTTTAATTTAACCGTATTATTAAGAGGGGTTGCGAAATCTCTTTTAGTTTTGACAAAAACTGAGAAACTCTTATGTTATATGTTGCATTCACAATCATTCATAATCTTGACAGAGTGTGAGAAATATATAGATTTCAAAAAGAGACTGAAACTAGGCTTAAAATCTGATTTTTAAGTTTGTTAGCAAGGCTAACAATCAGTCTCTAAATGCGGACATTTGGCCACTGGGCAAATCGAACAGCAAGAATATGAACACTAGTCTTTTGAACATCAAGCATTCGAACACTGTTCATTTGACCAGAGGCCATGCGAGTACTGTTCATTCGACCAGTGACTTTTTGAGTACTGTTCATTCGACCAAAATGTTATTTAAACTAGTTTTTTTAATAAAGATTAAATTTATTTATACAAAACTGGTCTTGGTCGATGCTAATTAGCATTGAATGGCAGTTTCAATACTGACATTTATCTAGAAAGGCATGTTTTTGATCCAAAATAGATTTACAGTATGCTGACAGTCAGCATGGTGATGCTGACAATGAGCATGAATGTCAGCATACGTGTGGACGTTTCTTCAAAGACACATGTTTTTGAGCCAAAATATTTTTGACCTATGTTGACTGTCCGCATCACAATGCTGACTGTCAGCACTCGTGGTGACAAATTTCAACGGCTACAGACTTGTCATAACTAGTTGTTTGAGGTCGATGCTGATTGTCAGTTTTTGAGGCTGACTATCAGCATGCACTGATTTTTATCCTGCACGACCATAACAACTAGATGAGAGGTTTGGGCTATATATGTTGTAAGCACAAAATGATCATCTCTTTAAGTCATATTTTGATATACACTTAAACCCAAGTCCTCTAGTGCTAAAGTCTTGATCTTTTGATCAAAATCATTCATTGTGATTGTAAGAAATCCTTCGAGAATGTTCATTCGCATCATTTGTATCCTTAGAGTTTCTTAGTGATTGTTGGAGGTCAAGAGAAGATCTCGCAATTTGTTACTTTTGGTAATTGCCTTCACCTAGACGATTCAGAGGCATGGCCGTTGATCTCTCCATTGACGAAGCTTGTTGGAGAGGATCGGCGTGTTTGTGAGAGGTTTGGTACTCACCTTTCCGGAGAGAAGAAATAGCAATCTTAGTGGACATTGGAGCAAAACTCATTCACTTGAGTGCTTCAACGAGGAGTAGGGGAGACCGAGCGAGTCTCCGAGACCTTGTGATGCATTGTCGTGTTTGAATTTCTTTCTCTTATTTCACTTGTGCAATCTATTGTTGATTTGGTTCAGTCTTTATTTGCACTTAGCTCATTTAGGTTTTAAATTGTGAAAAAAATTGTCTTTCCTAAATTTTTTTAAAAGTCTCCTATTCACCTCCTTTAATCGGCATCCTTGATCCTACACTAATGACTTTGGGATTGGGGGGGGGGGGTGGTGTTCAAGAAGAAGTTCCAAGAGGGACATGCCAAGTAGCATTGTGTCAATTAAGAGGAAAGAATTCCGCAATCTGAAACAGGGATATAAGTAAGTGACGAAGTATCTACATTAGTTTAACCATCTAGCCAGATACGCTCTTGAAGATTTAGATCCCGAGGTGTAAAAAATTGATCTCTTTATGGAGGGATTGCACCCATTCCTACAGATGCAATTGGCCTTAGTATAGGTCATAGGTGGTCTCAACTCTGTGATGTAAAGTGATTAATAGAGTATGTTTTAATAATCTAAACTTTCAATCTTAGAAATGTTTTGATAAAAAGATTCATCTTTGCCTAATAATCCTATTATTTCTTTGACTAGTTAAGATCTTGCATGTGCACTCTAGCTTAGTTGTTGTAATGCCTAGTTTGCTGAGTACTTCAATACTTACTCTTACTAGATATGTATACCCTTGAGAACTCGGAATCCTCCACTGGCGAAGCAGCATCAGCGGACGTGGAAGGTGCTAACTCAGAGGACTTCAAGATGGACATTTACAACTATGATTCGCCCTACTTTAGCACTAAAGATGATAATCTTTAAACTTGCATTAGTTCGAACTATTGTTAAATGGTTGCCTTATTGGGCACAAACCTTGCTATGCTGTAAATTATGTAATTCTTATGTTGTAACTCTCTGTATAATTATCTCCCTATTTTGTTTTTTATTCTGATGTGGACATATCTCAAGAAAACTCTATTTTTCTCAGGTAATGTTCATAGACCGGGCAGATTTTTAGATGGGTGGTATGACGGGCCGCCACAATAGAGCAACTGCATATAGGAATAGAACACTGCGGCCTTGGCCTCAGCAATTGCAAAGAACAAGTCTTCATATCATAATTATTTGATGAAATATTCTAGTTTCTCAAAAAAAAAATCTAAAAACAGAATAAACGATTCACAGTAGTTTCTCCATTCGGGGCCATTTCTTCGTTCTTGTGTAGAAAGAAAAATGATAAAAGAATACAACAGCGTAGATGTGATTGACCTGGATTACTTCCCTATGTCTCCCATTTCTATTTTGAATTTCCTAGAAACTGATGTGTACAAACACAACAAATTAAACATGGATTAAGATTGAAGCATTCGAAAACAAATGGATTAAATTAGTGAGAAATAAGATGGTACAAGAAGGATATATTGCTGCAATTCTCTTCGCTTTATGATGTTGCTTATGAATGTTCTAGTTGCTATATTCTGAGACTATATTCTAGATTGCGTTAGCCATTTGTCAATCTACTGCTGCTTTCTATTCAGGTCTGCACTGCTAAAATGAATTTGAGTGATGAGGTTGAGTTGGAACATTATGTTTCTAGACCAGATAAAATCAGTGCTGCTGATGTAAGATACTTTTCATTATATCTTTTGCCAGCCCAATTATGATTATTAAATTGGAATGTTTACCTCTGGGTTTTGCCCTGCAGTAGAGCTCTGGCTGTCTGTTCCCTCGAGCCTGTGCTCCCTTGCGTTAGTAGTCATTTGCTGTGTGGGCTAAGACACTCGTGCATGTGGGTCTTACACTCATAGGGGTTATTTTGTTGTCTGTACTAAGTTTAGTCGGATCTATTCATGTAAAATTTTTTGAACAGTTGTGTTCGATTGGTTGGGTTTCGTGATTGTATCAAACTAGTAGATGTAAAAAGAGTGGTTTTGAAGTAGGTTTTGGGTTGGGTCCGGTTAATGATATTATTAGGGTAGTAATTAGTGCATATCAAGGATTTTTACAATGGATTAATATGAATTAAAAATTATTAAGGTATATTAATAATTACTTAAATGCAATAAAGACAAACTAAGAACTTGAACAATTTTTTGTCACACATTCTCACTTAAATTACTAATGCAACTAACTAAACAACATTTCATGTTTTCTTACATCAATTCATGTAGACAACTAAATAATTCTTGTTTGTATTTTTTTATCTTATTCCAACTATACAAATCTATCCCATTGAATCAAGTTAGACTCTGGTGAGCAACCCATCACTCCCAAAATGTCTCACATGGTCTAGTGACCATGTAGCCCCTATATTGCTTTTACAAAATAAAACTCATGTACCTTTGTCATCTGATAACAAAGCATGCAGTGGGGACCTAGCATATGAGTATATGACTGCTGCCGTGGCTGCAGGCTGCAGTTGAACTCCATGGACCCAAATAGGTAGTAACCAGGGGCAGACATAAATGGACGTGCCTGTGTTCACATGAACCCTGTAAAATTTTTACTGCTCCCTTGTTTAGTTTGCCTTCAAATTTTAAAGAAATGACACCACTTATTATCACATACATCTTTGTATAATTGAAAGATACTGTGCTGAAACTTTTACCTGTCATTGATGAAGTCTTGGGTCCGACCCTGGCTGTAATGACAACTTTTGGCATTATTTTTGAAACTACCATTGTGCTTGAGTAAGATGATTTGACACCATCCATTTGTACCCCCCTGAGCAGATCAGATAGGGTCCTTCAGCTGATCTCCTTTGAAACGTTACTAATCTTCAAAAGCTCATATACCATGCATGATCATTCCTAGTTGGCTCTCAAGATTTGAAATTAGCTCATTAGATCTGAAAGAATTTATAAACCTTGCTGATCTGTTTCATGCATTATTAGCTAACTGCAATTTTGGTATTTCTCATTTGCTCTAAATTGCATCATGTGAAACTGCTACTACAAAATGTCCTTTTTTAGCTTTAAAATTTAGAAAGGTGCCACTGAGATCAAGAAAGAGAGCTTTGACAATATCTGTTGGCACCCATAGATCTAATAGGTATTGCTGATTGTTTCCACTGAATTCTTTTTGGATCGTTATTTTAATTCATATTTCATAGTAATAATGTCAGCTTCTAAACTTTCATATTTTGTTTTATCCACAAACTGCTAGATAAGTGCAATTTTGCTCCCTCTTCCTCTGCAGAGGCATTATTTTTTTTTAAAAAAAATTCTATTTCCATAGTTACACTAAAGCAATACCCATGCTCTGAATTTGTGGCTTCAAAAAAAAAAAAAAAAAGAGCATATAGATGCGAGAACTGTAAGAAAGGTTGTTACCTCCATCTTTTGTGTTAGTAGTATATAAGATTTTTATCGTTGACAAACTGGATGCAGTTTATGTTTTCCTCCTGTTTTGCTTACGTTACTTGCATAAGCTGCTTTGCAGATAGCTGCTATCTGTCAGGAAGCCGGCATGCATGCTGTCCGCAAGAACCGGTATGACTTTGAGAAGGCTTACCGCACCAATGTGAAGAACCCCGGCACAGACTTCGACTTCTACAAATGAGTAGGCAACATCAAAATCAGACTGGTCGTCTTCTCCGAGGAGCGATATGATTAACGTCATAGTCGCCTGTCTGAACTTTATGCTGCTGCACCCTGGGGCTTCTGCACACCTTCTGTTCTATTTCTATCCTTCCTGTCCATCATTTCATTTTGTGCTTGTAGTAGGTGGGAAAAAAAGTGTTTGCGCGACTAATCTCATAAATGTTGTGAACTGGAAAATACCTCGGACATTCTGCCTCTATTTGCTTGCTAGACGGACGGAGCAAAAAGAAATTTCTTAGGGGCTGCTTTGAAACCCTGTTTTCCTCTGCACTTGTAACTTTCAGGAGATAAAAAGACATTTTTGTTGTGAATATTTTCATGTAGAAATTATCAAAATATATCTAAGATTGTTCTATTCGTTCTTTTATACGATATATTGTGTTGACAGAGAATCAATTTAATAAAAAAAAATGTTTCCTTTCTATTTTTCTCTCTATCTTCTTTTATATTTATTTATTATTATATGTATCTGTAATCAGTAGAAAAATCGACAGATAACTCACCCTTACAAGCATATATGAGAGTAATAAGGTAATATACAACACATTAACAACACGAATTGCTACAAACCGATACACTTGTTTTTGTTCTAATTCTCATATATTAGATGATTAGATTTGTTTTATTCTAACAAGTTTTGGATTGTAAATGCATGATTTTAATAATTTTGATATATTTTAATCTATTTTGTAAAAAAAAAAATTATTGCTTCTATGCAATCTAGACTTTTTCTTTTTCACATATATGGATATATTTTGACCTAGTTTTTCCCCGATCTCCAAAACCTTAGCCGCCACCGTCCAAACAACCTCGCGGTGACTTGTGTCATCGTGGCATCTACAGCGTCGCAGCCAGATTTGTGCGCAAGCCATCCTACCACCAATATTGTGGTCTCCAGCACTGTGGTCGGCGCGACGCCGATCTGCACCTGAGGTGTTTCCGTCCACTGTTTTGCTCGCATCGGTGCCGATTCGTTTGAGCTGCGCAACCACAACTTGCAACCACCGTTGGAGTGGGCCCGACGCCTTTACTGTTGTTGTCCGCGAGGAGCCGTCGCCGGGAGGCCTCGTATGCATGCACCGATGCACGTTGGTATCTAGATGTAGAAAGAGAGTCTGCATGTCATGCGTTGTTGGTGATGAAGCAGAGAGGAAGCTCATGCATTTATCAGTGGTTCTCCCTTGCATACATGGAGCTGTCGGTTATATTTTAATGGAATTTTATGGGACTGCTGGTGTATTTTTTTTAGGTTCCTTGACATTTGCTAGCACCAGATGTTACCCACCCAAGCATCTAATCATTGCTTAGACCCCAAATCATGCCGCCACCTAGAGCATAACCAGTTGCTTTATTTATTTTCTCAAACAAAAATATTTGAAATTTGTTCCCTGCAAGTAATTATTTTAAATTGACTCTTAATATTGAAATCTATTTAATCTCGAATAATCTCGTGAACCAATTGCTACTTGTTTCGAAAATAATAACACTGAAAAGGTGAAAAACTCTAATTTTCATTTGGCACTATTTAAACAAAGATTTGAAAAAAAGTATATCACTAAGAATGATCTATTTATATTATGGTAATCTTTAAAGGATCGCTTTGATCAATAAAAGACCATTATTCTATCTCAAACGCAATATGATTAATTAAACTTGTGTTTTCAAGACTTCAAATATGTGACTGAGTATAATTCAGCCTTCCATCCTGTAGTCATTTAATTAAAACCTATAAGCAATAATTACAAATGATGAGTCGGTAGAAAAGACTTCATCTATGTTTCACGTCAATAATTATATACTCCAGCAAGAGTATATGGCTAAAAATAATGTTAAGCACTCTAAACTGGTTTCTAAATCATGAGTGGCAGAAAAGTCATAATGCCCGACCAATTAGTTTCTAGCATGTGCCTAAAGCACATATTACTGCTCAAAGGTTTAATAACTGACTATCGACGATAGAGAGGTCGGGGACGAGATGGATGTGGATGAGAAAGGCAATGAAGATTATAGTGAAAACTAAGAGTCATTGTAAACATCAAGAAAAAGAAAATTCCAAATTAGCAAACTAAATACTTGAAGTAAGTTTGTTATAGGTATCGATGCAAGGTAATTAATTTTGCATCTGTCATACGCTAAAACACTTGGTTAAATTTTATCAAAGGATATTAAAAAAAATGAGAATATGGAGATAAAAAATGAGTCATATGATATAGGTTTGTCTGAAACAAATATAACTTCATATGATGATTATGAAGATCTAGTTAAGTTAGAGTTTAAGTATTACGAAGATTATGAGTAATTTCATTTAACCATATTTACTTTTGAGTTCCCTTTTGCAATGCTATGCTAGACATATATATTTTTTGTTTCCAAACTCTAATAAAGAAAGTGTAACAATAATTGTAAATAACAATGTGATAATCATGAACTCCAGAAGAGCTTTATTGATTTTCCATGTTGGTACAAAAACAATTATAAACATGTTTGGTTGCACTCGGGATCAACAGTGCCCCTTCTAAGTTTTAAAGATATCTAAGCAAATGGTTTTTGTAGTGAAATTGACATCGAAAATGATATTAAATATCTTCTCGTGTCATAAATAGTCGAATGCCAAAAACAAATTGTTGGAAAGACCCCCACCTTTCTCCTTAGAGTTGTATTATACTTGTATTCAATCTAAAAACAAATATGTTGTAATGCGCTCAAAATTCAAAGACCCAAATTAATTCTTTTAAATTATGACATGATCAATTGGGTCATCTTGGAAAAAAATAATGATGTGAAATTATAAGTAAATGTAGTTGATCATAATATTCAATATAATAATTTCTCTACTCCGGAAGAGTTTGTGATACATGCACAAAAGATAAGTTGGACCTTTTTAGTACTTTATTATTTTGATAGATACTTCCACTTAATCGACTTTTGCATGGCTTTGGGCATAAAAGTGGAGCATCTAGTACTTTCTGTCCTTATTCAAAATGATCTAACAGAATCTTTGATTAAGTGAATCAAACTGATTGATATATTTTCATTACAGAATTCTACATTACCACAAGTATGTAGGGACATGCAATTTTATATATCATTGCATTAATACAACTTTGACCCACTGCATATCATCATTATTCTTCTTTACAACTAGTACGTTATAAAGAACTAAGTATTTTCCATCTGAGTTTTTGCTTGTGCAGTATGTATGCCAATATCACTACCATAGCATACATTTGTATGGATATATATGTTGGATGTGGAACTCTGTCAATTATTAATACTTTGAACCCATGACAAGAGATTTTTTTTAAGGCTCGTTATGTTGCTAATATATATGATAAAAATCATTTCCCAACATTAGGGGGACATAATAGCCCAACCATAAAATGATGTGACATTTCATTAGATGAAAAAGATCTTCATGCACTAGTCAAGTTAAACTGGAAATTCAAACAAATAATTATTTTGTAAAATTTAACAAATAACCTACCAGATATATTCATTGATCATAAATGAATGACTAAATGATATATACCTACAACAAATACACCACAAAGAATGAAAATACTCCTGAAAAGTGGTATATCCACTGATGTCCCTTTACGCCAGAAGTGGAGAAGATCTATTGGTGAAAAGACCTAAATCCACAGAAAAAAGTCTAATAACAATAATTGAACCTTTGTAAAAAAAAAAAAGATAGTTGAACACTTCTTAAATCTCCTGAAAAGACTCACCCTGAGGGTAAAATCCTCTTGAAGAGGTTTAACTTGAAGATGAGAACTCCAGAAATTTAGCACGTGCACAATATAATTCTAATAATGCTGGAGATGCAGAACAGCCAGACTTCAATATTTTTGAGAAATGACGAGGATCTGATTAATGTTAACATTAGTTATGAATTTTGTGAATACAGGAGAAACTTATAATACAAGTACTACTGCTATGGAAAACTTATTTGCCTCCGTAATTGCTTATTCCATTTAAAATGATAATTTAGATCCAAAACCTAAATTGATAGTCGAGTACCAGAAGTACCCAAATTGGGAAAAATGAAAGAAACAATTAAGATTGAACTAAACTCGCTGGACCAAAGAAAAATTTTCAGATATGTAGTTTGAAAGCCACAAAATGATATCTTTATAGAATATAAATAAGTTTTTATAAGAAAAAAATGAAAATAATGAGGTGGTGAGATATAAAGTGATATTTGTAGCTCAAGAGTTCATGCAGAGACCTTGTGTTGATTTTGAACATATTTATTCTCCTGTAATGTATGGTGTTACACTTCATTACTTAATATCACTGGTAGTAGGCATGAATTTTATATGCAATTAATAAATGTTATAACCACATATTTATATGAAATTCTCTGAAGGACTTAAGATTCCTAATCGCAATATGTACATTATAAAATTGCAAAAATTGTTATATGACTTAAAATAATTGGGTAAAATATGGTACAGCAGACTAAGTGAATCTTCCTAAAGAAGGAATAGGTCTATAATGACATTTGTCCTTGTTTATTCAAAAAAAAAGTCATAAATGGCTTTTATATAATTTCAATATATATATTGATGACATAAATATTGTTGGAACCACAAAAGAGATTGAGGAAGCAAGCTCATGTTTAAAAATGGAGCTCAAAATGAAAGATTTGGGTAAATCCAAGTATTGTCTCGATCTACAGATTGAGCATCTTCTTAAAAGAATATTTATTAACCAGTTAACCTACTTTTAGAAGATTTTAGAGAAATTCTATATGAATAAATTTCATTCACTTAGCATACCAATGGTCGTATGATCCTTAGGAGTGAACAAAATCCTATTCAAATCAAAAGAAAACAATGAGAATATTTTAGACCAGAAGTTCCTTAAGTGCCATACGAGTACTATTGTATCTCGCGAATTACACCAAATTTGATATTGTATTCATAGTAAATTTCTAGCAAGATATAGTGCATTTCCAACTAGAAAACATTGGAATGGCATCAAGTATATTCTCAGATATCTTCAAGGTATAAAAGATTTTTGTTTATATTATCAAAAAATTAAGATAAGACATTGGTAGGTTATTCAAACGCTGGAGATATATCTAATTCCTGTAATGTTATATTCCAGCCTGGTTATGTTTTTCTCTGTGGTGGTCCAACTATTTCTTAGAGATCTGTTAAATAGACATTGGTCATAATTTCTATAAGCCACTTAGAGATAGTTGTATTATGAGACCTTACGTGAATTTGTATGGTTGAGATTTTTAATACAACACGTTGAACAATTTTGTGGTATTGTAACAAATAATATTGGCCAAATATTATGTATGAGAATAATATTGCTTGTGTTGCACAAATATATAGTAGATATATCAAGGATAACTTAACAAAGTATATTGTTCTAAAATTCTTTTATCCTTATGACCTCCAGAAGAATGGTAAGATAATTATATAGAAAACTCGCTTTAGTGACAATCTGGCAAATTTGTTTACAAAGTCTCTTCTTACATCTATATTTGAGAAGTGTCTTCATGGTATTGGAATACATAGACTGCGAAGACTATTGTCTTTAGAAAAGCAAATGTTAATAAACAAATATTAGTATTTAGACCCCGAAAACCTTTACCTAATTCATACCACTCAATGATGAGGACATCTTTCGCATCAGCGATCGATCAGAAGAACTCTACGCGTACTCAGCATTGCTCAAGGTCGCAACACTGCTCATGGTCGCAGCCGGTCAAGCCTGAAGACATATGGTCACAACCTGAGGACCATCCAGTCTGCCGATCAAGCTTAATTGTTCAGCGACTGCAACCAAGCGCCAATTTCAGTACAGATGTCAAAGTAGATTTTGTGAGCACTTGTTGGAAAGGTAATCGAAAGAGCTTTCCAACGCATCAAGAATCATCGAATTCCGACATCGTTTGAAACCAAGAGACCCGAAACAATGACAAGTACACAAGGGGGAAGAGTCATGTTCAGATCTGTGAAAATTAGCTCGGGAATTTCTTTTTATAGTTTGTTAGGATTTTATTCTGTTTCAAATTAGTTTAGAATTCTTGTTTTAAACCTTCTATCTTTGTAGACACCATCGTCTATAAAAGAGAGGCATGATCATAGTTTTGAGAAACCACGAATTGAATACACAAATATTTTCAGAGAAGTTTTTGCTCTTGTTCTAAGGTTTATGCTCAGAAGCCGCCACCTAGAATTGAGAGTTATTCTCTTTACTATTGTTCTTGTAATTTCTTCGTTAATTACAGGAATAGTGCGTCTACTTTTGCGTGGTCAAGTAGACAACAATCAAAGCGTGTGGTTGGGTGAATTTTTTTGTCGCAGGTTACTGTATTGACAGTGGTTGGCGTCATCGATTCGTCAAGTTACACGAATCAACAAGTTATCAACGATCCTACGTCGTGAAAATTGGGCACCCCGTATCACTCAATTTGTTTATAACTTATATCTCAAAGATCATATCTCGATCCTTAATTAAGTTTTTTTACCCATTGGTTTTTCTTAATTAAAGGTTTTTTTAATGTGGCAACATATGCAATATACAAGAATACATATATTATATACTTTTTTCTCCGACCATTTTTTCACTCTAGGTTTTTTTATGGATATACGACGTGAGAGTGCTATAAATATCTTTATATGAACATTACTAAAATACTCTTAAGATTATTCTATTTGTTCGTTATATATATGGACGTATTGTGTAAAGAGAGAATCAATTTAAAAATTATATATTTTCTCTCTACTTTTCTTTCTATTTTCTTTTGTATTTATCTATCTATGATCCAAATATATGTAAAAACAATAAAACAATCCGTCAAATTACCATAATTTTGTTAGCCGGAAATTTGTTTAGGTAGACTTGGAATGAAATGCATATGTGGGGCTCTGGCTCGTTCTAGCTCTGACAAAGGGATCGCCGGTCTGTCGTTTGAGCCCCACCCATACCATCGTGACCAAGAAGGCAATGGCTCCATGGGATTACATCGAGCACACCTTATGCCATGTTAATATGATGTCCTTAAAGAAGGTTACGTGTTATTTCTTTGTCTATTTGTTGTTATTGTTTCTATTTTATATATGATTCCATGATCTGTATCAAATATTTTAGTTCACATAATATAATAAAATTTGTTAATATAAAATAATCTTTGTAATGATTGGTCTCATAATTTGAGTCTATCAAACATTATATTAGACCAATTTTTATTAGAATTAACTATTACATGAGCTATTTTACATTGATAAATTTTTTTTAATATACAATATAAAGAGAGAAACACCAGCTGGTATATAAAAAAGAAACAAGTAAATCATGCTCATACTCAGTTAAAAAAAAGAGAGGCGGGAAAGATATGCCACTAGAGCAGGAGGCGAATCCCATTATGCTGGATAGCAGCTAACAAATTTGGGGTAGATTGGTAATTTGGAATTGTTTGGCAAAGTTCATGGGGTAAGATAAAAATATCGGTTAAATCTGGGGTTAGAGTGTCACAAGTGGAAAAAAATAACCTTAGATCCCCTGTAATTTTCTAAAATTATAATTACAATATTTTTGAATTTAGATGATTGACCAAAAATCACGAATGTTTGATGCCTCTTAATCATATTTATCCATCAAACATTCCATGGAGAAAAAAATGCGAGAAATTGTCGCTAAATGATATTTAACTATTCCAAACAAATGGAGTAAAGGCGAAAAGGTTAAATAAGTCATAGATAGATATACAATTGGGGCAATAACTCTTTTTCATGCGCGGCCACGTCGACACCACATTCCTCGTCATTCAATCAGTATCTTCGATTCATCCGTGTCGTCCACGTGGAGGTTACCGCTTTGCCCACATCGTCGCCGCATTCTTCTCCACCCAATTAGCCTTTCCGCTTCATCTGGGCCGGCCACGTGGACCACATATTCGCTTTGTGTGGCACTGTTTGAATGCAACGCGCACGTTGGGCAATGTCGTCACTTCAATTTGTGGCCCACGTTGAGCCATGTGGTCCCTTCATTCGTAGTTGTTTAATCGGCGTCTTCACTTCATCTGAACAGTCGAACGTGCTCCTCCCATAGGACAGTTGTTTTTTATATTTGACCAAAACCAAGTTTCACGATTCGACCAACAATGCAAATTCGACCAAACATCCAAATTCAACCAAAAACACTGTGTCACCTGTCCAGCTATGTTGTTTCCCACATTCGATCACAACCAAAACTACCGATTCGACCAACAACTCAAATTTGACCAGACAAACACTTTTTCGCAAATTCGCCCAAAGCCATCGCAAATTCGCCCAAAACTTAACCTACTGAATCAACCAAAAAAACACAAAATATTCGACCAAAATAACCAAAATGCGACCATCACGAAAAACAAAACTGTTGATTCGACCAGTCTGGTGCGACCAAGTTTTTTTAACTGCCACGCCCAAAAACACAAATGATGCGACCATCACAAAAAAAAACACTAGTTCGATCAAGCACAAAAAACATTGGATCAATCAGACACAAAATACCACCAGCACAAAACCACTTATTTGACCACAAACAAATCTTCAAGACGACCAAATACAAAAAATAATCATTGACCAATAGCAAGAACGTCCAATACAAAGTCAAATCTGCTGATTCGACCAGACATAGAAAACGACCAGTGGACCTCGAAGATCACGCCTGAAAATTACTGTTAACACTTGTAGTAATACGACCACTCTGGCATGACCAATTTTTTTACCGTTACATTGAACTATTTGTTTCAATTATTCGATCAGTTCTTTTACTGTTACGACTATTATTTTTACTATCACGACCAATATTTTTACTGTCAGCACAAAATTTAGTCATGGTCGCTCTGTTCAAAATTGGTCGTGTAGACACAAGTTTTGGTCGTAGTCGTCCAGCTAAAAAAAATGGTCGTATTAAAACAAGTCTGGTCGTGAATGTGCATTTCAAAACTGGTTGTATCAGCCTAAATCCCTAGTCATGCTCATCCAGTTCAAAAATACAAACCCTGATGGTCATTTAGTGCAAAACTGGTCGAATCAAGAGAAAACCTGATCATAGTTGTGCATTTCAAAACTTGTCAGATTAACGCATGACCTAAATATAATCAGTCAGTTTTTAATACAATATCTTATCATCTACAAATCTATTTTCTTAATACCCACAAGAACACGCAAGAACCCATCTAATTACTAATACAAGGGGGAAGACACTGCATTATCTTTTGGTTTCTTCTCTTCTCTTCATCTCCAGGTCTTGCTGCCTTCATCTGCACTCTCCCTATTGCCTCGGGGAGTTGAGCGAAAAAAGTTGGCATAAGTTCCTTATAGTGGACCTGGTGAGCTTGGCAAATGGTATAAAATTAAGAGGTCATGTATCAATTCTTACTATAGGTTTGGTGAGATTGGCAAATGGCATTAAATCAAGAGGTTGAGCATCTGACATAAATTCCAATAGTAGGTTCTGCGAGTTTGGCAAATGGCATTAAATTTAGAGACGAGACATCTAGCATAATTTACTTATAGTAGGTTTGGTGAGCATGGCAAATGACACTAAATTAAGAGATGAGACATTGACACAAGTTCCTGGCAATAGGTTTGACCAACTTGGCGAATGACATTAAATTAAAAGATCATACCTCTTCAATATCTCGACGGTAGTGCTGGTGAGCTACTGTAGAAGCAACACTTTATTGCCACGACCTGTACTACAGATTTTGCTTACTCAATGCTACTAGCCCTGTACTTGGGTGTTTGGGAAGGATTTTTTTGAGGACGTCCTTAACGTGATGACTCTACTCCCAAGGATAGGATTGGCAAATATCACACCAACCAAATAGTTGTAGACATGTCATCACATAAAGACGGTCCCGTATAAGTTTTATTTGCATTTGGGTCGTAAAATGTTGGAATTATTATTCTGCTGGGAAACAAATTACTTACAAACATATGTGGATTGATGTTGCTATCTTAAATTAATCCAAAAAGTTAGGCTTTCAATTGCAACAGTTTATCCGGCAGGGGCGGAGGCTCCCGTTGGCCGCCGGCGGCCTATGTAGGCAATGAGATGAGGCGCAAGCTACGGCCATGATGTGCGAGCTTCGTCAATGGCAACCTCAGCTTTTAGGTCTCCGTTAATGACCAGGCGAGCTGCCCAGAGCCCATGGCCCATGACTCACGTGTATCCAGCTTCTCTCGTTGCATATAGTATTTTGATTTTTTCCCCATCCAACTGGGTAAATATAATATCTGATACATTGTATATAAGGCATGTTTGGTTCATAGTCATATTTTATCTAAATAAAATATGACATGTCACACCAGAGTATGATGTGTTACATTTTATTTGACAAATAAAAACTAGTTACACTTATCATACTTCTTAGATAAAATATGAGTGTGACAATGTAGATCTTTTTGGCACATTTTTTTTTGAGTCATGAACCAAAGAGCGGTTAGACTAAACAAATCTTTAGAATTTCTAGTTCAACAAAAATCAATATTAAAGAGTTATATGTTCATCCCTCTTCGTAAAATTCTGACTCCGCCGTGGTCGGATATGAAAAGTTCTTGTGATTGTCCATTCAAATTTCACTCAACCTCTAAATTCTCACATACATATAGTGTCACACAAACACATTTTGCATCCATTTTATTAGTTGGTGTGAAATCTACGTAACTTTCCTCTTAACGGAATGTCCACCCCACCTACGTCTTCGCCATAGCAACTGCAAACTAAGCGAAAGAACAGATGATGTCATATGCAAGGCTTTGGTACAAATTAATCATTTGATTACACAACGCGAAAGAAGGAAATTACAGTGCACTCTAGGTTTCGACCACTTGTGTAACTCCACTCAGCTTTAATGGTGATTTTGTATGAACCCATGAACTTTGCTGACCAGTACCGATCTACCCTGGTTTGGTTAAAATTATGTTGGACATAGTAGAACCTGCTGATGTGGCAAGTAGGAAACAATAATCTTGACTAAGGGACTTGGCCTGTCATGTTAGACTTGTTAATGCCAAGCACATGCACATGTCTCTCTGCTTTGTGGGCCCTCCGATGAATTGGTTTGGCCTTCTAGAAGTGAGAAGAAGAGGAAGTTGGCTTTGAAGGGAGATCGGGCTCAACTTTGCTCAGCTATGCACCGCGAGTTTGAGAAATATCCAAGATTTTACATAAGAGAAATTAAAAAACAACATCATTAACAAATAAGAGAAAAAAAGGAGGAAAGTTTGGGAAGGGTGAAGCAAACCGAGTGATGGGGAGATCCTTCTCATTCCCTTTTCTTGATAGTTGCCGGCGACCATTGGAACATGCTTGTTGGCCACCACAACTCATTTTGATGGAAGATGTGAGATGGGCACTACGCGTCATCTGACACATTTTATCAAAACAAAGCCATTATGTCCCATGTCCCTCGTTAGCTTTTGTTACATTGGATGACATTTCTTTTAAAAAAACATGTAGGATAGTTTGTTATTGTTTAACAAAATCTACATCGTCAAGACAAAAGATATGCTAAATTTGGAGTTGAGTGTCACAGGTGGAAAAACATCCTGGCTTTATTTGCTCAAAGAAAAATTTTTAGTATTTTATAGTGATGTAGAGTGATTAACCAAAATTGATTTATGATATCTCTCAATCCCATATATACGTCGGACATTGCAAACTTGTTGGGTAGACAACAACAAATTAATCACTAAGGGCTTGTTTGGAAGTTTAGGATTTGGCCCGTTTTCGGGTAGATTTTATGGGCTGGGATTAGAATTCAAATTGAATTTAGGAAGATGTTTGGATGGGCCAAAATTTGGAATTCTAAACAGGTCAAAAAACCCAATTCAGGGGGTTTGGAAAATTTGGCTGAGAGGCCTGGAAACCAACCCTGGCATTTTCATGTTCGTCCCCCTCCCCCGCGTCGCCACCCTCCACAACGTGTCACCCTTCAAAATCTAGCGGAGAGGTGTGCGGTAGTAGAGGGTGAGCTAGCCAGATCTCGTCGTCGGTCTCGTGCACCGCCTCTTTCTTCACCTCTCTCTTTCATCTCTCTGTCCCGCGTAGCCTCACCCAGATCCTGTGTCTTCGTCATACTCCACTGCCATGGGCTCCACTCTGGTCTCTCTGTCTCGAGTACCGCCTCCGCTCTTGAGCCATGATCGCTACCATAAATCAGATTTGCACCCCCGGCTCCCACCTCCGCCGCTCTCCCTTTCTTCTTCTTCTTCTTCTTCTCTCTTCCTCCTCAATCTCTCCTGTTGCTTCTCACCCCCCCAAAATCCTCCGACGGCATCCTCCTTAGCCAAGGCATCAACAATCTCCACCATCCTTCTTCACCAGTTGAACTCCAACTCTTCAGTATCGACGATGAGGTATTTATATCTTTGTATATGTCTCAGATCTCCTCTCTATGCAGTTTCTTGGTTGGATGGCTAGATCTGTGTGTATGTGTGTGTATTTGATTGGATTGTATGTGTGGGTGGATGCAGAGGTTGGTGCAGCACCAGCTGACACAGCACCCGACGTCGGAGGAACTGAGCATTAGCAAGATCAAGTTCAAGGCCTTCGATCTCGGCGGCCACCAGATCGCCTACCACTCTTAAATTGAGATAAAAAATGAAAAGAACACCATTTGTAAGTACACCACCACTATCAGTTTTAGATTCCTTTTTCATTGTTGTGCTATCAATTTGAAGTTGGGTGAAATCATTAAGCAAGCTGTACTCCCTTAGTTAAGCTACAAAATCATATCTTGAAGACTAGAATGCAGGTCAATTACACATACCTGTTCCGTTGTTCATAGGATTGAAGACTAATTTTGTTGATTTGAGACTGTTGTATCTGCTTTTGACATGTGCTCTATTTAAACTTGTTGTTGGCAATTTGAATTGCTGTAAATTGAAAAGAACACCAGTTGTAAATTTTTGAGTTTTTAGTGCTAAAAGTGCGAGCTTTGTAGTTTCAATTTGAGAGTTTTATGGATTTTTAATGAGTTAATTCATCTTTTCATCTAAAAAAATTTTGAAGTTTCAGCGATATAAAGTGACTTATATCATCATAAATCTTTTCTTCATTTTGTTTGAGGGATAGTTCATTTTGGTATTGCTTGTTTGTTCGATAGGTTCATTGATTCATTTTGGTAATGGGATTTGATCTCAATTTCCTTTTTCTGCTCCGATGTTATACCGGTAGATTTCCAGATTCTTAGCATTTCTACAGAAACTTAGTACTGTTCTATTGGCTTGACCAGCTAAAATCCTCCAAGTAGCAGAAAAAGTTGAAAGGTATGCTAGTTCAGGAAGGTTGAGATTCTACAATTATAGCAAAGTTGCAGTAAAAAGTTAGATGCTACAAGTATAGTAAAATGTTCATCCATTGATGATGCATGAAAGCTTAAACACCATGTGTAGTATTCTTCTGTGGCTCGGGGTCACTTGATTATACCATTTCCCAACACTAGTTAATGATATATACCAACTGATTTAGCTTTGTGGTGCGGGGTTCTTTTGTTGATTGAAACCAAAATTGATGTAACTGACCTTAGGCTTCAATTACAGGTTGTGCTCAACCAACCACAATTGAATCAATTTCAGTGGTTACCATGTTCAACAAACTTTGCCTCTATTGAAAGACTAATATCTAGCAAACAGATGCTCTGTCTACTTAGCAGAATGGAGCTATTATAATTTTTTTTAAATAATCTCTATATACAATCAAAGTTATATATATTATTTAGTTAGATATGGGACTGGATCATTAATTAGGGAGCTAAATATTTAGTTTTTTTGGTCTTTCTATGCATCTGTTAATCAACTTGATCTTGAACCTCTAGAATAGATTCCGAAGAAGATATTAGTGATCATGAGGAGTCAGAACAAAATGATTTGTTTGTTCTACCACTCTATACCTAGCAGCAACTGAAGAAAAGAAGTCATGCTATACATCAGTCTTATCCGGTGCACATTGAATTCGTGAAATCATTGAGGGGCATGAGAATCGTTGTTGCATAGGATTTCGAATAGAATCAAAAATATTCCTAGATTTTTTAGCCATGCTTACGGAGAGAAATCTTTTGCAGAATATTAGAGGGCTAAATGTAGAGGAACAACTTAGTATTTTTCATGTATATGTTTTCTAGGAATGCTAGTTTTTGATCATTTCAAGAAAGATTCCAACATAGTGGTGAGACTACTCATAGGCATGTTAGAGTAGTTCTCAATGCTATCACATCATTGACTTATTATTTTGTCAAGCTTCCATCCATTGAAACACATTTGAAGATATTGTCTAATCCAAATTTGCATACTTTGAGATAATAACTACAAATTAAAAATTTTTATCTATCTTTCAATTAGTGGATGCATTTTTATATTTATATATCTTTTACAAATTGCATTGGAACAATTGTTGGAACTCATGTCTCAATTACTGTAGTAGATAGCAAATCTGCCCCATATACAAATAGGAAAGGGACCTTTTCTCAAAACGTAATGCTGGCTTGTGATTTTGATCTAAATTTTGTGTATGTTTCAAACAGTTGGGAAGGATCTGCATCAGATGTCACGGTCTTACAATCTGCCATCCAAGCTGGATTCAAAGTTCCAACAGAAAAATATTATCTTGTTGATGCAGGATTTGCTAATACTCCATCATTTCTTACTCCATATCGAGAGGTGTGATATCATATCAAGGAATAAGGACGCAGTAGTTCTCGCCCAAATGTCATAAGGAACTTTTTAATCTCCGTCACGCTCAACTTTGGAATCACATTGAGCATGCTATTGGCATCTTAAAAATGTGATTTCTAAAGGTCTTACAAGTATAGTTGGGATGATTATTTATTGTTTCTAAAATGCTTGCATCATAGGTGGGTTGTTTTCCAAATCTGAAAGTATATGGAGATGCCTCTTAATGACTAGGACATCTGCAAAACAATGGAGGGAGACACATATTGTGATTGTAAAATTATTCATATAATCACTTAGATTTGAGACACCATCAAAGTTCTTGTATACATATAAGTTTACTAAATCACATTTTGGATCCATCTAAGTTCTTAAATACATATAATCTTACCAAATCACATTTCATTAGTTGACATGACATCCACATAACTCTGACACTTTTGTTACAAGCAATATAATAGAAGAGAATATAGCACTTTATTACAAACTAAGAGGTGACTCACATACTCTCGAGGGGACTACTTACACTCCAACCTAGTACTTTCTATGACATACTTTGGCATAGTTCAAGTGAGATATGATACTCATATTTATAGACTTACATAACCATTGGATGTTTGTCATGTTATAAGATCCTAACCATACAACAACAAATATATTCTAGTAAATATCAAGAATTTTCTAATATTTAATACAAAATTTCATATCCTAGGTAAATCTAGAAACTTAAGCTCTAGCAAAATTACATTCCTCTCTAATTTTCTAGAGAGTTCTTACATGCAAAATTTTATTTTTTTAGAACCTTCTTGTAAGATATCCAACTTTTTAAAATACTAGAACTTTCTTGTAAAATATCTTCCCTTACTAATTTTATATTTATTCTAAAATTTTCTTGAAAGAAGTCATACATTGTTTATTTTAACACAATCCATACTAATCAAATGATTGTGGTCTTGTAGAACATATCACATCAGGATGGTCCTCATATAAGTTCCATTTGCATTTGTGTACAAAAATGTTGGGCTTATTATTTTGGTAAAAAAAAAAATGCTTGTAAACACATGTGGAAGGTCTAACTTTCAAATAAAATAGTTAACTTGTGGATTGATCTTGCTGTCTTAAATTAGTCGAAAGGTTAGGGGTTCAGTTGCACAGTTCAACTTGTTTATCTTCTTTGATATGCAAGTTCTACAATTTTGCATTCATCAATTATCTCAGCCTAATTGTCTATTTCTTTTGAAAATTCTGCTTTCCTCTATAGTTTTATCTTCTCTATCTGGAGTATAATAACATTATTAATTATTCTCTTAGCGTGTGCCATCAATTGTCCAGATATTCGTATTCATAAATTATATTGACTATATAAGATAGCCATATGACAATAAATTTGCATTTAGCCAAATACACAAATATTTGTAATGAACTTGTTCTAGTTTCATCTGTAACATACAATAAATTACCAAAATATGCTCTTCTTTTATCTAATATAAAAAGTTAATGTAATCATTCGAATTTCAGTCGACCTCTAAATTCTTGGATACGTATAGTTTTAAGAAAAGGAAGCATTTTTCTTACTCACTCATGGGAGTAACTATTCCTATGTGTATACTCATAAAATGAGATCTATATTTACAATGTAGAAAGTACATTCATGAAATATAAAATGGTATAATGAACTATACAAGAATTTTTTTTGATATGTACTAATAAATAGTTATAAACAATATAAATAAAAAACATAGTGAACCGTAAAAAAATACAAATCTAATACACATAGAATAATATTATATTACTAAATAAAGTAATCGTGCATGTGGAATTCACGTTGCCAAAAAAAAATATATAATACACAATAATATGGCTATCAATCAATATCATGTTTCAAAAATTATTTGACTGATCACCCAAATTTTTTGTTCAACGGAGGGAAACATTCAGAAAAGAAATGTTTGCTTAAAATAGGAAATACTAATTCTTCTTAAACAAACTATAATAATAGGTGGATGGGGGCTCACCTGCATCCATTGTCCAATAAATCGACATATCCCATATGATATCGAGTTAAGGTTTTGTTATGAATGCATGTGTCACCATGTACAAGCACGAAACAAAATTCTGACATCAAGTTGCATGGTCTCCCTAGAAGGGGCCGGTGCCATGGGATAGCGGTGGAGGCAGTGGAACCAAGTTAGAGGGCCAGAATAACCAGCAGCGAATCCAACTCTATATGTGATCCGTTGGATGCAAAAGATTAATGGTCCTACTTATTTAGATCAGCCAGTTATATAAGAAAAGTAGAAGGCAAAATTTGAAACTGGTACATTTTATATTACTACAGAAATATGTATGACAAGATAAACAAGTATTTACAACTCATTTAAATACACATATGGGTAGTATTAATTTATCTATTTTATTTGTTAGTACGACGTCTACATAATAATAATTTAATAAAACTCATAGATGATGTAAATAAAAAAATACAAAATGTTAAAAGAAGAAAAAGAAGCGGTAGAAGAAGAAGTTTTAAATATATATGGTCCTCGATCCCTCCGACTGAAAGGCCGCTTTTTTCTCCTCAGCTTATGAGGAGCTGTACAGTCCTCCGTTGCCCGGCAACTGCAAGCACAAGGAGATGAAATTTTATACGTCGTTCGTATCAATTAATCATTTGATAACACAACGTTAATCATTAGATACATGTCAAATTTGATTTAAGTTTTTTTTTCCATTAGTATTTTTCTTGTAAAATACTAAATGAAATATTCACATTGTTGTGTCTATGTTTTGATTAATTCATTCTTGCGCACGATCAAGAAAAAAAGATTGAGAATACTGTAAAATTGACTGACCTATGTCGATTCCCAATGCATCTCATTCCCATACATTTGTCAAACATCTCAAACCTGGTGTCTGAATTCAGCAAATCAATCACTGAATGAGTTGTAAGCATTACAAAACAAATGGAGCAAATTGATGAGAAATAAGTTACTACAACAAGGCTAGAAAGTGTACTACTTTCTCTCCCCGTGTCTTCACCACTAGATCTTGTTGCATTCATCTTCCCCTCCTCCATCTGCCTTTGGGAGTTGCTGTTGGGCATCTTCTCTATATAAAGGGCCCAACGATTTTTTATTTAAATGATTCTTTTAAAAAAAAATAATTGTAAAACTAACTCATGTTTTTTTTTTTTTTTGCAAAAGTATTCATCAACTCAGCATACCACGATGACAAGCATATGCCATGGGTAGGATTTGTGATAGGAGAATGTCGCCACTCCAAGCCGCAACATGTCCTCTCTCTTTTTTTTTCTAAAAAAATTGAATTGAAAATTTTTCATTCTTCCACAATCAATATTTAATATAATTCTGATTGATGATATGTGTAAACAAGTGGATTTATGAGTTCAAAATGATCAGATTGACACAAATAGATCATTAATCGGAATTATAAATCATAACATATTACTGAATCTTACAATAATGTCGGGATCAATAAGTTGTAATCTATAACTCCAATTGATATTTTATTTAAATTAGTCAACTTGTGAAATCAAAATGATCAAATCAAATAGATCATCAATTAAAATTGTAGATCATAAAATATTGTTTCAGAAATAATTGTAAGATCTAAGAACAATATTATATGATCTATAATTCTGATTAATGATCTATTTATGTCAATTTGATCATTTTGAACTTATAAGTCTACTGGTTTAAACAAATCATCAATCGAAGTTACAAATTGTCAAATATTGATTGTGAAAGAATGAAGAATTGTAAATTCAATTTCATTTGTAGCCAGAAAAGAAAAGAGGGCCTGTCGTAGCTTGGAGCCTCCCAAGTCGCGACATGATGTGCTTGTCACCTGCGATATACTGAGTTAACAAATCATTTTTGAAAAAAAAAACACAAAGTGTGGATTACAATTATTTTTTTAAAGTGGATTGACACAAGTGAAAAAATGCTACATAAATTTTCTCGGATTTGGATCTCCTGCCATTCAAGTTAAATAATGTATCTTTTTTAGAAAGAAAAGGCATGTTTTATCATTTGGAACATGTGGATGTTTATTAAGATTCGGAGAGATTGAGATGGGAGATAATTTCAAATGTCTTGCGAGAAATTTTAAGCAACTCAATTAAAATCTTGCATATTTTCACCTAAATTATTGATTTGTGATAGAAGAGCTTTCTTAAAAAATGTATTTTGTGCCTTTTGTTTTTACTTGATAATCAGGGATTCGAATTCAAGTTCCTAGTAGCAGATTTGGTGAACTTGACAAATGGCATTAAATAAGAGATCATGTGTCTTCAATATCTCAGCGGTAGAGTAGATGAGTTGCCGCAGAACAACAATTTATTGCCATGGTCTATAGTACAAATTTTGTCTGTCCTATCCTGTAAACGGGGATTAGTACCTCTATTCGCCATCGAGTGTAATAAAAGAAGGTTTTTTTTCACAAAGAATATCATTTTATAATTTCTGCACATATTTTTCCTTGAGTTTTACATATTAAGTACTCCCCATTTATTAGATATAGTTAAGTCTCCCCTTAAATTAGTCATTTAATTAGTGAAAGAATCAGCAGGCACTTTTGTCACATCTTATTAGTAAAAATGTTCATCTACTGTTCTATGTCATATTCTTATATGTCACTCTTTATCAAAGGGGGGTAGAATTATTTTGGTTTAAAAATGCTTACTAACACATATTGAGGACCTATATTTGATAAAAAGTTTCTGACAAAATAGTTAACTAGTGGATCGAGGTTTCCATCTTAAATTTATCCAAAAGATTATCAGTTGTGACAATTCAGATTTTATATGTTCCCTGTCTAATTCCATATTCTGCTTTGCGAGGATGTGACGAGTAGCGTCCTACAAAAGGAAAATTTTGTATGTCACTAAAAAAATATGTTATACATACTTTTGACACTTTTGTATATACCACTTTATATTATGTTTTCAATTTTTATATATTATTTTATAGTCTTTTTTTCATGATGACCAAAGTATACCTCTCATATTTGGAAATATAGAGTTTTGATTATTTGGAAAATTTTCATTATTTAAAAATATTTAAATGAAAACTTTTGAATGTACAAACATAGAAAATTTAAAATATGGAACTATAAACTCAAATTTTGAATTTTCTATTAAAATATTTTACAATTTTAATTGCTGAAATTTGAAATTTAAACTTTGAATCCATGAAGGCAACACGTCCAGAAAATATCAGAAAGTTATAATTGACTGAACCAAAGCCCGATCCATCTCGTAGGGGTACAAAAGCAACACGTTACACGTCCAACTGAATTGTCGCAAACCAGGCGAGTTGGAGTCTCCGACTCCGAGAGGGCCAAGCTTACCTGCACCACGCCCGTGCTGTCCATCACTATGTGATTATAAACCAGAAATTTAAACATTATTTACAAATTTTCATAATCAATATCATGATGTTAGGAGCCCTCGACAACAAAGTCTTACGGGTCGTAATAAAATAAAGATCTAAAATGATCGTGTGATAGGTTACTCCAAATGTGATGATAAAAAAAAATAAATGTGAGAGATTTATATAGGTGGAGATTTTGAGATTTTTTCCCGCTATTATTTGGTTGGGAGACTTTTTTTATGGGGGGAGACTTTTCCATGGGGAGGAGACTTCAAGACATACATATTGGATTGTTGTTTTTATTATTGAATTAAGAATGGAGAGTTAGAAATGAGGTAATACAAGATATATATACAGTCTTAAGATAGTGCTAAATGATTTAAGTGTCTATTTTTAAACTGTTGGATCAAAGACGTAATAGTCTTTTAACACTTGACAAGTATCCTCGTGGACCCATGCAAAGTGGAGCTCAATTTTTAAACAACAAGTCCCATGGTTCTTGAAATGACCCTGGCTCCAGGGTTCCTGAGGTCTGGTGGTCTTGGGAACCCAGAGCATGGAGAAGATCTCGATTAATTCCAGAAACTAGGGGTTGGAGACTAACTCTCTAGTCTTTGGGACTACCGAGACTCAAGTCTTAGAGACGGCACTCCCAAGTAGGGCTGGACAAAAAGATCGAGGTTCGCGAGCTATTCGGGATCAGATCGAAAATTGGTTCAGTTCGAGACCGGCTAGAGCCCTTAACGAGCTCGAGCTCGAGCCTGAGGTGAAGCTCGAGAGAGAACTCGAGCCAAGCCCGAGCCTTCCCGAGCTTGCTTGAACTCGGCTCGTTAAAACTCGAATCACACTCTTATTCGCCATTCCCCAACCTAACAATCAACTTCAAAACACTATCAAGACTCACGGCGGCGACGTAACCGCGTAAGTGAAAAGGATCTAGGATATCGACTAGAGGGGGGGTGAATAGGCGATTTTACCAAATTACAATAAATCAAACAATTTGTAGTAAATGAGAGCAATTTAAATAACACAAGATGAACAATGAGCAATCTCAACACAAGGATATATCCCATGGTCTCGGTGATTTGCCGATCACCCCTAATCCACGTTGAGGCAAACTCAAATCTCTAACCGCTCCTCTATCTAGTCAATCTTCTCTCGAGAAGTGACCTAGATCTTGAGCCGGAATAGTGTGATGAGTTATCCAAACCTCGATTTCACTAAGGATGCACTTTACCGCTCCGGCAAGGCGTGCTCAACCTTTCACAAGACGTTTTGAAGTTTCTTCACAATCTTCCTTGAAGAGCTCTTCAAAACCTTTCTCCTAGCCGTCTAGGAGCCGGCAAACTCCAAGAGTAACAAGCCGGTGATGATCACTTTGCCTTCTTCTAGTGCCACACGATTGATTCAATGATCTAAATGCAATGCACTAGAAGATCTCAAATGCACACTTTCACAAATTTGAGAATTTGAAACCTAGAGTGTATGAAACTAGCTTAGGCTCTCAAGGATGATGACAATGCTCAAGATTATGCCAAAAATCCTGAACAGGGCCGTGCATGGGAGTATATATACCCCCCACAATTAATATAGCCGTTACAGGCCGTTGGGAGAAAAAGATCACCTGGCGGTCAGACCGCAGGTGTAAGCTCGGTCAGACCGCCGCAATTGCAACGGCATTAAACAGGCGCAATAAATGCTCAACTGCTCTTGTCAGGCACACATACGGTCAGACCGGATCCTATTTCGGTCAGACCGTGAAACTGTCCAGAGACGACATAGTTTCTGGACACCTTATACGGTCAGGCCGATATATACGGACAGACCGGCCAAACGGTCAGACCGCAGTTCAAAAACACGGTCAGACCGATTTCACGGTCAGACCGGTCTAACAAACGGTCAGACCGTAATAGCTCAAAATGCCAGAAGGATAAACCAAGAGGTTCCAGGAGTCTGACCGAGAATTTAACTACGGACAGACCGACCTTAAAAAGGAATACACTATGCATAGACACAACATCGGTCAGTCCGAGATCTTAAACGGTTAGTCCGATAATTCGGTCAGACCGGTATAACACACGGTCAGACCGACTTAGACAGACATGAGCTGAACTAAGCATTCTCAAAGGATGTGACCTTCTAGCATGCAATGCAAATTGATTTTATGATTTGTGGCACATAGATGAAGTATTTTGTGATACACCACATGCTCCTCTTAATAGTACGGCAACTATCCTAACATCCGGTCAAAATTCTTCTCTAATCACCTTAGATCGGTAAAAATGGAAAAGATCATATTACGTACCTTTGCCTTTTGATCAATGCCCTCTCTTCATCATGATGCTCTTTCTTTGCCTTTCATTGACCTGTCTTTTAAGTATCTTCTTGACACAACTAGGCAGGTAACGTTAGTATAGCATTTGTAGTTGTCATTAATTATTAAAACACTTTATAGGGGCCTAGAAGCTACAATCTCCCCCTTTTTGGTAATTGATGACAACATAAAGAGTAGATGAAAGAGTTTTAAGCATAAGGAGTATTTTTACAATAAGCATCGAAGAGTAAGACACTCCCCCTAAATGTATGAATAAGAGAATTTTGGCATTTTAGTGGAGTTCAAGCATGAGTATAGGAAGCTATCTTAATCCATTGATTATATATGCATGAGGTATCACAAATAAGACATTCAAATCTACACATGATATCAAACAAAACATAAGCATATCTCATATATCATGAAGTAACAATTTCATACAAGAGTCAATAACATCCCACAAAACAAGTTAACATTATAACTTCTATACACCAAAAGTTCTTTCATCCAAGTTTCATCCAAGAGTTTTCATTTACATTTAAGGTTCATTGTCTCTCTCCTACTCTTCTACTCTCTTCTCTCTCCCCCTTTGGCATCAATTGCCATAAAGGCTAAGTATCAGCTGGAGCATCATCATCGGGAGGATGGTGAGGAGGAGTCTGTGGGAAACGAGTGTAGAAATGAGTGGAGAAGGCGTCGAAGCGCTGCTCGAACTGATCCTGGCGTGAAGAGAAGGTCTGGAACTGATCATGCAAAGCCGCCAAGTCCGAACGAGTGAGCTCGAGCCCCTGGAAAAGAGTAGCAAACTGATCCATCATGGGCTGATGGAACTGCTGCTGATACTGAGAAAACCAGGCGGGGGCTTGGCTCGACTGAGGTGCCTGCTGAGCCTGAGGTGGAGGAGGAGGAGGCATAGGCTGAGCCGGCAGCTGCTGAGGCTGCTGATGCTGTTGATGCTGTGCTCCTTGGCCTCGAGCTAAGACGCGCCGGTTGACACTGAACGGCTTATAGCCGAGATGCCTGATGTCGCAAGACCCGCGAGGAAACTTTGTCTTCTGGAGCAGCAGAGACATGATATATGGAGCAAAGTAGAGATTTGGCAGAGTGGCCGCAGAGACATCCTCAATAGTTTTCAAAATGAAGGAGACAATGTTGATCCGATGACTTTGGAGGATGTGGTCGATGAAGTTCCAGTAGTAATCCCGGACCGCTTCTCGGTTTCCACTCTTTGGATGGATCGTGGCTCATACAATTTTGTTGACTACAGCGGGGAGGACTTTGAGACCGGTAACAGTACCGGGTACAATCCGCTGTCCGCCTCCCGGCTGCTCATAGAACTGGAGCCAGTCGTCCTCATGAAGGTAATCCTCTTCCTCCATGTCGATCCCCTCCTTCAGCTCCTCATAGTTCAGCTTGTTTGCCGCAGCAAACTCCTCAAAGGTGGCCTGATAGCGCCTAGACCCTGTCATCCATATAATCTGCTGGTCCGCCCATTTGATCTCAACTGTAGCATAGAACTGTCTGATAGCGGTGGCGTTCCATGGGCACTTGTGCTCTAAAAAGTCATACAGCCCTATATCCTTGAAGATCTGCACCAAGGGAGCCATGATGGGCTGATTCACAACATAGGCCCATTCGATCCATTTATGTTCGAAAATGTTTTTGTGGACCAAATGACCGTAGAAGGCATCCTGCTGCGTCATCGTGTAGAAGTGAGGCGTCGTTGCATCATTTGCATGATCGTAGGCATAGGTGGTCCTTGCCTTCGTGTAGTCGCTCGACGTCCAGTTCTTCTTTGGGCCTTGATAGGCGTAGACGTTTATTTCATCGTCCTCACTCTCGATGTCCATGGCCACATTAGAAGATCCACCCCTATGAGACGACTGCTCTGTCTCTGAGTCACCGGCCGAGGGTACCCAGTCGTCATCGTGACTGTCGCTGCTACTTGAAGGTAGAGCCCTTTTCGGCCGCTTGGCCAATTTCTTCTTGTTGGTCCGAATGGAGCCAGCACCTTGAGTACCTCGACCACTGTACGATTTGGAAGATATGCAGCAGGTAAGATACAAAAAACAGGAAAGCATGACGAGAACAGAGATGATAACAGAACTGCACATCCTGGCTCTGCTGTTACAGTCGGTCAGACCGAAACAGGGACGGTCAGACCGGCGCAACCGTAGAGTTAGGGTTTGGCATGATTTCTGGGATTTTGTTGATTCTAGGGAGCAATGCAGATAGATATACGTGTGAGACTACACATTGCATCAACAGGATGAATCAATTTCAAGAGACAACCACAATTGGACCAGGTTTATCACATTTGCCCTAAACATCTAGAAGAACAGAAGAGAAAAAGGAAAACAGAGAGGAATCTGAGCAATGTACCTAGAAGACATGATTTGATGACGATCTTGACCCACGGTTTGTCCGAGCTTGATGAGGGTTTGACCGGGGAGGAAGAATCCAAGAATTTGAGGCGCACGTGAAAGAGACAGAAGTGGGGAAGAAGGACAAAAAGGACAAGAGATTCGGGTTAAAAGGTCTCTGGTCATGAAAATTCGGTCAGACCGTAGAAGAGAGACCGGTCAGACCGCTGGAAGCAGGAATCTAAGATACTCTCTGGAGATGCATTCGGTCAGACCGCATATGTTTCGGTCAGACCGCTGGAAAGATTGAATTTCTTGGAAGATTTTGATTGATTTGAAGCTCAAGACATTTTGAGAGAGATATATATAACTATAAGATAATCATAAGAAAGATATAGGCAATATCACCAAAGGGGAAGAATTTTTCTTACAATTTAACATGTTTTTGGTTCATTTCACTCAATTGCCGATAAAGGAGCCTAAAAAGCTCTAAAAGAGGAAGTTTAAGCAACCAAGTGATAATATAAGCACATTCAATATGAGTCCAACAATTCAAGCCACATTTGATATATCAATGACGTTAAGCTCATTTCGAAGTTTGTAAAAACGACTTTCATCTAAGGGCTTAGTGAATATATCCGCTAATTGATCTTCGGTTCTCACATTATCCACTACCACATCACCTTTGCTAACATGATCTCTAAGGAAGTGGTGTCGGATATCTATATGCTTGGTCCGAGAGTGTTGAACTGGGTTTGTGGCTATTTTCACCGCACTCTCATTATCACACAAAAGAGGCACTTTTTCACGTTTTATTCCATAATCCAACAATGTTTGCCTCATCCAAAGCAATTGTGCACAACAACTACCCGCGGAAACATATTCCGCTTCGGCGGTTGATAAAGCTACAGAGTTTTGTTTCTTAGAGGACCAAGATACTAAAGATCTTCCTAATAGTTGACAACTGCCAGAGGTGCTTTTTCTATCCACTTTACATCCCGCATAATCGGAATCAGAATATCCAATTAATTCGAATTTTGCACCTTTAGGATACCACAACCCTATGCTAGATGAATATTTTAGATACCTCAAAATGCGCTTAACGGCCATTAAATAACTTTCTTTAGGAGAGGCTTGAAATCTTGCACACATACAAACACTAAACATAATATCGGGCCTAGAAGCAGTTAGATATAATAAACTACCAATCATGGATCTATAAAGCTTTGAGTCTACCGGTTTACCTCCTTCGTCAGAGACAAGGTGACCATTTGTGGCCATTGGTGTCTTGATTGGTTTTGCTTCTTCAAGTCCGAACTTCTTGAGTAGATCCTTCACATATTTGTTTTGACTAATGAAAGTTCCTTCCTTGAGTTGTTTAACTTGTAATCCGAGAAAGAAACTTAATTCTCCTATCAGAGACATCTCAAATTCCCTGGACATCATATCACCAAATTCCTCGCAAAAGTCTTGGTTAGTAGATCCAAAAATGATGTCATCAACATAAATTTGACATACAAAGAAATCATTTCCAATTTTCTTAGTAAACAATGTAGTATCAACTTTCCCAATTTTAAAGCCTTTTAAAATTAAAAAGTCTCTAAGTCTTTCATACCAAGCACGAGGTGCTTGTTTAAGACCATAAAGAGTCTTGGAGAGTTTATACACATGATTTGGCTTTGTAGGATCCTCAAATCCGGGAGGTTGTTTAACAAATACTAACTCATTAATTTTTCCATTTAAAAATGCACTTTTGACATCCATTTGATATAGTTTAATATTATGAGATGAAGCAAAAGCAAGTAAGATTCTTATAGCCTCAAGTCTAGCTACGGGAGCAAAGGTTTCACCGAAGTCCAAACCTTCAACTTGAGTGTATCCTTGAGCCACCAATCTTGCCTTGTTTCTTACTACCACTCCGTTTGCATCTTGTTTATTCTTGAAAATCCATTTGGTTCCAATGACATTATGCTCATCCGGATTTGGTTCTTCTACCAATTCCCAAACATTGTTGCGGGTGAAGTTGTTTAATTCTTCATGCATAGCATTCACTCAATCCGGATCTTTTAAAGCTTCATCTACAAGTGTGGGCTCAAAGGAGGAAACAAAAGAGTAATTTTCACAAAATGAAGCAAGACGAGAACGAGTTTGAACACCCTTACACAAGTCACCAACAATTTGATCGACGGGGTGATCTTTGGAAATTGAGTGATGAATTCTTGGATGGTCAACCGGGATTTGTGAAGTAGAGGTAGAAGGTACTTCCGGTTGTTGTTGAGAGGAGTCTTCCACGTTGACCACTTCAACTATTTGATCTTCGTGTTGAGGAGTTGATGAAGAGGGGATAGCATGAGTGGATAGCATGGGTGGATGGATCTTCATCTTGATCACTATCTTCTTTCGACTTGACATCCCCAATGGTCATGTTCTTCATTGCCACTCTCAACCCTTCATCACCTACATCATCCAAATTTTCTTGCTCCTCTTGAGAGCCATTAGTCTCATCAAATTCAACATCATGTGTCTCCTCAACCAAACCGGAGTTTTGGTTGTAGACACGATATGCTTTGCTATTTGATGAGTATCCTAACAAAAATCCTACATCACATTTACTTTGAAATTTAGATAAGCGTGTACCTTTCGCAAGATATAGCACTTACACCCAAACACACGGAAGTAGGAAATGTTTGGCTTCCTTCCAATGAGAAGCTCATAAGGAGTTTTCTTTAGTAGTCGATGACAATAAAGATGATTTGATGCATGGCACGCGGTGTTGATTGCTTCGGCCCAAAAGATGTCCGAAACATTGTACTCCGAAAGCATAGACCTTGCCATATCTATCAATGTCCGGTTCTTTCGTTCGACTACTCCATTTTGCTCCGGTGTATACTTGGCCGAAAACTCATGTTTGATGCCTTTATCATCACACCAATTTTCAACCTTGGTGTTCTTGAATTCGGAGCCGTTGTCACTTCTCACTTTCTTGATCTTGAAGCTAAATTCATTTTCGGCCCTTTGAGCAAAGCTTTTGAAAGTGTTAAACACAATTGACTTATCATGCAAAAAGAATATCCATGTATATCTAGAAAAATCATCTACAACGACAAGGCAATAACTATTGCCACCAATGCTCACAAAAGAAGTTGGTCCAAATAAATCCATATGCAATAATTGAAGTGGACTCGAAGTTGACATTGTGCTTTTAGTTGGATGTGAGTTTGCAACTTGTTTTCCGGCTTGGCAAGCACTACATAATTTGTCTTTTTCAAACTTTACATCTTTTAGACCAACAACCAAATCATGTTTAACTAGTCTATTTAGTTGTTTCATTCCAACATGCCCAAGCCTTCTATGCCATAGCCAACCTTTGGAAGATTTTGTAAACAAGCATGTACCAAGATTAGTATCATTTGAATTGAAATCAACTAAATAGAGGTTGCCATATCTAAAACCTTTGAAAATCAACTTATTATCATCAATGCTAGTGATAATTACTTCTTTTGGATAAAATGCACATATGAATCCAAGATCACAAAGTTGAGCTACGGATAAGAGGTTGAAGTTTAGAGATTCAACAAGCAATACATTAGATATGGAGAGGTCGTTTGAGATAGCAATTTTACCTAAACCTTTTACCTTTCCTTTGCTATTGTCTCCAAACGTGATCTTGTCATATTCCGCACCTTTGTTATTTAGTGAGGAGAACATGTTGTGATTACCGGTCATGTGTTGAGTGCATCCACTATCGAGCACCCAATGTTGTCCTCCCGCCTTGTAATTTACCTACAAAACAAAGTTAGGTCCTTTTAGGTACCCAAACCTTTTTGGGTCCTTGGAGGTTAGTTACCAAGGATTTTGGAACCCAAATGGCTTTCTTTTTGGCACCAATGATCGGGGTTCCAACAAATTTGGCTTTAATATCGCCATTTGTCATTTTCTTCAATACATAGCAAGAATTGAATATAGGGGATGAAATGCTTTTGTTAGCATGGCAATTCTTTTCAATGTGACCTAAACTTTTACATTTATTACAATATCCTTTTTCTTTCACAAAAACGGTTTTAGTTGGAACAAAAGCATGTTTACCCTTTTTGGGAATGAAATCTAGTCCTTCTTTTCTTAAGGAAAATCTTTGACTATCTAGAAGATGTCTTAATTTTGATTCTCCTACATAGCATTTTGCTAGGTCATTGGTTAGTTTTTCAATTTCTTCTTTAAGTTCGTTGTTTTCAAGACTAAGCACATTATCTTCAATTTTAGGTCTAGTAGGGAATTCATTTAAGTCTTCACAAGAAGTAGAAATGCTAGAAGTAGACATCATGGGCAAATCATTCAAAATATTGCAAGTGATGCCTATGTCATTACTCGATTTGTTGGCTTTATGAGTAATTAGAGAGTCATGAGCTTCCTTGAGCATCTCATGAGTTTCTTTGAGACTCTCATGAGATGTGTTTAGCTCCTCATAGGAATTTTGAAGAGCTTTGTATCTCTTCTTCAATTCCTTGAATTTTTCTTTTTCCTTACTCATATAGTCATAAAAATCAGTGATCATCTCAACTAGGTCATCATAAGTATATTCATTTTCATCACAAGATACCTTTGATTCTCCTTTAGCCATGAGGCAATGAGGAGTGGAGAATAGAGATGGAGCTTCCTTGATAGCTACTCCGGCAAGTCCTTTGGGTGACGCTTCATCCTCATCATCGGAATCGGAACTTGAAACATCCGAATCCCACTCAATGAAGTAAGCTTGCCCATCCTTCTTCTTATAATATTTCTTGAAAACCTTTTTCTTGCTTTCTCCTTCCTTCTCGTATTTCTTCTTCTTCATTGATTTTTCTTCTTCCTTATTTTTGCATTGTGTGGAGATGTGACCCTTTTCACCGCACTCAAAACATCTTCTTTTTTCAAATGGGTTCCTCTTGGATGTTTGTCCTTTCTTGAAAGATTTCCCTTGATATCTTTTCTTCATGAATCGCTTGAATTTTCTCACGAAGAGAGCCATTTCCTCATCGGTGTCTCTCTCATCGCTTTCCTCTTCATTGTCTTCCCTTTTGGAGACTTGAGCTTTAAGTGCAATGTTCTTCTTCTTGGAGTCGGAAGCCTCATCTTTCACTTCTTCTTGAGACTTCTTGAATATATCATGAGTGAGAATCTTGTTGGATCAAGGATGCCGACTAGAGGGGGGGGTGAATAGGAGGCTTTTAAAACTTAAAAAATTTAAAGCAAATAAAGAACAAATAATATAAGCAAAGGGAAAAGAGAACGAACACAATGATTTTTACCGAGGTATCGGAGACTCGCCCAGTCTCCACTAATCCTCGTTGAAGCACTCAAATCACTTGAGTCTCGCTTCAATATCCACAAAGGATATTATCACTAATGGTTGCTCCTTGTCCACTCCGGAAAGGCGAGCACCGATGCCTTGTACACACTTGCCGAGTCTCTCCGACAATCTCCGAACGGAGAGATCAACGGCCACGCCTCCGAACCGTCTAGGTGAGGGCGCTCACCAAGAGTAACAGGCAGCGAGGTCTTCTCTAGACCTCCAAACACGCACCGAGAAACTAAGTGTATGCAAAAACAAAAGAACTGAAGCTCTCGGTGGATCGAAAAGCACTCGACTTGATCAAAAAATCAAGATTTTATATATGAAACTAGAGCTCAAGAGTGTATATGAGAGGAGACTGCTTGTTATATAAAACTTATGCCCAAAGCCCCTTTTTATAGCCTCAAGAAGCAAATGAACCGTTGGAACTAGGGCTGAAAATCAGCAACCCAAACTGACAGTCAGTTATGCAAACTGACAGTCAGTTTAGTGCACAACGGCCGACAAAATTTACGGATAAAAAATAGCTAGCCGTTTGCAGCCAAAACAGGAAAGCTGAAACCCACAACTGACAGTTAGTTACACAAACTGACAGTCAGTTTGTGTACTAGCTCGACCAGAAACAAATAGAAACACAGATAAAAACAGTTGTGGTCGAAACCCAAACTGACAGTCAGCATGGGCATACTGACAGTCAGTTTAGTACAAAAATTTTTGGCCCGAAAAACACACTCTCTGGACAATTGTCAGTTAACACAAAGTGACATTCAAACTGACAGTCAGTTCAGCAAACTGACAGTCAGTCTGAACATAAACAGCTATAACTTTAAAACCAGAAATCCAAAAGAGGTGTTTAATATCTCATTTGAAAGATATTTTAAAGGACTATCTTTTTGTCAACAGAAGAAAAAGCCAGATCTCTCTAGATCTTTCCAGAAAATGCAAAAACTCTTCTACTGTCAAAAACTAAACTGAAAAACCAAATAACTGACAGTCCGTTAAAAACATCCATAACTTTTGATCCAGAAATCCAAATTGATAGTTTAATAGCTCGTTTGAAAGATAATTTAAAGAGCTACATTTTTGTCAACAGAAGCAAAAGCCAGATCTGCCTAGATCTTTCTGAAAATTGCAAATCCTCTTCTGCTGTCAAAAACTGAACTGAAAAACCAGATTTTTCAAATAAGTTCAAAACCAAATCCAACCAAAAAGATGCAATGCAATGACCTAGAATTCTCGGTTTGTGCTTGAGATAAAAGGAGGACTTTCGCTACCCCTCTTTATAGTACGGTTAAAACTAAAAAAGAATTTTCCTAACCGATCATCTCCACACGCCAAGATCGGTAAAAATAAAAACTCGTAATACCTGAGGTCTTTCGCATCTTCAAGATTTTGCGACTCGTCTCTTGCTCTTCTGTGTCTTGTGCTTCACCTCAAGTCGGGTTCATCTTGATCTTCTTGCATTTCTTCCCAACTGATCCCTGTATCAATCAATCTCAAAAGCACGATTAGTCCAGAACACCTTGTTTTCATTAATCATCAAAATTAGGGTTAGGCATAAAGGCCTAGATGCAACAATCTCCCCCTTTTTGATGATTGATGACAACAAGTGTTCAATAACAAAATAAATGAAATAGCTCCCCCTGAGTATATGCATCTCATCATACAAGATCATAAACTAATACATATACATCAGGGGCATCTCATACATAAGCAAGTCACGGATGTGCAAATATCCACAAGACATATCAAAGCATACACATGCACATCAAGACATCATATATATCAATGTATCAGAGCTATAATCACATATTAGAGCTCAAGAGCATCATCTCAAGAAAAACAATGACATCATGTATATCAGAGCAAAACACAAGTCATCATATGTATCAGAGCTAAAAAGATCTAAAAAGATAAACACATGACACACAGACATATATGATGAACAAAAACATCTCCATATATATATAAAGACCATCTGTTCAATACATCAAAAGACAAACTCTAATATCCAAAATAAAATACTATCCAAAATACTTCTCCCCATCCAAAATACTTCTCCCCAATCTCTGCCCTAAGCATAAACAATGTCAATAATGAAGCAAGAAGACTCAAGAATCTCTCCCCCTTTGTCATCAAGCACAAAAAGGCGGGAGGACAGGAAAATCAGACAGTTATTTTAGATCAACTAGCATTTGATATATCAATAATGTTCAGTTCACCCCTTAAAAAGCAAAATCTTGATTCATCTAGGGGTTTAGTGAAGATATCTGCTAGTTGCAAATCAGTTCTAACATAATTCACATCAATATCTCCTTTTGCCACATGATCTCTAATAAAATGGTGCCTTATTTCAATATGCTTAGTTCTAGAATGTTGAACAGGATTATTAGTAATTTTAATGGCACTTTCATTATCACATAATAGTGGCACTTTATCAAAGATAATCCCATAATCCAAAAATGTCTGCTTCATCCATAATAATTGAGCACAACAACTTCCTGCAGACACATATTCAGCTTCAGCTGTGGAGAGAGCTACAGAATTTTGCTTCCTAGATGACCATGATACTAATGATCTCCCCAACAGCTGACAGCTACCAGATGTGCTTTTACGATCAATCTTACACCCAGCATAATCAGAATCCGAATACCCAATTAACTCAAAATTTGCATCTTTAGGGTACCAAAGCCCTAAACTGGGATAACATTTTAAATACCTAAGGATTCTTTTAAGAGCAGTTAAATGGCATTCCTTAGGATCAGATTGAAATCTAGCACATAAGCACACACTAAACATGATATCAGGCCTAGATGCAGTGAGATATAAAAGACTACCAATCATAGACCTATACAGTTTAGAGTCAACCGATTTGCCGCTTTTGTCCATGTCCAAGTGTCCATTTGTCGCCATGGGAGTTTTGATTGGCTTGGCGTCTTCCATCCCAAAGCGCTTGAGCAGGTCCTTCACGTACTTGGTTTGACTCACGAACGTCCCGTTCTTGAGTTGCTTGATTTGTAGACCGAGGAAGAAGCTCAGCTCACCAATCATGGACATTTCGAACTCCCTAGACATCATCTCTCCAAACTCATGACAGAAATGTTCATTAGTAGATCCAAATATAATATCATCAACATAAATCTGACAAATGAACAAGTCTTTTTCAATTTTCTTTGTAAAGAGAGTTGTATCAACCTTCCCAATTTTAAAACCTTTTGATAATAGAAAGTCTCTAAGTCGCTCATACCAGACTCGAGGAGCTTGTTTGAGACCATAGAGAGCTTTCGACAATTTAAATACATGGTTTGGAAATTTAGAATCTTCGAAACCGGGAGGTTGCTCAACAAATACAAGTTCAGAAATTTCACCATTTAGAAAAGCACTTTTTACATCCATTTGAAAAAGTTTGATATTAAAACATGATGCATAAGCAAGAAGAATGCGAATAGCTTCAAGTCTTGCTACCGGTGCAAAAGTTTCACCAAAGTCTAAACCTTCGACTTGAGTGAAGTCTTGACAACAAGACGAGCTTTGTTTCTAATTACAATACCATTTTCATCTTGCTTATTTCTGAAAACCCATTTTGTTCCAATAACATTATGATCTTTGGGTCTTTCTACTAGAGTCCAAACTTCATTTCTAGCAAAGTTATTAAGTTCTTCATGCATGGCATTTACCCAATCAGGATCATTTAAAGCTTCATTAACATGTTTGGGTTCTAGAGAAGATACAAATGAATGATGTTCACAAAATGCAGCAATACGAGATCGAGTTTGAACACCCTTACTGACGTCACCCAATATTTGGTCTAGAGGGTGATCCTTGGTGATGGTTTGGTGTTGCCTTGGTTCTTCATCTTGTATTGCTTTATCTTGACTTTGTTCTGGAGGATCAACCTGAGATGATGATGCGTCTTGATCAACATTTTCAACGTTGACATCATCTTCTTGATCTTCCTCTGTTGGCTTGATGTCTCCAATGGTTATGTTTTTCATGGCTTCTTGAAGATCGTCACCTGAAACTTCATGAGATACTTGCTCCTTTTGTGAGCCATTAGTTTCATCAAATTTGACATCACCTGATTCTTCAATACAACTTGTATTTTTATTAAAAACACGATAAGCTTTACTAGTGGTGGAGTATCCAACTAGAAAGCCTTCATCTACTCTTCTTTGAAATTTTCCACCAAAATTTCTTTTCTTAAGAATATAACATTTGCAACCAAAGACTCGGAAATAAGAGATATTTGGCTTGCGCCCAATAAGAAGCTCATAAGGAGTCAAATTAAGAAGAGGATGCAAATAAAGTCGGTTTATAGAATAGCAAGCGGTATGCACGGCTTCAGCCCAGAAGCGAGTAGGAGTATCGTACTCACTTAGCATAGTCCTTCCCATTTCTATAAGTGTTCGATTTTTCCTTTCAACGACTCCATTTTGCTGCGGAGTGTAGGATGTGGAAAATTCGTGTTTGATTCCAAGAGAGTCACAAAAATCAAATAGAGTTGAATTAACGAACTCTCCACCATGATCACTACGGATTTTCTTGATGGATAATTCGAATTCAGTAGAAACACGTTTTGCAAAACTTTTGAAAACATCGGGGGTTTCAGATTTTTGAGAAATAAAGAAAACCCAAGTATAGCGAGTAAAATCGTCAACAATCACAAAACCATAATTGCTACCCCCGATACTTTGGAACTCGGAAGGTCCAAATAAATCCATATGAAGAAGTTCCAAAGGTTTGCAAGTCGAAAGAATGCGCTTAGTTGGATGTGAAGTAGCTACTTGCTTGCCCGCTTGACAAGCGCTACAAGGTTTGTCCTTTTCAAAATTCACATCCTTTAAGCCAACAACCAAATCACGTTTTAAAAGTTTTCTCAATTGATGCATTCCAACATGTGCAAGTCGTCTATGCCATAGCCAACCTTTTGAGGTTTGAGAGACAAGACATGTTGAAAGAGATGCATCTTTTGAATGAAAATCAACCAAATAAAGATTTCCAAAACGAAAGCCTTTAAAGATCAAAGATTTATCTTTTAAACTTTCAACCAAAACTTCTTTTGGGAAGAACGTGCAACTAAAACCAAAATCGCAAATTTGAGCAACGGAAAGCAAATTGAAATTCAGAGATTCGACCAATAAAACATTTGAAATAGATAGGTCATTTGAGATTGCGATTTTACCCAAGCCGACCACATTTCCTTGACGGTTGTCGCCAAAGGTAATCTTTTGTTTCTCGCTTGAGTTGTCTTCTATTGAGGTGAACAACTTCTTGTTACCGGTCATGTGTTCGGAGCATCCGCTATCTAGCACCCAATGCCTCCCACCGGTCTTGTAGTTCACCTGCATAAAAAGAATTAAGTTCTTTTAGGTACCCAAACCTTTTTGGGTCCTTCAATGTTAGCAATCAAAGCTTTGGGCACCCAAATAGATTTCTTCTTTTTGTTTAACATGGGTGCACCAACATACTTTGCTATAGCATAACCTTTTCTCGATTTTTGAAGCATGTAGCAAGTATCAAAGTAATTTGGAGTCATTAAGGGACATGCTTCATGCGAATGACCGGTTTCATGGCATTTATGACAAAATGTGTTGCATGCTTTAACAAATATAGTTTTAGAATTTTGTTTCCTTCCTTTCTTTTGAAAATATCCTAATCCTTCTTTTCTAAAAGAACATTTTTGTTTACTAAGGATTAGATCAAGAGATACTTTACCTTTAAAGCAATTTTCTAAGCCTTTTCCAAGTTTTTCAACTTGTGCCTTAAGTACATTATTTTCATTTAAGATGTTGTCATTTGAAACACATGGAGTGTGATGACTACTAGAGGGAGATTTATTCAAGTTACATGAAGTTGAAGCATCTACCTTAGATGAAGCATTTGTAATATCTTTTATAAGCATGCTTTCATATGAATCTTTAAGTTCCGAGTATTGAGCGCGTAGAGAAGAATGCTCTTCCTTAAGCGCCTTATACTTCATCTTAGTTTTTCCAAAAACTTCATTTAGTTCAGTTATCATTTCAACTAAGTCATCATATGATGGATCATTGGAATGTACCTTTTCATCGCCTTTGGCCATAAGGCACATGGATGAAGTGTTGTTGCCGAGAGCTAGTCCGGCCATCTTCTTGGAGCAACTTCGTTCGTTGTCGGAGTCGGAGTCGGAGCTCTCTCCGCCGGACATCCATTCTCCAAAACAGGCTTCTTTGATTTCTTCGTTCTTTTTCTTGAAGAACTTCTTCTTCTTGTTCCACGCCTTGTTCTTGTTTGGGCATCTTGAAGCTATGTGTCCCTTCTCATGACATCCATAGCAAATGATGTCCTTAAAGTTGTTTTGCTTTTGCCCCTTCGGTCGTGTGTCAATGTTGACACCCTTCTTATGTAACCTGCGAAGAAGTTTTTGGGTGTTCTTTACCATAAGTGCGAGGTCTTCATCGGAGGAGCCTTCGCTTGAATCGTTCCTTGCATTAGCTTTGAAGGCCAAAGCTTTCTTCTTCGTCTCCGTGGGTTCGGCCGCTTCCTTCTTTTCCTTCTTGTGCATCTCATGGGTGATGAGGTTCCCATAGAGATCGGTTGGAATTGTGGTTGATAGGTCGGAGTTTGTGAGAACCGTGACCAAGGTGTCGAAGCTTTCCGGCAAGGCCCTAAGCATCTTTCTCACAAGCTCAAGGTCAGTAAACACAACGCCAAGACCCTTGAGTTCATTCACAATGTTATTTAACCGAGTAAACATGGAATCCACGGACTCGGTTGATGACATGGTGAATGTCTCGTAAATTTCTTCGAGGGTAGTCCAAACCTTATGAGCAGTCGTGAGGTTGCTCACACGGTTGAACTCGTTTAAGGATAAACCGGCAAAGAGAGCATTTTTTGCACGGGCATTTAAATGCAACTTTCTCCTATCGTCTTCAGATTGACTTGCCGGATCAACCGGAGGAGTAAAGCTGAGTTTAACGATATCCCATACGTCAAGCCCCATGGCTTCTAGGAATACTGACATGCGCACTTTCCAATAAGGATAGTTTGTTCCATCAAAGATGGGCGCACGACCGGTATGTCCAAGAAGAAAATCCCCGCTTGACGACATCCTCTCTCTAGGCGGTAAAGCCTAATGAATCGAGAGACCAAGCTCTGATACCACGTGTTGGATCAAGGATGCCGACTAGAGGGGGGGTGAATAGGAGGCTTTTAAAACTTAAAAAATTTAAAGCAAATAAAGAACAAATAATATAAGCAAAGGGAAAAGAGAACGAACACAATGATTTTTACCGAGGTATCGGAGACTCGCCCAGTCTCCACTAATCCTCGTTGAAGCACTCAAATCACTTGAGTCTCGCTTCAATATCCACAAAGGATATTATCACTAATGGTTGCTCCTTGTCCACTCCGGAAAGGCGAGCACCGATGCCTTGTACACACTTGTCGAGCCTCTCCGACAATCTCCGAACGGAGAGATCAACGGCCACGCCTCCGAACCGTCTAGGTGAGGGCGCTCACCAAGAGTAACAGGCAGCGAGGTCTTCTCTAGACCTCCAAACACGCACCGAGAAACTAAGTGTATGCAAAAACAAAAGAACTGAAGCTCTCGGTGGATCGAAAAGCACTCGACTTGATCAAAAGATCAAGATTTTATATATGAAACTAGAGCTCAAGAGTGTATATGAGAGGAGACTGCTTGTTATATAAAACTTATGCCCAAAGCCCCTTTTTATAGCCTCAAGAAGCAAATGAACCGTTGGAGCTAGGGCTGAAAATCAGCAACCCAAACTGACAGTCAGTTATGCAAACTGACAGTCAGTTTAGTGCACAACGGCCGACAAAATTTACGGATAAAAAATAGCTAGCCGTTTGCAGCCAAAACAGGAAAGCTGAAACCCACAACTGACAGTTAGTTACACAAACTGACAGTCAGTTTGTGTACTAGCTCGACCAGAAACAAATAGAAACACAGATAAAAACAGTTGTGGTCGAAACCCAAACTGACAGTCAGCATGGGCATACTGACAGTCAGTTTAGTACAAAAATTTTTGGCCCGAAAAACACACTCTCTGGACAATTGTCAGTTAACACAAACTGACATTCAAACTGACAGTCAGTTCAGCAAACTGACAGTCAGTCTGAACATAAACAGCTATAACTTTAAAACCAGAAATCCAAAAGAAGTGTTTAATATCTCATTTGAAAGATATTTTAAAGGACTATCTTTTTGTCAACAGAAGAAAAAGCCAGATCTCTCTAGATCTTTCCAGAAAATGCAAAAACTCTTCTGCTGTCAAAAACTAAACTGAAAAACCAAATAACTGACAGTCCGTTAAAAACATCCATAACTTTTGATCCAGAAATCCAAATTGATAGTTTAATAGCTCGTTTGAAAGATAATTTAAAGAGCTACATTTTTGTCAACAAAAGCAAAAGCCAGATCTACCTAGATCTTTCTGAAAATTGCAAATACTCTTCTGCTGTCAAAAACTGAACTGAAAAACCAGATTTTTCAAATAAGTTCAAAACCAAATCCAACCAAAAAGATGCAATGCAATGACCTAGAATTCTCGGTTTGTGCTGGAGATAAAAGGAGGACTTTCGCTACCCCTCTTTATAGTACGGTTAAAACTAAAAAAGAATTTTCCTAACCGATCATCTCCACACGCCAAGATCGGTAAACATAAAAACTCGTAATACCTGAGGTCTTTCGCATCTTCAAGATTTTGCGACTCGTCTCTTGCTCTTCTGTGTCTTGTGCTTCACCTCAAGTCGGGTTCATCTTGATCTTCTTGCATTTCTTCCCAACTGATTCCCTGTTCGGAATTGTAATCCGATCTGAATGTGTATAACTAAGCTTATCTGTTTAGGATTAGTTATATGAGTCTAATACGTTTAGGTCTCTAAGTCTGATACGTACTCATACGATTGGACTATAAATACCTTGTAATAGGTCTAGTTTAGATCATCGAAGAGTCATAGAACTTATTTAAGTTTTAGACACTTATAGTTCCTTCGACGTAGACAAGTATGTCTAACGTTCGATGTGTAAAGCCCTCTTTGAAATAAAGAGTTGTGCAATTACTTTGGGTTTCGGTATTTCCGAGTAAGATCTCGTTATTCCGCATATTAAAATCTGGGCGAGCCTAGTGCGAAAACCAAGACTAGGTGTCAAACGGATCAAGTTGGTATCAGAGCAACTTTCCTATCCTGTGGATGGTGAAGACTCGCCAGGGTTACAAAACCTCCGGCGAAACTCCAGGCGATCAATTGACGGTTCCTACAGCCGCGTCTCCGACAATGTCTGACGATACCTCCATTCAAGCTAACCTAGCCGAACAAGTGGCTAAGCTCTCCACCGACATGGAAACCGTGCTTGCTTGGATTAAGCAGCAGGCCATGATTGTACCTCCTGAAGTAGGGAAGGTTACGGGTGAGAAGAGTGGTGAAGACTTGCGTAGGGCAGACGAAGATGAAGACGAAGGCGACCACAAAACCGACGACCTCGCCAACACCTCCTTAGCTGTCGGATCTTTTAAGGTCGACACTAAGATTGATATACCCATATATGATGGGGTGATCGATGCCGAAAAGCTGGATTCTTGGATCGATCAACTTGAGACCTACTTTGACCTAAAAGGGTTCAGTAGCGCTCAAAAGGTGAAGTTTGCACCTTTGAAGATGAAGGACCACGTCAAGACATGGTGGAAGGCCCTTTTCGCCAGTGGTGAAGCTGACGACCTTGCGTGGGGTCAATTCAAACGACTTCTGCGACAAGAATTCTATCCGATGGGCTACCTTGAGGAGAGATGGGAGCGTTGGCACCGATTGTACCAACGGCGCGACCAGACCGTCCAAGACTATACGACAGAGTTTCGACGACAAGCAATGGTCATTGGCATCTCACTATCCGACCCTCAAGTATTTCGGAAGTACACATCCGGACTTCAGAAATCGATCAGTACTGAGCTAAGTCTGTTCGGCGTCCAAGATATCGCGACCGCGAGCACAACTGCTATGGCGATCGAGAAGAAGAACAAATCCCGCAGCGACAAAAGCACGAAGGAAAGTGCGACCTCGACAAAGAAAAAGCCGAGTCCGAAGAAGAAATCGGGCACGGGTGCTTTCTGTGAACATTGTCAAGTTGCGGGACATACGAAGGACAAATGCTACAAGCTTCATCTTGAGCTTCGACCAAAGAAAAACGGACCAGGGAAAAGAACAACCACGGCTACTGCGACTTCACCCGACGAAGAAGTTGTCCGAGTGAATTCGGTTAATGAGGCGGATACGACCTTGTCTCTGATGGCAATGCCGAAGGAGAAGGGTTCGGATCCACCGAACGACCATCACCCGACGGAGGACTTGTTCACCATCAACATCCAGGTGAAGCACGAAGTGGTCGCAGCGATATTCGATCCAGGAAGTCAAAAGAATTTGGTCTCCGCTGGACTGGTTCGGCGACTTGGTTTGAAGACAACCACACACCCGCGACCATATCCGCTGGGTTGGTTTACATCCGACGTGAACCAACAGATTACGAGTCAGTGTGTGTTGAAGTTTGCGATCTCTGCACGGTATATCGATGAGGTGCAATGCGATGTTGTCCCTATCGATATCTGTCAGGTGATCTTTGGGAGTCCGTATCTGTATGATCGAGACGCTCATTTTCATCGGCGAGCGCAAGAGTACGACCTCACCAAAGACGGGGTTAAGTTCGTAATCAGTAGAGACGTCCACGTCAACACTTTGAACTTGATTACCGCAAATCAAGCCAAACGGATTGTTAATGCATGTCACAAGTATGTGCTTGTCATGATTCAACCCATTGGACAAAGTGAGGGTACTCGACCAGCATTGTCGTTGGCGTGCCAAGAAGATTCTGGTCGTTTGTCGAGACTACTGGAGAAATACAGTGATCTGTTCGAGACTACCCAGGGTTGTCCACCGAAACGTCCAGTCGAGCACGAAATTCAGCTTGTGTCCGATGCGACACTGCCCAATCTGAGTATGTATCGCAACTCAGTATTGGAGAATGAAGAGATCAAAAGACAACTTGGTGAGTTGCTGAACGATGGTGTCATTCAACCAAGTAGTTCACCTTGTGGATCTCCTGTGGTGTTAGTACCAAAGAAAGATGGGACTTGGCGTATGTGCATCGACTATCGAGCACTGAACAATATCACCATCAAGAACCGGTATCCCCTTCCCCGTATTGACGACCTGTTAGACCAATTGAAGCATGCTATTGTCTTCTCCAAATTGGATCTTAAGTCAGGATATCATCAAGTCAGCATCCGAGAGGAGGATACGTGGAAGACCGCGTTCAAAACACGACAAGGTCTGTTCGAATGGCTGGTCATGCCGTTTGGTCTCTGCAACGCCCCTGCAACTTTCATGCGTCTTATGAATGACGTTTTGAGACCGTTCATCGACGACTTTGTCATCGTTTACCTCGACGACATACTAGTTTATAGTCAATCGTGGGATGAGCACCTCATTCATGTCGAAAAGGTGTTCGATCAGCTTCGGCAACATCGACTTCGCCTCAACCATAAGAAGTGCGAGTTCGGCCAGCAAACTCTACTTTACCTTGGATTCCTGGTCGGCAACGGTACGTTGCAAATCGACCCAGATAAGGTAAAAGTGATTCGCGAGTGGCCGCGACCACGAACAGTTACGGATGTGCGTAGTTTTGTGGGAGCATGCCAATACCTTCGGAAGTTCATCCGACACTTCTCGATTATGGCTTCTCCGTTGCATGCATTAACCAGGATCGATCAGAAGTTCGAGTGGACAGGGAAACATGAGGACACGTTTCTCTTGCTGAAAAGGAAGATCAGCGAGGCGCCTGTGTTAGCTTTGCCGAATCTCCAGAAACCGTTCGAGCTAGAAACCGATGCCTCAGGTTATGCAATGGGCGCAGTGCTCATGCAAGAAGGTCGACCAGTGGCATATCACTCTGAGTTATTCCAGGGAGCTCAGAAGAACTACCCGACTTATGATAAGGAGTTATGCGCACTGCATCAGGCCGTGAAACATTGGCGGTGTTATCTCTTGGGGAAAGAGACGGTTGTCCACACCGACCATCAACCATTGCAATATTTGCAGACTCAGTCCAAGCTACAGCAAGCTCGACACATGAAGTGGATATCGTATCTGCAGCAGTTCAATCTGGTGATTAAGTACAAAAAGGGCGTACACAACAAATTGGCGGACATGTTGTCGCGACCACCAGTTACGACCCTCTGTTTATCAGCGTTCATGCAGATCGAGCCCTCATGTCATGATGACTATGCCACTATGTACAGTGAAGACCCTGATTTTCAAACAGTACTGACTGAGCTCGAAACAGGGAAACCTACGGAGTTCGTTCGTCGAGAAGGACTCTTGTACAAGGGCAATTTACTTTGTATACCTCGTGGAGCACCTCGAATTCAATGGTTACGAGAAGCGCATACATCGAAGGTAGCTGGTCACTTTGGGGTTACAAAGACGTTGCAAAATCTTCACCGACATGTGTTTTGGCCGCGTATGCAGCAAGATGTGGCTAGCTTTGTTCGAGGCTGTGGTCTCTGCAGCATCTCGAAACCGGCAAACCGAAAAATAGGTTTGTACACTCCTTTGCCAGTTCCATCGCGACCATGGGAAAGCATATCTATGGATTTCTTGGGAGGATTGCCTAAGACCCGATGTGGCAACGACTATCTATTCGTGGTCGTTGATCGGTTCTCCAAAATGATTATTCTTATACCTTGTCGGAAGACTATCACGGGAGAAGAGGCAGCTCGGGTATTCTTTCAACACGTTTGGACACACTTCGGACTGCCGACTTCTATTGTGTCTGATCGCGATACCCGGTTCCTTAGTCACTTTTGGCGATCGCTCTGGACGATGATGGACACCAAGCTGAAGAGGAGTACTGCTTTTCATCCGCAAACTGATGGTCAAACCGAGGTGGTTAATCGCACAATTGTTCATCTTTTGAGAGGATATAACTCAAAGCACCCGAAGACCTGGGATGGAAGCATACCGTACCTGCAGTTTGCTTTTAATCGAGCAGTGCATGGTTCGACTAGAAAGTCACCGTTTGAGGTTTGTTTAGGATTTCTACCACAGAGTCCATTCGACATGGAGTTTGTGATCCCTACCTCAGCACAGAACAGCAAGGAAGCATCCGATCAGGATCGAGCACAAAAGTTCCTGGAAGGTATTCAACGACTCCATCGTGAGGTTGAACAGAACTTGCTGAAAGCTCAACTCAAGTACAAGGCGCGACATGATCGGCACCGAGTTGATGCGCAATTTCAAGAAGGTGATATGGTATGGTTACATCTGAGTAAGGAGAGACTTAAAAGTGAAGGTAAGAAGCTCAAACCCATTCATTACTGTCCTTTTCGGATTTTGCGGAAAGTGGGTAATAATGCTTGTCAGCTCGAGTTACCTCCATACATGGATATTTACTCGGTTGTTAATGTTGAGCACCTCAAACTGTTTGAGCCTTCAATGCTGGATGATGAGCCAGATACTATAGTACCATCTGTTGAAGACTTGGTCTATCAACGAGACGAACCTCTACGTGAAGATGTGATTCTGGAGAAGAAGGTAACTACCACCCGCAGTGGCACCAAGGAGACTTTTCGAATCGGTCGGAAAGATCAACGAGCACGTGCGGCAAAGTGGTACACCAAAGAAGATGGACAAGCCCAATTTCCACATCTCCAGTTCAATCGAGAGGTCGCAACAGGGGTTGGCTCCTTCTCAACAAGGGAGTCATGATCCGGGAGGATCTCAAAGTCCTGATCGCATACGGCTTCGCGACCAAGTCCTAATCGCATACGGCTTCGCGACCAAGTCCTGATCGCATATGGGTCCGCGACCATGGATTGGTCCGCGACCAGGAAAAGGAATTCGTTCCCTGTTCGGAATTGTAATCCGATCTGAATGTGTATAACTAAGCTTATCTGTTTAGGATTAGTTATATGAGTCTAATACGTTTAGGTCTCTAAGTCTGATACGTACTCATACGATTGGACTATAAATACCTTGTAATAGGTCTAGTTTAGATCATCGAAGAGTCATAGAACTTATTTGAGTTTTAGACACTTATAGTTCCTTCGACGTAGACAAGTGTGTCTAACGTTCGATGTGTAAAGCCTTCTTTGAAATAAAGAGTTGTGCAATTACTTTGGGTTTCGGTATTTCCGATTAAGATCCCGTTATTCCGCATATTAGAATCTGGGCGAGCCTAGTGCGAAAACCAAGACTAGGTTTCAAACGGATCATGGAGTCACACTCTTCAAGTTCGAACGCACAAGTAAGGTAACAATTGTATCATATTTAGAAGGTAAAGCTCTAAGAAACTTATGACAAAACTCCACGTTTGTGACATCCATACCAAGCCCTTTTAACTCATTTACGATGTTATTTAATCGGTTAAACATCTCCGATACATCTTCATTGGGTAACATGGCAAACTTTTCAAATTGGCCCTTATGGATAAATAGTTTAGCGTCCTTGACCATCGAGGTTCCTTCATGAATATCCATAAGATTTCTCCAAATATCATGGGCCGTTTCAAGTTTACAAATTCTATTAAATTCACCTAGATTTAGAGCACTATAAAGAACATTCATGGATTGAGCATTTGCTAAGGCATTATCTCTATCTAAGTTGGTCATGTCATCATCATCAAGAATTGCAAACCCCTCATCCACCACTTTCCAAATCTTTCCACCCATGGCTTTAAAATAGACCATCATCCTAGTTTTCCAATAAGTATAGTTAGATCCATCAAAGAGTGGTGGTTTACCAATATTGATCCGACCCTCACTAGCCATCTTTATCCTACTCCGGATTGGTTAAATCCTCTAAAAAGGAGTCCTTGCTCTAATACCAATTGAAAAGGATCTAGGATATCGACTAGAGGGGGGGTGAATAGGCGATTTTACCAAATTACAATAAATCAAACAATTTGTAGTAAATGAGAGCAATTTAAATAACACAAGATGAACAATGAGCAATCTCAACACAAGGATATATCCCGTGGTCTCGGTGATTTGCCGATCACCCCTAATCCACGTTGAGGCAAACTCAAATCTCTAACCGCTCCTCTATCTAGTCAATCTTCGCTCGAGAAGTGACCTAGATCTTGAGCCGGAATAGTGTGATGAGTTATCCAAACCTCGATTTCACTAAGGATGCACTTTACCGCTCCGGCAAGGTGTGCTCAACCTTTCACAAGACGTTTTGAAGCTTCTTCACAATCTTCCTTGAAGAGCTCTTCAAAACCTTTCTCCTAGCCGTCTAAGAGCCGGCAAACTCCAAGAGTAACAAGCCGGTGATGATCACTTTGCCTTCTTCTAGTGCCACACGATTGATTCAATGATCTAAATGCAATGCACTAGAAGATCTCACATGCACACTCTCACAAATTTGAGAATTTGAAACCTAGAGTGTATGAAACTAGCTTAGGCTCTCAAGGATGATGACAATGCTCAAGATTATGCCAAAAATCCTGAACAGGGCCGTGCATGGGAGTATATATACCCCCCACAATTAATATAGCCGTTACAGGCCGTTGGGAGAAAAAGATCACCTGGCGGTCAGACCGCAGGTGTAAGCTCGGTCAGACCGCCGCAATTGCAACGGCATTAAATAGGAGCAATAAATGCTCAACTGCCCTTGTCAGGCACACATACGGTCAGACCGGATCCTATTTCGGTCAGACCGTGAAACTGTCCAGAGACGACATAGTTTCTGGACACCTTATACGGTCAGGCCGATATATACGGACAGACCGGCCAAACGGTCAGACCGCAGTTCAAAAACACGGTCAGACCGGTCTAACAAACAGTCAGACCGTAATAGCTCAAAATGCCAGAAGGATAAACCAAGAGGTTCCAGGAGTCTGACCGAGAATTTAACTACGGACAGACCGACCTTAAAAAGGAATACACTATGCATAGACACAACATCGGTCAGTCCGAGATCTTAAACGGTTAGTTCGATAATTCGGTCAGACCGGTATAACACACGGTCAGACCGACTTAGACAGACATGAGCTGAACTAAGCATTCTCAAAGGATGTGACCTTCTAGCATGCAATGCAAATTGATTTTATGATTTGTGGCACATAGATGAAGTATTTTGTGATACACCACATGCTCCTCTTAATAGTACGGCAACTATCCTAACATCCGGTCAAAATTCTTCTCTAATCACCTTAGACCGGTAAAAATGGAAAAGATCCTATTACGTACCTTTGCCTTTTGATCAATGCCCTCTCTTCATCATGATGCTCTTTCTTTGCCTTTCATTGACCTGTCTTTTAAGTATCTTCTTGACACAACTAGGCAGGTAACGTTAGTATAGCATTTGTAGTTGTCATTAATTATTAAAACACTCTATAGGGGCCTAGAAGCTACAGTAAGGAGCGGCGGCGGCGCGCGTGGAGGAGGAGGCGGCGGAGCGCGTGGAGGGGAGGAGGCGGCGGCGCACGTGGAGAGGAGGAGGTGGCGCCGAGCGGGGAGGAGAGGCGGCAGCGGCAGCGCGGGGAGGAGAGGAGGAGGCGGCAGCGGCGAGCGGGGAAGAGAGGAGGCGACGGCAGCGTTGTGGTGCGGGAAGGAGAGGAGGCGGCATCGGCGCTGCGGAGCGAGGAGAGGAGGCTGCGGTGGCACAGGGAGGAGAGGAGGCGGCGGCGGCGGTAGCGTGTGGAGGAGAGGAGGCAGTAGGGAAAGGGGGAGGAGGCGGCGGTGGGCGACGACGACAAGGACGAGGAGGACGACGAGGAGGAGGCGTCGGCGGCTCCAGCGTCCGCGGCAGTGGCCGTGCGCTTGCCGAGTCGAGCCCGAGTCCGGTTCGTAGCTCGTTAAGATTTCGAGTCGAGCCCGAGCCGAGCCCAATACACTATCGAGCTCGAGTCGAGCCTGCCTGGGGACGTACAAATTCAGCAAATTATCGCCGAATGTGTTTTAAGCATTCCAGAAGAAATGCAACAGAGGAGAAATAAAATATACTACCGAAAGGGTAGAAAGTGTACTACAATTCTCTCCTGCTTTCTCTCTTCTCTTCCATCTTTACGTCTCGCTGCCTTCATCTTTGCCTCTTCCTTTTGCCTTTGGGAGCTCTATATAGCTGGTCATCTTTATGCAAAGGACAAGCGCAAAGAAAACTTAAACATAAATTTTGTGACATTCGGATCACTTATCTTTTAAATAAAAGACACAATGTGTATTTCAAAACATGTAGATCGTTTGAATAAGATCCTAATGATTGAGATTGAAGTGGAGGGAATTACCAACAATTTCATTCAAATAATTAATTCATGATCAAATAGTTTTTCCGAAAAGTCAGGCAATCCATAACAATTGGGTGAATTTGGCAAATGACATTAAATTGAGAGATCATGCGTGTTCAAATTCTCGTCAGTAGTGTAGGTGAGCTGCTACAAAAACAATAATTTATGGCCAGAGTCTATAGCACAGATTTTGTTTGTCCACTAGCTCTCTATTTGGGGTACCAAAATGTCAAAATTATTATTTTTGCCTAAAATGCTTACAGCACATATGGATGGTCTATATTGGATAAATGAATTCAGATAAAATAGTTAGTTAGTATATTTGTGCTTCTATCTTAAAATTAATCCAAAAGGTTTGGAATCTAATTGCAGAAAATTCTGCTCGTCTATGTTCGTGAACTGCAGTTGATTCGCGTTCAAAACAACACTTTATAGATATATTTAGGCACAATAAACGAGTTCAACGCGCCTCTAAACATCTGGATGTTTCTCCTTCCAAAATTTTTGAAATCCATATTTATCTATTCAAAAGTTGAAAGTTTTTCTTAGAAAAATTGTTAAATTTGGCTTATCTATCTACCATTATCTACTATTACTAGGGCCCGTAATCACGAGCTGTCAATACCTGGATCAAAATCTGGGCCGTTCCCTCTTATTCTTATCTACACTTCTACAGCACAATATGGGTATGGTGCTTAAATTAGATTAAATAAAATAGTATTTAAATCAAAATGAGCACAATTAAACATCCAACTAAAGTAGTAGGAGGCTACTTGGTTTCCATCCTCAACACAAAATTATTTGGGCTGGAGTTTGCTTAATGAGGGCACCAGTGTGCTCCATTTTGTCTAGCGTTTGAGTCTTGAGCAATGCGCATGGATTCATATCCTTTCGTGTTTTTCTTTCTAAGTGGCACCAACTAGCTCATGGTTTGAAGGTGTTTGATTAGAAATCAACATTTCATTTCAAGTTAGACCATAAATCATAAAATCCAAAATAGTATCCAAATCTGGTTGTTCAACATTTAAGTTCAAAAATTTAGACCATGTTAATTAGTTCACAATCTTCCTCCAACAAAATGTTACGACTAGGTGTAGACATTCTGAAGCTTCCTTTATTTAAAGTTGGATTCTGAAGGTTCAAGTGAGTTTGTGATTCATGACTAATTCATTAAAAAAAAGTTCATATAATAATCAGTCTATAAACTTCTTCTTCATCTTTTGTTTCATGGTGCCTTGCCTAGCCTCCTTCCTCTTGCCGTTCTTCGGCACAAACAGAAGTAATCGCAGACAAGCATTTCGATAAAATTGCGAATCGTTGTTTCTATAGAGCGTCACATCTTCATTGATCTTGGCAAGGAAGAAAAGGAAGCCAAGATTTCTACATCACCGGCACAGACGAATTCCCAGATGCACCCCATTCCCACCAGATTATTTCCTCAATCGGGACCTGGTCATGTGTGCACAAGCACAACAAATCAATAAAAAGGGCTAAAATTAAAGTACTCAAACAAAGAAAGATATATAACTTGCCAATGTGCTGCAATTTTCTCTTGTGTTTCTAATCTTTCTCTTCCTCTGTATGTCTCGCCCTCTGGGATATGTAGCTGCTTGCTTGTCTCCTTTTTATTGCTGTGGACTAGTAAGTGAGCTCAACCGGGCAAATGGCAGGTGAGTTGGTCTAGCCATGAAAGAAGTACGGTGTTGGTGCATATGGTTTTGTACCACTGTAAAGTTTTTATATATTTTGTATTTATTATCTGATATATATTTTGTATTTGTTATTTGATATTTTATTAACATGTAAATCTAGTTCTATCTTATTAGTCTCACAAATCATAATTTTGAAATTTCTAGTAGGTTGAAAGAAATTGTTTCATTGTTTTTAATGGTATGTTGCATATTACAAAGAATCTCTGAAAAAAAAATGATGTTTTGATATAAATGTAGTGTAGTCAATTTATTGGAATGCATTGAAATGCTGCCCATATAAAACTGTTAAGATTACCCACTTAAAAGTGATGTAACAGATTTATCATCCACAATAATATAGACTTTAATAATATATAATTATAAAAGTTAGAAGTAAAGTTACATCTAGAAAATAACAGAAAGTTCAAAAACATCATTATTTTGCGCAAAGCATCGAGCTTTTGTATATCTTTTAGGCGTAGTAGTGTCTTATGTTCGGACTATAGATTAGATTCAATTTATCAGCGATTATTCGACTAATAAGCAAAATGTTCATATTATCATCGTAGGCTTGTAGTTATCACTTATGCTCCATTCAGGTCAGTATAGTCGGAACATTCCATTCCATCAAATGAACCGGAAAAGTATATACATTTTCATCAGATTAGTTGGTTGTAGATCAAAGTTGGATGGGCAGCTTTTCAGTGTGTCTTTTGTGTGTATTGAGTTGAAAGAGGTGTGTGTATATATATGTGTGTGTGAGAGAGATTCAATTTCGTTTTCTATAACTCTTCAATGTCCAAGAAGGAAATAGAAAAAAAAATAATTAGGATCATCTAGGTGGTTCTTGCACGTCGTCACCAAACTTGGTTACATGCATGCATGCACCGATATGCAATGCAACTATGCAAGTCGGTTGGAAACAAGAAATCAATCAAGAGATATTAATTTAATGCGTGCAGAAAGGCCCGTTATGCCAAAAAATTTTAAGAGACCTGGTTTCTACAAAATGTACGAGACACATATTTCCTCGTCATCCAATACCATGATATATAATTGAAATATGAGTATAATTATTTGATATGAATCACAATAATATTTAAACTATTCATTTATATAATTTAATAATCAACAAATGAGAGTTATATTTTTTTAGTGAGACCAAATTTTACAAAATTTGTTTCTACATCATCACCCTCTCCCTGCTCAGATTCCATCACATGGAACCGGCTCATCATAAATAAAAGAGTTTTTATACACATACAACAAACATTCTCATGTATTAAATCAAATAACAAATAACGGTCATGATCCTGATCTTTAGTTTATTATGTCTTAATTTTTCTCGAGAGCCTCCTTCCACTTGCGTGCTGTTCTTTGAAAGGTAAGAAGCGACTTCAGCACAGTCAAGCACCTCGGCACAATCCGCTATCAGGCTATCTTCTATAGAACTTTTAGTATTGAGCACGCTATATTAGATATATAATGTGTAATTTAAATATAAAATCAAATATTTTAATATATCAATTTTAGATGAGACATAGTATTTCACATCATCAAAAATAAACACATCTTTCTATTTAAATTTTTTAATCACCAAAAAAACAACAAAAAAAACTTAAACACATTAGACTGATAAGTGAGTCATCTAATCAGCATAGAATACGACTACATACAAGTGCGCACACAGTATGCGGTCCCCAAGTGCTTGTTTCATACACGCACACGCGGTTACACTGATCTCTTTTTCACTGGTTCCACAGTTCAACTGATTCCACCTGTCATCAGTTAAAACATACAAGATCAGGTACACATAAAATAACGCATACATAAGATCAATAGACTACGACAGAATCAAACTGAGTTCGTTGGAACGTAAGTCTTGTCACTACACACAAAACTAAGCCCACCAACAGACCAACATACTCCAACGACCTCTGCATGTGTCAACACAAGTCGTGCATGCTATGCCCCCACGAAACATACAAGGCGCTCCTCAATCCACTTGAGATAGTGCCGTTAAAATCGGGGAGCTTCACCTCACAATTGGTCTTGTTAGGGACCCAGACGTTGCCCGACTGTATGCATGAGACACACTAAGAAATTCCCGGATGCATCGCATTCCCAGTAGATTATTTCTTCGGCGTCCCAAAGGAACATGTAGGAGAAACCAAATAGGATTAATTAAAGTGCTCAACAAAGAAGAAAAATTAAGTGAAAGAGAAACGAGCAAATGCTACTGTGTATGCAAGAAGGGAAGATAACTTGCAATTATAATGGCTGCAATTCTTTTGTGTTTTCTAATCTTTCTTCTCCTCTGTGCGTTATATATGCCTTTGGGAGATCAATGCAACTACTTTTTATAGGTGGGCTGACCCGAGTAAATGGCAAGGAGTTGGTGAGCTATTGCACGCATGCTAGAGCTATGCTTTTCATTTTTAAGACAAGAGTACCAAAGTAGGGGCTTTGTTTAATATAACGTGATAAAATTATCTTTCTTGAATTGAAGAGAATTTGATTTATAAGTATGTTTTACAATGGTATGGAAAGTATCCATAAAATACCAGATAATTTATAGATGCTATGGATGATTCTAAATTATCGACCAAATATTTATTAGTTAGTGGAGGTATTCATAAGTTACTCTCAAGGAATGGGCGAGACACAGAATGATCATTGATTGACACTATTAAGAGATAACTCAATACTAATATAATAAATTTATTAACATTAAATGTCCAGTACATCAAAATGTACGAATATTTAATAGGAGGTTTGGTATGAATTTAACCAGCTTTGTTTTGAAAAAGATTTGCCTAGATATTGTAAAATTAGATATTTTTTTTGTCTATTTCTTTTAGCCAGTGCAATAAGTTTCTGTGACTTTCTGATAAAGCTTTCCGGGCCTAATCCTATTTGTAAAGACAAGCCTGCTTAATTAATTACTAAATGTTATACAAGTATTCCAAAATAATCGGATTAAATGAGAAATAAGCTACTAGTACGACTGTACCAGAGAAAAGGGTGCTACAATTAGCTTTGTCTCTGTTCATCCTGAGAAAACCAAGAACGGCATTCTATACATGCATAAGCATCATGGATTTTGAGTATTAAAATTATAATAATACAAATTAGTTGATATATGTTTTTTTATTTTGACGATAGAGATGTTGAGGTTGGCATTTTTTCTGAAATATATTCTTAAAGCACAATTAAAGCCTCTTCAATGTCTTGGCAGGAGAGTTGGTGAACTATTGGAGTAACCATATTTGTTATGGAGGCTCTTCCTCTTGGATAATGTTTTGTCGTTTTAGATATAATAATGTAGGTCAAGACAACAATACTTATACCAATATATGGTAGAATTTCTCTAAAATTGATTTTTCTTTTAGGTGGTCACAGAAGTACATTTACAGCTATCAACATTTGATAAGGATATTTAGAAAAGATGCTTGAAAAATGACAAGTACTCACTCCGTCCTTCTTTACATGTGTAGACTTTTCACGGCCTCTAAAATATAATTTTAACCATTAATTTTTATAACCATATAATAATAAAAATTATAAATCAATCATATGGAAATAAAGTTGATAAAATCTACTGATATTATTTTTATATGGTGAATCTTGATATTTTTTTATATATTAGTGGTTAAAATTTTAAAAATTTGACTTACACATATATCAAATGACAAATAAAAAAGATGAAGAAAATATTTGCAAACCAAGATTTCTTTACTAGGACTAGAGGTTTAGGCCAGAAGTAGTCTCTCTTTTGAGTTTTGGCAAAACCAGCCATGTAACAAAAATTCTTTTTACAGAACTTGTTATAATATAATTTGTTGGCATCTTTTTGTACTACCTTATTGCTTATGTATAACTTTCATCTATCAAACAAAAATTAATTTCTCTCTTAAGCTTAAATGACAATTTCTTTTTGGGTACAAGTGTTATACGGTCATTTAATAAGGGATGTTGTAATCATAGTTCATTGCAAATGTGATTGTATTTGTATTGGTCTATATGTATATCAGATTTAGATCAATATACATTCACATAATTTATGGAACCTATATTCTCGATCTTTAAGAACAGCATGCAGACTAAAACTTGGTAATGATCATCAGACTTTTGGTCGGAGTTGGAGTACTCAGAACTTCTCAAAAATGTCAACATTAAAGTATTAATCATCCAAGCTCAATTAGATGGTGCGCGCGCACAAAACACATAACTAACGAGGTAGTGATTCATGACTTAGTCATAAGAAAAAAAAAACAAATATAGTTTATCCATGTAAACTTGTTCCTACCTCTGCAAGCTTTTTCCAAGTCTTTAGTCCACTCTTCCTTTAATTTTCTCCCCACCCTCCTTGGCGTGTCCAAACCTGTGTCCTTCTTCCTCTTAGCGCCAACAAAAGTACTTGGATACATACATTACGACACAATCACGAATGCTCTCATGGCGTGTCCAAACCTGTGTCCTTCTTCCTCTTAGCGCCAACAAAAGTACTTGGATACATACATTACGACACAATCACGAATGCTCTCAAATGACGAGGATAACATTTTCATTGATCTTAGAAAGAAAGAAATGGAAGTCGAGTTGTAAGCATCAGTTGCACATATGAGTTCCCAAATGCATCCCATTCCCACCAGATTATTTTCCACAGCGTCCCCATTTGAGCCCATCAAAGAAACCAAACAAAGGGGTAAAAAGGAAATGAGCAAAGGCAAGAAGCTGGGAAGATAACTTGCCAATTAATGGCTGTGATTCTCTCGTGTTTTCTAATCTTTCTTCCTCTCTGGATCTCGCCGTCTTCGCCTCCCCTGCCCCACCTTATATATGCCTCTGGGAGATTCATGAAGCTATTTCTTTTGGGTATCTATATCTTGTACCAACCGTCGGATCAAATATTATCACTTGTTAACAATACAGATCATGATGGCTTGAGACCACTACAATAAGTCTATTAACATTATCTGGTAGATGAGATAGTACGGGTATTATACAAGGAATTTGATATACATTTGGTAGAGATTTTTTGAAATATTTGACCATATATTGTAAAAATAATAATTTTTAATAATTTATTTTGGACAATGCTATAAGTTTTTGTGTCGAGAGGTAGCGTATCTTTCTTTTTTGGCGCTGAATCTTCTCTCTGGCATACAGTTTAGATTCTACTTATTCGACGAACACGTATTCAATCAAATAAGCCAAACATTCAGATCAACTATAATTATCAATTCTGTTTATTCCATCTAGAATGACAGGAATGTTCCATTATCAAATGAACCGGAATAAAAAGGCTTAAGTTCCCTTCCGCCAATAATTCTGCCATGTATAAATTTTGGATGAGTACATGACAATATATTTGCATAATTTATTTTAATACCAGAACAGTACACCGAAGTAGTAAGGTTCCAAATTACTCCATCCCAATAAACAAAATGGAATTCGAAATGGAACCCGTCTCTAAATTGCTCACATCACACGTACTCCCCATACTTAGATCTAGAATTTTGGATCAACTTGTTAATTCGTGCACGTTCTTACAAATCTTGGTCTTGTTCTTCTTTTTTTTTTTCAGTTATGTTGGTCTTACTCACGTATACTTCATTTTTTTACAGTACCGTCTTAATTCTGGCGTATACTTAGAAGTTGATCAATTATAAGTCCTTGTGACTCTTTCTAGTCATTCCTCATGCTTGACTTTATTGTGTTTAGAAAAACAGACAAAGATTAGCTGAGTCACCTTAACGAATGTTAGACGGACTCTTTTTCATGATCAAATTCGGTGGGGTCTCTTAGAAAGAAAATCAAATTAACATAGCACAAAATTACATCTTAATGCTCCTCTATTTCAACCTTGTCTAATCAAAATCCTCAACTTTCACGATTATCTTGCCGTGTACTTATATTTTCTTCGTTTGTCAAATGGACAGAGTTCTGATTATTACACAAATAGGCAAGTAGATGGATTAAATTATCTACACTCTTTGTTTCTTTTTATGAATATATATTATTTTAAATTTTTTTATTTACAAATATATGTTGTTCTAAGTTGCCGAGAATTTCTTGCATTATTTTCTTTTATGCTCTTATCTTCCATAAAACTTACTTAACCATAACTAATACTCTACACAAATTTTAATAACGTTAAACTGGTCATTTCAAATTACGCTTTAATTTTTGTACATGAGTCTAAAATAACACATATTTATAAATAGAGTAAAAATTTGCGGTGGGCACCCCCTATTTTGAACAAAGTTTCAATGAGTTTAGAAACTTGTTTTTGTGTCAATCAATCCCACTAACTAAAATATTATTGCAATTAAATCTATATAGATCTAAAAAAGAATCAAGTTTTCAATTAAGTTATTGATGAATAATTATATATACAATATACATATCATCGACCATGTTAATAAAGGGTACAAAATCACAGTTCGTATCATGATATATATTGAAGTCCGGATATATATTAAGATACAGGTACACAATATTTGTGAATTATCTTGACAACATATGATGTGAAATGTACTTTCTGATGATATACTAACAATTATTGATTGTCAGCTTAATTAAACACTAAATATATTTTTAGGTCTCAAATAGACTTGATTGCAATAATGTTTTAGTTAGTGACTGATTGACAAAAAAATGATTTTGGGGTTAGTAAAACTTTTTTAAATAGAAGATACTCACTGCCATTTCCTCGAAAGAGAGGGAGTAACAACTAACATATGTGGGCTGGATTAAACAAAATTCGGGTAAATGGGTTTCCATTAGGCACATTTCAAGTCCAGGTGTTCACATGAACAAGAGTGTTTCGATTGCTTCAGTAATAAATTAAGGCAAGTATATGCACACACGTCGAGCATGCAATCTGTTCATCCATCAGGGACACCAAAAATTCTTACAAGATCGATCAAGCTCAAAAATCCATAAGCTAAAAAGTAAAAAATTAAGTCTAGACTCTAGAGCCATGCAATGTCACTCCTTCCCGCGCGCTGCGCCCATCAAACCGTGCCGGCGGCCGCCGCACCCTGGCCTCTCGTCGGAAGCACGACGGCGGCGCCACTGGTCTCCTTGAACACGCACGGTACGTCCTCGTCGATCCTCTCAAGCGGAGGCGGCACGTCCGCCTCCGCTTTCTTGGCGCCCGCCGCCGCCGCGTCACGGCGCGCCTGCACGGCGCACAGGAGCTCCCACAGCTCCTGGTCGGAGCGGCCGTGACCGACACCGAAAGCCCTGGATGTCGGCCGGCCGCCAGCGCCAGCTCGCGGGCTCACCGCCGCGACGAACTTGTCAAGGCCCTTGACGCCTCGGACATAGAGGTCGCGTGCGCAGCGCAGCGCGCGCACGGTCGACGCGAGCACGCGTGCTTTGCAGCCCCGCCGCTTGCCGGTTGCCATGGCAATGGCCAAGAAGAAATGGTGGTTGCACCACCGATCTGTCTTGGATTACTTATAACTTGCAAGTTTATTTATAGGATTTGAATAATGTTCCGAGGTTGATGTGATGAGAATAACATTGGAGTTGATGTTATAATGTGAATTGGAGATCTTGAGATTGGTCGAGTAAAATATTGTTCCATAGGTAGAAATTTTCTTCTGTGGCTTAGTAAAACTGGCTTGAAATGGACAGATTAATCAAAGTTTTTTCTTTTGGAAGCATCTTTTGATAGGGACCTAAAACTAGCTAGAGAGAAGAAAGTCCAGTTGGGAATATAGAGGATAGTAAGAGCGCGTGCTTAGAGAATTTGGCATTGTTATATATCTTAATTGGATACTTTAATTTTGCAATTATTCTCTTTTGTTTCTATCCGCTCTGATGCTCCAGCTAAATATTAGGAGAGGATCTATCAGTGTCGTCTCCCCTGTCTTCGAAGATATGACGAGTTTAAATTGCAAAATCGGCAGATTATAGATTTGTGTCTCATGTTATATGTTATATTATAGTTGTTTAGATTATTTCTTGTAGATAGGATTTTTTTCCCACCATCTCTTTAGTGTATGTCTTAAATTACATGTCTTCTATCCAAACATTTACCACTGCTATTGTGTTGTAAAAGTATATCACATTTACCACACTTCCATAAAATTGTTTTTTCTCTCTAAAAAATATTTTTATACTATCAAAATCATTTTTTACGCTCTTGAAAAATTATTTTTGCTACTATATAAATATCAACAATATTGATTTCAAAAATTTCAATGCCACCGACATCAATATTGAGAATTTTAGTGTCGTTGAGGAGACCATCGATTCGAATCCGATATCATCTTCTTCAACAATAGATTCTATGACATCATTGGCATTAACCGCAATCGGGAATAAAAGAATAAAACAGTCGGAATGCTAGCAATATTTTGACACATCCGAGTCTGTCGACTCGAGTAGAAGAAAAGTACAAACTACTACTTGTAAATATTACAAAAAAATCTTATCAGCTGCACCTGCAAGTGGGACTGGACACTTACCCTGTCATGAAAAGAGTTGTACCAAGAAACAACTACGCTCTCACGGTCAGCATACACAATTAAGTTACAAAGCTGATGGCACCGTAAGTACTTCAAGTTATGACTCTATGGTAGGTAAGAAAGAACTCATGAAATGTATTATTTCTAAATATTTGCCAATTAAAATAGGTGAAAGTTCAACGTTTGAAAATATGATTTAAATAGGATTTTGTCCTCAATTGAAAAAAGTGAGTAGAACTATTACTAAAAGTGATATTTTAGTATATTATAAAAAAAAAACAAGTTGAAATAAAAAAAATAAAATTTTTCAAAAGTCACATTTTCTTTTGCATTTACATCTAATATTTGGTCTGTCAACCATAAAAAAAAGATTATCTTAGCGTAATTGCACATTATTTAGATGATAATTATATTTTAAATAGAAGTGTTATATATTTTAAATTAATAAATGTTGCACATACTCCAAAGACTATCACTAATCATATATTAAATGTAGTTAACAACTATAAGTCTATAAGTTATAAAATCATAGTGTGTCTATTCCTCTGGATAATGCTTCAACCAATATAAAGGCCACGAACATACTGACTCTAGCACTTGAGTCATATGTTGGAGGGCATGTTCTCCATCAAAGATGCATCTGTCACATCATCAACTTCATTCTCTAAGTAGGTATGAAGGAAATGGTTGAGCCTTTAGATACCATTCGTTCGACCATTGTTTATATTACTTCCTCAAATGTATGTGTCACCGAATTCAAAAATTACTGCAAAGCCAACAACATGAAGCCTCGGAAATTGTATGTCGATATGTAGATAAGGTGAAATTCCAAGTATCTCATGTTAAAGGAAGTACTTTTATAAAATAATATTTTAATTTTATTTATTAATATTCGAATGAATAGTGAGTTTCTTTCTAAGTATATTTGATGTCTTGCTGAAATATTTTACAAATTTTTGGAGTCATTTATGAGACTTCTTCAATATTATCTAGTGTTTATTATTTTACATCTTGCTTAATTTTACACAATATTTTTGATATTGCAAAATTATTTGAATCGTATAGAATGGACTCCGACTTTTTTTTGTTGTTGTACAAAAAAGGAAGAAAAAATTTAAAAATATTTTACAAGCATTTCACATCTTTATTGTTTTACTTTAATTTTAGATCCAAGAGTAAAATTAATTAGTTTGCAAGCTTCTTTGGAGGAATCAGGTGCAATGTTAAACATTGATTATTCTAAAAGTTATTCATATGTTGTTGATGAAATTTTTTGAGTTTTCATTTGTGAAACTAAGTTTGTCAGCATACAACAAAGACCAATGACACCTGCGCAAAAACCAGAGACGTGGAGGAAGTAAAGCGGTGTGCTATGGAAGAAGCTAAGTGGAGCCGAATCGTCTTCATAGAGCTGTAGTCAAGCGCTTCCAACACCACCGCATAGGAGTTCATAAGCGAAGCTCAACTGCTATCTCAACATTGATCATGATTTCATGAATCCTGAATTTGCAAATGATCTTGACAACCCCAATAACGTTCTCATGTATTGGAAGAACAATCAAAGACGATATCCTATGTTGTCTCAGTTGGCGTCGAATGTCTTAGTTGTTTTAGTATTAATAATTTCTTTTAAATCTACTTTTAGTATAGTCGGAAGAATAGTTGAAGACAAAAGATCATACTTAGCACTTGAGATTATGGAGACAATCACATGCCTTCAAAACTAGAAAAACGCTACTACTCGATAACAACATAATTTGATTAACACCGAATTCACTAGCAAGATAGAATGGCTTCTCTTTTTTCTTACAAGGTTTTATCCATTGGATTTTATATAGTAAAGTTTTTAATAAGGCAGTAACATTTTTATATAAGTAATAAAATTGTTCTCACATTTGTTAGTAAGGTTTTACTTACATTTATGTTTTTTATGATTTTCTACAACTTGGTTGCAATTTTTACTCTCATTTATAATTTTTCATAATTTTCTACAACTTTTTTGCAATTTTTTTACTCTCATTTGTGATTTTTTATAATTTTTTACAATTTTTTTGAATTTTTTACAACTTGTTCTCTTTTTTTGTGATTTTTCTACTTACTATTGTCCTTAAATAGATTATTTTCTAATTTAATCTTTGTTTTTTTATTTTTTTTCATTACTATTATACACCAAATGTTTTTCTCAATTTTATATATACATTTTTTTTCCCTGTTTTTTCAATATTTAATTATTTCTTTAGTTTTTAAACAATTTTAATACATCAAAGAAAAAAATTAAAAATCCTAAATTGACTGTGCCGATCCGACACACAAGACCTGCGAACTATCGTGTTGTAATAGGTCTCTCCGCCGAATTACAGAGTTGGTCCAAAACAGTAGCCCAAACAATCAACCCGATAGACCTGTGCCGTACTGGCGTGGCACAACTCAACTCGTCGGTCTACAATGGATCACCACCCAGTTGCACAATGCAACTCTGTCGTGCGTTGGCTTTGTTATTCTTAGTTCAACATGTTGTTAAGAGTACTCTTGCCTACGTGAATTATGGATGAAAAAGTATTTTTTATTCGGCCTGTTGTCATGAGTGAATCACCGAGACCCTCCGTCAAGCAACCAACGCCTGGGCGTTTTTTATTTTTTTATTTGTTCTTTCCTCGATTTACATGTTAAAACATTCTTTAACTATTCTTTTCTCTTCTAAATTTAACACATTTTTATTGTTTTATCTGTTATCTAAAAGTTTCTTCAAAAATAAACTCATTGAAGTGTTTCATTTTTCAAATAATTCTTTATAGACGTGACACTTTCAAAAGTCTCCTCCATCTTCACATGTGAGACCCTCAAGAGTACACTGTCAATTCTTCATTCAATTTAAGTCATGTTTGAGAGAGTTGGATTTTTTAGAAGTAGTTATCAATTTGTTGTTCTAAAAAACAGTTGATAGGTAGTTTAGATTTTTTTTGACAGCTCCAATTTAAATCATAAATTATCGTGAAAATTAAGGGTTCACAGAAACTTAGATTTAAAATCAGAATAATTCCAAATTAAACCCCTCCCTACACGACATTAGCCTTAGCCTTCGACGCCGTTCAACGCCCCCATTGGACACTCCTTCCACGTGTTTCTTCTTTGCCTCCAGCCCCCGACGTCTCTCAGTCCTCAGTCCCCACCTTCACCAAAACCACACGCTTTGCGCACGCAAACACACACAAATCCATCCATATGTATAACTGCATAGCACTACGGCCTCATCAAGAACTCGCAGTTTCTTTGGCCGGTCTTGGCGATTCGAGCAGTTCTTGAAATGGACCAAGGTGAGATGACCAGGGGAAGGAGCCACGAGGCGGCTCTGAGGGCCGTTCACAAGCCGCCGGCGAAGCCGTGGCGCCGCGGCGGCGGCGGCGTCCCGGCGCCGGCGCCGAAGGTGTACCGGGTGGAGCCGAGGGGGTTCCGGGAGCTGGTGCAGCGGCTCACCGGCGCTGGCACGGCGGAGCCGGCAACCATGCTGCAGGGGGCGATGCCACCGCAGGTTTCAGAGGAACAGTTGTATGCGTCGTCGTGGTACTCCGTGCCGCTGCTCAGCCCGGCGTCCATGGCGTGCATGGACGGGCACCATGCTACTGGCGGTTTACTATAAGGGAACAAAAGCAAAGTTTTTCTTCAAGTTTAAGATGGAGCTTTTGTGGTTTGATCATTACTAATTTTTAATCCATTTGTTTTGCTTTATTGGAATTGGAGATAATGCTGTAGCTGAAGGAAAAGAAGAGTTTCTGATGAACAAATAAGTTAGATTGTGGTGTCCTGTAGGAACTTCAAATATTTTGTTTTTGTGTTGCACCTAGTGGTTATGATAAGCTTCTTGATTTTATTTTGTTATCCTGTTTTTTGGTGTCTTGTTTTGGCTTGATTAAAATATTTTTAAATAAGGAATAAGACTTCCATAATCAAACTCAGCTCAAACTTATTTGGGTTCTTCTTGGGCAAGAGGCAATGCAGGATGTTTGACGAAGATTAGTTTAACTTCTTTTTAAAAGTTTGGTTATTGGGATTTTAATTTATAAGTAAAAAAACTCTTTTAGCCAATTTAAATTTATCTAGAGGTTTTTTTTAAAAAAACACTTGAGCTTATATAAAATAAGCTTACAAATAAGTCTCTATTTGGCTTATAAGTTCACAAGATAAAACTGTTTTGAACAGATTTTTTAACCTAAATTTCATTTATTTAGAAATTCAAAGTGTCTCCTTATAACTCAGTTGTGAAGTCCGTAAGATAAACGAGATTCCTTAAAAAGACAATAAATAATTTATATGTTCACTTAGGAAAATAAAATATGTTGGTCAAAGTACATATACAGATATATGTGTGGGCGTTCTTAGTTCCCACCACTCACAGGTGGACCTCACACGCTTGGATGGATTTCTTATTTCTAGAACTGATTTTTCCTATGGCAAGTTGAATAAGTAGTATGTTGATGATCGAATGTGTGTCACTTGAGATCTCATCTCACATAGGAATGAAGAAAGGTTTTTATGGAAAAAAAAAAATTTCAATCAACATGTCCTCATTGTAAAATTAATCACAACAAATCTGATCGGAGGATGAGAGAATTGAGGATGGATGGATCAAGTTGTCGAGAGAGGTGACATTGATATAGGATAAAATAATAATAGATATGAAGTAGAAGAGATATTTAATCAATTGAGAAATTAAGATAGTGTAAATATGTGGAATTACGTATGCAGCATTTTAATTCCATACCTATTCCATCCTAAGCGGTAACATGGTAGGTATCTCTCAAAAAATTGATTTGTGGTTTTCCAAGGAGAATATGTGGAGAGAAGTGAAATGGACTTGGAGATGTAGGTTTTATATGGGCCGGTAGGGCATATGGATTGGGCCAGAAGTGTGTGAATTGGGGCTTTTTCCCAGAAATCTCCTGTTTTTAACCTCCGATGGGCTGGACAAAATTACTGGTGATGCTTATTATTTTTAGAAAATTGCATAGATATTGATGACACATACCACATCCTATAGGTACAGTTTGTATATGTTTTCTTTTTACTTGTGGTCTTCTGTGATCTGCACTAAATGTTTTGATCCATACCTTAAAATACAGACAGACACAAAAAAAAATAGATTTGTCCTATCTCATTCTTGTCTTATACATACATCAATATAATACTTCAATTAAACATTTATATAAAAATAAAGAAAATTATTGGTGAATTGGAGGTTGCACCAAAGAAAAATGAAGTCTATTCATGCACCACAGCTTTTATGGTATAGTTTTATCTAGTTTGACTCAGGCCCTAAGTCAATTTCGATTTAGAGCCTGTTGTTTATACAATTGTGTTTGAGTTTTGAATTTGAAGCTCTGTGGTGCATAGTGTAGAATGCATTGGACTCAATTACCCGCAAAATTAAGTTTAGACAAACCCTACTGGACCAAAGTGGAGCCGGGTCTTTCAACAGCTCAGCCCACTATTTGCATACGATCGAGTTTCATCCTAATCCCCCGACTAATAAAATTTCAAATATTTCATTCTCTCATCTTCTCTAAATTAATTTTTTTTACAAACTTTATATGTGTGTGGTTTGGGGGTGGTTACTAGTGCTCACCTCCAAAAAGGACAAAAAGCCTCTTTATTGGGCAAATGTCATGCTGCTTATGAAACTCCTTAGTTTTTTTTATAAATAACTCACATAAAATAATTTATTATAAAAATAACCTATAATTCAAAAATTTTACAAAAATAGACCGCTACGTCAGTTTGTCGAGTTCTGAGTACTCAACAAACGACCCGTTTTTGTTTTGTACTGATCGGACAATATCCGCTCATCACAGACAATTAATTATTTTATGTGAGTTATTTATAAAAAGAATTCCAAGATTCCATCACGCATCATGATTGTTTTAATTTTTAAACAATATGATCATAAGATATTTCGTGATTCATAGAGGCCAGCTCATCCAGAAGCACTAAGTATTTATATCATACCAATTCCTAATTAAAAACATATTGGTATTCCTCAAAGTTTTAACAATGAGACAACTATAAGTTTTTAGAACCCACCAGCTCGATCGGAGGTGAATCTTGAATTCGTGGTTAAGGGGCAAATAGACTGCTACAAAGGAAAAAAAAATTTATTTTTAGTCTTTCAGTTTTTCACTCAAGTTGTATCTTATATGGTCTCAAAATTTTGAAGATAAAAAAAACTTATACTTAGATTTTAGGAAAAAAAAATACTCTATATCACTAATAAGTGGTCCAATTCTCGATCATGAAGATCGATAGTTTTCAAATTGTAAAGCCTTGTTACTTAAATCGAAAGTTGAATTTATATTTATCCTTTAGGAAATTAAGGATTTTTTTTGGGGGAAAGAAAGTTAAGGTCTTAAATTTTTTCTAGGCCAGAGTTCTAAATTGGAGCACTAAAATTCTTTTTTTTAAAAAGAAGAAGAATAACAACACATGTTACAAACGGCAATATCAATATCATTCTTTATTTGTCCACATAGATTAATATACTTTCACACGCACAGTATGGATTAACAAGAAAGCACCGCGAGATTACCACTAATTAAACACCATTAACTTAGACTGGTAATACTTCATGCATCATAGGCTTATATGTGGTGTATATAAAACGACAGTAACACTGGATACTAGCCCACCACCTTTAGCTTAATGTCTTTATCACACTAATTAACCAGAAGCCGTCACTAATTAATTACTCAACAGTATGCAGTGCACTTGACCTTGCAATCGACGGTGCAGCCGCCGCCGCCGGCTCCGGCGCCGAAGCCCTTGCCGGAGCGGCTGTACGACGAGAAGCACTTCTTGGGGCACGTCACTTTCTTCTTGTAGCACGGGCCCTTCTCGGAGCACACCACCGTGGGGGCCACCACGCCGCCTCGCGCGTACCCGCCTCCGGGGCCGCCGTAGCCGGCGCCCCACCCGCCGCCCATCCCGGGTATGCCGAAGCCCATGCCGCCGTTGCCGGGCCCGAAGAAGCCAGTGCCCGTCGGGTCCCCGGGAAAGCCGGCGCCCCCGCTGGGCTTCGGGGAGGACTGGAGCTCGGCGGCGTCGAGGTCGCGGGCGGCAAGGGTGGACGCCGCGAGGACGGCGAGGAGGAGGAGGAGTATGGTGTGGTGAGTGGCCATGGCTGCGCGGTGAGCCGAGCTCTGGAGCTCTCGTTGGGTTCTTGAGGTGTTCGTGTGCTTGTTCTTGGTGTGGGGTTTGGGTTTTTAAGCAGAGGGGTGTGTGTGTAGGAAGAGTGAGGTGGACGGCCATTAAAGAGGGGGAGGTTGGGGCAGTCACAGCAGGAACAGTAGGTCGGTGCAGTTATTGATCTAACCAGGGGTAACCTTTCTCACTTCAAATTAAGGTTGGATAAATGCATGCCGCCTGATCTGCACATAGTTTGGGCTGTCATTAACACTGGGTAAATCGCATGGTCGAGCCTTTGCGACGTTCGTGCGATGATGCGATGGTAAAACAAGGAAACTTTTGCTCAAAAACCCCCTTTTTCTGGGTGAAATTTGTACAACCCCAATTAAAATGGGTTTCATAAGTGTATGAGGGCATGTTTGGCTTATTTTATTTTACTTTTATCTTTCTGGATAAACTGAAATTAGAGTAACTATATATTATCTCTGTTCCCACATAATTACTATTTTAAATAATAAATTTTGTTTACGAATAGTTATTATTTTGTATTTCTTATGTGTATCTTTCTTATATTACACACAAAGGTATTAATAAATAATTATTATTTTGCATTTTCTAAAAACATCTTTCTCATATTACATCTATTTAATACTTTTTCAAAAAACATAGGTAGTGATTTTATTAGTTTGTTATTTGTTGATAAGAGGTTGGATGAGTCTTTTCTAAATAGTTATTGCATAAAGTTCATAGCGCATTTTTGACATGTAGTATCAATATTATTATTGTTTTAGTTACTAGAATAAAAAAAGATAACTATTCAAAAACAGAAATAATAGATTTTGAGGAAGTTTTGGCTTACATGAGAGGTATAAGAGCATTTCCAACAACACTTTTCACCTAACACTAACAAATAAAAGGAAGTTTGCCCGCCTCAACACCAAAGGCTTTTAAACAAATACTGCATCTATTCTCAAGTATGTGTCATTTTTTTCAAAACTTTTGTTTCATAAATACTTGTCACTTCATAAACTCTAAGCAAGACTTCCCACACTATTCCTATTAAATCAGGTAATTGGGTTTTGTATGCATGTATAATTAGAGTTAAAAACTCATTAATTATAGTAGATAAAAAATTAATTTGCACATATATTTATTTGGGATATTCTTGATATTTTTATTACAAATAAGATTATCTTAATAATCACAATTTTAGAAAAATAATACAAATTTAAGAACTAACGCAGTAATTCTTTTGTTGATCTCTACTCTTGTTACCTCTTGCTGTAGAGAGGAAGGCTCTTAAAAGTGACTCAAAATGGCATTGTATCCTAATAGGCCCTTAGCTCTTGCTGAGTCAACATCTATTATATTATTGATTTTGGTAGTTAATGATAAATTTAATTGTACAATTGATATGTTTGTTGATAATATATTTTTTAGTATCAATCAGATTATAAGATAATGGTGAAGAAAATCATTTCGGATGGGATATATGATCGAGCTTCCTCATATATGGATGAGCTCCACCAAAAATAAAATCAAAAATTAAAGATATATTTCGTAAGATTTTACCGATCTTGATGTTTTTGGAGACGGTCAGGTTATTAGAATTTTATTTCTTCGTTTTGGTCATATTATAAAGAGAGGTTTGTGGTTAATAGTTTGATGATATCTCGTGTCACAAACTCAAATGTATGCATCATTCACTCACTAGATCATAAAAATGTTTTTGAGTTGATTTGGACGGTTAGTGAAAGTATCGATGATTAAATTTGTAAAATATGGTTTGGGTAGAGACTTCGAAATGGCTACACTAAATGTTTTAGATTTTTTGTAGTGATCTAAGTCGAATTATATCTTGATTATATTGAAAAGTTGTAGACTTTAGAGTTAGTTTTTCAAGGAGTCAAGTAGCACTTAAATACCATATCTAAATCAAATATTAAGCCTGTTTTTCTGAGAATTGTGCAACTTATCAAACGGGGATGAAAGATGACCAGATGTCTGGTCTCCCCTATAACGGTTAGTTTTTTTATCATTGGGTTCCATTGTTGAAATACATCAAACCTCCAATGATTTCCATTTTAGAAAACCTATTAACACCCCTTAAGCGAGAGCTGCTCATAGCTTATCTGACTTATATTTTTACATCTTCTACTTTGAATTTTTGGACTTATTAGCCATACGTATAGCCAGACAGTCAAACATCTTCTTGGTTTTTCACATAAGCCAACTTTGGGTTGTTACAACTTTTCAAGTATATTTTTTCTTCAATTTTCTATTATAAATATATAGCTAACACTTGTTTATCAAATAGAATTTAATTTTATCTCAAATCAATCCTTTAGTTAGTAAAAGAATTTAGGTTATTTTTAACGTATCTCATTAAAAAGATCTTTACATTATTTGATTACCCTAGTTATTTATTACACTCTTTGCTCAATTGAGGCAATAAGGTCTTGTGTGGAAAGGATTCCGTTTCAACTTAGATCAAGATAAAATAAAATAAACCTAAGCATTCCCAAACAACACTGTTTGAAATAAATTCTCACATACACTGTTTCACCATTGAAAATATAAAATTTCTCGTTTGGTTCTCGCAATTATTCATTTCTGACTCTGTAACCTCTCATAGCAAATTTTTTTTTTGCTCTGCTTACGTGAAACCTTATTTGTGCTAAAAAAAAACTAAAACCAGTTCATTACCTTTGCTAAGAGTGAGGTAAGTTTGATACTATAATCATAACCTTTAAATTCTATTAAATATATATTTTAGATAATATATTCTCATTATACATAATCAAAATACAAAACAAATACGGAAAAAAGCGCTATGCATGAAAGATTGATCATCAAAAGAGAGGCTTAATTCGGAGAGAAGTTCCAACCTCGAAAACTCACCGGCCCAACATGAACACATATATCGTAATTTTATAGCAAACATTATAAAACTAGATAAGGGCCTCGCGCGAAATCACGCGGGATTCGCCCATATCCAGTAATCAAATATACATTGAAACATGTTTAGTCTAGCATTTGCTTCATTTTATTTTTCATAAAGTTTGTACTTAACAACAATCCGTGCATATATGCGCATTAGTATACTTGAGACATTGTATGGTTAAAACAAAGGGATATAGGTTAGGTATATCTAATACATTAGCCATCAAACAAAACTTCTTGAGATTTACTACGTATGATGCATGAATATAAATATTCAGTATTGTTAGGGTATAAATATTCAGTATTAGCCAGTTACAATTGATAATTGGAAATCTTAGATGGGGCAGCTTGGCTAGTTTGATTTCCATTCTTACCCGTGTTATGACCAAGCCAAACTTATTCCATCCAATTTAATCCAATATAATTGAATTGTCTTGATTCTTGCTGAACTCAACGGAATCACGGTTTGCTAATAAAACAACCACTCCTCGACCAATTATCAATAAAACTTACAGGTTTAAGAACCAGATTGCTTCTACTTTTGTGAACCTTGACTACTCCATGGATAATTTTATGGAAATTATATTTTTTTTCTCCCTGTTTAATAGTATTTTACTTTATCCAAAACATTAGATAATTCTTTTGTTGTATGTGTTTGAAGACAACTGTAACAAAAGAAAAAAAAATAAAAACAAAACTAAATCCTGCATTTCTTTCCCATGTTAACCAATGAGGCGATTGGCATTCCAGTAAACCACTACTAGCCACTGGTACTGAGGACAACCGATTGATTATAGATTTAATTTTTTTTTCTGAGCAATACCACCCCGCTATTGTTTTATTTTTATTTTTTATATAATAAACAGATCAAATAATGGTAGTTTGTTTCATGTTGCTCTACTAAAATTAATCTTGTGGGTCAAATTTGGTTTTTCCGTTTTTCTTAAATTTTCACATATCAATGAAGTTGGCTAACCTTAGTTCATTTTCTTGTCAAAAATTATCAAAATTAGAGTCAGTGACCAAATTTGGAGCATATCAAAATTTTAACAAGATAACAAGAACCAAGTTAGGTCATAAACTAAACGTACCTTTGGTTTGGACGAGTTAAATAGCAATGCCCAATCACCGCCGTTTGATTCATACGTGCGTAGTACCAACATCATAAGACCACATTTACAACTCTCTGATTTATCGATCATACATTTGCAACATCTATCGACACGTACAATAATTTTGACACTGTAGTATCCTTGACATTTGCACATTTATGAGTTATGTATGACTTGTGCCCTTCCCTGGTTACAATTATTTTCTTTGACTTCTCGGGGGCTCTTTGATCGGTGATACAGGTAATATACTTAGTTGCAGAATATATTTGAAAGTTATCTGAAATATTACATATTTTTATTTGATAAAATATGTTTGAGATTAGATACTTTAGTTGGTATCCCAATTCTTTAAAAACCTGGGACTCTGGTTGATAATGTGAGTAGATAAACATGACTGAAACGCTTGAGGAAGTCAGGAATGCTTAGATAGAGCCATATAAGACATGGCTAAACATGCTTGTAGAAATAAATCAAATCAATCTCAAACAGACTTTGGACCAGGCTATTTTATAATAGCACGCAGGAGTTGTTTGGTTCGCATCCTGAGTGTCCTTGGGAGCTTTCTTTAGCGCGCCTGAGAATTCGACGACCAGTTTTGATCGCTTGGCTCTCAGTCACGAGTGGGGTGTGTGTGTTTCTAAGAAGCCGAATTGTTTCACTTGGCTCCTGTTCATTGCCGTCCGCCATCCACCAATCGTTGGCCTATTGTTGCCCTTTGCCGATTGTCGTGAGGAGCAAGCGAAGAAATGCTCATGCCGTTGTTGCCGCCGACCCAGCTGAGCTCTTGCCTACGCCTCCGACCGACCGTCGCTCCCGCCTACACCCGCCTCCGCTGCCCTGCCGCAACCACCACCCTGCAGCATCGTCTCTCATCAGTAGTCTGTACAGCCATCACGGTTGCAGTCTAGTGTTACCGACAACTTTGGTAGTCTGTACTAAAATAAATTGAATTAAAATATTTTAAAGAGGTACTATTCATTGTCAAATTACAATTTGTACATTACTAAAACGTAAAACGTGTTTCTAATTTACATTTTTCCAGTACACCAACTGAAGATTCTTACAAAAGCCTAGTTGATCTTACAGGTTCGGGACTAAACAAGATAGAATAAAGACACAAAGCAAACAGTCACAGTGATGAGACCGGTGGCAACGTGATCACACCTGTGCCTTCTCTAAGTCCTCTCTGTTTGTGTGTAAAGAAGCATGCAGAAACTAGCTTCTTGGGTCACATCATATGGTCGGGGGCCAAGAACAATTAATTCCATCTGCAATGGCCAAAATTTACATAGGAGACGGCGGAAACGAATACGGAGCCATCTGATCTGATTCAACAGATGGCTTGGATCAGTTGTGCCCATTCAAAAGAAGCTTTCTTGAATTGCCAAGGTCAGCCAGATTTGTCTGCTCCCATTTTGACAGTTTAGACTACTTTTTTTTTATGTATTTTCATTTGAAATTTTTGTTCAGTAATATACTCTCCACTAAATTTTTTGTATAGACCTTTAGGATTTAGGGTTTAATATTTGTTCCATCTGATCACAAAAATTTGTTATCATAGAATCCGTTTAGTCAAACATTTTTAACTATGTCAACATTAAAATTGAAAGCCTCTCAATATAACAAATAGGCGGAAAAAAAAAAAAGAGAAAAGCAGAATTGACTGCTAAAATGGATCTTATTTATTCCAGGGCAGAAGGATTGGTGGACTATGAGGCTTGGTTGATAAGAGAGAATCTAGAAGTGGAACTATAGAAGATCTATAATCAAGAGCAAGTGTATTGGAAACAAAGATCATGGGACAGATTTATTCAAGAAGGTGATGCTAATACAGCTTATTTTCATAGGCTTGCTAACGATAAACGAAGAAAAAATTTCATCACTTCTCTTCAAGTGGGAGATGAATGGGTCTATGACACCAAAGAAATTATAAGACATGCCACAGATTTCTATAAAGAGCTCTTTGGTTATAATGTCAAAGATCAGCAAAGAACCAGTGTTTCAGTTAACTCTGACCTTTGGAGGGAGGGAATGTGATCGAACCTCTCTCACTGACACTTTTACAGAGAAAGAGGTCTTTGAAGCAGTTTCTGAGATGAAAACAAACAAAAGCCCCGGCCCCGATGGGCTTTCTTCAGGCTTTTATGAATCCTTCTGGCCACTTAGTAAACAAGATATTATGGGTCTTCTGGTTGAGGACTTTCATTCAGGGGCATTGAATGTGAGCAGGTTGAACTATGCAGGCATTTGCTTACTTCCTAAGAAACAAAATGCAACCATGATTTAAGACTTCCGACCTATGAGCCTCCTCAATTATAGTTACCAATTGACCACCAAAGTCTTGACTACCAGACTGGCCGCGATTATGAATAAAATCATGGTTGGTACTCAGACAGGTTTTTTTTGTGGGGCAAAAATATTTTGGAAGGGGTTGTAATTACACATGAGATTATTAAGGGGATGAAACACTATAAAGAGGATGGAATTATGGTTAAAACTGACTTTGAAAAGGCTTATGATAGAGTTCCACTAAGGAGAAGTAAAAGGGGCCTTCGTCAGGGAGATCCCCTTTCCCCTCTCCTGTTCAACAATAGTGGCTGAAGCTTTGGCTCAGATCATCAAAAATGCTCAAAATAATGGGACTTTGCAGGGTGTAGGAAGTCGCTGGATGCAAGGGGACTTAGTGATTCTACAATATGCAGATGATTCCATTGTGTTCTTGCAAAAAGATCAGGAGATGCTGATTCGCTTTAAGTGGTTGATGTGCTTGTTCGAACTTATGTCAGGTCAATTATGAGAAGACTCAGATGTTCCACTTAGGAGAAGGTGATGGATTAGATTTGCAGACCTTCTGTGATATACTGGGCTGCAAGAAAAGGAAGTTTCCCATTAGGTATTTGGAAATCCCTATTGACAAGAACAAAGTTCATAAACAAGAATGGGATGGGGTGGTAGCAAAGGTGGATAAGAGGCTTAATACTTGGAAAGCCAAAACTTTGTCGATTGGGGGAAGAAGCACTCTTATTAATTCAGTTTTAGGCAGTCTACCTTTATATATGATGGCATTCTACAAAATCCCAAGTGATGTTTGAGCAAAAGACGACAAATTTGTTGTGGAATGATAATCCGGAAATGAGGAAGGGCAATTCTAAGCCGACATATAAAGCTAGGGATGGTTATACCTGGTTAAAGTCATCCTCACATTCTCAAAGTTCGGCGATCATGGGTTCCCCTCAAAATAAAGTTTTTCTGTGGCTGGTTTACAATGACAAAATCCTTACCAAAATAAATTTGGCAAGAAGAAAGTTTTGTAACAGTGTTGAGAAACTCTCCCGCCTCTTCTTTGAGTGTGACATAGCTAAAATATGGTTGGAACCTTTTCTTTGTAGCAGGAAAGATTAAGCTGCTGCCCAATTCCCTAATAACAATGCACTAGGTGACCAAGTTATTCATATTTGTGGGGCAGCTGTTATATGGGCGATATGGAAGACACGCAATGTGTTGATCTTCCAATCCAAATGTCTTCATAATACCAATGCGATTGGTTTTTACGCTGCCAAACTCATCAGAATATGGGCAGGCATTGTTTCGGATGCAGGTAAAAGAGGAGAGCTTCAGGCGTTGAGTGATATCCTCGAGGAGGAGGTAACCAGGGACCATAAGAGTGGATCTCTGTTGCTTACTGGTGGAGGACCGAACGCCTCGGATCTTGGACCGGACGGGTCCATGAAGGCTCCTGGCACATCCACGGCCATCTAACGTCTGATTTTGCTTCCAAAAAAGAGCTTTGACATCTGTAGCCCCGATGCTAGCTTGAATGTCCTGAGGAGAATTAGCAACTTGTGCTTCTGGATAACATAGTTCTTTTGATCTTTGTGCATGTTTCAAGTTGTGTTTGGTGGGTCTCAGGTGCCACAAAAAAGTTCAGTTTTTAGAATTGGTAACAGGGTAGTTAGTTTCAGTTCATCAGCTCTTATATGTTGCTTTTATTTGCCGTGTCCATCCTGGGTTGCTGGAGCCGGCAAGTCACCCGGACTCGCCTGTTATGTTTTGTAACATCTGAGTTTTTTTTATTAATAACCCATATAAAATAATTATTTATAAAAATAACCCACAGTTCGAAAATTTTACAGAAATAAACCGCCACGTCAGTTTGTCAAGTGATGGACACTCGACAAACTATCTGTCGTGTGGAGCCAGCATGATCATGAACTTGTCGAGTGTCCAGCACTCGATAAGTTCCGTGCTATTATCCTGTGCATTGCTAATAAGTTAGCAAATAACTCATACCCAACTGGTTAAGACATTTGTCCTGAGTTTGAATCCTGTCAACCACAATATTTTTTGAGAGCTTGTCGAGTGCAGGTCTCTTGTTCAACTCTCAAAAAATAATTTTAATTGTGGCTGATAGGATAGAGAAGCGTTTTAGTTAGTTGGGTTAGGAGTCGTTTATTAATTTATTAGCATTGCATAAGATAATAACAAGCAACTTGTCGAGTCCTGAGAACTCGACAGGTGGTTTATCGAGTGCCCAGCGCTCGACAAATTGATGTGACTGTCTATTTCTGTAAAATTTTTGAACTGTGAGTTATTTTTGTAAATAATTACTTTATGTGGATTATTAATAAAAAAAAACTCGCAATGTCTCTATTACGTTTCTGCAAAAACCGGTGGTCACCCTTTCGATCAAAAAAAAAAATTTACTTTGTCTATTAAAAGTACCTAGTTGGCCATATTAAAATGACACGAGTCCATTTACCATCAAAGTAATACTAAAATTACGTTTTTTGGGCACGAGATAATGGTCACATTTTGCTGCGTTTACTTGCCATTTTAGAAGACAAAGTTGTATCATATTCCAAAAATATCCTCTTAGTTATTATGTCACAACACCATCATCTACGTAGATGTAAATAACATATTGACCATTTTAATCGCAAACATTAAAAATATAATTATAATCTTATAGTATTTTTTAAAAACAGACATAAAAGAAACTGAGCAGCGCATTTTCGGAGGCAGAAGGAGAAAGAAAAAGGAAGGAAATCGCCGACAGGGAACATGGGAGAAATTAAGATGAGAGATGAAGTGTGGAACACAGCTCAGTCAGTAGCACTGCTCCATCTGCAGGCTTCACTTTTCTTCGCAAGTGTTGGTCATATTCATTGGTTCATCTGAAAACCAGATTGTTGACGGACAGGCTGGGATCGGTGCGAGGAAATGCCACAAAACCATGCATGTATTAACATCTAATAGCTCGATACAGATGGCCCGTTCGAGAGGGTTTATCTTCTTTCAGAAACTAGCCTTTTCGATATTAGAAAGAGAATTTTCAGTTCTTCGTGCAAAAACAGCTTAACTTATTTGATAATTCGCTTCAACTACATCCTGTTTAAGAAGATTTAAATTTTTGTTGGCTTCAATCTTAAGCTGAAACCCTCTCAAACAGACTAAACAAATTAACATAGGTTATTCTAAATGAACAATTTTTCAAACAGACTAAGCCACAATTTGTTAACTATTTTCATAGTTTAATCTAAAGACAATATTATACCATCTACATCCTCTAACAAGGGTTTTATGCAAATCATACACGCAACAATATGCAGGGTCTATGCTAGTTTTACTATTATATGCCACCAAGTTTTTGATCCGGTTGATGCGAATCAAGGATATAATTCTAACTTGTGATATCAACCAGTCACCAAATCAACGATTTGGTGAATAGATTAGCCAGTAATTTGATCTGATCAGGTTAGCGTACTTCACAAATGCGATCAGCCAAAGCAAAAAGAATCATAGTTCCTCAAGTGAGAAACGATTGTTTCAACCCCCACAGCAAACGCTCTAAAAGAATCACTCCATGAAGCAAGGGCTTGTGACAAACTTTGTCTCTGTGGTTATATCTCAGCTTTCTTACCCTCTCTGCACAGCCCAAAATTTAGCCATAACAATTACAAACAAGACAGTAACAACACATATCCATGAAGGCATGAATCATGTCGAAATCTGACATGTTATGGAAAGCATGGACCTGCTTGTAACTTGGGTACTAGTGCAACCAATATCCATAAGAGTAAGTAGAGTTGCAAGTTACAAGCTAAACAGACTTAACCAATAACCACAGAACAGCTTGGTTGATATCAAAGCTCTAAGGTCCAAACTATTCTTGTGGCATAGAACTCTTAAACTTCCATAGACTAGTTACATAACTTGTGTCAGACTAAGGAGCAGACATGACAAACACTACAGATGCACAAAAGAAGCCTCTGATATGGTCTTCAGGACTCCCATCTTTTGCTGTCAAAATAACACCACAAAATGCCGCCTTCCTCTTGCTTACATGCATTCCCCTGCATGTACAAGTACTAAGTAGTATAAGTACAAGAATCAAACAAAATTAGCAAATCATTTGTAGAGTAAAATGGGAAAAATTCAAAAGAAGGGCTTAATTGAAAAAATAAAATAGGTTCTTTACCTTCAGTCCTGTTGCTCATCGCCATCTTGCACAAAGCCCCCTCCCATCTCGCAAATCCAATCCCAGATCTTGTTTGGCACGGGCATCACCGACAGCCGCGGCTGCCGGAGCAGCCCAAACGACTTCATCCCCTCCACCTCGGCCGCTGCCTTCTTGATCTCCCCGAGCGCAACCCGCCGCTGGAACTCCCCGACCGCGCGCACGTCCACGGCGCCGCCGGTCTCAACATCGCCGTACCACGCCTTGACGACCTCGACGACGCCGACGACGCGGCGGGACGCGGCGCCGGCGCCGGAGTGGTAGAACAGGCAGCGTTCACCGACGCGCATGTCGCGGAGGTTGTTGATGGCCTGCCTGTTGCGGACGCCGTCCCACGGTGCGACGCCGCCGGGGCTACCGACCTGGTCGGCCCACGACCACTCGCCCGGCTCCGTCTTGAGGAGCCAGCAAACGGCGTTGGTGGTGCGGATGGAGGTGGACGGAAGTTTCTTGGCCATGGGGATGAGGTTCGGGCTCCGGTGACCGCCCGAGGAGGGAAGATTCTTGTTTTGGCGGGAAAAATGGGTGGCTAGGGCTTGTGAAATCACTGGGTTAGGGTTTCTACTTTCCACTTTCTACTGCTTTACCGACCTAGTTTCTACTGTGCTGATGGTTGTGCGGTTTACCATTTTTAAGTTTCAGGCAGGCTTGCACCAAATATTTTCAACAAGGACGGAAACAATCAGTCACTAAAGTCTCATTTGACCTAATTTAATTTAAATTTATAAAATCATTTTAAACTTATAAATCCAATAAACTATTAGAGAAGAATTTAAACTTATTTGAATTTCTAGTTTAAAGAGATTCAACTTAAAAAGATAAACTTCAAATTTAAACTCATATTTAATCCAACTATATAGTTTTTTAGATTATCTAAGAAACTGAATTCTAGATAAACTTAACCAAATAGGCCATAATCCATTGGCAAGATGTTGCTAACTCTGCTTGATTATTTCTTGAGAGAATTTTTGTTTTCTGGTGTTGATCTTGCAATTTTATTTACTGTTAGGGTCTGTTTGGAAGAACAATTTAATTAAATGTAAAGTGCTGGTGAAATCTCTTTCCCCAAGAAATTTTTTCGTTTTATCTAAACAAGGTTTTAATTGTGATTTGGAGATAATTCTAATTCCCCGAACAGATAATAGAATGGTTTCTATGGTGATGCCAGTTGCAAATTTCCTTTATGTATAATAGGTATACTGATTGGTAGGTCTCTGTACAACACTGTAGATAGGACGACTGAAGAATATGCATATTTCGTCAGTTATCTGTAGCTCTATACCGTACTGAATTCAAGTAACAATAAATGTAACATAAATCTGTATACCCTAATTCTTTGTGAGAGGACAAGATAAAAATTCCAGCCATCCAAAAAAAAAATTCATGAAAATTCGAAAAGAACTCATCAAGATGCAGCGAACAAAATCCAGTTCTTAACCAAAGTCTTAACCAAGAAATGGTGTTGATGAACTCTTCAAGATGCAGTGAACTCATCAAATGCAGTGAACCCGCGGAGGGAGGTTTTTGTTCCAATCCAATTCAACGGATCCCGTTCTATCTCAAGCTCTTGGGCATGATCCGAGTAGAAAGGTAACAAAATTAGCATGTTTCTTGCAGTGAAGAAAATACATTTCTTAACCAAACTCTTAACCAAGATGATGACGGACTCATCAAGATGATTCATCAAACAAGAACAAAATCGACGGGATTAGCATTAGCACCAAATTGAACGGGTCCATCAACACCAAATTCTTAACCAAGGTTCGATCGATTGGATTGATTGATCGATCAATAAAACCAAGAACAGGAGATTAGCACCAGCATGTTAAGATCCATCGATCCACTCGCTACTCCCTCACGATCAAGCACAGAAACCACACGACACCAAATTTGTTATTACAACTCATGAACGAAATAAGAACTGATCGAACCACGAGATCTCTACTGCGTCCTGCTGTTGTCGAAGGCGGCGGCGGCGGCGGCGGCGTCGACCGTGGAGGCGCCCTTCTTTTTGGTGGCTCCGGCAGACGGTGGCTTGGCACGGTCGTTCTTGGACGTGGTGCTAGTGAGGAGGTCATAGTCCTCGTTGACATACCCGTTGAGACCCTCCCAGGTGAACCAGCAAAAGTGAGACACCCTCCCCGTCCCCGGTGGACCAGCTAAAGTGAGAAGGCGAGCCGCCAGAGCGAGGGAGGGAAGCGGCGGCGAGCGAGAGAGAGGAGGTGGCGGGAAAAAAGAGTTTTCTTTGTGTGGATGGGCCAGGATGGGGCCGGGACGAGGTTTTTTTTTTTTTTTTATCTAAACAGGCCAAGGAGTTGGGTTGGGATTTTCTCCACAGGTATTTTTCCTCGTAGCTTGGATCAGGATACTGGTCTATCCCAGCCCATCCAAACAAGCCCCGAGTAAACCACAGTTGACATGGCACAGTCTCATTTCTCTTGAAAAAATAGAGGGCTGGGAAATATATTTGTAAGAAAATTACTAAAATTTCCTCAACCCACATACAGTAACAAGCACAACATATGGGACCGGTAACTGCGAGCTGCATTGTCGTCCTGTATGCGTTGCGCAGTTCATCCGCTATACTTGAGGCTGTATCAAAGGAGAATATTAACATTACAGCCATAGGTTGGTTAGATCAGGCAAAGGCCAGTTGACTGTCAAATGCAAGAAAAAATGTGAAGGGGAAAGCTCTCTATCGAGACAAGAGTAGACTTATCTGTCTAAACAAGAGTCTTAACAAGAGAGTTGGATTTGTGTTCTCTCTTAGCAGAAACCATACAAAGAAAATAAATCATAAGATCGAACAACATAGATGATGGCTCAGGTGTTGATTCATCTTGTGCATTGTACAATGTTTTTAGTACAAAAGCTAAAAGAACTCGTTCAAATGGTTCTAATCAATAATAAAGCTAATTCATGGGAATCAAGTACTTTTTACAGTACTCTATTGGTTTCATTATTCTTTGCCTGTTTGGTTCACAAAAGTTTCGCAATATTAATTCAGCGAAAGTCGAGGATGATACTGTTAAGTGGTTTCCCTTTGACCCTCCTTTGCTGCCTCTTGCTGCTGCTTTTGTGTCCAATACTTCTCAAGAGGAGGCCCAAATATGACATTCCCAGAAATCACTCCAATCCTGAAACATTTGCAAGATAGAATAACTAAGAGCATCAAGATAACAAAAATGCCATGGTATCATGACTAAGGCCTATTTCAAACAAACATTCATATTTGGAGAACAGAACACCACAAATATGCGATGTAATTGCAACTGCACCCCTTCCATACTCCAATTGCAACACAAGAAAAGTACTCATCTCCCTAAAATACTAGAACACAACCATTTCATTCATTTCAAAAAGGTGCCACCATGATCCAAGTCCCAATTCTCAACCATGGCATATGGTGTACATGGAAAACACCAGCAGTATAATTTCAAGAAAGCACCGTTTTCGTTATGATCATTGATGGTACAAGTTGTAAAGGCTGTTAGTTACCCCTACAGCACGGAGTTTCAAGAATGAGGCTCTACTCTATGGTGCAGACATTCGCGTGGGGTAGTTTCTCATACAATCTAAAAACAGAGATTGATATGGATAACCTAAAGCAAGCACAATCTCTCATCATTATAGTCGTAGTCCATAATGCCAACTATATGCGCATGAACAAAAGACAAATAGCATACATTAACCAGCTTGTTCATAGCGAATTTCTCTTTATGTTAAGCAAATTGGAGTTTCTCACTCATGACATTCTCAGCACCTGTATAAACTATAAACTAAGACCAAAGCAACTGGATCAAGATCAGCCCCAAGCAAGCTACTCCCCAAGATTGTGCCCAAATCCAACCATACGAGTTCAAACTTACACGCAGAAACTAGCACCACAAGGCTAAAACACAGCCACGAAACAAATACAACCTGTAAACCAGGACAAGATTAAGGTTACTTAGGTTAGACTCCAAGAAGGCCAGATATTATCAGATGGAAGCAAGATAGTCCACGAAACAGAAATTTCCAAGATTCATCACCCAAAAAATTAATGTCAGTAGGGCTCTCATAGTTGGGATAGAATCAAGAAATATACACAGCATCAAGAAACTCGTGTAAAACAAGTCTAATTAGCATTCAGACCAGTAAAGATATGGCAACGCAGCAACAGATCTATGTAGAGAATGCGAGAAATTTGGGCCGGGTGGGGGTTGGACAGGAAGAGATTGGATGAACTCACACGACGGCGCCCGCGACCATGGGGAAGGAGAGCCGCATCCCGATCCCCACTTGCTCTTTCTATTTCTCGCTAAAGACCAAAAAACTCTCAACAGAGAAAAGCCCAAAAATACCGCTTCCTTCGCCGCTGGATCCATTCGGATAGCCAATCGGACGGATAGGAGTTCTTCATCCAAGCTTCTCTCTCTCTTTGCTCGAAGGCTCAGGTTCAGCAGGAAGTGGATATTAATTTGCAAACTTTCTATAAAATAATTGTTCTTTTTTTAAGAAAATCGAAATAATTAATAATGTTTTAAAAGAGTTCATTGCAGGTTTAATAAGGAGCGGCATACACTTATATACACATAAACTTGGTACACACACCATCTATATTTACCATCTATCATCATCGCTTTTGATAAACTCAAGTTGGTACGTCGTCATAAAGTGGCTAAGTTAGTATAGAACCATGGAACAACATAAGGCCTTCTCCAACTTGGGTGCCTCGCCAGTGTCTGGGATTAAAATATTTTTTTTCCACAGGAGAGAGAAAAAAAGAGCCGCTTCGTGAGGCTGGGACGCCTCAAATTTTTTTTAATTTTTTTGTCTCGATTTTCATATAATTGAATTATATACAATTTTATTTCTTAATTTATACATTAATCTAGTTCAAATTAGATGTTGATTATATTGAGAAAGTTGTAGATTTTTAAATTATCTTCGTATAGAGACCAAACATCACATATATTCGATTTTTAAATTAAAAGTTATTGATGTTTTACTAAAACCACCTAAATTTAATTTACTCGTGGACCCGTACGAAACATCTCGCAAAGCGTTTTGCATTGGAGCAGAGGGATGTTTCAGGTGATGTTTCCCGTATGTGACACAGAATGTACTGAAGAATATTCTATTGAAACGTCTCATGAAGCGCCGATTGATTGGAGAAGGCCTAAGCACCCAAAAGCTCTTCCAAGGTGACAAAGAGAAGGCTCTTTGTAAGCAAGGGTGCGAAACAGATGATAATTAGTTTTATCTAAAATTTGTATCCAGTAAAATATGAATATGATAAGCAGAAATCCATTCAAATAGCAATTTGTCCCTAAATATGGATATTATCTAAATTTTTTTTGCCGAATACAAATACGAATGTGATATATGAAAATAAAATCGCATCGAATATACAAATATGAATAATATATGGATTCGCATTGCTATTGCACTTGTACCTTAACCCAATACTCAGTCCAAGTAGAGCTTCTTATTACATAAAGTAAGGGAGATATAAGCTCAAACTGATGTTGGTCTTGCATTACTAGTTGTTATTTGTTTTCATGTTATATCATCTTTAATATTTGAAGTTTCTTTGAATTAATTACAACAATTCTTTTGATTTAATATTAAATATGTAGGATGTTCGAATCCAACCAAATTGAGTAAGTATTCAATTCAAATTTGTATTTGTTATGATATTCAATTCGTATTCGAATCCGAGTATATTCGAATTCGTCTTTGAATTCGTTTTAAATATGGATGTGAATATGATTCGACCAATATTTGATTCATATTTGATCTATTTTTGCCCATACTTATAATGGGACAAAGTTTTATCTCAAATTGTAAGCAACGAGTAACTCACATTGATGAAATCTACCAACAAAAATAAAACTTCTTGTATGTTACATCATCAGGTCAATCTTTCTATTCTCTTCTTAACAGGAGGTTTCTTATCAATTTTTGCTGCTACGGGTTGGGCTTCAATTAGATGTGGATCAAATATATATCAAATTTATATCCATATTTTCTAAAATAAATTAATTAAATTTACTTATTTCTCAAATTCAAATGTAGATAAGATAATTATTGGATATGAATATGGACCATATACCACTCAATTTGGGTCAAGGCTCGATATCTATGCGATATTAACAACAACTATAAGTTTTATATTTAGTTAACAAATGATTAGTAGTTATATATTTTAAATTACAATTCATTTAACAATTTGATCACAAATAAAAAATGTCACAAATTTAGACAAGTATTTTATCTACGAATCAAATTAACTTTTACATTTATTTGTGCATATAATACTTTATGGACTTAGATTTGGATACAAACGTCAAGGTTCAGATTCAGATGCAAATTCAGATAAGAAAAAAACATTATTCAAGTAAAAGCTTCCTGTCTAAATCTTCGCCTTGTCAAACTCGATGATGAAATAATTCGGATATATCCGCATCCGTTTACCCAAACATCAGGAAATAACACTCTTTTTTACCATGCCAGAGTATATATGTTTTTTCTTCCTAGTTGTGAGTATCCTGTGTGTAGATGTAGTCCACATGAGCAGCAAGTGACCTCTTCACCAAACAATCCTCCTCACCAATCCCAGCACATCCTTCTACTTTCTCTGGGCTTCTCTCCACATCCTAAAAAAACATGTCAAGAAGGCACAAAAAAGATTTAACTTTCAACTTAAGGAATGAGATCTTACATTTCATGATTTCTATTACTCTGTTTACATATAACAATAGTTTTAACATATGGGACATTTCTTAGAACAACCACATATCATTGTAGCATATGCAGCATATAGACCAAAGGGAAAACTCTTATTTCATCATATAATTTCTTGAAGGTCTCGTTTTAGTCCGTCAACAGTTGTTCATGTCCTATTTTGATTGTTTTGTTTAAAATTATCAAATTTGATAAATTTTTGTATCACTGATATATAAGATTCAAACCCATCTATTATTGATATAGAAGATTTCTTTTGAACTAGAATTCAAAATTGAGAAACTAAAATGGATATTCAAAAACTTAATATCTTAAAGTGGAATAGAATCCAAAGTTAAGATCTTTTTCCATCTAAAGATATGCAACATGAAGAATGAAGAATTGAATAATAAGAATTGGAATTTTGTTTTTCTTTACCTTAATGGATGTGTTGTTGGGCTCAATTGGCCCAATCCTAGAACCTTGACTCATAGAAACAAAAAGGAAGAGTGCTATAAGAAAAGTGGTGATCTTTTGTGACATGCTTGGAGACCTTCTAATGGTTTTGGTGTTGGAGAAATTTAGAAGGCTAAGAGAGAACTTGATCACAAGTATGGATCATGCATAGAATATGAGGATGAAGTTCTTTAAATAGGATTTAGACCAGGGGAGAATTTGGAGATTTAATGAGGATTTTTTTTCTTGAAGGCAATTTAATGCAGAGATATGTTGAAAGATCCATTTCTTTCAAACATGCTAATATTGATGTATTTCTAATCATCGGAGTCGGAAGTACTTCTCTCTGTAGAATCCTTTAATCCAACATAGTGACAGATGAAGATTAGGACACTTGGAGTCACTTGACACCACTAGTTTTATGTGCCCTTTAGAAATAAAAAAATTCAAGTAAAATTTAGAACAGAGCTATATTTTAACCATTCCCTTCCCCCTCAAACGCTGCGCCATTACCTTTATTATGTGTGTGGCTTGACTCCATAAACAAGTTTTCTGGATTCACCATTAACACAATTTTTTTACTCGAGAAAATTAGTTAGAAAACATCACAAATTTAGAGATTTATTATAAGATAATGATTATGAAGTTAAAACATGATTTTTGAGTCCACGTATTAATAAGACATCAGCATTATTTAGTTAAACCTCAACTTTTATAGTATTATTGTGTAAATCGGTCTATTCGTATCTTTGTCAATATGTTTGATTTTTAGACACGTCATGAACTTGACTAAAATCTTGAAAAACTTTGTTTGGTCAAGTATATATGTGATTGACTTTTGTTCGGTTGGTGATAGGTTCATTGGGCATCGATGGTTATCCCAAGAGTCTAATTTTGAATGATTAGGATTTCCAAACATATCTAGATAAAATTCTAGTTAAGATTTATCCAAACATATTAAAGATATAACCCAAACAAATAATTTTTGAAAAAGACACAAACTAAATAATTTCATACTATATATCATCGTGTCAGCTCCACATATAAAGTTTTTGTTTTGGATCTAGCATGTCATTTTCTTCAGATGATGAGCCTTGGCATGCAAACGAGGGAACATTGGTGCAAATCAAGTCGTGATGGGAGCGAACACGATTAATTTTCATGCCTTGCCCATAACCTAGGGAAGGGAGAGCAGACGAACGACGGATCAAATCCGACGGTGTACAGTTGTTAGGTTTGTCCCGACGGACTGATCAACGGATGATCTGTTGCCACGCAAAGGAGTACTTGTACGCACATTTGTGGCATGCAACCACACGTACATCACGAGGACATCACGTGAGTGATATTAATGGCCTCGCTAGCTTACCGGCGCCGATATGGTATTGATGATTGTACATAGCCGCGATGTAACGTCGTCCTGTCGATTTCCAAGAGTCGCTTTGTTCAAATCCACCTTCTCTTCAAACTTGTGATTTGGATTTTAAAATCTCTCTAGTGGACTCCTAATCTCGTAATTATTTGCACTGTTGGAATTTCTGTTAGCTGATTTAATAAAAAATGTGATATGATGTGGTCCGACGGGGTTAATAATTTAGCATACTATATCACATTTTGCATTGAGTAAGTCGACAGAAAAGATATATGGTGCAAATATCGGCAAGTTAGAGAGTAAACGGGAGGATTTCATAGTTTTTGAAAAAAATTTATATGAGTTTAGGGTGCAGAGCACATTTTACACATGAAAAAGTGTACTTGTACCACTAACGATTTTTTTTTTTACCTTTTTATGAGATTCCCGAGTGTGGGTGCTGTCCTGAAGGTCATATTTAGAATTCTAGAATTTTACAGTTTTTCATTAGTTATTGATAATTTTTATTTCCCTACAATATTTTACCTCTCCGTATCATTTAATAAGAAGCTGCTTTAAACTAAGGTATCATGGGATTCCTGATCCATTTCCAATAGGGCTTGTGAAATGCTTAAGTCCAGTTTAATCAAGCACTAAGCTGGCCTTTTAACTTCTATCGAATTTTTCTAACATATATAGTTTATTAGGTTGGCTTCCTCTATATTATGGTTCACGGTCGGAATGCTATATGCTAGTTATGAGGAGTATCATTTAACCATCTCAACCACTTCTGTTAAGAAAACCTATTGTTATGGCTGTTCCCAATGACTTCCACTTCAATCTACACCTTAAACAATGATTATTATTTGACACTTACCATCCTACCAACAAGATAGCTACTATTCAAGTGCCTTTAGCATAAGTTTAGGCATGGGTACAGACTCAACAAACTCAGGCCAAGTGGATGGATATATTTATTGGTCAGGTTTTAGAGGATGCAAATAGATTTTAAAATGAAAAAGATTAGATTGGGTTGGATCTTAATAATAAAAAAAATAGTTGGTTGGACTTTAAAATTAGTCTGTGGGTTAGAAAATGGGTTCGACTTATGGATTAAGAAAAAAGATTTTAACGAGTCATGAGTAGTACAATTGTCTTATTTTTTATTTAAAACCTAGAAAACCATAAACTAACAAAAATAAAGGCTCATAGTGTAGTGGCGGGGAACAATATTTGGAAGGGGTCAAAAAAATCGAAATGTGCCATAATTGGGTTGGGGCTTCTTCCTTGGAGGGGATGGGTTGGATTCCAACTTAATTTAATATAATTAAATTAGAATTAGACTCAATACTAAAATTTGTTGGACTCTAATTTAATTTAATAGAACTAAATTAGAATTAGAGTAAATATTAGAATTTATAGATGAGACCCTCGCTTATTTCTAGACCTACATAGGTTGCTTCATACCTCCATCTTTGGTACATGGAAGTGAAGTTAGCCTTACTTGACTCAGAGCTCGACAAAAAGAGGAAATTTCCCTTTAATCATGTAGGTGAATTTCATTACAGATAGACGGGTATTACTGGACTTACTGTCGGGTTGTTTATGAAAATTTTGTAAAATATTTTGCTCATATACATATACATTTTTCACATATGAGAAATGGCAATACCATGATTAGGACGGTCAACAAACTAAGCTTGGTTCAAGCACAGTAAGGCTCTGCTTGAGTTTGAAGGAAACTCAAACTCAAGTTGAGCTCAATGTGATCAAGTTTCAAACTTGCAATCAAACTCAAGTTTGATTTGAACAAAACTAGAAAAAAAAAAACTCAAACTCACTCAATCGAGTTCAAAATAAAATCCAACTCACAGTCTCTCAGCCACCCACAACAAAACTCGAGCTCGCTCAAAATAAGACTTGAATTCTATCTTTTTGTCCTGTTTGTCTAACACATTATATATAATTGAGTCTATTCGAGTTAGGCTCAAACTGAATTCAAATTAAATCTCGAGCTCGAGGTTGGGCTCAAATTCGGCTTGCTTGGGCACAATGTTGAGCTGAGCTCAAAATCGAGTAATCTCGAGTAGCTGACCAGTTCATATTTTTTCGACAGCCCTAGCCATGATGAAGAGCACCTTCTGCTTTGGACATGCATAATTATGCAAGGCCGGCCATTCTTAATTAATACCCGTGACATTGTTTATGTGTACCTCATGCCACGAACCTACAAAGAAAAAGATTCAACAATACTATTAACTACTCTTCGTGCACCAAACTTTTAATAGCGGCCACCAAATTGGATGTCCTTTAGACTGGAAAAGGAGAGAAAATGAAGAGAGAAAAAAACACCAAATTGTCGAATCATTTCTTGAATTTGCAATCCCTAACTGGAACAAGAATATCTGATGAGCACTGTTATTGTGTAGTGTATAAACATATTTTTGTTGTGAAGTTTTGCAATGTTTGCAGAAAAATGAGAGCATATTAATGGGTACATACCAGTGAAAGACCTACCCATCACTTAGTGTTACACCAAAAACTCAAATCTCCTATTTTTTTTGGTAGTTCTCATACTCACTTGGGTGGCTGGATATCAGTTCATTTTTTAAATTTTATATATTTTTTTAATGTTTAAGCATTTCCTCAGTATTGTATACTCACTAATACAAACATTATTTTAAAATACAACTTGCTACTCTAATACCATTCACACCAGCCTAGACCGGTAAGGCCGGCCACTGAGGGGAAATTGAACCTTGGTTACACCTCAATTTATATTTTTTTTATCTCTAATATAACCCTGCGTTAAGCTTTTGCAAAATTTTTGCAAGGGCAAAATAGGAAAAAATACAAAACTTTAACCATTAGCGCCAAGAAGCTTCGTGCGTCACTTGCCACCTTTTCTTATAAACAACAGACAAAGGTGGCGAAACGGGCATTGTAACGCCCCTAGCTAATGCCGACCCTCACAACCACCACCATATCATCCCCACCGTGCGCTCCTTTCTTCGGCCGCTCCGGCGGGCCGCCGCGCACTCGCCGGCCGCAGGCCGGCCACGGCTGCGGGTGGCCTCTGGATCGTGTGGCCGGGTGGGTCGGCGGCGGCATCGCCGCCGCGTTCTTCGCGTCCCTGGAGCGATGCTCGTGCGTGAACGTCCGCACTCACGACGACCTCGACGATGAGCAGAGGGACTCTATGGCGCCGTTGATGTTTGACGACGGCAATGGCGGCGCCGTCGCCGGCGCCGGGAGGTGGAGGGGAGGGAGCAGGAAGGAGAAGGGCAAGAGGGTTGGTGGATGTTATGGGGATTTTAATGTATGATTAATTGATAGTGTTAGTAATTTTGCTGGTATTGTTGCATGGTTATGCATGGTTTAGTTAATATTTCATTTGTTTCTATATCGTGTTCAAGAACTTTTTTCTTTTTTATACTTAATTATGTATGTCTAATTGTATCAAAAGTGGTTTACTATTTTTATTGCTATCAATTAAGTTTTTTGTTGAGTGTTTAGCAATTTTTGTAATTTTTATTGCTGGTATTTGTGGTAAATTTGAGTCAAAGATAATTCAAGCATCTTGTTCATGGATGATGTGGTTGGTGGGGCTAGCAATTAAAGCACCAATGGAAGCTAGAAAGTAAAGTTGTGGAGAATGATGCTAATGGTTATAACTTTAGTGTATTTTATGTACTAAAGTGGATATCACCTAATATTAATTTTTAGAAAAAAGTTAGCTAATGATTAACTTAGTGGTTGTCCTTTTGCTGTAAATAAATAGATTGTGATCTTTATCAATCACATATAGGTGGAGCTTTCACAAAAAAGTCCTTGGTGTAGAGTGGAATTGTAATGCTCAACCCAATTTAGGTCACTGGTTGATGAGAGTGATTTACTCTCATATTTGGTGCTCAACCCAATTTTACGGTGGTATGATAAAATTTTGATTTGGTAGATTGGGCAGAACCCAACCAACCCAGTCGCTGGCATGCTGCACAAGCCCAACTATAGTCTTCAGTATATACCATCTTTGTAGCTCAAGACGAGCTCAAGCTGTTTAAGTATTTATTAAAGAGGAGCTCAACTATACGAACAATATTTTAGCTAGTGCAAATGGCCCCTTCAGACTTGAGCCCACGGGCCAGGGCCCAGGTCCAGATCAGTGATGGATGCAGAATTTTGTATCCATGGGGTGGATTATTGATTGCTTGCTTGCATCAAATTAGTCTGACTTCATTTATGTATAATGTTTGAAATAGGCAGATATTTAGCTAGCTAATTTGCACCAATAAATCAGGCTGTATGATGTAATATGATATAAGCTGGGTTAGACTCATAACTCATAGAGAAGCTCAATTTTTACTCACTGAACCAAGTTCTCTTAATCCTGTCATGGATGGTGATTAACCTATATTAAATGTTTTTAGATAGTTTGAGAGATTAAAAATCATTAAAATAGATTGAGAGATATGTAGGTATAATATAAACAAATGAATAGCTTGATAATATTTTTCATCTCATACATCCTCAATTACATCACCTCATATAACCAACAAAATATCTCATCTCAACTCGTATCACCTCGTGTAACCAACTAAATAATCTCTAGATATATCGCTTTATTCTACCCCAACTGACCTAGATTAGACTTATACGGATAACCAATCAGCCTCTCAGGATTAACTTGTCCGGGCGGATGTAATTTATATACGTTTGATTGCTTGTATAATTTTTGAATGTGGCGAGTGAATACAAAAAGTGGTCTGGAGCTAGGCCCACCAAAATGCAAAAATCTTGCATATCTTGCGAGCCATCTTCGTCTACGGGATTAGTATGTTTTAATGATTTTAAACCTGGATTAGGGTGTATTAAGAATTATTAAGGTAGAATAGAGGTTATTAAATTGAAATAAGAGGTACTACTAGTTTTTGTAGTATTTTATTCTACTTATATACTTTCTATTTCTATTTGTAGTAATCACATAACTAATCAAATAATATCTCATCTATTATCTCACACAATCAATTAAACATCATTTAATTACATCTCTATAATTTATTCCTCTCAACATGTCCTATTTATATGAGTCAAATTCAAGACCATGTAGACAATCAAACGCGCTCTTATAGAATCTATATACTTATTATGATCATTTTTTAAAATCTTCATAATATTATAAACATTCATGTAAATATTTATAGTGAGATTCACATGAATCCCCATAACTTGGCTCGAGTCTAATCAACACAAGCATGTTCATAGAGCCAAATCTAGCTCCGATCAAGCTATAGTCTCAACCCATACCGGCAACAATCATCAATGACAGCACAGTTTGTCCATACTACTATATATATGAGTTTTAAATTTCTAATTATTTTCTTTTAATAATTATTTAATCTAAATAATATTGTGTGTTGATTTAATATATCAAATGACTATTATTTAAAATTAGTCTTGTCCCAACACATAACTCCTCATTAAAAGGCTTCATAACTCCGCATTAGGTTTAATTTTGCTATCTCATTTATATTATCTTATGAATGAATAATGTGGTATATTAGGAGATATTTTTAAAAGATATTATGTTTATCTACTAATAAACAACCATAAAAAACTAATATAGTTGGGAGACATTGTTACTGACTACGACAAACTCAAAAAAATTTAAATTTCATTTATTGCTATAGCCAAACATATTCTTCCCCTTTACTCATTTTTTGTTAGACTTCTACACTGAGGTTATTTAATTTTTTTTGAATTTTTGGAGATTAATTGCATTCGAAATTGTATTTTATCTTTTTAATTTATTATTTTAATTCTAATTTAATCTTTCAATATTACTATATTTATATAAGTTGATGTAGCATAGATTCTATGTATTCTCTTACTAGTAATTAATAGAGAGTTACTATATATCATACAAAATGCTGTTATAGATGGAGCTAGAATTTTGATGAAAAACAAAAACACATAAAACAAAAAATTTGCAAAAAAAACTTTCAGATCTAACACAAGAAATACCACTATTGGTTTGCTCCACATCTAATGAAACACGTTATATATGTTTGATGTGAAGAAATAAGAGAATATGGCAAGAGAGGAGAAAGTATCATCTGGCGGTGTTGCAGAGACAACGATTTGTGATGGTGTTGGAACAGTAGATAAGGGTGTTACAATAAAGGAGGAAAGTGTGTTGCTATGGATAAATGAGAGGAGAGAGAAAGAAATCTGATGGAGAATAATAATGATGGTTACTAAAACTATTAGAAATTATAGTGTGTGGTTATTATGGAGAAGATATAACAATGTTTATTTTGTTCAAATAATAGATAGGATGTGACACAAATGTTGAAACACATGAATAGTGAATGAGATGGTTATATATTAAGAATTTTATACTTAGTATAAACTAGTTAGACTATATATATATATATATATATATATATATATCCACTGTCACAGCTAGGTGCATCCCCTCGCCAAACAAAACCAAAGCATTCACATGCCACTCCCGAAAAAAAGACTTGATTTTATAATTTCAAAAGTACAAACAAAAAGCTTGATCCATCCCCGAATCTTGTGGCAACCCATGTGTTGGCTACATCCTACATACACCTTTTCTAATCGATCAAACAATCTAAAGCCACAAAGTACTACTCATATCATGCGTGCAACCCTGAGTAAACAGTACACATAGGCTTAGAATAATGCCATCTGTCCAGTGCACTTAACAAACTTCTTCACCTCCTTATCAGCTCAATAACATTTGATAACAATTTATGTGAGAATTTTTGTATAATGAAATCTAGTCAAAAAAAATTGTCCGATTATGATTATACATAAATCATAATTAGATGATTTTAGACTAGTCTTACAAGAATGTGGTTTTTATAGAACTTTCTTCGCATAAATTTAAAGAAGTCTAGCTTAGAAAGCACTATATGGTAGTGTGCACTCTTCCTATAATATTAGGCATTTTAAAGATAGTATAATATATTGCACCATCCTAATAGCACTCTAATTAAGCTCAACGTATATGCGTTAACGAAACAAAGGATGGACAGACAGCCATTACTGATGACCTACATAGATAGCTAGTTTTGGTGAAGCAAAGTCACGATGTGGATCATTAAAGAGGTATTCATTTCATAAATTTTACTTCGTATTTTAATTATATATAATATAAATATATTATATATTATTTGATTTAGACTAATATATAGTTACAACACTTGTATTTGACATATATTTTATCTTGCAAATACAGCCTACAAGGATGTATTTCAAAAACATTATACTTTATCTCATTCCTCATTTGAATTAAACGTATTTACTTATTTATTTATTTATTTATTCCACCCTCAACTTCAATATTATAAGATCCATTACAATAATGAATCTGATTCTGAACCAAATATCATTTTGAAGACTAAAGTCAATGAATGATATGTGTTCTGTTGTTTGCGGGCAATAGAGGATGTTTTAGAGGAGACAGAAGCACGCATCTCATCTTTCTTTTACCTGTTGCAATAGTAATTGTGATGGGCACATATAATGCTTTAGCCGAAAGGAGGAAACTTTAGTTAGACTATGACTTTGTTCTCAATATTATTGCGCCGCCAAGGCGATTTCCTTCTTTCCAAAGTTTTCCTGATACATCTATATATCACTTTCTTGGTGTGATCCCCGCCAAGTTTCAGTGTTTACCGAGGACTAAAACCTGTTTAGAGGTTGCAAATAATAAGCTATTCAGATAACCGATCTCAATGTATCTGTACACCACCCTAAATTAATATGCACCGAAAGAAATTACCTACACTCACCTATATTTTGTCACTAATCAACATTACCCCCTTTTAAGGAAAAAACTGATGATTTAGGTCCCTGTTTTTTTGTTCAAATCAATTTTTTCTTCTTTGGTCCAAATCTTTGTTAAGCCTGTGGGAAAAAAGATGTGTCACTAGAATATAGGGAACGTGCACGTTTCAGTGACTCAATTATTTTTTTCTTCACCTTCTTCCCTTAACTTTTATCCCTCTTTATTCTTCTCCTCCCTCACCTTCTCCAAACCAGCAGCAGCACCACCACCACCAAAATGTTCACCTTCTCCTCATCCGTTACTACCAACCATCTCTTCCACCTTGATGTCGTTGTTGATGTTGCACATGCAATGGGAAAGAGTAGAGGGGAATGGTGGCAGAGGTGGTGGGGCCTTTTGAGAAAGAGTGGGAAAAAGGAGTGGAGGAAGAAAAAGAAATAAAATATGAATAATTGATATATGAGTTTTACATGTTGAAAAATAAATTTTTAAAACAGATATAGCTGATGTTATTGGATGGAAGAGGATAAAATAGACTTCGACAAAAATATAGTGACCTAAATTATTTGTTGTTTACAACATCTCTAACAGAATCTTTTGCATCGTCGCAAAGCCCTACATTAATTCCAATATGATGCGATGTGGTACGAAGAAAATTGCAGTGCAGTTTACAAGTGCATCTAATACAAAATATTGCGATTGTAATAGTGGGTCCACTCACATCTACTTTTACATATCACTAACATATAAATTTAGAAAAATATAATCTAACTACCAACAAAATAGTTACAGATGAATATATAACTACACTTATATTAAAAATCATGCCATCAACCACTACAAGATGAGCCCGTAGTTACTCCCGCTAGACCTCTATAAATTCCCCCACCCTTCACTTCTTCTCTCCCTTTTCCCTCTTCTTCATCTCAACCCCCTCTTATAAGCTCCTAATTACCACTCTGCCCCTGATGGTTCTCTCGGACCCAACCCTCCAAGCCTTCGGCTCTCATGTCGGATTTGGACCCGATGCCACACACCCGCATGCACTTCAAGATCCGGCAACGACGACCTCGCCGGAGACGGACGCCGAGGAGCGGCGGCTCCGCCGGAAGATCTCCAACAGGGAGTCCGCGCGCCGGTGCCGCGCGCGCAAGCAGCGCCACCTCGATGAGCTCCGCTCTCGCGCCGCACGCCTACGTGGCGGCAACCGGGAGCTCGCCGCGCGCGCGCACGCCATGCGCGCCCGCGCCGCCCTCCTCCAACTCGCCAACGCCGGGCTGCGCGCCGAGGCCGCCGCCCTGGTCCGCCGGCTCGCGGCCGCGCGCCACTCCCTCGCTCTCCAGCAGCTATACGCCGTAGTCTCGGCCGGCGCCGCCGCCGCCGCCGGCGACTTCGGTCTCCAGCAGACGCTTTCCTCGTTAATCGCGTAGCATGATGTACGGCTGCGCGCGCACGATCAAGCGTGAAACTTTGACTTGGTCAACGCGAACGAAATGGCAGTGGACTTTAACCATGAAATCTTGTTGATATAATTGTCAACAAGAAAAAAAAAGGAATGGGAGAGACTTGCATGATTTGTGATGAATTCTTGAACAATTCGAATTTGCACAAGAACTCACTTGACCTGCTCTGATTAATCCACATTTATGCGAAATGTTTTTTTTTTCTTTTTAGTTTTTCAACAAGATATCATGCACTGAATTTGATAGAAAGGTGTGATCTAGAAAGGGTAAAAGGTAGATTAAATAGTTGATCTAAACCAGACAAACAGGTTGACGATATTTGACAGACCATACCTATCTCATGTTCACCGTGGAATGGTGCTTTATCGGCCATCCATCGAAGATTCTTATTTAATTTTTTTCTTATCTGTATAGTGTATAATGCGCTGTGCTATGAATCCATTACAGTGTGATGAATATCTTTTTAATCACTAATATCATTTTTGTGGTAATTTAGAGTTGGTAGAAGAACGATGGGAGAGATAATGTTGATTGAAGCATGGGCAGAAATCCTTTTCAGGTTAAATACACCTGAATGCGTTTGTAAAGCTGCATGATTTGGGCGTTAATGTCGTTTTCGTTTGGGATTAGGATTTTATTCTGCGGGTGGACGGTCACGATTGCCACGTTAAAAGCACGAGTTATGTGCATTTTACTTTTACGTCTCGAAGGGTGGTTTGGATTTGGTAATGATCTTTTCATGCCTCTATCATTAGTTAGTTGGCCTAATTTTCGCCTCATCTGATGGTTGTGGGTTGCGGACACAGCTTCTCGGGGCTGTTTGGATCAGGATTTCAAGCATAAAGGGGTTTGTCCTGAGAAATTTTGTTTATATATATATATATATATAGACTTGTGCAGAATCTATGTGGTCAATTGATTTGTACTTTCTTTGTGTCTGACTAATTTATCATTGATTAAATAAATCAATTATATGACTTGGGTGAAACCATCCACTCAAAACCTTGTATGTACCATACTATTGTAACTTGCGTACTCTTGCAATCAAAACTTTGCAATGCTGTGGTTCCATGATTTTCAAAAAGCAGGATGCAAAAATCTTAAAGCAATGCAGTGACCAGTGAAAATCGTAGATGGCTGTAAACTATGCCCTCTATTTGCTTTATAAGTTGTGAATTCATTTTTCTAAAAAGCAGGGAATCACCTTTCATTTAGTTTAAAGTTTTGAGGTATTTGTCTTTTTTTTTTTTTATCTTACATATACCTCTTCACAATTGGATCAAACATTTCTTTTTAGATCTAATTTTTTAAAATTCACCTAATCTATTCCTTAGTTTCTTTGACAATGATGGTTTGGTGGTGAACCAAGATAGGATGGTGAGACAAGAGTTGGAGGTGGTAGTCACGGGGAAGAGAAGGCGGATGAGGAGAGAGGGAGGTGGTGTGGTGAGCCACAACGAAATTTGAATGTAGGTTTTAAATAAGTGATATAGATGTTATAAGTTTTAAAAAGAAAATATCTACTTGCACTCTATACAACACCTTTAGTTTATAATTTTTTTTTCTTTCCAAAACCAATAGTTATGCAAAATCAGAATAACCAAATCGCAAAAATCGAATAGACTAGATGCACACTCCTAGCCCAAAGGCTTGTGGTTGCCACTAAACTGGGAGTTTGCAGGTTGTCTTCGCAGGCCCATTCAGTAAAGGAAACCCTTAAAAAAGCTCATTAATAATTCTCTGCAGCTTCATGTTATTGCACAGTACTGCAGCATTTTCCAAAAGCTTGAAATTTAGGGTGTGTTTGTCTGACATTAAACTTTCTTAATAAATTGGTTTACTAGACTTTCAGTTCATAAACTAAAGAAATTCTCTTTCATCAATTTCAGTTTATTCGGGATTTCTAACTCAAAAAAGTTTTATAAATATAGAAATAAGTTAGATATTTCTTCATAGTTTCAACTTATAAGTTTTATAAACTCAAACTAAAATTTGAGCAAATACCTCCTAAATGATTTACTGTAGTATTTGCAACCTTCATTCCTCTCTTATGCTTCATTCTGATATTGCAAGTGTTCCTACATGCCCCCACAGTAGTTTAGTTGTCTATTTCTCTATTCAACACTGCATCCCAAATATCACATTTGTACACATCAATGGATAAATTTTGCAAATCTTGAAGTTAAGTTAGTAGATTTACATCAGGCTCTCTCTATGTTTCTTGGCCAATTTGGCAGTGGCTTGCTGTTGCAGGCAAAGACAAACAGAAACTGTTTGCAAGCAAGTGAGCAGCCAACTTTAGCTTCTTGATTTCAGTGGAAAGAGAGACTGATGGATAAGATAGGTGAAAGTCCCTAATGCCCTACTCCTCCATTACAAGTCTAGTCCCTTCAATGGCCATTTCTGTTGCGAACCATCAACCATCAGATCAGCCAAACACTTCAAAAACTTTTTAAGAAAATGTGGCCTTTCAGCTCCTTTCTTGGTTTGAAAAAAATGAATTTATGCACACCTCGTTAGGGAGTTTGAGCTCCCAAACAATTTGAGGTCCACTCAAGTTGAACTCTAACTTGATCTCAAATCAAATTTTAATTCAAGTTGAATTTAAGTTTATTCAAAATTAATTCTAATAGGCTAACATATTTATAAGTCAAATTTAAGTTGAACAGAGTTTGAGTTTAAGTCAAGTTGAGTTTGAACTTTTTTTGAGTTGATTTCGAGTCTAATTTTCAATTGAGATTCTAGTTTCAACGAGTTTGAACTTGAACCGAACTTCAATCTTGTGAATTTTGAACTGTTGTCAAACTTGTTCGAACTGAACTAAAAGATGTTTGAGCTTGACTTTGAACCCCAGTTTTACTGAATTTAATCTCAAACTCAAATCAAGTTTGACTTGAACTCAAATCTCGCGCTTGATTTCAACTTGCTGACAAATCCAAACCTAGTGTTGAGCATATACAAAACAATATTTGTTGGCTGATCAATAACATCGGTCCAAATCATAGAAATGGAATGTCTGCTCTTGCCAACATTTAAAATTCACACACCTACTGATCCAAATTCCAAACAACCTTCTGTTTTTTTCCTGTCCCATTGAGCTGTGTGTCCATGACTTCTTGGAACTTTCACCTACTGCTAATAAATTGCACACAGCTGAAAGGGTAGCCCCAGTGAGGGGGAAGCTGGCACAAGTCACAGCTCACGAACTCACAGGCTTCATGGCTTCTCACAAAAGTGTGCAAAAAGCTAAGGGAGCAACCTTGGAGCCCATGTCTTGTTGGGCATCAGGGATCTGCTGCAGTTGTGAAGCAATTATGGTGGATCAATTGTATATGATGTGAATCGTTGGATCGAGGGTCCAGCGGTTAAAAGTGAGAGGCCTAATAAAAAAGAAAAAGGTCTCGCTTGCTCATTGATTTTTGATTTGATGAATTGCAAAGAGCACAGTTGATTCACAATGACAACAGATTGGTGTACCTTGCTGGGGGTGAGAAGTTGCACACAGAGAAGTGACACTTCTGCTCCCTTGTGCTGTCCCTCTGAAGATAGGGAGTGAGGAGACCTGGGGGCCTCCACATAATACTGCATTGGGCACTGAGCTCAAAGAAGTGTGCAGACTGCAGAGTAGAGAGGTTAAAGAGAGGTGAGCATTGGGCAGGTATGTTAGTACTAGGGGGTTCGAATGTTGGATCAAGCATCAAGACTTGCACGGTTGCGCCTGTGCAAGGTATCTGCGTTCGGTTCCTCAATGGGAACAATAAATTTCAGACTCAACTAAAACGATAAAATCAGTTTAAAAATAAGAATACATAATTGACTTTTCAAATATTATTTAAGTTTTTATTGCAAAAAACTAAGACTTGGCTCTATATTAATCTTAAGACCAAACCCAAAAAAAACAAAATTAACATAAATATGAGTGCTAGTTAGTCTCGGCTAATTCCTGCCCGGTAACTGATCGGAATTCAAATTTCATGCAAATTTGAATTTTTTTTTATTAATCCGAGATTTTCTTGGACCACTAGACAAGATTCAACCGAAAAACCAAAAATAGCACTATGAGATATAAGAGATAACTTGGTCTAACAATTTGACAGGAGAGTGGTGGTTAACTCGTACTAGTGTCCAAAAAAATTGACCATTTGATAAAATGATATTTCATGACAACTATAATAATTTCTTATTTATGACAGTTATTATGTAATAATAATAGAAACCACTGTGTGGATTTATTTTTAAAAAACAAAATATCCTTATAAGGAAATTTCTCTCTATTTCAAGGAAAGTGCACCAAGTCAAACGTTTCATGATGTTTGTGACAAAGTTTGACTTGAGTTTCATTTTTTTTCTATTTAACCCCAAAGTTTCGGTATCAGTTCTAATCAAGTACATTTCAATCCTAATAAAAGGTTATCATACATCCATGTCATCTTCCACATCGATACATCATTTCATGTCACGTTAGCTTGGGTGGTTTTTGAGGGTCAAAGTTTTGTTGATTCAACTCTGCCCTCCGGTTTGAGCGACTGAAACGAGGCGAGGTGTTGTGATAGATGGTGATGGGAGTGAACTTCACCAGATTTGGATCACCAGGGAGGTAGGTGTTCATTAGGGTGGTGGAGATGGAACAGGAGAGAAGAGATGTTCTCAAACAAATCACTTAGAAGTTACATGCAAATGATTTCAGCATAACATAACATATCTACGCCTTCCTCCGTCGCGTCCACCCATCCGGCGATGCTTTGCAACCTTAGATCACCATCAATTACCACCACTAGAGCTAAGTGGATGGCTCGAACAGCCCAAAAATCCCCCCACTTGACATGGCAAGTGTCAAATGTGATTTAAGAGAACTTATTTATCTGGAAGGTGACGTGGATGTGTTAGAACAATTTCAATAGGGTAATGTTTATGGAGAGAGATAATAATAATTATTAGAGAAGAGAGATGCATTAGTGTTTCCAGAATTTTTTTTTTGCTAGTGGGAACTAACACAAGAAAAAAGAGGATAGAAAAGATACTTGTGATCCCACTTAAACACAAAGTGAAATGTATTACTATTGAAGTTAAAAAACTTTATAAAGACGCTTGATGATATATTATTAACTTTTTAATATAAATATATGTTAAAAATGTTCTTACAGGCCACTAACCACCAAAAATTAGATGGGCTTACAACACGTAAAATTGGTAATCTATTTTGTGATAAATTCTAGTAATATTGAAAGTATCACATTAATTATAATCTCATATAAAAATACTCAAAATTTTCACATTAATTATAGAAAAGAAAAATTGTTAAAAATTCCAGCATTAATAAGAAAAAATAAAAATATATTTCGTTCATTATATTAATAACGGTATAGATTCATCATCTGAAAAATCATATCTAAAATTAATTCTATTTTTATTATAGTATAAATTTATGTGGAAAACTACATCCAAAACGAATCTATCTCTATTATCATATTAAGAAAAGAGTATTTTCCTATAAAGCATAAATAAAATTTTAAATTATATAAAAACTAATCACATAGTTACGTGAGATTTTGATTAGTCGAAGACAAAATGAGACAACTCAAACTTCATAACCAAACGTTACATGTATTTTCACGAGGCACACGAAATATGGAATTGAAACGTTCTTCCAGTGGTTAATGTACATGGAAGGACACGGGTTCAATTGAACTCAAGTTTTTTTTTCTACAAGAGTTTAAACAAAAAACCTAATAATATTGTAATTTTTTAAAATTTTTGACACAATTGAACATGTAAAATATATAATTAGTCCCATATGAATGGAATAATGGAATGTATTTTTGCAGAGAAAAAAATTCTATACACATATACACATGAATGGTTAGAATATGTGTTTATTATCTATATAAAAGATTATAAATTTGACTATTTATATAAAAGATTATAAATTTGACTTCTAATCTATTCTACTTTCAATGGTATGTTTTGCTGAATTTTGTGTTGACATGTTTATATGCAGCGGGGGTGGAGGGTCACAGTTTGGTAGATGTATATGCTATCAACTTAATAGATGTTATTATACCATCTGTAATACAATGTCTTGAAAAGAAAAACAGCCTCTACTACGAGTAAATGTAATTTTTCCTTACTGAGCGGCAGGCAAGACTAGCAACTACTGCAGCCACGTCAGATCAATAGTTTTCCTCTGCCGTCTTCTCCCCTCTCCACTACCCAACAACGTTGCTATTCCAGGGGACCCCAAAAACACACACACACACTCCAAGCCTAGAATACTATGATCCCCTCCTCCTCCTCCACATGCGCACAAGAACCATTTCCATGAACTACATCACTTGCCTCTAATGAGAGCAACACTCGTGTCTCTTGCGTCCTCTTCCCGCCGGTGAGCTCGCCGGGCCAAGAAACAGCCAAGCTTCACACACCATCTCTGCTTCTCCGCGAAATGGCGGCCGCCAGGAGGCTGTCGGAGCTGCTGCAGGAGCACCAAGAACCCTTCCTCCTCGACTTCGCCAAAATCCGCAGGCATCGGCGTGGCGGCGCGGGCGGCGCGGCCGTGGCCGCCTACCGGCGGCTGCTCGGGCTCTGCAACCATGGAGTCATCAAGAAGAGGAGAGCCAGTGACAGCGGCGGTAGTGGCCCGAGGTGTGCGCTGAGCAGGGTGCTCTTCTGCAATGCTATGCGGAAGGTTCTGCATTGGGGCAATCTTGGCTGCTTCTCCGGTGAGGGCGAACGGGAGTTCCGGCGGCTGCGGCGGTCCGGCGGCGATGATGCGATGGAGTTTGACGGTGAGGAGGAGGTGAGGTGGAAGGCGGCGATGGGGGAGGAGTCGTCGAGGCAGCTCAGCCCGGTGTCCGTCCTGGAGCTGCGCTCCGGCGAGGAATCTCCGGTGCATTGCCATGGTATGTGCTTCAGCTTGAACCAAATGGATTGGATGGCATAATAATGTGATGTTCTTCACACATTTCTCTCTTGTTTTGTTCAAAGTTTATATTTTTGGTTTTTTGTATTCCTTTGGAATTTGTACACCATCTTGGGTTCCATTGTTGGAAGTATCTCATAATAACTGAAAATTTTACCACTTGAGCTCTTCTTTTCTACTTTGTTTAAGAAAATTGACATTTGAAGATTTTTCTTGTCGCCAATTACTCACATCATTTTGGTACAAAAATTATGCCCCCCTTTATCTTTTTTTTTTTCTTTCTCAATTACAGTAACAAGAACACCATGCAATTTAGCATGTTCAATTAAAACTGACATTAATCAATTTAATCTCATAAATCTCTTTCCCTCTCTGTTTTCTTTTGACAGGGGAGGAGGATGAGAAGCCGTCAACGTCAGGGAGTTCACCAGCAATGCAAGAAGATCTTCATGGCACTACCTCCCCATGCTTCACCTCCAACATCAACGACAAGATTTGTGCAATGAAGGCAGAAGAAGAGGAGGCCAGAAATGACAAGTCCATAGAAGAACGCATCACTTCATGGGAGAAGATTGCAAGGGACATCTCCAAGATCCCAAAGTTAATGGAATTGGATTTCTCCAGAACCATTGAGTGGAGTGTGTTCAAGCCTGAGGTCACAGAGGTAGGCGCCAGGATAGAGACCCTCATCTTTGAGGAGATTAGGAGAGAAACTGTCTGTGACTTGCTTGCTTCTCACTGTACATTGCAAACAGCATCTTGTTGATGAGAGAGAGAGAGAGAGAGGGGGGTGTTGAGATGGTGATTAAAAAACAATAGAGGATTTGTTGTATAATTTTGAGGTCTGTGGAAGTCTTCTTTACTTTTTTTTTTTTCACTTAGTCCGAAGTCTTGGCCTTTTGTGCCTAGGGTTCTATGTTTGCTTGTCCCCTTTGCAATATAGTATGGAGTAGTTGCTTAAGGACGAGTGGGTTTTTTTTTCCTTAAAAAAATAGAATCAGATGAAGAGTGTTCAGCCGTCTGATCAAAGGATTGACGGTTTATATCAAGTGTAGAGGAGGGGACGAGAAATTGAGTTAACGCGATAATTTCTTGTCTGAGATAAATCCATATTCCATAATATCGATTTTTGATCTATAATGAGTTGCGCGGGCATACAATTTTAGGTGTCGTTTGAGCTTTTCTGCGACCAATCCGAATGAGGTGTAGGACTTAGATGCAACAAAAATTAAGTCATTTTTTCTATTATGTGTTTCTAATAAAAGGATTTTTGTTAATTTCTTAAAAATAATAATGCATGCCATAATTGGAACCTGAGTATTTTGTATCGAGATAGTGGGTGGTACCTAACAGATAGGAGAGAGTACTTTACTAAAGGACAAAACTTCATGTATAGGATGCCCTTCATGTGTTTGCAGCACCTTTGTTCCTGCTAAGACTTGAACTTTACTTAAGGAATCAGAGATGTAAGTCTATTGCACTACTATCTTTATTAAAATGGCCATATGCCTTATAAAATAACTACTAGATTAAGGAGGAATGTACTAACTGAAAGTTGAACAGGTAGTGAAGAGATTCCCCATGAGAGAGAGGTGCTACAAAATGTTGGGAAGTGATTATATTCGGTAATCAGAAAAAAAAATTTGTACAGATTTTAAAGTAAATTAGTTTACAGGGAACCAGTTTTCCTCTAAAAGATCAGAGAAGCACTTGCTTACTGCTATAATAGTTTGGGTTATCAGCATTTCTTTTGAAAATTTCTGTTTAAAAGTCAATTTCTTACTTATTTCACATTTCTCAAGAGATTTGTCAACTTTATCTTTTAATACAGAACTTTGTTATATAAAAGACTACCTTTGGCACTGTGGTGTGCTTTAGAAAGTCTGTTTGGGATATGATAATTTGTTAATTGTTTATATAATAATGTCTTACTAAACATAACAAATATCTAAAACTAACATACCCCACGACAATATAATTCACCGCGGAATCTAAATTTGCGCAATATATAAACATTGTAAGTAAAAGCTAAGGTTAGTAAGCAGTTTAGCATTTTCAAGAGAATTATAAAAAAAAAAAAAACTTGTCTTATTTGACTTGAATTCAGGAGGGTTGAGGGCAAGTTGAGATAATGACAAATGAAGGGCAGTTAGAGGGGGGACAAAAGCCATTTATGGACATTTCGCCATCATCTTGCACATGTGTCATGCATGGCTCTGTTCACCGGAGAAAAAGGCTCAACCCATATCACCCCAGACCCCAACTTCACCTATTCCTATGCTTTGCTTTTAACAACAAAAGATACATATATTATTTATTATTTATATCCTTCGATCAAATTTAATATTTTAGGTCACGATGTATGATAACTTCATAATTTTTTTATGATATATTAACTATTCTATTTTCTCTTTTATATTTATCTAGATCATTTCAATTTTTATTGAATGGTTGAGTCCTGTAAAAAGACATTTCTCTGCCTTTATATTTCAACACAAAGAATTAAATTGTCAAATTCATGTATATGACAATTTGTGTAAAAATTTTGAGTTTAGTTATAAAATACTAATATGATATTGATATATGGCCCGGACTAAGAGACAACAGTAAATGAGATAAGATATCTAACTATTTTTACTAGTGTCTTACACACAAGCTTCTAAATCACAAAATATCCTGGTATTGTTCGATTTTTTTCGTTTCATTCTGTCTTCTCGGCTTAATCTCATGGCCATCTAAGAAAACTCCAAAATTTTTACTCTTAATAAAACAAGAAACACAAAACAGGACAAGTCGATAACACAGTATGGATGGTGCTTTTTTGTTCGGATGTGATGCATGGAATCTTGTATTTCAGCCAAATCCAAGGGATGACCATTTTGTTTTTGGCATTGAGCGTTTGGTGCATCCATGAACTGAATTTTATTTATGGAATTTCTTCACACGAACTAAATATGCATTACATATAGCAAGTCATACGGGGTGCCCGATCTTCACGACGTAGGATCGTTGATAACTCGTTGATTCGTGTAACCTGACGAACCGATGGCGCCAACCACTGTCAATACAGCAACCTGCGACAAAAGAATTCGCCTAACCACACGCTTTGATCGTTGTCTACTTGACCACGCAAAAGTAGACGCACTGTTCCTGCAATCAACGAAGAAATTACAAGAACAATGGTAAAGAGAATAACTCCCAATTCTAGGCGGTGGCTTATGAGCACAAACCCTCGAACAAAAGCAAAAGGTTCTCTGAAAATATTTGTGTATTCAATTCGTGGTTGTCTCAAAACTATGATCATGTATCTCTTTTATAGAGGGTGGTATTTACAAAAAAATAGAAGGTTTAAACTAGACTTTCAATCTGAATCTAATTCAAAATGGAATAAAAATCCTAACATACTATAAAGATAAAAGAAGTCCGGAATTAATCTTCTCAGATTCAGATTTGGACTCGGACTCGGACTCGGACTATACTTTTTTCTTCTGTGCAGTCGTTACTCTTTTGGGTCCTCTGGTTGCATGCACTGTCAGAATTTAATGATTCTTGATTTTTTCGAAAGCTCTTTTCAATACCTTTCCAACAAGTACTCATGCAATCAAATTGGACATCTGTGCTGAGAATTATGCTTGGTTGAAGTTGCTGTTTCTCACGGATCCGAACATGACTCTTTCCTCTCGTGCACTTGACATTCTTTCGGGGCTCCTGGTTGCATACGACGTCTGATTTTGATGATTCTTGATGCGTTGGAAAACTCTTTCGAATACCTTTCCATAAAGTACTCATATGATGGATTCGAACATCTGTGCTGAAATTAACACTTGGTCGAATTATCTGAACAAACATCCGATCGTCATTTGGTCGGTAGGTCGTATGGTCCCTAGGTTGCGACCATGTGCTTCTGATCCTGGGCTGCGACCTTGAGGGATGCTGTGACTTTGAGCCTTTCTGGTCGAGCACATAGTTCTTCTGATCAAGAGCAAAATTCTTCTGGTCGATCACTGATGCGAAGGATGTCCTCATCATACTCCCCTTCTTGAAAAAGACTTGTCCTCGAGTCCAACAGTGTAGAACCGAAGGATGGAGAAAGGTCTAAAATGTTGAATGTGATGCGAAGGATGTCCTCATCAAGGCTCCAGGGATGAGGTCAAGTTGATGCTCAATGCCACGCATTAGAGGTAGACCAGTAGGTATATCCTTTAGAAACACATCCTCGAATGCTTGCAAAATACACCCCTTTGAGAGCATAAAAGTGGGAGGAGAGAAGTTTTAAGAACTCAGCTTCCGTGAAAAACCCTTCAATTATATCCTATTTGACAGGCTCCACTAAACCTTTGGAGAGAAGGGGGGGGCATGTGAAATTGTCAAGCCTTTCACTAATGTAATTATTTTCTTTTTTTTTTTTTTTAAAAAAAAGTTATGATCAGTGATATAATCATATGTTTAATAAAGGACACATTGAAATACGTATTGTAAATAAATAGGGGTTGTGTGGAAAAATTTTGCCAGTATTTCATAAAGTTTCAGATATTTGTGAGCAAAATATTTTGGCAAAAATGGGTACGTGAGAACGGAGGTAGCAAGCCTGTTGCTAAAAAAAAAAAAGAGGAAAAGATCAAACACTATTTTCTGGGGGGAATTGGCAGTTAATGACCGCGATCTCATTATGCAAGTTAGCTATAACACTCAACAAATATTTTGGAAATCCGCACATGCAGTTCGGACGATTAGAAATTTATTTGTTAGTTTTTGGGATGAAGAGAGAGAGAGGACAATGTCACGGTCGAACATTAGCGTGATAGTACAATCATGTGCCTCATTAAGTGCTGCTAATCGGTGATGGGCAGGCAGATCGCACGTATGCGAGCACTGATTTTGACGCCCCACCCAACCAATTCTGTGGCCTCATTTCCACCCCATGCATGCTTATGTTATCTAGGACCTTTTTTTCCCTCCCAATGGATCCTAGTCTTAAATTGTTGCCCCTTTTTTTTTTTTCTTTTTTTTAATTTTGTGTACTACTTCCCAATTGCTCCTACAAAAAAGTGTGTCCTTTTTTTTACAATGTTTGGTCAAAATTTTCTAATTTTAATCATCAATATATTTATAAATATTTAGATTAATTATAAAAAAAATTATATAAGTATATTTATCGTAAAAAATAATTTTATAATATTACAATTTTATAAAATTTTACAAATATATTATAATAAAAAATAATAATCAAAATTGTATTTTAGAGACTATACACAATGGAAAAAATATACTTATTTTAGACTGGAGGGAGTAAGTAGTAAGTTATTGTTCATTACTCCTCCATTCTATTCTACTTATTCTATTTTTCACAAAATATAAGACATATTTTGATCTCACATACAAATTAAGAATGTTCTAAGACCCAAGAGAATATTGAAGGCAAATAACTAATTACTCTCACTTATGAATGTGTTGAAAATGAGAGAGAATACTAGTATAATGATTAGTCATAGATGATAAAAAAGTAAATAACTGAATAAGGATCAAACAGGAAATATAATAATAAATTGACACACACTTTTTATATGGTGTAATAAGACTTGAAAACTATATCTTATATTGTGAGAATAGAACAGATACCCTTGCGGGCCCCCCTTGTCAATCAATACACAATACCCTCTTGCTCTCTTTTTCTCTTCTCTCTGCTCTCCTTTGTTATGGAAATACTTCCCACCCAAATTTTTAAACTCCTTGTAATTTTCATACAATATATCCAGGCAACCATTCCTACATTTTTCCCAATTTTAATATTTTATTTATGATTCCAAACAATCTCTTAGGTGTAAATTCTATGAAGGCTCTTCCAGAGAATATTGTAGTACTCTAAGTACGTTCAATTATATCAACATTTAAATTTTTATTCTTGTTTAGTCAAAAAAAAAGGATTAACCCAGTGATATGATTGGTTCCTTAAAATTTAGATACAGTATTTTTCAAATTAAACTCTTAATACAAAACTAATCAAACTCTTAATACAAAACTAGCTCATATACTACTATAAGTCAAATTATATCAGTGTCAGTGATATCTGAGTGTAACATCTCTCGAAGGGAGCTTTTTTTTTTATTAATGATCCACATAAAATAATTATTTACAAAAATAACCCATAGTTCGAATATTTTACAAAAATAGACCGCCATGTCAACTTGTCGAGTGTCCATGTGGCCTGGCATGACAAGAAGCTTGTCGAGTTCCCAGAACTCAACAAGTTACTTGTTATTATCCTGTGCAATACTTATAAACTAATAAATGACTTCTAGTCCAACTGGTTAAGACATTCCTCTCTCACCACTGTGCCCTGGGTGCTAGTATTGTGGGTGGTAGGATTCGAACCCAAGTCATAGTGGTGCAAGAGGGATGTCTTAGCCAATTAGACTAGTGGCTATTTGCTAACTTATTAGCAATGCACAGAATAATAACACACAACTTGTCGAGTGCTGGACACTCGACAAGCTCATGGCCATGCCGGATTCATACGACAGGTAGGTTGTTGAGTGTCTAATACTCGACAAGTTGACGTGGCGGTCTATTTTTGTAAAATTTTCAAATTGTAAGTTATTTTTGTAAATAATTATTTTATATGAGTTATTAATAAAAAAAATTGCTCTCGAAGGTCGTTGGCGATGTTGTAACATGGAGGGAAGTAGTGGTCACATCTTGGCTTGGGAACACGAAAGCCATAACATGTGCCACAACAGTTGCAACATCGGCTTGTGTTCTGTCCACATTTTGATGCAGGCCTTCATGATGGAATTTTGCAGTATTCCTTAGTTGTACCCTTTTGAAATGATGTACAGATTTCGAATATATTTAGGGGAGATAAAAAGAATAATTTGAATTTTATACAAGGTTCATCAATCCAAATTATAGCACACAACAGCTTCTAAATCTATAATGTTATTTGAAAATACAGTTATGGATATAATTGTAATCTTATATCATTCCTTTACAAATTGTATAAAAATTTAAAATGACATAAAAATAGCATGTTTAAATTAGACACCAATAGACACTTTGTATTATACAAATTAAAAATTACCTAGAAGATATTGTTTTAGTATATGATATTAGTTATGACGTTAAAGTGTGAGACTCAATTTCACATGTCAATAAAATACTAGTGTTTTGTAATTAATCTTAAAATTTTTGCAATATTACAATGCAGATAGCATATACATACATATATTACACATCATCAATATTCAATAATGAGATTTTTTTTTTTGAAAAAAAAGAAAATCTAGTGTTTCCTCTACACATAGAGAAACTGGTTGCTCTGTCTGAAAGAGGCTTATAGATTCACTTGCTTCCTACATTGGATGCTCTTTGGCAACCTCTACACGTGCAAATAGGAGAGGGACAAAGCATCAAAGCTAACAACACTATAAACAAAAAAACAAACTGTTGTTCAATGCTCACAACATATAATAATTCTTCTGCTTCCTGTCTATTTGCTAGTCAATTTGTTTGTGATGTTTATTTCTAGTGTTGTTAAGTAATATATACATATTTTTTCTTATCTTTCATACACATTTTTTTTTATTATTGAATCAAACTCTTTTTTTTTTATCTAATCTCTCTAGAATTCACATAACCCCCTCTTTCATATCATCGGTGGTGGTGAGGTGGTGGAGGCATTTGGTGGAGGAGATTGGTGTGGTGGAGGTTGTGCATGTGCGGGTGGTATGATGAAGCGATGTGTCATCGACAACTGCAAGTAGTAGTGGTTGGTGCGGGCGGAGGGGGCAGAGGAGAAGATGGGAGAGGGAGGAGGGGGTGGGTGGGGGTTGGCTTGGGGGGTTCATGGGGTGGGGGTGAGGCACCACTACAACAGGCAAAGTAGGAAGAGTAAGGGTGGGAAAAAAGAAGAATGCAAATTGAATCTAATTTTTAAATTAATAATATGGGTGGTGTAAATTTTTTAAAAAATTAGATATATGTATTTTAGACATTTTTTTTTATCGTGCTTTGTCAAGGAAGGAAGCTTCGCGTGATACTCTAATAGAAATGCAGTAAAATAGCCTTATTTGGGTTTTTTTTTTTGTACTTCCTTTTGTCTGTATACGCACCCCCCGAACCTAAATTATCTGTAGAGCACAGGCAAAAAATAGAATATTAGCAACTTGCTCCTAAATGATATGTAGAGAACAGTTAGCGAAAAAAGAACTTAGTTAAGCACCGATCTAGATCGCCAAAAATGATGGTACTTAACTGAGTTTTATGAATGATAAAGTTCTCATAAAAATTGCTTTCATAGTTACCACAATCAGCAGTATGTGATTTCTATAATTGTACATGTGGTATATATAATTAATAGTTGCATACTATAGAAAAAGAAATTAAGATTAAGGGTAATTGTGGATTCTGGTATCACCTTTTGTTGCCTTATGTGCCATGACTGCTATTTCCAATACTGTCTATTGATACGAGAACAAATAAGATCATCAACCATGGCGTCTAGGCCAAGTCGTCTTTCCGTGTGTGTTCTATGCTTCTTTCTCCATAACAAATGGTCTTACTGATTTACACTAAGCGATCTTATCACATAAATAGAGGAACACTAACAGACATATGAAGAAATAATAGTTAAGTTATGCTCCAAACAGTTAAAAGGCAAATCATTAAGAAAAGGAAAAAAGATCATACCTTTTAATTAAGAAGATACAACCTAGAAACAACAGAGGCTTGTTTGTTTTAATCAAACCTTTGGATAAAGATCATACCCATCTATGTTTCTTTATCTATGACTTATAGATTTTCATGATTTATCCTAAACACATTGATCCACATCCCATAAAGAGAGAAATGCGCAAATCACGTTCACTTACAAACACGTACTGCAGCACAACTGACCAACTCATTCTTCTGCTCAGACACAACAAATGTTTCACACTGTAGGAGTAACCGGCAAAGTGGCAAGGAGATGATCCCACGGTATAGGAACAACCGAACACTTCCTGTAATTATTAGAAGCAATTGAATGGAAGAACTTTGTGTTGTCCTCCCCAATGGTGGCCCATCTGATCCCACATCGTTGCCTCCATCTAATGTTCAGAATATTATGCAATATGTATTCCTTGCGTTGCAATACAAGTATTTTCAGTTTGTTTTTTCTGAAATGAGAAGCCCTCTGTACTCCTCCAATATCCTTAGCAGTTATGTTGTGTCCCTACAGCATTTGAGGTGTTCATTTGATCTTCTTTGGCTTTTGCTCCTTTTCTTTAGTTCTTTCATGGTAGCTGACAGTTTAGAGTTCAGAGTTGTTACTGCGTTGTCACTTCCTTGCACCGAGGCCCTTGCTGTTTGGACTACTTATAAAAGAGTTTTTTTACGACCCTCCCAAATTGTTTTCAATCTTATAAATTACTAATATTCAATGTTCTAAATATATTAATACCTTTTATTACCTCCTCTAGTCAATTCACGTAGTAATTTTTCAAGGTTGCTTAATTCTTAGAACCCAAACCAAATCCCATAACATACTCTCCATTGCAAACTCCAAATCTCTTCCTCCTCCTGAGTGTTTTTTCCATGACTACCATGAACTTTTCTCGTATATTAGACGTAGAAAAACAAAAAACACATAATACTCTATATGGAATTAGTAATGGTACTTGTCATGTGTTCTATTGATCTATAATGCGTGATCCACTATGACAAAATTATCTTATATATTTGTGTTTTGGATATACTTATAAATGCAATATGTCAATTAAACATTGTCACTTCATTAGCTTCTTGAGTTTGAGACATTCTTTTGAATTGGGGTCATAATTCATTCGGTTTAAAACCCCATGAATTGCTTTTGCACTTTCATATGATATGTTCTTGATGCATGCATGAATTCCTTTGGTTGGCCATGTGCTTTTGGGCCTGGACTACGGGGTGGATGGGCTTCGTCTCCGGATGGGCATGGATGGTTGGTGGGCTTTGACGACAAGATGGAACGAGAAAGATGGGATGGCGAGGGGAGTTGGGATCTAAGATGGAGTTTAGTTTAATTGGATAAATTTGTTTGAAATAAAATATTAAATTTATTTTTATTAAATCAAGCGTTATATTAAATTAGTATCTCCATACAAATAAAGATGTATCGATAATTTTTGAAGGGCACTAAAGTTTTTGCTTCTAAATTTTTTGTAAACGTCCATTATTCGGCAAGCTGCCTGAAAGATGCTTAAATTAAAATAGGGACGACATAAAGTTTGTACATTATAACGGAGATGCTAGTTATTACCAATCATCCAACAACAACTAAAAAACAAATTTGGCCTATTAACCCAAAACATTGCAAAAATACACTGCATAATTTTGTTCATCTTCTGATAATCTATCTTCCCAGGTGGCTATTGTGTCCTTGAACATTCCATTTATATTTTGAGATCGTTTCTTGTCGGAATACCAAACCATTTCTTCACTTCCAGATTATCCAAAGGTTGACTGTAATCAGAGCTAAACCAGCAATTTTTCAGATTGTTTAACATGGATTTCGGAACCTGCAATGAGAATTTAAAGACAACAGCAGCATGATCAGGTACATTCCTTGGCTGAATATACAGGAGCTTATGAAAACCCAGTCCAACTTCTCCAATGTTGGATCAGTTCTTGCTCATTGATGATTGTATTGAACAACTCCATGTTATTATAAGTGGGGGCTGGTTTATTTCTATATGGTCTGTCAGTTTTTTTTACATGTTGAAATCACCAAGAATTAACCATGGTCTATGGTATTTGTTTCATTCATTTCGGCCACAAAAATTCGTCCTTGTGGTCTCTGTAGATCAGAGTGTGCCATAGATGTTTGAAATAAATATGTGTGATCCATCTAACCTGGAGCCCACCATAGACTCCACGGCCAAGGAGGCTACCGCCTTCGTCGCGCTATCATCGGCCAACCGGCTGGCGAGGCGGAAGGTCACAACCAAGTTCGGGATGGCCGTGTCCGCGGCGTGCGCGGTGGTCGCCGGGGCAATCCTCGGCGGCCTGCTCGGCACGCGGCCACGGGGCTCGTCTTCGGGCCCGGCTTCCCCGGGCTCCTCTTCCTGCTTCCCGTCTCCTTCGTGCACGTCCAACTGCTCTCGCCGCACCCCATGGCCCATGTTCTCAGGTGGTGCAATATGGCCACCACATTGCTTGTGTTCTACGTGTACGGTGTACCTAATAGCGACAATTATAATATCACGGCATAAGAAGCTTTCTCCCACCGATTGCGAGGGATAAGAAGCTCTCTTTGTGCGCCTGCATGGTGCGGGTCGCCGACATCACCGCCGCCGCCACCGCGTTCCTCGGTTGGTGTGCCACCGTCTCCAACAACGAGGTTGTTGATTCCTTGCAGTATTCCAGTCCGGTTTAGTTGGTTACTTCGCTGGACTTCGGTCATATATATGGTATGGAACCTAACTTGGTTTAGAATTTACATGTTCCAATTGTTATGTTGCTTCAATTCTTAGTTTGTTACGTTCCAAGTGTATTTGCATGCATGTTCGCATGCAACAAGGCTGGCCATGACAAATTAATGTGCTAATCATCCACTTATAAAGCTTGGATTTTTTATACTCTCTCCGTCATTAAAGCTTGTTACAAATTGGTACAAATGGCACAAAAGGCGCACATGTATTTTTTGGGTGTCGCATTTTTTTTGTTTTGTATTTTTTCTAAGTTGTTTTATTTTTTTATTTTAAATTGTTGTAATTTTTTAGATTGTCACATTTTTTTATTTTAGATTGTTGTATTTTTCTTTATTTTTTAGAAAATATTTTTTATGTAAAAAATATAATGACCACAACTCTGACCTTAAAAAAAATGCAAATAAATGCCAAAGTCCAAATTTAAGTAACAATAAAAAAAGAATAGAGAAAATAATAAATTGTGGAGCTATTTTTTATATATCACTTTTTAACACTCTATGACTATTAAAAATAAACTCATTGATTAAATATCACTAGAAATCATTTGGTATATGTGGTAACTGTTTATAAAAGATAACAGGAAGACCCCTATCCTTGTTAGGACACACAACAGCCTCGTCGAATCCACGTGGCAGGCATTACCTCCCGTTCAAGACTTCAAGTCCAAGAACAGATCAGTGGTGCACTGCGAGTTCCACGACGTCGCCATGACCGGCATGTGATACCCACCTCGCTCGGTCACCGCGTCCGCAGCCCCACCGGGCTGGGCACTGCTTTGCCTCATGCAGCTGCTGCGCTCGCATCGCGCCCGCCTCCGAGATGTGCCGCTTTGCCTCACGCAGCCGCCGCGTCAACATCGTGTGGCGAGGTTTGGGCGTCCAGGATTTGGTTCTAGAAGTTCCCAAACTTTTATGCAACACCTTTATACTAAACTACATAGATGTGTATGCAACTCCAGTACTGTGTACTAAAAAACCAAAAAAAAACTAAAAAAAATAATAGAAATGCAAAGCATCAAATTAACTTCGCTAAAATCAATCATACCGTGCAAAACTTTGTCACAGCCCATGTTGGCATTTCATTCGCCAGCCAAATCCGCAGAGTAAACTAACAAGAACGAATCACCACACGCCAAGAACGCATCCAATAACTAATTGGAAAACATACGGTGCAAACATTTGGCCAGTAACCTGATTGGTGGTGAAGCCAAGCAATGCACATCACTTGATCTCTTCCACGAACAGCCAAACATACCTTCCTCAAACACAGTGTCTGGGCTATGCTATGTTAAGCACTTCTCGATATCAATACATTTATCCTTGTCACTGGAAACCCTAATATTGCAAGACGCAACTGTGAGTTCGCTGTCATTCATGAAGAGGACAGTCAAATCTCCACCTGCTTGTGAGAAACACAACATGTACCCCAAGATGTCGGCGTCAACCGGGATATCGTTGACTTATCATGCACCTTGGTAGAGCAAACAGAGGCCAGACAGAAGCAAGCACTGACTGAACAAATAACTACATGCTGCAGCACACAAAAATACAGTCCCAGAAGTTATCATATATGATAAAACGAGGCAGCCAACAAAAACACAAATGGAGACTAAGCAAGCTGCTAATTGTTTACTGAGACTTCGTTGCATCAGTCGGCCAATTCATCCTCCTCTTCACTCAGCAGGCTGGCTACTGTTAGTAATACATCTGAACTAACACCACATCCATTTTTCTTATTGCTTTCAGTACAGCTAAGGGAAGAGGCTCCTTGGCTAGTTCAGTGGCTTGTGCACTTAAGGTCAGAAGCAAGGCCTTGAATCTTCCTGTCTTGGGCTCCTTCTTGGCTGCTGTTCCAGGAAGATTCCCTTGCCCTTCTCCTTAGCTGTGTGCAAGCTCTTTGGAGTATCTTCAAGGTCATCCAGGCACAAGGATCCCTTTGAAAGACATTGGCACGTTTTCTTTGGGACGATTGGACTGTTCACTGGATAAGATAGGCATAGTAGTACTGTACTTGCTGCGCTGTGCATTTGAGAAAAGGCATTGAGAGGGAAGATTCAAATTGGTTAGCAGCTTTGGTCTCCTTGACTAAGCCTGAATTCAGTGCATATATCCTCTTCCCAATTTGGTCCGCCATTACTCCACTCAAAGAAATGCACTCTAAATCGATGACCACAGAACCCTTTTAACTGTGTCAGGGCCTGAATTATTTCTTGGCAAGAAACCCAACGCTTCAAACCAAACTTGTACAGATTAGTAACTCTGAACAAACCTTAGCTGCCTGTAGGGTCTCAAGCTATTTCAGCGCTGGTAATAACCCCTCTTGCATGACTAACTGAGATGAAGAGGGGTTTGCTTTGTCAACTACTCGACTTCCACACCCACATTTACCCCCACACCATACTAAAAAGGTACCACCCTTTATACTAAACTACACAGATGTGTACGCAACTCCTGTACTGCGTACTAAAAAACCAAAAAAAAAAAAAAGGAGAAAAATTTAGAACACTAAAACCAATCATACCTTGGAAAACTTTATCGCAGCTGATCTAATGTCATGTTGGCATTTCATTCGTCAGCCAAATCAGCAGAGAAAATCACCAACTCGGCAAGAACCCATACGTCAGTAAACTGATTGGTGGTGAAATGAAGCAACCCACATCTCCTGATCTCTTCCACAAACAACTTGTAACCAAAGGCAAAACATCAACTTGCTCGAAGCAAATGCGAAATTTTCCGTGAATTGACTCACCAGAACATCACTTCGTCAAGAACTAACACCCACAAGCAAATCGCCAATTCCCCAAGAACCGCTTAGAACACATGATATCCATGAACCTAATCACCAATGCGCAAAGAATCCATCCAAGGTCTTACTGGAGACAAGCATATCATGCACATACTAAGGAAGTGAAGTCATCTTAACGGACTGAAATCCATAAACTCTGCCAGAACCAGAACTACCAGTAACGAATCATCAGTTCTCAAGAACAACTAACAGAAGTGAATCACCAGCTCGCCAAGCAGCAATCAAGAATCAAAATCGATTGAATCATCAATTAGCAAGAACCTATTCGAAGAACTCGTCGAAAGCAAATCGCAGTCGAGTGATCGATGCCCGATCCAATCCTGCTCATACCGGCTCCTCCGTCTCCGGGACAGCCTTCTTGCACAGGGGGCATTCCATCTTTTCGATCAGCCAACTGTGGATGCAGTGCAGGTGGTACATGTGGCCGCAGGAGAGCACGCGGATGCGTTCGTTACTCTGAATATCCTCCTGGCAGACCGTGCACACGACCGGCTGGGACGGAGGCGGGAGAGGCAACGCCGGCTGCTGGCGCGGGGGCGGGGGAGGCAAATCTTGCTGCTGGGGCGGAGGCGGGGGAGGCAACTCCGGGTGCTGGGGCGGGGGCGGGGGAACCAACTCCACCTCGCCGTCCGAGTTCGACTCGTGGGAGGAACACAAGAACCACCACAGCAAGAACCACACTCCCCAGAAGAAAACGAATCCGAGAAACACAAGGGTCAGAATTATACCATCGGAAAATGAAATAGTCAATACAAACGCCATTTCTTCGCCCTCTCAACTCTTCCCCCTCCTTTGTCTTCTCCCCTCTCTCTCTCTCAAAAACTGGAGCAATGCTCTGGTGATGGCTATGTTAATGTGGAGCGGGTTGGACACAGCCACAAGAGCGATCATATTTATAGGCCAGTCCGCACCTTGCAATTTGCGTCGATATATAAGAACCGTCCGATGTCCTTAGATACGTGGGCTGTAGAATTAGAGCAACGGTTGTGATGAATTTACATCAACAACACACTGCCAAGCTTTGGTCTTTAGACTGTTAGGCTAGAGATGGCATTCTAGAAAACAGGGTGCTTGGCTAGTGTCCCCGTCTTTTTTAATGTAAATGTAAAATAGGCATACGCCTTAACAGCTGCACAAAGCGTTAAAATAAAATATGCATGGAAGAATGAATAGTAACTAATTGATTATTCCTCTGTTCGGCGGCAATACATTTGGGCGGGCCAGCGGCGGCGATGTTGGCTTGGTGCGATGATCAGCTGCATACAGCAACGGGCGATGACAATTGTGCAGAGCTTCGCATGGGCAATCTATGGCGGGCAGCGGTCTACAGCGGTTTCACTTGCTTAGGATTTGCGACGGCAGCAAGTGGCGGCAGCCTAGGGTCATGCGGGGGTTGTGTGACGGCGGACGATGGGTGTCGGCCTGGGTGGACGGTGTTGTCTTGGTCGAGCGGTTGCAACGTTAGCTTGGGCACACGCTCCACTCAGGCCACCATTTTTGAGACCTTGGTGATGTATGGAAAGAACAAGATGAAGTGATGTTGATCTATTCATCGTGTTTTTCCAGAGTTTATCTGTTCAAATGATTTGTTGATTGGTGTTTGGAATAAGAGCTATTTACTTAAAAACATCCTAAAGATGACATGTATACTTAGTAAGTTTTGAGCTCCGTTCGCGTTTGGGTCCCACGCACTGTCCATGCGGATGACGGGATGAGAGTTTCTACATCGTTTTTTCTTTCTTTATTGTCTAAGTCCTAATTCAACTTTAATTGTGTTTTCTATTTCTGTATTAGACTTTAGTTTCCGATTTTAATGATATAAAATAGCCAATAAATATGGGGCAATAATTCAGTTGTTGGTCAGGCAATTAGATAATGACCATAATAAAATTATAAATTAGTGGCCATCTATCATACATATACTTGTTTTTCTTTAAAAACTTACATAATTTATATCATCAATTTAAAATTATATTTAATCTACACTATTCCTCCCCCCACAATTTCTCCTCATCTCCTTATCACAACGCTATCTCACCTCCACCCCATGAGCTCCCTCCTCAGTGGTCGCTGGTGACCACGTTGACATCGCTCGTCACCCGCCGTGCTCCCATCATGAACACCAACATTGAGGACGATGCCAACACCACCCACCCCCTCCGTCCTGTCTTATCTTCTACCTTCCTTTCCCGTTGGTCAACACCGCTCGCGACTAACAATGACATGCTGCCTTGTACACTGCCCAATGCCCATGACCTCCTTTGTCGCTCGTCTTCCCTGTTGGCTGTCACCATCCACCACCACCGCCTACTGCCAACAGCGCCTCCGTTGCTTCACCATACCGCCACTATTTGCTAGCCACTGCTGCCGCTAATATTAAAAAGGGGTTAGGTGAATTTTAGAGGGACTAGATTAAAGAAAGGAATTTGACCCAACAGTAAAAGAGACACATGCAACATAAGAAAAAACAAGTATACATTTTTTAACAAAACTCATAAAATTAAGATATCAAAATTTGTCTTGATAGGAGATTGCAATGGTGCATATTACAACGAATGCATGACACAACTAAGCAAACCATCAAGACGAGGACACCAGGCACGACACAACTAGGCAAACCATAAGCTAGATAAGGGCACAACACGGCACAACTAGTCAAACCATCAATCAGACGAGGACACCAAGAGGACTCCTCGTGTAGGACCCTATATAAAGAGAGGTGTAATGGGATTTTGAGATGAATCAAGAGAAATTCTAGCAACCACCTCCACCAGAGCGACAACCTTTTAACCCTTGTCATGTGTGCCGCTGCTAGCATGCCGACACACAATATTCCATCTCAAAACATGTGAATACCTGTAGAGACACTATTGCAATTATGACGCTAATCAGGACAATTCGCGAGTGCTCCCAGTGGTTCACGAGTGGTTGTCAATTGCTGGATATGCACGTTGTTGGATTGGTCGCTTCTCTAACTCCCTTTTCACTACCAGTAACAATCTAATTTATGATCTAATACTTGCAGTTTTCGAGTAGAAAATTTTAAAATTATACTAACGTAGCCTATTGGTATCCTAACAAGAACTACTTGTATGTACAAGACCTTGCTAAGCTTTTACACGTAAATAAGATTCTGAGCATGCTGTTGAAGTTAGATATAGTAAAGGCCTTTGATTCGGTTTCCTGGGAGTTTCTGTTGGAGCTCTTATCCCATTTAGGTTTTGGAAGATAATGGATGGGGTGGGTTTCAATCATCCTTTGAACATCATCAACCAGTATTTGCCTCAACAGAGTGCAAGGTCAGTTACTTTACCATGTAAAAGGATTGAGGCAACGGGACGCCCTCTCGCTGTTGCTCTTCATATTAATTAGTCATGGATGTACTGCAGGCCTCACTGAACAAGGAAACCCAAGGAGGAACTTTAACTCCGCTGGCTCTTAGACTGGCAAGCTTGAGGACCTCAGTACATGCAGATGAGGTAACAATCTTTCTCAAGGCAACTACCAGGGATTTCTTAGCAGTAAATGAACTGTTAAAGCTCTATGGCGACACGATTGGACTTCGAACCAACATGTCAAAGAGCTCTTTAACACCAACTCACTGTACAGAACAACAGATACAAGAGGGGGCAAAGAAGTTACAGTGCGCAGTTAGCCATTTCCCCATCTCCTACTTGAGATTACCACTCTCCACTTGCAAGCTCAGACAAATTCATTTCCAACCACTGATTGATAAGGTTTCAAAAAAGATTGCCGGATGGAAATCCAAGTTAATCTCTACTGGAGGACATCTACTGCTTTTGAAAACAATGCTCTCTATCATCCCGGTTTACCACATGGCAGTGCCGACTCTACCTTAATGGGTTTGCTAAACAACCGATCAGCGATGTAGGAGCTTTCTCTAGAAAGGGGATGACAGGGTTAGCAGAGGTCATTGCTTGGTTCCTTGGTCCAAGGTTTGCATTCCTTTCCAGAATGGCAGACTAGGAACACACAACTTACATTACTTTGGTAGTGCATTTCTGATGACATGGTTGTGGTAGCCCCGAACTAGTCAACTGAGGCCATGGACACCCTTGCAAAAGATGGAGGGCGTTGTAAGTAGGACAATGTTTGAGGCCAACATAGTTATAATGATTGGTAAAGGGCAAAGGACCTATTTCTGGCATGACAAATAGTTGGACAGGAAATCCCTAAAAGACTATGCCATTAGCGCTTTTGCAATACGTTAGCCATTGTCGAAGGACTCTGGTCGATGCCTTAATTGATAGTAAATGGGTTCGAGACATCAAGGGACTGATATCAGCTCAGGCCGTTGTGGAATTCATACAGCTTTGGGACTGTTTGAGGCAACTACGAATTGCTGAGAATGAGGAAGACTCCTTTGTATGGAAAGCTTCAAACAACCTGTAGTACTCGGTGAGTTCGGCATACATCTGCTCCATGGAGGGCAAAACATACGTTGCATACTATAGGGCGATTTGGAAGGCACCAGCACAAGTGAGATGCAAATACTTTGCATGGCTTGCAGCGCAGAGGAGACTTTTATCCGTAGAAAACCTTGTGAAGAGGGGATCGATGGCCACATCCAGGTGCCGCTTGTGTGAATGCCAACAGCAACAAGAGACATCCGATCATTTACTCCTGTTGTGCGACTACACAAAACAAGTCTGGGAAGGAATCCTAAGAAGGGGACGAGTAGCAAAAATAATACCTTCGGTGCAAGACAAAGTTTTGGAAGCAATCAATCAAAGAAAAGAATTGCTAGGGATGACAAGAGGAAAATGAATAGCTTGATTATCTTGGTTCTTTGGAAGATATGAAAAGAGCGCAATGACCGGGTTTTCTGGCAGGAATGTTAGGCAACAAAATCACTGATACTCTCCATCAAGCATGAGCTTCAAGAAAGGAAGGCTGCGGGGCTTCTGGAATTCCAACAGAGTGAGCAGTCCGAGGACGTAGGGTTATAAGGGGGTAAGGGTTGAGTCTCAAACAGTCAAATAGGGGAGGCCATATGTGTTTTTCATTATTTTCTCTTTATTTTAATTAGTCAAAATCTCATGTAATTGTGTGATTAGTTTTTATATGATTTAAAATTTTATATATGTATAAAGAAATATCCTTTTTAATATTATAATAGAGATTGAGTTCGTTTTTAATACAATTTTTCACATAAATTTATATCATAACAAAGATAGAATTAATTTTAGACAGTTTTTCAGATTATAAATCTATATCGTTATAAATATAATGAATAATATAGATCTTTTTTTCGATTAATGTGGAAATTTCTAGTAATTTTTTCTAGGATTAATGTGAGAATTTTGAGTATTTTTATATGATACCAGAATTAATATGATGCTTCCAACAGAATTTATTATATAACTAGTAGTCAACTCGTGCACTTGCATGTGTTAGTATTTGAACTATTTATTTTTACAACTTAAATTGGGAGTATATATATACATGTATATAAAGATTTTAAAAATAAAGAGATGAAACATAAAGCAAAAATTGAAATAAATCTAAACCATTCTCAATTGTTTGAACATATTCATGTGATCAATGGCATGTAGTTTCACATACTTCCCACAGGGTAAAAAATTAAATTGAATGTCACTACTACAGAAATGCTTTTCACTATCGGTTAAAAATCCACTCTACTATCGGTTCTCTTACCGATAGTGGTCGGCACGATAGTAGAGGAGCAGAACACTTCTATCGATTCAAAAACCGTTAGTAAAACACCTACATTCCCAACGTTCACTAATCGCTATCGACTATTTCTTCTATCGGCTCAAATTTAAACCGATAGTATTATATACATTTTTTCTATCGGCTCGTATATAAACCGATAGTATTGTTTAGTATTTTTCTATCGGCTAGGATCTAAACCGACAGTAATGTTAATATTTTTTTCTATCGGGTATTATCTAAACCGATAGTATTGTCTGGACACAGTTAGTACGGGAAACTTTATTCTATCGGTTATATTATATAACCGATAGTATTCTGTAGACACGTTTATAACTGAAAACTTTATTCTATCGGTTGTTGTATATGAACCGATAGCACTGATATATTTATTCTATCGGTTGTAGTATATAACCGATAGTAATTTGTAGACACGTTTAGTACTGAAAACTTTATTCTATCGGTTGTTGCATCTGAACCGATAGTAATGTAATATTTATTCTATCGGTTGTGTTATATAACCGATAGTAATATTAGTTTTTCCTATCGGTTATGTACTGGCACTGTTAGTACTGGAATCATGCACATATACATACAGCTATACAGAGATACATTGGATCATTCACAAATACATCAATATTTACAAATATTCAGCAATATTCACATATTGATCAATTTGTTCACAAATACACTAATTCAGCAATATTCACATATTCACATATTGTTCACAAATTGGACAGATTGAATTTATGCACATATTGATCGAGTTTATTCACAAATACATCAATGAATCTATTCACATATTGAGTTTATTCACAAATACAGCAATCAACACATTCAATATATATTCACAAATACAGCAATCAACACAAGTCAGTTACTATCGATCGTTGATAGCCACTTCTTCCATGATATATTGAGCCCAAATTGTTCGCAGCTCCTTCAATTGAGGCAACTCATATTGCTCTTTCAACATGGTGCTCTGCATATATGCGTGTATGAAGTTAGGATCGTACGTCACATCCAATTAAAGTTCGACTTTGAGTCAGGAAAAATGGTTACCTTAGGGAATTGGGCAAAGTTTCTCCTGATCAGGTCATACATGAATCTCATGACATAGAAGCCACATTCCCACGATTGTAGCTGCTGATGGCACTGGAAAAATTGCATATGCAAAGACATAAACCCACATTAACTCGAAAGAACTAATTAAGCTTAAATTAAAAGACTCATCATGAGTACTTCCATCCGTATTAATTACCTCATATTCTTTCCAATAAATTGTTGTGCCCTTCGACGCGTCATGCCTCCCTCCAGCACTAGCATAATTTTTGAAAGCCCTGTATTTAATTTAGCATTGCCGATTAATATCTTATCATTAATTAGCTAGTCAGAGAAAAATTTAAGACAACTATGTTACTTACGCGTCTATGTGCCATGTGAGGGTGAAAACATGCGCCACCTTGTCGCTCATCGAATTGAGGTAATAGACCTCATTCATCCATGGGCAAATGACGGCGAGGACCCAGTGGCCCCTACATTGCATATATAAACGAACCGTTTCATACATATGTTAGGCGTAACATACAAAAATGAGTTAAATTAGTAGGAAATGCACTAACCTTTGGTGGTACGGCGCAAGGATGAACTCTCGGTCCTGCTGCGCTAGTAGTGCCCTTGATATGTATTCCTCCGCATGTGCTTGGTCGTGCTTTAGCATCGTGAGGCTTATTTTCTCTGGGTCGAGGAAACCCACCTTGTCACATGCCCTCATCGACGCCAGCCTATACATGCACCTGGATGCAAAGTAGACATTAGTAAGTAGTGCATACAAAAAGTGATTAGATTTATGAAACGAACTGTGATAACTTCAGACAACAGCACACTCACAGGACTCCAGTCCGTATGATGGACATATCAAGCTCCCGCCAGTTGAGGAGGTAGAACAAATCCTTGTGGGCCACCGATATGCTCCCGGGCTCACGGTGAAAATGGGCTGGCCTGAAGTGAATCAAGAAGTTGATGTGGCGCCTAGACCGGGTCAGGTACCACTCGTGGAGACTTCTGGTTATTTGATCCATATTGCGCAGAAGGTACTCCGACACGAGTGGGGACCCGTTCTTGAACGTACCCGGCTGGCTTTATTTGGCCTTGCCTTTGGCCTTGCCTTTGGGCGGGGAGCGAGTGTATACCTTCGAAGGTTGGGGTGTGGTGCCGTCGGCCTCATTTGATGGTGAAGGGTTTGAGGCCGTCGGAGGAGGCATGGGGGCCGAAGGAGTTCGCTCATGCGTTGTGGCGGGGGTGGTGTCCTCAGGAAGTGTACTGGTATCCATCGTCCACTTTAAGTACAAACGCTTAAATTAGATTTTACAAATTGAGTATATTAACTGAGTTGTAAGCTAGAAAGGCTAGGGTTTACCTCCTGTAGTCTAACACCCTTTTTAGGCCACTGTATGTACGAGCCCAATGCCTCGCCAATTGTCCGCATTTCGTCCGTTGGGACGGGCAGCGGAAAAGAGCTGTAGCCCGGGAGGGCTATGTCCACCTGTACCTTTGCGAATCCAGGCTCCAGAGGTACGCAGTGGATCCGGACATCCTCCCAAGAATGGTATACGACCCCGTTTGCAACCGCAACAGGTTTATCGCCTATGTTGATCAATAGGCTACAGCTCTCCGGCTTCTGCAATTTGCAACAATTATAACAGGGTAGCGAAACAATTCTAACGTAACGGGAGTGGCATCAGCCGAACTGCATATATAGCTCAAGAGTTGCAATACCTCGATCAGGTCCACCGGATCCACGTGAACCTTCGAGCCAACACTACTCGGCCTGGCAGCGTCGACCTCGGCAGCTGGATCTAAACCCTTGGACTGCACAACTCGGCTGAGGCGTTCATATTTCTCGTTCATTTGAGCGAACATGTCCGCGAATTGTGCAGTCACATCTGCCCGTATCTTTTGAGATAGCTCCACTTCCCTTTCCTTCCAGCTGCCAGGCTTCTTCGCCTTTTGCCCGGGCTCCGAGAAGCCTTCCTTCCATGGCACCACAGCCCCCACGGTTCGCGTCCGCCCTGGATGCTCCTTGTTCCCTAGAGCCCGGGTAAGGATGTCGTTCTCCCTATGGGGACTGAACAATCCCTCGGTCGCCTCCTTCGAGCAAGAGATCTGTTACATTGAAAGCTCTCCATTGTGAGGCAGAAATATATACAAACTTGTGCGCACACTAGTGATCATAGTTAGCCAACTTACGAGTCGCTGCACGATCTCGACGTCCCTGGGGTTTGGGAACGCCACAGTCCCCGTGGCCGACACGGTCCCTTTGGCCAGCCACCAGCGCTTGCATCGCTGATCACAGATCTCGGAGAGTGGTAGGTCAGGGGAGTCGACGAAATGCGACACCTCGTCTTCAGCCTTCTTCCACTGCTCCTCCTTCCCCGCATAGCCGCGAGAGCCGAGCCGATGTGGGTGGTCGTTCCTCCTCTGGATTGCCCTGTTCTTCTCGCTGAGGGCCTTCGTACCAGAAACAAGAAAATTAATGCACCACTGCTTACTGCATACAATGGTGTAACCAAGCAAAGGAACCATTCATATCTTGAACTCAGGAGTCCCCTTCTGTTGGGCGAATTACTCCCATACCTCCTCCGTTATGAAGGGGTACTTCTCGCATGGAGATTCGCCTTTAGCGAGAAAGGTACTGACGAGGACGCTCTTGAAGGTTTTCCACGTGTTGTTCATGTCCTTCAAGCAAGCTATCTTGGGACCATCGTCCGGGATGTTCCACTTGGCCTGTTTCAAATGGTGCATATAAGTAGGACTTACCTAATCTCTAGGATAAACCAAGGGAATGTGATTACTCAAGAGTTCAGTGATTTTGATTAATTTTACCTTCACTTCCGCCCACAGCCTATCCCTCTTGTCGGCCTTGACGTCCTTCCAGCTCTGGACGGTGATCTTCACCCTTTCCTTCGCCAACAAGCCAACATATGCAGCATAGTGCCCGGCGTTCTTCCCGATCGGTCTCCCGAACTGGTTGAACTCACAGGAAAGATCCGCGTGTTTGGCCAAACGACCAACATCGTCGCGCCTCGCGCCTTCCTCTTGCGCTGGGACGAGGCAGCGCCATCTACGTTCGCCCTCGCCGAATCACTAGTATCAGCCGAGGAAGATGCCGACATGGCTTTACCTAAAATACCATGAACAAACCATCCAATTGATATGAAGAAAGGTACATGACAAAGTTCATAACTAAAATTGTTGTGCTAATCTCTCTGCATGAAAATAAAGTCTGTTAAAATTTAAATGAACCTAAATTTGAGATGAACATTAGAAAATGGGAAGTAATTCACAGAAAATTCAGATGAGCAGTGCAAACTAACACATACTCTATTTCCTATCGGTTTTGAAAGGAAAACCGATAGTACTAAGGTTTGTATTTAGGAAAATTTAAAAGATTAGCAGTGCAAACTATGCTAATTTCTCTGTAGGAAAATAAAGTCTGTTAAAATTTAAATGAATCTAAATTTGAGATGAACATTACAAATGGGAAGTAATTCATAGAATATTCAGATGGGCAGTGCAAACTAACACATACATTATTTCCTATCGGTTTTGAAAGGAAAACCGATAGTACTAAGGTCTGTATTCAGGAAAATTTAAAAGATTAGCAGTGCAAACTATGCTAATCTCTCTGCTGGAAAATAAAGTCTGTTAAAATTTAAATGAACCTAAATTTGAGATGAACATTAGAAAATGGGAAGTAATTCACAGAATATTCAGATGAGCAGTGCAAACTAACACATACTCTATTTCCTATCGGTTTTGAAAGGAAAACCGATAGTACTAAGGTCTGTATTCAGGAAAATTTAAAAGATTAGCAGTGCAAACTATGCTAATCTCTCTGCTGGAAAATAAAGTCTGTTAAAATTTAAATGAACCTAAATTTGAGATGAAAATTAGAAAATGGGAAGTAATTCACAGAAAATTCAAATTAGCAGTACAAACTATGATGGCACTACTATTTCCTATCGGTTCTCAAAGTCAAACCGATAGTAATGAAGTCTGAATTAGGAAAAATTTCCAAAATTGCTCAGCAGGAACATAAAGTAATTGCTCAGCAGGAACATAAGGTATGTTAAAATATAAATGAACCTAAATTTGAGATGAAAATTAGAAAATGGGAAATAATTAACAGAAAATTCAGTTTAAGGTATTTACTATCGGTTCTGAATAAGAAACCGATAGTGAACTACACTGTATGACAAGTTGCTAGTGATTTTCATTAATTCTGTCATTCTCATAGCTATCAAGTTTGTAGTTCATGAATTATACTCTAGGTTTATATTTGTAATGCATTGAACGGGATATGAACCATTGCATACAAAATTAAGCAATACACGCGAGTGATTTGGTCAAGAACACTTACAGTCGATCGTGGAGTGGCCGGAGGCGGTGGAGAACCAGTGGCGCAGAGGAGCGAAGAAGCGAACGTCGGCGAATCTAGGGTTTTCCGCGCGAGTATTTGGAAATTGGAATGTGATTAGTTGCACTGGAGGGAAAATCGTGCAAGGTTATAACCTAATAAATGAATATTTACTATCGGTTCATCACCGCAAAACCGATAGTAAAAACATGTAAGTTAGGATTTTCGTAACACAGTGTAAATCACTATCGGTTGTGAACAGTAAACCAATAGTAAACTAAGAACGGGGGCTCATAACACAGTGTAAATCACTATCGGTTGTGAACTGTAAACCGATAGTATAGTTTAATTTCATATCGGTTTCACAGTTATAACCGATAGTAAAATACAATGCTATTGACCCTAAAGGATTTCCCTTAGAAGAATTACAGAGGAACTCAGTACATCATTTTGTATTGTATTTTACTATTGGTTATGACAATAAACCGATAGTATATGTTAATTTCATATCGGTTTGGAGGTTGAAACCGATAGTATAATACTGTTATATTGATCTAAAGGTATTTCCTGAGAACAATTACATATGGGTCTCAGTACATCATTTTGCACTTGTAAAGACACCTGAAACCCCATGCAAATGGCTTGCAATAATTTTGAAATAAATTAACAGTAAAGACCAATCATGGAATGAAAATTTGTAGTTTTCATATATATTTGTGAAAAGAATCAATTATTGCTCAAATCAAGTATATACTCCAATTGAAATGAAAATTTGCAGAAATGATTCTCAATGCATCACGTATGTTTTCCCAAAGAATTTTTGAAAAATGATTTGAAGAATTCTTCGATCCAAGTAATATACGTCACTTACATATTGCAAATTAGTCAAGAATGGTTGTCCACCCATAATCCTTCTTCGTGGTCGTCTCGCAGGTAACTTGTTTCGTCAATATCTTCGGTAGGGACAGATTGAAGGATTCCATCTAAAAATGGAGGTAGTTCGTCGAACTGATCGTACTCTTCTTCATCCACAACGTCTTCGACCCCAACAATACGTCTCTTACTGTGAAGGACAACGTGCAACTTTGGGTTGGCCGGGTCAACGATGTAGAACACCTGTGTGGCTTGCTCAGCAAGTATAAATGGATCATCTTTGTGTGCGACTCTACTGAGATCGACGAGAGTAAACCCATAATTGTCGACTTTAACACCTCGAGGGATTTCGACCTATTGGCATCGAAACAGAGGAATCTTAAGTAATACATAATCGAGCTCCCATATTTCCTCAATAACACCGTAATATGAGTCGAGTGCCCTTACTGCCCTGGCATCCTCCGAAATAGCAAGTAGTGTCACTCCACTACATTGCATAGCACTCTTCTCGTCCTGAGTTCTTGTGTAAAATGAATAGCCGTTGATGTCATACCCCTGCCAAGTCCCTACAGTAAATCTAGGCCCTCTGGCCAACCATGTAACATCTTCATCTACGTCGCCCTCAGAAGCTTGCAGGACTCTATTTTCGATCCACCCAGCAAACTTCCTATTATGTTCTCTGGTGACCCAAATCTCTGGCTTCGAGGGATTCTGTTTCCGTAACATTTCCTTGTGCTCGTGTATGTATGGCTCCACCCCCGTCATGTGCTGTTAAGACCCAAAAATGGGCTTTTGCATATAGATCACTAGAGGGGACGACTGCTTTAAATCCAATCGTTCCAATGCCCTGAAGCCTGCCCTCATGCCGAGACGTAGGAACGCCAATTGGGTCAACCCCGGCCATATAGTTGGTGCAAAATTCGATCACCTCCTCGGCGGCATAACCTTCAATGATACTGCCCTCAGGCCGATGTCGATTCCTTACATATCCCTTCAAGATACCCATAAATCTCTCAAATGGATACATGTAGCGCAGGAACACGGGTCCACAAAACTTAATTTCTCTGACAAGGTGAACAATTAGATGGACCATAATATCAAAAAAGGATGGAGGGAAATACATCTCCAGCTGACAAAGAGTGGTAGTCACATCGCGTTGCAAATCATCCAGTCCATCCATATCAATTACCTGCAAGGACACAGTTGCAACAAATATTCAGATCCAAAAAATCTGACAAGTTCCACGAATGGAGCTAATTAACTTGCTAGGAGTACACGCTTACGTACCTTGCCAGATATTGTGTTGAAGAAATAACATAGCTTTGTAATTGTCTCTCTGACTTTGACTGGGAGAATGCCTCTGATAGCAATGGGAAGCATTTGTGACATCAGTACATGACAATCATGGGACTTCATACCAACCAGTTTCAAGTCTTTCATGGACACAAGTTTTTTCAAGTTCGCAGAATACCCGCATGAAACTTTGACACCATGTAGGCACTGACAGAGTTCTGTTTTTTCTCTTTTTGACAAAGTATAGCAGGCCGGGGGGAGGTATGTCCGCTTTCCCTTCTCCAACGGTGCAAGCTCAGTCCTTATGCCCATGTCGAGCATGTCACGGCGAACGTTGATGCCATCTTTCGTCTTTCCTGGAATGTTCAACAACAAACCAATCAAACTGTCACAAACATTTTTCTCTACGTGCATGACATCAATGCAATGTCGAACTTGTAAGTGCTCCCAATATGGCAGATCCCAAAGAGTCGATCTCTTCTTCCAAACATTTTTTCCTGGAGGTTTAGAACATTTACCGAACTCAACTTTGATGTCCTTCACGCGCAAGTAAAGCTCCTTACCAGTCACAAACACTGGGGCTGATCCTTTCTCAGGCTTCCCATTGAATGACTTCCTCTTCTTACGGTAGGCGTGATGCATCGGAAGGAATCTGCGGTGACCTATGTACACTGTTTTTTTGCAGTTCGATAACCACATGCTTTCAGTTTCATCCAGGCAAATAGGACAAGTCTTGACTCCTTTCGTACTATACCCCGACAAATTTTCATAGGCCGGGAAATCATTTATGGTGCAAAATATCATGGCCCGCAACATGAAATTCTCTCGCTTATGTGCATCCCACACCCGCACCCCTTCGCTCCACAATTTATGTAAGTCCTTGACTAACGGTGATAGAACACGTCAATATCATTCCCGGGTTGTCTGGGTCCTGAAATTAGTAACGACATCATGATGTACTTGCGCTTCATACATAACCAAAGAGGAAGATTGTAGATGCATAAAAGAACCGGCCAAGTGCTATGTCGACTGCTCATATTTCCGTGTGGATTCATACCATCCGTACTCAGCCCAAACCTTATATTCCTCACTTCGCCGCCAAACTCACCGAATGTTCTGTTAATGTTTCTCCATTGAATGGAATCAGCTGGATGTCTTAGTTTTCCGTCTTGTTTCCGACCTTCAACATGCCAACGCAAGTACTTCGCATCTTTCGGATTTGCAAACAGCCGTTTCAATCTGGGAATCACAGGCAAATACCACACAGTTTTGGCCGGAGGCCCTTTCTTTACCTCATCACATCCATTGTGATAAATTCTGTCCCCATGCTTATACCGCGATGCACCGCATCTTGGACAAACATGCAAATCCTCGTACTCGTTACGGTACAGAACACAATCATTTGGGCATGCATGTATTCTTTCGATTTCCATTCCCAACAGACACAATAATTTTTTGGCCTGGTAAACCGATCTTGGCAACTCATTTCCCTCTGGAAGCATGTCTGCTAACAGATCCAATAGCGCCGTGAAACTCTTATCGCTCCAACCGTTACTTGCCTTCAAGTTATATAATCTCAACACAGAAGACAACTTTGTAAATGTTTCACATCCGGGGAACAAAGGCTTCTCAGAATCAACAATTAATTTCTGAAATTTAGCTAAATCGTTTTCGCTGTAGTCCTCTTCTACATCACGTAACATTTCATCTAAATTGTCGTCATCTACATGGACTTCCGAATGAACATTATCAATGTTTTGATCATGATCATCATTACTGCAATCCACTTCTGGGTGCTGCTGAGTGGTAGCGGTAGTGCTCGTTTCCTCAAGATCTTCACCATGCCATATCCAACGGGTATAGCGTGCGTTAAAACCACGACGAATCAAATGACTCCTAATCTGATCAGAGTTACCGAACCTTTTTAAGTTCATACAATCTATACAAGGACAATGCATATCTTTCTCTCCCTTCTTCGCCTTTTCTTGCTCAGCAAATTTAATAAATCCATTCACACCCTCCAAATACTCAACAGTACTACGTTTTATTCCATACATCCAATATTCTCGGTCCATCTACAATTATTTCACAAAATTGACAAATTCAATTAAATAATTAATGACTCAGGGCAAGCATATATGAATGAAACATAATTAGCTAGGCCATATGTGTACATGAGCTGTTTAATTACATTAAATGGATTTGTATATATGAAACCCTAATTAACTTGATGCATGCATTAATTGGAAGAGCCAGCTAGCTAGCTGCTTAAATTCAGCAAGCTATAGCTAGCTAGCCAACCCAGCCTTCTAGCTAGTTTGGAGATATATGTATCTAGTTTAATGAATTGCAAGTACAGAGAGAGAGGGAGTGTGAAAGAGTGATCGAGAGAGAGAGAGAGAGGTGATGAGAAGATGACAATACCGAGGGGGATGGAAATATGATCAACCCTCAGCTAGCTTCTCCAGATCACTCTAGCTTGGAGTTGTGCGCGGCTGAAATGATTCCAACATGTAGAGCGCAGAGCAGGGGTCGACCTAATTAAGTTGTCCAATTTTACTATCGGTTCAACAACACCAACCGATAGTAAAATGAGGTCCCCACTGTCATAACCATTAGTGTATATGAAGTCATTTTACTATCGGTTTGTTTTATATAACCGATAGTACTATTTCATATATTGTATCAGTTAGTACAGTAATAACCGATAGTAAAAAGTCAGTAATTTCACTATCAGTTACCCGAGAAAAACCGATAGTACTATTCAATATATTATATCGGTTAATACAGTACGAACCGATAGTATAAAGTGAGTAATTTTACTATCTGTTACGAACGAAAAACCGATAGTACTATTTTAATATATTATATCGGTTGGTACAGTAATAACCGATAGTAAAAAGTCAGTAATTTCACTATCAGTTAAAAATGGAAAACCGATAGTACTATTTAATATATTATATCGGTTTGTACAGTAATAACCGATAGTATAAAGTCAGTAATTTCACTATCAGTTACAAAAGGAAAACCGATAGTACTATTTAATATATTATATCGGTTTGTACAGTAATGACCGATAGTAAAAAGTATTTGCATTTCACTAACGTTGGATTAGTGTGTAACCGATAGTAAAATGATGGTTTTCCGCCGCTGTCGTCCTATTCTATAGGATTTTTCCTAGATTGCTTACAACCGTTAGAAAATAAGGGTTAGTGGAATGCACTTCTGTAGTAGTGTGTATTAATGTGAGCAAATAATTATGAACAAATTAATTACTTGTGTCACATCTCAATTTCCAAATATCCCTTGTTAGAAAAGTTTTATACTAATTTTAAATAATACCAAATGTTTCAGTCGAATTAGAATATAAATATGTATGAATATATGTATGCATGTAGAAATGTTTTAAACCCAATTTTAAAGGACCTTTCAGACAAAAGGTTATATATATGGACCGTGGACATATAGGAGTTCTGAATCAAATTTCTTTAGAAAGAAGATCTTTTGTCTCATGATAGTTTGTTATGATCCCCTTATGAAACTTTTGTTAATGGGTTAGTCATACACTTCATATGTTTCTAGTGATTCATATGACATCATCAAATGATACAATTCTTGGATAAGAATCTACAACGCACTAGAACACCTTTGTTGACGATTCTTTATTGTGACAACATATAGGGTTTATCGAATAATACAATATCTCACACCTGGTAAATCTTTAATCCTTCCTCTTCTTATTAAAACTACATAATATTCTCGTAAATTATGGCCAATAACATCAAGACTTTCCATTGATTTACTTAAACCGCATCTACGTTCTAATTTATCTTCTGATAACATCCAATTGAACCACCATTTTTCCATGGAGTCTTCCTGCCCCCTATTTGATACACACACACACATGTAAATGTCCTCTTTGTACACTCGACATTGTTTATTAGATTCTGATCCAATACATTAGATAAGATGTTTGTAAATTTTTTTATTAATTTTTAAATTCAAGAACAGTTTGTTATAGAGTAAGATATCTTTAGATGAGGGCATTTAGGAAAAAAAAATAAGGAGAGACTTATCTAACTAGTTGTATAGATATAAAAGTATAGATTAGACAAAATGGACTCTAATTTTATTATTAAAGTTGCGTAAAAATCTGCCCCTTGTCCCTATGACACATGGGTCATAATCTGTCGCAGGCAAGTACTACAGCCTATACGCACCCAGAGAAGCACAAGAATCTATTTTATTATCTAAAAAATAGGCAAATCCCAACAAAAATTAAATCCTACACTAATATACAGTAGAAACAACTTTAAATTAAATATTTATCTTGTAGCACTTAAAAACTATATGTACATAAAAATCTGCCTATTGTCCTTATGACACATGGGTCATAATCTGTCGCAAGCAAGTACTACAGCCCACACGCACTGAGAGAAGCACAAGAATCTATTTTATTATCTAAAAAAGTAGGCAAATCCCAACAGAAATTAAATCCTACACTAATATACAGTAGAAACGACTTTAAATTAAATATTTATCTTGTAGCACTTAAAAACTATATATACATAAAAATCTACCCCTTTCCCTATGACACATGGGTCATAATCTGTTGCAAGTAAATACTACAGCCCACACGCACTGAGAGAAACACAAGAATCTATTTTATTATCTACAAAGTAGGCAAATCCCAACAGAAATTAAATCCTACACTAATATACAGTAGAAATAACTTTAAGTTAAATATTTATCTTGTAGCACTTAAAAGCTATATATACATAAAAACCTGCCCCTTGTCCCTATGACACATGGGTCATAATCTGTCTCAAGCAAGTACTACAGTTTACACGCATCGAGAGAAGCACAAGAATCTATTTTATCATCTAAAAAACAGACAAATCTCAACAGAAATTAAATCCTAGAAACAACTTTCAATTATATATTTATCTTTTAGCACTTAAAAACTATACATACAACTTTTACGCAACAATAGCATCCCCCTCTTTTAGATAAGAACATGGAGGCCGCAGTAGACTCCACGACCAAGCAGGCCGCCGCCGCCGTGGACTCCACTGTCAAGCAGGCTGCCGCCGTCGCTGCGCCATTACCTGACGACCGGATGGCGAGGCGGAAGGCCACGGCCAAGTTCGGGATGGCCGTATCGGCGGCGTGCGCGGTCGCCGGTGGGGCAATCATCGGCGGCTATCTCGGCGTCGGCGTGTCCGCGGCTGCGGGGCTTGTCTTCGGGCTCGGCCTCGCCGGGCTCCTCTTCCTGCTGCCTGTCTCCTTCGTTCATGTCCACCTGCTCTTGCCCCGCCCCATGGGCAGGCTTTCGATCGTGGGCCATGTGCTCATCACGTTGCTCGTGGCCTTCGTGTACTTTGGAGCGATAGTTATGATCGGAAGGCAGGACGGGCTTTTGTCCGCCGACCCGTGGCACAAGGGGCTCTCTTTCAACGCCGGCATGGTGTGGGCCACCGACATCGCCGTCGCAGTGTTCCTCAGCTGGCGCGTCAGCGTCTCCAACAAGAAGGATGTTGATGCCTCGCCGTGTTCCAAGCCGCCAATCAGTCCGGTTTAGTTACTTAGTTGTCCAATTGGTGTCGAAACTAGGTTTAGAATTTACATATGGGTTCATTCAATTGTTAGTTTGTTAAATTTCAAGTGTACGTACTTGCATGCATGTTCGCATGCAACAAGTCTGGTCATGAAAACATTAATGTGCAAATCATCTACGTATAATGTTGGCTATTTGTTATACTCTCTTCGGCTACAAAAACTTGGCACAAATTGGCAATCATGCAAAATTGGCACACATGCAGCACGATGGAAATCTGTAAGCTTTAATTTGATGGTTGTATAAATGTAATCTTAATTTTAGTAAGCAGTGTTGAATAGAACTAGTTTGGTGCCGGCGCGTTGCTGCTGGAAACGAAAACAAAACACATTTTAAAACAATTATAGCCATTATAGATAATCATAGATATATTAGTATTGATATTATCATGAAAAGATCACCCTTTATATTATCATGAGGGGATTTATGCTTATATGCACTTCATGTGTAATTAATCTGAATCAAATGTAGAGCTAACAGGTGTTTGTTTTGTGGCTTAAGCATGCGCAAAACCAACATGTTTAGTATGGAAAGCACTGAAGCTTGAAGTGGTGCAAGACATGTGGTGTAAAAAAAAGATAACTGAAGCTTGAAGTTTCATGATTGCTACGTACTGCCAAGAAAAAGTATTAGCCTAAATCAGTGCACACATCTTGTGCTAGTTATCTTCACCATGATATGAAGAGTTTCATGAGTGCCAAACACACACCAAATGAAGCCAATTCAGTTTAAATTTAGAGTAGGTGCATTGTACCCTTATGGATGGAGAAATGAAAATTCATTATAGCATTAAGGAACCAAATGTATGGATAACTAAATCTGTTCAAATAAATTACCAATAAATATGCAAAATAGAGGAAGAGCAGCAATATAATATGCGAAATGGGCATAACTGAATTTCAAACCGTGAAGCAAGTAAGCAGCGTGGATACATAAGTGGAATGCAAACTATATACTGCAAACACATGGCATATCTTTATGAGTCAACAAACCAACATAAATAAAACAACATAGACACAAAATTTTCAACCAATTTCCCTCAAAAAAATTATTAAATCAGTTGCATTGTAGGCAAGAAGCAAGTAATCGCAAAACACAACACACAGGTTGAAGTCATACATGGGTGAACATACAACACGCTATCTATACACCATCAAGAAGAATATGAAAGACAATAAAAATGCAGACACTGCAAAGCAGGGAAAAAAAAGAGAACTACAAGCGAGATAAGAACATAGTATGAGCAAAGGAAGCAGGAAAGGGCAACGGGGCAATAATCTGTAGAACTTGCAGGTGCATAGAAATAGTAAAGAGTATATTTTTTGCAAACACGGCAACAATATGTTGGCTAAATTAAAGAGTAGTATCTAGTAGATTTGTGCAGAGGATAATGGACAAAAGTTAGGAAAGATAAACCGTTGCACCAACAGTATTTTAAGGAAATGAACTGACACACAAAACAAAATAAACAAATCTAATCTTTAGTTGCTCCAAAAAGGTAGCTCGGAAGATCCAAAAAAATTGCCAGCTATTTAGTAGCGAAGATGACACAGCATAAAATCTGTAGAAGTTGGAGAGAGAGATGTAGAATGACCTGGGGCTAGTTACAAAATGATATAGAGTAGTAGGAAGATAAATATGTGTAATTCATTACTTATATGATGATTGTAAGAAAAACACAAATAGTGCAACGAAGACTGCATGGATGGAGCAATCTGTGGAAGAGAAAGCAATTAGCAATTGATTAAAGTATAAATAGCTGTTCTATTAATCCAAAATATTTGAAAGCAATTGATTTGAGAATGTATAAATGAGTATGTTCTATGACTTGGATTGGTCTGAATCATTAGGTTATACATGTAATCGTTAATAGAGTTTTGCCATAATTGCATGGTATTCATTGTGACAATATGTAATTTTTGTTATAATCTAAATTAGTAGTTTGAAAGTAGTAGTGAAGATGTAATAAGGACACAGTTTTGGCATAATTTGTGGGGTGTGTTCATACATTATGCATCTATAAGAATGTTTGATGGGTTAGATATGATGTAACATATGTAATATAATATGTGTAGAAGCTTGAAAGAGGCTTGCTTATTGTTGGATATGAATTCGAAAGATATGAATAGAGATAGGAAAAATATGGACAAAGTAAAGAAAAGCAGGTGAACTCAGATATAAACGGTAGCATTATTAAGTCAATACATCTGAAAAAGATATAGAAATAATTGTATAATAGACTGGTATGCATTATACCAATGATGACACAATGCAATGTTTATGTAAACAACTACAAAGTAAGTTAGAACCATGAAAACAAACAAAAACACGTGCCTTTTTTTGGATGTCAGGGAGTGGATGCATCGGTTTGTGAGTCCCTTGTGTCAGAGTCAGTTGGGGTAGAACTGTGATGAGAAATGACAACAATTTAGCAAAGAAACTATAATATTGCTTAGCGTGTAGCCTTATGATGGGTAACAAGTTTTTTTGTCTGCCTAGTATAATTTACTAAATAAACGATCATGCGAAGGTAACGCTACGAGCACACCTTGTTTTTTGATGTTTTGTGTGATGATCAAAGACAAGTGATCTTTTGGCAGAGCTGCTGGGAATAGCACTGGTGGAATAATATTAGAAAAATAACTCAATAGTGTCCTTTTTATGGACATGACAAGAGTAAAGTCTAGCGTTCATGGTACATTGCTAGTGGTTGTGGAGCTACCGAGATGGAAGAAGCATCAACAGGGTTTAGTTGGTGCGATGCAAAAGGAGATGCCCTCGATGGAGTGATCCCAGATGAAGGGGCATCGACTATGTTTGTGATGTCTGCAGTGGGTGTACTGATAAGGATTTGTTCGATACATCAGGAAAAAAATGGTGCGAAAAAATTATTGCAAGAGTAAGAGGACAAACCATGGAGGTAGCTTGAGGGAATGCGATAGTATTGCAGTCAATGTTGGCGGTGGCATTTGCTGCTGTATTGGATAGTTTTTCTTAAGTATGTAATTGTTCGGATAGTTTGAAACATCCTACCACTCTTGCTGATTTGGAATAGCCTTTCTGTTCCAATTATCTGGGATAGCACTGGGGCAATGTTGACAGGATTCATCCCATGCCTTGTGATACTTCACCAGTTGTAAGACCAATTAATTACTCAACAGCTACAGAGAAAGTTGCAACATCTATGGAGCTTGTGTTGTCAAATAGTTTAAGCGGAGCTTGTACTTAAAAGAGAAGACGCAGCGTCAAAAGATGAAAATGAGATATATTATAACCTATTTATAAAATATGTTATGATAGCATGGCTTATGTGGCGACTGTTTTGCCGAATTTTTTGCATGCTAAGCACTGTGGTACTGCAAGTATTGTGTAGTATCCAACTTTGTAGTTGTAGAATGCTAGGTACCACCAATTTATTCCTAGTATAATTGCTGTTATTGCTGCAATGCAAGTATATTTTTCTCCTTTTTGGATTGGATTATAAGATTTTGATGATGTCATGTAGGGATGTTGCAAAAACATACATAAGTGTTTGGATGTTTTTTTTCCTTTTATGTCTATGAAGTCTATGAAATAAGCATTAGCCAAAAGCAGATGGTGGCAGTGGATTGAGTTCTTGAACAATGAGAATTTTATTTGATGGATCTGGCAAAAAGCTATCAGCTTGGTTGGAAGAGCCGAAGCTAGGGGGGGGGGGGGGGGGGGGGGGGGGGCGCTTATTTGCCACTTGTATCTACGAGAATAGCAGCAAATTGGAAATGTTAGTGAGTGGCTTGAAGTGAAAATGAGAGCTAACAAAAAAATGAATAGGTGTTAAAAGTGTAGATACAAACCTAAAGCGAAATTGAGCAACTTCAGGAACATCAAGGTCTTCGTAAATTTTTATTGCTGATGTGGACGATGTTTGTGCACGTCCTTCAAATTTGGTACCATAGTTGGCGAGAGCAGATGTGACACACATGTCTAATTGATCAGTAGACATTTATAGACCCTTAAGGGATTTGAGTTCAAATTTGTTTCAATTTTCCTAGAGTTATGTTTGGTTGGCAACCTGGAATATAGTTTGGTCAGAAGCCTGGAATTTAGTTGGATTTGAATTCAAATTGTGTTAACTATAAGAATTCAGGACTCATACAACCGAACTGTTAGTGCTTGTAATTTCAATTCGAATTTGAACCTGTGCTTACTGATTCCAACTATGGCATTTGGCTTTGGATGTGATCACTAAAGTTTATTTCCGCAGCTCTGTGAAATCTGTAGTTTAATCTATGTAAAGAGGCCAAGAGTCGGTTGTTAGAAGCTCAGTTCATGTATGACATCTAGCTGATCTTATTTTGAAGTGACAGAGAAGGGCCCATGTGTATGTATTGATGATTGTGGCATAGAGTTAAGATGGCACCTCTTGTGAGTAAGAGAATAGAAAGTTATGAAGTTAAAGTGATGTGTTTAGTTATCTTTAGGGTCATCTCTGCTTCAACCGAACCCTGAAAATTGATTTGGAATTGTGCCTTGCTGCTACTTCTTGATTATGATTAGGTCATGTGTACCGGCTTGTTCAAGAATGTAAGAATTATATCATGTCCAGACTGCAGTTCTTTTGATTGTTTGCAATGTTGGATTACTTAAATGCACACATGCCCTTGATGATATTATACTAGAATTAATTCTTACCTGATTACTGGAGTCTTGAGATCAGTTTGTACAGGAACTGCTATCCTGATTTATGGGCATTAGAATTTCTTTTGCAGTTTGCTATTAATAAAAAAAAAAAAAAAAATGGCATGCATGTGTTTAACTGATAGGCGTGCAAGGGATTTGAATTCTAGTATCCTACTTGATTGCTCCACTCCTGTTTAAGGTGAAATCATGATTGAACATACCACTTCTGAAATTACATCATGCTAAAACTTTCTAATTGTGCTGGTCTCTCGGTGCGTTAATCAGCATGAATATGTTCCAAATTTTGGAACCTGATATCAAATTCAATTGCCTCATGCCTGTTTAAGCCGAATGTTTGTTCCTCTGGATTTTCTTGTACTTTCTTTTAGAGTGAATTATTGAGTCTGCTTCTGAAACTGCATCGCGCTGTAATTTTCTAGTTTCCTCGGCTTTCTAATGCATTCTTCAGCATGAGCACGTGTTTGACTGAATAAAGTTCAAGAGTTTTTGCAACTAAGTACCAAACATAATAAGCATGTGTTTGAACTGAACTCCGGAGTTGTGTTTCGGTTAGAAGTGCTTCAGGAATTGGTTCGTGTCACAATTTCCTGCTGTTTACTGATTTTGCTTGCTTTCTGACACATGGAATCAATATGAACATGTGTTTAATTGAGGATCTTTGAGTGCTAGGCTCTGAATTTGATTTATTCTGGAGGTATTCTCGACTTCTGTTTGACTAAATTTTGAAAATCACATCTTGAATGACTTGCTGTAATTTCTTGAGTTTCTTTGGTGCATTAATGAACATACATGTATATGATTAATTTCTGAATTTGTTTCTGATAAGACCACCGCTGAAGCAAATTTGCGTTCAACATGAGAGTACATATGCTTTGTTGAATAGAGTCCGGAAAATTTGTGTTAGGGTTAAACCACTTGTTAGCAATAGTGGTAGCTTTGGCTACAGATCAAATCTCATCTCGTGAGATGTGATCTAGCACACATAATAACAATAACAAGAATATGAGATCTAGTATAGGAAACTTATAATAATGACGGTGAAGCAGCGATAATCAGAGAGAAAAAATATTGGAGAAAAAGATCACAAATTCTTAAATACAACTTCAAAAGAGTACAAGAGATTGACACTCTCAACCAACCCTTGTATTTTTTAGATTTCTCGACTCTCGCCCTCTACAAGAGTCTGTTATTTATGAAAACCCCTAACCTCTCTAGCCTCTTGTCCTCTCTATATCCCTCATGCTTATAGTTTGGATTGATCTTCTTAAACTATATTTGGATGTTGTTCATAAACTCATCCTTCATGGGTTTATATACATCCCAATTCTAGACCCAACTTAGAAAAGGAAATATAAAATAATCTGACTAGAACTCCTAGTAGTTTTTCGACCCTGATACGATTAGAATTCCAATAATAATATTAGTAGAATAAGAGACATTCCCAACAATCTCCACATTCGCTCTTATCCGATGAAGTTATTGAACCCCTCTAAGAATTTAATCCTGACTCTTCCTCACGTTCCCACCTTCACAGGACTGTCTCTACCATAGAGGACTTATGCATATATGTGAAATATGTGTGTCCAAATTTGATCACTCAAACCCACAACATGAAAGCTCACTACTATAAAAATGACCTCTACTATCAGTTTAAATGTAATTTAGTAACAGTTAATCGTACCGTTAGAAATGAACATGATGGTGAAGATGGATGACTCTTGTAACGGTTCATAGCCAATAGAAGATACACACCTTTTCTATCGATTCTCAAAAAGAACCAATAGAACACATACCACTTTTATGTTAGTTGCTACGAAGAAACAGATAGAAAATACAAACCTTTTCTATTGATTCCAGAAAAACAACCGATACAAGATATACCAATTTTCTTTCGGTTGCTACTTAGGCTCCAATAGAACATATTAAACTTTTCTATCGGTTGCTCACACAGAATCGATAGAAGATATTAATCTTTTCTATCGGTTTACTCACACAGAACCGATATAAGTTGTTAAAGTTTTTTATTGGTCGTGTATGACTAATCTGAAAGAAGATCTTATGATTTTTTTGTCGGTTTGCACTTAGGAACCGAGAGAAGATATGTACTTTTTCTATCGGTTGGTGATAACTGATATAAGAGTATGAACATTTCTATTTGTTGCTTGACACTAACTAATACAGAAGGTTAATCTCTATTAGTTTTTTATCAGCAATCGGCAGAAATAGTGAAGATCTAATTGGTACTGTACAAAATAAAACACTTATACAGTTAACTGAAAATATACTATATTAATCTGCTAAGTACAAATATTTACAGCACAATTCATTCAAATTATACATCATAAGTTCAAATCATATATTGAAGGGAATACTATACAGATCAAACAAAAAATTACAAAAATTTCATTTCTGATTGATGGCCACCTCATCCATCACATATTCTGCCAAAATTGTCCTTATTTTTTTTGATGACTTGTGTATCATATTTTTTAGTAAGCATGACTTTTTGTGTGCATACATATGAATATATCAAGAGTTAGTAAGCATTTAGTTTGAAAGTTAAGATGAAATGCTCAAGTACGAATTAGGAACAACGCATACCTGAGGGAATTGGGCGAAGTGTGAGTTGATCAGGTCGTACATGAAAACCATCATATAAAAGCCGCATTCCCAAGAGCCCGGCTGTTGATGGCACTGAGACAATAGTATTTTTCAAGACATTATCTCAAACCCTCAATCTTGCAAGAACTTACAAAAAACAAATATATTGACGAGCTAATTACTAGGTATGGTGCGAAAGTGACCTTATCGTCCTTTTTGGCATCATGTCTCCCACTTTTCGCATGTACTCTTTGAAAGCCCTGAGTTAAACGCAATATTATCGGTTATGGTATAACATTATAAATATAAGGTTTCAACTATTAGTTATACTTACATATCAAGACCCCATGAGAAAATAATCTTCCTTTCAGTTTTTGCCAACTAATCAAGATAGAAGGCCTCATTCGTCACAGGTCGAATGATGATAAGGAGCCAGTGGTTTTTACATTATTTAGTGAATATAAGCATTAAGATCGTAATATTAGGCACAAAATACATTAAAGAATTAAGTATGTAGAACTACACTTCCTTGTATTTGTTGGATCTATATTTTGATGATTAATGACAATTTGGATAAACTCTGTTTTAGCACAAGTAAATTGAAATGTTATTTGTTAAACCCTGAAGTTGATGTCTCCCTTGTCGTGGTTTAAGATTGATGCATATGTTGAGGGGGAGCTCATCATATCTGTCATCTGTGCCTGCATCAAGCTTGTGCTAATTGTTATCATGATCTTGTGCTCACCTCTTATCATGGATGGATCTATATGACTGAATATTTCATCTCTTACCCTTTTATGGTTTGTCGAAAATGGTTTTGTCATTAAACACTAAAAAGAGAAATTGTTGAATAAACTCCTTTGGGAGTAATTTCTTTGGTGATTAATGACAACTCCAACTATGATACTAATGTTGCTTAATGAGTGTATGTGTTGTAGTCTCAAAGTGTATTGCGAGATAAAAGCAAGCAAGGGCGTATGGAGGACAATGTCAATATGAGTCACCTTGAGCGAGGTCAAGCTTCACCAATGGTAAGGTCGAAGATTAAGGATCATTTTCTTAGGATTTTATCGGTCTCGGTGTTTGGAGATAGATCGAGTTGATATGACTTCTTTTTACTAGTTTGACTGTACTATAAAGAGGGGCTGCAATTAGTAGCTTGAGTCGATCTTGTGTGGAAGCTCAAATGCATTCATATCATATTGCACTAGTGTTTATTCACCTCTTGCATTGCTAGAAAATCAAGTGTAGTTTGTTTGAATTAGAGATAATATTTAAAAACTACACTTAGTTGTGGTCGCACAGAGAAAACAAACTGATTCAGTACTAGAGTTGGTTGTGGTCGTATATGCACAATTTGACCATATCACTATTTGGAATTGGTCGTGGTCGTAGGAGTTCAAACTAGTTGTACGAGTTCACAACTCGAATACGGACATTCGACCATATTCATTCAATCGCCTGCTTTCGATCGGATATTCGACTAGTGGCTTAGAGTTCTTCAATCAAAACTGGTCGTGGTCATTGTCAGTAGGCATATACGCGTGGACACAGACAAATTGTATTTGCATATAGCCTCAAATTAGTTAGAGTAAAATTCCTATGTCTGTTTTTGGATTGCACAGGCCGGACATTGTTCTGCCAATACAAATTTTCAGCCTTGTGCAAAATGAAACCAGAGACATATAAATCTGTCCAGGACAGGTCGGACAATGTCCGGCAACAAATCGTGTGAGCTCAAAGTCAAAAATGAACTAGAGACATATAGATATGTCCGGGCATATTTGTCCGGGACAGAGCGGACTCTGTCCGGTGCGAGTGGACAATGTCCGCCCAATTCAAATTGTTTTGAGACTAAATCAAAGAGTGAACCAGAGACGTTTACATCTGTCTGGGCTTTTTTTTTTTAGACAAAAGGCTTTCGTCCGGCCTTCACATAAATAGCCCAATGGTAACTGACACGTTTGCAAATTGCTAGTTTCTTGGGAGGGCTATGCATACCTTGTCTTGGCTAGCATCTGTGGGTGCTCTAGAACTCGAAAATCCTGTGTATAAGCTAGCAAAATCCTTTGAAGTCAATCACTTGCATTTAGAGCCAATATTTGAGCCAAATCTTTGAGAGTATTTGAGAAGAGAAGCATTTGTGAGAGGCTAAGAGTGCTTAGTGCACTTCATCCATCACTTGCAAGCTAGTGCTAGAGTGTTGGCATTCATTTGTATCATTTGAGTTTCTAGCACTTGATTCATTCAAGTGAAAGCGTCTGACTTGTTACGCTTGGTGATCGCCATCGCCTAGATGGTTGTCGGAGGAGAGTCACGATCTCTCCGTTGGAGTTTGTTGGAGAGGTCACAAAATGTGTGAAAGGTATTAGTGCTCGCCTATCTGGAGTGGAGAAGGAGCAACTCGACTGAAGATATCCTTTGTGGATATGGAAGCGAGGCTCATGCATGAGCGCTTCAATAAGGAGTAGAGGAGACCGGGCAAGTCTTCGAGACATCGGTAAAAATTGTTGTGTCAATTGTTTCTCTCTTATACATTTCATATTTACCTTGACACAATTGTTTGAAATTAATCTTGTTGCATGTTGTATTGCATACTCTATATTGTTGAATGCAACTAGATGTTAGATGGTCTTAAACCCTTTGCGAAAACTAGGTTTTCCTAAATATCTTGCATAAATTGTTTAGTCGAAAAAGAATTTTTAAAGCCTCCTATTCACCCTCCTCTAGTCGGCATCCTCGATCCTACAGTATTCACGGTCCTGCTACACTAACAACGCCTTCGTCATGTAGGTTACAACGTGCTCTAATTGTTTGTCGAGCATCGTGTTGGCTACTTTCTCCAGATCCATGAATCCCACCACGTTGCATCCAGTGAATGACGCCAGTTTGTACATGTAACTTCATGTAAATGATGAGCTATAGTAATTTTCAATAAACTATAATAGACAAAGAGTAAGTAAGCTTATAGGACTGATGCGCGGATGATGTTGATATCCAGCACCTTGAATTGGAATAGATTGAAGAGATCCTCGTGGTCGACATGAATTACGAAGACCTTGTGATGGAAGTGGCCCGCCCTGTACGACACTGTAAACCCTGAATTTTGTCTAGATCGGTGAAGGTACCACTCGTGTAGCCGTTGACATGCGTATTCCATATTTTGGAGGCTGCCCTATGACATGAGTGGATACTCGTTATTGAAGTTGAGCACTTGTTTCCCCTTCACTTTGGTCCCCTTTTTTGTTGGCGTGCGACGGTATGTCTTCTGTGTTGGTAGGGTTATGAGACCTCTTTTCTTTGCTAGGGGTGGGGTTAGCAGGCCTTCAGTGCCTATTGTGTATTTTTCAGTGCTGTGGTCGAGTTCATCAAGGACTGTATTTGAAACCTTCTGCAACATACGAAAACGTTACTTAGTTCTTGGAAATTAATAATGTGAGGTTCAGTGTGTTGGATTTATCTCTTGGAGCACAATGTAGTTCTTTGGCCATTGTACGAATGAAGTTACGACATCCCACAAAAACTGAATGCCTTCTATTGGGATAGGCACAGGGAATGCGCCATGGTTTGGTTCAACAATGTCGAACTGTAACTTCATGTAGCCCTTCCTTAGAGTTGGGTAGTGGACCTGGACGTCCTCCCCCCATGGATACACGAAGTCATGCGCAACCACGATAGAGATCAACTTCACCTATAACAATAAGGCTACATGACTCCGAACCCTTTGAATTTTGGAACAAATAACAGATATTAGCAAGTACAACATTTCGATGATACGTAAGGCATTAATATGATTCGGTTTAAATAATCGATACCTCGAGTATATCCATTGGAGACGCGATGACTTTTGAAGAGTAGCTGGTAGGCCCACCCAATGGGGACTCGACGAGAGCAGTAGGGTCATCGCCCTTTGACTGCATGAGGGAGGATAGTCTTAAAATTTTTTTGTTCATCTCGGTGAACTTGGCCTCGAATTGCAAGGTTACATCCGCCCTAATTTTCTCGGCAATCTCCTCCCTCGTCTTCCAGCACCAATTCCTCTTCCTCGATTTCTCTCTTCCCTCAAAGGCATCCTTCCACGGCACGATCGCACCGACCGTCCGTGTTCTCCCAGGATTATCTTTATTGCCAAGGGCATGACTGAGGACGCCATCCGCCCTTTGAGGAGTAAATCCCCCATCGGTTACCTCCTTCTCTATCAAGATATGTCATAAGACATAAGAAGCATTGTTAGACGAATACTATAATTCCATGCCTATGCATATAATTGATCATCTTTGGCATCGTTCTTACCATTTTTTGGATAACCCTAACGTCTATGGGGTTAGAGAATTCTATCAAACCGATAGACGACACGGTCCCTCTGGCCATCTACTACCGCTTGCATTGCAGATCTTGTATTTCAGAGATCGGTAGTTCAGGGGAGGTAGTGATGGTCAATTCCACAGGAACCTTTTCCCAAGACGCCTCCTTCCTAGAGTACCCCCGAGATCCAAGCTAGTGCAGGTGGTCATTCTTCTTTGGATCTCTTTATTTTTAGCGTTTTAAAACGTATATCTTGAACTTAGGGATCTCCTTCTGCTTCTTGAACTCGTCCCACACCTGCTCCATGATGAAAGGGTAGTTCCCAGCAAGAGATTTTTCATGCGCTACATAATTGGTCACTAGATAGCTCTTGAATGATTTCCATGAGTTATTCATGTCTTTAAAGCAAGCAACCCTAAACCGTCATCGGTGATGTTCCACTTTTCCTGTTATGAACCGATGCATCAATTAGTTAGTTAAACATCATGATGCATTTGTAGCAAACCAAAAAACAAAAGGGAAATAACTAGTACTAGTATTGATTATACCTTTTACTTTCGCTCATAGCCTATACTTCTCATCTTTCCCAAGTAGCTTACAGCTTGTCAAGGTGATCTTCACTCTCTCTCTGGCCAGCAAGCCGGTAAACGGACTGTATGGTCTGGAATTCTATCCAACTGGTCTCTCGAACTTATTAAATTCTATTTTGAGGTCAGTCCTTTTGGCCAACTGCCCCAAGATTGTACATTCTCGCTTCTTCCTGCTTCCCTTCGATAGGGATTTTTCCACCACCTTGGCCACTAGTTGTGACCCAGAATCTATGCCACTCTCCGAATCGCTGCTACTCTCCAGGTGATATTCTTGGTCCTGATCTGTTGACATCTTAACCTAAGGAAAAATATGTATATTAATTACAAGTGAAATCTTTTACTAATACATGGAATTTGAAAGTATAAAAATTCTGAACACTACTTGCAGAGGTTTGTATATCATATATGAAAACTATTTGTACACTAAACCAGAATTGAAACCTAAATTGAAATCTAGTAAGAACACTGAAAATGCTCTATCTGCCAATATACCCTTTTCTTTCGGTTCAAATGTTTGAACTGACACAAAAACTAATTTCTAACGGTTCCTAACTAAAAACTGATACAAAAGGTTCATGCTACACGATGTACAGACTGTCTCCATTCAAACCTTTTCTATCGGTTGATATCAAACTAACCATTAAAGTGCATAATTTCTATCAGTTTCTCTCTGATAAACCATTACAAAAAATAATCTGTATTAGTTTCTGGTTAAAAAACCGACACAAAAACTTAGAAATTCTTTGAGCAAGTAACAAGCAAATGTGGCATTTTCTTTTCATACACAAACATAAACATTACATGAAACATGTAGGATTGAGGATACTGACTGGGGGGGGGGGGTGAATAGGAGGCTTTAAAAACTTTTCAAACTATTCGACTAAAACAATTTTTCAAGATATGAAGGAAAATCGAGTTTTCACAAAAGGGTCTAAAACTATCTAAGATCAAGTTGTATTCAATAAAATAGAAAATGAAATATAATATGCAACAAGAGTAAGCGGAAGTAAATAAGTCAAGGCAAATATAAAGTGTGCAAGAGAGAAACCAAGTGACACAACAATTTTTTTATCGAGGTCTCGGAGACTTGCCCGGTCTCCCCTACTTCTCGTTGAAGCTCTCATGCGTGAGTCTCGCTTCTATATCTATGAAGGATATCTCCACTCGGGTTGCTCCTTCTCTACTCTGGATAGGTGAGCACCAATGCCTTTCACAAGTCTTTGTCGGCCTTTCTGGCAAACTCCAATGGAGAGATCTCGACTCTCCTCCAACGACCGTCTAGGCGAAGGCGATCACCAAGAGTAATAAGTCGTACACCTTCACTTGAATAAATCAAGTGCTAGAACCTCAAATGATGCAAATGAATATCCACACTCTAGTACTAGCTTGCACAATGATGGGTGATGTGCACTAAGCACTCTTAGCCTCTCACAAATGCTCTAAGTCAAGTAACGAGGCTAATCTTTTTACGAATATCACTTGAATGCTCAAAGACACAATGATCTTGCTAGGAATATGAAATGAGGTGACAAAGATGCTCTCTCAATGAGCAAGAAGAGTATATATAACCCCCCTACACAAATCTAGCCGTTAGAAACATGAAAGAGAAAAAAATCATTGATGCAGACAGTCAATTCCAAAGACTAACAGTCAACGTGTGTGTCAAATGGCTAGTTGTGATGCAATTAAGAGCCATTGGAGTTGTGTCAAAATAGTGTGTTGACAGTCGCTTTCTCAGACGGACAGTCAGCATAGAGCAAAATTATTTCGTCCAAAAAATGTGTCTCTGGACAAATGTCTGCACTCAAGTTGACATTCAAGCGGAAAGTCAATGTCCCATGCCGACAGTTCGCATGGACCTGTGTAGTTGATAGTAAAACAAGCATAACTTCTGATCTAGAGATCAGATTGAGGTTTTTTTTGACTTGTTGGAAAGATAATTCAAGAGGCTACAATTTTGTCAACAAAAGCAAGACCTAGATCAGTCTAGTTGTTTCTAGAAAATTTTAAAAAATGTTCTTGCTGCCAAAATGTCTGACACAAATGTCCGCGTCCATGCGGACATGCATGCGGATAGTTAGCATAGTACAAATATTTTCATCCCCACAAAGTTTGATCCTGTGGACAAATGTCCGTGTCTGAGTGGACACTCATGCTGACTATCAGCACAGTATAGATCATCAAGAACCGGTAACCCCCTCCTCGTATTGACAACCTGTTAGACCAATTAAAGCATGCTGTTGTCTTCTCCAAATTGGATCTTAAGTCAGAATATCATCAAGTTAGCATCCGAGTGGAGGATATGTGGAAGATCGCGTTCAAAACACGACAAGGTCTATTTGAATGGCTGGTCATGCCGTTTGGTCTTTGTAACGCCCTGGCAATTTTCATGCGTCTTATGGATGACGTATTGAGACAGTTCATCGATGATTTTGTGATTATTTACCTCGACGACATACTAATTTATAGTCGTTCGTGGGATGAGTACCCCATCATGTCGAAAAGGTGTTCAAACATCTTCAATGACATCGACTTCGCCTCAACTGTAAGAAGTGCGAGTTCGGCCAACAAACTCTACTATACCTGGGATTCATGGTCGGCAATGGTACGTTGCAAATCGACCTGGATAAGGTAAATGTGATTCGCGAGTGGCTGCGACCGCGAACAGTTATAGACGTGTGTAGTTTTGTGGGAGCATGCCAATACCTTTGGATGTTCATCCGACACTTCTCGATTGTGGCTTCTCTATTGCATGCATTAACTAGGATCGATCAGAAGTTCGAGTGGACAGGGAAACATGAGGACAAGTTTCTCTTACTGATGAGGAAGATCAGCGAGGCTCCTGTGTTAGCTTTGCCGAATCTCCATAAACCATTCGAGCTAAAAACTGATGCCTCAGGTTATGCGATGGACGTAGTGCTCATGCAAGAAGGTCGACCAGTGGCATATCACTCTAAGTTATTTCAGGGAGCTCAAAAGAATTACCCAACCTACGACAAGGAGTTGTGTGCATTGTATCAGGCCGTAAAACATTGGCGGTGTTATCTTTTAGGTAAAGAGACTGTTGTCCACACCGACCACTAGCCTTTGCAATATTTGCAAACACAATCGAAACTACAACAAGCTCAACATATGAAGTGGATGTCTGTTTCGCCGAGAAGATCTCTCTTCCGGGAAATTGGCTCCCCTTTTTCGTGGTGCGGGTGTGCCAGTATATATAAGTATACAAATAAAAGAGTAGAGAATGCACAATCTTAGGAAACACTGTACTTTATTAATTCTGAAAAGAATTACAAGTTACAAGTCCCTTTGGGATTTACAATCTCTTATTGCGCCAAAGGAAAGTACATCTTGGCCTCAGGGGACTGCATGGTTCATGGTTCCTCAGGGCTTTTGAAAAGCTCCTGGTTAATTACATCTGCAGAACAAGTCCACAGAAAACCTCTGATTAAACTGTGCTGATGGTCGTCGTCTTTAAGCTTCAAAATAACTTTTGCCCTTGATAAATGAATGCAATGCATATGCCCATGCATGCAAATATGCAAATCCATAGCCTCGTCAGTCTATGGTACTATCACAAAATATGGCCTTCGCCTCGTCGGTGCCCGGCCAGGGGGTTGTTCGGCCTCGTCGAACGCGAACAAGTAAATGCCTTCGCCTCATCAATACCCGGCATGAATGGTGTCTGGCTTCGTCAGTCACGGACAAAAAGCATGTCATCTTCGCCTCATCAGTACCCAACGACATGGAAAAGTGGATGGAATGACTTGTGATAGCATCTTGACTTCCTTAGCTTCAGGAAACACATATTGCATGATAGGCAGCACATCGGAACGTTCATCAATGGCTTTGATTGTTTTGACAACTTCTGACATTATTATGATCCTCTGATCTGCTTGAAACTTGGAGGAATAGTTTCTGGACAGATATTCGATTGACCATCAAAATTTGAGATCAATCGGACCGTCGGATCGGAAACTATCTTCAATGCAATGTTCATATATCAAGCTGAAATTCAGCGAGACAGAACTTGATTGCATTGGTCTTCTGGAGATATTCTTGACTTTAAATCGAGGTGAGAATTGGAGGAGTTGCTTCACCATGAGCCTACTGTTCGCCATAAAAAATTTGGGGTCGATCGGGCTTCTGGATCAGAAGTTATTATCGATCTTCTCCCGTGAGACAAGCTGAAACGTCTTCTGGACAGAGCTATCTCCTGATCGAATTTCGATCTTAGAGATCTCCGATCGGCTTGAAACTTGAAGTACATGTTGCACCTGTACTCCCCTGTTCTTCATAAAAAATTAGGGTCGATCGGTCTTCTGGATCAGAAGTTATCGTCGATCTTCTCCCGTTCAGGCAAGCTGAAACGAAGCTGGACAGAGCCTATCTCCTGATCGAATTTCAATCTTAGGGATCTCCGATCGGCTTGAAACTTGGAGGACGTGTTTTACCTGTACTTCTCTGTTCGTCATAAAAATTTGGGGTCGATCGGGCTTCTGGATCAGAAGTTATCACCGATCTTCTCCCATTCAGGCAGGCTGCAACGGCGCTGGACAGAGCCTCTCTTCTGATCGAATTTTGATCTTAGATATCTCCGATTGGTTTGAAACTTGGAGGACATGTTGCACCTGTACGTCTCTGTTCGCCATAAAATTTTGGGGTCGATCGGGCTTTTGGATCAGAAGTTATCGCCAATCTTCTCCTGTTCAGGCGGGCTGCAACGGCGCTGAACAGAGCCTCTCTTCTGATCGAATTTCGATCTTAGAGATCTCCGATCGGCTTGAGACTTGGAGGACATGTTGCACCTATACGTCTCTGTTCACCATAAAAATTTGGGGCCGATCGGGCTTCTAGATCAGAAGTTATCACAAATATTCTTCCGTTCAGGCAAGCTGAACGGCGCTGGAACGACTAGCACGAGCACCACGGACGAGGCCTCCATGTTTGGTATGATGCATAATGCATGCTATGCATATGAGCAAGGCTCATCCATTGCGCCGGTCTTCTTATCCTGTTCACCTTTGTGAACCTGTTCGTTTACTTGTCCGCCTCTGGCACGTGTGCTTCTGGACCTGTACGCCTATCTTGCCTTGCGCCTGCGTGTGCCTGCCTCTGAGACTGCCTTGGACCTAGACCTGCTGTCTTCAAAAGGATAACACCCCCTCTCTATTTATAGAGGCTCCAGGTTGGTTGCAACCATCCAACAATCAGAGATATTTAGGGATTTGAATTCGAATAGGAGATATATTTTCTTATTTAAATAAACAAAAAGATAAAAAGAGATATTATCCCTTTTTAAATTTGAATAGGAGATAGATTTTTATTTATTTAAATAAAAGAAAAGGTTAGAGATAAATCCTATTCGAACTCGGGCTGCATGTCAGTTTGACCAGGTTGTTGACACGTTTGACCAGCGTTGACTAACATTGACCAAGTTTGACCAGGCGTTGACCAGCTTTGACCAATCCAGTTTTGACATTTTTTTTTACTAGTGGAATTTTTGTCCTGGTTTTTATCATCATTTTTTATAGCCCAAGTATATATATTTTATTTTAGCACATTTGGCCATATGGGACTTTTCTAATGAATTTTTATTACAAAAATTCATCAAACAAATGCCCCTCGCCGAGTTGAGTTTGTGCGCGAAGCAGCTCAAACTTAACTTGGCGAAACTGACTATTATTTCTGAGTCGCGACACTTGAAACTAGCGTCGAGCAATGAAATCTGCATGTAATTAACTTACAGATGCTTTGGTCGAAGATGAGGCGATCGAAGAAACCGTGGTTGCTGATGCTGCTCGGTGTGACCAAAGAGTTATAGAAGAACTTTTCTCGATGATGGTCGGAGGTGGAAGCTATGCGACAATTAAAGCCTTGCAATTCTGCCGCGCATCCTTCTAGCTACCATAGAGCCAACCAACGAGGGGAATTGACAATTTCATCGCAAATGGTCCACTGTCATTAGTCTTCCTAAGTCATGGCGAATGATCATGTCACAACTTAAGGCGTTTTATCAACTTTACTGCATCCGTCTAACAACTACGGAGCCAATTAGTAGAGTTGAAGAGTTTCACAGATCCACGTGAACCACACTGGCATGCTTCACTGCTCTCATCTTCCTAAGTTATGGCAAATAATCATGCCACAATCTAAGGCCTTTTATCAACTTCATTGCGTTCGTCTTGCCACCACGAAGCCAACCAGTGGAGTTGAAGGGTTTCACAGATCCACATGAACCGCACTGGCATGCTTCACTGCTCCCATCAATGGTGATATTGCAAACTTTGTTTGGTCACTTCAGACTGAGATTTGGCAATATTAACCTGCATATCAAAGAAAGGAAAAACAACATCTTTCTTTGAAGATTTGGGGTAAAATCTTCCCATAGAAAGGGTTAAAGAAAGGAATAACACATCTTTCTTTGGAATATTGGGATAACACCTTCCCATTAAAAGAATATCAAAGAAAGGAAATAAACATCTTTCTTTGGAATATTGGGGTAACACCTTCCCATTAAAAGAATATCAAAGAAAGGAAATAAACATCTTTCTCTGAAATATTGGGGTAACACCTTCCCATTAAAAGAATATCAAAGAAAAAAAAGATATATTGGGGTAAAATCATCCAAGAAAGGAAAGCATATCTTTCTTTGGGATATTGGGGTAACACCTTCCCTCAATAAAGAAAATAAAGAAAGGGAAAAACCATCTTTTCTTTTAAAACATGGGGTAAAATCTCCCAAAAAAAAACAAAGAAAGGAAAATATATCTTTCTTTAAAATTTTAGGGAAAACCATCACAAAAAATTTTGTTTTAACACGCTTAAAGAAAGGAAAATAGACATATTTCTTTAAAATATCGGGGCAAAACTTTCCCAAAATAGATTTTATTTTGAAATATCGGCTTTTCTTTAAACATCAAACCATGGATATCATCCTGAGATACAACCTCTGAAGGATTCATTGTTTTGAAGACATCGAATGTCCATGATGAGATTCATTTACAACTTCATTCACTCGTGATGATGTGTATGTAGCATAATGCTTCAGTAAAAGTCACCAAAGGCAGCAGGAACTTCTTCAAGTCTTTCTCGTCTGCTAGAGATCACCAAGACTTCACACACCTTGCACTGACTTCATCGAATCGGGAGTTATAGGTATGGCTGGTTTGACTTGAATGGCTGAAAGGTTTGTGGGTGAAAGGATTCTTGGAATTTTGCCTTACTTTTGCCAAGGATGGTGGATGGCTTTCTTCATTGCTTTATTGGAGGATTTCTTGAAGGTACTGCTTGAGATTTTCTTGGAAACTTCTTTAAGGATTGCCCATTGAGGGTTGCTTCTTTACTTTGAGACTTTGATTGGTGCTTCTTTGCTTTGAGACTTCAAAATTAGCCAATCCACATCTTGCAGTGACTAAATAATCCTCGCAGGCTTGATTTTTTTTTAAAGGACCCTTGTTAATGCCTCACAGGAGTGGCAAGTGGCTGCACATTGAACTACGACTTGTGCCGAGTCAAGTAGCCCTTTCCTGCTCTTCATCTTATAGTTTCTCCAGGGGCTTGATGTCTCCATAGATCTGAAGCGAGGCATTGGATAGCAAAGTACATGGTGAACTGGTTGCTTTAGATAGAACGAGAATTAGCATCCTACTGCCCTTAGTTACACATACTTCACACTTGTTATGTGCTTTGTGTGGAGGTCATTCCATTGCCAATAAAGTCAAGCTGATTCATTCTTTGCTCAGTACATGAATCCTTCAGCCGCAAAACCAGGGGTGATTGACTTGACGAAAGCTAAGAAAGCCTTTCATTGTTGGGTATTGCCGCCCGTAAAAGAAAACTTTTTTAAAAAAAAAACCTTTTTTTTTAAAGAGAAAAAAAATTAACACAAAAAGAACTTAATCAAAAGCAAAAGGGGTGAAAGAAAGAGAAGAGGGGTGAGGAGATCATGCCAAAAACACAATCATGCAAAGTACTTCTTCAGGAACCTGCCATTGATGGGAGGCATTGGGTGGTTCCCCTGTTGATCAATGAGTTGGTACGCACCACCATCGTATACCTGTTTAATGATGTAGAGTCCTTCCCACTTAGGCTCAAACTTGCCTTTAACTTTGCTTGTGACGACAATGGGACGTCGAAGAACAAGCACAAGTTCTCCTTTCCTGAAAACACGTGGTTTGACAAGTTTGTCATATGCTCGTATTATATTTTGACGGTACAACTCGATATCTTGAAGTGCATGAAGACGATTTTCCTCCAAGGTATCCAGCTCTTGAAAACGAAGCTGAATCTGTTTGTCATGGGTGAGTTCTTCTTGAAGAGTGATTCTTAATGAGGGAATCTCAACCTCTAATGGCAACACGGCTTCACTCCCAAACACTAAGGAATAGGGCGTTGCCTGTGTTGGAGTGCGCACCATTACACGATAAGCCCATAATGCTTCGAAAAGACGATCATGCCAGTCTCTTCGGTATTTTCCGACTGTCTTCTTCAAGATCTTGCCCAATATCTTGTTGAAGGCTTCAATCAATCAATTGGCTTGAGGATAATATCCTGTAGAATAATTCCACTGGATCTTGTACTTTGCTGCAAAATTAAAGATCTTCTGCGACTTGAAAGCTTTTCCGTTGTCGGAGATGATGCGATGAGGTATCCCGAAGCGGTAAAGGATGTTGCGCTCCAGAAAATTGATGATGTTGTCAGACTTTACTTCTCGTAATGGGATTGCTTCAGCCCACCTGGAGAAATAATCAGTCGCTACTAAAATGAAACGGTGTCCCCTGGATGAAGGAGGCTCAACAGGACCAATGATATCAATGCCCCAGGCGTCAAACGGCCATGAAGGGATAGTGGGATGAAGTGGAACCGGTGGTTGATGCTTGATATCACCATGTATTTGACAATCATGGCAAGACTTAGCCACCTTAAGACAATCAGCCATAATACTAGGCCAATAGTAACCAGCAAGCTTAATGCTGTGATACATTTTTGGTCCACTTTGATGGCCGCCACAGACTCCGTGGTGCACTTCTTGTAGAACTTTATCAGCTTCTCTTTGGGAAAGACATCGAAGGAGCATTTGATTAAAAGACCGCCGGTATAGAACCCCTACTTTGTAGATGTATGTTGGGAGTCGACGTTGCAGCTGGCGTCTCTTCACAGGTTCATCTGGTAGAATACCATGATTGAAATAATCAAAGAAGGGTTTGCGCCAGTCTTCCTCTTCAACATCAGAAGTGACAACAATATCAACTTCAACCTCTTTTGAGATGAGCTCCAAAACTGTAGGAAGCAACCACCTTTCTTCAATGATGACTTGTGTGGATTCCCCATCTGGAAGAGCAAGTGCTGCAGCAAGTTTTGCCAAAGCCTCTGCTGATGCATTTTGACTTTGAGGCACATGAGAAATCTCAATATGCTTGAATTTCTTTATAAGCTTTTGGGCTGCTTCATGGTATGGCATTAGTTCAGGCTTCCGAACTTCGTAGATGCCATTGATGAACGTACAATAAGCTGGGAATCACCGAATGTATGGAGGCAACGAATATCCATAGAAAGTGCCAATAATAAGCCAAAAATGAGTGCTTCATACTCAACTTCATTATTTGAACATTCTTCCTTCAGGAGAGAAAAAGAGTGATGTATCATCCCACCTTCTGGTGTCTTGAACACGAGACCTACTCCGGCTCGCCTTCTTGGCATACCATCAGGGTCTAGTTCAGTTCGGGAAGCACCATCAAAGTACAACTCCCATTCCTTCGTGTTGGAGGTGAAGACTTCTTCGTCAGGCAAGTTAATGACCAACGGAGAATCATCCGGCACAGGATGTGCTGCGAGAAAATCAGCTAAGGTTTGACCCTTAACTGCTTTCTGCGGGACATAAGTGATATCATACTCCATCATAAGTAAAGCCCATTTACCGAGTCGGCCCATGAGAACTGGCTGGCTCAATATGTATTTCACTGGATCCGCTCTTGCGATGAGCTGGATTTGATGTGATAACATATAATGTCGTAGCTTCTTCAAAGCAAAATAAGAGCTAAACACAACTTTTCAATGGGTGAATAATTGTGTTCAGCACCCGCCATGGTGCGGCTTAAATAATAGCACGCCACATCCTTTCCTTCATCATCATGCTGGGCAAGAAGTGTGCCTAATGAGTTAAGCTGCGCTGCTACATATAGGATGAGGGGCCGCCCTTTGATTGGTGCCGATAGAACAGGCGGGTTGAGAAAGTATTCTTTAATGCTGTTGAAAGCCTCTTCACACATCTTGTCCCACTCGAATTCCACTCCTTTCTCCATCAACCTGGTGAAGGGTTGAATGCGACCTGAAAGGTTAGAAATAAAACGTCGTATATAGGCAGGTTGGCCTTGAAGTGACTTCAACTCCTTCAGGTTCCTTGGCGAGGGCATCTGCATAATCGCCTTGATCTTCTTTGGGTCAATCTCAATGCCGCGATGGCGCACAATAAATCCTAAAAAGACGCCAGATTGAACAGCAAATGCACACTTGAGGGGATTCATCTTCAGTTGATGCTTACGCAGCCTTCGGAGATCCTCTTGATGATGTTCACGCTTCCGAGTTTTCACCACTAAATCATCAACATAACATTCTATCGAATGATGAATTAATTCATCAAAGATGAATGTCATGGCTCGCTGATAAGTAGCACCAGCATTCTTCAATCCAAAGGGCATGACCGTATAATAGAAATTCCCTTTAGGCGTACGAAAGGCAGGGTCAATGGCATCATGTTCATCCATCTTGGTCTGGTTGTAGCCTGATGATCCGTCCATGAAGGAGAGAGCACCATAGCCCTTAGTGGCATCAATGATGATCTCCGTGATAGGCAAGGGGAAATCATCCTTTGGACAAGCTCGGTTCAAATCCCTGAAATCAACACAAACACGTACCTGCCCATTCTTCTTTCGTACCGGGACAATGTTGGCCAGCCAACGCGGGTATTGCACTTCCTTGATGAAGCTAGCTATGATTAGCTTATCCACCTCAGCAACAATTTGCTCTTGTAACTCTGGGCGGAAACGTCGTGGATGTTGCTTCACAGGGCGAAATTGTGGATCAATCGCCAACTTATGAGTGGCGACACAAGGGTCAAGCCCCGGCATTTCCTTATAAGACCAAGCGAAGCAATCCTTGTACTCAATTAAGAAGTTTCGGTAACTTTCGCGCTCTTCAAGCGTGAGGGTTGCGCTAATAAAAGTGGGGCGCGGATCCTCCTCACTTCCCAAGTTGATCTTTATGAGCTCATCAACAGTGAGTTGTCCTCCATCTTTAAGTTGTTGAGGTGCAGGTGCAGCATCTAGCACTTCTCCATTTTCAGAAGGCATTGCTTCATGCATCCTGGCTAAGAGATGTTGCTCACCTCCATCCCAATGACTTTGACTTGCAGCAACTCCAAAGGACCGAGGTTGATGAAGAGTCCAATCGTCTTCATTGGAACCTGAAAATTCAAATTCATTATACCTTTGTGGGCTAACGCCAGTCACTATGGTATGACATGTAACTCTTTGTGCATCATCAGCATCATCATCTTCATCATCAGGGCTGACATATCCCAAGCCATACTTCGGGCGGAGTTCACGAGACTTGTGCCCCTTCCGGATGAGCTTTTCTGATTGCTCCCACCATTCTTCACAAATTGCCGGCGAAGGTGGCAACCTTTGATTTCTTTCTAGCTTGACTCCAGCCCTTTTGAGCAGATTGGCTATTCGGGGCTCAGCCTTCATGGCGATTAAAGCTACTTCAATGTCAGTCGAAAGATTGGGCTGTTCAATAATAGGATCGTATTCCTGTTTCTTTGGAACTTTGTAGAAGATAGTGGGTGAAGTACAATCATGTGGGTCCAGAACATGCCAAACTTCCAATGGTGTTGTTACAGATGTATGGTGTGCTGGAGGCTGCCTGAAAGTTGCACTTGTCGCTGCCTTTTCAAACTGCTTTATTCTTCTTTTGACAAGTCCTCGCTTTTGCATGAAAACCGTTTGTGCTCCCGATTTTCCACATGCATCAAAGATGAAAGGAGATAAGGACTCATCCTGGGCCGCAATTGTTTTGCAATTTTCTTGAGCACCTGCAATATTTTTGTTAGTCGAAGAAATGGAGGGTGAAGAAGTAGGAGCCGAGTTGGCTTCCTTTCAGCCTGAGGTAAGGAGCATTGGCGATGCTTCCATTTTTGACCTTAACAACGTAGGTGCAGAAGAAGAAGAAGCAGCTCCTGCTTTCAACAATAATGGAGCAAAAGAGTTTTGCTCCTGCGGGGTTGATGTTGGAGCTGAAGGGCCATATAAGTAAGGGATAGCTACGAATGATTTTTCGCAACTAGAATCCCTACTTCTATAGACACGCTTTGTAAACTCCCTCTTCCTAGCAGGTAGAGATGGTGCAATGAGGAAATTCTCTTGTGAACTTGGCGCGATCAGAGCATCTACAGCTGGCGTTGCTCTTCCTTGCTGCCTCCCAGGAGCTTCACTTGGAAAATAATATTTCGCATCTGCGAGATGCGACTCTTGGAAGGTATATGGATTGTTGTTGGCAACTATCCTCTGCTGATCTCCATTGCCGTCTATGAACTTGAGGCATTGATGAAGAGTTGACGGAACTACCCGATACTTGTGTATCCAGGGTCTCCCTAACAGCGCGGAGTAGGAGGTATTTACTTCAATGACAAAGAACCGCACTTTGAAACTAAAAGTGGACATTTGGAGCTTCAAAGTAATTGCCCCCATGGCCGCCCTTCCTTGATTGTCGAAGCCACATATCATTACATCTGTGGGTTCCAAGTCTTCAAATGAGAAACCTGCACGAGTTAAACTTCGAATTGGAAGAATATTTACTGAGGACCCGGGATCAACCAAGACTCGTCGGAGATAGGCACTCCCGATGTTCCCTTGTATGTAGAGAGGGCGGTTGTGATCGCCATTCTCTATGACCTTGTCTTCATTAGAAAAGGTGATTTCATTTATGCTGGCGGAGTTGCAGAGAAGACGATGCTTCGCCATTGCCACTTCGTACAACTCAGGAGCTTGTAGTGCTTTAATAAGGGCCTGCCGAAGATCGGGCACCAATATTAAAGCATCATACACACTCAAGAGTGCAGGAATGCGCTTCAGATGTGCAATGATATTATAATCAATTGCCTGTTGCGCTTGCTTCTCTTCTTCAGCAGCACGGGCATCTAGAGCACCACTTGGTACATTGGCAGCCTTGTTGAGTAAGGTCTTCTCTTTTTCTTCTCTGTACAGCCGAGATTTGAGAGGTTCAGGACAGGCCTTGCCTCCTCGTAGGTTCATGTTGACCTCTTCAACTTGAACTTCTGTAGGTAAAGCGTCAGTACGAAGTACTTCACGTTCTTGCGCCGTAAATATCTCCTCTGAGTCAAATGCATTGGAGTTGTAACCTGCAAGAATCACATTGCACGAGGCAATGTTTAAAGAAGGTGAAGGTATTTCAGCATCACTTGCCTCTACTGGTGCAGAGGGTTGCCCCCAGTCTTTAGGCAAGAACTGTGCCAAAGTAGGAAGAGCGCGGTTTGGTCAAGGAAAAGGTTTGTCTCCTTCTGACAAAGGGACAAATCTTGGTGGCATGCGTCGACGGCTTGGATCAGATTGCCTCTGTCTTGCTTGTGACTTGATCATTGAGATGGAAGTAGCATGATCCTGAATGTGGTTTTGGAGTTTATATCGTGGGCGTCTTCGCTCCATCGTCTCCCACGGTCTTCCTCCCTGCTTGAAAGTAGTTGAAACCGGACAATAATTGGCTAGTTGGTGCTCCACTTGCTCAAGTGGCAACCACAAGTCTCCGTCTACATTATCTGCTTGCATGGATGAAGGACCTTCACAAACTGTTGTAAAGTTTGCGGTACGATAATCGGGATTGATAGCCTGGGGCTCTAAAGCAAGCAGCTTCTCGTCAATCGCTCTTTGGAGCCACTCCTTGAAGGCAAAACAATCTTCAATTGTATGCCCAACGTACCTATGGTACGGGCAATACAAAGGATTGTCTGTCATCTCGACTTGATCAAGTCTTCTTGGCTCGGGAAGATTCAAAGCTTGTTGCGCCATCAGCTGATAAAAGAACGTCTTTACTAACTCTCGGCGGAAGATATACTGCTTCTTCAACATCTCTTGAATAGTTGGACGTTGAACAGCCGAGCGTTGCGGTCTTGGTGTGGGTTCACGTCTTGATCCCAGCATTGGAACATTGTAATGTGCAGCTGGTGCATGTACAGCATTGTGGGATTCAGCCGGTGCCTTGGTCTTGACTCCGGTGTTGGGAGGCTTGGTTGCTGAATTGAATCTTCTTGCATTATCAGCATGACTAGCATTCTTGTACAGCTCCATAATTTGAGGAGACTTCTCAAACTCCAATTTGGTTGCTGCTACCACTGTGCCCAAAGTACTGAAGGTCTTGGGCTCTCGCCTTGAAACTTCTATGGACCAATGCTGTTGCATCCCATGGACGCACATGCGAATGGCCTCTTCTTGATGCATTTCCCTGGCAAGACGCACATAGTTGTCGCGGAAACGGATCAAATAATCATCAATCTTCTCGTCGCGCTTCTGCTTGACTTGGGACAACTCCAAAGCTGAGATGTCCTTTTGCATAGTCACGAAGTGTGTCTTGAAAAGTTTCTTCATGCCTATCCAATCGCGGACAGACCCTGTCGGAAGACGACTGTACCAATGGAAAGCAGAGCCGGTCAAGGACCTTGAGAACTGCCTCAGAAGAAGTGAGGGCTTGTTGGCAGTGTCTCCACAAGCTGCTTCAAAGTAGGCTAAGTGCTCCCTCGCATCACCGGTTCCATCAAATTGACGGAACTTAGGTGGATGCCAGCCAGACGGGAAGAGCACTAAATCATGCCATGCTTCATAAGGCTTCTCGAGCTCGGTTTCAGGAGTTTGAGGAGCTTTCTCAGCTGTAATCTGCTTCAATCTTTGGTTGATTAAGTCTTCAACATAGTTGTGGCAATCCTTCAATGCAGCAGGTGTTGGTGTAGCATTCGCAAGCATGGTGGGAATAGAAAAGAGAGGTGGAGCACCCATTGCTGTGGTGTGTTGCTCACCACTATCTGCAGGGCGGGATTGTGCAGCAGCCTCCAACTATGCTATTTGAGGGTCACTAATTGGTTGGGGCGAATCTGATGGTATTGCTCTATGACCAGGATTACTCAGAGCTTCAACCAACTGATCAAACTTCACTCCCAATTCACCAAACATCTTATATTCGCGATCTCGTTCTTCAAAAGCACGCCGTACGGAAGGATCAAGTGTCGGAGGATTAGCATCTGCCCCTTGCTCCTCATTAGCATTGGTTTCATCACCTGCATTGCCTTGACCTGTAGCCATGTTAACTGGAGCAGTGTTGTCATCACCGACACCAATTCCAAGATATTGTTCCTCATCAGAAGCGATGGAAGGGGCAAGATCAGAATAGTGCGGTGAGTGAGGGAGTTGCTGAAAAGAGGTTGACTCAGAGTCAGAAGACCCTCTTTCAGCATCCGACTCAATATTGTCTTGCGATGGTTCAGTCATAGAACTTAAAGCTCTCTGACGTGCCATCGTCCTCAAGCGAGTCTCCATGCCTTGTCGAGTTGCAACTTCCTGTAATTGAGCAGGATCCTCCGGAAGATGAGACGCGATGTCAACATAAGGGCGAGAAGATTGCCCCTTGTCAGTATCTTTTCTGGAAGTGACAGGAAGACAAGAAACTTTTGCCATTGCTTCTTTTGTTGATGCATCTTGATCTTCTTGCCCCTTGGTGGACTTGGAGCAAGAACGAACACCTTTCAAGCAAGGTAAGAATGCCATAGGTTTGGGGTTTGGGACAATCTCCTCATCCGAAGGGTACGAAAACTCTTGAGTAATAGGAGGAGGCCTCCAGTCAGAGTCAGTATCACCCTCAGGTTGAGATGTCACCATCCCACAAACCATGGCATCTTCTCCAATGAATTGAATAGTTGACACCTCAATCATTGGTGCAAGAGCTTCTGTAGTCTCCTGGGGAATAGTCATCACAGCTTCTAGTGGTGCTTCCTTCATGATAACATCATTTGAAGCCCCAACTTCTTATTTTGCAGTGATTAAAGGAGCCTGGATTTGCACAACTTTGGAGGGAACAATGACCGATTGGAGTCGTTTTTGCTTGGGAACTCCTGCACCCTGAGATAATGTTCTTGCAAGGGTTAATGGAGATGATGGAGATGATACCTTCTCCTTTTGCTTGCTTGGGCTTGAAACATCTCCAACTGATTGATCACGATGCCGCTTTGGAGCTAGATGGTCAAGAAGGTAGTGATACCTCTGACTCTGTTCCAGTGTCAGCGAGATGCGGAACATGATGTTCTCATCATCAGGACGGATGCTGCCATCGGGTCGGACACGAACTTGTACATTTTTCAGTACAAGATCCTCCAACTCTTGGCGCAACATTTGACGATACCTCCTACGCCAATCACGCTTGCGTTGATTGAATGTAGGGACATGAGGGGCCTTGGGCAGGCCAGGTGGTGTTGGAAGAAGAGGAGGAGCCTGAGAAGGAGGCATCCAAGTGCGTCTTGCTTGAGATGGCAAGTCGACTTGCTTTCTAGGCGAAATGGGTGCCTGCAAAGAGCCCCTACCTTGCCAAGATGAAGTGGATGTAGGTGGAAAAGTTCGCACACGTCATTGTTGCTGGACACGTGGTGGTTGCTCTGGCCGACGAGACCACTGATTCCAACGATGTGGAAGTGGTGCTTCTCTAGGCCGATAAGTCAATGCAAATGAAGGCTTTTGACGAGGCGCCCAAGTTCGGTACATGTGTTGAGGACGGCATCTTGAGGCATCATGCCTTGAACTCCTTCTAAGCTGAGAGGAGAAATCAGACATATTACGACCTCGCAACCACTCCTGCAGACTCTTCATTTGGGTTCGTAGTTGATGGAGTTGTTGTTGTACTTCATCAGCACCGGGAGCGGGTACTTCATTCGGCAACAATGTGAACTTGTTATCGGTATTGGATGGGCCAGCTTCCGCAGAAACGTGGAAGCATGACTCCCAACCAGTTACTTTAACCTCGGGGGTGAAAGAACCTGTTGGACCAGGCATTCTTGCTCGCTTGGTTGAATGGCGCCTCCAGACTTCCCTCATGATGGCAAGCCTCAGCAAGTCCTTGATCTTGTTATTTGCCCATTCGTCAGGGAACAAGTCATAGGGCAGTGTCACTATGTAGGGATAGCGACAAGTCCTGTCAATGAGATCATTTGCACCGAGCGACCAATCCTCTTCAGGGATAGCAACGCGGGCGATGCGGGCACCAAGTTGTTCCTGCAAAGCACTCACCTTGCGGTACTTCCTTCTAAAATTACGCAGCCTATTGGGATTGAAAGCACGATGGGCAAATGACATCTGCCTCCGTAGAGTATAGGAGGCATTCTCCAGTGCATTGAATAACTCAACCTCAGGGCGCTGCACGCCTGGAGTAGGCAGTGCAGGACTGATGAGTGGAGCATCCACACGAAGAGAGGTGGCATGGTGCTGCCTGTTGGTGGCTTGTTGACGAAGCCGTTGAGCAGCTTGAACGCCACCTTGAATGTCGGTGATGACAGCATTCTTCAGAAGATTGAGTGCTTCTACCATCAACGCACGGCGCTCCTTCTTCGCTTTAGCAGAGGCACGTTTATGTGCTTTCTTTGACTCCGTCACCTGGAACTCTACAGGTTCTTGAGTTTGATGGAAGTATGTTGTGTAGCTGTACTTGAAGATTGCCATCGGGGGCAATGTCCCAAACTGAACCATCAGAACTTCCTCATCTATGTGAGCAAGTTTGTTGAGGAAGGACTCACCTGCAAAAAGGGGTTCCTTGATCAACTTATGCATCATCACATTTACTATGCAGGCGCTCTATAGACGAGCAGCCACATGCATGATGGATGAAAGACATAGGGCATATGGAAACGAGTCATGGAAGCGAATCAGACGACCATCGGAGCACAGCAAAGATGAGAGGAGAACCATGTCCCACTGGGCGTGCCATTTTGTTTCGCCGAGAAGATCTCTCTTCCAGGAAATTGGCCCCATTTTTCGTGGTGCGGGCTTGCCAGTATACATAAGTATACAAATAAAAGAGTAGAGAATGCACAATCTTAGGAAACACTGTACTTTATTAATTCTGAAAAGAATTACAAGTTACAAGTCCCTTTGGGATTTACAATCTCTTATTGCGCCAAAGGAAAGTACATCTTGGCCTCAGGGGACTGCATGGTTCATGGTTCCTCAGGGCTTTTGAAAAGCTCCTGGTTAATTACATCTGCAGAACAAGTCCACAGAAAACCTCTGATTAAACTGTGCTGATGGTCGTCGTCTTTAAGCTTCAAAATAACTTTTGCCCTTGATAAATGAATGCAATGCATATGCCCATGCATGCAAATATGCAAATCCATAGCCTCGTCAGTCTATGGTACTATCACAAAATATGGCCTTCGCCTCGTCGGTGCCCGGCCAGGGGGGTGTTCGGCCTCGTCGAACGCGAACAAGTAAATGCCTTCGCCTCATCAATACCCGGCATGAATGGTGTCCGGCTTCGTCAGTCACGGACAAAAAGCATGTCATCAAACGGATCATCCAGTAAGGCTCATAGAAGTCGCGGAAGCTCCGCGGGACAAGACTCCCGATCGCTTGGGCTCCAACCCTTTGGTACTCGACTAGGGAGGCCGCGATAGCGATGGTGGTGGTCGCCAAGGCTCGGGCTCAAACATCTGCAGCCTCTGGGATCACCGCGATGTGCCGGGTGAGGAAGCGGCGGGCCTCCGCCTAAGACGTCAGCGAGTTGCGGGGATTCTCCTTCGGACTGAACTCGACCCTGAGCCTGATCAGCGTAGCCCAGAGTTGATTCCCCGCCGAGACAAGAGCGCGGGCCCACACCAATTCCGCCTCCCTGAGCGCCCGGGAGTTAGAATGTTCAAAGGCGGCCAACTACTCCCGAACGCTCCCCAACTCCCGGATGGCGGCGTCCTGTGCAGACTCCGTGGGAGCCAACTGCTCCGCACGAATGAGCTTCAATTCCCGGGTGGCCGCGTCCCGCTCCCGGACGAACTCTTCCCGGGCCCGGACAACTGCATCCCGCTCCTGGATGGCTGCGTCACGTTCAACCTCGAGGGCAACCATAGTCGGGTTCATGTCCTCGTTGTCCCGGGCAAGGCGAGTTTGGACGGCATGTGCCACTGCGGTTGTCTACAATCGGGAGTGGTGGTTAGCGGCAATGAAAAGAAACAAGGTGAGATCGGCAGGGATAAGATAGATGACCTCCCCGTAGCATTCGTTGATACCCCCCCTCTCGGATGTGGGCCCGAACCTTGGGGGTAACAAGACTTAGGGAAAGTTTGCGTGTCTCCTCCGAGGAGAAGAGGGATGCCCCCCTCGCCGGGGAATGGGGTCACCACCCATCGGCAAGCCCCCCCCCCCTCATCGCCACCTCCGCTTGTGGGATCGTTGCCGCCCCCGGAGCCTCGAGGGATCTCCTCCGGGAGCGGAGTACTGAAGCCACCGTCCCCCACTGGGGGTAAGCGACCAGGGGTCCGCGGAGTCCCCCTCCCTGGGCGTGATGTCACCAAGGCACTACCCCCCGACCGGGGCATGGGAGCTCACTCCCCTCAGGGGTGGTGCTAGAGAGGGAGCAGCGTCAGGAGCGAAGAGCGTGCCTAGACGCGGAGAAGCACCACCACCCCGAAAGTACACGGTCGGGGGATCCTCTCGGAGTGCTTGCTCTAGGGCAGGGGTGGAGCCACGATCCCTGGGGGCGGGCTCGTCCTCCTCAATCTCCAGGTGGTCGTACACTCCCGATGTCCCTAAAGCATCAATCTTAGCAACCAACGTAGTAGTGACCATGGGGCTCTCCACGGGCTGTTGCCCCCCCCCCCCCGGGGGGGTCGCCCACGCCAAGGATGGGTTCACCCCCTCTGGCGCCTGAGGCGTCCCCACAGAACTGGTTCTCACCGGAGAAGGCCTCGCCCTAGTCAAGGCTTGAGACATCCCTGCCGGAGTCACTTGGGCGGGGGACCTCGCCCTCGCAGGAGATCGAGGCGTCCTTGTGCCCCCCCCCCCCATGCTAGAGCAGGCCTCACCTTCTCCAGAGCCCGGGGCGTCTCCACCTTCCTCTGGGACGGGATCGGGGATTTAGAGCAGCCCTGTCCGGAACTCCTGCCCAGAGCTTGGGCGGTCTTGGCGCACTTTGCCTCCGGTAGCCCCTTGTCTCCTCCTCCGGTGGGAACTGGGGGTTGGGAGAGGAACCCAGGATGGGAGGGTCATCCTGAAGGCCTCGGCCACCAGGTTCCGGGGAGGATCCTCTCCGATGGCAGCGATGCACTGGGCATGCTCATCCTCTTAATACCTCCCGAGGAGGTGCTCCGCCTTCTCCCAGGTTGACTCGTAGGACCTAACTGTGAAACACAAAGGCAAGTTTAGCGGGGAGAATTTCAAGCTTCCTCCCGGGGACGCCTTTGTTCCTTGGAGAAGAGAACTTAAATCGCGATACTAGGAACCTTGGAGGCCTGTACTCCGGGCTGAGTCCCGGACCCCTTCGGCTCCGACTGAAGGGGCTGAGCTGGAGGAGAAGCAGTTCCTCTGCTAGGTCCCGCATGCTCCTCTGGGAGCGGGCCTCCATCATCTTCGCAATGGAGGTCATCTCGTCCACGGTCAGGGTCGGAGGACCGGGGGACGGCCGAGGGTCGCAGGCCGTGAGGAGTAGGTCACCTCCAGGTCCCATGCCTGGAGGTAGAACCACCTTCGGGTCTATCCCTCCCAGTGATCCTGGGAGGCCGCGACCGGGTACTCCTCCACCCGGAACTGGACGTGCTTCAACATGACTGAACCGCAAGTCGACTTTGGTCCATGCTTCACCACTGTGGAGCTCTTCGCCATCACCCGGTAGTAGTAATGGAAAAGACGGAGAGTCCCCTCAACCCTGGCGGTGGTCTCGCATAACCACAAGAATAGCCCCATCCGGATGAGGACGTTGGGCATCAGGTGGTTCAACGCTATCCCGTGCTCGCGGAAGAAGTCCCAGAGCACGGGGTGGATCGGGAGTCGAAGGCCCGCCTCGACAAAGGCCACGAAGGCCACCACCTCCCCATCTCGGGGGCTCGGAGTGACCTCCTCCGCACCCAGGACGCGGATGTCTCCTTCCATAAAAACCCTCCGGGAGACGGGGGTGTCCCGGTCCCCCGTGGTGAACTCCGTAACCTCTTGGTAATCGGAGGTCACATCGTTCAGAGGAACGTTCGCCGCCTTCCCGCGTTCCTTCGAGGCCATCTCTCGTGCCTTCCCTGGGGAGGGTTCCTGACCGAGGGAGGAGGCGCTGTCAAGAAGTTAGTTGGGAAATGGGAGTGTGGGGAAAGAAGGCTTGCCCCCTCTAGGGGCGGGCCCCTCTTTATATAGAAGAATGAGGTGTCCTCGATGGTCACCATGTGTCAGCCTAAGAGATCCCAGCCGTGAATATGAAGTCACACGGGAATCAAGGCGGCGTGTGGCCGGTTTAAATAATATTCTCCCCTCCCGGAGAAGAACGTTTCGACTCCCGCAGAGCTCTCCGGGGGAGGGGCGTTTGCTCGAGCAAATGCTAGCTTGTCGCACCCCCCGACGATATCAAATGTCCTCCGGGGTGCGGGGGGCTGCTGTTGGGGAAAAAATATTAGCCGTAGATCATGTGCGCCAGCCCGGGCCAGGAGGTCTTCTCTCCTTTGGCCTTCCGTCCTCCGGGGCTCCATCCTCCGGAGTAAAAGGCGCTCCCACCTCCAAGGCTCTGTCCTTCAGAGTATGAGGCCCCCACCTCCGGGGTCCCGCCCTCCGGAGTAGGAGGTGCCCACCTTCGGGCGTCATCCTGCGGAGTAGAAGGAGCCCCACCTCCGGGGCTCCATCCTCCAGAGTAGGAGGCGCTCCCATCTCTGGAGTCCTGCCCTCCGGAGTAGGAGGCGCTCACCTTCGGCCCGCCGACCTTCGGAGTAGGAGGCAACCTCCTCCGGTCCCCCGTCCACCGGAGTACGAGGTGAGCTCCTTCAGTCCCCTAACTTTCGGAGTAGGAGGTGCCTACCTCCAGAGCCCCAACCTCTGGAGTAGAAGGTTCCTACCTCTGGGTCTCCGTCCTCTGGAGTAAGGGGCACTGATGCCGAGGGCAGCCACATGTCCAAGATCAGTGCCCCGTGCCCTGCCAAAAGACCGCAACACTCTCGATCCGATGGACGCAATTAGGGTAGTTTGGTAATTTGCACCTTTTGAGGTCTATATATACCTTTGTACCCCTCTCTTGTAACCTAAGACTTTTATTTGTACTCAATACACAAAATCGAATAGGCGTGCTTAGGTACCCTCTCTTCGGGAGAGAGCTCCCCTAGCCGACTCGTGTTGGAAGCATGTCGACAGGACTATGATCTCCACTGAAGACCGAATCTGTATAATTTCTCGTGTCAATCTTTGTGATTGCCCAACACGAGGTGACCCGTCACACGGTCATCTCACGTCGTTGAACACGTGTCATATACATCATCAAACCTACTGGAATATTTTTTATACCACGACATAATTAATTGAGAGCTTCACGAACCTCAAAGAACCTAAGACCTACATTAGATATGACACAAAAAATAGAGAAAATGATGTAGTTGTATGATGTATGTACATGTATTTTTATAAATTCAACATTGAAGTTAATAAAATATAGGTTTCGATTCCCGTGAATATCAGTTTTGTTATTTTCATTCTTTTTTGAATTTTTTGTTTTAAAAAACAGACATGTAAAAAAGAACCGAGGAGCATTAAATTACTGAACGCAGAACATTAGATTCACTAGATTTTTTTTGTTGTATGTGTCGAAGACAATTATAACAAAATAAGAACATAATAAGCATGACAAGATTCTGGATTTTTTTACCCTACCCCACGTCAACCAAAGAAGTACTTGGCATTCAGGCTAGTAGTATAGTAGAAGTAGAACTACCTTCTCGAACGTTTGAACTCATTTTGATAACGAATTTCTACTTTGCACTGGTTTTTATTTGTGAAAAATATATTTATCTCATTGCATGTATCTCGCTCGCCCAATCTAAAGCGATTTTTTGTTCTGTTTTTCTAGAAAAAAAAAATCTCAATTATTGAGATGTTGTAAGCAAATCTGATCTAACCCATGCAAGATATTCATATATCTCCAACCTCCAAATATATAGAGATAGCCTCCATCTCTTATTGTGCATGATATTGATCTACCAAGTAGAAAGAGTAGTACTCCCCGAAGACCACCACGATGGAGGCGGCGCCTCAGCAGCTGAGAGCCTTAATCCCGAGATATTCCCTACTAAATATTTTCGTGATGACAGCATACACGACTGCCGTCGTCGCCTTAAGACTCCGCGAACACGCCGCCTTAATACTCGGCGCACCCGCCGCCTACCTGCTCGGCGCCAGCTTGCTCACCTTCCTGGCCCTCTTCTCCTTGTACGTCCCCGCGCATCTGCTGCGCCCGCGCCGCTACGAGGACATGCCGAAGTCGGTGCTCGGCTGCATGGTGGCCGTCCCCGTGGTCGTTCTCGTTGCGACAGGAGTGCATATCATCCAAAGCGCAATATGGCCGGACTACGATCCGTTCGTGTACGCCGTCTGTGTCATATGGGCCGCCAATGTCATCGTCTCCGTCTGTCTCGGCTGGTGCCTCTTCAAGGACAGATCATCTATCTAGCTAGCTTCAAGGTCTGTCATGCATGCACTAAATAAATATGTCGATCGGGCTCAGTTCGACTATCGAGTTGTTCCTCGTAATTATGTTTGATGTGAGTTCGAGTTTACAATATCTTAGCTAATCTTAGCCATCTTTCTCAGGCGGTTACAATATCTTTTCTAGGTGCTCATCTCACACCTATATAATTTCTATATTACATCGAAGTGATCGAACACAAGATCTTGATGTGAGTTCGAGTTTCACAGGAGTTTCTCTTAACTCTGAACAAAAAATTACTACACTTGAAAGTATTATTGTTATGATCAATGTGGCTAATGTCATATTTTTCCAAAAAAAACCTCAATTCACATTTGTTATTCATGTTTATTATCAACTAATTATCTTGCTTTTTCACCCTTGCAAAGCGGCAAAAAAGTTTACTTCAAATAAGTTTTTTTCTATTTTATATATGGTTTGACCTAAGAGATTTTTTATGTGTCTCATTTTATTAAACATGTCTGCCTCTCTATGAGGCTATGACAAATTGACAATGTTTACTTGCAACTATATGTATATTTTCACAAATATTTTCTTATTTCTCATAGTATGCCTTCTCTGGATCTCTTTACCAAATAATTTTCAAGCCTACTGATATTTCTTTTCTATATTTAAATGTTTTTTTCACAACTTCCACTTTTTTTATAGGAGTTGAGTACCTTGGCTACACAAAAAAAATTGTATGTGAAGCCTATGAGTACATACTACACTCAAATTTTTTTGTATGTAAAAATTGTGAGTATTTTAGTCATACTCATTTTTATAATATATTACTCAAACATGGATAGCATAAAAAATTTACTTATAAATCAATGCAATTGAATTGAAAATGCTTTCTAATATGATAATTATGGGTAACTTAGGAATCTTATATTAAGAACATAAAAAAAGGTAATTTGAGAAATTACAAAGATAGACATGATATTAACTATTACGCCCTTCATACCTAACTAATAAAGAGAGCTAGATTGAGTATTTTATACTAAGGGGTTGAAATTTAAATAATGAAAACTAGAAGGTAGAGTATAATAAATTGATAGTAAGAATTATTAAAAATTATAATCTAAAGAGCATGGACTCCTCGTCTCCATCATGGACAAATCTTAACATGTTCTACCCAACAACCAAATATTTAAAAATCCCATCTATTGACCTTTGTGACTTTATCTTTTGTTATGTACAGATTCTGTACATTTTATATCTAACAGTAGGATCGGTTTAACAAACATACAAATTTTAACCACATCTCATCTACATACACCTTTTATCTTTTTATTATACCAAAATTTGTACATTTTGTGTGTAATATAAAATTGCTAATTTATGAACATTTATAGTTTTTACTGTAGTATTTTTATTATAAAAATATTAATACAATTTATTATAGTATGGAAATCATGTAATAATCTACCATTTGAAAGCAGTCACGTATGAACTATCAAATCCATGAAGGAACAATAATCATATGTTTAATAAATGAAAATCTTAATAGCCATAGTTTGTGTTGATTGGATGACATATATTACTAATTTGCAATTTCTTATTTTATATGCAGTGCCCGCTGAAATACCCCAAGGCTCCAAGCTTATACTAACTTTTCTGGTTTCTTGTTTCTCTGTTTTACGCGACTATCTTCCATCTGTAACATCTTTAATTAATGTCCCATTTTTAGATCGATCTAGGATTCGAAGCCACTTGTTCCATGCGTTATTTTGGTACATATGATATCTAATTTTAGTTTGTTAACATAAGATCAAGATACCAATTTTAGTGTGGTATATATATATATACCGTTCTACCACTGAGCTATTGAGGAATAAAGAGAGATTAGCTATTAAAATGGTTATGATATTTTTTTGTTCTAGAGTTCGCAGTCATGGGACCAAGAGTTGTGGTTGTACTGTTTGGTTAGTCCCTCAAGTTGTCCGATTTCAATATCATCTAAATTTAACTAACCAATTTAAGGTGTTTTGTAATTGGTCATGAATTGGCAAATTTTTGCATTGGAAAGAACAAATTTCTAGGATGCACTAAAATTTTGCTCGTGAACACTCACTACTTCTGATCAAACTTACTAACCCAAATCAAAAATGATTTTGTTGTGTGTAAAGATGTCGTCTACGAGAAGTCTTATTCTCGAATAAGCAATCCGTCTTGGTAAGATTTCGGTGGGATAATCTCCTGTCTGGAGGCCCAAGAAATAAAACCCCTATGAGGAAGTCTTATCTCCAGTTAAACATCCACCAAAGTAAGTTCTTACCCAGGTAATCCAGGAGGCAAAATCTTATCTCCGGGTAAATGTCCACCAAAGTAAATTTCTGCTTGGGTGACCCAGGAGACAAAATCTCTCTAGAGAAGTCTTATCCCCTGGTAAGCATCCACCCAAATAAGTTTCTACTCGAATAAGTTTTTATCCGAATAGCCTACGAAGTGAAGTCACTCCGGAGAAGTCTTACCTTGGGTAAGCGTCTACTCAAGTAAGACTCCACTCGGGTGAGCTTCTACCCAATTATCCCATGAGACTAAACCTCTCCACAGAAGTCTCGTTTTCGTGGAGATGTGTTTAGAGAGACTGCACCGAAGCGCCCGGAGATTGCCTGCTAGGTAAATGCCTACTAGGGTGTCGACATTCACTAAGAACTCCTTTAGAGGGAGTTGTCTCACCGAGAACTTTTAGGATTAATCTCTGTATAGCTCCTTTCTGGTACTGATCAGTGGAACCCATAGTGACCCATGTCGAATATCTAAAATGAAGGTACAACTTGTTGATCATCTTTCCTACATCTAATAGTCTCAAGAAGGGCATTATTGTTAATGGTCACCTTCTGAACTATAAATACCCTTGTACTCAGTCCTTTGTAACAACTTCACACTCACTTGATAATACAAAACCACCTCACCATGTGCGCCTTGGAGCTTTCTACCCTCGGAAACCCTCCCAATTGACTAACACTAGGAGCCAACAAGTTTAAGGTCCCCACCCGACCCCCAACCTGTATAGATTTCTCGCATCAACATTCTCTTAATTGTCCGACTAGGAATGACCCGTCACACGATTATTCCGAGTATTCAATTTCTTACCACTTGTTAGACATCACTACCAGAGTAACTTAACCCATGGCAATTATATACCACTAGTAATATCAAACTCACTGTAGCAGTAAGCATAGCGTGAGTATGATCGAATTATAATTGAATTGTAATGTGTTATTTAATCATCTTCAAAAATGAATCGGATATGTGTTATGCTTTCAAAATTGGGTATGACGAGGGCATAAACTCTTCTGAAAGTTAACCAAATAATCCACAATCTGAAGAAAACTATGCTGAAATGCATCCAGAATAATGCATGATCAACAGGCAACTTTGCTGAAAGTTGCACCAAAGCGATGCTCAAGCACGGTATGCTATGATGATCACAAGTTTTCCCACATTTTGGCATTTTTAACGCCAGAGTGAAGGGTTGCAACCTTCAAAACATTTTCCCTCTCAAATAGGATGGCTCATTTAGTGAGCAAAATTAGATCAGTAAAAAAAACACATAACGTCCGTTTGAATCCTAAAAATTGGGCATAGAATTCAGGAATTGGAATTCAGTTCTAGAATTCTCCTGTTTGACTGCAGACAAAGAATTGAATTAACAATTTCACACATAATTTCATAGAATTCAATTATAACTACAAATAGACTAACCAATTTTTATCCCTACTCCCAAGGATTCGATGGAATTCATTTGTTTGATGTCTAATAAATTCTTTAAAATTTAAACTACAAATTTAAAATTGGATTTGATTTCTAAATAAAAATTTTAAAAAATCTTATATTCAAATTTGCAGTTAAAATTTTTGAAATTGAAATTCAAATCTCAAATTTGAATTCAGAATTTGGAATTTTAAATCTAAAAGTTGAGTATGACATTTCATATTTGAAATTCAAAATTTCAAAGTTTTGAAAACAATTCAAATTTCAAATTTCAAGTTTCAAAATTTCAAAACTCAAAATTTTGAAATTAAATTCTAAATCTATAATTCAAAATTTAATTTCACATTTGATTTAAAATTTAAAAATTTAAAAGAAATTTCAAATTTCAAATTTGAAAAGTGATATTTGAAATTTGAGATCGAAATTCATGTAATATAAGCATGAAATTAGATTAATTCCATTCGATTCGAATAAGTGATCATCCAAATAACATTTGGAATTGAGTCAAGTCTATTCAATTTCAGTTCCATTAAAAATACATAGAATTAGATTGAATTTCATATTTCAATTTTAATTTCTAAGGTCGAAACGGAACCTTAAATTTTTCAAGAGTTCAACAATCCAGAAATTTTTGTACGGATATCACAGAATAAAAAAATAATTTTAAAAATAACGCTTAATAAAAAAAAATTGCAAAACTGGCTTCAGTCGCCATTCCAGATGGCGATGTATGGCATTTCGCCTTCAGTCGCCATCTGGAATGGCGACTGAATGCCACGTATCTTCAGTCGCCATCCAGAATGGCGACTGAAGGCCGAAAATGTGTTTTTTTTAAAAAAATTCTTGACAATTGTGTTTATTTTAAAAAAAACAATAAAAATTGTATTTTTTCTTAAAATAACATTCAAATTTGTGTTTTTTTTAAAATTAGCATTCAAATTGTGTTATTTTTTAAAAATAACATTCAAATTTGTGTTCTGTTTAAAATTAACATTCAAATCTGTGATATGTTTAAAATTAGCATTCAAATTAGTGTTTTTTTTAAAATTAACATTCAAAATTGTGGTTTTTTTAAATTAGCATTGAAATTAGTTTTTTTTTGTAAATTAACATTCAAAATTGTGGTTTTTTTAAATTAGCATTCAAATTAGTGTTTTTTTAAAAAATTATCATTCAAATTGTGTGATTTTTTAAAAATAACATTCAAATTTGTGTTCTGTTTAAAATTAACATTGAAATTTGTGTTTTTTTTAAAATAACTTTCAAATTTGTGTTTTTTTAAAAATTAGCATTCAAATTAGTGTTTTTTTTAAAATTAGCATTCAAATTTCGTGGTTGGTTCAATCTGTCGAGTATGATGTTCCCAAAAATGAAAATGAACATAAAAAAATAGTGAAAACATGAGAATACTAATATAAACCAAAATAGTATAACCATGAGAATCGATATAATGTTCCATAAAAGGAGAACATAAAAAAAAACTACTGTCGGCCCCTCTTCGGACGATGCCTCCGGTCGCACTGAAACGGCGATGGCGAATAGGTGCTGCGCGGATGCACTGTCCTCTGCGAGGGCTGTCGACCGGAGGCTGAGCACTCGGGTCCTGCGACGGTGGAGGTGCCTCACCAAGCTGCGAAGATGCCAACTGATGTTGGCTCCGATCGGCGTCGTCTCTCATCTGCAACATATCGGCATACTGAGCATACGATGGGTCGCGGACCACCTGGGGGTCGGCACGGACCGACTGACGAGGAATGTATGGTGGGTGCCTAGCAGGAGACTGAAGCGGACCAGCCGACGGGATAGGCACCGTCTGCTCAGACATAGCAATGTACTCGTCGTCTGAGTCGAACGTGACGTCGAAGCCCAATCCAGAATCGGAAGTGTATGCAAAAGGCGGCGCTCGGGGACCCTCAGAGATCCGTACACCACCACGCGACGAGAAGTCCACGTGAGGTGCAACACCTGTACGGTACGAGCGAGCCGGGGGCCCACCGAGATAAATGGGTGCGGCAACGGCCGTACCTTAAGGGCCGGCTGTGTCGGGATGAGGAGCGGCTGAGTGCGACGGCGTATGACTGGGTTGGGCCCGTGGACGTGGAGGTGCAACAAAAGTCGACGAAGTGGCGGCACTCTCAAGGGTCAACTGCGAGGCGACTCGGTCGACGTAGGCGACGGCCCTCTCGTACTCGTCGGGCGTGATAGGCAGACCTGCTTGCCTCCGCTGGACTAGTGGCCGTGTCACGGAACTGATCGCACGAATGCCGTCAGCCTGCAAGACGGTAAGACAATGGGAGGCAGAAATAAAAATAACAAGTAGGTCATGGGCTGGCGGCATGTACCTGGCGGTGTACCCGAGATGCGTGATGTCGGTCGTATGTCTGATGCACGCTCGAAGCAGGCACGTCTGCAGGCGCCAGAGGCGGCGGGGCAATGCGAGCTGCGGTGCGAGGGAGGTACCATCGGAGGTAGTTGCCGTATGTCGTGGAATCGTACGCCCTTTCCTCACGCACGACATCTATCGCTGCTGTCTGCTCCCAGCGACGAGTGTAAGGAGACTGTCCGTCCTGCCAACTGACAACCTTCTTGCCCTTACGACTCTGCCTGCAAAAAAAACAAAAGTGTTCAGTTATTTCACAGAGCGAAAACACTATGCGCGGAGATAATGGAGAACTTACTCGTGCTGGTCATGCGACAAACAATGCGGGGCGTCTGGAGGAGGGATCGTCTGGAATAAGCCAAACTGGCGCATCACCCTCCACGGAGCGTACACCTCCAACATATGGCTGAAGACAAGAATACAGCGGGTGAGCCATAAATCCCGGTCCTCGGTACACACCACAGAGATCGCGCCGCCGGCTGTGCTCTCGATATAGCTCGTCGTCCAAACCCTCCATATAACACGAGCCGGATGCAACAACTCCAACTCGCCACTGTACGCACTGTAGCATACATGCACCTGAACTATGGCCCACTGCAGCTCATGTTGCAACCAGCGATCCCCCATGGTAGGGCGATCGATCTCATCCTCTGCATCCCTAGGCGGGTGCCCCTCCGGAAGTGCAACGGGCGTGTCGGTGATGAGCGGTCGTCCGACAGGTATGTGCTCATACGACCACAGCAAAAGAAGTAGAGGAGATCCGGCCATGTTCGCCGCTCGGGCACGCCGAACGCAGGCGTCGCACAATCCTCGATACGTCGCACAGAGAACCGCTGACCCCCAGCTGATGCGTGGGATCTGATCGATCGGCGTGTCCGCGAGCATCTGCGCCGGTAGAACAAGCCAACGATCCACTGTGTCGCCGTGAGTGCCTGTAGAAAAGCAAAAAAATAAGAATTAAATTCAACAAGAGAATGGAAATAGCTGTGCCTATAACATGTTTAAGCATACCAGTGAACATGAAGCCCCCGAACAAGTGCAGCAAATACGCCTCGAAGTGTCGGCTCACAGTCCACTCATTTGCATCTGTTGGGCACGTCCTGAAGTGAACAAGCCAAGTCGCAGGAACTCCGACGTCGTGCTGGAAGGGCTCCTGGCCCAGAGGTAGTGGATGAAACCTCTCGGCGAGCATGCCGTCCCATCCGGCGGGAGTGGGTGGTGGTACCCAGGCCTGCCCGCGAATCGGGAGTCCGAACAACATGGCCACATCCTCCAGGGTAATGGTCATCTCCCCCCACCAGAAGTGAAATGTGTGCGTCTCGGGTCTCCACCTGTCCACCAGAGCAGAGACGAGTGATCGGTCGTGCCTGAAAGTCTCCAGTCTGGTGATCATCCTGCTAAAAGGAAGCAGCCCCGCCGCTCTCAGCCGTGCGATGTATCTCCCGTCGAGAGGCCAAGACGTGCCGGACGATCGCAGGCAGAATGGCTGAAGCTCCTCTCCGGATCGCACCGCTCGAGACCGATGACGACCGTCGTAGTACTGATCGAGTAACTCAGGAAACTGTGGACGAGGGTGAGCCATACCTGCAAACAAGAACATTAGGTTAGTACATCATCAAATACACAGCAGGAACGAATAAGTGTTGCACAACATTACTCAGTCATGTTCGACTAGGTCCGGATGAATCAGGACATGTCCTCCTCGTGTGGCCGGGCTGTCGGCAAATGGCACACTTTCGTAGCTCATCGCGTTCTGCGTTATCCATGTCATTGCCAATTCGCATTTTCCGCCGTCGTCCAGGGCCTTTCCGCTCCAACTGCGGTGGTGGAACATATCGGATCTCGCCTGCCCTACACGACCGATCTCTGTAGTGCTGCTGAGTCCCCCAAATCTCAAAGTCTGCAGTCCATGTCTCGGCAAGGTACCGTGAACCATAGTAAACTGAGAGGTACATCTCGCTCGACTTGTTGTCGTGCGCACACGCGGCCATCACATGAGAGCACGGTTTATGCAATAGAGTTGGCTTGTTACAAGTGCACTTGACACCGTCTTCAAATGTCACTCCTTGCCTCTTGATTTGTCGCATGTATCCACCCCCCACGTTCTTACTGCGCAGATAAACGACCCAACTTTGCCTTCTACTGTTAGGAATGCACTCGACTGAGTGTTTCTGAGCGGCCGCGGCTTTCATTTCTAAGTACCTTTGTACTTCATGAGGAAATTTTGGTGGTGTCACCCGAAGCAATGCTCTTGCAGCTGTACCTCTCTCGTAGAAGTATTTGGCCGTGCGATGCCATGTAAATTCCACAATTCTAGTGAGCGGCAGACCTCGCACCCCCCTCAACACAAAATTGTATACCTCCGCCATGTTAGTTGTCATTACGCCATATCTGGCACCTCCCTCATCGTGCAATAGAGACCACTTCTCAGGAGCTTTGTCACTGATCCATTCACTAAATTTCTTTGGCCTTGATCTTCGGGTGTGTCGTCTCGCCACATCTGTAGTCTCCGCGACATTTTCTTCATCTTCTGGATGTTGTGAACTGCTTGCCTCTGACCTTTGGGATTTACCTAGATCTGAAGTTTTTTGTTCTAACTTGTCCCAAAGTTTTTGGAACTTATGGTTTTGGTTCTGATCGCACAACCGCTTGAACTTCTTCATAAGCCGTGCACTCTTGTAGTGTGTGAAGAAGTTCGCCGCAAGGTGTCGTTTACACCACCGACTGATCAAGTCATTCCAGCTGTACTGCGGGTTCTCAGTGGACAACATGAACTCAATGGCACTTAACAGACCCTTGTGTCTATCATGGATTATACATACATTCCGTCTGTCTTTCACGACTGTTTGTTTTAGGTTTGCAAGGAACCATACCCAGCTGTCTGTACTCTCTCCTTCCACTAAGGCGTACGCCATGGGAAGTAGCTGGTTGTTTGCATCTGCAGCAACTGCTGTCATCAGAGTTCCCTTGTACTTCCCAGTTAGAAATGTGCCATCCACGCAAAGTATTGGCCGCATGTACTTGAACACAGAGATTACTTGACCAAATGACCAGAATATACGCTCCATATACTCAGCTCCAGGAACTATCTCACCATTTCTGCCGACAACTGGGCTATGGACCATATCCATCACAGTGCCAGGGTTGGTGTCAACGATTTGTTGGATCAATCTGGGCACATAGTTATATGAATCATAGAAAGATCCAAATAACATCTCAAGACCAAGTTGCTTGGCTCTCCATGCCTTCCCATATTGAATGATGTACCCAAATGTGTCATTGATCTGGCTAACAATTTGTTTTGGTGGCATATCAAGATTTGCATGAAGGTTCGACAAAATTACACGTGCCACAAATGCGGAGGACATATTTCTATGACTCTGTGATACTTCTGTCACCGAATAGTCGAGTTCGGTGATCCTGGAAACAATGAAGTGCTCATTGTCCCTGTACCGAGCAATACGAACATAAAATCGACATCCTTCCACCTTGCACTTCACTGCGTACAGTCGCGGAGTTGTTCTGTCAACCTTGAAAGACCGACGCAGTGTCACGGACCACATCGCCACGGCTTGCTTAGCCTCCTCCTTGCTTCGAAAATGTTGTCCCAATGTTAATCTGTGCTCACTCCCTGCCGACTCCGAACTGCGATCGTCGTGGATTCGCGCATGCTCAAAACTACTAGGATCTAGCCATTGTTGTGGAGGTCCCATTCCACGATAGTCTTCTTCACCAGAGGAATCCGCATAGTCTGCGTCCACCTCCGACCCTTCGCTGCTTGAAACTTCCAGACCCTCGTCTTCACCTTCGTCGGCATAAGTCTCATCCCCAGGCCAGAAATACCCGCCCATGAATTCTGCGTTGGGCATATCCACAAAATTATAAGTCATGGTTGGATCAATGTTCGTATGTTGTCCTCTAATTAATGGTTCGGGTACAAGTTCTGCTCCCGGTTCTGGTACATTGTCTAGCTTTGTCACATACAGTATGCAGTCATCTGGCCCATGATTGGGATTTATCACCCTCCTAACAAGAGAGCCCCATGATCTATCGCCTCTAAGTTTACACAATTTCCAACAAGATGTCAAACCAATAGGCACCAGCGCTTCCATGACAATTTTGTGTAAACATGGGTCAATATTTAGGATGTCCATGACTCGGGTCTTAAGGTCTTCAAAATTAAGAACATTAAGATCATTCAATTCCATGTCTACACGGTGACATCCACTTAGGTCATCTCCAGATGGTCCATTTCTAATGATTTGTTCCCCGTGAAAAATATATACTACTCTTGTTTCCGACATTGTCTACAACATAAGTATTACAAACATCAGCTATCATATCTTCAATATATTTTGCACATTACTCTATACTCATCCTTAAGACATCTGCGACTTATTTTTTAACATCTTAGAAGTACACTGCATTAATGATATTGCATCACATCTAATCAAATATGTATTTCTGCACATTTTCTACGAATAAACCGTATGTCCTAAATTATCGATTCACTATTTATTAATCTAATTTATTCGCTCAATACATAACATTTCTACAGAACGGATCTACAAATACAACACATCTACATAACAGATCTACACATTTCTAAAACAGATCTACACATTTTTAAAACAGATCTACAAATTTCTAAAACAGATATACAGATACAACACATTTCTAAAACAGATCTACACATTTTTAAAACAGATCTACAAATTTCTAAAACAGATCTACAAATACAACAAATTTTTAAAACATATCTACACATTTCTAAAACAGATCTGCAAATTCCTAAAACAAATCTATAAACCCCTTTCTTTTTTCTATAAACCCCATTTCTAAAACAGATCTGCAAATTCCTAAATTCCTAAAACATTCTATACTAATTACCAGTACCTTTCTTTTTTCTTCTTTTTCTTCTTCTTCTCCTCCTCTTCTCCTCCTCCTTCTCCTCTTCTCCTCCTCCCCCTCCTCTTCTTTTCTTTTTTCCCCTCTCCTCCTCCTCCCCTCTCCTCTCTTCTTTTTTTTTCCTCTCTGCCGAGTGAGTGAGTTCTGAGTTTTTTTTTTCGTTTCCACCACAATCGCCCCGGCCCCCCCTTATATATTCCCCATCAGTCGCCATCCCAGATGGCGACTGATGGCCCATTTTCGGTAAGTCGCCATCCCAAATGGCGACTGAAGCCATTTTTACAATTTTTTTTTTTAAATGTTATTTTTAAAATTATTTTTTTATTCTGAAATATCCGTACAAAAAATTCAACAATCCATTTGTGTCGTCCGTCTCATCGTGGAGCATGATGGCGTACAGCTGTACAAAAATTCTATTAGAAAAAGGAAAAAGTTGTTTACACCACAGCCCATTTAAAAACCCAAGAAGAATTTATACACCCAAGTCCAGTGGCCCAATCCATATGTACATGTAGCAGGCTGCATTCCCTAATCCGCCATTGCCTCTTCCTCTTTGCCTATGTAGCAGCCGCAACCTGCAAGCAAAAGCAAAAGGGATCTCTTTCCAGCTCCCAAGCCTGGGCGGTGGTGCTCCGCAGCCCGCCTCCGCATGGGACACTCCGGCTGCCCGGCTCCTTGGTGCTCCATGATCTCAGCTGCACTGACATCCCCTCCGGCAATCCGACTCCTTGCCTCCTCCGAGTGGATCATCTCTCCGGCTAGGCGACCCTAACGGATATGCTTTTCTAATTTATGAAAATCCCTTCTCTAATCTCTCTATGCCAGTATGCCCTCAACTATGAATCCATTGTCTTGTTTGAATTTGGCCAGCTTAGGTGGCCTAGATAGAAATAAATGGCCAGTTTGTCTTGTTTGAATCCATTGTCTCTGCTATGCTGCTTAAAGAAAATAAGCATGTTACATATAATCTTGTTATTTGCTGTTGAAATTGGTGTTGATTCTTCCCGTGGCAACAGCCAACGTGGAAAGAGTATTTTCTGCAATGAATTGTGTCAAGAACATATTGAGAAATAGTATGGGCGATCAATCCTTGATTGATTATGTGGTTACATTTATTTCTTACAAGTTAGTGACGATATAATCGATCATTTTCAATTTATGAAAACGCGTCGAGTTATATTGTAATACTTCTCAAGTATTTTGAAATCATGGAGAACTATGTAATTTGCATTTTTTGTATTTGACTTTTATGTACCTTGAACTATTTGTATGAGACTATTTGACTTTATCTTTGGCTCTGCGCACCCTATCCTCATGGATCCACCTTGACGGTTCTTTATCAACGATGTTTAGATAAATTGTCAGCTTCACTATAGATTTTTTTGCAATCGACTTTCAGACTTACTATAAAAATAGAATAGCCGAAAGCTTTCCCCCACTACCTCATGATAAAACAACTTTTATATGCAATGACCTCTTTTTTGACTGATTTATGTAATATTCTAAATCCTATAAAACACAAGTATTGATGATTTACATTGATATCAATAATACATGTCTCTATATATATAATATTAGTTTGTTGAAATTTGAATAGAAGATAAAATTTAATAACAATTAGAAATCTATTCTTAATTGATTACCTGTCAAATCAAACATGGTGACAAATAACATGTGTTCAATCCAATTAGATCTTAACTTTCTATATAAAAAGTTAAAAATCAATCACATAAAAATCTTATCTCAACAGTTCATCATGCTATAAGTATACACATGAATTATAGAGTGTGCAGCATCCGTTCTTGCATAAATTTATTTCATCCTGAATTATAATGAGGCAAATCTGGTTTTACATTCATATGCATTTCTCCGGTACATGTGCACCATATGTTTTCATGGGCATGCGTGACTGCGTGTGTTTGTGCAGAATTAAACGTCGTGTGTTTAGACCCAAAAGAACTTTCGGCCTACAATTTATTGTAGCAATATTGAATTTTATACACTAATCAACCCCTTTACATCTATTCTGTATAGAATGGACTAATAATGTGACATGGATTTGATTTAGACATCATGATGAATTTTACATAATAACTTGTTCATCTAAAAGCTTCAACTATGAGATATAAGCTTTTTTCCCTCTCAACACTACTTGGCATGTGAATCATTCTCTCCATCCTCGAATTAACGTGGTATACACCGATACTAAGATATAGATGTGTCGAATCAAACAGTACCGTACCAAAGACGCTGCTCGTGGTTACTATGAGTATGTTTGGATGACTGGGTTTGGACTCGGTCTAACTGTGGATGTAAAATTTTGGTGTTTGGATACTTGTACTACTCATTTTGGCTGACTCATGCGGGCGCAAACCCTCCCCTGAAGTCTGGCCCGCGAATACACCATGTGTGCTCATTTTTCTCAGTTTGACCCACAAATGCTTCTCCCTCGATTCCTCACGTCCTCCATCGCATCTCCTTGCACGCGTTGGGATTACCTCTCTCCGTCTTTGTCTCCACCTCCGCCCCTCCATCGCCTTACCTTCGCCTCCATCTTTCCTTCGCACACATCGCGTTGTGCACCTCCACCTCTCAATATTAGCGCCACCTCTGCCTCTTCCCGGCAAATGCCACGCCGTCCCAAATGTCGTCGACATCTTCTCCCCTGGTTGGATCTCATCATCGGCAATGCACAACAAAGACTGTGAACGAAGTAAGCAAATTTTCTTATTTAATACTTCAGTTGAACGTTTGCAAATATTTGATTAATTTTTTGTTTGTCTATCTTGCTTTTCCACATTTCTCTTCCTCCGAGGATTGTGTTCTTATCTTCTTCCTCTTATCCAGATGCCCTCTCTACTTCTTTTTTTTTTCAATGTTTAGTACTCGGATCTTTGCCACAATCTCTCAGATCTAGTGTATGCATGTTATAGCTTTCGTTGTGACTCTCCATCTATACATGTTACAGACTTTAGTAGTGTAGATTGCTATGTTGGTACAGATTTAGGACTCAATCCCCATAGCAATGTGGGGCATTTTTGGCCATAATATTTTTGGAAATGTTTCTCAGTCTGGAAACATTTTTGGAAATTTTTCTCTGTCTGAAAACATTTTTGACCATAATATTTTTGGAAATGTTATTTTTGGAAACATTTTTCGGCCAGCTATTTTTGAATTGTTTTTCGGCCATACTATTGTTGCAAACATTTTCGATCAAATTATTTTTGGAAACATTTCTAGCCATACTATTTCCAGAAACGTTTTCGGCCAATATTGTTTCCAGAAACGTTTTCGGCCAATACTATTTTTGGAAACGTCTTTCGGCATACTATTTTTGAAAAGTTTTTCAACAATACTATTTTTGGAAACTTTTTTCCACATTCTATTTTTTGAAATATTTTCGGCAATACAATTTTGGGAAATTTTTTGGAGAATACTATTTTTGGTAACTTTTTTGGCATATTATTTTTGGAAACCTTTTTCCGAATACTATTTTTGAAAATATTTTCGGCTATGCTATTTTTGCAAACTTTTTTCGCCGTACTATTTTAAGAAACATTTTCGATAATACTATTTTTAGAAACTTTTTTCCGCATTTTGTTTTTGGAAATTTTTTTCAGCATACTATTTTCGGTCATACTATTTTTAGAAACATTTCGACCATAATATTTTTGGAAACTTTTTTCAGCATACTATTTTTGGAAACTTTTTTCAGTACACTATTTTAGGAAAATTTTCGGCAATACTATTATTGAAAACTTTTTCAACATACTATTTTCAAAAACTTTTTCTGAATACTATTTTTGGAAATTTTTTTTGTATTCTATTTTTGGAAATATTTTCGGTCATACTATTTGAGAAAGTTTTTCGGCATTTAGAAACATTTTCGTTAATACTATTTTTGAAAACTTTTTTCCACATTCTATTTTTTGAAATATTTTCGGCAATACAATTTTGGGAAATTTTTTGGAGAATACTATTTTTGGTAACTTTTTCGGCATATTATTTTTGGAAACCTTTTTCCGAATACTATTTTTGAAAATATTTTCGGCTATGCTATTTTTGCAAACTTTTTTCGCCGTACTATTTTAAGAAACATTTTCGATAATACTATTTTTAGAAACTTTTTTCTGCATTTTGTTTTTGGAAATTTTTTTCAGCATACTATTTTCGGTCATACTATTTTTAGAAACATTTCGGCCATAATATTTTTGGAAACTTTTTTCAGCATACTATTTTTGGAAACTTTTTTCAGTACACTATTTTAGGAAAATTTTCGGCAATACTATTATTGAAAACTTTTTCAACATACTATTTTCGAAAACTTTTTCTGAATACTATTTTTGGAAATTTTTTTTGTATTCTATTTTTGGAAATATTTTCGGTCATACTATTTTGAGAAAGTTTTTCGGCATTTAGAAACATTTTCGTTAACACTATTTTTGAAAACTTTTTCCGGCATACTATTTTCGGAAATATTTTCAACCATACTATTTTAGGAAACATTTCAGCTATATTATTTTTGGGAATGTTTTTCCGCAATACTATTTTTGGAAATATTTTCGGCATACTATTTTTAGAAATTTTTTCAGCAATATTATTTTTGAAAATATTTTTTCGCATACTATTTTCGGAAATATTTTCGACTATACTATTTTTGGAAACATTTCGGCCATACTATTTTTGGAAACTTTTTTCAGCATTCTATTTTTGACAATATTTTCAGCCATACTATTTTTTGAAAGTTTTTCGGCATACTACTTTTAGAAACATTTCAGCCATACTATTTTTGAAAAGTTTTTTCAGCATACTATTTTGGGAAAGTTTTTTCGTAATACTATTTTTGAAAAAATTTTCGGCAATACTATTTTTGGAAATTTTTTCTGCATACTATTTTTGCCAACTTTTTCTGGATAATATTTTTGGAAACTTTTTCCGTATTACTATTTTTGGAAACTTTTTCTGCATTCTATTTCTGGAAACTTTTTCTAAATACTTTTTCAGCTTTTGAGAAAGTTTTTCGGCAATACTATTTTTGGAAACATTTTCCGCATTCTATTTTTGGAAATATTTTCGATCATACTATTTTTGGAAAGTTTAATGGCATACTGTTTTGAGAAATATTTCGGCCATACTATTTTTAGAAACTTTTTTCAATATACTATTTTGGGAAACTTTTTTCAGTATACTATTTTTGGAAATTTTTTCGGCAATACTATTTTTGGAAAAATTTTTCAGTATATTATTTTTGGAAACTTTTTCCGTATTCTATTTTTGAAAATATTTTCAGCCATACTATTTTTAGAAAGTTTTTGGCATAATATTTTTAGAAACATTTCGGTCATATTATTTTTGGGAACTTTTTTCAGCGTACTATTTAAGGAAAGTTTTTCCGCAATATTATTTTTGAAAACTTTTTTGGCAATACTATTTTTATAAGCTTTTTCCGCATACTATTTTTCGAAACTTTTTTGACTTACTTTGTTTGGAAACTTTTTCTGCATTCTATTTTTGAAGCTTTTTGTATACTATTTTTGGAAACTTTTTCAAAATACTATTTTTGGAAATTTTTTTCAGCATACTATTTTGGGGAAGTTTTTCGGTAATACTATTTTTGGAATCTTTTTCAGCATGCTATTTTTGAAAACTTTTTCCGCATTCTATTTTTGAAAATATTTTCTGCCATACTATTTTGGGAAAGTTTTTGGCATACTATTTTTAGAAACATTTCAGCCATACTATTTTTGGAAATACTTTCAGTTATACTATTTGGGGAAAGTTTTTCGGGAATACTACTTTTGGAAACTTTTTTCGGCATACTAATTTCGGCCATACTATTTTTAGAAACATATCGGCCATACTATTTTGGGAAACTTTTTTCGCATTCTATATTTGGAATTATTTTCTGCCATACTATTTTGGGAAAGTTTTTTGGTATAATATTTTTAGAAACATTTCAGCCATACTTTTTTTGGAAACTTTTTGCAGCATAGTATTTTTGGAAATTTTTTTCAGCATACTATTTTGGGAAAGTTTTTCGGCAATACTATTTTTGGAAGGTTTTTGGCAATACTATCTTTGGAAAGTTGTTCAGCAATACTATTTTTGGGATGTTTTTTCCGCATTCTATTTTTGGAAATACTTTCGGCCATACTATTTTGTGAAAGTTTTTTGGCATACTATTTTTAGAAACATTTTCGGCAATACTATTTTTGGAAACTTTTTTTGACATACTATTTTCGGAAATATTTTCAGCCATATTATTTTTGGAAACATTTTGGCCATACTATTTTTGGAAACTTTTTTTGGCATACTATTTTGGAAAAGTTTTTCGGTAATACTATTTTTGGAATGCTTGGTATAAATAAGCCACTCTTTGGTCTTTGACCCCCTAAGTCACTACAAACGCCCCTGATCAGTGCAATGGGATGTGGCTATTTATCTATCTCTTGACTCGAAATAGGAGTAGAGCAGGTTTGAAAAAAGATCTTAGAGTGTCTAGGGTTGGGCCAAGAGGGTCTCTTAACGCCTTCCTTTTTGTGTCCATCGGAGTTATTTCCTAAGGACTTGCCATGGTAAGGGGGAGAAGGGGGAACAAGTACACTTGAAGAGTGCAGTACAAAGGGGAGTTGTATGCTGCATTCGGGAAGGATGAATCGCTCCTAAAAATGAATCTATTGATTCTCTCCCAATTGGTTGGATCGTATGGGGTGATGATTTACTTCACGGGCGAGGTCTCTAGTTCAAGTCTAGGATGGCCCTGCTACGCTAGGGAAAATAATAGAAGAAGCATCTGACTCTTTCATGCATACTTCACTTGGCTCAGGGGGATATAGCTTAGTTGGTAGAGCTCCGCTCTTGCAATTGGGTCGTTGCGATTACGGGTTGGTTCTCTAATTGTCTAGGCGGTAATGATAGTATCTTATACCTGAACTGGTGGCTCACTTTTTCTAAGTAATGGAGAATAGGACTGAAACATGCCACTGAAAGACTCTACTGAGACAAAAAGATGTGTTATCAAAAAAGTAGAGAAGGTAGGATGGGCAGTTGGTCAGATCTAGTATGGATCGTACATGGACGATAGTTGGAGTCGGCACCTCTCCTGGGCTTCCCTCATCTGGGATTCTTGGGAAGAGGATCAAGTTGACCCTTGAGAATAGCTTCATGCACTATCTCCCTTCAACCCTTTGAGCAAAACGTGGCAAAAGGAAGGAAAAATCCATAGACCGACCCCATTGTGTCCACCCCGTACGAACTAAGAGATTGCCCCAATGACGCCTTCGACATCCAGGGGTCACGGACGGACCATAGACCTTGTTCAATAAGTGGAACACATTAGCCGTCTGCTCTCCTGTTGGGCAGTTGATAAGATCTTTCCTTTTAGTAGCACCTTAGGATGGCATAGCCTTAACGTTAATGGCGAGGTTCAAAAGAGGAAAGGCTTGTAGTGGATACCTAGGCACCTAGATATGAGGAAGGGCATAGCAAGTGAAGAAATGCTTCAAGGAGTTGAAAATAAGCCTGCAGAATCTTTTGAACTACCTACTGAAGCAATCGTGAAAGCTGGGGTCGACGAAGCGGAAGCGAGAATGTCGGCTTGAGTAACAAAACATTGGTGAGAATCCAATGCCCCGAAAACCCAAGGTTTCCTCAGCAAGGTTCGTCCATGAAGGGTGAGTCAGAGCCTAAGATCAGGTCGAAAGACGTAGTCGATGGACAACAGGTCAATATTTCTGGTTAGTACGGAGAGACGTAGGAGGCTAGGTTAGCTGAAAGATGGTTATAGGTTTAAGGGCACAAGGTGACCCTACTTTTTTGGGGGTGAGAAGGGGTAGAGAAAATGCCTCGAACCGAAGTCCAAGTACCAAGAGTTGAAGTATGAGCCTCGTGGACTAGCCATTGCTTCTCCACGAGACTCATACTAGGTGTTACGACGCTGAAGTATGTAATCCATGTCATACATCTTATTAAGTTTTTGTTTCTAAATTTTTAGGACGAGCTTTAAGTTTTTTATGTTTGCTTGTTGATGTGCACATCTCACGAGATTAAGTGTTTTCTTATTTTTTATTTGAATTTTTATTGGATTCTAGTTTGTCTTATGCGGCTAGATTTGCATTTTTTTTAAGATGGAGAAGTATTTTAATTTTTTTAATTGATCTCGTTTTGGTGTTCCGACTTGTTAGATAATACAGTATGGCAGTTTGTCTGTATTTTTCCACTATCTATGCCTAATCATGCATTGTGCATTTAATATTGAAGCACATCTTTAATATATAATCATGCAGTGCGCATTTTTTTTGTTTTTGTATATGTGTTCTGTGGATTCATGTCAATTAATTTTTTTCATAGAAGATGTCTTTGTTTGAGGATAATTCATCAAGAAATATTGAGATGAAACATCGTGTACGTCATAAGAAATCTAAAAACATCATTAAAATAAATGAATCTGGAACAATTTCAGAAAAAAAACTCTGACGATGATTCTAGTTTTAATGTTAGTATGAATTTTAGTTCTCATTTTTTTTTACGGATATCCTCAAATTCTGATGACAGAGATGTTGACAATGTGTGCATGAAACGCCATCTAGATGTAATTTTTTTGCTCAATCAGTTTTTTTTTTTTGTATAACAATTTAAACTTTAATTTAAATTTCAGAAATACAAGTCATCAAAAAGGAATGCTAGGAAGGATGAAATTAGATCGTCAAAGAAACAAAAGGTTTTGTATTTTTCTTTATTATCTAATTTATAATAAAATGGCAATTGTATATATATTTGAGTTTAACTTTTTTTTTGCTAAATTTATAAGTAATTTCTCTTATGGGAGAAAATTGACTCTCCTAAGAAAAAGGCATTTAGTAGATTTTCTCAGTTATATTTCCTAAAAATTCTAGATGGATTATCTAATCATCAAAGAGATGTTGTGAGATTTTATGGATTTGACAGTTTGTTGAACTTCAATGATTCATCTACCCCTCTAAACCTAGTGCAAATGTGCAATGGATTTCTAGTAGAATTGATGTGTGCACTTGTCACATCATTGCCGGTAGCAAGAGAGATAAGTTGATCCCATTAGGCTGTCTCCAATCCTAGCTCCTTCCTGACAGACTCTCCAACAGAATATTCTCCGCCACATCAGCCAAGAGTCTGCACCAAAAATTTCTCCTCCTCCAATGCATAGACTCTTTTGAAAGGCTACAGCCTCTCCTCCCTCTCCAATGCAAAGCCTCTTCTAGAGGCTCTTCGCTGTCCTGCCGCCGCCTCTTCCATCCCCGCCGTCACCGCGGCCTCCTCATCCATCCCCTGTTCACCTCGTCGGCGTCGCCGCCTCGTCCCCGCCCCGGTCCGCTGCCACCTCGTCCATCCCCGTCCCCGCCGCCGTCGCCGGCCGCCGGCCGCCGGCTCATCCATCCCCTATTCACCTCGTCGGCGTCGCCGCGTCATCCCCGCCCCGGTCCGCCGCCGCCTCGTCCATCCTCGTCGCCGCCGTCGTCGCCGCCGCCTCATCCATCCCCTGTTCACCTCGTCTGCGTCGCCGCGTCGTCCCCGCCCCGGTCCGCTGCCGCCTCGTCCATCCTCGTCGCCGCCGTCGTCGCCGCCGCCGCCTCATCCATCCCCTGTTCACCTCGTCGGCGTCGCCGCGTCGTCCCCGCCCCGGTCCGCCGCCGCCTCGTCCATCCTCGTCGCCGCCGTCGTCACCGCCGCCTCATCCATCCCCTGTTCACCTCGTCGGCGTCACCGCGTCGTCCCCGCCCCGGTCCGCCACCGCCTCGTCCATCCTCGTCGCCGCCGCCTCATCCATCCCCTATTCACCTCGTCGGCGTCGCCGCGTTGTCCCCGCCCCGGTCCACCGCCGCCTCGTCCATCCCCGTCGCTAGCTACTGTTCCACGCAACCACGACCGCCTCCAACGCGTCCGTTCGACCGGCGCGCGCGCGGTGGGGCCCGCCACTTCACGACTGCGCCACGACCGCCTGATCGAGCAGCTCGTCACTGTTCCGAACGTCGCTCGCGCGAGCTCGACCGCGGCTTCGACCGGCGCGCACCCAGTCGTGGTCTCGCGTTGGAGAGAGCCTTAAGTAGTGAGTCTGTTCACAAGGTTCTTGGCTTACCAATTAGCGGCAACGAGATTTCTTGTGATGATGACAGTGGAAAGAGATTTATACTTTAAGAGAATTTAGCTTGAGCAATGTCCCAAGACCAATTTTTTTGGGACAAAATAAAGCTAAACCTAACTGATGAGATGTTTTTTAGATGCTTTATGATTGATGCTCTTTCAACTTTCTTTTGTCCAAATTCAAGTACATATCCAGGCCCGAAATATTTTGGTCCTCTTAAGGATTTGACTATAATAAAATCCTGGATTGGTCTTCTTTTGTGTTGAGATGTTCAAATTCAAGTACATATCCAAACTAAATCTGGATTTCTTGATTTTGGAATGTATGATGTCCCAAAAGACATCTCTCATATTAATATTTGGAAGGATAATATGGTCAAGTTTTTTCAAAGCTTGATAAACTTGATGACCATCATTTCGGAAAGAAATCTGTGATATTTTTATTTTTCCTTAATATATATGTTTTTTACTTTTATTTGTTTCAAGGTCAAGGACCTCCCGATGACCCCTTACATGATCATAATGAACCAACTTGAATGTCCATTGTTTAATAATGTTCTTGAATCTGTTAGATCTGCTGCCGGCGATTCTATTAAAAATGAGGTGCATTTTTTCTTCATAACATGTCACTTTCACCAATAACATGTTTTTCGTGTAATTTTTTTTGTTGCAACATGAATACCAAAAAGAAAAAATTTGAAATAATTTTCTGTTTTTTATAGGTATTTACTATAATGCTACATTATCAAAAGATAGTTATTTTTTAAAAAATATCCAATATTGTTCTTTTACTATAATCTCATTTGCATTTGCAGTAAAACTTTCATCATTTTGATGTTTTTTATCATGTAACAACACAAAAATAGGGCCTAAAAATTTCTTTTTCCAAAAAAGCACACCCCAAAAATTTCATTTTTAACTTAAGCCTCAAAACCTCCTTAAGAAATGTCCCTGAGAATTTCTAACCAAAACTTAAACCTGTTTCTTAAAATTCTAAGAATGATTCCTCACATGTACATATGCATATGTATAAACGTATGTGTATCTATGTATGTGAATTTCCTTATGATGATTTAGAATATATTTATTGTTGAGATAGATCTATTTTAAATAAGTATTGAGTGATTTTGTTGTTAAATGAATGGCATCGATGTAAATAATCATTGCCATCTAGAGCATTAGTGTCATTATAAAATATGAATATATTTGATATCGTCTATTAGATTCTAATCCAACACATTGGATACGATGTCTTTAAATATTTTTTATTAATTTTTAAATTCAAGAATTGTTTGTTATAGAGTGCTAAGGTACATTTAGATAAGGGTATTTAGGAAAAAAAATAAAGAGGGAGTTATTTAATTATAACTCACTCTTTATTAAGTAGTATACTAGTAAGCGGGTGTACGTTTATCACACGTCCATAACATATAACATGACAACATAAAAGACAAATCCAATCAGAACTTAAAAAATGTAATATTCGCATTTCTGGGCATCTATATTGGATGAAAACAGTATATGTGTGAAAATAAAATAGTAAAATTTAACATAAATTTAAATTGAAGCAAAAGTAAGAAAATTATATGGCCGCCATCCTCTTCATATCTTCTCAACTCTTTGGTGCGGTTCCCCCAATTTCCTACATGTACCACAAAAACATTACATAATTTAAAATATGATCAAAGAAAAACACTCATAAGTTTTTTATATGTAAATTGAAATAAGTTATAGATTATATATCTAGTATGCCAATATGCACCATAAACTCAATATGTGCATCCATACATAGCTACATTGGCAAGTCAGTTGGCCGTCACCGATCTACCTTCAAGCTACATTAAATCACTGCGCCTTAATGTCATCAAGACGTGTATATGCGTTTGACTCTTTCTGATTCCAATTCGGTTGCATCATCATGTGCATCAAGAAATTATTTGAAAAAAAAAAAGAAAAAATCTTCTCTCTAGAAAAAAAATCTTTTAATTAGAATTCTATAAATTTGAAAAAACAAGAAAGAATAAATGAATAAGTAACATTATATTGTTGTTGTTGTTATCTAATAGAGAGAAAAGAGAAACAATAGAAAAAAAAGCAAGCTGGGCTCGCCCACAACTCATGTGCCCCTCTTAACCCTAGTTGCCATAGGGGGAGGGAATTAAATCTATTGCATCTGGGCCATTATGTCTGATTTTGATGATTAATGAAAATAAGCATTTTAGACTAATTGCGTTTTTGAATATTTGATACTGAGTTTTATTGGGAAGACATGCAAGATGATCAAGATGAACCCAACGTGAAAAAGAAAAAACAAAAGTCGCAAGGTACAAAGACAAGACACAAATCGCAAGATTAAAGATGCAAAGGACCTAAGGTAAAATTTGTTTTATTACCGATCTCGGTGTTTGGAGTTCGATCAATTTAGAAATTTGTTTCTTAGTTTCAACCGTACTATAAAGAGAGGTTGCAAGTCCTCTCTACATTTCCAGCATAAACCGAGAAACTTTTAGGTCACTGCATTGCATTCTTTTCGGTTGGATTTGTTTTGAAAAGATTTGGTTTTTCAGATAAGTTTTTGACAACAGAAGTGTTTTTGTATTTTCTAGAAAGATCTAGGTAGATCTGGGTTTTGCTTTTGTTGACAAAAAAATAGCCCTTTAAATTATTTTTCAGACGAGCTATCAAACACTTAAATCGGGCCTCTAGATCAAAAGTTATAACTGTTTTTATCCACACTAATTGTCAGCATGCCATGCTGACTGTCAGCATGAATTGTCAGTTTTGTTTACTGACATTTGTCCAGAGAGCATGTTTTTTGAGCCATAATTTTTTGACATATGCTGACTGTCAGCATGTGTTGCTGACTGTTAGCATGAGTTTCGACCTCGAGCTGTTTGTTTTGAGAATTTGTTTTAACTGGTCGTTTTTGTGGTCGATGTTTACTGTCAGCATGTGAGGTGTTAGTTTCCATATACGACTACAAACGACTAGCTAATTTTTATCCGTGATTTTTGTCGAGTTGTGATTTTGGACGCTGACTGTCAGTTTGTGCTGTTTTGTTTCCTTTTTCGACCTTGAACGGCTAGCTGAGTTTTCTCCGAGATTTACTTCTTACTGGTCGTGACCCATGCTGATTGTCAGCATGCACTGTCACTTTTACAGCTCATGCACAACGGCTCTTTTGATCATTTGTGCTATAAATAGAGACAATGAGCAGTTGTTTTTGATACCAAGAAGCCTCCCTCTCTTATACACACTTGAACATTCGTTTTAGAGTTAAAAATCTTGATCTTTTGATCAAGTCGTGAGTTTTGTGATCCACTGAGTTTTTCTGTTTGCATCATTTTCACATATCTAGAGTTTCTCGGTGATTGTTGGAGGTCTAGGTAAGACTTTGTAACCTATTACTCTTGGTGAACGCTCTCACCTAGACGGTTCGGTGGCGTAGCTATTGATCTCTCCTATTCGAAGATTGTTGGAGAGGCTCGGCGTGATTGTAAAAGGCATCGGTGCTCGCCTTTCCGAAGTAGACAAGGAGCAACCACTAATGAGAAATATCTTTCGTGGATATTGAAGCAAGACTCATTCATTTGAGTGCTTCAACGAGAAGTTGGGGAGACCGGACGAGTCTTCGAGACATCGGAAAAAATCTTTGTGTTTATCTTCTTCTCTATTCCTTTTATTTATGCTATATTGTTTTTGTTCTTATTATTTGCAAAGTTGGTTTTAATTGAAAAGTTTTAAAGTCGTCTATTCACCCCCTCTAGTCGACATCCTCGATCCTACAAAATCCTCCCCCAAAACCCCACTCTCTCTCACCTTGCGTGGCCCGGATTGGATGGTGGCGCCACCCGCTCGCCGACCGGAGTGATGAGTCGCCGCCCCACCGCCAACACGCCGATTGGAGTGACAATCAACCACTTCATGGCCTCCCCCTCTTCCTCACCTTCTCTCTCTCTCTCGCCTCTCTCACACACGACATGAATTGTGCGGCGGTGCCACCGCCGGGGCACTGACTTGAGTGGCGGGACGCGGCCCCCAAGGGCTCTCTCTCTCTCTCTCTACTGCCCTCAGGATTATCACCCTCTATCTTTCTTCACCCTTTTTCTCTCTTTTTCTCACTCCCTCCTGCACGTAGTGGAACAGCGGCGGCAACGGGGTGTGGCGGCCAGTGGTGGCCGGGCTCCCTCGTGAGGTCTGCCCCCTACTCCCTTTCTCTCTCCTCTCTCTCTCGCCCTCGTTTCTTGCTCACGCTGCCATGGTGAAGGTAGTGCCACAGCCAGTACATGGTCAAATCGGCAAGCCGCGGTCTTCGCGGGATGCGGCACTGCCACTTGCACTCCATCAAATAGTTGGTTGTAGCCCTCAAGTACCACTCTGCCACCCCCTTGGTTGCTCTTGTTTGTAAATATTTTTATTCATTCTTCTTCTTCTTGAGCCTGTGCAATCATGTCCATGATACTCTAATAATCTTATTACAAAGTAGAATTTTGATTTCTGATATGAAATAGTTTAAAATGATTGTTTGTTTGGAAGAGTATTCACCGTATGTACTGACCATAAACATGTTAAGAAGTGTAATGCAACAAAGCAATGAACCATTCCACGAGCTAGTTATGGTATTTTAGGTTCAGAAAGTTTAATAGAAAAGTAATAATTAATAATGATACTGTGCGCCAGATGAAGTTGTTTGTGCCAGAATGGATATCTCCAGGTTTGTTAGTAGCATGGCATTAGAAATTTTGATTTGTTAGTATATAAGATTTTATTTGTTTAATAGCTGTTTTGCTGTTGTTGTTGTTACATTTTTGTTGTTAGGTTCGGGGAGGAGAGGATTAGTTCCAGATTTTTTGCGGCCATCTAGATGGATATCTCTAGGTTAGTCGTTGGAATTTTTTTTTATTGTTTCCTGGTAGTTGAATTTGTTTGTATGTTTGTTTAGTAGTTGTTTTGTTGTTGTTGTTTTATTTTTGGAGTTGGAATTTTATTTTTTTTCTTAGTTGGCTGAATGGATATCTCTTATTGTTGTTGCTATTCCATTTTTGGTGTTCGAATTTTGCTTTTTTTTTCCCTGTTGCTGTTACTTAGTTGTGCTATTGCTATTCCATTTTTAGCATTGGAATTTTGCTTTTTTTTTTTTTTTTTGTTTGCTTAATTGGCTGAATCGATATCTCCTGTTGTTGTTGCTGTTGCTGTTTCATTTTTGGCATTGAAAGTTTGCTCTTTTCTTTTTTGGCTGAATGGATATCACAGTGTTTTGTTGTTGTTGATGCTTAGTTATTTTTATATTGCTGGTACATTTTTTAAGTTGGAATTTTACTTTATTTGTTTTGCTTTGTTGGCAGAGTTTGTTACGATTTCTGATGTGTTTGGAGCGGCAGACTGTTTTAGCTTGCTTCTTCCGCCTGCAAAGCCGAGAGAAAGGTAGCAAAAATCCTTCTACGTAAATACAATGCTCAATATAGTGCACTGCATTCGTAAATATTTCGTAAAAATCGCAGCAGTCTCTCTGGATTCGTTTCTCACCAATTAGTCTTGAGTAGTTCTTTTTTTAATCACTAAGTAGTTGTGGGCGGTTCTGACAGATTTGAGTAGCTTGAACCCACGGGTGATGGAAGGTTTAGATGCTCTGCATGCTGTAAGTTGATTATGCTTCTACAGTCATGTCTCTGACACATTTGCACTCTATACTGCTCTCTATAATCTTGTGTTGGATAATTGCCTTTCAGAAATCTAAGCATTTGATAAAGAGAGCCGATACTGATGCTAAGTGACGGGTCTTTGAGGTTGTCTTCAACTCTCTTGATTTTTGTTTTATTTTTAAACAGAATATCCTATCTCACGTATATGAGATAAGTAAAAATCGGAGATTCCCAAATAGGTCAACCTTTTGAACTGTTTGGTCTCCAACAGTTTGACTTTTACTTGACTCTATATGATTTGACAATTATATATTTAATGAATTTGTATTAATTCATGAATTTTAATATTAGTAATATGTTAACATATTACTTACGAAATTAAATTTGGCATTTGCGACCAAAAAAACTCTATTTCAAAAATACATTTGAAAATTAGTAATTAGTTTGATTTAGTAATATCACTTAGTTAATTTAGATTAACTTGGCTACTTATATTATTATTTTAAGTTTAAGATAATCCAACAACTATATTATAATAAAAGAAAAATAAGTTGAGTTGAGATTTTGAATTTTAACTTTAAATTACTAGCTCTTTTGTATTTCAATTAGGTCAAAATGGATTAGAATTATAACTGGAATAATTTTTTGATATACAATTAAAATTAAATTGCACTTCTATTTTAGTTTCAATTTTATTTGAATTAGATTAATAATTAATTAAAATAGTTTAACGGGGAGCTTAAGCTAGTTTATTGCTATTATCATTTCGTTTTCTCAAAAAGTGTTGTTGAGTTCAAATTTCATACTTCCATCTCTACCAATTAAAAGTAATTTTTGACAGTTTCTTGATCTAAAACTCAATCATGTCACATTGTACACTGGTTAAGATAACTTGAAAATTAATTAAATTAGAGTTCGAACAAGCGTCGAGATAGGACTTAAGAATGAACTTTGATAGAAAAGACATTTTGATCCAGACTCAGATGCAAAATCAAACTACATATCTAGACGGTTGACGGCAAGGCGGACACGGTGATGCGGACAGATTTTCGATATGAGGGTCCTAAGATTGCGAACGACATAGAAATGTCAACGGGAACAACATTGGATGCAAAACGGGAACGACATTGGATGCAAACTGATGATACCTGTTATACCACCTAAACCGTGATTCCGTAAGTGAATAGAATCATAGTAGTAGGCAAGTATGTCATTCTCTTCAGAGGGACTAAGACACAGTGAAATATGCCTAACTAATTTGAATCGGAAAATCAGATATGCAGTGAGAATGTGATCAGTTCGTCTGGACGTGCCTCACCAACTGAAAGGCGACTAACAGAAATTGTTCTGCAATCGTATCTTAGGCAAGCGGTGAACAAATGCGGTAGTCAAGAGAACACTGCCTCAGAATCTATTCCTCTCAATAGTCAAACAAGAGCTAAATTTACAATTTCTCAGCACCATGACCTAGGGCCTCAATGATAGGCTCTACAGATAATCAAATGTGCTGGTCGGATTGCAAACCAAAAAGAACAGAAGTCGAGATCTTCATTGAAATAACAAATAACCAAAATTTGAATACTAGTCAATTCAACAACGATGTCAAACTGAACTCCACAGGTGATCAACCGTCATGCAACAACCTTACAAGGACAACTACTGAATTGCAAACTCTAACATTTCATCCAAGACAACAAACAGACAATGTAAGGTATTCAGCGAAAAAGCTACAACAGAAGGAGAGAGTGAGAAGCATAGTTAAGATTAACCAAATTTACCTATAAAAAATCCTCATTATGACGTCATTGATCAGATATTAGACAACCACCTTGACCAGGTTCAAAGCAAAATTTCTGATTGCATAAGAATATTAATGCAAGCATAATTTAGATGAACAACTCGATAGTCGAACTGAACCCGATCGACATATTTATAGTGCATGCATGACAGACCTTGGAGCTAGCTAGATAGATGATCTGTCCTTGAAGAGGCACCAGCCGAGACAGACGGAGGCGATGACGTCGGCGGCCCACAGAACACGGGCGCCGAACACGAACGGATCGTAGTTCGGCCATATTGCGTTTTGGATGACGTGCATTCCTATCGCAAGGAGAACGACCACGGGGACGGCCACCATGCAGCCGAGCACCGACTTCGGCATGTCCTCGTAGGGGCGCGGGCGCAGCAGATACGCGGGGACGTACAAGGAGGATAAGGCCAGGAAGGTGAGCGCGCCGGCGCCGAGCACGTAGGCGGCGGGTGCGCGGAGTTCTTTGAAGCAGACGGCGAGCGATACTAATGTCATCTGCGGAACACTTACGTGGTAAAATTTCTTGCATATAAAGGCTCTCAGCAGCGCATTCGGCACCTCCATTGTGGTGATCTCCGGGGACCAGTTCTATTTCTACTTGGTAGATCAATATCATGCACACAAATATATATAGATATATATCTCTACTACTTAATAAGAAGTGGGTTATAGTTAAGATTATCTCCTCTTTATTTTTTCTCTAAATACCCTTATCTGATTGTCTCTTATCACTTTGTAACAAATTCTACTATAATTTAAAAATTACTAAAAAATATTTATAAACTAACTATCCGATGTGTTGGATTAGAATCTAACAGACTATATCGGGTGTATCCATCTTTTATAATGAAACTCGATGTCCTCCTCAGCAATGATTATTAACATCTATACCATTCATTCAACAAAAAAAAATCACTCATACTTATCTAAATCAGATCCATTTCAATAACAAACTATATCTATTTGATACAAGTAAACACACACACACACACACACATATATATATATATACATACACACATATATACATATACAAACATTATTCTATATTCAATCAGAATAATGTTCACTATACCAATCGTACAGATGTTAATGTTGCAAACAATCAATTTACTATATGAACAATAACAATTTACTGTTCTACCAGTAAATTTATGGGTTTGAAGATATTTCGATTATATATTCTTGAAGAAATATGGACTAATGTTGATTGTGGTTGAATATGTTAAAGATATTTCAACTAGAGTAAGTAGTGATTGAATATATGTGGTTTGAAGGTATTTGGACTAAAGTAAGACGTGGTATCTTATAAAACAGTAAAGTGATTCTAATAAGACAATAACTTTATCAATACGATTAGTGGTCGAATATATTGAAGATATATCGACCATAGTAAGTAGTGATTGAATATACGGGGTTTGAAGGTATTTGGACCAAAGTGAAGACATATCTAATAAAACAGTAAAATTATCAATACGGCCAGTAAATCTATGGGTTTGAAGATATTTCAAATATATTCTAGAAGATATATCGACCAGTGTTGAGTGTGGTCAAATATATTGGAGATATTTGACCAGAGTAAGTAGTGATCAAATATACAAGGTTTGAAGGTGTTTCGATCAAATCAAGACGTGATATCTTGTAAAACAATAAAGTGATTCTAATAAGACAATAAAATTATCAATACGACCAATAAATCTATGAATTTGAAGATATTTTGACTAGTGCTAATAATGGACAGTAGAATGACATTAATAAAATAGTAAATCTATAGTACAATGACAGTAAATTTATCAGTACGACATAAACAATGATTATGAAATTTTGGAACCATTTGCCTAAAGTACTGTCGTATTTGAAGAAATCTACATTGTTAGCTTAGTAATTTGTATACTTCAATACAAGAATAAAACAGTATCAACACAATAATTAAGAAGAGATTAGACATACATGTGTATGGTCATGAGATAAGGAATCATCTTGTATTGATCTTTCTGTTGAACGTGGAGGTGTTAAATCATTTGAACGGATAAATTGATCGCTCTAAATATTACAAGAACCAAACAAAACTCTGAGTGGTAATTGTTGTTCCCTTAAGAGTAATGATGTATTCATGATGCTGTACTAAATCACTTATCACCATTTAAAATATGATGTGATCAGTAAATTTCAATTACGTAAATTTTAATAAATTGAACAGTAAATTACTTGTTTATGTCAGTAATGCTCATGATTCACTAATGATTACTTCGAATATTACTATCGAAATAGATTACTATAGAAATAGATGATGATCTCTTAAAAGTGATTCTCTATTGTTTTGGTGGATTTTGGTATCTGATAATGCGATGGATGAAAGTATTTTTTGTGTTTTTTTACAAATGGAGTAATTTGATAATCAATTATGATTTCAGTTCTTATGTTTGTAACAAACTAGTGTGGATTGTTATTTTTTTAATCATACTGGTGTGGTTCGATCAATTTAAGTGGAAGTTATTATCATGTATGTACTTCTAATATCGATACACTAACTAATAACCATACAAAAGGTGAGTATAGAATAAAATAGGTGTATAATAGTATATATATATATATTCACCTCAATCGGGCTGGCGATGCCTCTCCTCAGGCCACCGGCCATCAGATCCCGTCACAGCCGACGCCGTCTCTCTCTCTCTCTCCTCCTCCTCTTGCGTGCGCTGCCGTTCCACTGCTCCACCCGCGACGTCGCAGATTTGCACCGCCCAAAAAATCCCCGCGCCGTCTATAGCCGTTTTCGCCACCACTGGCAGCGCCGCCGTGCCCCGTCGGCTCCCAAATTCGCTGAGCCGCCGCCTCTCCTCGGTTCCACCGCCGGATCTAGGCCGCCGCCGCTTTTCTCTCTCTCTCTCTGCTCTCTGCCACAGATCTGTCGCCCCGCACCGTCCACTAAAACCCTAGATCCGCCTCCTTTTGCTCCCCGCTCTTCATGTCGCGGCGCCAACGCCGCATGTGCCGTCGCCTCCACCATCTCCGACGCCGTGCCACATACACACCACACCTCCCTCATCCTCGTCATCGGCCACGACCCATGGCCTGAGGCCGATTCCAGGACAGCGGCCACCTCCTTCCTCGCCGGTGAACCTTTGCCCCGGGCTTCATCGTCAACCACGGCACTGATGACCTCCAACTTCTGCGGGCTTCATCTCCGACAAGCCGCCTGCAATCTGCTCTCACCTCGGCGACCTCAACATCAGCTCCAGTAACCGCCAGAGATCTCCAAATCAACAGCCACTACGTCAACAATAACAATGTTAACTTCTTTTCTTTCTGCTCATGTTCATATTTATTGCTTAATTAGTCTGATTGATGAACTGTCTTATGTGAGATGGATTGAAGTCTGTGTATGATGAACTGACGAAAATTTGAATTTAATTTCTTTTCAGTGTTGGCAATATGTTGATCGGAATAGGTTTGTTGTTTAATTTCTATCCTTTAAATCCAATCACTATCTTGCTTGTTTTCTGGGAGTAATTGTCTGTGAAACTACTGAACTCAGTGATTTTGGTGTACAATTTCAGCAGTCATGTGAATTGGGCTGGAAATGAGGCGAGCTCGAGCGAGCCCAAGCAGGCTCAGCTCGGGCTCGATGGTGTATTGGGGTTGGTTTGGGCTCGACTCGAAACATTAACAAGCTTAGAACGAAGCTCGGATTCGGACTCGGCTCAACAAAGCTCGATAGAGTTTGATTAGACTCACTCTATACACAAATAAATACTTTCTCAATTGGGCTTGCTCGAGCTCGATTAGACTCGACTCGAAAATATGTATTACAATTTACAACTAGAAATATAGAATCTTCTTCATGACAATAATAAATTAATAGCATAACAATTCATAATTTCAATCAAGAAAACCAAAATGCAGAGTTGCAATATAATATAACAAACTAACAAGATAGAATCTTTTGAGACAATTCAAACTTTCAATCAAGAGAAACAAAATGCATTATAAGATCTTCAAAATACATCAAATTTGTGCAACTCTAATTGACTCCAGGTCTCCAGACTCCAGCTTGAGAACCAAAGTGCAGCATGTAAAGAAGTGAAGCATGCGAAATCATCGTTCTTCAGATCCAATGCAGCATGCGAAATAATGCCTTGTTCTTAAGGATTGTTTTGTCATGTAATCATGTAATCATGTAAATAACAACTTAAATAGCATATAAATGTTCATGTAAAGAAGCAAATCACTAGTTACTGCCCACAACCGAAGCATCTGAAGGATTGCTTTCGATTAGTGCGATCTCTTCAACATCATTTTCCATTTGACTCCTGACATGAAATAGAAGTCAATTAGAAACGATAAAAAATTATTTACCATTTGATGAAATGTTTTGAAATGAAGAAGTTAAAACTTACCAATTTCTTCAACTTATGATGGTTACCTCTAATCCAACTAGAGGTACACACTAAAGCTTGCACCATTGTTGGATTTAGCAAGCTACGATAGTCATCAAGAACTCTTCTTTCGGCACTAAAGGCAGACTATGAAGAAACGGTGCTAATAGATATGGTTAGTATATCTCTTGCCATCTTAGACACTATAGGATACTTCGACGCATTCATCTTCCACCATGTGAGCACATCGAAAGATTTTGTATCACACTTCATTCATGTCTTCTAAGTACATCTTCAAATCTGTTTTTGAAGGTTGTGTAGCAGAACTAGCTTTGATGAATTCATGAAACTGGCAAGAAAATGAGACCACACTACTAGCACTACTCGAACTCGATGCAGGTCCACAAGTACTAGGACTAGCTTCTTGATGTGAAATGCTTTGCTTATACTCGCTTTCATATATGGCATAGAACTAATCCAATGTAGTATTCACAGATGCAAGTTTTTGTTCAAGATCTCCATTAGAAAACATGATTGGAAAAGAGAAATCATTCTCATCTTGTACCTTGGATCAAGAATTGTGGCAACAGGAAGAAGATTTGTGCACTCTGGTCCCCAATATTTCTCAAATTTAAAAAGCATAGCATGTGCCACTTCCTACAAACATACATTTGATGAATTGGACAAATCAAACAACACCTTTTTGATGTTAACAATTTCAGATAAAACCATATTAGTTGTAGGATAAGTTGACCCAGAAAACATATTGGTAGCCAAATGTAGAGCAAACAATAAATTCTTGACTTGTGTATATAACTTCCATTCCTCCTCAAGTGGTTGCCACTTGTAGTTGGCATCTTCAACTACATATATTTCAATAGCAGATTTGAAATAGAAGGCACTATCAAGCATCTTATAAGTGGAGCCCCATCTAATGCACACATCTAGACATAATTTTCTCTTTAGATCAAGCTTAAGTGACTTAGCAATGGCTGTGAGCTTATACAACGAGTATTGGATTTCTTGAAGTACTTCACAGTCTCCCTAATCTTGCTAATCAAGCTCTCCAATGGTTTCAAACCATTATTTAGAAGCAAATTCAGTATGTGTGCACAACATCTCACATGAAAAAGTTTTCCATTAAAGGACAATACACCCCTAGCACTTAACTTAGCAAGCAACAATTTTGCAGCAACATCATTGCTAGAGGCATTATCAAAAGTAATGGTAGCTATTTTGTCTTCAATTTCCAATCAGCTAGACATTCAGAAATAACTTGAGAGATAACTATTCCACTGTGGGGAAGCTCTAACTCAACAAAATTAATAATGCGGCACTATAATGTCCAATCAGCATCAACATAGTGTGCAACTAAACTCATATAGCAAAGAGTCTGATTAGATGTCCAAAGATCACATGTAAGACTTATTTCGTTAACATGCCTAAAACTTTTCTTCAATTTTGCCTTCTCAGATTCAAAAAGTTTAAGACAATCAGCTCTAGTAATCTTTCTAGAAACCTTTTGGTAAGAATGATTCAATGTTTTTAACAAAACATTGAACCAAGTATATTCCACGATTCTAAAGGACAACTCATAAACAACAACCATGGTAGCAATCAACTCACGTATTTTAGCATGATCATATCCAGTAGAAGAGCCAACAGGGGGAAAAATGAAATCACCTTCCGCAGCCAAAGAAAAACCCATGACTTTCTGCTTCTTTATTTGTATTTGCTGAATATTGTGAACATTGCAAGCTCCTAAATGTCGTTTCATTGTTGATGTAGTGCCACTTTTTTTTTTTGCTAACTTTGTTCCACATGCCTTGCACTTGACCTTGTCTTCCATCACCCCCCTCTCCTTTTTGGATGCCACCAAAACTGATTCAAAGTGTTGCCATACATCAGAGGTTTTCTTTCGTGAGATTATTGTATCTTCAGAGCCGTCTTCTACCTTTACAATATCAGTAGCTATAGCTCCCTTTGCTCCCTCCTGCCTATCACTATCAGCCATATCAACCCTCAAATTTGATGGATCACCAGATTGTTGGGACTGAAGTTCTTCTGATATCTACAACCACAGATTACATGATCCGTTTGAGACCTAGTATTGGTTTTCGCACTAGACTCACCCAGATTCTAATATGCGGAATAATGGGATCTTATTCGGAAATACCGAAACCCAAAGTAATTGCACAACTCTTTATTTCAAAGAGGGCTTTACACGTCGAACGTTAGACACACTTGCCTACGTCGAAGGAATTATAAGTGTCTAAAACTCAAATAAGTTTTATGACTCTTCAATAATCTAAACTAGACCTATTACAAGGTATTTATAATCCAATCGTATGAGTACGTATCAGACTCAGTAACCTAAACGTATTAAACTCATATAATTAACTAATCATAAACGGATAAACTTAGCTATCTATATTTGGATCGGCTTACAATTCCGAACAGGGAACGAATTCCTTTCCAAAGTCGCAAACCTTTCCAAGGTCGCGAATCCGTTTCGAACTTGATCTGAGATCCTCCTGGATCATAACTCCTCTGTTGAGAAGGAGCCAACTCCCGTTGGTGACCAACTGTGAAGATGTAGAGAAGAACTGAGAGTCTTGGAACGAACACACGATGAGCAATGCTACAATCGTCGGATCGAATGTATGAATAGGCACTCATGGAGCTTGGCACCTCCGTCATGGATTGTGGCCTTGGCCACGGGCAGATAACCTTCCCCTTGTCGAGGTTGATACCATCATCGATCCCAAAGCTAGGATTGCGAAGTTGGAACAGTGGCGTCATAGAGACAAGTTGCATGTCATTTTCGACCAGTCATTGTGGTGATCGACTATGTACCTCTGCAAACAGCGTGTTCTTTTCTTCAGGCAAACTCGCCAAACAACCACCACTTTCCATACTCGATGCAGCACAATCCTCTTGGCTAACTGGACGCATCACGCTCAGCACACACTTTGAGCATGCATTGACAATCTGTTTCGCCTGATTTGCTGTCAACAAGTTCAGGGTCGTTTTTGCTGATGATGAATTTCGTCTTATCCTTTGTGAGGTCGTATTCTTGAGCTCTTCGGTGGTAATGGGCGTCACGATTGTACAAGAACGGACTTCCAAAAATCACTTGGCAAATATCGATGGGGATGACATCGCATTGAACCTCGTCGATATAACAAGCAGAAATTGCAAACTTTAGAGTACACTGACTCTTGATTTGTTGATTCACGTCGGAAGTGAACCATCCCAGAGGATATGGTCGAGGATGATGAGTCGTCTGCAAACCAAGTTGTCGAACCAGCCCGGAGGAGACCAAATTCTTTTGGCTTCCGGGATCGAAGATGGCTGCGACCACCTCGTGCTTCACCTGTATGTTAACAGTGAACAATTCCTCTGTCAAATTGTGGTCAATTGATGAACCCGAACCTTTCTCCTTCGGCATTGCCATTAGAGACAAGGTCGTGTCCGCCTTTTCAATTGAATCCAACTGGATGATTTTCTCTACGAGCGGAATAAAAGTAACCATAGCTGTTCGTGTGCTTGGTTCATCCCTCCTCGTTCTTTCTGGTCGCAGTTCAGGATGAAGTTTATAACACTTCTCTTTTGTGTGCCCAGCAACATGACAATGCTCACAAGTGTTACCCGTATCGTGGGTACCTTCTCCGGAGCTCGTCGTGGTTGAAATCCCCCTCACGTTCTTGTCGTTGCGGGTCTTATTCTTCTTCTCAATCGCCAAAGCAGTCGTGCTCACGGTCGAGATGTCTTGAACTCTGAATAGACTTAGCTCAGCACTGACTATCTTCTGAAGTCCAGACGTGTATTTTCTGAACGTATGGGTGTTGGAAAGTGAGATGCCACGAACCATTGCTTGTCTCCGGAACTCCGTTGTGTAGTCCTAAACAGATTGGTCGCGTCGTTGGTACAATCAGTGCCAACGATCTCATCTCTCCTCGAGATAACCCATCGGGTAGAATTCTTGTCGTAGGAGTCGTTTGAATTGACCCCACGCAAGGTCGTCAGCTTCACCGCTAGCGACAAGGGCCTTCTACCAAGTCTTGGCGTAGTCCTTCATCTTCAAAGGTACAAACTTCACTTTTTGAGTGCTACTCAACCCTTTCAGGTCAAAGTAGGTCTCAAGCTGGTCGATCCAAGAATCCAATTTCTCGGCATCGATCACCCCATCATATATGGGTATATCAATCTTAGCGTCGACATTAAAAGATCTGACAGCTAAAGAGGTGTTGGCGAGGTCGTTGGTCTTACGGTCGCCTTCGTCTTCATCTTCGTCTGCCTTGTCCAAGTCTTCACTAGTCTTCACACCTATAACCTGTTGCATTTAGGCCTTCATGCCTAATCCTAATTTTGATGATTAATGAAAACTAAGTGTTTTAGACTGACTGTCTTTTTGAGATTGTTTGATACAGAGCTCCGTTGGGAAGATAGTCAAGATGAACAAGACGAACCCAACACAAAAGAAGTAAAAGCACAAGTCGCAAGGAATGAAGTCGAGACGCAAATCGCTAAAGCGCAAAAGACCAAAGGTAACATTGTCTTTATTTTTTTTATCGATCTCGGTGTTTGGAGTTGATCGGTTTAGGAAAATTGTTTTTAATTTTTAACCGTAGTATAATGAGGGGTGGCAAAAGTCCTCTTTTTATCTCCAACATAAACCGAGAAATTTAGGTCATTGCATTGCATCTTTTTGGTTGGATTTGATTTGAATTTGGTTTAAAAGATTTGGATTTTCAGTTGAGTTTTTGACAGCAGAAGAGTTTTTCAAATTTCTAGAAAGATTTAGGCAAATCTGATTTTTGCTTCTGTTGACAAAAATGTAGCTCTTAAAATTATCTTTCAAAAGAGCTATTAAACACCTCTTTTGGATTTCTGGATTTAAAGTTATAGCTGTTTCTATTCAGACTGACTGTCAGTTTGCTAAACTGACTATCAATTTGAATGTCAGTTCAGTTAAACTGACAATTGTCCAGAGAGAGTGTATTTTGGGCTGAAAATTTTTGAACTAAACTGACTGTCAGTTTGGTATAATTGACTGTCAGTCTGGAGTTCGACCTCAGTTGTGTTTATTTGAGTTCCTATTTGATCTGGTCACTTTGTGGTCGAACTGACTGTCAGTTTGTGAGACTGACTATCAGTTACGGGTTTCAAGTTTCCATATACGACCATAAACGGCTAGTTATTTGTTATCCGTAAATTTTGTCAACCGTTGGTTCTGGAACTGACTGTCAGTTTGTACTGATTTGTTTCCTTTTTTGACCTCCAACGGCTAGCACTGTTTTCTCCGGATTTTTCTTCTCTCTGGTCGTGACCTAAACTGACTGTCAGTTTGAGCTGCTGATTTTCAGCTCGAGCTCCAACGTCTCTTTTGAGACTTGAGGCTATAAATAGAGGGCTTGAGCATTTATGTTATATAACAAGCAGCCATCTAGTCATATTCACTCTTGAGCTTTAGCGTTTTATACAAAATCTTGATCTTTTGATCAAGTTGAGTGTTTTCTGATCAATCGAGAGTTTCAGTTCTTTGCATTTGCATACTCGTAGTTTCTCGGTGCGTGTTTGGAGGTCTAGAGAAGACCTCGCTGCCTATTACTCTTGGTGAGCGCCCTCACCTAGACAGTTCGGAGGCATGGCCGTTGACCTCTCTAATTTGGAGATTGTTGGAGAGGCTCGGCAAAAGTGTACAAGGCATCGGTGCTCGCCTTTCCGGAGTGGACAAGGAGCAACCACTAGTTGATAATACCCTTCGTGGGTATTGAGGCAAAACTCAAGTGACTTGAGTGCTTCAACGAGAATTAGTGGAGACTGAGCGAATCTCCGATACCTCGGTAAAAATCACTGTGTTCGTTCTCTTCTCTTCTTTCTCATATTATTTTTTGTTCTTGATTTGCAAATATTTGTTTTAACTTTAAAGTTTTAAAATCCTCCTATTCATCCCCCTCTAGTCGGCATTCTTGATCCTACACGTGGTATCAAAGCTTGGTCTCTCGATTCATTAGGCTTTACCGCCTAGAGAGAGGATGTCGTCTACTGATGGTTTTTCTCTTGATCATACCAGTCGTGCGCCAATCTTTGATGAGACTAATTATCCCTATTGGAAAGTGCGCATGTCGGTATTCCTAGAGGCCATGGGGCTTGACGTATAGGATATCGTTAAACTCGGTTTTACTCCTCCGGATGATCCGGCAAGTTACTCTGAGGACGACAGAAGAAAACTGCATTTAAATGCCCGTGCGAAAAATGCACTCTTTGCGGGTTTGTCTCTAAACGAGTTCAATAGTGTAAGCAATCTCACGACTGGTCACAAAGTTTGGACCACCCTCGAAGAAATTTACGAGGGCACAACTAAAGTCAAAGAGGCAAAACTGCTTATGGTGAGGCAAAGATATGAGACATTCACCATGTCATCAACTGAGTCCGTGGACTCCATGTTCACTCGGTTGAATAATATTGTGAATGAACTCAAGGGGCTTGGAGTCATTTTTACTGACCTTGATATTGTGAGAAAGATGCTTAGGGCCTTACCTGAAAACTTCGACACTTTGGTCACGGTTCTCACAAACTCCGATTTGTCGACCACAACACCGACCGATCTCTATGGGAACCTCATCACCTATGAGATGCACAAAAAGGAGAAGAAGGAAGCAGCCGAACCCTCGGAGATGAAGAAGGCCTTGGCTTTCAAAGCCAACGCGAAGAACGATTCAAGTGATGGCTCCTCTGATGAAAATCTAGCACTCATGGTAAAAAATACTCAAAAACTTCTCCGCAGGTTGCACAAAAAGGGTGTCAACATTGACACACAACCAAAAGGACCAAAGTAGAACAACTTCAAGGACATCATTTGCTATGGATGTCATGAGAAAGGGCACATAGCTTCAAGATGTCCAAACAAGAACAAAGCTTGGAACAAAAAGAAGAAATTCTTCAAGAAGAAGAATGATGAAACCAAAGAAGCATGCTTTGGAGAGTGGATGTTCGGCGGAGAGAGCTCCGACTCCAACTCTGACGATGAAGGATGCTCCAAGAAGCTAGTTGGACTAACTCTCGGCAACACACCTTCCCTTTATCTTATGGCTAAAGGCGATGAAAAGGTACACTCTAACGATCCTTCATATGATGATTTAGTTGAAATGATAACCAAATTAAATGAAGTTTTTGGAAAAACTAAAAAGAAGTATATAGCGCTTAAGGAAGAACATTCTTCCCTACGCACTCAATACTCCGAATTAAAAGATTTATATGAAAGTTTGCTTATTAAAGACATTACTCATGCTCCATCTAAAGTTGATGTATCCATTTCATGTGATTTAGATGATTCTCCTTCTAGTAGCGATCATATTCCATGTGTTTCGAATGATAATATCTTAAATGAAAATAATGAACTTAAGGCACAAGTTGAAAAACTTGGAAAAGGCTTAGAAAACTGCTACAAAGGCAAAGTATCTCTTAATCTAATCCTTAGTAAACAAAAATGTTCATTTAGAAAAGAAGGATTAGAATACTTTCCGAAGAAAGGAAAGAAATCAAATACTAAAACTGTTTTTGTTAAAGCATGCAACACATTTTGTTATAAATGCCATGAAACTGGTCATTCGCATGAAGCATGTCCCTTAATGACTCCAAATTATTTTGATACTTGCTACATGCTTCAAAAGTCGAAGAAAGGTTATGCTATAGCAAAGTATGTTGGTGCACCCATGTTAAATAAAAAGAAGAAATCTATTTGGGTGCCCAAAGTTTTGATTGCTAACATTGAAGGACCCAAAAAGATTTGGGTACCTAAAAAAACTTAATTCTTTTTATGCAGGTGAGCTACAAGACCGGTGGAAGGTATTGGATGCTAGACAGCGGATGCTCCAAACACATGACTGACAACAAGAAGTTGTTCACCTCACTTGAAGACAACTCAAGCAAGAATCAAAAGATTACCTTTGGCGACAACCGTCAAGGAAATGTGGTAGGCTTGGGTAAAATTGTAATTTCAAACGATCTTTCAATTTCAAATGTTTTGCTTGTTGAATCTCTGAATTTCAATTTGCTTTCCGTTGCACAAATTTGCGATTTTGGTTTTCGATGCACATTTTATCCAAAAGAAGTTTTGTTTGAAAGTTTGAAAGACAATTCTTTGATTTTTAAAGGCTTTCGTTTTGAAAATCTTTATTTGGTTGATTTTCACTCAAAAGATGCATCTCTTTCAACATGTCTTGTCTCTCAAACCTCAAAAGGTTGGCTATGGCATAAACGACTTGCACATGTTGGAATGCATCAATTGAGAAAACTTTTAAAACGTGATTTGGTTGTTGGCTTAAAAGATGTGAATTTTGAAAAGGACAAACCTTGTAGAGCCTGTCAAGCTGGCAAGCAAGTAGCTACTTCACATCCAACTAAGCGCATTCTTTCGACTTACAAACCTTTGGAACTTCTTCATATGGATTTATTTGGACCTTCTGAGTTCCAAAGTATCGGGGGTAGCAATTATGGTTTTGTGATTGTTGACGATTTTACTCGCTACACTTGGGTTTTCTTTATTTCTCAAAAATCTGAAACCCCCGATGTTTTCAAAAGTTTTGCAAAACGTGTTTCCACTAAATTCGAACTTTCCATTAAGAAAATCCGTAGTGATCATGGTGGAGAGCTCGTTAATTCAACTCTATTTGATTTTTGTGACTCTTTTGGAATCAAACACGAATTTTCTACATCCTACACTCCACAGCAAAATGGAGTCGCTGAAAGGAAAAATCGAACACTTATAGAAATGGCAAGGACTATGTTAAATGAGTATGATACTTCTACTCGCTTTTGGACTGAAGCCGTGCATACCGCTTGCTATTCTATAAATCGACTTTATTTGCATCCTCTTCTGAGTTTAACTCCTTATGAACTTCTTATTGGGTGCAAGCCAAATATTTCTTATTTCCGAGTTTTTGGATGTAAATGCTATATTCTTAAGAAAAGAAATTTTGGTGGTAAGTTTCAAAGAAAAGTAGATGAAGGTTTTCTAGTCGGATACTCCACCACTAGCAAAGCTGATCGCATTTTTAACAAAAATACTGGTTGTATTGAAGAATCCTGTGATATCGAATTTAATGAAACTAATGGCTCGCAAAAAGAGCAAGTTTCTTGTGAAATTTCAGGTGAAGATCTTCAAGAAGCCGTCAAAAACATCACAATTGAAGACATCAAGCCAAGAGAAGAAGATCAAGAAGATGATGTCAATATTGAGAATGTTGATCAAAATGATTCATCATCTCAAGTTGATCCTCTAGAACCAAGTCAAGAAGACGCCGCACAAGATGAACCACCAAGACAGCATCAACCGATCACCAAGGATCACCCTCTAGACCAAATTTTGGGTGACGTCAGTAAGGGTGTTCAAACTTGCTTTCGTATTGCTGCATTCTGTGAACATCACTCATTTGTGTCTTCTTTAGAACCTAAACATGTTAATGAAGCTTAAATGATCCTGATTGGGTAAATGCCATGCATGAGGAACTTAATAACTTTTCTAGAAATGAAGTTTGGACTTTAGTAGAAAGACCCAAGGATCATAATGTAATTGGAACAAATGGGTTTTTAGAAATAAGCAAGGTGAAAATGGAGTTGTAATTAGAAACAAAACTCGTCTTGTTGCTCAAGGTTTCACTCAAGTCGAAGGTTTAGACTTTGGTGAAACTTTTGCACCTGTAGCAAGACTTGAAGCTATTCACATACTTTTTGCTTATGCATCATGTTTTAATATCAAACTTTTTCAAATGGATGTTAAAAGTGTTTTCTTAAATGGTGAAATTTCTGAACTTGTTTTTGTTGAACAACCTCTTAGCTTTAAAGATTCAAAATTTCCAAACCATGTATTTAAATTGTCTAAAACTCTCTGTGGTCTCAAGCAAGCTCCTAGAGTTTGGTATGAGCAACTTAGAGACTTTCTTTTATCAAAAGGTTTTAAAATTGGGAAGGTTGATACAACTCTATTTACAAAGAAAATTGAAAAAGAATTGTTTATTTGCCAGATATATGTTGATGATATTATATTTGGATCTACTAATGAACATTTCTGTCATGAGTTTGGAGAGATGATGTCTAGGGAGTTCGAGATGTCCATGATCGGTGAACTGAGCTTCTTCCTTAGACTCCAAATTAAGCAACTCAAGAACGGTACGTTCGTGAGTCAAACAAAGTACGTGAAGGACCTGCTCAAGCGTTTTGGGATGGAAGACGCTAAGGCAATCAAAACTCCCATGGCGACAAATGGACACCTAGATATGGACAAAAGCGGAAAATCGGTCGATTCTAAACTCTATAGGTCTATGATTGGTAGTCTTTTGTATCTTACTGCATCTAGGCCTGATATCACGTTTAGTGTGTGCTTATGTGCTAGATTTCAATCAGATCCTAAGGAATGTCATTTAATTGCTCTTAAAAGAATCCTTAGGTATTTAAAATGCTATCCTAGTTTAGGTCTTTGGTATCCAAAAATGCAAATTTTGAACTAATTGGATATTCGGATTCTGATTATGCTGGGTGCAAGATTGATCGTAAAAGCACATCTGGTAGCTGTCAGCTGTTGGGGAGATCATTAGTATCATGGTCATCTAGGAAGCAAAATTTTGTAGCTCTCTCCACAGCTGAAGCTGAATATGTGTCTGCAGGCAGCTGTTGTACTCAATTATTATGGATGAAGCAGACATTTTTGGATTATGGAATAATATTTGATAAAGTGCCACTCTTGTGTGATAATGAAAGTGCCATTAAAATTGCTAATAATCCTGTTCAACATTCTAGAACTAAGCATATTGAAATACAGCACTATTTTATTAGAGATCATGTGGCAAAAGGAGATATTGATGTGAATTATGTCAGAACAGATATGCAACTAGCAGATATTTTCACCAAACCCTTAAATGAATCAAGATTTTGCTTTTTAAGGGGTGAACTGAACATTATTGATATATCAAATGCTAGTTGATGTGCTAATTCGTGTGCACAGCTAGACATCCTCGGCGGCATCTCTGCTGGTGCAGGGGACATGATGGTCAGGCCCCGCCTCGGACCCACCATGCCCAACGACGATGTGTACGCATATTGTTCGGAGGTCAAGCTGTAGGTCGATTAGATTCTGGTCGGTTTAAGAGTGCTGCTGCCACCTCACTTGACCGTGATTCCCCCACCATCACCGTCGGTGCTGGGTCCTTCGCCTCATGTGCCACCAGCGGACTGTCCGTCGTCATCGCGCCCTCCACCACCCCACACGGGTTACGTGCCTACTAATAGCTTTTCGGATGAAGAGCTTGATACTCCTACATGGCACCAGCCTCTCGACCAGACACAGCAGCATCCTACGCAGCCGACACAGCTGCCTCCTAACTTCCTTGGCGATGCTCCGCCGCCTACGCAGCTGACACAGCCTTCCCAAGCTCCGCCATCTGCGCAGACACCACCAGCGAGGAGGCGGCGCGTCAGGGATCGTCAGCCCCCCCTCTCGATACACACCATCGGAGTATCAGCCCCCTCCACAGAGGGGGAGGAGGGGGCAGTAATCTGATGTAGGCTTTTGTCGGACTGTTCAGTTTTGTCGTACATTTTTGTCAGGTTTCCAACTTTTTGGGGTTTTCTGTCGCACTTTTCTACTGTTCTACTTTTGTATGACTCTGCATTCTTGCTTTTCAGCCTTTACCTATTCATCTTTTCAGTTTTCGTATGATTAGTCTTTTCGGGTTTTGCACCTACCATCTTTTGCACGGAGACGTCTGGTTTCGTACAAATGCGTCCAACCAACGAGACAAAACTAGGTATCAAAAACACGGTACAAATGCGAAATTAGTACATATTCATAAAATTTATACAAAACGAAAGGAATGTATTTACTTGTACGGTACCGATGCCAAAACTTTGTCGTCTTGCCCCTTTTCGCAAATCAGCCCAGAATTATCGCAGCTTATATCTTTTTCAGATTTTCCGCGGACCCTAAAAAGGCTAAAACTCACATCTCATCTCCAAACTTTGATTTAATTCAAGGAGTATCTCCCATTCACTATTATGAGCAAGTTTCCCTTCTGTAAGATTTTCAAAATCTCATCCGAGACCTCAGTTTCAAGTCTCGCCATTTTTTGAAACCCTAATTACCCTAAAGTATCATGTTTTCGAATTATCCCAAAATCATTGAATCTTGTCGAATTTCATCGAAACTCCTGCTGAATAAGCTCCTGGAATAAAGTTACACTTGTGTGTGAAATTAGATCTCAAATCAGTCCTCCTAATCTCAAAATTTGCAAACAAATCATAATTCCCAAGCGAAATCATTACAAGTCCTTCGACCGCGACCAGACGACAAAATTTTCTCAATTCTAATTGTCGGGGGGTTTAGCCGTTTCAGTCGCTAGCCGGGCTAGCGACTGAAAGCTGGCGTGGCACGGCACCTGGCCCAACGGGGCGTTGGGCCGTGCCACGTCTTCAGTCACTAGCCCGGATAGCGATTGAAAATCAGTCGCACAGCCCAGTTCGCGACAGAGGGCCATTGTTGCAAAATTTAAAAGGTCTGGGTTATTTTTTGAATTTTTTTTTTTTTGGGTTATTTGAAAAAAAAATTCACATTTGTGAAGCTAAGAAGAACCAGTGCACGGGTGTGCAGATGCATGTGTGCGCGCGCATGTAAGATTGTGTCTTGCAATCAGAGGGAAAGAAGAGTGTGTGCATACAATGTATGTGTGTATATACAAAGAAAAGTGAGGAGAAATGGGACCAAATTGCATAAGAAGAAAGAGAGGGTCTACTTACAAAAGATGGAAGTGGCAATTTGGCAGAGCTTGAATATAGGGTAAAAATGTACTGAGATATGGAATTAGGGTATATGCATATACGAAATTTTCTTTTTTGCTTTTAAGTGTTTTAGGACCAAATTAAATGCTAGAGAAAAATGGGAGGGGTATATTAAAAAGGTAAAGATAGGGATCAATTGGGGTAAATTATTGGCATGAAGAGGGTTAAAATGAAATAAATCAAGGATCTGGGCAGATTAGGATTTTAGGAAAACTAAGTTCCAAAAATAGGGTATTTGCGGTAAAACTGAATAGAATTTTTGTGAAAATAACTAAAGAGCAGAATATATGGTTTTTGGAGTCAAATTTGGACCGGCAACAAAAGACAACTTTGAGCTAGGATTTAGAAAGGAGATGGTCGATCCAATAAATCTATATTCTGAGCAATGTTGATAAAGTTTGGCATTTGAGCGGTTGGATAGATTTGAAATTTTCAAGAACTGGCTTCACGAAAACAAAATTTTTGAGCCCAAATTTTGGAGTGTTACACCACGCACAACACTCTAAGATGATGAATCAACCCCCACTGCACCTAGCATTCCGTTAGAGATATGCTAATATCTCTCTTGAACATGACGAGAGGTGGTCACACCAAATTAATATAATATAGGCCAAGTGACATGTTCATTCTCAACTTATAATCCTCTCTTTTAATATGGTTAGAGAAGTATATTTATGGCCACTATCATTTAACAAAGATGTTTTCAAAGAAAAAAGTATCTAAAAACCGCAAGACGAAAGCCGACAAGTATTTGCAACCCAAAACTTCTTTACTTACATAACAAATGTTTTAGACCAGAAATGTTAATATTCCAACATTTTGGTACCTTAATGGAGATCGAGCTCCCAGTAGAATCAACTCTAAAAACTAAGTATAAAAAAACTGTAAAAACTAGAAAATGGAAAAAGTAATAAATTGTTGTTAGTGCAACAATTCACACCTACTCCCCCATATTGAATGAGCCAAGTTTACGTGATCTACTGTCAAGATTTTATGTTAGTATTTTTTTTTTCCCAGCCCTTCATAAAGAGGAGAAGATGAGCAGCTGCTGCTCCAAAAGCGAAAGAGGAGGGGGATGATGAAGGAGGCAAGATCCACATAAGAAAATAGGGAAGAGAATTTCAGCAGTACATCCTTCATGCACTAGCTTATTTCTCACTAATTTTAGTCCATTTGTTTTGGAATACTTCAATCTTACTCCATGCTTGTTCTGTTTTGTTTTTATATGACATCCGGGATAGGAACAGGAGACATCGGGAAATAATCTTCGTCAGTCACAACTACGCTAGTGTATTTTTTTTTCTTTTTCCCTTTTCTTCGTGCACACCCATATTTTTCTCTCTAAATGGATATGGAATAACCAAAGCAGTGACACCAGATATGATTCAACTTGCAAAATTTTGTTTGAATCACTGTCATGTGATCTCATCATTTTTATTGCCTATGTTTGTTAAAGCTGAATACCACACAACATTGATAACACCTCGAGATAGAACCTAAAAATTACTGGTATTCAGACAGACAAACTCATGGATAATTATCCATTAATAGATTTGAGTCATGCCAAAAAAGAAAAAAATTTGCATCTAATCTAAACACTCATGATGTAAAACAAGCTGGCTGCCTAGATAGTAGGGTTGAGATGTATCAAATGATAATATTTTTTTAAAATAAGAAAATAAAATTTTGCATATGATTTGTTTGTCATCCATTTGATTTTGAGACACTAATCTTGTCAACTTCCCATCTCAAAAAATGTTAGCTTCCCATATAAAACTAGCAATATTAGTATCTCATATAACAAATTTGACGAACATAATTTATTTTCATTTTAATTAAATGACTTAAATCGTAAGTTTGTATTATTTTATTTTAAAAATTGTCATCAGATACACCCTTCCATACTAGCATTAGAGCTCAATTCTCAAAGTTATCTCCGATCGAGTTGCTTGGCCGTTTTTATGCTTTCAAATATCTTAAAGAGGTTATTTTAACCACTCTTTCTAGTTTGTTTCCGTGATTAATCTTTTCCCCTAAAGAAAGAAAATAAAGAATAATCTTCTAATTTCTCTCGTTGGGTTTCACTTGCTTTTGACCTTATGCTTTGAGACTCGTCGCTCGAGATCTAACTGTATTCTTAGAGACGATTTCTTATTCAAAAACTCTTATCTTTTTCAGAGAATGCATTCAAAATTGATAACTTAGATATAAGTTTATTCAATGGATTTAGAGAGTAAATCACCAAGGAATCTATCTATTGTTCACAAGTCTGGTCATAAAAAAATTAATGTGGAAAACATCTACGTATGTATAAATGTTGGACATTGTTATGCTATGGATGCAAATTTTCCATTAATGTGTGCAAATGTGATCTTTTGGTACGCAGTGTTGAATAGAGAAGACAGCTAAATTACTCTTGGAGCACCTGCCATCAGAGTAAGAGCATGGGAGAGGATTGAAGGGAGAAAAATATACAGTAAGTTATTTTAAGAATTCAGATGTAATTATGAGATTCCAATAAATTTTGTGTGTAATTTTAGTCTTACCTTGGGAGTAAAAGGTAAAGGACTCTGCGTCTTTTATGCAAGTGCGTAACTTATTCTACGTAGAGGTATAAGGTGACGAAACTACAAACGAGCAAGTTATTGTGTATGTGTATTACATGTTGTGTGCGGTAGGCGGAAATGTGCAGATTGCGTTACACTTATTTTGAGTATAAAAGAAAAAAAAAGCAAAAACATCATACCACCTCATCACGTTTTGGCATTTTATCAAACATCTCTATGACATATAGAGCAACGGCGGCTGTTCGCTTTGCTTAACAATTCAAATCAATCCCAAAGCCCAAATTTTAGTACTACTACTACACAACAACAAGAACAATAAATTATATTGGAACTAAACCAGATGCATTCCCTGTTAAACTAAGGTCTTCCGTTTGTATTTTTTTTTTTTAAAGAAAAGCAAAAAAAAACTTGCAAATACAACACCAAATTGTTTCTTTGTACTGCTTCATTCACCAGTATACATGCATCTCTATACCAAAAAACAAGAAATTAAATGAAACACATTAAAATTTTAACCTTCTCACCATGCTCTTCTCCACTACCCCATCAGAGCTCTTGCACGAGAGCCCAAGCCCAAGCCCGGCCCACCCAAACCGCTTCTGGCCCTTGGGCTCCTTTGCAGCAACACCGCTACCCTTCTTGTAGCTCTTGGACGTGCAGGCGAGGTAAGCCGCAAGAAACGGGTCGTCCTCGGGCCGCACACCGCGCGTCCTCGACATGCTCCTCGCCGGCGGCAAGAACTGCACCCCCGGCGGGGGTGGCACGTAGAGACGGTGTGCCGACGCCTTCTTCGGGCTCGCTGGGGCTGGTACGGCCGGGGGCCTCTTGGCGCTTGGGCTCTGCTTGGACACCCCTGGCTCGTGCTCCCAGGAGAAGGCCACCGTGGACACAGCTCCTTGCTCCATGTCTAGGAGCTCTCAAAAGGCTAAAACTACAAGTGTGTGTATGTGTGGAGACGAAGAGGTAGTGGGTTACGAGGAGAAGAGGAGGTGGGAGTGGTGGGCATGCATGCCAAAGGCATGCACACACACTTTGCAGTTATGGGGTAGGGATTTGGAAGGCTAAAAGGTTTGGCTTTCGATATTAGGTCATATATAGTGAGAGGTATGACATGTACTTGTGCAAGAAATATATCAAAATTAGTTGGGCTCTCACGCGTTGTAACGGGTGTTGATAAAATAGATTTGTAGATGATAAGATATTATATTCAGAAATAAATGATTAGGCCCAGATCATACATTGATCTGACTAGTTTTGAAGTGTACGATCATGATCAAATTTTGTTCTGACTCCACCAGTCTTGCACTGAACGATCATGAACACAACTTATATTTTTTTGAACTTGACGAGCACGACCAAGACTTGAGCTAATACAACCAATTTTGAAATAGACAACCACGACTAAACTTAGTCGGATACGGCCATTTTTTGAACTGAATAACCATTACTAGGATTTGTACTTACACGACCAGTTCTGAAGTAAACGATCATGACCAGTTTTTGTATTGACAGTAAAAATCTTGGTCGTGTAAGTACAAATCCTAGTAAAACAAATAGTTGGACTTGACAGTAAAAAAAATTGGTGAATGAAGCATGGTCGTATCAGTATAAGCGTCAGCAATAATTTTCCTTTTTATATTGGCAGTAATTTTCTGGCATTATCTTCGAGGTCCACTGGTCGTTTTTATGTACCTAGTTGAATTAACATATTTGTCTTTGTGTTGGATGTTGTTGGTATTGGTCGATACTCATATTTTTGTGTCTGATCATCTAGTAGATTTGTTTTTGTTGGGTGGGTTTGGTCGTGTTCAAATGGGGAGATTTGTAAATTTCTGGCTTGATTATCAAGGTCTGTCGGTCGGTTTTTTTTGTCTACTCAAATCAGCTATTCTGTTTTTTTTATGGTCGCATTTTAGGTCTTTTGGTCGCATCTTTTCTGTTTTTGGTCGACTCAACAAGTCTAGTTTTGGGCGAGTATGGGAAACAGTTTGTGGCTGGTCGAAATTTGGTTGTTGGTCGAATCAGAATGTTTGGTTTTGGTCGAATGTGGAAAACAGCATAGGTGGACAGTGGGAAACAGTGTGTCTGGTTGAAATTTGTGGTCTGGTCAAATTTGGGTTCCTGGTTGCATCAGCAAACTTAGTTTTGGTTAAATGTGGAAAACTGCTGGCCAGTGGGGAGCATGTTCGACCACGCAGATGAAGCGAACGCGCCGATCGAATGGCCACGAACAAAGAGACAATGTGGCTCAATGTGGGCCACGAACAAAAGGAAAGCAGGATCATATAGTTCACCTACCACCACACGCGGACGAATCACGGACATCAAAGCAAACGATCGAATAGACGGGAAAAACGACGACGTGATGCAGCCAAGGAGAAAATATAATGAATAATGCTAAGTTAGTGGGGACTAACTTTATATCTAATATAGACATATCAATCAGTTACATAGTTCCACTAGTATGACACATGTTTTATCTTAGTGAATGCAGGGATGCTATTTTTATTTCTTATATATCCACTTATATTTTTTGTTCTATAACATATAAGTTATCATCAATCTCATCAAATCCATCAGTCCATACACTATAAATAAAGAAGCACATATGAGCAATGAAAAAGAGATAAGGAAGCCCGTAGTCAGGGGATGGCATCTATGGTTGTTTGAAGGTTTTTTTTTTGTTTAGGTAATATAGAGAGAGGAGATATCGTTCTGGTTTATATTTTTTAGTGTCTATATGTTTTTTTCTCTCTATAATATATACATGTTCATGATATGTATCAAATATGCATCAGTCAATATACTATATTGATAAAAAAATATGTGTCGATAAGAGAGAGAGAGAGAGAGAACAAGTAGTGCTCGAGAGTGATGACCTTTTTGGGTGTGGTTTGTTTGGAGGGTACGTGTGCAAGAAATGAAGCGAGGGGTTGGAAACTTGGAATATGGCATGTAAGTTGGGCAGGGATGATATGGCAGGATGCAGGCTTGGAAGTCAAAGAAATCAAAAGGGGTGGCTTGACCAAGTCACTATCTGGGTTCGTTTTTTCTTTCGGGTATGGAGAAATGGCAGAACGCAATAGACATACGCAATCGGTCAGGTATACCGGCATAGCAACCAACGATAAATACAGGTACGATATCTATCTGGTATGGATCTTTCGTATGTATCTGTATTGATTTTAATATATACCTGTGGGTAACATAAGCATGTCATATACTGTATATAATAGAATGGAAAATTGGTATTTTTCAACTGTGCATTGAATATGGTGTGGATGGGATATGGCTTACCTTTTTTCAAGTTTTAAATCGTGGTTCTTGGTCCATCTTAGTGAGGGAAAGAAAAAAGTTATCACAAAAATTATCTTGCATGTCGCAGTTTAACATAAAATATTTTTTTATTATTTAAAATATGAGTTAATATAAAACTAACATGTATTTTTTTACTAGTTAATTAGAAGCTAAAATATTATAGTAAATAATATTATTAAGTAACATTTATATATATTTATAGTCATATCGGTTGCTAATAATGCTTTTGATTTGAGCTACTTATGCTAAGTATTATGAAAAAGTGATCAATTTGATGCCAAACACTAAAATAATATGTTTAATCTTTAATTTAAAATAATTTTTAGGACATATCAATTAAATACAATCATATAAGATGTAGGAAGTATTTTAAAATCTAATGGTACATGTGTGATTATAATATCATATAGATAAGTCATGCAAAGTATACGAGAGAAATTATTTATACCATAATAGAAATTTAGGGGAGATGTTTAGAGTTTAATTGATATTTGATATTTAATATTTTAGGAGCCAAATTAATTAAATTTCAATATAAAAAATTATGAGAATTGAAGAAGAGCATGAACAAAATGTAAGGAATGTTTTAGAAATTCAAAAGAATTGACTCATATAGTATAACAGATAACTATATATATGGTTATCGCAGTTACGAGAATAGCAGATTTAGTAATCCATATAGTGGTTGTAGTGATGTTTGTTGGATCAAGGATGCCGACTAGAGAGGGGGATGAATAGGAGGCTTTTAAAAACTTCAAATAAAAACAAGTTTTTATTCCAAGAAGAACCAAATGCAATTTAATATATTAAAGAGAGAAGATAGAGAACGAACACAGCTATTTTTACCGAGGTATCAGAGACTCGCCCAGTCTCCACTAGTCCTCGTTGAAGCACTCAAGCCACTTGAGTTTTGCCTCAATACTCACGAAAAGTATTATCTACTAAGGTTGCTCCTTGTCCACTCCGGAAAGGCGAGCACCGATGCCTTGTACAAGTTTGCCGAGTCTCTCCGACAATCTCCAATCTCGAGAGGTCAACGGCCACGCCTCCCAACCGTCTAGGTGAGGCATCGAGGTCTTCTCTTGACCTCCAAACACGCATCGAGAAACTAAGTGAATGCAAATGCAAATGAACTGAAGTGCTCGGTGGATCGGAAAACACTCGACTTGATCAAAAGATCAAGATTTTAAGTAGAAAACTAAAGCTCAATAGTGTATAAGAAATGCTACTGCTTGTTGTTATAAAACTCATGCCCAAATCCCCTTTTTATAGCCTCAAGAATCAAATGAACCGTTGGAGCTAGGGCTGAAAATCAGCAACTCAAACTGACAGTCAGTTTGCCTAACTGACAGTCAGTTTAGTGCACAACGGCCGACAAAATTTACGGATGAAACTTTGCTAGCCGTTTGTGGTCGTTTAAGGAAAGCTGAAACCCACAACTGACAGTCAGTTGTACAAATTGACAGTCAGTTCGACCACTTACTCGACCAAAACCAAATAGAAACTCAGTTAAAAGCACTGTGGTCGAAACTCCAACTGACAGTCAGTATGGACAAACTGACAGTCAGTTTAGTACAAAAATTTTGAGCCCAAAATACACCCTCTCTGGACAATTGTCAGTTAACACGAACTAACATTCAAACTGACAGTCAGTTCAGCAAACTGACAGTCAGCCTGAACAAAAACAGAGATAACTTTAAATCCAGAAATCCAAAAGAGATGATTAATAGCTCGTTTGAAAGATAATTTCAAGGGCTACATTTTTGTCAAAAGAAGAAAAAATCAGATCTGCTTAGATCTTTCTAGAAAATCGAAAAACTCTTCTGCTGTCAAAAACTGAACTGAAAAACCAGATTTTTCAAATTAAGTTCAAACCAAATCCAACCAAAAATGATGCAATGCAATGACCTAATTTTCTCGGTTTATGTTGGAGATAAAAAGAGAACTTTCGCCACCCCTCTTTATAGTACGGTTAAAACTAAAAATAATTTTCCTAACCGATCATCTCCAAACGCCGAGATCGGTAAAAATAAAATACGGATTACCTTAGGTCTTTTCCTTTTTCACATTTGCGTCTTGTCTTCATTTTTGCGACTTGTACTTTTACGTCTTTTGCGTTGGGTTCGTTTTGTTCATCTCGGCAATCTTCCCAACAGAGCCCTGTATAAATCAATCTCAAAAAGCACAGTTAGTCCTAAACATTCTGTTGTCATTAATCATCAAAATTAAGGGTAGGCATGAAGGCCTAGATGCAACAATGTTTGCAGAAATTTATTCAATTGCATAGCATTTTATATCCAAAAACACTATCACAAAGCAATTAGAGAATACTATAAACATTGTCTTTTTTTCTCAAGAATTTTGAGGGAGCTAATTCTCTCCAAAAAAAAATCTTCTAATCCATCATGCACAGGACAGCAATAAGACCTCCAAATAGAGGGAATAGAGAGTCCAACCCATAAACTCTCTTTATATAGGCACATATTGTAATTATATGTTATATATGTGAATATGACGAGTGGTCTTTACTATTAAGTTATTATATGGTCTTTAAGATATGATTTAAATCTGACTTGGACTCAGCTCATATAAGGATTTGCTCGTAATGAAGATTTCCGGTATGCATTTTTTTTTTATTGTAACAATTTCCGTCTACAAGAGGAGTTTCTGACTTTCTGCATGTTGTGTATATTTTATAAGCAAGCAGGCCACATACATGTGGAATTGTTGAGTGTTTGGCGTATCATTGTAAAATGGCCGGCCATACCCATGAGAATCATCCATGAACTTATGCTTTGTTACAATGGAAGAGCTAGTCAAATTAAACGCAAAGCTTGACTTCTATACATACATAGACAGTGAGAGTATAGACCAAATGGCTTATTGGTGTTCGCATGTTACAAGCTTACTAGTTGCTAGCCCTCCATCGAAGGCACCGATAATAAATATTTAATTGTGGATTACCACTTACAGGGATGTGAGTTTAACAATCCAATCCACATTAATTTTTTTATAGAACAATTTGAGCAAAGACGTTAACTTACTTGCCACAGCAATATTATAGAGTTATGCCTGATGATACTCATGGTTCAATTCAAACAATTGTTGAGATGCTTAAGGGCACTTCTGTTATATGGGAATTAAGAAGTTAGATATCTCGTGTAAATTATAGATGAGGCGTAAAATTGTGTAAAATGTCATAAAAATTAAAAATTTTGAAGAAATAAATGGAGATAGGGTTTGATGTGTTATACAATAGACTGGATTTCATGCTCTAAATCATCCTAGACAAAGAGAAACAAAAAAAAATTTAGAAGAGAATGTGATGAAATAGTAAAAAATTATCTAAATCTCTTTTTTGTTTCTCCTTATGAAAGATGAGCTAGGGCATGAATTTGATCGTGGAAAACTAACTTCAATATTTTTTTCTCAAAATTAATCCAAATTTTTTCACAGTATTTTGTATAAGTTTACACTATAAAGATACTTTGCACTAAATGACAGCTCTTATATTTTGTGCGTCTAAAAAAATTCCAGTTCATGTTTAATTATTTTGATGTCATGATTAAAATCACGTGTTTTTTATTTGTAGACTGTAGTGTCCAAAGTAATACTATATGATCCGGAGATAATGCGGAAAGTTGATTGGCCACTGTTCAACTAAGCTGCATTTAATCAATGCGAAATTCTAGGTAAATTTCCAGCTTGATTTGTAGAAGTTGGTTTAGCTGAAAGTGACTTTGTTCGGCAATTTTAATTGAAAAGTACAATTCAAATCGAACTGAAAAAAAAAGGTAGAATTCAAATTTGTTTGTAGGTGCCCTTATCTTGCTAATCTGGAAGAAAACCTAGACTTTTTGTTCATTTTGTTCTTGTCATCGATCTTAGAGAAATCTTCACAAGATCCATGTTTTCCAACATTTTAGTTTGCTCTCGATATTGACACCTCCTCAATCTGTGAAGCTAGATTATGTCTCACATGTTATGGTGGTAACAGAAACACGAGATGATCTTTTTGATGAATCTAACAAAATACCTTTAAAATGTCTCACGAAATGATTTCTAATCACAAATTTTTTTTTGTAGTGAAGTCAGAGGGTTAGATTTAATTTGCAAAAACACAGGGTCATAATTATGTGGAGCAATCCAACTTTTTGTAGAAAATAGGATGATTAATTGGTAGTGAACTAAGAAGGAATAGTACTGTATGAAAACACTTCAATTTGGTTGCATCAGCTGATCGAATCGATCCAAACAAATATATGTGCCAAGAGATTGTACAAGATGTGTTCCTCACAAAAGGAAATGAAACAAACAGGTTCCTTTCGTTCATGTCATTTTCAGGATATCCTTAGTTCTTAACTGGATAATCGCTTCAAGTCATTCAAAAGTTGTGATTAAATAATCCAGTTTGGTTATGTCTGAAAGAATATATCAACCAACCAAGCTGGTCTTCAGGGAAATGGGCGTGACAGAAAGAAAATCGCATGATGTACGTTATCAATATGATGTTGGAGCAAATTATTCAATTTTGTTGCAATGGTGCAGAATAGATATCCCATATCTATACAAGATAATCCGGAAAATTGATTTGGTCATGATCGACGTGCTTAGGTTTATCTTTTTAGTATACATCGTACATGTTAAAAAAAAGAAATCTCTCCAAGAAAAAAAGTGACCAGGATGTAGGTAGATTCCTATATATTTTGAAAAAAAAAATAAAAAGACATCAACCTTTCCACCCTATGATCCATTTCTCTCAACTCATTTCTACCATTCTTCGTCTCAACTTCATCCTCCTCCAACCACCACTAATCCGCAACTGCCACCCCTCTCTCACCACATGTGGTGTGCACACCTTAGTAGTTGTTGGCACTGCTAATCGCCAGCTAATCACAACTCTCCTCCATCACATCCACTGTCACCAAGATTGGTGCCAATACTGCTTTCTCCATGTCACCCTCTCGTTCATTAGCTAGTTATGGGCCCATCGTTGTTTGTTGCTAGTTAGTCTTCACTAGTTAAATAAAGATGGGATAAGTGAACTCTAGAAAAACCAATCAAAAGTAGAAGAGTTTTAAATAAACAGTAGAAAAATATGCAAGCAACATTATTAAAAAAATAAACAAGCAGTTACATGTCACTTTGCAAATACAAAAATAAAAGGATTTTGAGTGGATATCACCATTAGTCCCCACTGCAACACAAAAATTACATTTTCTTCTTATTTTTTAAAATTTTGTACTATAAGTCCCACATTGCATATAAAATTGTAATTAAGTCTCTGTCCACTAAATTACATAAATGGTATTAACATAAAAATTTTAAAATATATTAGAAACTAATAAACATATGAACTTTTTTTTTCTAAAAATCAAAAATAAAACTAATTATAGGTCACATATAAATGAAATTGCAATTCTAATCAGTTTTCTATATTGGAAAAATTTTAAAGAATTTTTTTTTTGCAAACACATCCATATATACAGAAACAATTAATCTCAAAATTTTAATTTATAAAACTTTATATTCATGAGAAAATTTGTATTTTTTATAGTTTTCATGATATATTTATTATTTTGCATGATAATTTTGAATTTCTATATTATTATTTTATGATATTATGATTATTTTGGTTCATTTATGCTTTTTAATTTTTAGTTTTTGACTTATTTTGATTTTACAAAATATTTTCTCTCACTATAATATATTTTTTTGCTATTCTCCTTAAGTACTATAGGTTTGTTAATTTTAGTAATTTTTAAATCTTATATGTTTAAATATTTTGTGGAATTTAATGGATAGGGATTTGATTGTAATTTTTAAGTGTAATGTAGGATTTCAGATATTAAATTGAAAAAAATGAGATGAAATTGGAATTCTTATGTTGTAAAGGAGACTATAAATGAACAATTTCAAAGCAGGGCAAAGCATGTAAACTTTGTACTTTATTGGGCCTAAACTAATTGGGCCAAATTAGATCCCATAGCACCAGCAAATATAAGGGTTTCCCAGTTCTCCCAGATCAGGGCTATACCTATATAGGTGCAAGCCGAGTGCCAGTTTGAGCACCTCCATCCCAAATCCACGGAAGTTCTTGCTCAATGTGACCCAAATGAATTTATTTCCTGCAATTTTCTCTCGATTCAATGCAAAGTTTGCTCGAATAGTGCGTTTAGTTTGATCGATTTGGAAAATTTCTACCTCCTAAATCGTTGGCCATTGCTTTTGCTCCCCAATTTATTGCGAAATCCAATATACTTATAGATTGGTTTTTTTCCCCTCAAAATTAATATGATTTCTTGAGGATTTCGCCAATTTGTTCAAGGGAGTTTGGTAATTTTAGCATGCCTAGCTTCCCAATTCGACGGCTATGGCTTTCTTGTCCCAATTACTCCCAGATTAATCCGGGGTTTACATAGCTTTGGCCCGATAAAAAAAATGGGTTTTTGGTTATACGCGCCTCGCACATTTATTTATTTGAGTTTTTTTCTTGTGTTGTTAATTAGTGTTCCTTGATGGATTATATGGAGTTCATCTGGGCGTGTCTGATCCTATGCGGCTTCCTTTTCATTTGTGTGAAAGTTGTGATTTTTTTAGGCCTTTATGCTTCCCTTGAGTGTTTTATGCTCAGATTTTTGTTCTGCGGTGGTGATTACTTTTAATGTTGCATGCAATGTGTGCATCAATCCTATAAGTTGCAAACCTTTTGGTGCTTGCTTCTGCCAAGGGTGTGATATTTTGGGGGAGTTTGCGTGTTTTGTCCTATTTTGGTGAAGTTACCATATGCAGATTAGCATTTGTTAATTTTGTGTCGCAATGTAATCGTGAAATTTTGAGAACATCATTCCTTGTCTTGTATTGTTAATCAGTATGAAAAGAAAACCATATAATACATGAGCACCGAATCAATCTTGGGAATCTCTTAGTCTTTTTTTATGGGTGACTGAAGCATAAGGATGATTCGAAGCATGTGTTAACCTTGACAGAGAATAGAATATTTTCCAATGCACATGCAGATGATAATTTTCTTTTTCTTTGAGTTTGTTCCAGAAATTGTAGTGGCTAAGGATACGGCTTCCTCAAATGATGGGTTTCTTCGTTCCTGGGACCTGGGACGTAGGACCTCTCATGTGACACCCCGACTGATATCCGTCCGATTATGATTTGACCGTTCTTGCATAGATCTCAGGTGTGAGGGAGTTCCATTGAGGGAGCCTTCGAAACAAAATGCCAACCTACTGAAAACCCCTCTTTGGCGGCCTATAACTAAGATTTAAAATTTGCCGCTCCCTTTAACTTGTGTGATGGCTTCAAGTGGTCACCGTTGGCGGTGATGCTCTCATCTCTGACAAATGCTTGGATCTTCATCCCATGTGTTAATCAGTTAATGTCCGCAGATATGGTCAACACTTTGTAATCTTTGTCCTAGAGAAAGAGTTTTGTTTGGATATAACAAATCTTTCTTGCAAACGTCAAATACAGAGCTGTTCTTCAATTCAGAGAAATTCTTGGTTTCAATGCTTTCTCTCTAACTTTCGCCAACTGATAAATTTCCATACCGACAGCTTTGTATAAGATGCTTGTATTTTTAAATCTTTGGACATTTACAAATTTGCTCTTGTGTTTCTTTGTGTTAGTTTGTGTTTCTTGATGGGTTCTGTGATTACTCCTGCATGGCTGTGAAGACAAAAATTTCTTTTGTCGATGCTGATACTTTATTTATTGTAAGGACCAAATTTGATGAGCTTATTTATGCGTGTCTGAGCCAATGCAGCGTCTTTGAATCTTTTGGAATTTTATGTTGTATTTTAGCGTCGCTGTGATCAGATTTCTGTTCCATTTTGGTGATTGCTGGGGAGCTTTCAAGTTAGACTTGGTACTTTTGGTAAATTTTTGTTGAGTTGTTGTATGCAGGATAGTATTTATGCAGTTATGCTATGACTTTGTTATACTTCAGTGTTGCATTATAACCATGACATGATGATTGGGGTCATTAATGTCTATTTTGATTCAGGTATCATATTATGGAGATGTGGATTCCAGCTTTCTTAATTGAAACATCTGAGGTATGTGCAGATTCATTTGTATATTTTAGTGCATGGAGAAAGAGTATATGGTTGTCGAAAATTGCTTTTGCAATGGTAATTGCTTATGAAATATGGCCTTGGCATTACCTAATTGGTTCAATGATTGTAACTTTGTCCCTTATTCAGATTTCTACACCGTTGGAATGACAGGCACACTTATTGCACCCTGAAAATCAAATAGCCTTAATTTTTGTCGGGAGTATTTGGATTTATCTCCATCAGCAATTTTTTAAACTAGAATAGCAGTTTATGGGAAAAAAATGTGGAAGGGTTGCTATTTGTTGATTTGGCTACATGTTTGGCGCAATGATTATAAAAATGGATTCAGCTAGGTATCCCATGCTATTTCAATTCTGTTATAAAATTCCTTGTTCTGACATCTAAGCCATTGGCTGGACAGATCTGTGGAATATGAGTGTCAAAACCAGTATTTTGAGTTCCTGCTTCTCTGGAATAGTTCCTGGGAACCTGGCATGAAATTAAGCTGTTGTTTTCAAATCAATCCACGTAGTTTCCTCTGCTTAAAATAACTCATTAAAGAACTAGCTAATATTTGATAAAAAAAAAGGCAAATAGAAAATTTGGGATACAGTCAGATTCAGAAGCACTAAAAACTGCAACTACTTAGGGATTACAAAACCGAAGCTTGAGAAAAGAGGATAACAAGCAGGTATAAAGCTATTTCCTCCTGCTTTTGGTGCCTTTCATGGTGAGGTTTCATGAGGTACCATGTTGCAGACCTCCAACGATTGAAGATTCATGTTGTTTGGTTCTCAAGATTGAGTAACCAACCATAAGATCTTGATTCAGACTTCTTGATCGGGTCCTTCTCAGTATTGTTGGGGTTCGTTAAGATCTCGCCTAGAGGTCCACCTTGAGGCATCTCCCAAGAACTTGAGATGGAATCCTGCAGTGTCATGTTAGATTGGAGGCAGCTGATGATGCGTTGATCTTCTGGAGAGGAACAGAAAGTTGAAGTTAATATCGAATTCGAAGCTTTCCGTTTCTCAGACTCAATCTTCTCATTCTTTGAAAGGCTGAAATCTTGAAGGACCGAATGAAGGTATTCATGATCATTCCGCAGAATAGAAGAAACAGGCTTATTGCTCTCTTGGTTGCTGCTTCCCCAAGGTTTCAGTACTGCATTTGAGGATATTGACTCACAATCTAATGTAGAACTAAACTTCTCTGGTTTGTTGTGCTGCTTCAGTTGCGAGAGCAGGGACAGGGTGGGCTGTTGATTTGCAGAGTTCAGCAATGGAGTCTTGTCTTCTACTGGTTTGTTTGCTTTCTCCCTGCTTAAAAGTGTCCTGCAAATGTAGATGAGTAAGGTTTTGAATGGAAATGATGGAGACTTATACTATTAATGTTGTTGAATGATCTAACTGGTTTTTCAGTACACTGACCATATCATATCGATCCATTATTCTGATTGTAACATTTACAGGATTTTTTTGCATTGTAACTAGTTTTTACCACATGCTAGTTATCTTATATCATGAAAAGTCATTTGAAATTCATGGAATCTCAACAATATGAGATGCAGAAATGAAAAACAATCATGTGACTGAACTTTAACTCTGAAATGGTGCTGCTCTGTATGGAAAGATTAAACTTAATGTTACAGGATTTATTTACCTGTTTAAGCTCTCTGTCCAATAGCTGACACTGCCTGGCTGCAAGTCATTAACTTTTGCTTTCTTGAAGCTATCCAGTGAGACAGGAGTTGACAAGGCGCCAGCAGCAGATGTCTCTTTTGCAGTCTTTTTGGGTTGGTTTTCCACAGGCTTTCTTGAACGGTGGCGGTTTCTGTTGATGTGCCGCTCGCAGTACTTGTGGTCGGCCATTGCTTCCTTTGAGCACCGCCATTTCTTGCCATCAGTTCGACGGCATCTTCCAGGTTCTGGGTCGGTGTCTGCATTTGCTGGGAAGCCTGGATAGAGAGGTCTCCAACTCACTGTTGTATTAAAGGGAAGTATGTCATACATATTCTACTTGTATTTGGATCTAGACTGGTATTAATTGTTAATATCCTCTCCATGTACAACACTGGTTTGTTATGAATGAAAGAATAGCTATTACCTATGATAGTTCATATGATACATTGTGCATATCTTGCCTACACATCATCCTAACTGGTGGCATTCAACAGCTACTCTTTACGTTACATTTATATGTTCTCTTTATGAAGCTCTATATGCAGAAAGTTCAACGTAGCATTCATGCGTGTTCATTGACATACTTGTTCAACTTAAGATTCACATATTATATGTTATTGAACACTTATATTTCTTACATTTGTATCCTACCAAGTTATGTGATGGTACATATGCTGTTATGCGATATGCATGCAAAGAAGCTTTCTTTTCTAGCTTAGTTTATACAAACATAGAACAGTTTTAAGGTAAATAGCATCTACATTTGGGTTGAGAGTGTCATACTTCTATTAGATGCTGATCTGAAGCTCTTGCTGATGGAGATGAGCAGGCTGGAAGGTATGGGAGCCTTTGCATTGAGATACTTGTATATGAGAGCCTGGTGCTCCAGTTCCATCCACTGTGAGGGAGTGAAAGGCCTCTTTGCCCTAGAGAGCAGGAGCCTCTGCTCATTTGGCCTTCCAAAATCCAATCCTAATAAAAAAAATAAGAAAAATATTTGAGATAGTTTTGCCTATGACCAAAGAAGCTACAACCTTATCTTGAAATGTGCACACTTGAGGGGAGGACATTGAGTCAAGACAAAAGAGGAAAGTTACAAAAGTAATGAAATGTTTCAGCCTTGCTTTGGGAGAGGGACCCATTGAAGGTGAGTTGTGCATATCCCCATGACTATTGCTGTAGCATTCATCAGAGCTCATCAAGTTTAATAAATGCCAAACTCAAGTTTCTTTTGACTTTTCTTTTTGTTTGAACATAACAATGCTCCTCCTTTTGATGCGGGAAAAAGACAATCAACTAGTATCAAGAAAACCCCACACATGTTCAATGTTCTTCAAATCAAATCATGCAATGTTTTTGCTTCTAGGTTACAAAGAAACAGAAATGAGTATATGAGAAAAGAAATGAAGAGATGATGTGTTGATGAACCAAACCTGAGGGCAATGTGTGAGCATTCTTTGAGAATCTGAGCATTCTTTGCTCATCAAGAAAGGGAGAAGTGTAGGAGGCAGCTTGAGTGATGTTGGCTCTCTTGATGAGGCTCAAATCACTCTCCTTGGAGGCTGGCATTGTGAGGTTTCCATGCAAGCCAAACACTTCTCCAAGCTCCATTGCAGTAGAAGAAGACTCATCAAACATGTGAGAAGAAGAGCTTGAGAGAAGGAAGAGATAGCATTGTAGAGAGAGACAGAGAGAGAGAGAGAGAAGGGTGTGCTTTTTTGGGAGGCAGGAAGTGTGGCTCTTTGGGAGACTAGGGGTGTCCTTTAAATAACAGGGGTACTTGTTTTGATATGTTAATGCAGTTTTTTTGAGTTTTTGAGCCCAGTAAATTCAGTGATTTATACTGACGGCTAGTAATGAGCTGTTATACACTCTACCGTGCTCTAACTTGTTGATCATATTCTAGAAAAATGATGATTTTTGGTAACTAATTATATGCAGTTATCTAGTTTTTTCAGTCAAAAAAAAAAGTTGCTTGTACTTTTCAACTTACTTTAAGCAATAACTTGAAGTCTAGAACAAGCTAGTTAATACTTGGAGGTACAGACGTGATTAATTTCTATGAGGTACTCTCAATAAGTACTCTGTATTTCCTGGAAAATAATTTTTCTAAACAAGTAACTAAGTTTGTATGAATAGGTAATTTAACATCATCCATCACTCACTAACAACCATAATATTATCAAGATATCAACACTCATCGAATTTGTATCTTCTATCATATTATTCTAAAGGTATAAATTTCAAAACATTAGAATTTACCGGATTTGTATCTCCTGTCATATTGTTCTAAATGTATAAATTTCACGAGTTTTGACTCTTGAGTTTTAACTCTTGAGACTCTAATTGAAATTAGAGAGTTAGGATAGATGACGGCAAGATTTTGAAGTGTTCGAGATTTTTTTTGAGATTCTCAAAACATTTAATTTGTCTCATACCTCAGTTGTCGGAAGCTTGATTGGACTATTCTGAAAGCGCCCAATAGCCTAATGGTGACACTCTCTCGAAGGCAAAGGATCGGCTTCCTACAACTACTTACCATTGCTCTTCCCATCATAGTAGCAACATCAAACTTTGATACCAAAACCGCTCGAGGCCAGTTTTTGCTAATTCACTTGGAATGTGTCAACAGCAAGTTATTTTAAAGACATAGAGGCAATCGCATCAAAACTTAGTACTTTTGTGGTCATCCAGCTCTCCTGCTTCCACTTTAAAAAAAAAAAAGAAAGAAAGATAATCCTCAAGTGATTAATGCTGCATATTAAAGGTCCACCCGCAAGGTACCCTACATATGAGATACACCCTCTATCCACTGTTCAATCAAATAATATCAACGGTTGACATTTGTCAAGGATATTTTCAAGAGACCAAATGGACCATTATAAAACTTTCCCCTAGTCAATATGGAAAATTACTATTTTCATGCTTGGGCATGCATTATCAACCTTAACCCTAGAGTACATGAGGGAGGAGGAGGTGAATCCAATCTAGAGGCTAATAAGTGATAAATCCAGAAGTTGGAGTTTAGGTTGCTGCTGGTGGCTGGGAGTCACAACAAATACAACACAAGAAGATGGAAGGGAAGGAGGCCAAGAAAGTACGGCGTGTACAGGCAGTTTGGCAGGCTCACGAGGTTGAGGTGACGCTTTTGAAAGCGCGGATGCCGGAGCTTCATTCAATTCAATGTTTTCAACCCAATTTACTCCCCCCGAATCCCACTTGATCGTATTCGTGATTCACTCCCCATTACTCCTCTCATCCTTACTTATCTTCAATGAATTTATCTCAAAACACCCCACCCCCCCCCCCCCCCCCCCCCCCCTCCTCCCAAGCATCATGTGAGATGGAGAGGCAAGCCAAGTGTATGTAGTGTCAATGCCATGTCACCGACAAGTTAGCCACCATGTATTAATGACCTATTTTTCAGTAACATGAGTGGACATGTGTATTTATAAGATTGACACTTAAATCTTATCTTATGAACCATAATATACATTGTCATGCGCGAAAACCTCCATTCCCCTCCCAAACGAGAATCATGTAAGATGGAGTGAGAAACTAAGTGTATGCAGAAAGTGTTTAGGTGAGCTTAAATTTTTTGTTTTGTAATAATTAATTTTGTTGAGGTTTGAGATTATAAACTCAATAAACCTCTTCCGCTGACTTAAACTTATTAAAAAGCTTCTAATTCAATAGATGAGCTTAAATTCATAAAACAAAGTCTCCAGTAAACTCTTTGTTTAACTGTTAAAACTCAATCAAATACATTTATAATATAGTATCATTCATGTCTCATGTTATTGATAGACAAATTAGTACACATCGTCTAGATGAGTCATTTATCAGTGATATGAGAAAATGCGCATATTTGTTAGGTGTTGAGCGCATGATCCCTGAAAGGCCATGAGAAAGTTCAAGGATTTTCAAAACAAAAATATTGTTCTTCAAAGGCATACATAATAAAATCTTAGACGTCAAACCCAAATAAACAAATGAAATCTCGCGAAGTCCCTGAATAGATTTAGCGCCAACTCTAGAGGTTCCCCATCCGTATTTGTAATCCTGCTTTGTGGGCCCTGCACTGTGACTGACACTCATGGGTCACACAGCTGGGACATGCACTGCGTTGCAGCACAGTGTTGGCCTCTCCCTACCACGGAGAGCATTTAGGAAAGGCTGATCCGTGGGACCCCGGGTGTTATATACATGCAATGCATGGTAGTAGTATTTTTCTAGGGTTTCGAAAGGCGTGCACGGCATGTTTGGATCATGTTCCTCCTTTAATTAGGTTTTATTTTTTTTGCCAAGGATGGTACTTGCCTAGGACATGCATTAGTATCATCAATGTGATTTGATTTTTCATGCGTGAGTTGCCCTTTATTTTTCTTTATTGCTTTGTATTTATTTGCTTGATAAGGTTAATGAGGGGGAGTAAATGGTATACACAAATACTAAACTGTGTTTGTACTTGTACATATTTATATATTTTTGACATATAGGTAGTCGCATTCTGAAAGTAAGCAATGTGACATCTCATTGGGCATGTATGGGGTACGTACTCGCGGACATAAACTCATATGGAAACCTTTTTACACCTTTTAGATTTTAAGAATTAAAATTGACATAGAATTCAAATCTACTGTAATTTGATAGATTATTTTGTTGCTTCTATTCATATTTTCTCACAAACACAAATAACAATAGATGAACACATAAAAGATAAAGAGAAAATAAATACTCTTTTTATTAGATTGATTATTTCTTCATACATATACATATACATCTACATATATATACATATATATAACAGGTAGGATAATCTTATGTGTATATAGGATAACTCTAGGAGTGTTTTGATAATATCCATATAAAAATATTTATAACACTCCTCGTTAGATATGATTACGTCATGTATATCTTTTATTAAAAACTCTATAAAAAAACTCAATAATAAAAACGGTCAGAGAAAATAATACATAACATGCATAAACCTATGTATTGTATATATTGCCTCATTAAAAATAGTTAATTAAGAAAATTCAATGAAAGAAAAACTTAATTAATAAAAGGAGTACAATATTAATCTCCATGATCTAATCTTTGAGATCTAAGTTATAAAAAAATTGAGTAGTAAAATTTGGATAAAGACTTTCAGGATTTAAATGCTAATATTTGTTTATTTAACATTTTTCCCCCTGAAGACAAATAGTTTTTCCAATTTATACATTCCAATACCATTCACATATTTCTCACATATGAATTTAGGTAAAAACTTTGTGGACAAATCTATCATATTATCACTAGAGCGAATTTTTTTGTATAATTATCATATCACTCTTCTAGAGTTCGTGAGGATAAAAGAATTTGTTCACTCCTTTTGGTGTATAGAGGTATTAGTCGATATACTATTTTCCTAGAGTATCTCTCTCCACTCTTTGCGGGGCACTTACTGCAGGTTTATATGATTTGTTCACTCCTTTATGATCAATGAATATATTTGGTAGATTATTTACTAAATTTTACAAATTAATTATCTTCTAAACTTCCAATTCAACTTGACTAGTGCATGGATCTAAATATTGAAGATCTTTTTTATTTTATAAAATTTCACGATATTTTAAATGTGTGTTTTTTCCCCTAATGTCGGGAAATGATCTTAATTGAATCTATAATCAGCGTATCAAACCAAAAGATCCCATATCATGTACTCAAGGTATTTGATAATTGACAGAATATTATATCCAACATATATATACCCATATTGATGTACGATGTGGTAGTGATATTGGCACAACAAAAAAAACTCACAAATGAGAAATGTTTAGTTTTTTACCACGCACTAATTGCAAAGGGAAATAATCATGATATGTAGTGGGCTGGATTTGTGTTAATGCAACGGCATATAAAATTTCATACCTCCAACTATTGGTAGGTAATTTAAAATTATGTACTAGAGATATATTAATCAATTTAATTCACTTAATCAAAGATCCTGCTAGACTATTTTGAATGTGCATATAAGGTATTAGATGCTCCACTTTTGTTTGCAAAGCCATACATGAGTTCATCGAGTGGAAGCATCTATCAAAATAATAAAGTATCCAAAAGATTCAACTTGCCTTTTGCACATGCATCACAAACTCTTCAGAAATAGAAAAGTTATTATATTGAATGTTATGAGCAATAGAATTATTTGTAATCCAACACATCAAATTTTACTCAAAATGATCCAATTACTCGTACCATAATTTAAAATAATTTGGATCTTTAAATTTTGATATTTTTTTCATTAGATCAACAACTCTTAAGTCAAAGAAAGAATACCTGGGATGCAAAATAATAAATTAAACATAATACATTGTTAAAAAAACTAAATAGTTAAATAATGAAACACAAAATATATATTTCCGCCGTAATATTGCAAAAGGGGCTGAAAAAATAAATATCACTAATGAGATTATTCATAATCTCCATAATCCTAAAGCTCTAACTTCAATAGATCGTCATTGTTATCATCATGTGAAGTCATATTTGTTTCAGACAAATCTATATAATGTAACACACTTTTGATCTCATTGCCCTTTTTATCTTTTTATTATCCTTTGATAAGTTTTGACCAATTGTTTTAGTGTACAATAGGTGCAAGATTAATGACTCTCGCATCCACACCTATAATAAATTAGCTTCAGACATTTAGTTTGCTAACTTGGCTCATGGATATGAAATTTTTGTGTCTTGATGTTTAGCATTACTCTTACTTTCATTGTAAATTATGTTGTCTTTTTCTCATCCACATCCACCTCTTTCATGGCCTCTCCTTCGTTCATGCCAATATTAATCCTCTAAGTAGTAACATGTGTTTTAAGCATATGCTAGAAACTAATCCAATTGATCATTATGATTTTCCATAAGCAACTGCTGTGTTTTTTAGTCATTAATAATGCAAAAATTAGTTCAAAATGTTTAGTATAATTTTTTTAAGTATTGTATTGTTGCTAGAGTACAAGGTTAGCGTAGAGTTGAATTATATTCAACCACAGATTTAAAATCTTAGAAACGCAAGTTTGGCCAATTATACTGTGTTTGAGGGAAAATAATATCTTTTTGTTGATCAAAAGAATCCTTCAAAGATTATCATAATATAAATAGATTCTTCTTAATGGGATACTCATTTTTTAGATCTTTGGTTAGATAGTGTCGAAGAAAAATTAGAGTTTTTGTCTTGTATGCATTTGTATTCTTGGAACCAAGTACAATTGATTCACTGAGATTATTTAATTTTCGTATAATATTTTGTTTGAGAAAATAATAAATTAACAATTAATATTTAATCTACATAACGGAGGCTCCTTTGGCAATATATAGTTTCAAGTGATTCACCCAATACACCATAAAAATATTGCACAAAATTGATTAAATCAAGTGATCCAGACCTATAAATTAAATAGGTTTGGTCATGAAAAGGTAGGTGGCAAGGTACATCATCTATAGGTAAAAATGTTTTTCCTCTTCCATGTTCTCCAAGAGATGCAATCCAATCCATAAAAAAATACTGTTCCAGCTAGCCAAAAGCCAGCCTACCTTTTCCAAACTCTTGGTTGGAAAGAAAAAACAAGCAGGAAGGGGCCGAGAGCCAATAAAAATAAAAAAATAAAAAAATCTGAAGCAGCCTCTTAGTTGGAAAGATGAAGCAATAGGGGGCCAGAGCCAACCGATATTTGTTAGTTGCAAAAACACCTAGCCTGCTGGCTGGCCAGGACGTGAACGGTAACCCCAGAATGCAGTTTTCGGCCACGGTCGACACTAGATCAAATTAGATCTATCTAATCAACATGAGAGTCTTAATCTCACATATACATCTATGCAAAGAAAATTCGAAAAAAAAATGACTTATATATCTTACAAAAAAATTTAGATCTATATGTTAGAAAAGAAAAAAATTACAGAGACATACTAATTTGTAGCGATTCTACTGATACTAGTTTGATTGAGTAACTTATTGTTTTCACACATACTTGTATCATAAACACAAATAATAATAAATGAACACAAAAAAATAGAGAGAAAATATGCAGTTTTTTTAATTAGAGTGATTCTCTTTTTACACAATATATCTATACATATAAAGAACAAATAGGACAATCATAAGTGTATTCGGATAAGACAACCCTAGGAGTATTTTGATAATATCCACATAGAGATATTTACAACAATTCTAACTTCATTTCAAATAGAATTGCAATTGAATGGAATTGGCTCAATTCCATATTTTATTTGGATAACCATTAGTTGAAATTGAATGAAATTGGTCCAATTTTATATATATAACGGAAATTTCAACTTTTCAAATTTGGATTTTGAAATTTGAAATTTTAGAATTTCAATTTTGAATTTTGATTTTAAAATTTAAAATTTTGAAATTAAATGTTAATTTGAATTTGAAATTTTGAATGTTAGTTTTGAAATTAGAAATTTGACATATGTAATTTGAAATTTCAAAATTCAAAATTTAGAATTCAAAATCTGGAACTCATAATTTGAAATTTGAAATTCGAAACTCAAAACTCAAAATTCAATATTTCAAATGTCAAACTCAAATTGCTCATTCAAAATTTCAAATTTAAAATTCAAATTTGAGATTTAAATTTCAAAATTTAAACTTTAAATTTGAATATAAGATTTGTCTAAAATGCTAATTCAAATTTGGAATCAAAAATTTAAAATATCATTGATAGATGAAACAAATGAATTTCATGGAATTCTTGGGGATAAGGGTACAAATTTGTCTAGTTCATTTTTAGTTAAGAGTTGAATTTTATGAAATTAGGTATGGAATTACTGCTTTAATTTCTAGTATGCAGTCAAATGCAAGAATTCTGCAAGAATTCTGGAATTGAATTCCAATTCATGTTACTAGGATCCAAACAAAGTGGTTTTGCATAAACATTCTTCACGTTGAGAGTGTTTGATTACCTATACCTTCCCTAGTTTGGCCCATTGGATGCAACAGCTGGTTGTTTGACACTAATAGATTGGCCAAACTCATGGAATGCAAGATTCTTTTTGAAATTGGGTTGGGTGGAATTGTGGAACCAACGTGGCTTTGTAGCTATGATGTGATTAGATGAGTTATTTGCATGTGTACTAATTATTTTTAACATAGATTAGGTTTGATCAAGGAATATTAAGATAAAATAAGGGTTATTAAAGTAAAATAAGACATATGACTAGTTTTGATAGTATTTTTCCACTATATATATTTTCTATTTGTGTCAGATATGCAACAAATCAAATATCATCTCATTTCAACTTATATTTTCTCAGGCAACCAATTAAATACAATCACATTACATCTCCACAATTTGTCCCATTCATAAGAATCAAACTCAAATATATGCGGATAACATAGTGCACCCTTATTACAGTATCATCAAACTGATTTGTTTTTTCATGTGTGAAATATCTTTTTTTTTCATCTTTGCATTTATTTGATGAATATGGTAAATGAGAGGGGGAGTAAATGCCAATTGTACATAAATACTGAACTATGTTTGTACTTTGTACCTATATATCCATACTGTCATTTTTAACAGATTTGTGGTCGTATTTTAAAAAGTAACGTCAATTCAATTTCACTTTGTATTCCTAGAGGTTAATGTAGTGCAAGTGCAACTTAATTTATCGAAGATACACTGACCAGAAAAATTAAGAGAGCATAAATGCCTGGCATGTTCCAGTGTTCCCTTCGGTGGGTTTGCTGCAATTTGCAAAGCATTTCTGCGTGTCCTTCGCAGCATCATTAGTGTAAAATTAATTTCGTTTCGTTCTTTTCTTTAAGAGGCATAATATGAGTATGCATTTTTTGACGGGGGGGAGGTTCACACAAGTGCATAAATATACAGGTCTAATAAAAGATCGTCCCGCTTATACAAGTCTGCAAAAATATTCAAGGTTTGTGGGCAATTTGGACTCAACATTGGATTGGAGTTGAGTCTTGATTCCGCCCACAAAGAAAATGAGTAAGATTAAACCAAATACATATCTCATTTGCATTTGTGAGTCAAGTCAAACTAAAAATTATATCAGTCAGACTTAGTCCAAAATCGACTCCTGTAACAACAAAGATGAGGCCGCCTCATATCACCCACTCACGATCGACTCTCCTCCATGGTTTCTCTCACAGCTTGCTTAACCTCACTTACCTATTTGGGAGAGCTTATTCGGCTTAAACTTAAGTTTTTGAATTGGGTGCCTTTAAGCCAAACATGATATAAATAAAATAATTTCTCAAGTAAACTGAAGCTTCTTATATTGAGAAGCTAAAGCTCTCTCCCAACTCGCTAAGTATGCCAAATTAATCTTGTCCTCTCATTCAAGAGCCTCAATGATCAAAGATGAGCATCATATCGGCAACTAATTACAATTAAGTTATTTTTCTGATATACTTATCTAGTTTCATGCACTGAACCCACTATAATTATTTTTCTTATAAATTATGTTAAACATACTTAAGATCTCTTATTCCGATATCATATTGAATTTTATATACGAACTAATTCACTCAAAAATTAAATTATTGAAATAAAATAAACAATTTACTCATATTTCAGGTCACTTCCTTCACCATCCATGTATTGTCAATGTGGCTAGTGCCGGCCGGCCACCCCACGATGAGATTGGCCGTACATGGCACACCTATCACGGCGGCCTCGCTGTTCAAATGGCCCACCCGTCACAGTCGAAACTGGAAGGCAAAAGATGCAGTCCGGTGGGCGGGAGGTCATGTTCAGCTATATGACCGGGCTGTAGCCAGTTTGGGTTCGGGAAATTGATTCTCGATGGATCAGTTTGAACTGCATGAGACGCTATACCATTGATGGTAATGTGCAGGCACTTCTCCAGAGTGCATATGCTCCATAAGTTTGAAATAAAATAGCGGCTGACTAGAGCAGATGCTTTCTTTTTCAAAAAAATTAAATTACACCATCCAAATTATTCATTCAAAATCTACTTTCTTTCTCCATCTTTCCCCTCTTCTTTTTCCTCCTCTTCCCCTACCACCTCCCCCAAACCCTACTCCACCCCACAGGCCGATCCCTCCTCTTTGCCTTCTCTCTCCCCACTGGCCATTAGCGCTAGCAACTAACGATATTGCCGTCTTATCACATTTCCATCGTCACTAGCCGATTATACTAAAGTGAGTTTAGCTTGTCATAAAAAGACTAGATCTAAAGATAGAAATTTAATCTAATAATGAGAAAAGATACATACAAGATAAATAATATATATATATATATATATACATACACACTTCAGTGAAACTCAAGAAATTATTAGGAATGCAAGTCCGAGACATAATAAAAAGAAACAAACTCCAGACTTATTTAGGAACATTTTGAAAAGCATTGCTACATCAAAATCTTGTCCAGGATACTCGACATAGTTCCGGGGGATGATCAAGCAACACAATTTCTTTTTAAAATGTACTGGACATATCACATATGTACCTCAAATTGGAATTAGCTGATTTGCACCAATGTTTCTGTATATCTACAAGCAACATTACATGGCTACACTTTTCCTCAGCACTCAGCACAAAACAGCCAAGACATGGCAAGTTTCTATTCACCTGTATTTCTAGTTTCTGCTCCTAAGAGGAAGCCACTAAACGTGGCAAAAAAGTCGCACTATACTATATCATTGTTCTTCGTGTATATCTGTCTCATCAAATATCTCCTCCTGCATCACCAAGAAAATCAGTTAGCAGTAAACAAAATGATCCTTTACAGCAGAATAGTATAATTGCTTAAACGCAGACGTGTGAACATTCTCCCCACCCAAAATGAGATCATTTTGTAACCCTCTGAAGTAACCTTCAGTTAAAGCATATGGGTTTACTAACCAGTAGAATAGAGTGCATTTCAGTTCAGCATATATAGTAGTTTTGAACAAGAAAAAACCTTGATAATTATTTGTCAAGCAGTGTCTCGTAATACATTTGTCACTATCCTATTAATTGAAATGCTTAGTGATTTTAGTGATCATCTATAATAATCCAAACATAGAATGTGCATGAAGCATATGTCAAAAGTTAATGCTAAGATAGTTAACAGTCAACACTGCGCCATAAACTCAAAATCTGAGCATTTTGTGAACTACTGACCTGCAAAAGCTCTTCAATGACATCCTCCATTGTTATGACTCCGATGGCCTCTTCGTCTTCATTTAGTGTGGGCAAAGGCTCTTTATGTATCTGTAGGACATCATCTTGATCCTTTGAAGATTTTCTAGCCCTATTACCTCTATTAGAGTTCTGAGAATTCGGGTAGCTCTTCCATCTTCGTAGAGGCTGTATGTTCTTCACAACCTTATCACTAGCCTTATCATCGATGGCAATAGAGACCTCTTCATTCCATGCATAAAGGAAGGAAAACAAGGAGATAGTGACAAAATTATAAGTAGATAATATATACCACATGCAAGTTCCTAACGAGTAAGGACTGCCTTGGAGCTCACCAACAGTTCTGCCATCATGGGTGGGGTGCTCAGTTGGGTAACTGGGATTGGTTTGCCTTATGACAACAGCCATGTGGCTGTGGCCCTTCTGAAACTCATTTAGGATGTCATAGAGGGGCATGTCTTCTGAAACACTGCCATTTAACAAGATGCAGTTGTGTTAGATGACCATATACTACTTTTCATAATCTATTGCACATATGGCAGGCAAGCTAAACATCTCCAACTGCAAGATTTCTCAAAGAAAACATCTACTCATCTAGCCACTTTTCTAAGCTCAGATATGTCAGCACAGGCAGTTAGAAAATTCATAACCTCTCTGCACACATGTGTAACCTACTTTTATACATTAGAATAATTGCCGCTCACATATGTAACCTACTTCCACACATTAGAGATAAAACTATGGAAATATTATCTCAACAACATGCCTGTAAGATAACAAAAACAACAAAAGAGACATAGCTTAAAGTTTGAGTATACAAAGCATAAGTGCATAACTTGTTTTAATTTGGAACCAGGGTTCACAAAACCGGCCAGGAACTCGCCAGAATTAGCAGTCCTGGCCAAATAAAACATTCTCAAAAAATTTTCCAGGAGAGATTCCCAGTAAAAGGCTGGAAACTGGTGGCCATCTGGGATTGTGGACCCAGTTTGGAATCCATGTCACAGTATAACTTAAGAGAGAGAAAAAAGGAAAAGTTTACAGTTTTAGTAACTAAGTGTTACAATCCTTTGTTTATATTGTCCATTAAGTAGATCAGCCAGTGATCAACAGGGAAATGAGTTATAGTAAACTACAGTATCATTGATAAAAATATTGCATAGAATAAACAATATAATAACACCAAACCGGGGAATTTTGCGGATTGTAACGCTTTTTACAGGAACTTCGTCATCAGGATTAATGGATAACAAATTCTTCACCTGAAAATGTCCAACAAATTTTAGATGAACGCAATACAATTAGGTTATTAAGAAGGGCAATAGAAACACTTGCATACCAGAAATAACAGAATAACCTCTGACAGTAACAACTACGATTTAACAATACATATATAGTGAAGACAGAAACTTGAGAAGATAATAAACACCAAACATTTTCTCCAAATAAAAACTAGCAACAGAATACATGTAAATTTTCTGCACAACAACAGAAGATGGCATCTTTTTTAAAAGTTCCATTATCAGGTGAGATGCCTGACAAGAGGAAAGAAGAAACAGAAGATAGCATTTACCAGTATTAATCCAATAATATTTGTCTTCTTTTCATAATAAACTGGAACTCTGCTATGCCCTTTCTCGAGGATTTCTTGCATTAGCTCCCTGCTCAAAAGAGTAAATACAAATTGAAATTACCACATGTTTAATGAACAGAGTAGTGTGTAACACAGCCCAATACCTGTCAAGCTTCGCATTTATATCAATTGCAAAGGTATGACATAATGGTGTCATAGAATCTTTAGCTTTCTTTTCAGTGAGTTCAAGAGCTCCAGCTATTATGGTAGTTTCATCATGGGTTAACTCTCCACCTTTACCAGCCTGTCAAATTACAAGAGTTCCACAGCTCAAGAAATAGAAACTCACATGCTAAATTTTGTTGAGAGAGATTCAATACAGAGGTGCCTAAGAAAATTGATATGCAAGTCCACAAACAAATAAGTAGGTTATTTTTCTCCATTAATTAAATTGATGATATAAATACCATTAGCTGCCCTACTAAACCTGACTAGGATTTCAAATGTGGATAACATAATCAGAAGACCTAACGAATGACCCACTGAATTAGAAAATCTATTTCATGATTAATCAAAAAGACAAACCCGCCAACAAACAGCCAGAAAAGATGACAATCCCAATTCCCACATGATGGCTGTAACACCTATCACACTCATCATGGTCTGGCTGTGATGCATGATGGAATTCTCTCACATATAGTCCTGACACCCATCACAAGCTAGTCCTGATCCTCTGCGTCTCCTACTACACAGCTCAACCCCATACTGCACAACACGGAAGTGCTGAGCCTGCTGGTCTTCATGGTCAATGTGTTCTATTGACTTAATATCACAAAATATCCCAGCAGTTTAAGAGTTCTATTGACATAAGATCGCAAAGTACTGTTAACAGTTTATTACTCTCATCATTCTGTATTTTTACATGGAAGATAAAGATACCTGATAATGCAAAGGTTAATTAAATGATACAAAAACTTCTCCAAAATGCCTCTAGAACAGCATTTACTAGTGAGACAATGTGCACGGTCCATGCACTTTTTTCCTAGTGGATACCAAGGAGTAAGAAATAACCATGCCTCAACACTTCATTAACTTTGGACTGCTAGACTGCCCTCTTCGAAGTTATGGGGGGGGGGGGGGGGGGGGGTTCCAATTGCTCAATATGCAGATGACATGCTTCTGAGGATGAAAGCAGATCAGAAAAATTTGTTCCTGCTAAAGGCCATCCTATCTTCTTTTTCAACAATCATGGGCCTAAGCATCAACTTCAACAAATCAAGCATTGTGCAAAACACCTTTCTCAGGGAGGAAGGCTGACCTTGGTAAATGCAGTTCTCTGAGCATTGCCCGCATTCACCCTAAGCCTTTACAGGGGGTTCCAAAACAGTCTTGCAGGGTATTGACAAAATAAGGTGAGCCTTCTTCTGGAAGGGACAGGTTTCTATCCATGGAGGGCAATGTCTGGTAGCCTGGGAAACAGTCTGTCAGAATAAAAGATTTGGTGGACTTGGAATTAGGAACCTATCAATCTTCAATGATAGTCTGCTATTAAAATTCCTTTTTCTCTTGTTTCAGCAACCGAACAGACCATGGTCAGCTCTTATTAGGAACTCAGTCTTTGGAGAGGTCCCACCAAGTGTGCGCCAGGTTTCAATCAAAGGATGGTGGGCTTCAATTATGGGTCTTTGGCCTATATTTGTCAAACTGATTGATTTCGTGCCGAATAATGGCAAGAGAATTGCTCTTTGGGAAGATATTTGGATCGGAGATGTTAAACTGGCCACATTGTTTCAACAGCTATTCTCATTTGCTCTAGACAAATCAATCAGCCTCTCTCAGTTTAGCAGGCTCTCAGATGCACAGATGGCTTTTAGAAACTCCCTTTCTAAAATTGCCTGCGACCAATTAAACATGCTTATTCAAAAGGTGAATTCTTGGGAACAATCTGGAACAATCTGAATCTTCGGAAGTTAAACTGAAAGCTCCTTTGGGCAGTAAGTTTTCAGTGAAGCTGGTTTACAAGCAAATCCAAAAGGAAAGGTGTGCAAGCATGCAAGACCCAAGCTACAATACCATTTGGAGGAACAAAGCACCAATTAAGTGTAAGATCTTCATTTGGCTTATGCTAAAGAGAAAGTTAACTGCCAGAGATAATCTTCTTAAGAAAAATTTCATCATTCAATCATATGACTGCCCAATCTGCAATACTTCCATAGAGTCAGTTGAACACTTATTTCTTTATTGCCCTTTTGCTGTTCAATGTTGAAATTCTCTTGGAATTGACCACAGGCAAGGCTTAGACAATATCTTTCAACAAAATAGGCGGATTTGTAAGCCATGCACATGGAGAATGATCATAACAGCATGCCTGTGGTCAATGTGGATTTTAAGGAAAAATGCGACCTTTAATGGCATTCAACCGAAATTTCAATCTTGGAAGCAAATCTTTATTCTAAGTTTACTCTCTCGGAAGAGTAGATTGACAGAAGAAGGCTTTTCCCTCACTGACAGGTTGTTGATGGCTTTTAGATCTTAGTTTGTTTCTTTTCTTCAGTTTGTGGCTTGGGGTTTTTTTGGGTTCTTACCTTCTCTATTGAGTCAGCTGAACACTCGTTTCGGAATTGTTCATTTGCAAACCAATGCTGGTGTTTCTTGGGAGTCGACCATCAGCAAAGTGTGAACTGCATCATCATTCAACAAGCTCACAACTGCTCAACAATACTCTGGAGAACGATTATAACTGCTTGCCTCAGGACAATCCAGCTGACTAGAAATAGAGCTGCCTCCAGTGGTGATCATCCGAGGTCCCAGAGTTGGAAGCAGCTTTTGGCCTTTACTCTGCTCTCTTGGAAAGAAAGGTTGAAAGATAATGAAAGCTTACATCTAGATGCTTGGATGGCCTCTTGTGTCTTCTTATCTTAGTGTTCTTTCTGCTTTTGGCTCCTAGGATCAGTTTGCTTTTTAACTATTTTTCCTCTCTGTTGTAGTTTTCCTGGGACGTCTATCCCCTGTACAATTTTCCTTTCTTTTTTCTTAATAAATATTTTTTTCCCTCTTGATTGACATGACTCAGTCAACAGAATGCATAAAAAAAAAGATTCCACTTAAAACTAGGCAAAGAAAAGCACTATAAGAAAGTAAAGAACAATGACGCCATCTACTCTCTATTTACAAGAATGATAAACATTATTTACCTCATTTCCATGCAATGTGACAAGTGTTTTTAGCTCAGCTCTACGGAAAAGAGCAGTATGACGATGACCAAGAAGGTAGTCCAGTAGCTGAAACGAAAAAAAAAAAAAGGCAACAGTTCAGCCCATAAGCATATGAGAATTCATACCGTAATAACAACGCTGATAATCTGCGTGTATAATACCTTGCTGATTGGGTATGCAACTGGAAAGCAGATCCAGACAAGCACATGTACTAATGGAGCGACTGATGCACCAATAGCCAGCCCATAACGTGAGCAGATGGATTGTGGTAAGATCTGTGTTTACCCAAAACGAAAAAGGTCCATGATAACCAAGCTAGAACTTGCAGTTAAGCATTTCAAGACAAACATGTAACACACCTCGCCAAACAGCAGAATCAATGTCACTGAGATCAAAATCGCACCCCAAGCAGTCACCAAGCTATCAAGAAATATAGGCAAAGCCTGATATACAGAGAGAAGCTTCTCATCACAACCTTATAGAGATCATCAGGTGAATTGTTGATCAGGTAAATCTAAACCTCATATTTTCTACAGATCACTGGAAGTTAAGAATTGCACCTCCATGGCTGCCGCATTGCAGATCAGAAGTGTGCATAGCAAAAGGTGCTGGTTCTTCACAACGGGCAATATTTTAGCTGCAAGAAAAGAAAAAAATCACTAACACCAAAACATGCACTCAATGAAGATTTGCATATGACCCATGCTCTCTGCCACAAAAGGAAATGGTTTTGCATTTTATTCAGGTGAAGAACAACAGCAAACTACAGCTGAACTTAAATTATGCTTTACACTGCTGCTTCAGGTGTGTGAGTGTGGTATTCTTACACCACTGCAAACCAGCCAAAGCAATAGCTTAGACCTCATCATTTTCCAACTATTTCAAGCTTCCCCAATCATATCCCATTCGTAAGAAAACAACAAAATGAAGGCTGCAACTTTTCTTTAGTTTGCACGAGAGGCATTTACATATTTACAGTTTTGCAAAGCCATATCTATGGTTTGAAATTTGTCTATGAAGTGTACGCATGTGGTTTGCTTCTTTTTTTTTTTTTACTTTTTATTTGGCATCATATCCATCCCTCCATCAAATTTGATGGACCTTTGCCGATGAATAAATTGGTAAAAGATACCCTCGGCACTAGGGCTAATTACCTACCAGCAGGTGCCCATAGGCTATAGTACAAAGGGCATCATCATCTTTTTATCCCTCTTTATCAGTAAAGATAGGTAAAAATTAACGGGAAAGGGACAAAGGTATGACACAGAAAAATAATGCAAACCATATGTGTCCCACTCACAAAAAATTGGGACATACGGATGACTTGTAAAAAGCATAAAATTATAAGTGTGTCTCATCCAATTTACTCCTTTTTGCTTAAACTTTAGCCCATGTGTTGCGCAAAATGATCAAAACAAACTCATGTTTTGCGATGCGCCCTGTGCAGCCAGTTAAACAACATTATAATCAAGACAATACAGCATCTCACTATCTCCTAGACCAAAAACACGACCCACTTCCTAAGTCCAATTAGACAAGCACAAAGAGACGACACCGTGTGGACTCCAGACAAATAGAATGCATGTATCAAATTGAAACAGAGTACCCAGAACTCACTGAGTTCTTATCAATCCACCCCACTGATCGATCTATTAATCAATTCCTCTAAAAAACAATGCTCTTATAGTTCTATTCACCGATTCCTCAAAGGAACCAACGCCTACAAGTTGTTCACCGAAATGCGAAGCCAAATCACCCAACCCGGGTATGCAAGCATCCAAAAAGGCCGACCTTTTGTACAGGTCAGCCACCTAATCAGGTAATACACCAATCACGGCACCATGCAACAAGAACAACGCAAAGACACAACCACACGCAGGAATGGGCACTGGTCATGGAAAGCCGCAGAATGGCGAAAGGCGGTGGAAGAAATGCCGCGGCGCGGCGAGGCGAGGCGACGCACCTGCGTGCTTCCGGTCCTGCTCGGTGCCGGACTTGGCGAGCACCTCGAGGTCGACGAGGCTGAGCGACATGAGCCCCAGCGTGAGCCCCGACATGAGCCCCGCGAAGAGCACCAGCACCACGATGATCACCACGTGCTCGAAGAACGGCGCCCCACAGCACCGGTACTCCACCGCCATCCGCCGCCGCTCGCCGCTCCCAGAAGCTACTTCTCACGCTTCCTCAGCTCTCTACTTTTTTTTTCTTTTAATTTTTATGGGTTAATTATTTAGAGGGTGTGGGGAGAGGGGCGAAGCGAGCAGATGGGGGGCGTGGGCGTGGCGGGGAAGCGACGAGTGGCGGTTGGTATGACATGTGGCCCCGGGGGGTCCTTGTCACGCCGCGCGTTGTGAAGGGCGATCCCATATCGATAGTGACGTGGTTTCCGTCGCTGCAGGTGGGCGCGGAGATGCTGCTGGGCCAATGGCGTCGGTTATTTTATCCGGGGTTTCAGGGCAGGCACCCGTGGACAGTGGGGTTGTCGGCATCTGGCGGTGCTTCCGTAGGGTCGGTGTATGGACATGGAGACCCTGGTCCCCCGTCTACAAAAAGCTTGATCAAATGCTACCAAGTTTGTTTCATCACTATAACCTTTAAGTTTTACCGCTGATTAGTATGGGGGTAAACTAAATGTCAGTACTCAGTTTTGAAAGTCTCCTTTCATGAAGTTCTATGAGAGACTTAAATAAAATTTATATGTGTGTAATATATACTATAATCATATATGTATTTTAAGGTTTCTCATTTTTATAATGTATTTTTTTGTATGTCTCCATAGAAGGAATGTTTCGAATAATGAAGAGAGGTTAGTAGTTAATTCTAGATTTTTACTTAAGTTTGGATTTTGGATCCACTATCTAACATATTAAATATTTAACTTACTAATTTACTCTTTGATAACTAATTGTATATTTGTGCATTTTTTCTGAGAAAATATATAAGCACATCTCATTATTTAATGTCTATGTATGTTTGTTGAATTTTGATTTACTAGACAGTAAATGGTAGGTTGCATAACCAGTTATACTTTTTCAGTTTTAACGTAGCAGAAATTGGACCATTTGAACATTATATTAATGAAATAATTATGTTTTTTTAAATGTGAAATAATTCGGTGGTCTGTCAGATGAAAAGTTTGAACCCTGAATTACCCTGACAGTTAAACAGTATGTCATAGTATATAAAAAAAAAATAAGACACGACAAAATTGGTTATACAGTTTGGTCTATGGACAGGTCGCACATTGGGGTTATACCTTGCATGCTGGGCGCGTGGCCGTGGATTTGTGATATCATTTGAAGCGTCTCTATTTTTTTTTTTTTATAAAAATAATTCTATGTTGCTGAATGTTAGTCAAATATAAAATTTTATCTTTGACTATATGTCATTATATTTCCAAAATTTAATGTGATATGTCATTTTTGACCGATCAATTCAGAAAAATAACCAAAATACTGTTGTCAGTTAAGATATAATCATAATTTTATAAATAAAAAAACTATATTGCAAAATTTTTAATTTTTGAAATTTTGTGTTAGAGTTTTCAAAATTTGAAAATTTTGCACTCTCATCTTTTTATTTATTTAAAATCATAATTAGATCTCAATTGATAAGAGTAATTTGGTTATTTTTCTGAATTGATCAGTCAAAAATAATATATAACATCATACTTTAAAATGTAATGGTATATACTCAAAAGCTTAAATTTTAATAGTATTGTATTAAACAAAAAATTCAGTAGTATAGAATTAATATATTATTTTTCTTAAGAAGATGTGCACTGGATCTTTTGTGCTGCATGCCCATGTAGCTGCATTCTAAGTTATTGGTACTAAACAAGTAAACACTGGTTTTTTCTAGGCAATTCTTCCCAAAAAGAAGATGATCCACGTTTCTGACACATTCCAGGGTGTTTTAAAAACTTAAAATGCTAGCATTCTCTGTTTTTAAATATTTATCACTTATATATTTTTAGTGAGTAATTTTGACTATATATATATATATACATCACAAAAATAAAAATTACATGAAAAATTACCATAAAAAGTACTTTTTATAATATTGTTTTATAAATTTTACTATTATATTGTAATAAAAATTTATGATCAAAATTTTCCAAAAAATCAAGAGTTACAAGTATTTGAGAGTGGAAGGAGTGTTGTAGTGAGTGGTTACTACAATTGAATATGTATTTATTTTGTTACAACATGAATGTAATGTATTTTTTAAAATAAATATACTTAACTATAATAACTACTCACTATAACTATTTTCGGACATATCACAAGAAATCAAAAGTTTGCTTGGAACACAAAAATTTTATAAGAAAATAAACACATATTATAATAGTGGAATTTTTCTTCTCTCCAATTACTATCGAATTCCTATGTTCCAATGCCAAGTATTGGAGAAATTTTTTTACGACGATTTTGGATGATCCCATAACTTTCGTGTGTGATTTTGTGATTTATATATCAGTTAGATGTAAGTAGATTTTGTGATTTATATATATTTCAGTTAGAGGTAAGAAAGTACTAGATACTTATTCCTCAAAAAAAATATTAAACAAATAAAGATGGCATTTTATAAATTATCCAAGTAGCAAGAATTATTCTTCAACAAAAAGGTTGGCTTTGAGAATATATGCCATACTTTCAAGTGCTGGGAAGTCTCTGCAGCATGTTGACCCTCAGATGCCAACACTTGTATGGTTAAATAAAGCAATTGAGAAAAGTGGAAAAGGACTTGTTATGAGAGCTACATCTCTGTTTTTACTGTCTCCGAGTTACAACTTTCATTTTTTAAAATAAATAATAATAATAATAATATCATCATTATCATTATTATTATTATTATTATTAAAGTATTTGTTATCAAATTTATTAATAAGGAAATTTAGTTCTGTATTGCTATAACAGTGACAAATTAATAAAATACCATTGATTAAGACATGTAATTGAGATACTCGGCAATATTTTACTAAACATCAACTTTTGTGGTATTATGAGCTAAATCTCCCTTGTTAATAATAATATTTGTATGGAATGGCCAAAAAAAACTTTTTTTTTTACCAATTTTATTTCCACCCAACAAATTTTGATCCAATAAATTTTAAGGTGTTATTTTTTAAAATTGTTATATTTTGTTATATGAGATTGTCGTATTATTTTAAATTGATGTATTTTTTTAGAAAATTTTTTGTAAATAAAAATTGTGAATATCTTAGCAATGCACCTTGCTACTTCCATCTATTTAGCTGTCAAATCAAAAAAATTTGATTATACACGTACCAAACATCATTTAGAAAACAATGGAGAAAGTGCACGATTACAAATCAACATGATTTTGACTTTTAACGGCCCATTGTCCTAGCTACTGGTTTCATAAAGCTATACATGAAAATGATAGTTGAGGCAGATGGGCATGGTCAATTAAATGGACAATTTGTGTCAGATTGTGACGCATAGATGCTGAAATAAATCTCCGGCCGGTGGGGTTGAACAAATTGCCTTCTTATGATCCACAAATTTGGCATCCTAACATGGCTTCTTCTTTATTTGACTACCGGTTTGTGACTATAATTCATCAATGACTAAATTATCATCCATCAGAACACTAAGAAAGTAAATTATTATTGGAATGATGTCAAACTATTTTATTGATAGTACAATCAACTCTTAGAAAATAGAGAAGTATTTCCTTTGATTTTGGATGTTGTAGTATCTTGCCTTTTGTTACTCATTGCTGAAGCAACAAATCAAAGTTTTGTATTGACAACTATAATATATATTAAAATAATCTTTCTGCAATGTTTTTATTAAAAAAAAAAGGCTGAAGTTTAGTTGCTGCAATTTTCGTACCTTTCATGCTGCCTTTTCTATTGCACATTGCTGCAAGTTGCAACCCCTACTTTTTGTTGTGCAGGAGAGCTATGCGAATCCATATGATATTGGAGTATTAACTCATCATAAGTCACGAGGGAAAAGCTTGCGTTATACTCTTGTTACATAAAGTGATATAAGTCTGTGATTGCAATGTTCCGTGCATTGGAGGGGTCTGATTGATGCAAAATGCAAGGTAAAAGGCCTCTGCTGCAATTTTGCCTGCTAATTTTATATAAATTCAAGCATGTTAAAATATTTTATATAACGTAAAGGTTATTTCATTTCCTTTGTTATGAAATAATTGACAAAGGCCTTATTGCTTACCCCATGGGCCAGACATACAGAACCTAACTTGCTCCAACCTTTTATTTTAAAGGCACGGCCTAGCCAATCCGTTTCTCTTTATTGCCCATGTAAATGTTAAACTCTGAAAATTGGCCCATTTGGTGCACGGATTGATTTACCCTCTCGTAATCAGGCCTTGGCATTTACAGGCTCGAGCCAGCAAAAAGTCCCAAATACTTCAATTTGATTCAACTCAATCCAATATTTATATCGGGTCAATTGGGTTCAAGTCGAGCAGGTCTAAGTGGGTCACATTCAAAAATCAGGATTGGGTTGAGTTTTTTGAATTTTGTGCGTTTGAGATGGGTGTAGGAAGGAATGATCTGGACCCTAACCTCAGGCAGTTCCAGGCCAAGCCTTCGCTCGCTCGAGTAGGTTGGGCGGAAGCAGTCCAGGTGGGCCGAATATGCTTATGTCTACTTATAGTATTAAGAGTGTATTTGACCAAATTTTAATTTCGACTTCATTTTTATAGTAGTTAGAGCCAAGAAACTAGCTCTTAGAAACTGAAATTAGATGTGTATTTGGTTTTAGCTCCAGTTTATATCGAAATTTTACTTGATATATTATTAATCGTTATAACAATAACAAATCATGTAATTGTTATAATTTTGTAGACAAATATGCTATTTTTTGTTTATGAATTCTGAGAAGCCAAAAAAGAGCCCCATAATTTCTATATAAACAAGTTCCAAATTCTCATGGACCTAAAGAAATTCAAACTTAGAGGAGGTATTTTGCCAAGCACTTTTAGCTTTTGCCTAGAAGTTTGGAGCTGGAGTCTTCGACAAACACCCTTAAATGGTAATTAAGGGCCAAATTCACTTGATTTGAATGTTTAGTATTTGGCGCTCTAGGAAAGCTAATTAAGGGAGTGTTTCACCAAGATAAAACTTTACTTTAGGGTTTATAAATTGAAACTATGGTTAAATATTCAACTTATTTAAGAATTTTATTTTATAAATATAAACTCTTTTTAATTAAAAATCCACAAATAAACTGAAATGGACTGAAGAAAACATAGCAGACCAAGACGTGGGTATGGTTGTTGAGTCGAAAATCGGTCTCAGTCTTGAGTTAGTAATGTTGTATCTAGGCCTTCATGGCTAATCCTAATTTTGATGATTAATGAAAACAAAGTGTTCCGGACTAATTGTGCTGTTTGAGATTGATTGATACAGGATCAGTTGGGAAGAAATGCAAGAAGATCAAGATGAACCCAACTTAAAGTAAAGCACAAGACACAGAAGGGCAAGAGACGAGACGTAAATCTTAAAGATGCGAAAGACCTCAGGTATTGCGAGTTTTTATTTTTACCGATCTTGGCGTGTGGAGATGATCGGTTAGGAAAATTCTTTCTAGCTTTAACCGTACTATAAAGAGGGGTAGCGAAAATCCTCTTTTTATCTCCAGCACAAACCGATAATGTTAGGTCATTGCATCGCATTTTTTTTATGTGGATTTGGTTTTGGTCTTATTTGAAAAATCTGTTTTTCAGTTCAGTTTTTGATAGCAGAAGAGTATTTGCTTTTTTCAGAAAGATCTAGGTAGATCTGGCTTTTGCTTCTGTTGACAAAAATGTAGCCCTTAAAATTATCTTTCCAACGAGCTATTAAACACCTCTTTTGGATTTCTGGATTTAAAGTTATAGCTGTTTTTGTTCATGCTGACTGTCAGTTTGAATGTCAGTTTAGTGTAACTGACAATTGTCCAGAGAGGGTGTTTTTTTGGTCTCAAATTTTTTGTACTAAACTGACTGTCAGTTTGTCCATACTGACTGTCAGTTGGGGTTTCGACCAGAGAGTGTTTTACTGTGTTTCTATTTGATTCTGGTCGAGCTAGTACACAAACTGATTGTCAGTTCGTGTAACTGACTGTCAGTTGTGGGTTCCAGCTTTCCTGTTTTGGCAACGAACGGCTAGCAAAGTTTTCGTCCGTAAATTTTGTCGGCCGTTGTGCACTAAACTGACTGTCAGTTAGGCAAACTGACTGTCAGTTTGGGTTGCTGATTTTCAGCTCTAGCTCCAACGGTTCATTTGCTTCTTGAGGCTATAAATAGGGGCTTTGGGCATATGTTTTTCATAACAAGCAGCATCTTTTCATATACACTTTTGAGCATTAGTTTCTTATATAAAATCTTGATCTTTTGATCAAGTCGAGTGCTTTTCGATCCACCGAGAGTTTCAGTTCTTTTACATTTGCATATACTTAGCTTCTCGGTGCGTGTTTGGAGGTCTAGAGAAGACCTCGCTGCCTGTTACTCTTGGTGAGCGCCCTCACCTAGACGGTTCGGAAGCGTGGCCGTTGATCTCTCCGTTCGGAGATTGTCGGAGAGGCTCGGCAAGTGTGTACAAGGCATCGGTGCTCGCCTTTTCGGAGTAGACAAGGAGCAACCTTAGTTGATAATACTCTTCTTGAGTATTGAGGCAAGACTCAAGTGATTTGAGTGCTTCAACGAGGATTAGTGGAGACTGGGCGAGTCTCCGATACCTCGGTAAAAACCATTGTGTTCGTTTTCTTTCCCTTGCTTACATTATTTGTTCTTGATTTGTTCATTATTTGCTTTAAGTTTTAAAGTTTTTAAAGCCTCCTATTCACCCCCCCTCTAGTCGGCATCCTTGATCCAACAAGTAAAAGATCTGATGGAATCAATAAAACGCAAAGTTGGCTGTGATAGTAAAAAATCTTGATGGCAGCATTAAAATAACTGATCAAAGTTCTATGCATTGTTGCATAACTTGATCAGTTTTGAAGTGTACGACCATGACCTGTTTTTGTCTTGACTCGACTAGTTTTGTACTGAACTACCATGAACATGACTTGTATTTTTTAGAACTGGACGAGCACGACCAGGGCTAGGGCTAATATGACCAGTTTTGAAATGGGCGACTATGACCAGACTTATTCGGGTACGAACATTTTTTGAATCGGACGACCACGACCAGTTTTAAATTGAACGTCCATGATTAGTTCTTATACTGACCAGTTTATAATTGCACGCCCATGACCAGATTTTGTCATGATTCGACTAGGTTTGCACTGGACGACCATGAACAGAGCTTATATTTTTTTGAACTGGATGAGCACAATCAGGGTACGTTCGAGTATCACCAATTTTTATATGGACGACCATGATCAAGTTTGTTCAGGTATGACCATTTTTTGAACACTATTAGCACGACTAGGGCTTGTACTTTCACGATCAGTTTTAAACGTAACGACCATGATTAGATCTATAGAATCGAGGATGCCGACTAGAAGGGGGTGAATAGGAGGTTTTTAAAATTCTTTCTCGACTAAACAATTTTTACAAGACGTTTAAGATAACCTAGATTTTGAAAAGGGTTTACAAATAATCTAACATCTATATGAAATACACAATACAACATGCAACAAGATTAATTTAAACAATTTGTGTCAAGGTGAATATGAATTGAGTAAGAGAGAAATCAATTGACACAATGATTTTTACCGAGGTCTCGGAGACTCGCCCGGTCTCCCCTACTTCTTGTTGAAGCGTTTGTTGCATCTAGGCCCTTTTATGTTGATTTTGATTATTGATGACATTAAGTGTTTTGGACTAACCTTGTCTTTGAGCTATTTCTATGCAGAGCGATTTCTGTAAATCTGCAAGTGATCCGGGAAGATCTGCAGGTCACAGGTCCAAAGTCGCAAGCGCAAGGTCGCAATGTTGGCTGTGGTCGCAGTTAAAGGTTGGAAGTCAAGGTCGCAAGTGCAAGGTCACCAAAACGAAAGTTGCAAGGATTAAAGATGCAAAGGACCTGAGGTAATATTTGTTTTATTTTGACCGATCTCGGTGTTTGGAGTTTGATCGGTTTAGAAAATTATTTTTTAGTTTTAACCGTACTATAAAGAGGGGTGGCGAAAGTCTTCTCTTTATCTCCAACACAAACCGAGAAACTTAGGTCATTGCATTGCATCATTTTGGTTGGATTTGATTTGTTTTTGGTTTGAGAGATTTGGATTTTTAAATGATTTTTTGACAGCAGAAGTATTTTTCATTTTTCCAGAAAGATCTAGGTAGATCTGGTTTTTGCTTCTGTTGACAAAAATGTAACCCTTGAAATTATCTTTCGAACGAGCTATTAAACTATCAATTTGGATTTCTGGATCAAAAGTTATGGATGTTTTTAATGGACTGTCAGTTATTTGGTTTTTCAGTTTAGTTTTTGACAGCAGAAGATTTTTTGCATTTTATGGAAAGATCTAGGCAGATCTGTCTTTTTCTTTTGCTGACAAAAAGATAGTCCTTTAAAATATCTTTCAAATGAGCTATTAAACATCTCTTTTGGATTTCTGGATTTAAAATTATAGCTGTTTTTGTTCAAGCTGACTGTCAGTTTGCTGAACTGACTGTCAGTTTGAATGTCAGTTTGTGTTAACTGACAATTGTCCAGAGAGTGTGTTTTTCGGGCCAAAAATTTTTGTACTAAACTGACTGTCAGTATGCCCATGCTGACTGTCAGTTTGGGTTTCGACCACAGCTGTTTTTATCTGAGTTTCTATTTGATCTGGTCGTTGTTTTGGTCGAACTGACTGTCAGTTTGCATAACTGACTGTCAGTTGGGGGTTTCAAGTTTCCTTAAACAACCACAAACGGCTAGCTATTTTTTATCCGTAAATTTTGTCGGCCGTTGTGTATGTAACTGACTGTCAGTTAGGCAAACTGACTGTCAGTTTGGGTTGCTGATTTTCAGCCCTAGCTCCAACGGTTCATTTGATTCTTGAGGCTATAAAAAGGGGCTTTGAGCATAAGTTTTATACAACAAGCAGTAGCATTTCTTATACACTCTTGAGCTTTAGTTTTCCACTTAAAATCTTGATCTTTTGATCAAGTCGAGTGTTTTCCGATCCACCGAGCACTTCAGTTCTTTTGCATTTGCATTCACTTAGCTTCTCGGTGCGTGTTTGGAGGTCTAGAGAAGACCTCGTTGCCTGTTACTCTTGGTGAGCGCCCTCACCTAGACGGTTCGGAGGCGTGGCCGTTGATCTCTCCGTTTGGAGATTGTCGGAGAGGCTCGGCAAGTGTGTACAAGGCATCGGTGCTCGCCTTTCCGGAGTGGACAAGGAGCAACCATTAGTGAGAAATATCCTTCGTGGATATTGAAGCAAGACTCATTCGCTTGAGTGCTTCAACGAGGATTAGGGGAGATTGGGCGAGTCTCCGAGACCTTGGTAAAAAATCGTTGTGTTCGTTCTCTCTATCTTCTCTCTTTAATATATTAAATTGCATTTGGTTCTTCTTGGTATAAAAACTTGTTTTTATTTGAAGTTTTTAAAGCCTCCTATTCACTCCCCCTCTAGTCGGCATCCTTGATCCTACAGCGTTCACACATGAGTCTCGCTTCTATATCTACGAAGGATATCTTCACTCAAGTTGCTCCTTCTCCACACCGGATAGGCGAGCACCAATACCTTTCACACTTGTTTGTCGGCCTCTCCAACAAACTTCAACGGAGAGATCGCGACTCTCCTTCACGAACCATCTAGGCGATGGCGATCGCCAAGAGTAACAAATCGAACAGGTTCACTTAAATGAATCAAGTACTAGAAGCTCAAAAGATGCAAATTAATGTCAACACTCTAGCACTAGCTTGCAAATTGTGGATGAGGTGCATTAAACACTCTTAGCCTCTCACAAATGCTTTTCCTCTAATTCACTCAAGAATTTTGGCTCAAATCTAGTCTCTAGATGCAAGAGATTGAATGCAATGAACTTGGCTAGCTTATACACAGTGTTTTCAACTTCTTGAGCAGCCTCAAATGCTGGCCAATACGGTGTATATATAGCCCTCTCAAGAAACTAGCCGTTTACAACAAACTGAGCCAATTTTGTACAGGCCGGACACTGTCCAGCCAGTGCAACTCAATATGACCATTGAAAACGTGTCATTTACCATTGGGCTATTTTTGTGAAGGTCAGACAAATAATCTTTTGTCCGGGAAAAAAGCCCAGACTGATTCATTTGTCTCTGGTTCACTCTCAAATAAAACTCTCAAGTTTTATACAGGCTGGACATTGTCCGGCCTTCTCCGGACAAAAGCTCCAAACAAATCTATATGTCTCTGTTTACGTTTTGCAAAAGCCACTAGAGTTTTGTACTGGTTGGACAATATCTGGCTATCACAGACAATGTCTGACCTGTACAAACCGAAAACAAGATTTTACCATTTTTACTCTAAACTCAAATCTGGGTATTTGGAAATGCAATTCTTCTGTTTTCTCGTGGATATGTCTGCTGACACTCAGCAAATACCACGACCCAATTTGATTTAAGAACATAAAGCTATTGGTCGAATATCCAGTCGAAAACAGGTGGTCGAGTGGATTTGGTCGAGCGTACGCAATCGAGCTGAAAACTGGTACGACCAGTTTGAACTCCTACGACCACGACCAGCTCCAAACAAAGATATGATTAGAATGTGCAAATACGACCACAACCAGCTCTAGTAATGAAACAGATAGCTTTAACTGGCGATTACGACTAAGTGCAGTTTCAAAACATTTTCTTTAATGCAAACAACTACACTTTGATTTTCTTAGCAATGCAAGAGGTGATTAAGCACTAATGCAAGATGATATGAATGCATTTGAGCTTCCACACTAGATAGATTCAAGCTACTAGTTTTCGACCCCTTTTAGTAGTATGGTCAAACTAGTAAAAAGAGATCCTATCAAACCGGCCTGTCTCCAAACACCAAGACCGATAAAATCCTAAGAAAATGATCCTTAGTCTTGGATCTTACCTTTGGTGAAGCTCGATCTCGTGAAGCTTAACCTCGCAAAACTTGACCTTGCTCAAGATGACTCATATTGACATTAACCTCCATACGCCCTTGCTTGCATTCATCTCGCAGCTATTTTGAGACTACAACATATACACTCAATGAACAATGTTAATCTCATAGTTATGTTGTCATTAATCACCAAAGAAATTACTCCACAAAGGAGTTAACTCAACAATTTCTTTTTTCGGTGAAATGACAGAACCATTTTCAACAAACCATAAATGAGTAAGAGATAAAGTACACAATCATATAGATCCATATATGATAAGAAATATAAACAAGATCTATACTATTCATGTCATGATAATGATTAGCATAAGCTTGATGTAAGCACAGATGATATACATGATGAGCTCTCCCTCAACACATGCATTGATCTTAAACCATGACAAGGGAGATATCAACTTTGCACAAGCATAGACAACTAACATAATGAGTTCTCCCTCAACATATGCATCGATATTAAACCATACAAAGGGAGACATCAACTTCAGGATTTAACACGTGACATTTCAATTAATGATTAGCACAAGCTTGATGCAAGCATAGATGAAGGATATGAAAAACTCCCCCTCAACATATGCATTGATATTAAACCACGACAAGAGAGACATTAACTTTAGGGTTTAACGTTTGACACTTCAATTTACTTCTGCTGAACAAATTTATCCAAATTATCATTTAATCATCAAAACTGTCATTACCTAAATTGTCATTAATCATCCAAATTGTCATTAATCATCAAAATCTAGATCCAACAAGATCTTATACTGATTCTTCTTATGATTTAAAATCTTGGTCGTGGCAGTAAAAAAACTTGGTCGCACCAAAGTGGTTGTATCAGTGCAAGCGTTAATAGTAATTTTCCTTTTTTTGTGTTGGCAGTGATTTTTTTAGCGTGATCTTCGAGGGCCATTGATCGTTTTTTGTGTCTGGTCGAATCAGTAGATTTAACTCTGTTGGATGTTCTTGCTTTTGGTCAGTAATTGAATTCTGTGTTTGGTTGATGATCATGTTTGGTTGTGGTCGAATGCAAACTTGTACATTGTCAAGACTATAAAGATAAGATGTTTCATGGCATTGCAATGCAAGTCCCATATCAAGATAAAGTCAATGGCAAAACAAAAACATATTTACCACCAGCCTTCAATTTATCACTCAATTTAGTGAACTATCGACTGTCTAACTGAAGTATTACATATCCTAACGCTGAAGAGGCCAAACTTTTGTGGCTGAAATGCATGAAACATCGAAACTGCAGGCTTACACATATCCTGATACTAAAGAGGCCAAAATTTTGTTGCAAATGCAATGCAATGTACCACCCAGCTGCAAATTTACACATTTACACATATTGACACTAAAAGTACCAAATTTGACCAATATCCTCTTCGGCCACTTGAAACGGCACGACACCTCCACCTCGTCCTACGATAACCCCTATGATGACCAAGGAGAAGAACGTGGCCGTGGTTGTTGTCGAGGTCGAAGAAGTTGTCACCGACAAAAAAGAGCAGGCCGAGGTCGTCGGAGCAGAAGCCACGGCTATAGTCATCGCTGAGCTCGTTGGCACCGTCGCCAGTGCAGAGGATGAAGCCGCTGAACTGCTTCCGCGGATCTGGCAGCTACAGCGTACGAGAGCAACAGTGCGGCTAGAAAGCTTTGGACCAGCGGCGCGGGTGAGAGAGAGGAAAAATAAAAGCGGCGGCACATGATTTGGGGTGGCGGCGACGTGGATTCGGCGGTACAGCAGAAAATCTAGCGTTTAGGGTGGCACAAATCTGGGCGACGTGGCAGGGATCTTAGGCGGCAACTTTGGTGGTGCACGAGAGCTAAAGCGACAGCGCAGGTTGGATGGAGGTGGCATGCCAAAAGCAACCGGTCATGAGGCGGTGGGCCGCGGCACTGGCGAACCACGAAACGCGACAACAACCAAAGATCAACGAGGAGGAAGCAAAGGCAAAAGTCGAGCACAAGCATTGCAGATCCAATGAAGAAGAGGAGGCCGAGCTGGAAGTGGAGTCCACGTGGCGCGTCACCATTGGATCGCGGCCAACGTTGCCGAGTCAGAAATAGTACGGCGGAGAAGACAACATGGACCAATCCAAAAAACAGTGTCGTGCCCCTCACCTAGCAAGACGCGTAGGCCAATCGAAGCCGCCAAAGTAGACGATCGAATGGACGAAAAAAAAACAGTGTGAACGTGCTAGGAAGGCCGCACGTGCAAGACAACGACCATCGACGTGGCACGATCAGGACAGTGAACGAAATATATCGAACGGCTTAGAAAAAAGACCAACATGACTCAACCTGAAAGAAAATAAAATGAACAATAGCAAATTAATGGGCTTCAAAATAGATTTGACAAATACATCCAAACCGGATGATACAAATTCTAAAGCTAATTATAGAGGCTGATCTTTCTAGAAGAGATATGAAGATACTGTCAAACACATCGACTGAGCATTTTAATTTTTAACTTTAGTGCAAGGGATCCTCCCTGTATTGCCTCCAGTCACCAGAGGTTCTTCCGACTTGACCAATCAAATCGTTCCACTTGTCGTCCTGCACTGCCATCCGAGTCCGCATGCCTCCCCGTACTTTTTTGAATTCTTTCTAAAGTTATTGACTACAAAATCTGTTTTTTTTTCTCTCTCTCTCTCTCTTTCCTTCTTTTTGTTCTTTCCTTCCTAAGGAAACTTCCAATTCCAGTTCCATCGCAACTACTACTTGCTCTAACTACCGCTCTCCATTCCCCAATTCCCCAATCCCCAAATCCAACTTCTTCTATTGCTCTCTTCAGTTCATCGGCATCGCCGGATTAGTAGAGGTGATTGCCTCAAATACTTTGTTCCATTAGTGCTTATGATCTCCCGTGGTTCTTTTCTGAATTTTTTTGGATGCTTCATGGTGTAGGTCTTGCGGATCGAGCGGCATTGCGGCGGCGTTTTGCCGCTCATCTAGTTGAAGGTAATTTTCTTTCCTTAGTTCGAGATTAATTTTTGTGCGACTCGAGTAAAGTACGCCGTTGCTGCTATGCAGTTGCAATTTTTGTTTTTATTTTTGAATTTTAATGGATTGTACTCAAGTATTGTTAATTCGACGCTTTACTTGTGATCTTCATGCAAGTAGATGGATGCCTGGACCTAACCTATCTGTCAAGTAAAGTGGAAACCTTAGAGAGATGAACTGGTTTTTTTATTAGTGCTGTTCGTATCATGAGAGCTCTGAAGTGCTTAAGACGATCTCCAAATTGGTATATATTCGTATCATGCGATTCCAAATGATCCAGAGATTTTTCTCTTTGTGTCAATGACCAGTTTTGTTTTCTCTTTAGATTCTTCATGTCGTTTTTCGAGTTTTGGCGGCGATTCCATCTTGTACTTTTTTAATGTTGTCCCATCCCACGTCTATAGGTTTTGTTTAATGGTAAATCTTGAAAGAATCTACCTTGCCTTTGCTTTACATTATGTTTTTTAAGAGATCTATTATGCAGAGAAGTGAGCCCAAGTACAGTAAGTCTAAACTGGAAAAGAACCCGCTAAACACCCTACAAAAACTCATACACCTTAACTAATAAAACCAGTCTTGTAGACTATCTAACTCAATATGCTTCCAGACTCATCTCATCAAACACCATTTAGTAGATCAACGATTTGTGTGCTGCATGAGTAATTAAGTATACATGCTCCAAGATTCTTCCGTTTTCCTTATCTTTCTGCATGTGCTATATTATGGCAATGGCTGTGTTATCCCGATCCCTCCTTGTTGATTTGCTCGACCAAGCATCAAAGGAACTCATATCTTGTGCCGGAGCCTGGTGAATCTTGTTCCACCATTGAAGACCTTTGTGACTTAACTTCCTAGTGTAGTTGCAACTAAGGAATAAGTGTGAATAGTTTTGAATTCATTATCAGAGATGGCATGGTGGTCACCCTTGTCTGCAGTACATCTGTAGTTAGGCATTTCATTTGAATGGCGAGCAATAACAAGAATATTCATTTGAAGGATGTTTTAGCTCTCCATAATGCCAGATAACATCTAAATTTGATGGACCCTGTGAACCATATAAGCTGATTTAGCAGATTATGTTGTATTACTATTCCATGTCCTTAATAATTGATCCTCCTGCTCTCCATCAGCCGCCTTTCTGCCAAGGATATCCATAAGAGCACAAAGTCTGAACCGCTTCTACATCAAGATGCTCTCTTAAGTCACTAACGCAAGTTTGATTGTTCAGGCCTTGTCAATTTGTTCCGATTGCTCTGATCTTGTGTGGATACAAATATGAAATAACAAGTTCGATGTTAGTTTTTATTATTTTTCTTAAGTTTTTCTCAGGTTTCTTTTGTCCTGTTTGTATGTATTAGTCTCACCATTGGATAGTTGAATATACCTTCACAAAATATAATGGAAGTGGCAAACATGTAGATTATTGTTTTTAGCGTGGATGTTCATGGCTTGATTTCTTTGGTGCATTAAACTGGAAGAATATAATTGCAAAATTAATTCTAGGTTGCTTCTGTAAGATTTATATTTGTAAAGTACATACGTTGCATATGCAAAATTTTAAATTTATTAATCTTTTCCTGCAGGCACTAGGGGTATCAATGGTGAAGTTTATTGTATTTAGATGACATAAGGGCTGTTGCGTGTCACGTATTCGTGAGAAAGAGATGAAAGTTGGTGCTCTTCTGACCTCTGCTGGAATCAACATTGGTCTTTGTGTACTTTTTCTATCACTCTATTCTATTCTAAGAAAGCAGCCAGAAAATGTTAAGGTCTATTTCGGGCGGAGGATTGCAGAGGAACATAGACGTCTCCGAGAGGCTTTTATTTTGGAGAGATTTGTTCCATCCACTGGTTGGATAGTAAAAAGTCTGCAATGTACCGAGGAGGAGATCTTGGCTACTGCTGGGTTGGATGCTGTTGTTTTCAATAGAATTCTAGTTTTTAGGTGCGTAAAACTCTATTTTACCTCTTTTTGTGAGATCTACAAATTCTTCGATTAGTTGGAAGCAAAATAGGAAAATCTATACCGCTTATTTGGTGGACTTATTATAATTGTGGAGATCTATTAGATGACTTTTAGGATTCCATAATACATATGATCATATGACTCTAAATCATTAATATAAGATTCTAATACATAAATTATAGCATAATTTTTTTTATGCATACAATTTGAAAAGCTGCCTACAAGATTATTCGCACAATTGCACAGTATTTCTGGGTAGTTTGTTTAATATCAATACCCAAATTCACATACGCTGACACATTTGTTTTTGAACAGCATACGCATATTCTCTTTAGCCGCAATTCTGTGTGTATTTGGAGTTCTTCCATTAAATTATTTTGGACAAGATATGTATCATGTTCGGATTCCTTCGGCATCATTGGAGACATTTACAATAGGAAATGTTCAAGAGAGATCAACATGGTGAGCTATTCAACTTCTTTTTGTGGAGGTGGTCCACTCTAATGGTTAAGATGAGAGATTTTGTATTTATGTTGTGTGATTATGGATTTTTAGTGCCTTCTGGTGTTATCTCTGATCTAATTTTGGCTTGTTCTGTCTTGTCCTGAATAATTGAAAATGGACAGAATATGTTAAAAAGTATATGAACTTTTGGATTTTCTTTACCGCTTGGTTATGAATGCAGGCTCTGGGTCCACTGTGTTGTACTATACATCATATCTGGTGGAGCTTGTGTTCTTCTATTTCTTGTAAGATCAAATCTTGTTTACCTTTCTGAATTGCAGAAATGTTCTTCACCTTATCTTTAGGAATTGATTTTTATATTGTTTTTCTACTTTATTTCTTTAGGAGTACAAACATATCACTAAGTTGAGGCTACTTCATCTTACTCGAGCAACAACCAATCCAAGCCATTTTGCTGTCCTTGTTCGTGGAATACCAAAATCAACTAAAGAATCATTCAGCAATGCTGTTGAGAGTTTCTTTACCAAGTACCATGCATCAAGTTACCTATCTCATCATGTTGTTTACAAAGTTGGGAAAGTTCAGAAGATAGTGGTAAGCAATACTGTCATGTGGCATGTAAACTTTACCAAACATTCTTGTTATTTGAGGAAATGTGATGTTATTGTTAGATAGTCCTGATGAAATGTTGTTAGTGATAGACTTGCTAGTTCCTTAAAGATTAAGTAAGTCTATATTGCATCATAATAGTGCAAACTTAGGCTGTACTGACTTTGTGTAGCATCTCCAATAGTTAGATAACCACTTATTGGCAAAATGATATGTATAATGTGCTCAAGAGTAACTCAAAATATGCTCCTTACAAGTGCAACTGTTATTGCTTCTTGATGTGTATTTCTCATGGATGAATTTCGACTTTATTATTTGGGTGACAGAACCTGTTGCTTAACTGAAATGCACAACAAATGAACTTTATGATATAGGTATGTTCCTTTTTCTCTGATACCCTAGTCCCTTTTACGAAGTGGGTGATCATCTCCGGTTCCTTGAAATGCATAACAAATACCTTTACTGCATGACTGCATCGTCATACTTTACTCTTTGTTTAAAGTGGTAATTCTATTCTTACATTGACAGACTGGTGCAAAGAAAGCTTATTGGAAGTTCAGACATTTCAAGGACACCACAGTTGATCAGAGATGCAGACCAATTACATATCAATGTTGTCTTTGTGGATCGCTATCAAATTCGTTCCAGTTGTTACCCAGTGAATTTGAGCAAAATAAGGAAAATCCTGACATGAGTGATTCAAACTTGAACTTGGTTGATGAGGTTAAACTTGCAACGAAATTGATTATTTTACTAAATTATCAATAAGTTGGTCTAAGTTGCTAATTTTAATTTGGGGGAATTGTAACACAGGAATGTGCTTCTGCTTTTGTATTTTTCAAGACTCGGTATGCAGCGCTAGTTGCATCAGAAATACTTCAGACATCCAACCCTATGAAATGGGTCATTAATCTGGCACCAGAGCGGGATGATGTGTATTGGTCAAATCTTTGGTTACCCTACAAGCAACTTTGGATTCGCCAAATAGCTACTCTGCTGGGTTCTATTGTTTTTATGTTCTTATTTCTGATACCTGTGACATTTATACAAGGTCTATCTCAGCTAGAGCAGTTGCAGCAGAAGCTTCCTTTCCTAAAAGGGTTATTAAAAAAGTAACTAATCTAAGTACTTATTCAACTCACCTCTTTTTTTATGAAGTTTACTTGGCTTGTATTGGCAATATTGTGCATAAAAATGACTAAATTTGCTACTTGAGAACTTGTAATTTGATATAGAGTTGAGATAATGTGTTCAATAATGTTAGTGGTTTGTACTGATGGATACATTCTGAAGTTAGTCCAGTGTAGTGTGGAAGGCAATATCTTTCTATGTATCTTGTGTTTTTAGTATTGAAGATGCACCATCTGAGACAGATATATTTCCCAACAAGTTGTAAGCTGAAGTAGCTTCTATTCTGGCATTTTATTGTAGTCTTCTATTCATTTGTATGGCAACTTATATTGACTATTGGTCCATTTGCAGGAAATATATAACCCAGTTAGTAACTGGATACCTTCCCAGTGTCATCTTGCAAATATTCTTATATACCGTTCCTCCAACCATGATGTTATTTTCTACATTAGAGGGACCTATATCTCACAGTGAAAGGAAGAAAAGTGCCTGCTGTAAAGTCTTATACTTCACAATTTGGAATGTTTTCGTTGTCAATGTATTATCAGGTTCTGTCATAACCCAACTGAATGCTTTATCAAAACCAAAGGAGATTCCTGGGCAGCTTGCTAGAGCTGTACCTGCACAGGTAAATTGAAGTTCTTTTTGGTTGTTAGTCTGCAAAAAAATACAATTTTTTTATTAAATTCATGTACAAATTTTCTTGCTCCCATGTATGTACAAAGATAATATCTTTGTTTTGCATTAGTTTCCTCTAAGAGTTCACTACAATTTTATAAAGATTTGTGTTTTTAATTTTTATTTCAGGCTACCTTCTTCATTACCTATGTTCTGACTTCAGGATGGGCCAGTCTATCATCTGAAGTTATGCAACTCTTTGGTTTGATATGGAATGTTATAATGAAATATGTTATGAGAATGAAAGAAGATATTGATTTTGTTCCCTCGTTTCCCTACCACACTGAAGTACCAAAACTTCTATTGTTTGGACTGTTGGGCTTCGCATGTTCTGTACTGGCACCTCTAATCTTACCTTTTTTACTGGTTTACTTTTTTCTTGGTTATATCGTATATCGCAATCAGGTGAGGAAATTAGAGATGACATTCTTCTTGGAAGTTCATATCCATAATATTATCCAGAACTAATGGACTGGTAATTTGTTATTTGCAGTTCCTCAATGTTTATTGCACAAAATATGACACAGGTGGTCTATATTGGCCAATTGCACACAACACAACTATTTTCTCTCTCGTGCTCACCCAGATCATCTGTCTTGGTGTATTTAGCCTTAAAAAATCTCCAGTAGCTGCAGGCTTCACTGTACCTCTTGTCATCCTTACTCTTTTATTCAGTGAGTATTGCAGAAAACGTTTGCTCCCCTTATTCAAGGCTTTCCCAGCACAGGTTAGTATATTTTTTTTCCATAGTTTATAGAAGTTAACCTGTACGTACTCTTGAAGAATTCAGGACTAAACCTTATTGTTTTCATAGTGTCCTGGAGAAGTCCTATCTACTTTTATTAGAAATGATTTGATGATTAGTTTTCATCCTATTCTTTGTTGATGCATGTATGCAGGATTTAATTGACATGGACAGGGAAGATGAGCAATCAGGAAGAATGGATGAGATCCACCGCCGACTTTGTTCTGCTTATTGTCAGTTCCATGATGCTGACGACATACCGTTGGAAGTAGTACAAACTATTGGTACAGATGAGGTTGGAGGTGGCAACTCAAGTGAATCTAATTGCAAGGAAAGCACCCATGAACCCAAAACTGACATGTCTCACCCTACACTGAAAGGACTCTCTGCTGGTCGGCTACAGCATGCAGTGAGATCACTTGGTTTAATTATCAGATTGCCAAAGAGAGGCTTATCAGTATAGCCTTGGATAACTTAGAGTTAATTCAGATAAATCTAATTAATTCACTAACCCGTTGATCATTCACGCATGTAATTTTACAAACTACATATATGTATAGGACCTGTAAAGTACGAAGACAAATGGAATAGGTATCACCCTTTTGGTTGAAATCGTGGAATTTTGATTTGTCAATTGGTCTTGACTTATGTATAGAGGAAAAAGAAGTCTTAATTCTTGAACGAGTTAGTCCTTAGATTCTAGCTTCGCAGCCTTGTATACTCTGGTGATGTAATTAATCCATGGTAAATTAGTTTGTTGATTGCTCTGTGCGTACTATGACAGCTGAATTAGAACACAAACATATTAATGAATTTGCCTCCCCACTAGTGCTTGGCTGTTCGATCAAACCATTTATTGGTAAGAGACACTTCTTTATCATGGATTGCTTATTTACAATAAAACAGTGCTACATTTGCAAAATTAAACATGCTGATTGAGCCCATCTTGGCAACAAAATGTTTCAAGAACAATCTTTCATTTCAGCAGAGAAATCGCACGACAAAAATTATTTGGTCACAATCTTTTCTATCACATGCAACAGACATACTAGGGATATTGCATTATAGCCACTCGTTAAAGGCTCAAAGCATACAGATAAGTGACCAAGACGTGCACACATCAAAGAATAGCACAGGTGGCAGATTTCTCTACGGCGGCGCTGGCGCCGGCGCCGGTTTTCTCTCCGGTGGAGACGCCCGGCCAGTCACGGCAGGCGCAGTGCTGGCCCTCGGGGATCTGCTGGTGCACCGACGCCACGTGGCGGCCGCACCCCGCCCACGTGGACTTGCCACACGTGTCACACTTGACTTGATGGCACATAGCTCTTTTCTTGCTTCCTCTCCTCTCTTCTTCCTCTCCCCACAAGCTATGTTATTCTTCTTGTTTGATGACCATAGCTCATCTATTATTGGAGATATTTATATAGTATGTGTTCAAACATTTTTTTTTGGCCCTTTGCTTACTGCAATTTATAAATTTATTTGTACTCCTTGCAAAGAAATCTGTGAAACCTAGGCTGGAGAATTTTGGTGTGGCCTATGCTCAGGTATATGCATAACTTATGCAGAATTTTGCACTGTGACAAAAGAATTGTATGTTTTGACATGGGGTCATTTAAGGTGTCTATTATCTTTGGTATTGGTGATTTCGTGCAAACCCTTATTTTGATTTAGCATTTTAGCATATAAATACAAGTTTTTAGAGAATTTCATTCTGCATAATCGAATAATCGGCAATTTATTGCCGCAGAGAATCCAATTTGGTGACTCAATTGCTTACCTCACGTATCCATGTTGCAGAAAGTTGGGGCATTGAATTCTTGTTTCAATTCTTCGACATGACCAACTTGCCACGTTGATCTGTAGCCAAAATGGCTTTTTTTAAGGGTAAAATGGTCTTCGTTTTTTCGTACATATATAGGTCGACCAATGCGTACAAAGATGGCCGCACTCATGTTGTAAATATTGGGTCATTTATTTCCACATTTCTCGAATAAAAAGGAAAAAGAAAAATCCATTTTATTCAATTTCATCTTGTCTGACATCTCACTGGATAATGGTTTTCTGAAAAAAGAAAGTCTTTAAAACTTTAAAGATTGAAGTTGAATTCATCAACCTTCATCTACACATGGTTAAAGTTGATGAAAGAGAGAAAATATACATACACGGTAATATAAATCTAAAATTCAGTCCTGCTACATCCTATAGATGACTATAAATATCATGCTTTCTATTGATATGTGAAATGCCAAACTTTAGATTTTTGAAGGAAAAGATATATTTGGTGGGATAAATTTATAGTGTGCATTGTGTGTTTATGAAATATGAATCACATGAAGGCATGACTAGAGGAACTATTGGGGGTATTTGGTTTGAAGAACCATATTGTCTGGGAATCATCCGATTCTCCATCCGAATTTAGTGATACTATTTGGTTTGTGAAATTGGACAAGGTTGTCTTGGAACCATTTGATTCCATCAGACCGTCAAAATAATTGTGGTTGTAGAATGGGATCATACCACAATTTTCCATTGGATGATCCTATTCCTTGGAGCTCTCATGATCCGCCGCAACCACACCCCTCCTACTTTGACCTAGCTATAGCATCCCCACGTCATCGCTTCCTTGCCGTTGCCACCGCTAGACTCATAACCTCCACTTGTCACTCCAGCCACCACTTGACCTGTCGTTCTGGCCACTGATTGACTCATCAGTCCCTCCATGTTCCAATTGGTCACTATACCTTCTGATTTTTTTTTCCATCTGGTCATGTAGCTTGTGATTCTTCTTCCATCTTTGATAGTGCTTGATGATATGATCCTAGATATGCTATATTTGTGGAAATTTTTTTGTTTCTTTTTGTAATTCTTGTCAAATATGTGTGGCTTACAAGTTAACTTTAAGTTCTTGAACCAGCATTTTACAAATTTACTTGTACTATTTTAGTATATATTAGGGTTGTTTTTGGTTTATATCCACATTTTACCAAACCAAAAGTTGGCAATGCCAAATAGATTTGGCAATTTCTTGATTGATATCCAAGTTTTGGTCTGCTAACATAATTTGGTTACATTTGGTTTTCATTACTTCTAAAATTGTGGCCACAAGCGTGGTTTGGATTTTGGCTTGACAATTTTTGTAAGTGAACCAAATATAACATAGATACTAATTCAGTATACTTTAGGTATTACCCTATGTCAATTTTTGAGCCTCTTTGTGGTGGTTATGTTATATTTGTGTCATATGTAATACCTACATTTGAATATTATAAATTATGAGCATGTTCATACATGTTAAACCATGTGTAGATGGATGCAAATGAAATGCAAAGATTTTTTTTTATAATTATAGCAGTTGCCCTTGTTGCTACAACATTTTTCTGTATGTAGTGAGGAGAAGAAGAATGAGAAGAGAAAGAATTTCATATGCCCCAATGATTGATAGAAAAAAGAAAAGAAATGATTACCTAGCTAGTCTCTACCATCAAATGATTGTAATTGCCAAAAGATGTTGAGGTTGCGTAAAGCACCTTTCTTTAGATTGTATGAAATCTTGAATCATAGAGGTTTGCTCCACAACACGATTCATTGCTGTGTTGAGAAGCAAGTGACAGTGTTTCTTCACACAATTGGACACAACCTAAAAAATAGAGTAATTGACCTAAACTTTAGGGAAGTGCTCCATGCCATAAGTGAACTTGTGATGATTTTATTAGACCTTCATCCTTAAAACTCCAAACAAAATCTTAGCAAATCCAAGCTGGTATCCTTACTTTAAGGTACGATATAGGTTCAATATATTGTTTTAATATCAACACTTTTTGGTAGTCCAATTAACCACTTTAATGCCATTCATCACATAGGATTGTATTGGAATTATTGACGGTACTCACTGGCGACGATTGGGACAATATCCCAAGCCAAACTTACAAAAATATGTGTTATTTAGAAGGAGGACAATATCTGTTAATCACAAAAGAACATCAACGTAGACATGAAACCAGACACAATGTGTTTATATAGATTCAGCCCCTCGTAGTCTTAGTAATAGTCCTACTCCTGTTGGATTTTCACTATCAGAATGATGGAATACAAAGTGCATATATTAGAGTTTAACAATCTCTGTATTAGCTAACTCATCTACTCTCACTTGATCTCTCATACAAGCCCTTTTATACTTGTCAAAAGGGGTCGGTTGCTTCATCAAAAGGGATGCTTGGCGATTGCAAGCAGTTGCTATCCGCCAGTTATGATGTGACGATTATGGATAACTACACGTTCATCCTTCTAAACAGTTATTTTGTCAGTGAAGAGAGACTCACATTACCCTAGGGAATAGCAAATTGTATTGGTCAGAGAGCGGTTATGGTCTATCAAATATGATCGCATAACTGCATAACCCTTAGATCGTGGTCGGTAAGATAAGTCTCGACCAAACTTTCCTTTCTTGATTTGAAGGCACTTCCAGACTTAATATTTGCCTTAATTCACTAATCATGGTAAAGATAAAGAAATCACTATCAATCTCCTCGTAAAGAAGTTTAAAGATAACTCTCTTATTGTTTGGTCGCATACTGGCTACAACCATGTATTAGGGATTACCATGTCTCTGCGACCAGAGTGACCGCGAGTAGTGTAATACGCTCAGCCACGGACTCTATGATCATAGATATTGTGATCACAGAGATCGCAACCATAAACATTGAAACCACGAATATTGCACTAGCTTAATAGTTATCCGTAATGGGCCTTCGTGTCTGGTTGACAAGATGGGTCAGATTATGTCCAGAAGATCTTGGACTATCACATGATCTCTCTTTGTGGTCGCGAATGACCACGGAAAGGCACAAACAGATAACTTGGGTAATAATCTCCGTTACTCATATACGAGCTAATGTCCCCAAGTATCGTTAGGCAGCTTTTTGAGGTACAATGAGCCATACAACCCAAAAATGTGTTGGTTGTTGTAGACTTTGGCCTTCACTTTATTAATGTATTGGCTTGTTGGGAGGGCTCAACACATGATGTTGTGGTTCTTGCTGTGCCATACAATGGCTAAATGGCCTTCGTATCCCTGAAGGTTAACTCTAATTCATGTGTATATTTACACTCTCTAGTAATATAGGGTTTTTGTTTTCTAAGACAATTGTCATTTTGCGATGTTATAAGAAAATACTATTTGGTTGATTGTGGTTATAGTGCAAAGCTTGGGTTCTTACCACCTTTCCACGATGTCTAGTACCATCTGAAAGACTGGGGTAGTGATAGCCTACCTAAAGAGGAGAAAGAAATGTTTAATCTCATACACTCTCAACTATGGGTTATAGTTGAGTGTGCTTTTGGATCCTTGAAGAATTGATTCGAAATTCTTGATTATTCTTGACCCCTTTTTTTCCATTGAAAACACAAGTTGATGTTACACTTGCTTGTTGTATCCTTCATAATTGGATTATCTATCATGGGCTAGATATATACATCCCAACTAGAGACATGGGTACCTAACCATGTGAGCTTGCAAAGGTCACATTAGGAGCAAATACAAGAAAATAGAGAGTGGGTTGATAAGAGGTAGCAGCTTGCCAATTGGATGTGGGAAACACGTGGAAATTCTAGTGTTTGAGATTCTACCAACCTAATATTTCATAATATTTGGTTTTGTACTATCCAAATTCTATTTATTGTATAGTATCCTGATGGCATGTAGCTTCTACGGAGAGGCAATGATGAGACTAATGCTATATTATAATTCAGTTGGTTTTTACACTATTTGATTGTTTGCATATTGTTGTACTCCCTTTTGTCGCGCCCCGAAACTGGGACTACGACTACTCCTGTAGAGACCTAGCTCGCTGCAGTTAGTCTCATATATGCATAGCATACACATACCCTTGACTTCCCAGGATAAGTCAAGCACAGGAGTATATCACATTGCACAGAGTCACTTACAAAATATTTAAGCAGTGTGGCCTGCTGGCCTTAATATTACATAAGGAGATTACAATGCCTTCACGGCATTCATGGTTTAGCAAAATAACATCTACACAGCAGAAGGTAGGTGACCCACCCACAAAGAGAAGTGGACGGCAGAACAACACACATCAGGGAAATGACGGGACTGACGCTCCTCCTTCTAGATCCAAGAAGTCCTCCATGCCTTCGTCTTGGTTGTAGAATGCTCCATCTACTGAATTGTAAGTTGCAAGAGTGAGCACTTACGTACTCAGCAAGTCATAGGTAAGAGTAGATACATATAGTAGAGATGATATGAACCTAGACTAGTCAAGAATTATGGATATTTGTAAAATAATCTTTCTCTTTCCTGGCTCAACTCATGGCAGCACCTTTCTATAATATAACATCATCATTCATGTTCACTAAATTATAGCACTACCGCGACACGTCAACACATGACAGCCCACGGCAGCACTCCTTAGCATGACAACACATGTCATTTGGGTAATCTTGGTTTAATATCTTTTATTTAGAAAATAATACTTGTGTCACACCCCGTGGATTTAATCCACCGCAGCAGACTCCTAAAACTTGGGAGCACGAAGTATTCGACTACATTTTTAACTCTGCAGAGAGGTACCAATTTACCCGCAAGATATTCCACTTTCAAGCCCATCCTATCAGAATGATTGGACCCCTGACTCACTTCATACTGTGAGCGGCAAGGTGGAGATAACAGGAACTTTTGTTATGTTTCACTTACAATTCACCCCTGACCCTGCAGTTTTCTTCACACAAACCGCAGTTGTGGCGGGCTATACCCCCACCCATAAGCCTCTTCCCATTACTGGGTCAACGTGCTTGATCAAATCACATTCAGTGATACGTGGAGGAGCTGAACCCCGTGAGTTTAGTGTATTACTGTCCATCTCATGCAGGGGTTTCATATACGATTCACATAAGTACTTGTTCAGGCCTGTCCCATACCAGGCTTGCGGTTAGCACGTTTGTTCATGCCACTAGACGCACAACACAAGGTTCTAGTCCTTATATGCCAATGACCAGACCATCCACAACCCTGCACCTTCAGTGCCTGCACATCCTTTGCAGTCTAGCACCTCCAGTGCTACCACCATTCCATACCATTTCCTGGTCACGGCTAGGGGTTTTATTTCATGAATATAAGTATAATAATACATATAATAGTTCATGGCTCAAAGCTTGTTTATTTCACATTTCACAGATAACCAGTCTAGTACTGCCAATTCATAAATCAACCATTCTCAATCTTTCACATGCAATATTGCCTATATTCAAGGTTGTTATGTTTTAGCAACATTTAAAATATAGGTTCAAGATGACCAAGGATATGACTTACCTTCCGCGTCGTAAAATACAGCAGTTGACGTCAGATCTGCAGTGAAGTCCGCGAACTCGGGCTCTTGATCTGCTCTCCAAACCAACAAATAACCAATAATCACAATCTTTTTAATACATTATTATACTATATGCAATAATGCAAAGATGAAGTCTAGATGATTCTGAGATGATTAGGTTAGAAATTGATTAGGATTAGGTTAGTTGTTGAAGGTTTACAAGGTTCCAAATGTCTCAAAATATCAGAATGGTATCAAGGTTGCGACTGGTTCGCTCAAAAACAGCGAACGTCTTTAGGTCGACATTCGGTTCAAGGCATCGACATAGGGTCGATGGATGGTAGAGGGGTTATCTCAACTTGTGGCAGTAGAATAAAATGTAGAGCACAACTCCACAAGTCTAAGGGACAAGGTTATTTCCAGTTTGCACAACTGAAAAGAGGTGAAAAGAGCTAATGCCACTGACTGACATAGCCTGGCATTGATCTTGACATGGCCAGAAACTAGGGCTTGCCATATCTTTTGATCTAGAGCTCCAAATGATGCACCACTTTGTCTGGGAGATAGGCATTGATAACAGGAACAAATCATTCAACAGGATCCAAGGCTGAAAATGGCTGGAAAATGATGAAAACCAGCGAAGAAGTTGACTGGCCTGGAGTACCTGCAGCACAAACAGTGCAGCAACTAGGGCATAGCCATAACTCCTGTTCTAGGCCGAATTAGGGGTCGTGGTAGAAGACAAAGTTGCTCAAAATGGTCCAAAACATCTAGATGGCAAGGTGGTTTGAGCTGGAGTGGCTGAATTTAGAAGATATTGGCTGGAGGAAGGATGAACTCAATCCTGATTTGGGTATTTCTGTTCTAGGGCAATTGAACTCGAGTCCTTGCTTGAGGAGGGTCTCTGGGGCATAACAAAGCTAGGTGTGAAGTCAATTTGACTGGAAAATCACCACAGAAGCTTAACGGCGAGTCCCAGTTTGCATGCAAGGTGTAAATTTGGGGTTTTCCAAGTTTTAGCAAAATTGGTGATTCTGGTTGCTTAGATGTGTTCCACACAGTCCACTGATCATGTTTGGTCATAGGCTCGAGAGCTAATTTGGTTTAGTTAGGGATTAATTGCTCGCCGGAGGTTTTTGGGGAAATCGGCGATCACCGGCGACAGAAGGCAAGAGAACTCGATTCCAAGCTTAGATACACTCAAGAGGGGATGGGAAACTTACTGGGAGGCTTGGATTGCTGAGGGGAGCAACGGGTGAGGCTGGCGCCGAGAGCTCCGGAAATGGCTCACCGGGGAAGAAGATTTCACCGCGGAGCTGCGAGCTTAGGTGGTTTCTGGCGCTGGGTGAAGATGCAACGGCTACAGAAGGCTTTATATAGGCACGGGCGAAGCAAAAGGGCCGACAATTTGGAGTGTTGCTGCCACGAGGTGACTTTGAAGCGACGGGACGGGGTGGTGATGGCGAGGCGACTGACGGCGCGGCGTTGCAGCTTTGCAGCTGGACGGTGCAGGTGCAGGCGACGAAGGCAACGGCGAGGAGACACCTAGCTCGAGCATGGCTGCGACGTGTCGAGTGTTCTCTGCGGTGCTGCGCTGCTGCAGCTAGCGCGCGTGCTGTGCGCGGGGAAAACTTGCAGCAATTTGCGCGGTTGAGGGCTTCCACGGTAGCGAACGGCGAGGGCACACATGGCGGCAGGGGCACAGGCGACTGCCACGGCGGAGTGAGCACGGCAGCTGGTCGAGGTCGCGCACAGGAGGTTCTCTGGTCGTGCGCAAATTGGTCGAACAGGGACTGGAAAAGAAGGCTCGGGCTGATTTGTAATTTTGAAACTTGCTCCAGGGACTGATCTGCGAGGAAAAGTTTGAATAAGAAAAGGATCTGATTGCAAATCTGGAGATCTGGAGGGCTGATCTGAAATCTGATTTCAGGAATGAGTTGCATAAGATTAATGGAACTCATCTAGCCAAAGTTTGACAAGATCGGGCAAGATCTGGAGGGTTTCGACAAAAGTGGGGAAAACGACTTTAGGGTAAAATAGGGTAATTAGGGTTTCAAAAATGGCGAGGGTCGAAACTTAGGTTTAGGGCAGGATTTGGAAATTCTTCCAGAAGGGAAAAATGTTTAGAATAGTGAATGGGAGATATTCACTGAATCAGATCAAAGTTTGGAGGTGATTTGCAACATTTTGCCTTTTCAGGCTTCTGGAAAATCTGGAAAAGGACTGATCTGCGATAAGAGTCTAGATGATGAAATCTTGCTGCCAACTTTTGGAGTTAGTTGAGGATATACCTAGGAACATATTCCAGTGGATACTTGAGTCTGGATAGGGTTAAATCAAGATAACTCAATTATCTGGAAACTGGGGTACTTAGGGTAAATCTGGATTTCCTGTTTTCGAAAACAGAAAGAGACTTAGATACTGGGAGTTAGGGTTAGAATTCAATCTGGCTCCTGAAGACTTTTAGGTTTAGGTTAACTGATAGATCAAATCTGGCAAGTCAGATCTTGACTTGGGGTCACAGGATAGATTTTGGAGATTTAGGGCTAGAACAGAATAAAGCTGAGGCTGATTTAGTTGATCTAGAAGAGACATATGCATGCATGACTTCTAAGAAAGAAACTTTTCACCCCAAAACTCAGGATGTTACACCTTTTCAAACTAAATTGAGTTGAAACTGTTGCAATCTAAAAATTCTATGATAAATTCATTATTTTTGCAACATTTCTATAATTTTCTAATGGATGTTTGGTGCAATAGCAAAATGGATGCCAATCAAAAGCATGACCAAAAGAGCTCAATTTTTTGGATGCCTGACTTGTCCACATTTATTTTGCAGTACATAGCTGAGTTAGTTGCAAATGGTACCTGTGTGGACAAGGATTTCAAAGAATTCCATTACAATCAATGTGCCAAAGCTTTGTGTGAATGTTTAGGAGTTAATGTTATGAGTAAGCAAGTTAGCAATCATCTCAAGAAGTGGAGAAAGCATTAGAACAAGATTTTTGATGTTGAAGAAAGTCTCTCATCCAATAATTTGACAATTTACAAAGTTGTTTACATGAATGTGCATATGGTTTTCAAAAACACCCAAGTGAGATAGAATTCTTTAACAAGACTAGAGAACTACCACTTCATGGCAGTCATATATGGCAATCAACTTGCCATTGAAATGTTTGCTAAGGGTGCTAGAGAACCTCTAGCTACTGATGTGGGAGAAAGTGATCGTAAGTCAGGTAATATGGGTGTTGGTGATGTTGCTAGTGATCCTTTCATACATGCTAAAAGTTGCTATCCAAGCCTGGGATCCCATGGGGCCGAGTCTTCTAGCCATTTTGGCTCAAGAAGGAAGAGGGCACGTGTGGAGGTGGAAGAAGACCCAATGATTACATTTGTCACTCCATGCCTTTAATAATATTGCAAATGCGATCATCATGACTGCACCTTGTGCTCCACCATTGGTGATACACAATTTGTGGGATGTGATGAAGGATATCCCTCAATTTGACGGGGCTCAGCTCTCACACTAGTATGATTATTTAGTTGAGAATCCATTGATTGCCAATGCTTTTATCATATTTAGTCTTGACAACAAGATGGTGTGAGTCTCTAGGTACATCAAAAATCACTTTTCTTGATGTACTTGTCTCAACTAGATAATTCTTAGACTTTAGTATTTGTAGTATGGCCTACTTGAGACATATGGACATGCATATGTTAATGGTTGTTCTAGGATCGAGAATGCCGACTAGAGGGAGGGTGAATAGGAGATTTTAAAATTCTTTTCAATTAATATAATTTTTGCAAGATATGAAGGAAAATCGAGTTTTCATAAAAGGGTCTAAAACTATTTAAGATCAATTTGCATTCAACAAGATAGAAAATACAATACAACAAACAACAAGAGTAAGTGGAAGCAATTGAGTCAAGGTAAATACAAATTGTGCAAGAGAGAAACAATTGACACAACAATTTTTACCGAGGTTTCGGAGACTTGCCCAGTTTCTCCTACTCCTCGTTGAAGCGCTCACGTGTGAGCCTCACTTCTATATCCACGAAGGATATCTCCACTCGGGTTTCTCCTTCTCCATTTCGGATAGGCGAGCACCAATACCTTTCACAAGTTTTTGTCGGCCTCTTCAATAAACTCCAATGGAGAGATCGCAATTCTCCTTCAACAATCGTCTAGGCGATGGTGATCGCCAAGAGTAATAAATCGAACACTTTTGACTTGAATGAATCAAGTGCTAGAAACTCAAATGATGCAAATGAATGCCCACACTCTAGCATTAGCTTGCAAAATGATGGATGATGTGCACTAAGCACTCTTAATCTTTCATAAATGCTTCTCTTCTCAAATGCTCTCAAAGATTTTGACTCAAATTTTGGCTCTAGATGCAAGAGATTGAATTGAAAGTATTTGGCTAGCTTTTGCACAGGATTTTCGAGTTCATGAACTTGCAAAATGCTGCCCAAGTCGAGGTATATATAGCCCTCACGAAGAAACTAGCCGTTTGCAAGAAACTAAGCAAATTTTGTACAGACCAGACATTGTCCGGTCTGTACATTTCAATAGTAACTGTTACTCACAACGGCAAAATTGTCAATTACCATTCAACTACTTTTGTTAAGGTCAGACAAATAGCCTTTTGTCCGGACAAAAAGCCCAGATAGATGTAAACGTCTCTAGTTCACCTTTTTAATTTTGCCTCAAACTAGGATTTGTATTAGGCGGACATTGTCTGCTTACACCGGACAAAGTCCGCTCAGTCCCGAATAGATGTGCTCGGACAAATTCAATTGTCTCTGGTTCACTTTTGCTTAGCACTTAAAAATTTTGTATTGGTTGAACATTGTCTGGCCTATTCCGGACAGATGCCCACGGACAGATCTATCTGTCTCTGATTTCGTTTTGCAATTGCTAAAAGAGTTTTGTATTGGCTGGACAATGTCCGGTCACCACAGACAATGTCCGACCTGTGCAAACCGAAAACAGGACTTAGCAAATTTCACTCAAAATTAATTTGGGGCTATATGCAAATGTAATTTTGGTTTCAAAGCAATGTGTTCGATCAAATTTCTTGCACTAAGACCCCTCTTAATAGTATGACCATATAAAATTAGAAATTATAAGAAAAAACGAGCGTACTACTCAGTATTTCGCCCTCATGTTGGGTTTCATTGTTGTCCACATTTCGAGAGGTCTTGATGGTCTTCATTTTTGCTTTTGTGCTGTTTCATCCACGCCTTTACCTAAAACTCAATTAGACAAATTAGTCGCGTGTATTTCAGGTGTCATTTATCACCAAAATCCTAATTAGAGCTCAAATTCAACAGTTGTGCCCCTATTTTGATGACTTATGTGTTGTCTATGTGGATTGATTGTTATCACATATTTCTATGGGCCATTGTGACCTAATTTTGTGTTCTATATCACATATCTGCTTGATTGGTTTAAGGTTTTCTAATCTTTTTCACCATAGTTGATGGTTGCTTGCCTTATTTATTGGCCGATTTTTTGAAGTTTTTTTTTTGTGTTGTTTGTTGTTGTAAGTCTATGTTGTTGTTAATCTTCTAAATGTAGAGTTGTTACAATATGGTTGTAAAAGATGTTAACTTTGTTGGTACAACCTATCTTGTTTTTAACTTTTTCTGGATAGGCATAAATGAATTGATTGTAAATGGACCTGATCCATAGCTTTTATGTGATCCATGTGTAGAAAATTCTAGTGTGATCCACTCAAAAGAATAGTTTGATCTAACTTTGAGCAAGCAAATGGGTTTGACTTGTTGAAATAGGCATTATGAAATGTCCAAAACTTAAAGAAAAAATAGAGTTTTTATCTCCTGGGATAAGCTTACCACTCTCTATCTAGGGGTTACTGCAACCCATTCATTTCACAAACCAAACAAGATATTGGACCATTTCATTCCACAAACCAAATAATTCTCATAGCATAACCATATCTAAGATGAGATCATCCAAAATGGATCAACCCATTCTAGCATGAGGTAATTCCTCAAACCAAACACACCATAAATAATTACACTTCAATTTTAGGTAACTACTCCCTCCAATCAAAACCTACTCCCTACAATAAAAAAAATATCATTTTTGTATGCGTACCAATAAATATTTAGATTGGTTATAAGAAAATTATACAAGTATATTTTTCATAAAAACCTATCATAATATTATAATTTTATTAATTTTCTCTAATATATTAAAGAAAAAAATAGTGGTTAAAATTGCATCTTGGAGACTATACAGAATAAAAAAGGGAAATTTGGCTATTGGACAATGCAAAGATAGTCCATTTAAGAAATAACATCTCAAAAATACTACATAGTTGTTGGGACACAACAAATGCGAAAATTGTAGTTTTAGGATGCTGTCGTCACACTCCATCAACTTCTGTTAGATATTTTGTTGCTTTTTTAAATCTTGATAAGGGACATATTTTTTAAAGACAAAAATACCCCTTGTAGGAAGACTGTGTTATATGGTTGAGTTAAACATTCTTTCCTGTCCCCTCCATGGAAATGCCAATCGCTGTAACCTCGGATTCCACTCCTACATGCGTAGCAACGAACTCGCCGACACCCGTTGCCTCCCATTCCTCACCCTCGTTTCCTACAACATGTTCCTCTTCAGCTACACTTCATCTGTCCATGCCAATGCGCCCTCGACCTGCTCGATGCAATGCCCAAGAAGGACTGCTGGCCTTGCCCAAGTAGGCATTGTGCTGCTTCTTGCAGATGAGACATGGCTCTATTCCACCTGACAGGTTCACATGCTCCATTGTATCCCTGTGTTGTGACATGGGCACGTTCCGACAGGTCCGGGCTCACATTTTCTATTATCCTAGATGGTTTGGCTAGGCGGTCTGCAGGCCTAGAAGCAATGCAGGCGCACTTGATTGTTTTGAAATGTGTGTATCTAGGAGATCTCTTTGCATGAAATTCTTTGCTGAACATGTATGGGAGAAGTGTTTGTGCTGATTCAGCTAAGATATTGTTTGATGTTATGCTGGAGAAAGATACTGCATATTGGACTACGTTGATCTCAGGGTTCGCTGTCTATTGTCACCAGAGTGATGTCTTTGATGCCTTTGATCTTAGTCTAATATGGAGCATATGGAGGAGCATCAAAGTCTAAATAAGGAAGTTGCCCAAGAAATGGCTTTATTGCCCAAAAGAATAAGGGCAAAATTGTCCACCGGTTACACTAACATCTTTGAGAGGACAGTAGTGTTCTACGCCTACAATTTTTGTATTTACAGTGTGCTATAGCTGTTGAATATTTTTGAGATGCTATTTCTCAAATGGATTGTCTTTATGATGTCTAATAGCCAATTTTCCCTAAAAAAGGCATTTTTTGGAGTAAAGGGAGTATCTTGTTGAGGTGTAAGAATTGTTCACTGTTACATTAACGCCTTTGAGATGACGGTAGTGTCCTACGACTACAATTTTCACATTTATAGTGTGTCATAACTTTTGAATATTTTTGAGATGCTATTTTTCAAATGAATTGTTTTTGTGATATCTAATAGTCAATTTTCCTTAAAAAAGATATTTTTTGGACTGAACGGAGTATCTTGTTAAGGTGCAAGAATGTGTATAAAAAGTTAACCAAAAACATATGGAGCAATACATTCAGAGTATGTTCTTATGCATTCCACATGTTTTAACTTCAAGAATGAACCTTTGATGAATGTATTCAGATTACATTAACAACCATCTAGGATTCATCAACTTCAAATTAGGTACCAAGAACATCATGGATCATGACAAATCATATAAAAGAAACCCTTTTTGATGTTTTTAAGGTTTTCTTGAATGATCAGGGCCAGAAAGATAATTTTAGGCAGTTATTCTGTTGTCTTGAAGCCTCAGTTAGGTGAGGGGGCACAAAGTTGCTCCCTACAATTGACATAGACTTATCCTCTGTTGCAACCACTTCTTATCTTAGCTTATATCCTTGTCTATGTATCTTGTGCGTTTTATGCTGAATAGCCCCTGTTTGCTTATGATTTCAAATGGAATATATTATACAGGACAGAGGTAAACATAACAGTACAATAATGATAAAGCCCTTTATTTAGAGGGTGTTTGCCTAGTATCAGACTCCAATTTCTTGATTAGATCTAGAGATATTGACCTAATTATGGTATTTCCAACTCCCATGGAGCTGTTGAGAAATTAAAGCCCAAACGGTTAGAAACTAGAAAGACTTGGAGCTAAAAGAGTTAATCAGCCTAAAATTTTCATAAAATTGTAGCACTATTACCACTCATATATAATACTCTCTTCTCAAATTAAGGGAGAGAAATGGTTCCTAAAAAAAGGTTAGGAATTGGAATCAGATTTCTTGAAGAAAAATGTTGGAATTGAAGTCAAAACACCATCTACACTCCAAAATTTAAGCAGGATCTATATTAACCTAACTTGGTAGTAGAAAATGGAACTTTAACTTGACAAATTCAACTGCTTATTTTGTTTGGAAATCTAGATCTATTCCATGAGAGTAACAGATGTTGTAGACATTCTTCCAGAAACACATCACCTACCAAAAGGATTTTCCATTTCCAGTCCAATAGATCAAAAGGCAGACAAAATTTGTACGTCAACTTGTGATGAATATTGATGCGGCTTGCCAGCTGAACAGGCATACTTTTCCACGTGTAGGTTGCGTTTAAAGACGTTAAGTGCCAATTTGGACGGCAACGTGACGGCCGATGGACTTCTTTGCTTGGCCTGGCCCATTTATTTCAGGCCTATATTACTAAGCATGGCCAGCGACTCGAGAATGAGAGAACCAAATGGCAAAAGGGCCTTTGTTGGCCACCTCACTTCAAATCTGACACACGTAGATTATAGATTTAAATCCTGTACTATTATATATATATATATATAGTGATCGGCTGATATTCAGACATACAATATCAGCTAATCCACAAATTCTAAATACTTCTTTGAGTAAAATAAAAAGATAAGGTTTTTCGGAGAAGTTCGAAAAACCAAAATGAAACCACATGGTCTCCAACATATAGATCAAACTTATGGATTCGGAATGTTATTATGGTTGTTAGGATATGTTTGGATCGGAGGATTTCTAAAATTTTATTTGAGAAAATCAAACATCTATTTTTAATAGACATAAGATTCTTCTAAAATTCATGTGAGAATTCTTCAGTTCAAACATGCCTTTAGAGAGATTTGAAAGCTCCGCATTGTATATTGGTTATTTTGATTAATTTTGAAGATAAGGGTGTATTTGACCCAACTTATTCAGATTTCAGTTTCTTAAATAAATTGAAGTTAGACTAAATTGGAGGTTTAAATTTTGAGCTTAACTTTGAGTTGAAGTCTATTTTAAATTAGAAGTCTCAAATAAAATTAAACTCCTCCCTACAAATTTATTTGACTTATAAATTTAAACCATTCTATAAACTAAAATTAAAACGGGACAAATAAACCCTAAATTGATATTGGCAGATTTGATCCATGCGCTCTTGAATGTCTTTGTCATTGAAAGTAAGCATATGGGACAACCTCAAAGATGAGAACCTGCACTGTACATATTAAATTGCTAGTATTGAGATTTAATCTAATGATTTTTCAAATATCTATGTCATTTAATTAAATGCTCTAAACGCTGAAAATTAAAGGACGTCAAACAATTGATGGCTGTGTCGTTCCTGTCTTTGGAAGTAGGGCTGTGGCTGTAGCACAGCGGCAGAGAAAAGGACGTGCATGTACCATGTAGGGAAGTCTTTCATCTTTTATGGTGCGAAACGGCGACACGAACTCATGTTCTCCGACCCCACCATCTTCTACATCTCGGCTGTTACTACGTCTTTTTTTTTTCTTTTTGGAGGGCGGGGCTGCCATCACTTACATACACCCTTTTGTTCCTCTGATTTTAACTATCCATCTGTTCCTTCTTTTTGCCTTCTTTGAGTTGTTTCGTAGGAAGCGTCCGACTATAAAATGTCGTCATTTTAGGAAGAAAAAAAACCATTAGTTTGCTAATTTATGATGTTTTACAATATTTTTTGTTTTTCCTCTAAATTATCCCTATTAAATATCACAGCCACTTATTTAATCACAGATAAATATTTTTGTGATCTCAATTTTGTACCCACACTATATTTTTGTATTCTCTTTTTTGAAATTTCAGAAAGATAGGATATAGAGAATTAATTTATTCAACTTTATATAATATAGAGAAAATAGAAAGATTGGATGTGTTAATTTTTTTTTTTTGGTGAACTTTATAAGAGTTCATAGATGGATCTCTTTGATTTCATCTATTGATGGAGCTCACCTGTCACCTGTCACTCAGAGTACTCAACAATTTTATAGCCCAAAGTTGTGTACTTACTCCTATCAACTAGATTCCAGATATTTCTTTTTTTAAGGACATTCTTACAACCATGCCTCCACAAATTCTTGATAAGTTGTGCCGATGCCTTAACATTAATTTTATTGTTAATACATGGAGATGGAGAGAAGAAATGGACTAAAGGAGGATTTTGGATGAAGACGGGTCTTGTGATGAGTATCAGTCATGAATCATTGAATTAGTCTATAGATCTCATAATGGTTCAATAGTTGAGAGTTAAGTTTTCAAATAAGAATGATCCTTAAATAAGTTGTATTCGGGAAATATATGTGCTGTGCTGATTGGCCGGATAGAGATGGCATGCTATGGACATGAGGTCATTCATGAGTCAAATATATAGTTGCAAATGGGGGCAAGGAGACGTCACAACCAAGGTAATTAAGGTGCAGCATTACTAAAGGGCACAGATGGCGCAACTAACAGCAAAGGGATGACGACTAATTAAGTGTGTGATCGTTATAATAGGCCATGGGCACTGGAGCTTCTGTAAGCGAGGGAGGACCAGATGAACCCCTCGTATACAAGATTCTTGTCAGGTAGAGCCGTTAAATTGTGATCCTATATTTGACACAACATGATTTTTAAGATGGTAAATATGAAAATAATTTCTTTGTATTGATCTCAATTGTTTGAGGATTGATTAGACGACATCAAACTGATTGATACGTTTTCAAATAATAGAATAATTTATATCAATACTATGATTGCATGTATGTATATGGACAAACTTATTAGTAGATCTACATAAAATTTCATGGTCCCATCTGATTATTTGTAATAAGTCCTCCAAAATAAATATTTACATTAAAATACTATCAAGAAGGATCTTTCTGAAATTTTTTACATGAAATGGACACCACTGAGTGTAAATTTTAACTCCGCAGTAATAGAAAACAGCTAGAGAAGACAAAGATAATCCATTAAATTCACGGCCCCATAATGACAAGTTTAAGACAGATTTTAAAACAAGTATTTTTGAAGGAGTAAGCGAAGCAAAGCATCTCCATTGGCAGCCACCAGTCGGAAGGAAAGCGCAGTGTGATGCGGACTGCAAAGGCAGATGGAATTGATGGACGACTGGCCAAAGAAAAACAGAGCACCCGCGAATTGCGCGCTCGTCCACGTCTCGCCGTCGCATCCGTCCTGTGTACCAACTGGAACAACCAGATCTTTCAGGGCAAACTTCCCTATGGTCCCAAATAACGCTTGTTCTTGTAGTTGATCCATGACTTTTGATCTTTTCGGAGCTCGAATGTTTAAGGCCAACTTGCAAACGGGATAGTTGCGCAACATCTCCATGAACTTGCTTTATTTCTTTCTTATTTGGTTAACAGTTTGTGTAAGAAGTTAGTTTTGGGATTATGTCCAAAAAACTTAAAAACTGATTTCTTGAATAAGTCTATGAATGTGGGAGAAAAACTGTAAAAATTATTTCACAGAATTAGAGATGTTTGATAAATTTAATTTAAATTATCGATTTATAAATTAAAATTGAGATGAAACACTGAAATTTTAGAAGTTATTTCATAAGTTTGAATCATTCTTAAATTAGGAGCCTCTAATAAATTAAAACTAGCAAAACAATTTATTAAACTTAAAAACTGAAATCACAAATAAACTAGTTTATTAAATAAGATTAAATTCGACCCCTTTAAACCTCTTTTCAGTTGATAGCCAATTCCTACGAAAAACTATTTGTTTGACGCCGACTTTAAGTAGAAAAAAGTATACCTCGAGTCCCATCTATGGTATTTTCCGGTGAAAACAGGAGACGCAACAGATCTAGGGAACTAATTAAGGTCACGAGGCCCATCAACAGTAGCTTAGGTCCCTACAATACGGCACCAATCAGTGTGTTAATTTTCAACGAGTACGAACAGGGATAGTTAAAAGCATTAAATTATATTGTCTGCATCCTGTCTCTTTGAACCACATGCATGCCTCTGCAGAATTTATCGCATTATCAGGCTTTAGCTCACCAATCGCATCTGAAGTTTTGTCCTGCGTCGGGCCTCGTGTGCGCTTCCTCGGATCCCTCCCCATCTGGCACCAACACTCTGTGCCTTTCCTCGTGTGTTCGTTTGAGTGGTACAGTGCATTTTTGTATACTAATATTCTGTTTTAACAAATAAATAAAAAAAAATTGGACTTCACTAATTTGGTTTTTTTTTTGGGAAATGTGACATGTCAAGCAGGTGATATCTACCACACTAGAAAAGTGGAAGTGATATATGACACACGTCACTTATTTAGACTATAACATTTTAGGGTTAAACTTAAGATGTATTTGTTTGAGATTTAGTTTCTTCAATAAATTTATTGGTATATTAGGATTTTAATATATAAACTCGATACGTCACTTTTTGTTGGGTTTGACTTTAGTTTTATTTTATAAATTCTTTAAGTTTAAATTGAAACAGCCAAACACCCCAATAAGTGGAGCTACAAGTCACTTATGTATTTTTTTTATCCATTATTTGTGCAAAGTCTTTATACAATTGATACTTACCAAGAAAAGTATTTTTTTGCCATAAATCCCTTTATATATAAAAGTTTACATAATAGTTTTTTTAATCATTTTGTAAAAAAATTTGCAAATCTCATCTTTTTCATCATGTTTTTGTTAGTTGAAGTGATGTTTACAACTTGTATAAAGAACAATTCAACATATAAGATGGTAGCACTTACATGTGCACTTTGTTAGATTAAAACACACCTAGACAGTTAGAGCATATGATCATACAAAAAGAGGTTATAGATTCAATTATTGATTTTTTTATTTTTATATATGTGTTTAGTTAAAGTATTATGTATGGAGTTAGATGATACAGTGTATGTTGTCAACATAGCATGTGCTACCATAATAGTATATTTCTAAAAACAAATACAAGGTGGTGAACAATATTTGTGCAAACACAAAAATATCCTTTATCAACACTGCACATCTCTTGTCCTGATCAAAACTATTCAATTAGCCTAAAAATTAAAGTACACTTCAATGACAAGCACGCCAAGCCCGGCGTGTACTCAGTGCTCGAATGGCGTGATTGGGCGGCTCAAGCGAGCATGAAAGCAGCAACCATCTAGCGAATGCACACTGAGCCAAGTTGCACCGTTGGAGTGCAGAGGTGCGAGGCAACGTAGTTTGTGGCCCAACACGATTCTCTTCTGCGTGCACCGTCTCTCGTGAACATCTTACGTTGACAAATGAGAAAGAGAACGATGGTAGCGAGAGGAGGGTATGCCGTACACGTGCACACGAAATAAGCATGTGGGTCTACGTACTGCGTGCGTGGTATCCTACGAGTGCCTCATTTCACGCACACGCACATAAACACTCATTGGCTGGCAAGTGGGTCTAGTGGTTTTTTAGCCCACTTGCCAGTCTAGCATATTCAGAGAGATTTTTTTTTTTTAGTTATAGGGAAAAATTTAAATAAAAAATGATGTTTGTTTTTAGATGTAACATATTATTTTTTTTTAGAATTGATGAGTTGGAGTAATTGATTTTTATTTGGTTTTATGTTTAAATAGTATACTATCTCTTATATGGTGCGTTCAATAGCCAAAAACAGATAGCAATAGCCTAATCAACATATTAGTTGGCGTGACTAGGCTGAACATGTATAAGATTGGAGATGTTTTTTGTTGCTACGTCATATGTTCGATTTGTTCTGTATCAGATGTAGACAGAAGCGGTCAAGGAGATGCTGCCAGATCTAAAGCTAAAAAAAAAACAGGAAAATTAATGGTCACACACAAAATAATTCGATCAGTTGTGCCGTAGCTGTAATAAGCGTACGGTTCCTGTTATTGGGTCACTGTGTGCCGGAGTAGAGTAGAATGGCCCAGCTCTGTTTCCAGTACTAAACGCGCAGCGTGGTGGGTCGTTTTTTTAGCCTAAGTACTCCACTAATTACTCTCCCGCTCTCATTATCTCATACGCTTAACAATTAACAAAGGACCTAGAGGCCTTCTACATAGGAACAGAAGTATGTAAAATTAAGAAAATTAATTAAAATAAAATTGAGCCACGGTATCTCTAACTGTAACTTCGCTTTCAAATCCAGAGTTGGATAATTTCGTAAATATTGTTCTGTTATATGTTTGTACTCCACAAATACTGCAAAAAGGAATCAAATATGAATTTGAATTTGCAAGAATAATTTTAACCAACAGTCTCTTTTAATTTAAAAAATAGACACTGACAAGAATTATAACTCGAGTTAGTCACCTTTATCGTTCTATAGTTGCAAGAACTACAGAACGTGATTTAAATTGCCTACATACCTCTCCGTGGTCTCAGGGACCTAAGAGGGAGACAATATAACAATCCAAGATATTCTGGACATGGTCTATTCTATGGTCTCGGCCTATATTATCGCGGAGTCTATAGTCTCAAGACCTCCACAATACCAAGGTCATAGAATCCATGGTCATGGAGATATCTTCCCATGATCGCTCAGGTCGTGGAGAATTAAAGATGCATGGTCGTAGATAGTACACGATCATAACTACCGAAGAGTCAAAACATCCAACGGCTATATGATTAGACCCATTCAACCATACCTAGTATAGTTAAGCCTGTTTGACTACTACCGCCCTCTTAGATACCTTCGGCCCTTTCATTAGCTTCTAATAACCGTTAAGAAGATAAAAGTGCAATCATAAATGGACATAATTACACATTATAGCCGGCGCATGTCTGCCTCTCAGCGACCCTTCGATTCCGTAACCGACGACCGGCGATGAGCTATAAAAGAGGGATCACCAAGAGAGAAAGGGACCGACTCATCTGGCAAAGGATCCAATACACAAGACCCGAGAGATAGATAGTAGATTATAATACATTGTGTAATAGCGAATAGGAGATTGTGATTAGTTCATCTAAGAACGTCTCTTATCCCTCTCTGTAAATCTTGATATTCTTTGTAAAATCCCAATAGGAGTAGGGCTATTACTCATCATCAGAGGACCGAACCTGTATAAATTTCTTTCTTTTTTAGACATAGATACTGTGATTTACTTGAGATTCGTCTAGATATTTGGCCTTCACACTACATAATTATATTTACATAAGTTCGACGAAGGATCAAACTCCCAATCATCAACAGCTGGCACCCACCGTGGGGCCACATTTCAAGGCGTTGTTCTTTATCAAGAATGTCGGTAAGTCATGTCGGGTGTTTATGATTCCAAAAATGATTTTGATCTTGCAGATTATACTGATCTCAACATGGAAGATGAAACTCTCTATATGGAAGAAAATGAAGTTCCCTCAGAACTTGGTGCTGAGTATTCCCAGGACTTGGTCCATGGCCAGGAACCATAACCGGTAATTCGTTCACCTCCGGTGAGTCCTACCACATCGAGAGGTGAATATGTACCAAAATCCATCGTCCCAGATGATGCGGGAGATGAGGACCTCGACTTCAGTCTGGAAAGATTTGCTCCAAAGAACTTGAATTCCCTCTTTGATTTTGAGTCCGATCAAGAGGAGGAGATGATCTCTCCATCTGCGAATTCTTGTAGCACTTCTCGAGGAAACCCTTGAGCAACATGCTGCTAGGGAAGAGGAAGAACACTGACGAGGAGATGCAGCTCGTGAGCAACGAGAGGTCGAGGTGCGCAAGGTCACAGAGCAAGCTCTGCAACTTGCACAATCTCGCTATGATACCACAGCTCGCGATCTTGCTCCAGGAACTTCTTGCCAATGACATCATTATGGTTGCAGGTGGGACCAAACTCCGCTCTCAGTCCTGGAGTATTCCCCGGCCAATGAGACGGAAACAACTCCCAAGGCACCCAGAAGGAGTACACAAGAACGCATTTGTGCAATTGTAGAAACATTTTGCAATCCTTCGTCTGGTGTGGCGAATGATGACAAGCCACTGTTCACGCGAGTTTTGGCGGATAACCTCAATGAGGTAGCAACAGTTGTAACCCCAACGGAATCGTCGCGTTCGGTGGCTCGTACCCATGAGCAAAACAGTCACCATTCAAGCCAAGGACGGCGTAATAGTGGACACACATCACCAGCCCAGTATAACAAAGAAAGGTGAACAAGTACTTCCCGTGATCGAGATCATGAACCAGTACATTCACGGTTGGAGCCGCGAGCTGTTACTTCCCGCGATCGTAATCGTGGACCGGTACATTCCCGCTTGGGGCCGCGAGTTGATCATTTCCGCGACCTTGAGGGAAGTCGTGACGGTCAACAACCAAGTTCTCCATATGTAGGTTATAAAGCTTTCTCTCCAGAGCTACAAGCAGTAGTCTGGACAGGTAAGTTTAAACCCAGGATGATCGAGCAATTCGATGGGACTAAACACCCTTCTGAATTTCTCCAGATCTATATCACTGCCATTCAAGCGGCAGTAGGAGACGACTGAGTCATGGCAAATTATTTGCCGACAGTCCTGGAAGGTCCAACACGGATCTGGCTGTTCAATCAACCCGAAGGGTCCATTTATAATTGGGAAATATTGTGTGATATAATCCTCAACAATTTTTAAAATTATTACGACAAGCCTGACAAGGAATATGATCTTCATCGTTTACGCCAGACTTCCACACAGACTCTTCGGTAATTTGTCAAACGATTTGTAGGGGTAAGAAATACCATCCCCAACATATCTGACAACTCCGTTATCAGGGCGTTCAAGCATGCCGTTCGATATCGGAGATTTACTGAGGACCTGAGTATCCACCCACCATGATCAGTTTCGGATCTTTTCGACATGGTTGATTGATATTCCGATGCGGTCAAGACCGTTGAATGGAATAGGATGGTAGACAAGGGTAACTTACCACCTCAACCAGGTCTTAAGACCGAGAAGGGGGATGATTTGAATAAGAAGTCTGAATCATCCATGAACGGTAAGTCAAACAAGTTTAAGAAATCTCAAACTAGCCGATTCTAAGAGGTCATCGTCGTCGATAAGCAACCCCAAGACAAAGGTAAGAAGGTTCCTTTTAACAACTTTAAAACTCATTCCGCCGGTCGTAGAGACCAGACAAAAAAACAAAACAAACTGCAGGGAGTGAAGAAATGGTGTCCGCTGCACAACGTTTCATCACATGACCTCTAGAATTGTCACACCTGGTTAAAAAAGTTGGATGATTTCTACCAAGGTAAGACCTCTATGCCCACGATACCAAGTCAAGGACAAGCCAGCGGAAATAAAGACGTCAGTGGAGATGAGGACATGCCATATTAGGTACCTAACATTCATGTTAATGTTATTTTTGATGATTCTTCATCTTATTTTTCTAAACGTCAATTTAAAACTGCTTGTCGTGAGGTAAATAATATTGAAGCTCCTTTGGGGGAGCCTCAATTTCCTCGGTGGTTAGAGCTTTCCATGAATTTTAGCCGGGAAGATTGCCTTAAGGGATTGACGCGATCTCGGCGCCTCCCTCTGGTAATATCCCCTTTCATTAGCAATGCCAAAGTAGGACGAGTGCTGGTTGATGGAGGCAGTTCCCTTGACCTTCTTTTTGCTAAGGCACTTGGCGAGATGCAAATCCCTCGATCAAAAATCTAGCCAGTAGCTCACCCTTTTTTGGGATAATTCCTGGTTCCTTTATGTTACCTATTGGGCAAATTGTGCTACCAGTGATGCTTGGAGAACTAGTGAACTTTCGAACAGAATTGATTACTTTTGATGTAATTGATTTTGATTCAGCTTATAATGCTATATTTGGCAGTCCTTCACTTGCTAAGTTTATGGCAGTGACGCATTATGCTTACCAGCGCGTCAATGTGCCAGGTCCTCGTAGCGTGATCACAGTCAGAGGCTGTCAGCATACGGCTCTTACTTGTGATCGAATTTCCCTGGAACTGGTCGATCAACTTCCCCTATGGGATGTCGGTTGTGACCTTAGAATCAAATGCGGTCAAGGTTGTTGCATCTAGGCCCTTTTTGGGTTGATTTTGATTATTGATGACATTAAGTGTTTTGGACTAATCGTGTCTTTGAGCTATTTGTACGCAGTGCCGTCCGAGGTTGCAGTCCAAGGACACGAGCCAAGGTCGCAAGCGCAAGGTCGCAGTCTGAGGACGCGAGCCAAAGTCGCAAGTGCAATGTCGCTAAGAAAGAAGTAGCAAAGACCTAAGGTAAGTGCTTGTTTATTGTACCCATCTTGGAGTTTGGAGTTTGATCGGTTCTATAAGAATTCTTTTTTAGTTTAACCGTACTATTAAGAGGGGGTTGCAAAATCTCTTTTAGTTCCGGCAAAAACTGAGAAACGCTTAGGTCATATGTTGCATTCGCATTCATTCACAATCTTGGTTAAGAATCTCAAAGAAAACTGAAATTGGTTTTTTGAGTACTGTTCATTTGACCAGCCACTGTTCATTCGATCAGAGGTCACATGAACACTATTCATTTGACCAGACACTGTTCATCCGACTAGAGATTCCAATGGCTATTTACTAGCCATTAGAGGTCGAAGCTGTGTGTTAACTGGCCTGATTTCTTTCCTTATCGACCACAACGACTAGCTGAGAGATTGGGCTATAAATAGAGGTGCTTTGAGTAGTATTCTCACACATTCAAAAACACATATCAAGCTACATTCTCATACATATTTTTGAGCAGTCTCTGTACACACCTTTGAGCATTTTTTCTATTTGTTTTGAGCAGTTTTTAGAAGAAGTTTTGAGCACTTTTTGTTCACTTTTTGAGCAGTTTTATAAACAATTTTGGAACTGATTTTTGATCAGTTTTACAAACACTTTTGAGCAGATTTTCTCTACTGTTTTTGAGTAGTTTTAAAACACTTTTGAGCAGTTTTTTAAAACACTTTTGAGCATATTTTCTCTACTGTTTTTGAGTTGTTTTAAAACACTTTTGACAGTTTTTTAAAACACTTTTGAACAGATTTTCTCTACTGTTTTTAAGCTATTTTAAAACACTTTTGAACAGTTTTTATCATATTTTTGAGCAGTTTCCGTTCACATTTTCGAGTAGTTTTTAAACAGTTTTTTTAGCAGATTTCTCTACTGTTTTTGATCAGTTTTACAAACACTTTTGAGTAGATCTTTGAGTAGTGTTTGAGCATATTTTTGAGAAGCTTCTGTTCACATTTTTGATCAATTTTATACACTTTTGGGCAAATTTTTATCAGTGTTTATAAATAATTTTTGAGCTATTTTTCTAAAGAACCAAGAGATATATTTTTTGATATACACTTGAGCCCAAGTGCTAAAATCTTGATCTTTTGATCAAGTATCATTCTTTGTGATTGAGAGAGATTATCCGAGAGCATTCATTTGCATCTTTAGAAATTTCTCGGTATTTGTTGGGGGTTAAGAGAAGATCTTGCAACTTGTTACTCTTGGTGAACTCTTTCACCTAGACGGTTTGAAGGCATGGCCGTTGACCTCTCCATTAATTGAGGTTGTCGGAGAGGCTCGGCATATTTTGTAAAAGGCATCGGTGCTCGCCTATCCGGAGTGGAAAAGGAGCAACCTTAGTGAAAATATCTTTCGTTGATATTGAAGCAAGATTCATTCATTTGAGTGCTTCAATGAGGAGTAGGAGAGATCGGGCGAGTCTCCGAGACCTCGGGATAAATCACTGTGTTTGTCTTTCTTACTCTTTTTAGTGCAAAATATTATTAAATTATTTCAGTTTATTTGCTCTTTGTCTTTTCCTTGAAAAAACTGTTTTTAGTCGAAAAGTTTTAAAGCCTCCTATTCACTCCCCTCTAGTCGGCATCCTCAATCCTACACGTGGTATCAGAGTATGGTCTCTCATTTATTTGCTTTACCACCTAGAGAGTAAGGATGGACTCGATAGAGGATTTTGGTTTGATTGCCCTTCACTTTAATGGCTCACATTATTTTCATTGAAAGATTATTATGAGCAGTTATTTTGAGGCATTGAGTTTGGATTTGTGGAGTTTAGTGGAGAAGGGTGTGACTTATCCATTGATTAGGGATAAGTATATTTTCCTCTTAGATACAAAGGCTAAAGATGTGCTTCTTAGATCCCTTAGCCATGATGTGCTCGAACTAGTGAGTGATCGTTCGACCGCTCACGATGTTTGGACAACCCTTGAGTCTATCTTTGAGGGCACATCTAGCTTTGAGCATGCTAAGGTGCGCTTCTTGATGCGCCACTATAAGGCATTTGTGATGTTGGAGCATAATACACTCTCCACCATATATGATCGCTTGATCAACATCACAAATGAGCTCAAAGCCTATGGCGCTAATATTTCCAATCTAGACATTTGTAGAAATTGCTTAAAGTGTTACCAGAGGATCACTAGGGATACTTCATTACCACGCTTGCAAACAGTGACCTCTCTGACACTTCACCGAGCGAGCTCATTGACATGCTTATGTCAAATGAGGCTATGTCCAAGGAGAAGGACATACATTCCACCTCTGAGCATATTAAGAATGATGATTTCATTGCAGAGGATCAGGAGCTTTCTAGCAAGCTCAAAGACGTCATCGACTTAGTTCGCCTAAGAAAGACAAAGGCGAACTCTTGCAAGAAGAGCTCAAAGAAAACAAGAAAGAAAGCATCAAGATCAAAGTCTTCATCTCATGACAAATCTATATGCCTTATGGCGTGTGACTCGACAGTATCAAATACTAACTCCTCCAATGATGAGCTTATGGATATGATTGTAGAGTTAAATGACTTATTTGGCAATATAAATAAAAGTTTTTGCACTTTAAAGAATAACTTCTCATCCTTGAAAGTGCAATTTCAAGAGTTGAAAAACTCTTACGATTCTTTGCTTGCCAAGGAAGCTATTAGCTCCACAATTACCTTAGATGCTAGAGTTGCTTGTGACTTGCTTATTGATCCATCCTTAGAGTCACATACTTCCACTTCACATATAGCACCTCTTGTAATGACTTAAGTGTTAATTCATGTTTAGACTCAAATGCTAGCTTTGTGGACACTAGTATTTCATGTGATAATTTGTTTATTGGTTCATTTATTGATTCACATGCTTGTACAGTTGATACTAGTAACTCATACCATGATTTATCTAGTGACTCATTTGATATGTCTAGCTCATCTAGTGATTTTATTATTATGCCTTCTAGTTCATCTACTTGTGATGATATGCTGTCATGTTCTCATTCGCATCATGCTTCATATGTTAACACGGTATCATCTCATGAACATAAAATTGAAAATGATAAACTTAAGACTAAAATAAATAGATTGAGTCATGACCTTAGTAGATATCATATGAGTAGCACTATGCGTGTTAAACCCCGTTTAGATCATAGATATTCATTTAAAAAGAAAAAATTAAATTATGCTCACTCATCTAGTAAGAGGCATCACATATTTCACCGCACTCATACGATTTCATTTGTAAAGCCCTCTCGAACTTCATGTTCCGCATGCCACTTAATAGGCCAACATTCGCATGAGTGTGTATCTAATCCTTTCAGAGTTGGTTCTTTTGACTCTTATTTGATTTCTTGTTCTAGAAGGGTTTAATTGTAAAATTTGTTGATTTCCGTTTTCAAAGACCTAAAGATAGAGCCATTTGGGTACCAAAAGATTTATGCAACAAGGCTAAAGGGTCTCGTATGATTTGGGTACCTAAAAAGACTTGACTCTTGATTGGAAAATCCTTTTTGAAAAATTATTTTTGCAAAATATGTGTCATGCATTGAACATCATTTCTACAAATTTTCATTTCAATTGAATTTGATTTGAGCAACATTTGATTTTCACAAATCAAATCTGAAATCTGCAATTTCAAACTTCTTGTGGTTTTTGACTGATTTTTCATCTCTAAATTGGTTGGCTATTTGAAGAAATTTTCTACATCATATTTTATCTTCTTTGATTGGTCTTTACTGTTCTTTTATTTCAAAATTGTTGGAAATCATTTGCATGTTTTTCAAGTGCCTTTACGTGTGTAAAATAATTTACTCAAAACCTGAAATATGAAACTTTCAATCTGGTCAACATTTGTCTTTTTCATATCTTATTGTTGGCTCCGATTTTGGCTTCACTGTAAAAGGCTAACTAGTTTCTCTTTATCTCATTTATCTCTAGAATTTATTTTGAAATTTTTGGAACTTGTGTACGTATGTTTCTATGATTATAAAGAAGCCAAAGTATTTGAGAAAATTTGAAGTCAAATTGGATGTCAATCTCTCATTCCTTTCAAATAACTAAAAAATTGAATCTGGGGTCTTCATGGAAAATGTTTGTATTGATGTTATTTATCTTTATGCAGCTTTCCATGATTTTTGATGCTTCTTTGGATGGTTTCTCAATCCTTCTTGATTATCTTTGTTTTAGACCATAAAGAGGGCAGTTCATGAACTTTATTTTGTTTTTGATTCTTGTTGAACTCTCTTTATTCACCAATAGGTCATTTCTATATCTTGCACATAATTTATGACCTAACTTGGATGATTATTCCTCTCATAGTCCTTGTTTCGTCAAATCTCCATTTTGGCGGAATTGATGGATTTTGATTTATGCAAAATTTCTTGAAATTGGAGCACATGTTTGAATGGGTTATCGATTTGAGTACTCTTTGTGGAGATTTGAGCTCTTCCTTAGGTCATATACTTTTCTCCTATTTTTTTGTGACCTAAAATTGTTTTGTCAAATCTTTTTTTGGCATACCTTTCATTTGTATGTTTTTGGTGATTAATGCCAAAAATGGGGAAGAATTTTGTGAGGATTAAAATTGTTATTTCCTATTGATCATTGCAAATTGAGTTTGGTATGAACGTCTTAGAGACTTTACTATATCAAAAGGATTTAAAATTGGGAAGGTAGATAGAACCCTATTTACAAAAGTGGGTGAGAAAGATTTTTTTGTATGTCAAATATACGTTGATGATATCATATTTGGGTCTACTAATGAATCTTTTTGTCATGAGTTTGGAGAAATGATGTCTAGAGAACTTGAGATGTCGATGATTGGAGAGCTAAACTTCTTCATTGGACTTCAAATCAAGCAACTCAAGAACAGAATGTTCGTGAGTCAACCCAAGTATGTGAAAGACTTACTCAAGCACTTTGGGATGGAAGATGCTAAAACCATCAAAACTCCCATGGCCACTAATGGACATCTCGATATGGACAACGACGGAAAAGCCGTTGATTCTAAACTTATCGATGTTTGATTGGTAGCTTACTCTATCTTACCACATCTAGGCCCGGCATCATGTTTAGTGTTTGCTTATGTGCTAGATTTCAATCATCTCCTAAGGAATGTCATTTGATTGCTATTAAAAGAATCGTTAGGTACTTGAAATGCAATCTCAATATAGGACTTTGGTACCCTAAAAATGCAACTTTGAATTAATTGGTTATTCAGATTCAGATTATGCAGGGTGCAAAATTGCTAGAAAAAGCACATCTGGTAGTTGTCAATTTTTGGGGAGATCACTTGTCTCTTGGTCATCTAAGAAACAAAATTCCATAGCTCTCTCCACCGCCGAAGCGGAATATGTTTCAGCGGGTAGTTGTTGTGCTTAAATTTTATGGATGAAGCAAACCCTTTTGGATTATGAAATTTTCTTTGAAAAAGTGCCACTCTTGTGTGATAATGAAAGTGCCATAAAGATTGCAAATAATCCGGTTCAACATTCTAGAACAAAGCATATTGATATTAGGCACCATTTTAGAAGAGATCATGTGGCAAAAAGGGACATAGATGTGAATTATATAAGAACTGACTTGCAGCTAGTAGACATCTTCACCAAACCTTTAGATGAGACCAGATTTTGCTTTCTTAGAAGTGAATTGAATATTATTGATATATCAAATGCAAGTTAAATGTCTGCTTTGTTGTCCTCCCGCCTTTTTGTGCTTGATGTCAAAGGGGGAGAGATTAGGGAGAATTTAGGGAGAGATTGGGAAAAGATTCTTGTATGACATTATTGATAGTTTATATGCTTATTGTTTATTCATTGTGGACTCTCAAATGACTCATATGTGTATTTATATATGCATGCATTCAGGGGGAGTTCTTCTTAATCTAATGCCCATGCATACACTTAGGGGGAGTCATTAATTTTTATTCGTTTTCAACACTTGTTGTCATCAATCATCAAAAAGGGTGAGATTATTGCATCTAGGTCATTTTTGGGTTGATTTTGATTATTGATGACATTAAATGTCTTGGACTAATCGTGTCTTTGAGCTATTTGTATGCAGCGTCTGAGGTCGCAGTCCAAGGACGTAAGCCAAGATCGCAAGGGCAAGGTCGCAGTGTCGCCCAAGGTCGCAGTCCGAGGACGCGAGCCAAAGTCGCAAGTGCAATGTCGCTAAGAAAGAAGCAGCAAAGACCTAAGGTAAGTGCTTGTTTATTGTACCGGTCTTGGAGTTTGGAGTTTGATCGGTTTTATAGGAAATTCTTTTTTAGTTTAACCATACTATTAAGAGGGGTTGCAAAATCTCTTTTAGTTCCTACAAAAATTGAGAACTCTTAGGTCATATGTTGCATTCGCATACATTTACAATCTTGGTCAAAAATCTCAAAGGAAAACTGAAACTGGTCTTTTGAATACTGTTCATTTGATCAAACACTGTTCATTCGACCAGAGGTCACACGAACACTGTTCATTCGACCAGTAACATTGTTCATTAGACCAGAGGTTTCAATGGCTATTTACTAACCGTTAGAGGTTGAAGTTGTGTGTTAGCTTGCCTGATTTCTTTCCTTATCGACCACAACGGCTAGCTGAGAGGTTGGGCTATAAATAGAGGTGCTTTGAGCAGTATTCTCACACATTCAAAAACACATATCAAGCTACATTCTCATACACATTTTTGAGAAGTCTCTGTACACACTTTTAAGCATCTTTTCTATTTATTTTGAGCAGTTTTATAAACAATTTTGGAACTGATTTTTGATCAGTTTTACAAACACTTTTGAGCAGATTTTTTCTACTGTTTTTGAGTAGTTTTAAAACACTTTGAGCAGATTTTCTCTACTGTTTTTGAGCTGTTTTAAAACACTTTTGAGCAGTTTTTTAAAACACTTTTGAGCAGATTTTCTCTACTGTTTTTGAGCTATTTTATAACACTTTTGAACAGTTTTTATCAGATTTTTGAGCAGTTTCTGTTCACATTTTCGAGTAGTTTTTAAATAGTTTTTAGCAGATTTATCTACTGTTTTTGATCAGTTTTACAAACACTTTTGAGCAGATCTTTGAGCAGTGTTTGAGCATATTTTTGAGAAACTTCTGTTCACATTTTTGATCAGTTTTATAAATACTTTTGGGCAGATTTTTGATCAGTGTTTATAAAAAAATTTTGAGCTATTTTTCTAAAGAATCAAGAGATATATTTTTTGATATACACTTGAGCCCAAGTGCTAAAATCTTGATCTTTTGATCAAGTATCATTCTTTGTGATTGAAAGAGATCCTCCGAGAGCATTCATTTGCATCATTTACATCCTTAGAAATTTCTCGGTGTTTATTGGGGGTCAAAAGAAGATCTTACAACTTGTTACTCTTGGTGAACGCTCTCACCTAGACGGTTTGGAGGTGTGGCTGTTGACCTCTCCATTAATGGAGGTTGTCGGAGAGGTTCGGCATATTTTGTGAAAGGTATCGGTGCTCGCCTATCCGGAGTGGAGAAGGAGCAACCTTAGTGAAAAATATCCTTTGTGGATATTGAAGTAAGACTCATTTATTTGAGTGCTTCAACGAGGAGTAGGGGAGACTGGGCGAGTCTCTGAGACCTTAGGATAAATCACTGTTTTTGTCTTTCTTACTCTTTCTTAATGCAAAATATTATTAAATTATTTCAGTTTATTTGCTCTTTGTCTTTTCCTTGCAAAAACTGTTTTTAGTCGAACAGTTTTAAAGCCTCCTATTCACCCCTCTCTAGTCAGCATCCTCGATCCTACAAATGTATCCCCGTGACCAGAAGAAAAGTTTAAACAAGTTCCGTTATTCCCAGACGACCCGTCCAAAACCATTCGGATTGGATCAGCTTTGTACGACAAATAGGAACTCGCGCTCATTGCTTTCCTCCAGACTAATATAGATGTGTTTGCGTGAAAACCATCTGACATTCCTGGAGTCCCAAGAGAAGTGATTGAGCACAGGCTAGCAATTCGGCTTGGACAGCGACCAATCATGCAAAGACTTAGGCGCTTTGCTCCTGATCGATAAGAAGCTATCCGTTCGGAGTTAGACAAACTCCAGAAGGCTGGTTTTATTCGCGAAGTAGACCATCCCGAATGGCTCGTGAATCCGGTCATGGTCCTGAAATCAAACGGTAAGTGGTGCATGTGCGTTGATTATACCAGTTTGAATAATGCCTGCTCGAAGGATGACTTTCCCCTTCCCCGTATCGATCAGTTGATTGATTCAACAGCAGGTTGTGAACTGATGAGCTTTCTGGATGCTTATTCAGGCTACCATCAAATTAGCATGGTAGAAGAAGACGAAGAGAAAACTGCCTTCATCACCCTATTTGGAACTTACTATTACATCAGGATGCCATTTGGGCTCAAAAATGCTGATTCCAAGTACCAGTGCTTGATGCAAAAAACTTATCTTTCTCAATTAGGGCATAATTTAGTAACTTATGTTGATGATCTCATTGTAAAGAGCCGTAAAAGCTCTAATCATATAGATGATCGTGCTGAAACTTTTTGTAATTTGAATAAATTTGGAATAAAGTTGAATCCTAAAAAGTGCTCTTTTGGGGTTTCTTCAGGTAAACTTTTAGGTTTTCTTGTTTGTTCAAGAGGCATTAAGGTTAATGCCAAAAAAACTCAAGCTATTGAGCAAATGCGATCAAAGATTGATTGGTCGAATGGCGGCTTTGAGTCATTTTATTTCGTGATTAGGCGAACGTGGTCTACCTTTTTTTAAGATTCTACGTAAGCACAATGGTTTCCGATGGTCAAACGAAGTCGAAAAAGTCTTTCAGAAAGTAAAAGCATACCTCACTAGTGCTCTGGTGTTGGTTTCCCCTGTCAAGGGAGAATCTTTACTCATCTATTTGGCTGCTACCCCTCATGCAGTCAGTGGAGTGCTGGTCACCGAAAGGGAAGGAGTACAATGACCAGTTTACTACGTAAGTGAAGTGCTTAACGGATTAAAGGAGTGTTACCCTGAAGTCCAAAAGCTACTTTATGCTCTCTTAATGGCTTCTATAAAACTTCGACATTACTTTCAAGTGCATAAGATTTTTGTGCCATCGTCCTTTCCTTTAGGAAACATTCTCCAAAATCTGGAAGTAACAAGTTGAGTTGCGAAGTGAGTAGTGGAACTTGGAGCTCTTGATCTCCATTTTACTGCTCGAATTGCAATCAAATCCCAAATTCTTGCAGATTTGGTGGTCGAATGGTCTAATTCCGAACCACTTGCGCAAGAACCTATGGATTTGGAAAATACTGACCGTTGGACAATGTATTTTGATAGTTCTCGCAATTATCAACAGTCGCAGACTGGAGTAGTTTTAATAACACCTCAGAGTGTTCAACTCCAGTATGTCATACAATTACACTTTGTTGCTACTAATAACGCAATAGAGTATGAAAGTCTTCTTGCCGGGCTTCGAGCAGCCAAATCCCTTGGAGTTCATCAATTAATGGTGAGGGGGGACTCACAGCTAGTCATAAACTAGGTAAACAAGGAGTATAACATCTCCGATGAGACAATGGGTCATTACCTGGACGAGGTGAGGAAATTGGAAAAATACTTTAGTCATGTCGAAGTCCAATTTATTCCACGAAGAGACAATATTCTCGTAGACCAATTGTCAAAAATTGGGTCCTCATGTACATCCGCTCCGGCAGGAGTATTCGTTGAACACTTAAAATTCCCTTCTATTACAGAAGGGTTAGAGACGATGACTAACGTCACTACCTTAAAGCAAGAAGCGGATTGGATCTATCCATTGAGGATCTATCTTGCGAATGGGACCTTGCCTAAGGATGAAACCGACAGTGATCGGTTAGTTAGAAAAGCACACATATACAGACTTGTTGAGGGAACCTTATACATAAAAAGATCTCAAGGAGTACTTCTGCGTTGTATTTCTCAAGAAGATGGTAATACCTTTCTAAGAGAAATACATGGGCGCATATGTGGAACACATGCTTCTTATGGGACATTGGTTGGAAAAATTTTTCGACAGGGTTATTACTGGCCTACAGCACTCAATGATGCCATGGTCAAAGCATGCTCACAGTGTCAATTCCATGCTCAGCAAGTTCATCAGCCAGCATATGCCTTACAAGTTATTCCCTTAACTTGGCCATTCGCCGTTTAGAGAATACATATTATAGGTCCAATATCTCAAGCTGTCAATGGATACAAGTTTTTATTCGTGGTGATTGATACATTTACTAAATGGATTGAGACTGAACCAGTCCAAAACATTACCGCCGCTGTGGCGAAGAAATTCTTCCATAAGAACATAGTGACACAATTTGGTGTTCCCAGTTGTCTTATTACCGACAATGGTTCCCAGTTCGTTAGTGGTTTTTTCTTAGACTATTGCGACGACATTGGGACCAAAGTCTGTTTCGCATCCGTCACTCATTCACAGAGCAATGATGCAGTTGAACGTGCCAATGGGAAGATAATACAGGACGTTAAGAAACGTGTTTTTAACTGCCTTAAGCTACACTCGGGGGCTTGGGTAGATGAACTCTACTCCATATTATGGGCGTTGCGTACCACATCCAGTCGAGCTACAAGCGAAATGCCTTTCCAATTGGTTTTTGGTGCAGAAACTATTTTACCAGTTGAAATACACCTTGCTTCGGCTCGCCTAAGCCACTTAGATATTGCAAGTCAAAGTGATAATCGAGAAGATGAACTTTCCCTTCTCGAAGAAAAATATAATCGAGCATTGATTTGCTCAGCGGCATATTTACAAGCTTTGCGTAAATATCACAGTAGAAAGGTGCGACCACGTAATCTTCATGTGGACAACTTGGTTTTAAGAAAAATCCAAAACCAGTTTAATCGCAACAAGTTCTCCCCTCAGTGGGAAGGTCCTTATACTGTGGTCTCCATTCCGCGATCAGGATCAACTCGATTAGCTATGGAGGATGGAAGGATCTTATCCAATGCTTGAAATATAGATCAATTGTGCAAGTTTTATATGTAAGTTTTTTCATTCTATTTTCCTTTTTCATTATCATAATTTATTTGATAATAAATTACTTATTTCACTATAAGTTATGGTTATATTCCCATTTTATGTCCTTTGTTTTTCTCGAGCTAAGGTTGGGAGCTGATCGCAAATAACCATCTTACTATGATGTTTAAAGTGGATTCATTGGCTGATCTCATGGTCGCATCTAGATAAGACATCTCTTTGTAAGCCGTTTATCAATGCATAAGAGGCATATTAGCATGTTTCTGATCATTCTGGTGCCTGTCATTTCGAAAAAAGCTTTGGCATTTATATTCAGTTGTTTATCCTTGCGATCTTATGATCAAAACTAGTTGAGACATCTCTTTTTAGGCCGTTTCTCAACGCATAAGAGGCTCACTGGTATTGTCTAATCATTTTACCTATGGTCTTTTTAGTCCATAATATTCATCCTGAGATTACTACATTGTGTCTTCAATATCAGTGATCTCAGGAGGGGATTAGGGGAATATAACTATAGCATTTAGTTGAAAGTTAAGTATTCTTTTTTGTCAATTTTTGTTAATCAAGCATTTGCATTTTCTATCAGTTATATGTATTTGCAGGAATAAAAATCAGATACACCAAAATATTTCTGTTTCCCATTGTTAATTTCACAAAAATTGCAATGAGAGGAAAAGTCTTATGCAAGCTTGAGGATTTGCAATAGTTTATCTACTATGGGCTTAACCTCAGCCATAATCGAGTTCATCTGATCTTCGTTGTCAAAAACTGCATTTTTTGCCACCGGATTCAGATCCAAGTTCGGTCTGTAGCAATGCCTAAGTTTGCAAAGGATAAAAGAGGCAGCAGTACCAACATCGGTCTTCACTGTCTCCTTGTACCTTTTTGCAAACTCCAGGATGTTAGTGTTCAGAGAATCAGTTTGACCCACAACCAGATTACATGACTCCTCCAGAGATAAGTTATCCTTCTTAGGATCAATAACTGTTGCCTCGAGTGATTCTGTGACTTCTCTCAGCTTTGCGAGAGTGGCCTCTTCAACAATACTGCAGCTGTTGATGATTTTTTTTCCAAATAATTCCTTTTATCACGAGAGCTTTCCAATCTTTTCGGCCTTTTCCATAGTTATCTTGAGGGTATTGATGGTATCATGAAGTTTGTCAAGCTCATGTCCTCGCTTGATAAATTTACCCTCAAAGTTATTTCTTTCTTTGGCCAACTTAGAATTTATTTCGCTTTGATCTGGTCAGATAAAGAAGCAAAAAAAAGTTGATTAATTCATGAAAGATCATAAAAACAATGACAAATTTTGTAAGAATGAACTCACGATTTATATCAGTTTGTAATTTTTCTTTTTCTTCTTGGAGAGAAGAATATGAGCTTTTATTTTCCTCCAAGGATGAGAGGGCTTCAGCAAATTTTTTGTTGTTTTCCCTCAGAGCTTCTGCCACCACAATCGCCTTATTGGAGTGTTCTTTAGCAACCTCACGAATTGGTTTTCCCTGCGACAACAAGAAATATTATTCTAATTCATAGAGGACTAAGATTAGAGTAAGATACTTACTGCTCTAAGCGGGTGCATTTCACTTGAGTGACCTTAAATTGTTCTATCAACAAGTTGACCAAGGTCGCATGGCGAGCAGAGTTCTACAAGGAAGTAAATATTTAAAGATATTACTCAGATAAACAACAAAAAACATTGGGTAAAGATTTTACTTACCTCTATGAGATCTTTGAGCAACATCTCAAATCTCAAATTATCTTGCGCCGGCTTAGTGATTTGTAGATTTATTTCCAGAGCAGGGCAAGGAGTATCAGCACGTTGAACCGCTGATTCTGAATCCTTTTCTCCTTGATTAGAGGAAAGAAGGATTCCTTCGACCGGAGGGGGAGTAGAAGCTTCTGCTTGTTCGCTTGTCCCCATGGTCAAGATTGCAGCTGCAACCTCAGTTCCTTCATAATCGACAGGATCAGATGATTCAATGTGCCGAACCACCTCCTCCATGATGGTTTCAGGTACCTCAGCGATCACAGCAACATCTAATAATACAGATGAAGCTGCAACATCCTCTATGGCAGGAGTTTCCACCATAGTAGTCGCCACCTCCTTAACCACAATTGTTTCAATTTCTGGTATTGAAACAGATTATCCAGGGGTCGAGCTTGACCGGTACATTCATTGTATGATTGTATAAGTTAAAGCTAGCTAAGTACAACAAACTAGTTAGAAAAATAACAGGTTGCTACCTGAAACTGAATCCCAGAAGACTTTGGGAACTCAACGCCCCACTTGTGGGAGACAGTAACGAAGATAACATCTTCTTAGAGGATTTCTTCAAAGGTTCTGCGGACCTTTTTCTCCACAGAATCAGAGGAATCTCATCTTCCTCCTTGCTTCCCTCTCCCTGAATAACCAAGGAATAATTTTCAGTTGTAATTGGAGAAATACGAGAACTGAAAATCCTTACCTTTTTTCCACCGAACTAGGTTCGACGGCCTTTAGACAAAGTCGCCTCAGCAGTCATTTTTAGTTTAATTTTGCCAGGGCCCGAAGTCTTCGATTTCTTGGCCGTGGATGAGGATTGGCCTTTAAATTTGGAGGGAGTTTTCTTCAATTTCTTCAACGAATGACCACCACAAGGTCCTACATCATCAATGGCCCGCTTCATCCCAATTATCTGGCCCATGAGCAACTACACAGATCGGAATGGTCTTCTTCAATCATTGTTGTGCAGAAAGCAAATATACTCAAGTTTTTTTGAAAGAGACTACCTTTCGGTGTTCTTGTATTAAATCGTCATTGCCACCGACTATGCTCTGTGGTCTCGGCATGACATCATTACCTTCTGTGGTCACACTGTATAATCTCAAAGGAGCATTTGTTCTCCTGTCGACCTCAGAAGTAGGCAAGTCTATTTGGGAAACTCAATAGGCTCAAAACAGATTGAAGATAATATACCAATCTACAAGAAGTTTTTTACCTTGGTTATAATCCAAGGTTCCATCTTGCATAGAGCACACCTCCCAGGTAGGGTGCACCCTTGTTTTCAGCGGACTGATTCGGTTCTTCACAAAGTCCTGAATCACGTATCGGGCTGTCAAGCCCTCACAACCTAGATGAATAATTACCTAGGCCTGTCTCTGCAGTTCCTCATCGAGTTCAGGGGCAGAGTCTTTTTCACTGTTTCTCTCCGATCGACAGTTATCAAACCAGAGACTACTTTCTTTAGAAGCAGTGAAGTAGAACCATCGCTGGCTCCATCCATGGACGGAGTCCCGAAGAGGAACGACTGGATAGTCTTTCTTCTCCCTCAGATGAAAGTAGACACATCCAGCAGCATTTAGGCTCTTTGACCATGCTAAGAAATAAAATCGACGGAAAAGAGTAATGCTGGGCAAAACTCCAACAAATGCCTCGCACAAATGTTGAAAAATGGCCAAGCTTAACACAGGATTGGGATGAAAATTCACCAAATCTAATCCAAAGTGGTTGAGGGCGCTCAGAAGGAATTCGCACTCAGGGAGGCGAAAACTGCAGCGCAAGAAATCTTCGAAAATCACCAGTTCGTTTTCCTTAATGACTAGGATGTTTTCTCCTCCAATAGGACGCCACGAGATCAACAACCTTGAGGGAAGAACCTCTTCCTTCTCCAGAACCTCCAAACTTTCAGTGTCGCGATGGATGGATCGGCTCCAAGACGCCATTTGCTTAAGATCAGAGGAAGGAGAAATTAGAAGATGTTGAGGCTGCTTGAGGAGGAGAAGTTTGCCATGTTGCAAAAGAGGGTTTTTTAGGTGGCGTGAGGCGGTGAAGTTTGCAAGAAGGGTTTTGAAGCCTCAGAAGATGTAAGTGGCTTTTCAACCACTGCACATCTATTTGCATTAAATGATACCCATGATGGATCTGATGGGCGCACCCAAAGTTCTTGGAACCTGTTAAAATCTGTAATGAAAATGAATCTTTTGAAGTCCGAAAAGCCATTTCATTTCAAATTCGGGGGCTAGTAGGTAAAGATGGTTGCTCTTATGACCGTGCCTAACAGCCTTAATCGTTCTGTGATCGCACCTACTGTATCTACTTTTCTATCACTAGTACAGAAATGCAGTCTACTAACCCCTATCTTCTATCGGTTATTAGCGAAACAGCACAAAACCGATAGAAAATGTGCCTCGTGGGCAAAAAAGCCCGACGGATGTATTTTCCCTATCGGTTTCTAAGAAACTTACCGATAGAATAAATAGTATGATTTACTCTAGCGGTGATGAACATATTTGCCGTTAGAAGAGATGCATAAGTACTGACGGAAGAATGTTGTGCGCCGATAGGACTGGTCGACTTCAACAACTAGACTTATTCTATCGCTACTATATGAATATACCGACAGAATATATTAAAAGTTCCTATCGGCAATATGTAGTTCGCCGATAGAATAGTTGACCTTCTACAAATATTTTTATTCTATCGGTAATGGATTCTTTTACCGTTAGAATATATAGAAAATTGCTTAGAACTGTTCGTCTTCTAATAGTTTTATTCTATCGGTAATGCATGTTTATACCGGTAGAATATTGCACAAAATATCTTAGAACTGTTGGCCTTCTACAACTAGTAATATTCTATCGGCAATGTACGTACAGACCGATAGAGTATGTACAAAAATTCCTATCGGTAATATTTGTTTTGCCGATAGAACCATTCGGCTTCTACAGATGTTTTTATTACTAACGGTATTCTGTTTTCTTACCGATAGAAAATATATAATTGTATAAATACACGGGTATGTCTCTTTCATTCTCACAGTTCATCTGGGCTCGTAGTCCTAACCCGTAAGCTCCATGGACGGCCGGCGCACCTCTACAGGGGACCGCTGCACCTCCGCACCTCCATCGACGCCCTCTAGACGTCGGCATCCCAAGGAAGGTACGTAAAATTTCTGCAATATTGTTAGATTATTCTAATCCGATTATGGCAATAATTCTGCTTTTTTTGTATCCTTCATTTTGATGTGTCTTCTTTTCAATATGATTATGATCTGTTCAGGTCCTTGGATGATGCTCGTGGGGGGCAACGTATTTCACGGTTCTTCATCGCAGTACGCTGCCTATGTTGGCTTGTTGGCGAAAGAAAAGGTGAAGATCACCGTCGAGAGCTGGAAGGACGTGAAGGGCGAGATCTTGGTTGGCTCGGTCGAGAAGATGCTTAAGCCCGGCGTGTTTCTCAAATCAGGACCTATAGAAAGCATCTTACATGTTTTTGCATGCACCAGCTTGTGGCCAGATGCTTACCTGCTTGGAGAAGAAGAATTGTTGTTATTTGCACAGCCATTCTACACCATCACTACACAGAACAACATCTTGGAAGGTAGGTTCTTTTTGTTAATGGAGTTGAGTTGAGTTGAGTTGAGTTGATCGAGTTTGAGTCCGAGGAAATCACCATTACGTACAAATGTATGTCGACGGCAGTTCCAGCTCCTCGGGCGTCTTCGAACTGAACTCCTATGGTTAAGTCCAATGTGGTTCAGACATTTGCTGTTTTGGATGAATGGATTTGTGATGTATCAGGTCTAACTTGTAGTCGGTAGTTGCATTGTGGCAACCTGCAAAGGTTCCCTTTTATGTAAAATGCATGTATGGGCCACTGGGTCCTCGTCGTGATCTGTTGTTAATTTCAGACGTGGCTTTTGTAATATACATCGAATGTGTGAATTGTTGTATTTGTATATTGTTGTATATTTGTGTATCATGTATTGCTAATTGGGACATGAACTTGAATGTGCAGGGAGCATTTGTGTATTTAATTGTATTGGTAGGTAGGTGTGTATTTGTACTGCTGTTTCAGACATGCACTTCAATTTGTGAACTGGCATGTGTATGTTTGTACCTGAATTTGTATTGGTGAACTGGCATATGTATGTTTGTACCTGAATTTGTGAACTGGCATGTGTAATTTCTTTGGCAAGATGAAGTCCCAACTACCTACGAAAAGTATTTTTGTGTCTCCTAGTTAATCCACAAATTAGCATTTCTTGAAATATATTGCTTTATCTTCTAGTTAAGATCCGTTTGATGTAAGATCTGTTTGATGTTACATTGATATGATTCCTTGAATGTGAGAAATGGCATGTGCATGTTTGTCCCAGTTTGGTGACAGTACCTCCTCTAACGGTAAGTACACATATTTACCGATAGGAAAACATATATATTTGTTCAGTCATGCATATTCTAACGGTAAATACACATATTTACCGATAGGAAGCACATATATTTGTTCAGTCACGCATATTCTAACGGAAATGCACATATTTACCGATAGAAAAATACATAATTTGTTCAGTCATGCATATTCTAACGGTAAATACACATATTTACTGATAGGAAACACATATATTTGTTTAGTCATGCATATTCTAACGGTAAATGTACATATTTACCGATAGAAAAATACATATATTTGTTCAGTCATGCATATTCTAACGGTAAATACACATATTTACCGATAGGAAGCACATATATTTGTTTAGTCATGCATATTCTAACGGTAAATGCACATATTTACCGATAGAAAAATACATATATTTGCTTAGTAATGTATATTCTCTAACGGTATGTGTGTGTTTTTACCGATAGAATATGTGAGCGGCAAATTACCTAAGTTAGTCTGACGGTTATTTCATGTATTTACCGTTAGAAAAATGTCCATTATAAGGAAAACCCCAGTCGACCATTGCGGAGCTGCTCTTTAATTTGTTCTGTTGCACTCTGTGTCCCTCTGTTTGTGACGAAAGTTCCAGCTACACTGCTAGGGTGATCAGCGCAGGCTGGAGGGAAGTTGATTGCGCCCCTCTCTTTAAGGTATGCTTAATCGTCGACACCTATCTCTCTCTCCCTCTAGATCTCCCTTCCTCTCTACTTGCAAGCTAGCTGTATTGTGTAGTTCCAAGTTTGTAGCTCTAAGCTTGGGAGCTTGGTAGCTGGAAATGCGTCATGTTTTAGGAGCTAACTAGCTTGTATTGTGTAGTTAGCTAGGTTAATTAGTGTTAATTTCGTCAGGCTAGGGTTCAACACATGTATCTGTTGTAAGAGGCTGTACATGTACATATACATAACTTAATCGGGCAGGTTTCATGCATGGCTTACTCGTTAAATTTTGTTAATTGTAGATGGACAGGAAATATTGGATGTATGGAATAAAACGTACTACTCTTGAATATTTGGATGGTGTGAATGAGTTTATTAAATTTGCTGAGCAACAAAAGGAGAGGAAGGGAGAGAAAAATATGCTCTGTCCTTGTACAGATTGTATGAACTTGAAGAGGTTTAGCAACTCTGATCAAATTAAGAGTCATTTGATTCGTCGTGGTTTTAACGCGCGATACACCCGTTGGATATGGCATGGCGAAGATCTTGAGGAAACAAGCACCACTACTACCAATCAGCACGACTCGGATGTGGATTGCAATAATATCGATGATCATCCCAATTTTGGTAATGTTAATTCCGATGTGCACGTAGATGATGATGATGACAATCTAGATGAGATGTTACGTGATGTAGAGGAAGATTACAACGAAAATGACTTCTGTGAATTTGAGAAACTGATTGCTGACTCTGAGAAGCCTCTGTTCCCTGGATGTGCAACATTTACAAAACTGTCTTCTGTGCTGAGATTATATAACTTGAAGGCAGGAAACGGTTGGAGTGATAAGAGTTTCACGGCACTATTAGATCTTCTAGCGGACATGCTTCCAGAGGGAAATGAGTTGCCAAGATCTACTTACCAAGCCAAAAAACTGTTGTGTCCGTTGGGAATGGAAATCGAAAGAATACACGCATGCCCAAATGATTGTGTGTTGTACCGTAACGAGTACTCTAGTTTGCATGTTTGTCCAAGATGCGGCGCATCGAGGTATACGCGTAGGGACCGGATTGACAGTGAACGTCACGAGGTAAGGAAAGGGCCCCCGGCAAAAACTGTGTGGTACTTGCCTGTGATACCTAGATTGAAGCGGCTGTTTGCAAATCCGAAAGTCGCGAAGCACTTGCGTTGGCATGCTGAAGCCCGGAAACAAGACGGAAAACTGAGACACCCAGCTGATTCTATTCAATGGAGAAACATCAACAGAACATTTGCTGAGTTCGGCGGTGAACTTAGGAATGTAAGGTTCGGGCTGAGTACAGATGGTATGAACCCACATGGTAATATGAGCAGCCGGCACAGCACTTGGCCGGTTCTTTTATGCATCTACAATCTTCCTCCTTGGTTATGCATGAAGCGCAAGTACATCATGATGGCGTTACTAATCTCAGGACCCAGACAACCCGGAAATGATATTGACGTGTTTCTAGCACCTTTAATCGAGGACTTACAGAAATTGTGGAGCGAGGGTGTGCAGGTGTGGGATGCATACAAGAAAGAGAATTTCATCTTGCGGGCCCTGATATTTTGCACCATAAATGATTTTCCTGCCTACGGCAATTTGTCGGGGTATAGTACGAAAGGAGCCAAGGCTTGCCCTATTTGCCTAGATGAAACTGAGAGCATCTGGCTGCGAAACTGCCGGAAAACAGTGTACATGGGTCACCGCAGGTTTCTTCCGGTGCATCACACGTACCGTAAGAAGAGGAAATCATTTAACGGGAAGCCTGAGAAGGGATCAGCTCCAGTGTTTCTGACCGGTAAGGAGATTTACTCACGCGTGAACGACATCAAAGTTGAGTTCGGTAAGCATTCTAAACCTCGAGAAAAAAATGTTTGGAAGAAGAGATCGATTCTCTGGGATCTACCGTACTGGGAGCACTTACAAGTTCGACATTGCATTGACGTCATGCATGTAGAGAAAAATGTCTGTGACAGTTTGATTGGTTTGTTGTTGAACATTCCGGGAAAGACAAAGGATGGTGTGAAAGCTCGTCGTGACATGGTGGAAATGGGGATAAGGACTGAGCTTGCACCTTTAGAGAATGGAAAGCGTACATACCTCCCCCCGGCCTGCTACACGTTGTCCAAGAGCGAAAAAACAGAACTCTGTCGGTGCCTGCACGGTGTTAAAGTTCCATGTGGGTACTCCGCGAACTTGAAAAAACTTGTGTCTATGAAGGACCTAAGACTGGTTGGCATGAAGTCCCACGACTGTCATGTCTTGATGTCACAGATGCTTCCCATTGCTATCAGAGGCATTCTCCCAGTTAAAGTCAGAGAGACAATCACAAACCTATGTTATTTCTTCAACGCAATATCTTCCAAGGTAAGTACGTGCACTCGTACTATAAGTTCACTACCTCCATTTGTGGAGCTTAATGAGAAGATTTTTCTGATATGAATATTTGGCGCAACTGTGTCCTCGTAGGTAATTGATCCCGATGGATTGGACGCTTTGCAACGCGACGTGGTTACAACTCTTTGTCAGCTCGAGATGTATTTCCCTCCATCCTTTTTTGATGTTATGGTCCATCTGATTGTTCACCTTATCAGAGAAATTAAGTTTTGTGGACCTGTGTGCCTGCGCTACATGTATCCATTTGAGAGATTTATGGGTGTATTGAAGGGATACGTAAGGACTCGTCGTCGACCCGAGGGGAGTATCATGGAAGGTTATGCCGCCGAGGAGGTGATTGAATTTTGCACAGATTATATGGCCGGGGTTGACCCAATTGGTGTTCCTAGGTCCCGACACGAGGGTAGGCTTGAGGGAATTGGAACGATTGGATTCAAAGCTATCGTCCCCGCTCGTGATGTGTACGCAAAATCACATTTTTGGGTCTTACAACACATGACGGAGGTCGAGCCATACATACACGAGCACAAGGTAATGTTACGGTCACAGAATCCTTCGAAGTCAGACGTTTGGGTAAGCAGAGAACATAACAGGAAATTTGCTGAGTGGATCCAAGAAAGAGTCACTCGAGCTGCCGAGGGCTCCGTAAGTGAAACTGTGACATGGTTGGCTAGAGGCCCAAGATTCACTGTAGGGACTTGGCAGGGGTACGACATCAATGGGTATTCATTTTACACAAGAGCTCAAGACGCCAAGAGTAGCACGCAATGTAGCGGAGTGACACTGTTTGCTATTTCCGAGGATGCCAGGTCAGTAAGGGCGCTGAACTCATATTACGGTGTTATTGACGAAATATGGGAGCTCGATTACGGATTACTTAAGATTCCCCTGTTTCGATGCCAATGGGTCGAAATCCCTCGAGGTGTTCAAGTTGACAGTTACGGGTTTACTCTCGTCAATCTTGGTAGAGTCGGACACCAAGACGATCCATTCATACTTGCAAAGCAAGCCACACAGGTATTCTACATCGTTGACCCGGCCAATCCAAACTTGCATGTTGTCCTCCACAGCAAGAGACGTATTGTTGGGGTCGAAGATGTTGTCGACGAAGAGGAGTATAACCAATTCGATGAAATACCTCCATTTTTAGAGGACATTCAATCTATCCGTACTGAAGATATCGACGAAACAACGTATCTGCGAGATGACCACGAAGAAGGATTATGGGTTGAGAACCATTGATGATTAATTTCTATTTCAGGGATAAATGCCAAGCAAACAGCCCACAAGTTCTGCAGCAAGGTGAGGAACTTATCATTAATACATCAGGCAGTACATTTTTCTTTAGAATTTAATGATAAGCTAGTTCACAGCATTAATACATCTCAATTTTACTCCACAGCATGAGTTCTAACATGTACAGTACCTTTATCCTGTAAATATTTAATTCTTCCCTTCAAATAGCACTTGCAAAAATCTCATCGCAGCCTCTTCAAAAATCCCTTTTTTCTGACGGTATTTTGTTATTTATACCGATAGAGAAGGACATCTTCTCTCAGGCACTTCAAAACGTTTTCTATCGGTATTGTTCTATTTTACCGTTAGAATAAATTCATTTGTCTCACGGTATTTGTTGTCTGACGGTTTTTTCCTGTTTTTACCGATAGAAGAATACTCTACCGCTTCGAATTCTCAACCGTGTCGCCATGCGTCGCCTTGGAAACTCTATAAGTACCTCGCCATGCGTCGCGGTATTTTGTTGTTTTTCTAATTCTCGAACGGTTGGACTCCTCATCTTCTCTTTCACAATGGCAACCTCCATGGGATCGTCATCCACGGCCTCCCCGGTAAGAACTCTAAATCTCCTCGGTTTACCCCTGTATTGTTAATCCATGTTCAGTTCATTCTTGACCTGTTGATTTGCACAGGGAATGGTAGCCGTGGAAGACACTGCCAAAGTGAAGGCTGACCTGAGGGCCCTCCAGGAGGAGCACAAGCTCCTTACAGACAAGCACACTCAGCTACGGCTTGACCTTGACGATCTCTTCCAGCGCATTAAGCGCATGAAGACGGATGGTGACAATGCTAGGGCGAGGACGAGGCGTCTTCGCGAGGAGAAGAAAGCCGCGGATATGACCATCGCTGGCTGCGGTTTGACTATGAAGGATACCATAGCGAAGCTGACGGAGGTCGCAGGCCTTCTTGACGCGGTAGTAGTTGATCCTAGGGACAACTTGTCGCTAGAGGAGTCCTGCGTCGTGGCTGCAAGTCTAACTGACTCTATTCTACATGCAGCCAGGGCTAAGACCACCCCTTGACCTAGCATTTTGGGTTTTATTTTTTATGTAAGTGATAAAACAACAATGAATGAACAATTTCTTTTTATGTCAATTTTCCAATTTTCCGGCTATCTTCCCTCTTTCTTTAACATTCTGCAGCTTTCAACCACGGTCTGTTTGATGTTAAATTGTGTACCTTTTCATAACTCTGACGGTATTTTGTTGTTTTTACCGATAGAAAAAGGGCACACAAATCTCAAGCACTTAATCAAAAAAATTTTCTGGGGAAAATTGGGCTCACGGGATTTTTTTGTTTATACCGATAGAAAAGGGCACCTTTTCATTACTCTCACGGTATTTTGTTGTTTTTACCGATAGAAAAATGGCACCCAATCTCAAGCACTTTAAAAAAATTTTCTGTGGAAAATTGGTCTCACGGGATTTTATTGTTTATACCGATAGAAAAATGCAATCACTAATTCGAATATTTTTCCGGGAAATTTACTTTTTCTATCGGTATTATTTTGTTGTTTCGATAGAAAATTACATAAGTCTATCGGTATCATTTTGTTATACCGATAGAAAAGTTCCTCCGCTACTTTATTTCTCGTACACGGCCCTTTAGTTTCCCTCCACTCGAACAGTTCCACCTTAGAGCACTGCGTCTCTTTGAGAGCGAAGAAAACCCCAACCTCCGCCGTGAGCACTCACTTCCTCTCTCCCACACGACGATCGCCGGCTGGACACTGGTTCGTCACTGCCACCGGTTCTTATTTTCGTCCTTCGCCCGCCGCTGCTGCGTTCTACACCGCCTCTGCATCACCAGAACTGATCGCCGCCGTAAATACCCTAATTCGTCGTTCTATTTCCAGCATCTTCTTTATTTGATCCTAGTGTTTTGCACGTACTAATTCTTGGAGTTTTGCAATTACACTAGGGTTCCCTATTGTGTTGGCTTATGTACATTCCGCAGGCAATGTTGATTTTAATTAGGGTTTACATAATATGTTCCAGTGCTGTAATGAACCTGTTTTGAGATTTTAACTTCTCTATACTGCTGTATGTGTGATCAATTGTATCCAACTGCCATGTAATGCAGATTATATGTTGGAGGTGTTCTTACACATATTCTATCGGCAGCTCATGTGTTTACCGATAGAAAATTTTCTGCACAAGTAGTAAAACTTAATTTGGATCTGGAAGGACATGAGCCATGCAATGTACTAGTTTGGTTGGGAATTTTTACTCACTTCGTATGAATATATGGCAATGTGGATGGGTCTTCGATGTATATGTTTCAAATGCCTATATACATGACTTTTCCCAACCTAATAGCTGTGAAGTCCTGATGACTCACATACAGGCTAGGCTAAAGATTATGCACAGTAGCACTTAGATGCTTGTGTGCATATTTACGTGTGAAATAATAATGCTGGCCCATGAATATTAATTAGTGTAGCAAATCATCGAGAATGTTATGTGATGACAGTGAATGGTGGCTTGTCAACAAAATTCCATATGTAGAGAACATTGTTATGTTCTATCGGTATCTCACGTGTTTGCCGATAGAAAAATTGTCTTGTGTGGAGGTAATTGTTATGGTCTATCGGCAGCTCATGTGTTTACCGATAGAAAATATTTCTGAAGAGTTCAGTAAGTAATTTATGCATGTCTTTCTTTTTGTATTATTTTCCCTTTTGCCGCCCTAGTTAGTCTCCAGTCCTGGGCTGAGTTATGGAAGTCCAAGGCGAATTAATTGCCATATATATGGTTTGTTGAAGGTTTTGTAGGGCAAGACATGTCGTCGTCTTCATCGGATGGTACTAGTGGTTCGACTAGGGCCAACCCCATCGTAACTACTGAAGATGGGGCTGTTACATCCCAGCGCAAGAGGGTGGGGCGAGGCGCGACGACGTTGGGGCGTTTGGCCAAACGCACTGATCTTTCTTGTGAGTTCAACCAATTTGGGAGGCCGATTGGAAAGAATGCTGGGAGGTACGCGGCCTACGTTGGGCTGTTGGCGAAAGAAAGGGTGAAGATCACCGTCCAGAGCTGGAAGGACGTGACGGCGGACGAGAGGGATAGGTTGTGGGCGGAAGTGAAGGTTAAATGAACTGAAATCGCTGAACTCTTTCGTAATCACGTTCTCTTGGCTTATACTAAAGTTTAACTAACTCGTGATTAATTGTATGCATTTTTCGGAAACAGGCTAAGTGGAACATCCCCGACGATACACCTAGGACTGCCTGCTTGAAGGACATGAACGGAACATGGAAAACCTTTAAGAGCTGGCTCGTCAGTAACTTCCTAGCTGCGGGGAAATCTCCTTGCGAGAAGTACCCCTTCATATCGGAGGAGGTATGGGAGGAATTCACCAAGCAGAAGGGGACTGAGGAGTTCAAGGCCCTTAGCGAGAAGAATAGGGCGATCCAGAAGAGGAACGACCACCCGCATCGGCTCGGATCCCGGGGCTATGCGGGGAAGGAGGAACAGTGGAAGAAGGAAGACGAACAAAATCCTGTCATGGACACCCCTGAGTTGCCGCTCTCCGAGATCAGGGATGAGAGGTGCAAGCGATGGTGGAGGGGGAGGGGGTCCGTGTCGTCCACGGGGTCTGTGCAGTTCGCAACCCCTGGGGACGCCGATGTTGTGAGGCGAATGGTAAGTTGGCTAACCTCGTAAACTGTGTGCGCACAAGTGTATATAAGGCAATTTGTCTCACAAGGTACCTTCAAATGTAACAGATCTCTTTTGAGAAGGACGCAGCGGAGGGATTGTTTACCCCGCAGAGGGAGAACGACATCCTCACCCGAGCTCTAGGAAATAAGGAGCATCCCGGGCGGACACGGGCCGTGGGAGCCATTGTGTCGTGGAAGGCCGGTTTCGTAGATCCGGCTCCACCGAGGAAGAAGGCCCGCACCTGGAAGGAAAAGGAAGCTGACCTCTCCGATAAGATACGGGCTGAGGTACGGGAGGAGATACGGGCGGAGATGCGGGCTGAGATACGGGCTGAGGTACAGTCTGAGGTGCAGACCGAGGTCGCACAAATGAGGGAAGAGTTTGCACGGTTGAGAGAAACATTGCTGGCCAAGAGTTTAGATGCGGATCCCCAGGACGACGGTACCCCGCGGGGTCGGATAAGCAGTTGCGCTTCGAAGGTACTCGCGGATCCAGTGGATCTACTTGAGGTACTGCAAGCCTTCATCTGTGCACTTAAGTTGATGCCACTCCCATTCTGTTAGAGTTGTTTCGCTAACCTATTTTAATTGTTACAAATTTGCAGGGGCCGGAGGGCTGCATCCTACAGAATCACGTAGGCGCCGGGCAGGAAGTGGTTGGACACGGCTTCGTATATCCGTCTGGGCCGGATGTCCGGGTCCACTGTGTACCTCTGCGGTTGGGTTTCGCAAAGGTACAGGTGGACATGGCCATGCCGGGCTACAACGATTCTCCGTTGCCAGTCCCAACAGAGGAACTGCAGACACTTGCCGAGGCAGTGGGCTCCTACGTACAGTGGCCCAAGAAGTGTCTTGTAATACAACCGGTAAATCCTACACATTTTAGATTACATCCTACTCAGTACACTCAACTTGCATAATCTAACATACGTGCTCATTAATTGAAGTGGCCTGCCGCGGGGCTACCAGGGGACTGCGCCCCCAGCTCAGGGCATGAGGGCCGATCTCGTGCGAACGTGGACACATCAAAGACGGCCTCGACCCCACCCAGCGCATCCACGCCTCCACCTCAGAAGAAAGCCGCCATCACCTCGCCCTTGCCTTCGAAGGTACGCGCTCAGTCCCCGGCAAAAGGCAAGGGCGGCAAAGGCAAGGGCAAAGGGCGACAGGGACTGCCGCGGACGTTCACGAACACGCTCCCACTCCTGTCGGAGGCATCTTTGCGGAAATTGGATCGATCAACCAGAGACCTCCACGACTGGTACCTACATCGAACTCGGCGCAGCCTGAACTTCTTAGTTCCCTACAGGCCTGGGCAGTTCCACCGTGAGCCCGGGACTATATCCGTGGCACACGAGGATCTGTTCGACCTCTACAACTGGCGGGAGCTCGATATGTCCATCATACGGACTGGAGTCCTGTGAGTTTGCTGATGCTATGTATTGCTGTTTTCTAACTCTGTTTGCTAACTCTGCATTAATGTTGCAGTTCATTTGAATACTGAGTAACTTTCTGTGAAATTAATATTAATCTTGTCCTTCGCATGCAGGTGCATGTACAGGCTAGCATCGGAGGCTGCGTGTGACAAGGTGGGTTTCCTCGACCCAGAGAAAATAAGCCTCACGATGCTAGAGCAGGACGCCGCGCACGCTGAGCAGTACATATCCAGCGCGCTAATGGCGCAGCAGGACAGGGACTTCATTCTGGTGCCGTACCACCAAAGGTTAGTGCATTTCGTACTAATTTAACTCAATCTTGTATGTTACACCTGAGATGTACTTTGAGCTAGCGGTCCTCTTTTACGTACAATGCAGGGGCCACTGGATCCTCATCGTGATCTGTCCGCCGAGGAACGAGGTGTACTACCTCGATTCGATGCGTGACAGATTATCGATGGAATATGTGCTCAAGGGGAATATGGGGGCGTAAGTAACTTATATGTTTGATTTAAATTTTGACCTCACTAGCTAATGATAATACATTAACCGGCAATACTAACTGAAATGCAGGGCTTTTGATAAATATGTGTCCGCTGGAGGGAGGCATGCCGCACCGCAGGGCTCCCTACTAGCTTGGAAAGAATATGAGGTACTCACGAGACTTTTTGTTTATGCTTAATTAGTTTATGGAAACAATATATAGCTAACATGTATTCGCATATGCAATTATCTCAGTGCCATCAGCAGCCGCAATCGTGGGAATGCGGGTTTTATGTGCTGCGCTACATGTACGACCTAGTGCAGACAAACTTTTCCCGATTCCCCCAGGTAAGCATCGATAGCTAACTCAAATTTCAAAAATGGGTGTCACGTTCTAAATTAGGATCGAAGTTAGTTACTCAGTATGCACACATGCTTGCAGATCGCCATGTCGAAAGACCAATATGAAAATGCAAAGATTATATATCTTCGACAAATCTGGGCACAATATGTCATGGAGGAAGTAGCACCCAACCATCCAGCATGACAATTTTCTCCTTTTGGTGTACTCTGCATAGACTGTTCATATACATGTGAATAAATATATATATGTGAATAAATGTCCACATTGGATTGCAATCTGTATTTGTCCATACATATGTGAATAAATGTGAATAACTGCCTAATGTGTGAATTTGTTCTGTGAATTTACCTTGCATCTGTACTGTATTGTGTATCCAATCTATACTGTATTGCATCTGTACTGTATATGTGAATGTACTGTATTGTGATGCAAATAAAGTACTGTATATGTGATTGCTCTATCGGTAAATTCATCAACAACCGAGAGACTACTGTCCTTTTTTCTATCGGTACAATCAAAATTAACCGTTAGAAGAGTTTGACCTTTCCTGCCGGTGAACTCATACATATCCGATAGAGTACTAAGCTTTTTTCTGTCGGTAATCTTGTAGTTAACCGTTAGAATAGTGGTACTTTTCAATCGCTATTGACGAGTTTTCTATCGGTAAACTTGTAATATGCCGATAGAATAATGTGAGTTTTCCTGTCGGTAAACTTATAATTAGCCGTTAGAATAGTGGTACATTTCAATCCGCTAGCGACGAGTTTTCTATCGGTATACTCCTAATATGCCAATAGAGTACTAAGCTTTTTTCTGTCGGTAATCTTGTAGTTAACCGTTAGAATAGTGGAACTTTTCAATCCGCTAGCGACGAGTTTTCTATCGGTACACTCCTAATATGCCGATAGAGTACTAAGCTTTTTTCTGTCGGTAATCTTGTAGTTAACCGTTAGAATAGTGGTACTTTTCGAACTGCTGGACGTAAGAATACGACGGGTTTTCTATCGGTAGATTCATAATATGCCGATAGAATAGTGAACTTCTTCTGTCGGTTATTTACCGATAGAAAATGTCCAGTCTTGTTCTATCGTGTCTATCTCTATCGGTACAAAAACCGATAGTAGAAGGGTTTTTTTTACCGATAGAAGACTGCATTTCTGTACTAGTGTATGGTCGTAAAAAGCCAAGAAAATGATAAGGAGTAGTCCAAGGATTTTCTGGACTAAACATCATAAGCAAAAATGAGAAAATTGACATAAAAACTATTTTTTCTTTCATGAATATTTCTTTATTACAGATTACAAAAGTAAATATACAAAATGCTAGGTCAAGGATTGGCCTTGGTCCTGGTTGCATCTAAGATAAAGTCAGTTTGACTTGCAGCCAGGACGCAGGACTCTTCTAGCAACAAGTTGTCCTTCTTAGAGACAACTACATACGCCTCTAAATGGTCAGTGACCTCCCTCAGCTTTGCGAGGGTATCCTTTATAGTGAGACCACAGCCGGCGATAGTTATGTCCGCGACATGTTTGTCCTCACGAAGAAGCTACACCTCTTGTTGGAGCAGCCTTGTCCTCTCCCTAGCATTGTCACCATTTACCTTCAAGTGATCAACGCGCTTGAAGAAGTCATACAAATCAAGCCCTTGCTAGATGTATCTCTCCTCAAGGAGCTTGTGTCCTTCTTGAAGGGCCACAAGCTCGTCCTTCACCTTGTCCAGCTCTTCCTGTACGACCATGAGTTAGTCCTAGGTTACATGTAAAGAAACTTGATAAATAGAAATACATACCGAGAGGATAGATGATTGGGCCACAAGAGGAGAAGCAAGTGGAAATTCAGAAGGATATGGTAAGAAAGACGCCGCAACCTGAGCTACAGTTGCAGCTAATACATCGGGCCTCATCAGTTTTTTTGATGAGGATCCACTAGATGATCCTATATCATCACCAACTCATTTCTTTGAAACTGCTGGATCTTCGATCACCTGAAAAACCCCAAATGCATTTCTTTGAAAATAGTTGCTCAAGAAAGAAAGTCCATGTAGATCCTCCAAAAAAGAATTACCTCTTGGAATGCCTGCACGACATTGCCTTCTATCATTACTTCTTCTTCACTTTCAATGGGTCGTTTAGGGTTTTGGCTTGCCATTGGAACAAGAACAGAGAAGAAGAAAGAAAGTTAGAAGATGAAAGGTTCTAAGACTTAGAAAAATCTGCAAAAGCTTGAAAACTTTAGAACGCAAACATTGGGTATTTATAGAACTTAGAAGCGACGGTTCAGTTTACAGCCTCGAGTTCTGAAAAGGCACTTCTTGAGTTTAACCTTGAGTTGCAGCAAGAAAACTTCATAATGGCCTAACAACCGCACCCAAAGTTTTCTTGGGAAATGAAATGGCTCACAGTGGGAAAACGAAATGTTTTTCTCCAAAGTTGCAATATAAGAAGGTGAAACGTCGGAAAGCCTATGGATTAAATTAAAAGTTTTAGAATTTGAAATGACAAAGTATATAACTTGTTACTTCAAATTCAGGGGCTAGCTGATAAGAATTATAACCTGAGTTAGTCACCTTTGCCGTTCTATAGTCATAAGGGCTATAGACTGAGATTTAAATTGCTTACATACCCCTCCGTGGTCTCAGGGACCTAAGAGGGAGACAGTAGGACTGATCCGTTTGAGACCTAACCTTGATTTTCGCACTAGGCTCGCCCAGATACTAATATGCGGAATACCGGGATCTTACTCGGAAATACCGAAACCCAAATGTTGATTGAAAAACAGAGTTCAAGTAATTGTACAACTCTTTATTTCAAAGAGGTCTTTACACGTCGAACGTTAGACACACTTGTCTACGTCGAAGGAACTATAAGTGTCTAAAACTCAAATAAGTTCTATGACTCTTCGATTGTATTCGATGATCTAAACTAGTCCTATTACAAGGTATTTATAGTCCAATCGTATGAGTATGTATCAGACTCAATAACCTAAACGTATTAGACTCATATAACTAACTAATCCTAAACAGATAAGTTTAGTTATACATATTCGGATCGGATCACAATTCCGAACAGGGAACAAGTTCCTTTTTATTGTCGTGAACTAATCCATGGTCGCGGACCCATCCATGGTCGTGAAACCTTTCCGAACACAGTTAAGGTCGCGAAGCCGTATGCGATCAGGACTTAAAGATCCTCCCGAATCATGACTCCCTTGTTGAAAAGGAGCCAACCCCTGTTGCGACCTCTTGATCAAACTGGAGATGTGGAAATTGGGCTTGTCCATATTCTCTGGTGTACCACTTTGCCGTACGTGCTTGTTGATCTTTCTGACCGATTCGAAAAGTCTCCTTTATGCCACTGCGGGTGGTAGTTACCTTCTTCTCCAGAATCACAACTTCTCGTAGAGGTTCGTCTCGTTGATAGACCAAGTCTTCAACAATGGTACTATGGTATCTGGCTCATCATCCAGCATTGAAGGCTCGAAGAGTTTGAGGTGCTCAACATTGACAACCGAGTAAATATCCATATATGGAGGTAACTCGAGCTGACAAGCATTATTACCCACTTTCCGCAAAATCCGAAAAGGACCATAACGAATGGGTTTGAGTTTCTTACCTTCACCTTTAAGTCTTTCCTTACTCAAATATAACCATACCATATCACCTTCTTGAAATTGCGCATCAACTCGGTGCCGATCATGTTGCGCCTTGTACTTGAGTTGAGCTTTCAGCAAGTTCTGTTCAACCTCACGATGGAGTCGTTGAATACCTTCCAGGAATTTTTGTGCTCGATCCTGATTAGATGGTTCCTTGTTGTTTTGTGCTGAGGTAGAGATCACAAACTCCATGTCGAATGGACTCTGTGGTAGAAATCTTAAACAGACCTCAAACGACGACTTTCTAGTCGAACCATGCACTGCTCGATTAAAAGCAAACTGCAAATACGGTATACTTTCATCCCAGGTTTTCGGGTGCTTTGAGTTATATCCTCTCAAAAGATGAACGACTGTGCGATTTACCACCTCAGTTTGACCATCAGTTTGCGGATGAAAAGTAGTACTCCTCTTTAGCTTGGTGTCTATCATCATCCAGAGCGATCGCCAAAAGTGACTAAGGAACCGGGTATCATGATCAGACACAATAGAAATCGGTAGTCCGAAGTGTGTCCAAACGTTTTGAACGAATACCCGAGCTGCTTCTTCTCCCGTGATAGTCTTTCGACAAGGTATAAGAATAATCATTTTGGATAACTGATCAACAACCACGAATAGATAGCCGTTGCCACGTCGGGTCTTAGGCAATCCTCCCAAGAAATCTATGGATATGCTCTCCCATGGTCGCGATGGAACTGGCAAAGGAGTGTACAAACCTAATTTTCGGTTTGCCAGTTTCAAGATGCTGCAGAGACCACAACCTCGAACAAAACTAGCCACATCTTGCTGCATATATACGCGGCCAGAATATATGTCGGTGAGGATTTGCAACGTCTTTGTAACCTCAAAGTGACCAGCTACCTTCGATGTGTGCGCTTCTCGCAATCATTGAATTCGAGGTGCTCCACGAGGTATGCAAAGCAAATTGCCCTTATACAAGAGTCTTTCTCAATGAACAAACCCCGTAGGTTTCCCTGTTTCGTGCTCAGTCAGTGCTGTTTGAAAATCAGGGTCTTCACTATACATAGTGGCATAGTCATCATGACATGAGGGCTCGATCTACATGAATGCTGATAAACAGAGGGTCGTAACTGGCAGTCGCGACAACATGTCCGCCAATTTGTTGTGTACGCTCTTCTTGTACTTAATCACTAGATTAAACTGTTGCAGATACGACATCCACTTCATGTGTCGAGCTTGCTGTAGCTTGGACTGAGTTTGCAAATATTGCAACGATTGATGGTCGGTGTGGACAACAGTCTCTTTACCTAAGAGATAACACCGCCAATGTTTCACGGCCTGATGCAGTGCGCATAACTCCTTATCATAAGTCGGGTAGTTTTTCAGAGCTCCCTGGAATAACTCGGAGTGATATGCCACTGGTCGACCTTCTTGCATGAGCACTGCACCCATCGCATAACCTGAGGCATCGGTTTCTAGCTCGAATGGTTTTTGGAGATTCAGCAAAGCTAACACAGGCGCCTCGCTGATCTTCCTCTTCAGTAAGACAAACGTGTCCTCATGTTTCCCTGTCCACTCGAACTTCTGATCGATCTTGGTTAATGCATGCAATGGAGAAGCCACAATCGAGAAGTGTCGGATAAACTTCCGAAGGTATTGGCATGCTCCCACAAAACTGCGCACGTCCGTAACTATTCGCGGTCGCGGCCACTCGCGAATCACTTTTACCTTATCCGGGTCGATTTGCAATGTACTGTTGCTGACCATGAATCCTAGGTAAAGTAGAGTTTGTTGGCCGAACTCGCACTTCTTACGGTTGAGGCGAAGTCGATGTTGCCGCAGCTGTTCGAACACCTTTTCGACATGAATGAGGTGCTCATCCTACGAACGACTATAAACCAGTATGTCATCGAGGTAAACGATCACAAAGTCGTCGATGAACTATCTCAATACGTCATTCATAAGACACATGAAAGTTGTCAAGGCGTTGCAGAGACCAAACGGCAAGACCAGCCATTCGAACAAAACTTGTCGTGTTTTAAACGCGGTCTTCCACGTATCCTCCTCTCGGATGCTAACTTGATGATATTCTGACTTAAGATCCAATTTGGAGAAGACAACAGCATGCGTCAATTGGTCTAGCAGGTCGTCAATACGAGGAAGGGGGTACCGGTTCTTGATGGTGATCTTGTTTAGTGCTCGGTAGTCGATGCACATACGTCAAATCCTATTTTTCTTTGGCACTAACACCACAGGAGTTCCACAAGGTGAACTATTTGGTTGAATGGCACCATCGTTTAGCAACTCACCAAGTTGTCTCTTGATCTCTTCATTCTCCAATACTGAATTTCGTGTTCGACTGAACGTTTCGGCAGACGACCCTGGGTAGTCTCGAACAGATCACTGTATTTCTCCAGCAGTCCCAACAAACGACCAAAACCGTCTCGGCACACCAACGACAATGCTGGTCGAGTACCCTCACCTTGACCAATGGGTCGAATCATGACAAGCACATATTTGTGATATCCATTAACAATTCGTTTGGCTAGATTTGCGGTAATCAAGTTTGAAGTGTTGACGTGGATGTCTCTACTGATCACGAACTTAACGTCGTCTTTGGTGAGGTCATACTCTTGTGCTCGCCGATGGCAGTGAGCGTCTCGATCATACAGATACGGACTCCCAAAAATCACCTGACAGATATCGATAGGGACAACATCGCATTGCACCTCATCGATATATCATGCAGATATCACAAACTTCAACACACACTGACTCGTAATCTGTTGGTTCACGTCGGATGTAAACCAACCCAGTGGATATGGTCGTGGGTGTGTGGTCGTCTTCAAACCAAGTCGCCGAACCAATCCAGCAAAGACCAGATTCTTCTAACTTCCGGGATTGAATATTGCTGCGACCACATCGTGCTTCACCTGGATGTTGATGGTGAACAAGTTCTCCGTTGGGTGATGGTCGTTCGGTGGATCCGAACCCTTCTCCTTCGGCATTGTCATCAGAGACAAGGTCGTATCCGCCTCATTAACCGAATTCACTCGGACAACTTCTTCGTCGGGTGAAGTCGCAGTAGCCGTTGTTGTTCTTTTCCCTGATCCATTTTTCTTTGGTCGAAGTTTAGGATGAAGCTTGTAGCATTTGTCCTTGGTGTGTCCCGCGACTTGAAAATGTTCACAAAAGGCACCCGTGCCCGATTTTGAAGCGTTCTTCTTCAGACTCGGCTTTTTTTTGTCGAGATCGCGCTTTCCTTCGTGCTTTTGTCGCTGCGGGATTTGTTCTTCTTCTCGATTGCCATAGCAGTTGTGCTTGCGGTCGCGATGTCTTGGACGCCGAACAGACTTAGCTCAGTACTGATGTGTATTTCCGAAATACCTGAGGATCGGATAGTGATATGCCGATGACCATTGCTTGTCTCCGGAACTCCGTTGTATAGTCTTGGCCAGTCTGATCGCGCCGTTGGTACAATCTATGCCAACACTCCCATCTCTCCTCAAGGTAACCCATCGGATAGAATTCTTGTCGCAGAAGTCGTTTGAATTGACCCCATGCAAGGTCGTCAGCTTCACCACTGGCAACAAGGGCCTTCCACTAAGTCTTGGCGTGGTCCTTCATCTTCAAATGTGCGAACTTCACCTTTTGAGCGCTACTAAACCCTTTTAGGTCAAAATATGTCTCAAATTGGTCAATCCAAGAATCCAGTTTCTCGGCATCGATCACCCCATCATATATGGGTATATCAATCTTAGCGTCGACCTTAAAAGATCCGACAACTAAGGAGGTGTTGGCGAGGTCGTCGGTCTTGTGGTCGCCTTCGTCTTCATTTTTGTCTGTCCTACGCAAGTCTTCACCAGTCTTCACACCCATTACCTTCCCTACTTCAGGAGATACAATCATGGCATGTTGCTTAATCCAAGGAAGCACGGTTTCCATGTCGGTGGAAAGCTTAGCCACTTGTTCGGCTAGGTTAGCTTGAACGGAGGTATCATCAAACATTGTCAAAGACGCGGCTATAGGAACCGTCGATTGATCGCCTGGATTTTCACCAGAGGTTTTGTAACCTGGCAAGTCTTCACCATCCATAGGATAGGAAAGTTGCTCTGATACCAACTTGATTCGTTTGAGACCTAGTCTTGGTTTTCGTACTAGACTCGCCCAGATACTAGTATGCGGAATACCGGGATCTTACTCGGAAATACTGAAACCCAAAGGTTGATCGAAAAACAGAGTTCAAGTAATTGCACAACTCTTTATTTCAAAGAGGGCTTTACACGTCAAACGTTAGACACACTTGTCTACGTCGAAGGAACTATAAGTGTCTAAAACTCAAATAAGTTCTATGACTCTTCGATTGTATTCGATGATCTAAACTAGTCCTATTACAAGGTATTTATAGTCCAATCGTATGAGTATGTATCAGACTCAATAACCTAAACGTATTTGACTCATATAACTAACTAATCCTAAACAGATAAGTTTATTTATACATATTCGGATCGGATTACAATTTCGAACAGGGAACGAATACCTTTTTATGGTCGCGGACCCATCCATAGTCGCGAAACCTTTCTGAACATGATTAAGGTCGCGAAGCCGTATGCGATCAGGACTTGAAGATCCTCTCGGATCAAGGACAGTCCAAGATATCTTGGACATGGTTTGTTCTATGGTCTCGGCCTGTATTGTCGTGGATTCTGTAGTTTTAAGACAGCCACAATACCAAGGTCATAGAATCCATGGTCTTACATACTCACGAATACCTTGGTCATGGAGATATCTTCCCATGGTCGCCCAGGTCGTGGAGAATTAAAGATGCATGGTCATAGACAGTACACGATCATAGCTACCGAAGAGTCAAAACATCCAACGGCTATATGGTTAGACCCCTTCAACCATACTCAGTAGTTAAGCCTGTTCGACCACTACTGCCGTCTTGGATACCTTCAGCCCTTTGATTTGCTTCTAATAACCGTTAAGAAGATAAAAACGCAGTCATAAACAGATATAATTACACCTTATGGCTGGCGCACATCTGCCTCTCAACGACTCTTCGATTCCGTAACCAACGACTGACGATGAGCTATAAAAGAGAGATCGCCGGGAGAGAAAGGGGCCGACTCATCTGGCAAAGGATCCAATACACAAGACCCAAGAGATAGATAGTAGATTACAATACACTATGCAATAGCGAATAGGAGATTGTGATTAGTTCATCTAAGAACCTCTTTTATTCCTCTCTGTAAACCTTGATATTCTTAGTGAAATCCCAACAGGAGTAAGACTATTACTCATCATCAGATCACCCGAACTTGTATAAATTCATTTCTTTTTTAGACATAGATACCGTAATTTACTTGAGTTTTACCTAGATACTTGGCCTTCACACTACATAATTATATTTACATAAGTTCGACGAAGGACTAGACTCCCAATCGTTGACACACCTCTTTTTCCAATTTCGACAATCAATCCTTTTGTATTCAAATTGTTTCGAATAGTTCTCATTTGTCATCTTCCATGGCCAGAAGTAAAGAAAAATATTATCCATGTAAAGTGTCATAATAGAGCCTCACTGGCAGAGTGAACAATGCTCTTTTCCTTTTCCTTTTTTTTCTTGTATATAAACTTCTTCTTTTTAATAGAACTTACAATAGGACTCTCTCCTTCTATTTCACTAAATTTTTTTTGTGTTTGTAATCCAATTAATTGTCACCAGTGTGATGCGTATTAATCATGTAAATAGAAAGCACTGTAATCTTTTTTTCTTAAAAAAAAAGAAAAATTGCACTGACATTTTACTATCATTTTTGTAAAATCTTGTCTCTATACTTGAAATCGGAACACAACCCTACTTTCCAACCAATACAATTTGACCATTTTATCCACTTATTCTTTAATTTTGTTGATGTATCGATCACTAATAGATGAGCCTCATGTTGGTTTTAATAAGATGAGATCCATGTTTTAGTGAATTAATATATTTATTATATAATAAATTTTGGTGATGTTAGAAACATCATATTAATTCTAATCTCACATAAAAAATACTCAAAATTTCATATTAATCTTAGAAAAAATGTTAGAAATTCACATATTAACCTTGAAAAAAAAGATATATTCCATTCATTATATTTTTAACTATATATAGATTCAACAACCTAAAAATTGTATTTAAAACTAATTTTATCTCTATTATGATACAAATTTTGTATCATATATCAACTTTATCTCTATTATTTTATTAAAAGAAAATATCTCTATAAAATACATAAAATTTTTTTACTTATATAGAGATTTAAGTATAGAATTTTGACTAGTTAATAAAACTAATAAAAAAATAGATAGAGAAGCAAGTGCACTATTTTTTGTTAAGGGAACTACGTGGGGTTAAAGCCCCAGATCAGGTGCACTCTTTGAAGATGCTATAATCTTTATATGTTTCATGATAGTTAGCTCTTGTTTAGTAAAAAATACTTTAAGTTAATTGGGATTGATCCAACAATTAACACGAGCCTACCTCGACTAGATTAGGTCTAGACCTAGGCTACTAGGTACTCTGTTGATCAAAAACAACCTGGCCATTGAGTGTCCCGGCCTGAACCCATATTGGACCGGATTTTGTCGGAATCTACCATAATTGGGAGAAAAAGAGCGCAAATACTCCGATTGATATATCTATCAATCAAACTTTTTAAATTTTCACAACTAATATATAAAAAAACATAATATATAATTATATATTATTATTATTTCTATAACTTTATTGATATATAGTTATAAAATTTAATTATTAAAATTATATCTTAAAACCTTTATCAAACCATAAAATCTCAATGTTGATATAAATTGGACGTAGTTAGAGTGCTATATGTGATAATTTGACACAGTATACTTAATGAAACTGGGAAAGAAGGGGAGGAAGATCCTCTGCTATCCTTCAATTACAACAAAGCTTGCCGTTCCACGTGTTATCCATAATCAAAAAAAGATCTGGTGACTATCTTTTCTCAGCCCCACAGATCACCGTCATAAACCGGGCTAATCAAACTACCATGGGTGGGTCTATTTCCATTTAAAACTAGGAAGATGCCCGCGCGTTGCGGTGGGCATTGATTGAATGAATATTCATGTTATAATAGATTGCGTGGTTTAGGTTTGGTACTGATTATTTTGTGATTTTGTTATTTTTTGTTTTTAAATTTTTGTGGAGAGAGTGGGTAGTCTTTACAACTGGTAGAATACAAACAGTTTTGGGATAGGATGAGTAGTTTTCAAATGTTAATTATGATGAGATTTGGTTGGGTGGGAAGCGAGTAGTTTTTAGGTGGCAGTGAATTACAGCATGATGTTTACAGATTGTTGAGGTATGTATAATTTTGTCATGGTTAATTATGTTAGAATCGGATATTTATGATCAAGTTTTGTTCAGATCTAATGAGGTGTGTTGTTGAGGAGGATGAATAGAGGTTGCATTGTATGTTTTTGATTTGGATGGCGAGATTCAGTATTTATTTCAGCATTAGCAGATTGAAAAGGACGGATGTGTTTGTGTGTGTTCAGCGATGATTATTCTGTGAGTATGGTTTTGGTGTGTATTGTTTGCAGTTGTAGTACCCTTTTTTTGAGTATGAATATTTTGTTGGATGTGGACGACCAGTTTTGGGATGGATGGTCGTAATTAGCTGTTGTGACGATCAGTTGGGTATGGTATGGAGAGTGGGAACGATGTATTGGTTATTGAATTGATGATTTTATAATTTTATGTGCATGACCGGGTTTAGCTTTAGTAGTGGTGGGGGTGGATTGTGTGCAGGCATCAATGGCATGAGTACCATCACTTGTTGCGTTGGTTAGTTTAGAATTGGTTGGTTGGAAATAGTTTGATGCGTTTTTTCATGTCCAAATTTTTATTATTTTTTAAAAATGATTTGACAATTCTTTTTTATGTATTTCAGGGATCAAGCATAGAAAATTTGAGCGAATTTGGTGTTGATTTGGCTCGTATTTGTCTACTCTCAAAAATTAGACAGAGATGTTGCATCTGGTCGAAGGCGAAATGGAGGTTGTGGTCAAATGGGGTTTGAAATCGATCAGTTTTTCACGTGTGGTCAAAATTTAGCCGGAGTTGAATACAAAGAGGATTGGTGGTCGAAAGAGCAATATCTGGTGGAAAGTTTGGAGTCGAGGGGTGATAGGTCTAGAGATTGTGTAAGAAAATGTTAAGCTTAGTTGTAGAATTTGATTATCTAGAGGATTGGTGGTGGAAAGTGTTACATTTGGTGGAAAGTTTGGAGTCCAGGGCTGATAGGTCAAGAGATTGCGTAAGAAAAGTCTATGTTTAGTTGTAGAATTTGATTATGTGATGATTGGAAATTTTTTGTCGTGATTGTCTATGAGTGAATTTTTATTGTTTGTAGAAAATTACTTCGTAATTGTGTTGTATGTGGTTCAGTGAACAAGTATGGAAAATTTCGTCTAATCTGGAGTTCATTTGAATCATATTTCAGTATATTTTAAAGTTGGATAGAGAAAACTATGTAGTGATGAAAATTTTGGGAAGAGGGGGATCGGTGGAAGTAGAAGGATAGGTTGAATGGAAGTTGTGGTTGAAAGGGAATTGAGGCCGTGGTCAAGTGGTATTCGAGCACTAGTAGTTAGCTATAAATTTTTTTACGAGGAAATTTTCATCATTTTTACAAAATTATTATGCAATTGTGTTTTATGTATTTTAGAGAGTAAGTATACAAAATCTGAGTGAATTTGGAGTTAATATGGGTTTTACTTGATGATTGCTAAAAATTGCAGAAAAATGGTCAGGTTGAAGCGAAAATGTTGTGTTTTAAATTCAATCAGTTACTCATTAGTGGTTCAATTTTGGTTCGCTTCGGATACAAACAGTATTGGTGATTGAAGGAGTTACATGTGGTTGAAAGTTTGGAGTTGATCATGTTTGGAGCTTATGTTTTGTAGCTTGAAGTGATTGGTTAGTGTAGGAATGCAATAAGAAAACATTAAGTTTAGTTGAAAAAATCTATCATTTCATGTTTGGTAATTCTTTGGCATGGGATTTTATGCAGATATTTACATTATTTGTACAAAATTATTTCAGAATTATGTGTTATGTGTTTCAGGGATGAAGCATAGAAAATTTCAGCCAATCTGGAGTTTATTTGACTCCTATGTTACTACATTTAAAAATCTGACAGAGAAAAGTATGGGTTGGTCGAAATTCGGGGAACAGATGCGTGGGCGAACTGCAGAAATTGGTCGAATTGAGAGGAGTGGTCGAACGGAAGGGAGTCAGTGGTCGAATGGGGTCTGAGCAGCATCAGTTTCTGATGTGCGGTTGAAGCATGTTTGGATTGGAATGCATAGATGAACAGCAATTGAAGCAGTCACTTGTGGGCGAAAGCTTGGAGTTGATTATGTGTGGGTTTATGTTTGCTATTTTGGAGCCGTCGATAATTGCAGAAATTATACAAGAAAATTTTGAATTGAGTTGGCAAAATTTATTTTTTTATGTTTGGAAAGTATTGTACAGCATATTTTATGGGAAAATTTTGAAGTTTTCTGCAAACGTATTTGAGAACTGTGTTTTATGTGGTTTAGGGGTGAAGCATAGAAAATTTGAGTGAGTTTCGAGTTGGTTTGATTTTTATTTAACGATATTCAAAAATTGAATAGGGAAAATTATGTGTTGGTGAATATTGGGGTGACAGCGGTGTGGTCGAAATTTGGGGAAGAGATGCGTGGTCGAACTGAGGGAATTGGTCGAATTCAGAGTAGTGGTCAAACGGAAGGGAGTCAGTGGTCGAATGGGGTCCGAATAGAATGAGTTTCTAATGTGTGGTCGAAGCATGTTTGGATTGGAATGCATAGATGAACAGCAGTTGAAGGAGTCACTTGTGGGTGAAAGCTTGCAGTTGATTATGTGTGGGTTTATGTTTGCTATTTTGGAGCCGTCGATAATTGCCAAAATCATACAAGAAAATTTTAAATTGAGTTGGGAAAATCTATTTTTTTTATGTTTGGAAAGTATTGTACAGCATATTTTATGGGAAAATTTTGAAGTTTTCTGCAAACGTATTTGAAAATTGTGTTTTATGTGGTTTAGGGTTGAAGCATAGGAAATTTGAGTGACTTTCGATTTGGTTTGATTTGTATCTAACGATATTCAAAAATTGAATAGGGAAAATTATGTGTTGGTGAATATTGGGGTGACAGTGGTGTGGTCGAGGGGGGAATTGGTCCAATAGTAAGTTTTAATTGGAAGGGAAGCCGTGGTCGTGTGTGACTGCTATTTGGGTTTAAGCTGTTAGCAATGTGTGGTCGAATTTTATTCAGATCTGAACACAAATATGATTGGTGGTTGAAGCACGGAATTATGTTTGAAAGCTGTGGTTTAATCATGGTAAGCCCACAGTTATTGGAGGAGTGCTTTTTGGTTTGACCAGTTTGTTGTTGGTTTAATTTTTAGCAGTACGTATGTTGTTGTAGGCAATTTTTTAATGTTGTTAAATTGGGGCTAAATGAATCCCAAATGGGTTCATATTTTGTATGGTTCATGTCTGAAAAAAAAATAGAAGACAGTTGCAAAATAATTTTGTAGAAATGATGAAAATCTACACATAAAATATTGTGTCTAAAAATTTTGAAGCATGAGGTATGGTTAACTATTTAAGTGGCTGAACATTGGTGGTGAAAAGCTTGCAGCTGAATATGGTTTTGGTGTGTATTGTCTGCAGTTGCACTACTCTTGTTTTTTGTATGAATATTTTATTAGATGTGTAGGACCAATTTTGGCATGGATGGTTATGATTCGCTGTTGTGTTGATTGGTTGGGTATGCCATGGATGATGGGCAGAAGGTATAGGTTATTGGATTGATTGTATTCACGTCATTGATGCCTGTACAGAGTTGACGATCACCATTTGTAGGGCAAAGCCGAGTGATGTGCATATAAATTTTCATCATTTTTAGATAGTTATTTCATTATTGTGTTGTATCTATTTTAGGGATCAAGCATATAAAATTTGAGTGAATTTGGAGTTAATTTGTATCCTAAAAATTGGATAGAGATGATGAGGCTGAACGAAAAATGTAGCCTGTGGTGAAATGGGTTTTAAATTTAATGAGTTACTCATGAGTGGTCAAAATTTAGCCAGAGTCGAATACAAAGACTATTGGTGATTGAAGGAGTCCCGTGTGGGTGAAGTTTAGAAGTTATCTTTTTGAGGTTGGAGTGATTCGTTAGTCCAGAAATCGTGTAAGAAAATGTTAAGTTTTGTTGAAATAGTCTATCATTTCATGGTTGGAAATTGTTTAGGATGAGATTTTATGTGCCAATTTTTATCATCTGCACAAAATTTTTGCACAATTGTGTTCTATTTGGGTTTTAGTTTACTAAATGTAAAAATTAAACAGGAAAAAGTATGGGCTGGTTCTCAATACCCGCGCGTTGTCGCCGATATTGAGAAAATAAATTTATGGATGATAAGATATTATATGTAAAACTGAATGATTATGCTTAAGTCACGCGTTAATCTGCTCAGTTTTGAAGTCGATGAACCATGACCAGTTTCTGTCCTAAATCAATCAGTTTTACACCGAACGATCATGAACACAGATTGTATTTTTTTGAAGCGGACAACCACGACCAGGAGTTGGGATGGTACGACCACTTTTGGAAAGGACTACGACGTCCAGATTTGTTCGGAAACGACCAATTTTTGTTAACTGGTTGACCACCACTAGGGTTTGTAATTAGACGATCAGTTTTGCGCCGAACAATCACAACCAGTTCTTGTATTGAGAGTAAAAACCTTGGTCGTCAGAATAAACAAACTGATCCAAATATTGAAACACAGAGTTAAAAAATGGCTGTGCCAGTGCGGTTGCATTTGCACAAGCGTTAACAATAATTTCCTTTTTTGTGTCGGCAGTGTTTTTTTCAGTGTGATCCTCGACGACCACTACTCGTCTTCCGTGTTTGGTCGATTTACCATATTTGCCTTTCGGTTGAACATTTTTGCTATTAATCGATGGTCGTATTTTGTCTGGTCGCTTAGCATATTTGTTTGTGTTGGGCGGCCAAGTCTGGTCCTGTTCAAATGGGGAGATTTGCTTGTGCTGGTTGCTTTTTTGTGGCTGATTGAATCCGCTGGTTGCTTTTGGGTCTTGTTCAAATCGGTCTGATGGTCACATTTGTTGGTTGGTCTTTTTTGTGGCATCTTTATGTCTTTGGTCGATTCAGCAGACATGATTTTGGGTGAATGCGCGAAACAGTTATTGGCTGGTTGATTTTTTGGTTGTCGGTCCAATCAGAAGGCTTGGTTTTGATCAAATGGGGGAACATAACAGCTGGAGAGTGTGACTGGTTGAATTTTGGTACCTGGTTGAATCTGTTGCTGATTGAATCGATAGGATTGTTGTGATGGTTGCACGGTGAGTGTTTTTTGGTCAAACCAGTTGTGTTTTTGGATGTGGCAGTGCTAAAAACTCGGGCACATAAGTCGGGCACATAAGCCTGGCCGAATAGATGGTTATGATGGGTATGTTGGTTGAATTTTGGTTTGTCTGGTCCAACGATTTGTGTTTTTGGTCGATTCATAAGCAATTTAGGCTAAAGCAAACAGAGGTTTAATGTCTAAAAATCAAAGAATTAAACCACAAGACAACTCTATATAAATCAGCACAAAATCAATAGTGCAGCACTAGAAACAATCAATCAATCAATCAATCTAAAGAAAGGAACCATTTCTGCCATAAACTACTCCAGCAATTCATTTGTCATTTTGATTATAGAAATTTTCACAGAGTAAACTCAGAGCTCAAACATAAATCATAAATCCACAGTTCTATGCTCTAGATCATAAAGGTTACATAAGAGATGAAGTGAATTAGAGATCACTGAAATTCATATCTCCAGCATCACTTATTCATAATGCAAACACAGTCTCAAAGAAGAATGATATTACTCAACCTGCAGTACCTCAGAATACCAGAGAGGATATTGGTCGAATTGAAAGGGTATGTGTTGGTCAATATTGGGCCAAGGGCGGTGTGGTCAAATGGCGAGAGTTGCTCGAATGAGCAAGGTTGATTGGAAGGGAAGTGCTAGTTGTGGGTTAGTGCTATTTGAACTGGAGGAGTTGCTCTTGTGTGGTCCAATTTGTTCGGATTTGAACAGAAATATGATTGGTGGTTGAGGGAGGGAATTGTGCTCAAAATTAGACCAACAGCAACCTACTCCAACAAAAAGCGTTGCTCCAATAACTGTGGCCCAAGACATGTTCCAATGCCAGCTTCAGTTTGTTCTGGGCAAATTTTAAATGTGGTCGAAAAGGGATTAAATGAATCCAAAATTAAGTCAAATCTTGTATGGTTGATCTTTGAAACAGATAGAATGCAGTTGTGAAATAATTTTGCAGAAATGTTGATAATTTGCACATAAAATATCGTGTGTAAGCGTTGTAAGCATGAAGTATAGGTAATCATTTAATTGTGTGGTGGAATATTTGTGGTTGAAATATTGTAGTTGGGTATGCCATGGATGATGAGAAGAGGTTATAGATTATTGGATCAATGGCAGTCATGGCATTCATGGGGGCACATAGTTGATCACCACCATTTTTTAAGGAAAGCTCAGTTGTGTACATATAAATTTTCATTATTTTTAGAAAGTTATTTCGTAATTGTGGTCTATATATTTGAGGGATGAAGTATACAAAATTTGAGTCAATTCGGTGTTAATTTGGGTCGTATTTGACGGCTCCTAAATATTGGATAGAGATAGTGAGAGTGAACGAAAAATGTAGGCTGTGGTCGAATGGGTTTTAAATTCAATTAGTTACTTATGACTGGTCGAATTTTAGCCGGAATGAGACACAGAGATTATTGGTAATTGAAGGAGTTGCATGTGGGTGAAAGTTTGGAGGCAATGATTTTTAGGAACCGCCTGTTTAGATTGGAGTGATTGGTAAATGTAGAAATTGGATGACAGAATGTTAAGTTTATTTGAAAAAATTATTATTTGATGGTTGGTAATTATTTGAGACGAGATTTTATGTGCTAATTTTCATTATTTGGACAAAATGATTTCAGAGCCAATGTTGTATATGTTTTAGAGATCAAGCATATAAAATTTCAAGCAAGTTTCAGTTCATTTGGCTCGTATTTGATCCGGGAGGATCTCCAAGTCCTGATCGCATGTGGCTTCGCGACCAAGTCCTGATCGCATGCCGCTTGGCGACCAAATCCTGATCGCATACGGCTTCGCGACCTTAACCGTGTTCGGAAAGGATTCGCGACCATGGATTGGTCCGCGACCAGGAAAAGGAATTTGTTCCCTGTTCGGAATTGTAATCAGATCCGAATGTGTATAACTAAGCTTATCTGTTTAGGATTAGTTATATGAGTCTAATACGTTTAGGTCTCTAAGTCTGATACGTACTCATACGATTGGACTATAAATACCTTGTAATAGGTCTAGTTTAGATCATCGCACTCAATCGAAGAGTCATAGAACTTATTTGAGTTTTAGACACTTATAGTTCCTTCGACGTAGGCAAGTGTGCCTAACGTTTGACGTGTAAAGCCCTCTTTGAAATAAAGAGTTGTGCAATTACTTTGGGTTTCGGTATTTCCGAGTAAGACCCGTTATTCCGCATATTAGAATCTGGGCGAGCCTAGTGCGAAAACCAAGGCTAGGTCTCAAACGGATCAAGTTGGTATCAGAGCAACTTTCCTATCCTGTGGATGGTGAAGACTCGCTAGGGTTACAAAACTTCCGGCGAAATTCCAGGCGATCAATTGACGGTTCCTACAGCCGCGTCTCCGACAATGTCTGACGATACCTCCGTTCAAGCTAACCTAGCCGAAAAAGTGGCTAAGCTCTCCACCGACATGGAAACCGTGCTTGCTTGGATTAAGCAGCAGGCCATGATTGTACCTCCTGAAGTAGGGAAGGTTATGGGTGAGAAGACTGGTGAAGACTTGCACAGGGCAGACGAAGATGAAGACGAAGGCGACCACAAGACCGACGACCTCGCCAACACCTCCTTAGCTGTCGGATCTTTTAAAGTCGACGCTAAGATTGATATACCCATATATGATGGGGTGATCGATGCCGAGAAGCTGGATTCTTGGATCGACCAACTTGAGACCTACTTTGACCTTAAAGGGTTCAGTAGCGCTCAAAAGGTCAAATTTGCACCTTTGAAGATGAAGGACCACGCCAAGACATGGTGGAAGGCCCTTGTCGCCAGTGGTGAAGCTGACGACCTTATGTGGGGTCAATTCAAACGACTTCTGCGACAAGAATTCTATCCGATGGGTTACCTTGAGGAGAGATGGGAGCGTTGGCACAGATTGTATCAACGGCGCGACCAGACCGTCCAAGACTATACGACAGAGTTTCGGCGACAAGCAATGGTCATTGGCATCTCACTATCCGACCCTCAGGTATTTCGGAAGTATACATCTGGACTTCAGAAATCGATCAGTACTGAGCTAAGTCTGTTCGGTGTCCAAGACATTGCGACCGCGAGCACAACTGCTATGGCGATCGAGAAGAAGAATAAATCCCGCAGCGACAAAAGCACGAAGGAAAATGCGACCTCGACAAAGAAGAAGTCGAGTCCGAAGAAGAACGCTTCAAAATCGGGCACGGGTGACTTTTGTGAAAATTGTCAAGTCGCGGGGCATACCAAGGACAAATGTTACAAGCTTCATCCTGAACTTCGACCAAAAAAAAACGGACCAGTGAAAAGAACAGCCACGGCTACTGCGACTTCACCCGACGAGGAAGTTGTCCGAGTGAATTCGGTTAATGAGGCGGATACGACCTTGTCTTTGATGGCAATGCCGAAGGAGAAGGGTTCCGATCCACCGAACGACCATCACCCAACGGAGGACTTGTTCACCATCAACATCCAGGTGAAGCACGAAGTGGTCGCAGCGATATTCGATCCAGGAAGTCAGAAGAATCTGGTCTCCGCTGGACTGGTTCGGCGACTTGGTTTGAAGACAACCACACACCCGCGACCATATCCGCTGGGTTGGTTTACATCCGACATGAACCAACAGATTACGAGTCAGTGTGTGTTGAAGTTTGCGATCTCTGCACGATATATCGATGAGGTGCAATGCGATGTTGTCCCTATCGATATCTGTCAGGTGATCTTTGGGAGTCCGTATCTGTATGATCGAGACGCTCACTTCCATCGGCGAGCGCAAGAGTACGACCTCACCAAAGACGGAGTTAAGTTCGTGATCAGTAGAGACGTCCACGTCAACACTTCGAACTTGATTACCGCAAATCAAGCCAAACGAATTGTTAATGCATGTCACAAGTATGTGCTTGTCATGATTCGACCCATTGCTCAAGGTGAGGGTACTCGGTCAGCATTGTCGCTGGCGTGCCGAGAGGATTCTGGTCGTTTGTCAGGACTGCTGGAGAAATACAGTGATCTGTTCGAGACTACCCAGGGTCGTCCGCCGAAACGTCCAGTCGAGCATGAAATTCAGCTTGTGTCCGATGCGACACTGCCCAATCTGAGTATGTATCGCAACTCAGTATTGGAGAATGAAGAGATCAAGAGACAACTTGGTGAGTTGCTGAACAATGGTGTCATTCAACCGAGTAGTTCACCTTGTGGATCTCCTGTGGTGTTAGTACCAAAGAAAGATGGGACTTGGCGTATGTGCATCGACTATCGAGCACTGAACAAGATCACCATCAAGAACCGGTACCCCCTTCCTCGTATTGATGACCTGCTAGACCAATTGAAGCATGCTGTTGTCTTCTCCAAATTGGATCTTAAGTCAGGATATCATCAAGTCAGCATCCGAGAGGAGGATACATGGAAGGCCGCGTTCAAAACACGGCAAGGTCTGTTCGAATGGCTGGTCATGCCATTTGGTCTCTGCAATGCCCCGGCAACTTTCATGCGTCTTGTGAATGACGTGTTGAGACCGTTCATCGACGACTTTGTGATCGTGTATCTCGACGACATATTGGTTTATAGTTGTTCGTGGGATGAGCACCTCATTCATGTCGAAAAGGTGTTCGAACAGCTTTGGCAACATCGACTTCGCCTCAACCGTAAGAAGTGCGAGTTCGGTCAGCAAACTCTACTTTACCTCGGATTCATAATCGGCAACGGTACGTTGCAAATCGACCCGGACAAGGTCAAAGTGATTCGCGAATGGCCGCGACCGCGAACAGTTACAGATGTGCGTAGTTTTGTGGGAGCATGCCAATACCTTCGAAAGTTCATCCGACACTTCTCGATTATGGCTTCTCCGTTGCATACATTAACCAGGATCGATCAGAAGTTCGAGTGGACAGGGAAACATGAGGACACGTTTCTCTTGCTGAAAAGGAAGATCAGCGAGGCGCCTGTGTTAGCTTTGCCGAATCTCCAGAAACCGTTCGAGCTAGAAACCGATGCCTCAGGTTATGCGATGGGCGCAGTGCTCATGCAAGAAGGTCGACCAGTGGCATATCACTCCGAGTTATTCCAGGGAGCTCAGAAAAACTACCCGACTTATGATGAGTTATGCGCACTGCATCAGGCCGTGAAACATTGGCGGTGTTATCTTTTGGGTAAAGAGACGGTTGTCCACACCGACCATCAACCATTGCAATATTTGCAAACTCAATCCAAGCTACAGCAAGCTCGGCACATGAAGTGGATGTCGTATCTGCAGCAGTTCAATCTGGTGATTAAGTGCAAGAAGGGCGTCCACAACAAATTGGCGGACATGTTGTCGCGACCACCAGTTACAGCCCTCTGTTTATCAACATTCATGCAGATCGAGCCCTCATGTCATGATGACTATGCCACTCTGTACAGTGAAGATCCTGTTTTCCAAACAGTACTGACTGAGCTCGAAATAGGAAAACCTACAGAGTTCGTTCGTCGAGAAGGACTCTTGTACAAGGGCAATTTACTTTGCATACCTCGTGGAGCACCTCGAACTCAATGGATGCGAGAAGCGCATACATCGAAGGTAGCTGGTCATTTTGGGGTTACAAAGACGTTGCAAAATCTTCACCGGCATGTGTTCTGGCCGCGTATGCAGCAAGATGTGGCTAGTTTTGTTCGAGGCTGTGGTCTCTGCAGCATCTCGAAACCGGCAAACCGAAAATTAGGTTTGTACACTCCTTTGCCAGTTCCATCGCGACCATGGGAAAGCATATCTATGGATTTCTCGGGAGGATTGCCTAAGACCCGACGTGGCAACGACTATCTATTCGTGGTCGTTGATCGGTTCTCCAAAATGATTATTCTTATACCTTGTCGGAAGACTATCACGGGAGAAGAGGCAGCTCGGGTATTTTTTCAACACGTTTGGACACACTTCGGACTGCCGACTTCTATTGTGTCTGATCGCGATACCCGGTTCCTTAGTCACTTCTGGCGATCGCTCTGGACGATGATGGACACCAAGCTGAAGAGGAGTACTGCTTTTCATCCGCAAATTGATGGTCAAACCGAGGTGGTTAATCGCACAGTTGTTCATCTTTTGAGAGGATATAACTCGAAGCACCCGAAGACCTGGGATGGAAGCATACCGTACCTGCAATTTGCTTTTAATCGAGCAGTGCATGGTTCGACGGGAAAGTCACCGTTTGAGGTCTGTTTAGGATTTCTACCACAGAGTCCATTCGACATGGAGTTTGTGATCCCTACCTCAGCACAGAACAGCAAGGAAGCATCTGATCAGGATCGAGCACAAAAGTTCCTGGAAGGTATTCAACGACTCCATCGTGAGGTTGAACAGAACTTGCTGAAAGCTCAACTCAAGTACAAGGCGCGACATGATCGGCACCGAGTTGATGTGCAATTTCAAGAAGGTGATATGGTATGGTTACATTTGAGTAAGGAGAGACTTAAAGGTGAAGGTAAGAAGCTCAAACCCATTCGTTATGGTCCTTTTCGGATTTTGCGGAAAGTGGGTAATAACGCTTGTCAGCTCGAGTTACCTCCATACATGGATATTTACTCGGTTGTTAATGTTGAGCACCTCAAACTCTTTGAGCCTTCAATGCTGGATGATGAGCCAGATACCATAGTACCATCTGTTGAAGATTTGGTCTATCAACGAGACGAATCTCTACGCGAAGATGTGATTCTGGAGAAGAAGGTGACTATCACCCGCAATGACACAAATGAGACTTTTCGAATCGGTCGGAAAGATCAACGAGCACGTGCGGCAAAGTGGTACACCAAAGAAGATGGACAAGCCCAATTTCCACATCTCCAGTTTGATCGTGAGGTCGCAACAGGGGTTGGCTCCTTCTCAACAAGGGAGTCATGATCCGGGAGGATCTCCAAGTCCTGATCGCATGTGGCTTCGCGACCAAGTCCTGATCGCATGCCGCTTGGTGACCAAATCCTGATCGCATACGGCTTCGCGACCTTAACCGTGTTCGGAAAGGATTCGCGACCATGGATTGGTCCGCGACCAGGAAAAGGAATTTGTTCCCTGTTCGGAATTGTAATCAGATCCGAATGTGTATAACTAAGCTTATCTGTTTAGGATTAGTTATATGAGTCTAATAAGTTTAGGTCTCTAAGTCTGATACGTACTCATACGATTGGACTATAAATACCTTGTAATAGATCTAGTTTAGATCATCGAACTCAATCGAAGAGTCATAGAACTTATTTGAGTTTTAGACACTTATAGTTCCTTCGACGTAGGCAAGTGTGCCTAACGTTCGACGTGTAAAGCTCTCTTTGAAATAAAGAGTTGTGCAATTACTTTGGGTTTCGGTATTTCCGAGTAAGATCCCGTTATTCCGCATATTAGAATTTGGGCGAGCCTAGTGCGAAAACCAAGGCTAGGTCTCAAACGGATCAGTATTTCACTACATTTCAAAATTAGACAAAAAACAGTATGGGCTGATGAAAATTTGGGAAACAGTGGTTTGGTTGAATGGAAAAGATTGGTTGAATTGGAAGTACTGGTCGAAAGGGAAAAGCAGTCAGTGGCTGAACGCGATTGGAATTGTATCAGTTAGTGATCCGCGGTTAATTGATAGCGGTTGAAGGACTGAGCTGTGGGTGAAAGCTTCGAGACGACTATGTGCAGGGTTTATGTTTTGTATTTTGGAGCTATTAATAACTGTAGAAATTGCATAAGGAAATCTTGTAATTAGTTGGGATATTCTACTATTTTATATTTGGAAAGTATTATCTGATAATTGTGTTCTATATGGTTTAGGCATGAAGCATATAAAATTTGAGCGAATTTGGAGTTGATTTCATTCGTATTTGACCACAACTAAAAATTGGACAGAGTAAAGTATGCGCTGGTCAATATAGGGGCAAGAGTGGTGCGGTCGAAGGGTGAGAGCTGGGCGAATGAGAAGGCTTGGTTGGAACAGAAGGATTGGTCGTGGGTGAGTTCTGTTCGAATGCAAGCAATTAGTGATGTGCGGTCGAAGGTTAGTCAAATTCGAACACAAATACAATCGGCGCTTGAAGGAGGAGCTATGGTCGAAAGTTTGGATACGACCAAGCCTAAGGCCGCGGTCATTGAAGTAGTATTTTTGGTTGAAGGACTGAGCTGTGGGTGAAAGCTTCGAGACGACTATGTGCAGGGTTTATGTTTTGTATTTTGGAGCTGTTAATAACTGTAGAAATTGCATAAGGAATTCTTGTAATTAGTTGGGATATTCTATTATTTTATGTTTGGAAAGTATTATCTGATAATTGTGTTCTATATAGTTTAGGCATGAAGCATATAAAATTTGAGCGAATTTGGAGTCGATTTCATTCGTATTTGACCACAACTAAAAATTTGACAGAGTAAAGTATGCGCTGGTCAATATAGGGGCAAGAGTGGTGCGGTCGAAGGGTGAGAGCTGGTCGAATGAGAAGGCTTTGTTGGAAGAGAAGGACTGGTCGTCGGTGAGTGCTGTTCGAATGCAAGCAGTTAGTGATGTGTGGTCGAAGCTTAGTCAAATTCGAACACAAATACAATCGGCGGTTGAAGGAGGAGTTCTGGTCCAAAGTTTGGGTATGACCAAGCCTAAGGCCGTGGTCATTGAAATAGTATTTTTGGTTCGACTAGGTTGTTGTTGGTTTAATTTTGAAAAGCAGATATCTCGGTCTTGGCAATTTTTTAAGTGTGGTTGTTGTTGGTTTAATTTTGAGAAGCAGATAGCTTGGTTTAGTTGATCCCTGAAATAGATAGAACACAGTTGCGAAATAATTTTGTAGAAACGATGAAAATTTGGACATAAAATATTGTGTCTAAGAATTTCCAAGCATGAACTATGATTAAGCATGCAAGTGAGTGGTTGAATATTTACTGTTGAAAGCTTGGTGTTGAGTATGTGTAGTGCCCAGCTCGTTGGACGATTAATGCTTTTTGTTCAAACAGCTTGTTGCTGCTGTAATTTTTTTAAATGCAACAAAAAGAATGCTGTGATGGAAGGAAGAGAATTGGTGGAATGAGAAGTTCTGATCGGCAATCACTCATGTGTGGTGGAAATCGGCTCAAATTCTCTATGCTTGATCCCTGAAATAGACAGAACACATTTGTGGAATAATTTTGTAGGAATAATGAAAATTTACACATAAAATGTTATGTGAAAAAGTCTGAAGCACGAAATATGCGTAAGCATTTAAGCGAATTGGTTGGTTTTGAAGTAAACGAATGCAACCGTTTGCTGGTTGCTGCCTAAGTAGGTTTCGAATAAATTACAGTGTCGGTGTCTATGTTTTAACGTGTTGGAAGATAAGGCCAAGAATGCATGATGGAAGGAATAGTTCTATTCTGCTGTGGCATATGTATTGCCACAGTTTTTTTGGTCAAATTATCTGGATTAATTGAATAGAATGCTATCGTAATTTGGTGTCACATTTTTTGAGATGTAATGGTGGTCTATATCTTATTTGTTTATGGCAGATAGTCAGCTGGATTAGTTATGTGTGAAGTCACGTAATATTCTGTGATGTTGTGGGAGAAGTAGGAGTTTTGGTCTGTGTAAGATATATCACAGATAATTGCTAGGAAGATCTGTAGGGTCTTTGGTGTTGCAATACATGTGTGTTTGGTGAAAACAAAAGAGTTAGCACTAACAAATATTAATATGCTATTACATAATAGGGTAGATGCAACAAAAGTATAGTGCTAAAGTGAGCAGGGTATTATGGGTGAAAATATTTTTTGACATTCAAAAGATGCAAAAAACTGTGAGAGGTTGGTCGGCAGAAGCAGCACTGTTTTGTTGATGATGGGCGAAGATTCACAGGCATTAGTAGGGCACAAGATAGCTATTTCATAAATAGATGCAATGGCTGAATTAGTATATGATTAGCATAAAAGTAAAAGTACTATATGTTTGCTGTAAGAAAATTACCTTAGAAGCACATGTCATGCATCATGAGTGGGACTGTTATCATCTGGACAAGACTGGGGATCTGAGTCTGGAGCACTATAATCATAAAATATTGTTATGATAGTTTTTTTTACGAAATTGTGAGAAGTAAAGGCAGAATAAAGAAAGAAGAACCATTTTTTTGGACGTTTAGCATCGTGCTGAGGGAAAAGAATTCTTCTGGTTGGGTTTGAACTGATGTAGTGAAGCATGTATTTAGATAAATGAGTATAAGAAGTAGCAGAGTTTGTAGAAGGGGAGGCTTCTGAGAAATACTTGAATACCTTGGCATAGTATTTTTGGATGTTAAAATGTCATGTGTTGTAGATGACTTGTCATGTGAGCTGCAATGAAGAGAGCTACTGGATGAAGTTGATTCAGGCAGCGGTCATTGCGATAGTTGTGCCGTATCCAGAGTAAAAGCGCTGCAAACAATTTAGTTAATTAATAAACAAATATTGATAATAGTTCAATTATGTATGTATTAAATCAAATTGTGTAACCTGCTGGGTGTGTGCGGAGACATCACATCATCTGTTTGTGTGCAGGAGATTGTTGGTTGTGTTATATCAGTTGTGATAGTGGGTGGTGTGAGTAAGAGTGGAGATTGAGTCTGAGGAACAGGTGATATTTTTCTAATGACATATTTAATGGAGTAGTTTGTAGGGTGTTTTTCATTCATCCCTATGTGGAAGACTGTTGGTGTGGTTGGTAATTGCGACAAAATTGGAGGGATGTGGAGTGGATCAATTTTCATGCCATGTGATGCCTCGCCAGCTGTGCGGCCGACAAGCTGTTCCGCAATGTAAGAGAATGCAAGGACATTGAGAGAAGCACTTTGATCAGTGAGAGTGAGTGGAAGTTTGTACCTATAATATAACATGTTAGAAATATGAAATACAGAAATGGAACAGATCACGAATAGTTTATAAAATCAAATGCAGCACTAACGCAGCAATTGGTTTGCCGGGTCTATGACAGGCTGAACATTGCGGGATGGATGGAATTGTATAATAGGCAACTTTGCAGCTATAACATGCTGGATACCACCAAGCAATTCCTGAAATGATCTGCGTGACAAATGCAATGCAGCTGTACCTAATTCCTCCCTTGATTTGTCCAAAATATATCAGAATAGATAAAGGCATTAAAATGTTTTGTATTATGTAGGATAGGTATTTGAAATCTAACGCAAACAAATTTATCACGCAATATAAGAGATATACCCGGAAATCTGCTAGCGACATGTTGGAAATCTCAGCAAGCGTGTGCATTTTGGGGAGAACATCCAATGCTTGTTGGTGTGTCGATTCCGGCAACTGAAGCTGTAGGGTGGGTGTCTCCCATTGATACCTTATTACTCAAAGAATATATAAAATTGCATTATCTAATTGGAAAATAGTGAGAATAATAAATCATATATAGAATATATAAAGAAAAGGACAAAGTAAAAGAACCTTGAACGGAATTCGTGGACTTCAGGGATGTCAAGATCATGATATATACGGGTGGCTGACGTTGACAATGCTTGCATCTGACCTGAAGACATGATATAACAAAAATATAATCATCAGGGTTAACATAAAAATATGACGACTAACAAACAGGAAGAAATAGGAAGAGGGCAAAAAAGGATACCCATCTAACGTCGGATGCGAAGGCCTACAAATATTGCAACAACAATACTGTCATGGCTTTTTGTAATAACGAACTGTTCGTCGAATTGTTCTCCATGTTCTTCCCATAAAATTATCCTTTGTGATTGTTCGCTACAAGCAATTAAAAAAATAAAGAATAGTAATTGGTATCGAAAATATTTCATGAAAATTATTTATGTAATCGAAGAACAAAAATAAGGCTATGTATAATAATACGGACTTTAATTTCGTCTCGGATGTCGAGTTGCCTGTGTTTTTTGGTTGATGAACCAGCATAATCGTGAGGACCAACGTAGCTTGTAACACCCAATAAATCTGCAATATATGAAGAGTAAAATGAAAGTTAAGAGACAAAGCGATAATGAAGAAAACAAATGGTGCGAAAAATAGATACCTAAAAGAGGATTTGCAGGTGAATCATAGGTTGCAATATTGTCAAAGCTGCAAAAGGAGAAACTATGGTGCAATATATGTGCTCCTCTGGATTGCAGGTGATGCACCTTTGTTGCAACACTAAATTGGAGCATATGTTGTGTGCAAGGGTAAATGTATGATTTTGTGGATGCCTTAACAACATCTGCGTTCGTTATCATGTACACAACTCCCTGATTGAGCTGGGGACGAAATTGTGCAACACATCTTTTAGGTATTGTTATCTGCATCTTAGTACCCTACATAGCAAAGAGTGATATTACCAAAAATATCTCCAATAATGATAGCGAAGACAAGTAATAACAAATAAACAAAGAAAGAAGCAGAAAGGTATATACATCTTCATCGAGAAGGAGGGCATCAATGCTAATAAGTGGATCAGATGTTGTAGATCTAAGATTCTTTGCTTCCCAAAGGGAAATGAATCTGCCAAAGACTTTAGAATCTTCCTGACCAACAAACAAATCCTTGAGTTTTGAAATTGTAGTCATGGCTATCTGTTAAAGAATACAACAGAATACAAAAAATCAGAGAATAGATCCACATCGGTAACATTGGGCATACTAATTTTTTTTTAATAAGAATGAAAGAAAGGATTAATTAAATTATTGATGATAGACATATTTTGTGAATAACAATCTGCACCAATCAGCGTCCCCGTCATGATTTGTATACATGCGACAGAGAATATCATATTTTTGTGCAAAACAGTGATAGTTTGTTCATGGATCCTTAGACGGTTAATGATACAAAAAAGGGAATACAAAATTATGCATCTTGTGTATAAAAGAATATTTGGTTATGAATATATTTAAATTTTTTTTGTTGATGTGCATACCTGCTTGACACCACCAACATGTAGGTAGGAAAGTATGATAGCAGTATTGCGGTAGCACGAAATAGGAAGCGACAATGTGTAAGTGGCCACTATTTTTGAAGTGAACGTTTAGGTATAAATCTGTAACGTATAATATTGTTATTTTATGCAACTTTGTAAAATGAGGGAAAAAATTATATGAATTTAGAGTGGATTAAAGAAAAATAATAGTTATTGATGTGAATTGGAAACATCATCGGTACAAAAGTGGCATCATGTATGATTACACCTCAATCTATCAGTATATTGTTAATTATATTAGATAAAACTCAAATATGATTGATGCAGATTCAGGTATGTATTTATCAAGTAAAAATATAATATGAATCTAATGTAATGAAATGGCAGAGAAAAAATGTGATCTTTGACATAGTTAAATTTCAAAGCAGCATCCAATCTTGTAGGTACACCAATTGTACAAAAAATAAAAGAGCAGAACAAAGATAAGCGCAAAATTTGGTTTGGGATGGTATAGTTTGGTTATGAATGTACTTAAATTTTTTTGTTGATGTGCATAGCTGTTTGACACTACCAACATGTAGGTAGGTAAGTATGATAGCAGTATTAGGGTAATACGAAGCAGGGAGTGACAGCATGTAAGTGGCCACTATTTTTGAAGTGAACGTTTAGGCATAAGTCTGTAATGTATAATCTCGTTATTTTATGCAACTCTGTAAAATGAGGGAAAAAATTATATGAATTTAGAGTGGATTAAAGAAAAATAATAATCATTGATGTGAATTAGAGACATCATGGGTACAGAAGTGCTATCACATATGATCACACCTCAATCTATCAGTATATTGTTAATTATATTAGATAAAACTCAACTATGATTGATGCAGATTCAACTATGTATTTATCAAATAAAAATATAATACGAATCCAATGCAATCAAATAGCAGAGACAAAATGTGATCTCTGATGTAGTTAGATGTCAAAACAGCATTAAATTCTGTAGCTACACCAATTGTATAAAAAATAAAACAGCAGAACAAAGATAAGTGCAAATTTTGGTTTGGAATGGTACAGTGAAGGAATAGAAACCAGAAATATGGATATCATCTATCTCAATGTATTTAATCAGTTGTATAAAACTTAAATATGATTGATGTAGATTCAGGTATGTATCTATCAGATAAAAATATAATATGAATTCAATCTAATCAAACATGAGACAAAAAATGTGATCTGTACTGTAGTTAAATGTCAAAATAGAATGCAATTTTGTAGCTACACTAATTGTATAAAAAATAAAATAGCAAAAGAAAGATAAGTGTGAAATCTGGGTTGGAATGATACAGTGAAGGAACAGAAGCCAGAAATATGGATATTATCTATTTCAATGTATTTAATTGGTTGCATTTTAATAGAAGAATTACTGCAATAAATAATTTGTTTTATGTAGAATGATAATAATTAAAGATTTCTGACTACATCAGAATATTGTTGATAATTGGAAACTGCACATCTTATGTAGGGTAAAAATAGATAGTATAGCAATTTTGTGTGAAATAAAGTATTCAGCAAACAGTACTCAAAAAAAGCATCAGTAAAGAAATAATATAGCATGAGTGGTATGATATTGAGTAAAAAGATTTATGTCGAAAAGAACCTGGAATGAAATATATATTGGCAGATACTATAATCTCATTGAACCAATGCGGTCAAAAATTTCTGTGTAGACAACATTATGAGTACAATCGGCATATTCAGATGGCGTATTTTCAATCAATATTTTCAAGCCTTTGGGTGATGTGACACGCGATAACGCAACATAGAATTGACCATGAGAAAAGACAGGTGATGGTAAATAAATGCCAATTTTCTGCAGCATTTGGCCTGGACTTTTATTAATTTTCATGGCATACGAAATACGAACTGGAAACTGGCGACGTCTTAGTTTGAATGGCCATTTTGAATCCGCGGATTGTGTTATTATTCTTGGAATATAAGCTGTGGTGCCTCTTGCTTTTCCTGTTATTATGTTTCCTTCAATAACGCGATGTGTCAGTTATGTGATTATTAATCTGGTTCCATTACAAAGGCCATTTGATGGATCCAAGTTTCGGAGCAGCATTATGGGGACGCCTATTTTGAGATGTAATCGGTGCTCTGGTAAGCCATTAACAGTTATTGTATTCAAAAATTCTGGAGGATATAATGATTCGATTACTGAATAGTTTGGAGTCGCATTGTCAATACAATCACAACTATAGTATGAGATCTCTTCTGTAGACAATTGTGCAATCATGCGGTTATTAATTGTGGCAACAATGTCATTTGTTGGTGCTAAAATGGCTCTGTCACATAAATAAGATGCTCCATTATATGAATCAAGAAAAGAATCGTAGACAAAAGAAATTAAGCCTTCAATATTTCTATTCGGTGGCGACAATAGCAGATATTCAGGAATCCGAATCCATGGATCATCAGTTGTGTTTTGCGGAGAAACATAAGGAATAATACCATCACCAACAACAAGTAACCATTGAGAGAAATGATCTAGTTCATTTTTGTCTACTGCAGATAGATGCGGCGATCTAAGCCTCATGTTTTCAGTCAATTCAAGAAGGAAGCAACGACGCCATAAATATGAGCAGACAATGGATGCGCGCAGCGACTATTTGAGCTCTCGTGCCCCTTTGTATTACTGGGAGTGTTTGACAAAAATCACCACTCAACACCATAGTTATACCACCAAACTGTCGCTGATCAGAATCTGGATAAACATCAGATAGTATATCTTTAAGTGTTCTATCTAATGCTTCAAATGAGTAGTGATGAGTCATAGGAGCTTCATCCCAAATTATGAGTGATGTTTGCTGAATCAATTCTGCCAATTGTGTGTTTTTCTTGATAGCACACACCGAATGACCATGTATATCAATTGGTATTTTGAATCGTGAATGTGGGGTTCGACCACCAGGCAGAAGAAGCGCAGCAATACCTGAGGATGCTACTGCTAAAGCAATTTTACCCTGTGATCTAATAGTATTTAGTAATATCGTCCACAAGAAAGTTTTGCCAGTATCACCATAACCAGAGACAAAGAAGGTATATCCAAGTTTATCATCAACTGATGCAATAACAGCATCATAAATCTGCTTCTGACCAGTGTTAAGATGGGAAGAGTTAATTGGTGATTGTAGACAATCGGCATGCATTGCAATAGCTAATTCGTCAATAATGAGATTATTATCCATTAAAGGAGGCTGCTCATCTGGGAGTGGAAGGCCAAAATGTGAGAGAGAATATCTAGAACGTTTGAGTAATCTATCTATCTCAATTAGAAGGCTGTTTCTGCTATGTTCATTGATAAAGCAATCTGTGAGATCACTATTTCTTTGCCTCATTTGGTGCACAATATCTTCGGACATGATGCGGGAATATTCTCTCAAAAGTTTTGTTGGATCAGATACCTGGGAAAAGAGTGGTAATATAATATAAAGTTGTCAAAGTTAATAAGGAAGAATCCAATGTGAAGCATTGGTAAGTGATGCGGACAAATTTTTTGAGAAGTTTTGTTGGGTAAGATACCTGACAAAAGAGAAGCAATATGACATAAAGTTGACGGAGTTAATAGGGAAGAGCCCAATGTGAAGCATCAGTAAGCGCATGAGACCACTCCCGATCATCACCTAGAAGACCAAGAGCTTCACATGCAGCTCTATAGGTCGAATGTTCTTGGCCTTGAACAGTTCGTATTGCATGAAATGATGTAGCACCCTTGGTAATATGAAGCAACATTCGTAGGTAATATAATTCGCCCTGATTTGGGCTAACATATGCAAGACGACCAATCTTTCTAGACACCTTTCGAGGGGACCAAGATTTACTATCTGCATGCCATGTCCAATATTCTGGAAACTGAGCATATGTTGCCTGATGGGTTGTGGGATATTGACAATTTGCATCAAACCAAGCAGTTAACTTTGTGATTGCATTGGCGGGATTGTCAAGTAATTGCTCAAGATTATCATCCTCTGTAAAAACAACGCTATTTAAGAAAGGAAGATGAATAGGAAGTCGCTCAACAGAAGGATCCGTGTGATGTATATCATATTGCAGCAAGAGCCAAGCTGCCTCGCTGGGGGTAACACAACGACAATCTAAATAGTTTGTGATCTCATTAATAGGCTGCATATTTTGACTGGAAGTATGCTGGGAAAATCCTATCTTAGCAGAATCAAAGCCTTTCGCAATATATTTAAAGAGATATTTGTGCATACCATCATAATTGACCCGCTCCACATTTATGTGAGCCTGATATTTTACAAGAAGGTCAACATTGTGCGGCACCACAAATCGATTATCAAGATGTATTCCATTAACCAAAGCAGTGATGCCATTATCTGGACGAGCATATTGTGCATGACCATTCTGTAATATAGTAGTTTGGGCACAAAAAGCTTTTGGATAAGATTTAGAGCATTTGCCTTGGGACATGCAAGGGGATCGTGGATTCGCAGCTCCACACAGACCATGCATCATGAAAGTTGTAACAGCTTTATATCCAATTGGGTCAAGGATAGGATCTGGTAGCTGAGCAGAGATCATTGAGTCAATCTGGGCAACAGTCAATGCAGATGCTTTTTGAAGCCATATGATAATGTGGACATGCGGAAGGCCACGTTTCTGAAATTCGACGGTGTAAACAACTACAAAACACGAAAAGACAAGAGAATAGATGAATTTAGCAAGTAAGTGATAGTATTGATCATCGGTAGCAATAGTGGACGCGAACGAAGAAGAAAAGGTGCACTTATAGAAACATGACCTGCATTTATAGGGCAAAAAAAGTGCTTTTTCTTGATATCATCGATAAGTATATTGAGCTTCATCTTGAAAACCCTATCAGTCAGATCTGCTCTATCTAATGAATGCTGATGCGGTGCATAATGTAAAGCATCCGTGATTTCTACCCATGATGCATTGCATGTAAATGTTATGAATAAATCTAGGCATCCATATTTTCCACAAACAGCAACACAATCTTGATAGTTTTGGTATAGATAGCGAGGACCACCAGTGAATGATGGCGGAAGAATAATACGCTGACCAGTGGACGAAGCAGAAGTGAGGCCTGCACTAACAGAATCTACTAAAGACTTGTATGAGCTTACTCTATACTTGTCTTGAAAAGTTTTCTTTCTATAGTAAGCTAGGCGAGCTTCTTCAATGCAGCAATAACTATCAACAATGTAAGCCTGTGTCAATGCTTTGCAACGCAAAGGCGTATTGAAATCAGAAACCCTGTCGTGTAATCTATAGGAATAATATTTTGCCATTGTGACAGACTTCCGGTGTATTGAAGCAGAACGGTGAGAAGACTGATATGAAATCTCTTGGTGATAACCATCCTCACCATATGGAAAGAGAATGGGGTACTGCATAGCCATAAATTTACAATGGGTCTCACTAATGCATTGCAGCGCTAATGCTCGATCCTCAATAATGATGTCTCTACCAGCATCTGCAATGCCTGCATCATCTATCAACAAACCAACAACTTCGGATGCAACAGGTGCGCTATACACATCACCATGCGCATTGGACTTTGCAAATATCCTAATAGAATAGTGGTCAGGTGATCCTGCAGGAAATCTATCACGCGCTGTCCTAAATAATCTGACAATGGGGTTGTGTATATTTAGCATGTTAATAATAAGACGAACCAATTCCTGATTAGGCTCAAATCGGGTATCTCGAAACGAAGAAGCAACACTCATCCGGTTAGTAACCTCATGCTCAGTATCAAAGATGTAAATCTGTACATATGTCGGTGCAGAACCTTCTGTAGGTAAAAGAGAACCAATACGATGACATATCTGACCATTGATCTTAAAAACATAAGGGCCGCGACCATCATTAATCGAAGTCAAAATATTGGCGCCTATAGATGTCGTGGAAAACATAGAATTGTATTGCCTAATATGTTTGAAGAAGTGGGAAGCCAAAGAAGCATTATTGGAAGTAAGTAAATCCAAGAGAAGCTCAGGAGGTGGTCGGTATACAGGAAGGCGGATACTGCCGCCTCGGCAACACAAAGAATATTCTGGACAAGATGTATGCTGCTCTCTCCAAATCCGTTCTTCATACCAAAAAAAAGCACCACAATGTTGACAGGTGTGAACAGGACCACCAAGATATATAGGCGTGAAAATCATACCTAAAGCAGGGCAGGCATTTAGAGAGAAGAGAACGGAGCAAGTAAGTTAGGCAGAAATGGCAATAAAGATGGCAGTACTGCACCGCAGGGGACAAATAGCAGAAACAAAATATAAATAAGCAGGTAAACTTACGGCCATGACTGTTATGTAGAGAGGCAGTAGGATGCACTGAGAAAAAGATGATATAGAGAAACAGTAAGCGAATGATAGAAAAAGAAGTTACGCATCACATCCCGCTGTAGTCGAATTAAACAAATCGTATACCGTACCATTGTCAGGAGTAGAAGAAGATGCAGAGGCAGAAGCCAATAATGATGGTGCAGTACTATGATCAGATGAAACCAAATGGTCACCATCATGAGCTGAATCATCGGGGGGAAATATTATGAGACCAAGCGCGAAAAAGATGTATGTATAAGATCATAGTCAACATTAACAGAATGACATAACACAATGAATAGAAAACGATCTTTGGAAACCTGGCTGCTGGTCCTGCCGTAATGCCAGCCTACGGCGACGGCGCGCATGTGCAGCCAACGCTGCATCAGGATGTGGAAACTGGGGGGGGGGGGTGAGGAACGCACACACAATGAACGGCGCATGTCAACAGGATTCTGCAATCAAAATTGCATGTACAGCAGGACCAATCTACGCAACCATAATGGTCCGACAACAAAACCCGTAGTATTGCTGAAATGCAATCTGGATCGATTAGGGCGATGAAACAGACAAGATATAAAGCAAACCACACGCCCTATTCACAATTTCAAGAGGAAGAAGTAGGAATGAGTACAGAGCACCATACAACGAATGTAAGATCAGTGTACCATGCATTGCATATCTAGATCTAAGTGTGTTGCGTACACAGGCTAATGAATTAGGAATAGAGAGAGAACAAACAAAGAGTAAACTCCAATATTTGTAATCGAAATACAATATTAGGTATGCATTCTGTCTCATTGACACGCATTGACATGAGCATGCATTCATAATATTACAAGTCTGAAGACATTTCTCTAAAACTACATCCTTCGGAAAACTAAAGGTTCACAAATATAAATAAAATGCAACATAAAGTAAACTCTGTTATTCATAATATTACAATTTTGAAGATATTTCTCTAAAACTACATCCTTTACAAAACTAAAGGTTCACAAATATAAAGAAAATACAACACAAAGTAAACTCTGTTATCTGTGATTAAAATATAATGTTAGCTACAAAATTCGTTTCTATCAAGCATGCACAAGTCTGAAGGGGACAAATACAAAGGAACACACAGTATCACACAAGAAATCCAACATTGGTGTCAGATGCAGTCTATACGAAAATCTAACTATATCGTTGACACAGGGTAAGGAATCAGAAATATAGAGGAAATTAAACAAAGAATAAACTTTAATATTTGTAGTGCAAATATATTATTAGTCTTGTACACTGTGCCGATGGACATATACGGCTGCTCAGAATATCACTAGTCTGAAGATATCCTTCTAAAAGGACATCCTTTTAAAAAATAAAGGCTCACAAATCTAAAGGGAAAGCAACAAAAAGTAAATTGTGTTATCTGTAATTGAAACATAATGTTAAGTATCGGCCTTGTCTCTACCAAAATAAACTTGCAAGTATTATGTTACAAGGCTAAAACCATCCCCTGAACAGCGCATCTTCTGAAAAGATAAATCGATATATCAATTGTAAGCCTCTATAACTAAAATAAAACATTAGACAATACAACAAAATAGTTTTTAATATGCGAACGAATTTAATCTGGGAAACAATAATCTATAATAAATAAATCAAGTCTACAGTACACAGCAACAGATAAAGCAATCGACAAGACAGAACTGGTCGTCACCAGCAGGCGCAAAACATTGTGGTCGTTCCGCGCCGAAGGTGGTCGAGCACGGTGGGGAAACAGTGCGGTCGAAGCGGGGAAGACCCAGTCGAAAGGTAAACAGGCACCCATGATGTTACAAGGCGAAAGACATCCCCTGAACAGGACACCTTCCGAAAGGATAAAGCTATATATGAATTGTAAGCCTCTATAGGTACATTGAATAGTTTTTAATCTGTGAAGGAATTAAAGCTGGGAAACAATAATCTATAACAAATAAATTAGTTGGACACTATGCAGCAAAAGATAAAGAAGCTGACAAGTGAGAAGCGGTTCACAAGAACAGGTGTTATGGGATGTGGTCGATCCGCGGGAAAACTGGTCGAGTACGGTGGGCAAGCAGTGCGGTCGAAGCACGCAAGAAGCGGTCGAAGGCAGGACCGATCGGCCGAAACAGGTGCGGAACAATGTGGTCGTTATGCGACAGAGGCGGTCGAACAGGTGGGCGAATCAGCGCGATCAAAGCAGCACGAGACCCAGCCGCAGGCAGCATGCACGCAAAATGAGCTCGAAAAGCAAAGACTCTACCAAAAATGCAGTCGGTCACCCGCGACATCAGTGGGTTCGCAAAGACAAAAGGCAATAGTATCAAAGAAAGCAGAGCAATGAAGCAAAACGTAAGCAGCAACCTGAGCACAGAAACAAAGAAGCAAATAAATACCGCAACGTCATGGCAAAGAATAGCATAAACATCAACAACGTACAATACGGATAAGAGGAATCAATAACCAACATAAAAAACAACATAAGATCCACCAACAAATTCCAAACAAAAAAAGAGTATATCTACATAAAACAACAACAACAACAGGCAGAGAACACACCCGCAGCACAGAAGGCAAAAAGCAGCCTATGCGGCAGCAACAGGCACGGGCAAACCTACAAAACAACAAATGAAAGAGGGGAAAAAATCAGAGCAACAGATAGACAACAAATGAAAGAGGGAAAAAAATTAGAGGAAGACATTAAGCAATGCGGATGCAGCAACATAATAAAGACGCGAACCCACCAGGTAAGTAGCGACGGAACAACCAACGGGACGGCGCAGTGGAGCAGGCAGCAACCGGCGACAAACAGGCGGGGGAAAAAGAAAGAAATACAGCGATGAGGAAAGCAAGTCAAGCACGGCAGCAACATGAGCGAGCGAGGAAATCAAAGGCACACCTCTCGGGATATGCGCCGGACCCAGGCACGCATCAAAATCTGCACCGCGAAACCAAACAATCGAACGGCGATGAAAAGCGGAAAAGTACGAACCAATGGGAGAGCAGCGTAGTGCAGCTCACCTACCTCCACCCACCAGCACACGTGGAGCAATCCCAGGCATAAAACCGAGCAATCGGACGCACCAGCAAAGAAGAACAAGCGACCAAGGGAGCAACAGTAGGTAGCCGAGGCGAAAACGCGCAGGCGTGGCACGATCCGAGGCACAGACGGAACCAATCGAACGGCGCAACAAAAAGGACGACGTGGGCGAAGCAGGAGCGAGATTCGACGAACAGTAAGCAGCTAATGGGGTTCAAAAACTTAGATATGTTAGATTACACTATGTTCTCGGATCTTTATAGGGAAATAACTATGCTAGTTGTTAACACTCAATAACCATGCAAAGAACATTCCAGCTTTGAGTATGACTTATATATTTTTTTGTGTGTTTATTTATACTCTCTTTTTATAGAGTATGCACTTGTTACATATCATAGAAAGATGTGTCCAATAGATAAATAAAAACATATAGACAAAAAAAAATGCAAAACTTGCGATCAACTTTGGTGTCATAAAAGAAATAAAGTCCACAAACTTGTCTGAATATGAATTTGAACCATCACCTATAGTAATTAATTTAAGGACAAATGCAAGAACGTGGATATCAGGAACTTTTAGTGCCGAGTGAGAAATTTGTACAAATGGTTGTACTTCCTTCTCATATGTTCAATTAAGTCCTATTTTTTTTATAAAAAATTGAAAATTAGGTTACATTTCTTTTAAAATTGATTCAATTAAGTCCTATAATTTTTATTTTGAAAATTAAGTCCTACTTATTTTTTATTAGTGAATTTTTCTATGATTTTGTAAAATTTAACATTTGTCGTTAGATATTAATGATATATTAGTTTTTTTGTGTCAAATTAGTGATATGGTATTGTATCCATGGCCCATTAGCATTTGTTCCAAATAACAAATAATTGAATAATGAAACTTAACTGAAACAATTTGAAAAAAAAATAATACTTAATTTTCAATATTAAAAGAAGTGAGACTCAATTGAAATATTTGAGAAAGGAGAATGACCATTTGTGAAAAATTCTCTTATAAAATGTTATAGCATACAAAATGTTACATACTGTAAGCAAATTGATCAACATTGTACAAAATTCTGTAAGCTTTATGCATGACACTTCAATTCAATATGCTAACTATATATCCTAATCTAATCATGGAGAGGTATGATAAAGGGTTCAGAACTTCTTTTCGTGTTTTTAGATCAGCTTTTCATGTTGATGAATTTTGACGGAAATCGGGAAGATAAGTGTGCTGATTTTTTGGACAATGGGCCTGAGAAAATACAGCCACTGGATCTTTTTGGAATGACAGACGACAGAAGATGATATATATATAAGAGATTTTATCAATACCGGATTGAACTATCACCCATTGCTTTAATCTGGTATTAATGAACTCTCTTATATATAGTTCTAAGAGAGTTCATCAATAATAGATTGAATTAACTAGTGGTAGTCTAATTGGTATGATATTTGGGTTATCTGACTAAATGTCAAGATTTGATTCCCACTAATTAGATATTATTTAGGTTATTTATGAATTTTCTGAGATTTTGATTCATATTTTCCAAATGGAAAAAAAAATTGACTCCAAAAGGATGGTTTTGGGTGCTTTGTAATTATTCTATGACTTATTTTAACTTAGTAATCTGTTCAGAATACAATCTCAACTATGTTCCACAACTTAAAATAGTTTAAATTGATCATGGATAAATGCTTTTTCAGTCTCCATTAATATAATTCAAATATGGAAAATATTGAAAAAACCACTTGCTTTTAGATGATATAAATAGTTGGTTAGTACAACTATGCGAAAAAACCACGAATGATCTACAAATAAATTTAATCAATTATATGTAATAATTTGAATATTAACATTTAGTCAGATAATTTGTATGCTTCATCGGTTTGACTAGGCATCGGTTTTCAAACAAATTGTCATTGGAGGAATATTTATTTAATTAAATCAAACTTAATGTCACACATTACAATTACGGGCTGGTTGGCATACCGGCTGGTACAGGAGTAGTGGTACAGTTGAGAACAATGCACTCGACAACAACCATTGTTCCCTTCCATTATTGTCCTATTTCTCCCTCTCCCATGACTTGGTATCCGCTGTTTCTGGATTTCAATGCAAACCACATCTCTCTCTCTCTAATCTGCAAACGCAAACTTTCCCTTACCGTAATGCTTCCTCCTCCTCTCACAGTTGACCCCTACTAAATGATTAGGAGTTTAGGACCATAAGATAATTAATTATACGGTATACATGGAGCAACTCCCGCTTCTTGGCAGTGGCTCAAAGCCCACCACCACTCCCTTCTACCTCCCCTTGGATAACACAACCTCCACATCAACCTCATCGCCGCCGCGGCCGCCGCCGGTGACGGCGGCAGCGGTACGGCCATCTTCGATCTCGGAACATTCTAGAAACGAAAGGGGAACCGATACCATCAAGGCCAAGATCATGTCTCACCCTCTCTATCCTGCCCTCCTGAGAGCTTTCATAGATTGCCAGAAGGTGCGTACGTGCATGCCCGCAACACATGTAATTATGTAATATAATTCATGGGTTCTTTTGGTGTTGTTACATACATGAATATTTCCTTTCTTTTATTGATTTTTTCTTCTTAATTTCCTGTAAAAAATACGATTTCTTTTTGTTGTTTTTAACTTGTGTTAAGGTTGGTGCGCCGCCGGACGTCGTCGGACGGCTCTCCGCCCTCGCCGACGAGCTCAAGTCGCACTCCGACAACCGACAAGAAGAATCGCCGGACCCTGAGCTTGACCAGTTCATGGTAATGTATTTTAGATCTGTGTGTATATAGACATGATTTCGGCATGATTTGTTTAGCTACATATGTGGATATGTATGTACGTGTGCAGGAGACCTACTGTGATACGCTGGTGAGGTACAGAGAAGAGCTCACAAGGCCAATCCAAGAAGCTAATGATTTCTTCAGGAGCATGGAGGCACAGCTTGACTCCTTTGCACTAGGTGCATGTTAATTTACACTAAATTAACCTTGATTTTTTACATTAATTTTATTTGGAATAGTGCTAACTGTTGCAGTGCAGGCAGTCCGGTACAGTCTAGTACCACATGCTTAACTGTCAGATTAGAAAGAAATCAATTAATTAGAATGCCATGTGAGATGTTCTTTGTGCATAAGTGACTTAATTATATGGCTAAATTAAACGTCTAGAAGTGTGTGTATAATTATACTAACATGGGTATAATCTAAACACATGGGTTTCCATTTGCCAAACTTCAAATTTTACAAGAAGCACTGGCCAAATCCATTAGTGCATGAAATTAATATAACCCCTTGGTTAATTAATTCACTTATGCAGCTTGCATGATGAGACTGGAGAGTACTCCGTACATATGGAATAAGATGTTGTAGTCAGTATCACTCAACACAGAAGACCCTATCCCCTATCCCCGACCATTACATTAGTGCATGAAATTAATATAATTCCTTTTTAATTTCATTTATGGGTCTCTCACTTGCATGTGGAGCTTAGAGAGTAGTACTCAGAACATGAGGCATAATCACCCCATGTCCTCGACCATCTAATTGTAACCCTTAGTATGATCAGATGGTTGATAGACTAGGTCGTCACGGAAAACGGGTTTTGGCCGGCAAATCCAGCTATCTCTATCTCAAGAAATGCACTATTGTTGTCAGAGTTGGGACCGACATGGGATAGAAAGTTAGAGGAGCAACTGAGGGAAAGGGTAGACTACAGTAGTACACAGTGCCCATGGATGACTTCACTAGGCATGGTCTCCTGCGGGTGGACAGCTCTGTGCATGAGCCGTGGGGCGTCTGTCTGTCTCCCTGCCTCGATCTGCAGGCTGCATACCCGCTTAACATAACTGTGCTAGCTCTATGCATACATGTGAGAGCCTGATGCAAATGTTTTCTATTGATGCAACCTGCAAATTAACCAGCTTTCTGGTGATTCAATTCGATTTGAAATTGATAGATTAGGTGTGTGTGTGGCTAGCATGCATGTGTAGACTGTAGAGGAGAGGAGATAGGAGCTAGCATTTTAAAGTAGGACGTACTGAAATCAAGTTCATGGCACATCACTGCAGTTCTTGTTTTACACAGTTTGTTCAAGTCATGTTTCTCAAGCTGTTGATACAGGCAGTCATTTTGCATGCATGCATGCATAAGGTTTAACAAAAGGAGTTGACAAATCTGTGGGGATTTTTCTGCCCAGGGCCCTAGAACCCTAACAAGAGCACTCATGCAAGTACAATTGTGCTTAAGGGTTTAAATTGCACCATCTTTTTGTTCTGAGATTAGTTTTTTTTCTTTGTGTGTGTGAATGGTTTATCAGAGGGGTAGGGATCAGGGAAAAGGCTGAGGGACAACACTTCCTGTATCATATAAGCGTATATTCAATCCTAATGTGTCATAGGTCTTACCTCTAAGAGGTTTCTGTATCTATGAGTTTGTGTGTGTGTACTGTATTAATTAAATTTGTGATTGATATGGTGCAAAGAGTTATGCATTTGACTGTCTTCTTAGGAATTGGGCGATAAGATGTCTAGCACAATAGAGTTAAGGGGATGTACTATTAGTTTGTTGGGAGAGGTGAGGGGGACACAACAAGACTTGCCTGTTCTTATATATGTTCGTGTTTTCTTATCTATGGCATGTGAACGGGTCTTCGAAGTACAAGTGCTTACTGCCCTGTACAACATGAGGAGAGGGCTGCCCATGATCAAACCACACCCTAGGCGAAAAGGAAAGCTGCGCCCGTAGGAGATGGGGTAGTGGATGTTGTTTGGACTCGAGGGTGGCAAAGGGTAGTGTGAGCTCTGATCTGTTTGGTTTGGATGGGGTGTCAGTTGGAAGAATAGTAACACTATGCTTTTGTCAAACAAAGGTTATAGAACACGTCGCAACATCAAACATAGTCTTAACAAGAGCAATAGCCTTTCAAATTATTTTTGCTACATATAGCCTAGCATGCATACTTTAATCTTCCAATACTAAATTAATGCACTAACTTAGCAATCAAGACACCTTCCACTCTGGAGGCACATGCACGTAATTGAGCATGCATTATGGTTATCATGCATGCATGATGCACGGGAGTTTAATTAGTTTATTCATTTTACTTTGTCATTTTAATTGGGCTGTTAATTTATTCCCAAATTATAATTGTCAGCCTCAACTTGTTGTAACTTGTAACCCAACTGACAAGGTATCCATTTGCCTCTAAATTATGATTTTAAATCCCATTTTTCCTTTTTTTTGAAAATCCATTGTCTTGTAAGGTCTAGGGAAAGAAATTAGTGTATTAAGAAGAGTTTTAAAAAATACAAGTTAGGTTGGCCAGTTGGCCACCCTTCGCGAGCTTACTGATTAAGGAGAAACTAACAAACAAGTTACAACAAAAAATCCCATGTTCCAACTGCGTCCGCTATTATCTCAAATAATTACTCAATCTTGTTTTGTCATTTGGGTGGACACAAATTAGTTATGCCTAGTGTTTTCAATAACGAACACACTAGAAGGGTGCACGAGCTGAGCTCAAATGAGCTAATCTTTAGATTGGTTGTCTTAAGAACATAAATATATTAGAGTAGTTTTTGACTCAAGCTCGCGGCTCACTTCTTTTTGATCCGAGTCCAAGACAATCTATCTTCAAATCTAGGCCAGCGGACGAGCCCACAAAGTATAGTCCCATTAAACAGAAAAGAATATACTTGTCTTTCCAATCTTTGCATGAACGATCAAGGACTAACTTAATAGCCCATCGAACACAGTCACTGGTAGAAAGCCGCTGCTGTCAGATGCACTAGTTAGCCATGCGGCCGCTTCTGTTGGATGCATGAACATTGGCAAGAAGAGGAAGAAGACGTTAGCTCTTGTCGAATCTGAAGGGGAGGGGAGAGGGAGCTGCCTTTATAAGGAAGGAGGGGATGATTTTTTGTGCTTTTGTGCAGTTGGAACATGATAAATGATGTTTTGGAAGAGAAGTTGCGTTGGGCCGGCTGATAGAAAAATATGGAGTTGGGGGACGTGTGTTCACGAGATTGTACGGGGGTAGGACACATGAGAAGATTCTGGATGTCAGTCGTAGATGGGGTTCATAGGATATGAAAGTAGGGTGTTCTACGAGTAGATTTGGACATGATGTAAATATAATAATAAATGTTATATGTTATCAAATAATTCTTTTCTGCCCCTCCTACCATCATAGTTCTATACTCCTAAAATATCGTGGTTATGTTCATAATAATATAATCTCTCACCCCATCAAATTTGTAACTCTAATACCATAAATCTTAGTAACTTATCAAGTCATAAATTCTTTGTACTTCATCAAGATTGTGCTACATTGGCAAAATTAAACATACTAATTAAACTGTGTAACAACAACACCATTAAGAAATATTCTGAATTGATTTACTGTCTACTAGTGAGTGAACAAAATAATGATTTTTTGATTAAAAACCATGAAGAACATCCAATGACTTTGCTCCACTCTCTAAAAGAATGTAGTAATATACAATCATAATAAATAAACCAAATGTCGTGGCCGCAACTATGACCACAATAGTTGATTTGGATATAGACGTGGTCGAAGTAATTATGTTGTTCATTTGAAAACATAATTGACCTCTAGACAAGGTAAAAAAAAAAGGGAGATAGAAAATGTTGAAAATTATGAAACTATTGTAGAAAATATATACTATCATTGTGAGGTGAAACTACTAGTCGCATGCTTGTCGTACGCTTTAAACATCTTGTGGACTCTATCAACAATCACTAAAAAACAAAAAGAAAAGATAGTCACAAAATTTTCTTATGGTAGTGGCAATAATGATGATCATCTCCTTAACATAAATCAATTGGAAGCTAATTCTATCTTGTTGCAACAAATTTTGATGTTGCCGATTTCTTTATCCAAGAATAAATCATCTAGATATTGTTGATTAATTTTTTATCTTAGAATAAATGTTTATCTATTTCTATAAAATTTAGAATAAATGAAAGTTGTGCTATTTGGATATCTCATGAATTTTATGGTAATATGTTTTTAAAGTGAATGGATAGTTCTTTTGTTCAATTAGCAATTAATTGTGAAGATACATGTCTCATGAATAGTGCAACAACACATAACATATTTAAGAATAGAAAATATTTTCTTACTTAAGGATAGAAGAGGCAAATGTTAACAGTCTATCGGGAAGTGCAATTTTGATAGAGGGCTACGGGAGAACTATTATATTATATACTAAGTGGGACAAAACTCCATCTTAATGACGCGTTATATATATTTTTCCAAAGTCTCAAGAAACTTATTGATTTTTAAAGATATCCGCCAAAAAGGGTATCATATTGAGATAATATAAAATAAATGAAAGGAATATGGAGTACATTAATATTACAAATATGTCCTCAAGTAAAAGATATGTGTTGAAAAACAACCCGCATTATCTTCTGGTTTGTACTATACAAAGATTAATAAATTTGAATCACATATAATCATAAACTCGAAGTTTACCGATTGTTATTTGGCATGAACAATTGGACCATTCTGAGTCAATAATTATGCAAAAAATTATTGATAATTTATATGAAAATTTCTGAAAGAATTAGAAGATTCTTCAATCTAATGATCTTTGTTGTATGACTTTCACTCAAGGAAAATGCAACCATTACCAGTTAAAAATTGGGACTGAATCCTTTGATTATTTGAAAACATAGAAGAAGATATAGGTGGATACGTAGATCCACCTAATGAATCATTTAGATATTTTATGATTTTAATCGATGCATCAACTAGATGGTCACATATCTCCATATTATAAAATTGTAATATCGAATTTGCGAGATTATTGGCTCAACTAATTAAGTTGTGAGCATGATTTTTAGATTATGTTTTGATAATTCCAATGCATTTACTTAAAATGTTTCAATGATTAATATATATTAATTGAAATAATTGTTGAACATTCTGCAGCATGTTCATAAAAACTATAATAATAAAATCACTCACTAAATATCTTGAGCAAATATTAAGATCATTGCTAATGAGATGAAAACTATAAATGACTAGTTGGGACCATAATATTTTACATGAAACAACATGGATTCACATCAAGCCAACAAATTATCATACTTCTTCCTCTTAACAATTGGTTTTTGTCAAGAATAAAATATTTTTCATCTAATAAATTTTGGATGTGTTGTATATGTTCCGTTCTCCAGAAAAATATATTAAGATGGGTGACAAGAAAGGTTGGGAATATATATTGAGAATGTAAGTCGTCTATAATTAAATATCTTGAACAATCAACAAAATATTTATTTATAGCTAGATATGCTGATTGTGGTTTTGATGAATTAGTTTTCCCAACAATAGAGAGAGAAAATAAATAGCTAAATAATAAATAAGTTGAAATTAGTTATCATTGTCTCATTTTGAACCTCATACAAAACAATGCGAACAAAAAGTTCAAAAGATAATCCATAACAAAGTTTATAAAACAATTGCCGGACACATTGAAATATATTCACATATGCTTCAATTAAAAGTGATGTCCCAAAAGGAAAACTGTCTACACAGTTGAGACAAAAATAAACATAAAGTATGAAAACTATTAGGTTCCAAAAATAAAAAAATAAAAATCCTCACAAAAGAAAAGGAGCAAATATTGACGATGGCTAGTAGAGGAAATATTGATCCCACAAAAATCTACTGAAGAAATAGTAGGCATGATTAATGTAACTGATTCTTGTAAAAAAAGATATATGACTAAATTATGTCATGTCTTGAAAATTATGAAACCAAGATAAAATTAACGTCGATGATCCATTTGCATACAATCTGGAGCTATAAATTATGAATGATAACAAGGATCAAGAATCTAGACCTCAATGAATACAAACATAAAAATGATTGACTAACACAGAAATACACAATAAAGAGACATAATGTCACAAAGAGAGAAGTTTTTCGACCTGTAGCCCGTACACTTGAAGTGTAAAATAAGTTGGTTATAATGGGATCTTTGTGCAAAAATGAAAATAAAAATTTAGAAATTAGGAGATATATGATATGATTATTTGTACAAGGTTTTATCAAAAATCTAATATTAATTATGAAGAGATATATTTTTATGTGATGGATGTAATAGTTTTTATTTTATCAGTCTGGCAATAAAAGAAAGTATTGACTTGCGTATAAGAATCTGATGGATGTCTCCTTGAAAGATTTAAATTGCCAAAAGTAGGTTCTCAAGAACAGTATCAAATTGAATAAGGAATTAGATTGATTAAAACAAAATGGGTGAATGTGATATAATTGGCTTATTATATATTTGATGAAGAAAAATACAAAATGATTCTATGAGCCCATGCATTTTACTTGAGGACAAGAAAAATAATTGGCCCTGAAGTGCTATATTTAAGAGTTATAAGATCACAAATTATTTTACTTCTTGTATGACTTGATAAATTATTTTTTGTTAATTTATTAGTAAAATATACTCTTGTACTATGAAAAAATATTGGAACAAGGCGAAGTATATACTTCATTACCTTGATGGTACAAAGGACATGTTCATATTTTTCTAAGATATCTCAGACAGATTTAGCTGGTTTTGCAAATATAGGGTATTTATATGATTCTAATAAAAATCGATCACAAACTAGATATCTTTTCAATTCTAGTGGCACTGCTATTTTACGGCATCAATAAATTAGACTATTATTGCAACCTCATCTAATTATGCAGAAAATTTGCCACCTATGAAGTCAACAGAAATCTATAAAAGAATCTGATTATCTAGAATAACATGTTTGAAGAGCTTATGGTTTGATTTTATATAACGACAATGCTGCATTCATCACCCAAATGAGAGAAAAAATATATCAAAGGAGACGAAGCAAAACATATTTCACGGAAGCTTTTTTTAACTTGTGATTTTCAATAGGATGATATCAACAATTTAACAAATTTTTTTAAGCAAGGTAAATTTATTTACCAAGGTGTTTCATATGGCATATTTAAGAAATTGACTTGTCATGTTTAGTTACGTTGACTTAAAAATCTTAACTAATATGATCATCCAGAGTAGTGGATATATATGTAGTCTTTTTTTACCATGAATTTTTTCAACTGGATTTTTTTATGGTAAGATTTTTAACGAGACATACATTTTCACAAGTAATAGACATCTAAAGAAAAGTGTTATGAAATAATTTTTCTTAGTAGATGTTTATAACGTCTCATACTATCATGGTTGTATACCCCATAAAATCATGATCATAACCACAATGGTGTAACCTCTCACACCAACAAATTTGTAATCTTAATACTATGAATTTTGATAACTCATCGAGCCATGAATTCTTTGTAACTCATATAACTATTAGAATTTCTCTAGTCTTTTAATCTCCGTTGGTTGTTTATAAATAGAGAGTTTATACATATTAGCATGACAATAAGAAATGAGTATAAAACATAACAATATATGGGAATAAAAGAATCATTCTCTCATTCTCTCTCCACTTTCTTAATGTTTGATGCCTTGTAGTTGATAGAATATATTTTTTGCATAACATATAGGTATTTTTTTTTATAAATGAGCCTACATAAGTTGTGTCTGAAAAAGCTAACCTCTATCTCAACTCAACTCACAAGTCAAAACAAGTTAGAGATTGGGCTCAAACTCAACTCAATTTCCTTCTAATCAAGCCCAAGCTCGAGCCGAGTATGGATATGTTTAACTGAGTTTAAGCTTCTCCAATATGTTGTTAGTTTATTGGGGTCTCGACTTATAAACCCAACAAACTTTTTTTCATCGGCTTCAAATTATTTAGGGTTTATAATTCAAAAAAAACTATGTTTATAGAATAAACTCTAAAATAAACTTACTATTTGACCACAATTTCAATTTATAAATTTATAAATTAAAACAGAATCTCATCCAAACACCCCTTAACCATTGGAAAGGCAATACTTAGTTGATTAGAGGACTAACTTGTCCAAAAACAATTATGGGGACTTAACTGACCATTTACAGGATGTAGATGAATAATTTATAATAGTACAACGACTTAGCCTCTTTTAGCCTTCGTTTATTGCATCAAGTGACTTCTTTTTTTCTTGGATCACCTACAGATGATAACGAGAACGGCGAAGGCAACGGTTCTTCCGACGAGGACCAAGAAGCCGCCGACATGGCCGGCTTCCCAGAGATCAGTAGCACTAATCATTGCGCAGAAGACAAGGAGCTCAAGAACCAGCTCCTGAACAAGTACAGCGGGTACCTAAGCAGCCTCTGGAAAAAGCTCTCCAAGAAGAAAAAGAAAGGCAAGCTCCCGAGAGACGCGCGCCAGAAGCTCCTCCACTGGTGGCAGATCCACTACAGATGGCCCTACCCATCGGTATGTAAAGAAAGAAACTTCTATAAGACTCGGTCTTAAAATAAAGGAGTTTAGTCGTACTCCATACCAGATGGTTGGTTATGTTAGATCTTGAACATTGGTCACGTGATTCTGTCTGCGTTAATTTGCTGCAGGAGAAGGAGAAGGCGGCGTTGGCGGAGACGACGGGCCTCGACGCGAAGCAGATCAACAACTGGTTCATAAACCAACGGAAGCGGCATTGGAAACCGACTGCCGCCACGGCCTACAGTTTTCACCCTCACAGTGCTGCTTCCAGCAGCTCTGCGGCTGCTCTCCGCATGGACGGCCAGTATTTCACCAGTGGAAGTGCATATCCCCGCGGGCCGTGATTGGTTGCCGTACATATACATATATATACATATACATGGTGTAGGTGTGTTTTTGCCGGTATATATTGATCTGATCTCCTTACTGATACGGTAATACCCTAATGGCAATGTTACAAAGGTGTAACAGTGTTTCACTAACATATATGAGTTTACCCTACACTCTTCGATACGAATATATATATATGTTAGACATTGTGCACGCATGCCATTGTGATACTTGATTTAATAAGTTAATTTGTATGGTTGCAATTGCACTTGTGATTTGGTGTTACGTACGTGATGAGTTGCTTTGTTTGTGCATGTTTGCTGGTGTGATGTTGCCGACTAGCACACTGCACACCAGTCTAGACCTAGACTCTTACAGTTGCTTGGAGTCAAACATGCGAAAGCTACCAACCTTGAGCCATACATGGTACGTTCAAAAATACTCGTAGGATCAGTTCATGCTTCCAGACATGCATCATGCACTATATATGCGCTTTATGTTAGTCTAGCTTTCGAAGAAATTAAATTAGTTTCTGAAGTTGTTTGTTTGTTACTACTTACTTTCTTTGGTCCATTTGTTCTTAATATTTGGTCAAAGTTCTTTCTTTTGCATGCTACTCTGAATTAATTTTCTTGTGTTGGATCAGATTTTTCTTTGGCTTTTACTTTAAGGAGTATTTCGTTCTATATCATTGATGAAATTGGAAAAATCTAATTCTTCAATTTGCCAATTGATCCTTCAATATATCATCTGTAGTACGAACATAAGATTGATTTAATACTATATAGAATATTTTGTCCTTGATAGCTAATTATTACCATTATGGGTGCATTTTTATCAACAAAAAAAATATTGTCATGCATGAGCACCCAGAATTTCTCTCTTTTTTGTCAAGTGAGTTCTTTGATTCTGCATATTGATAGGCCAGTACGTTAATGGATGGGTAACTCAGCGTATGCAAATGTTACTGTGCTTAATAGCCATCATGCAATCTATTTTTAGAGACCAAAAGATATGATGTGTGTTGCTCTCTATTTTGATCATTAAATCAGATTTAATAATTCAGATCAAAAGATAGGTGAGAAATTTAAATTTTCTCATGAGATAATTAACTATCTTAATTTATTTTTAATATCAATTTAAACCATTCAAATTTTAATTGAACGGTTGAGATTCTAAGAAAATCATCCTTTGTTTTGTTCTCTAAGACACAGGATACGGATTTGTTTGGTTCATCCATTGTAATTAAACTATTAGAAGTTTACAATTCTGACCTGAGTATGCTAAGAAAACCATGCAAGCATGTACACTAACCATACAGTTTAATCAAAGAACACAATAAAAATAGAGTATTACTATAAATATTGATTGTGAGTCGAATATATGAGTTCAAAACCCACATTTTATTAAAACACTAATATTTTATAATTAAGTCTAAAATTTTTCGCGTATTACAGATGTGATCAATGTCCCAATTATATGAGATATCACAAGTTCAATCACACCAAACCAAGGAAATAAATATAGATTTCGTGGAGATAGTTTTAATTAATTGCCTAACTTATATTTCTAATGTAAGTTAAAAATAGAACTAGATGTACTCATTTATGCGCATCTATTGAGAGCCGAGTTTTTTTTACTGTTAACCCCCATTTAAAAATTAATTACGAAACTAACCCACAGTTGTAATAATTTACACAAATGGCCTGCCACGTCAGCTTGTCGAGCTCTGGGAACTCGACAAGCTACAAGTCGCACGGCCACCTTCTTGTCGTGGTCGGAGACAACGACCAGAGACTTGTCGTGTCCCTCGACCACGACAAGACCTTCGTAGTGCTTGTCGAGCCTCTGGACCACGACAAGAAGTTGTCGAGTCCCTCGACCACGACCAGACGCCTTTACTTGTCGTGCTGTGAAGACTCGATAAGTTAAAAATTTTATTGCGGGAGCGGGGATTCGAACCCGAGCCACGTGCTTTGCAAGCGAGAACTACCACCAGTTGGGCTAAGAAACTTATTAACTATATGACCAGTACACATTTTAATATTGTGCAGCTTGTCGAGTTTCCAGAACTCGACAAGCTGCTGCTGGTCCCCTGCTTTATTTCCTTGGTCCCCTGCTGAACTCACTCACACACAGTTTTTCTTTGAAGCAGCAGCAGCAACACACACATACACACACTTCTTTATTTCTTTCCACCCTAGATCTAGCAAAATCCATCCGATAAATTTATTTGGTGTAGAAGAGAAAGTTGTAGAGAATTGCGAGTTCTTCGAAAAGAGGTAATTTTTTCAAAATGCATTTAAGATTCTGTTAATTATGTTGCTAATGACGTGATTAGGGTTTATATTTATGTTTATGTGTATACAAGAGTAGGTATTAAGTTTTTAGGAATATGTTTAGGAAATATGTGCATCTGTATGTATGTTTGTAAAATAGATTTTTTTAAATGTATGTGTGTATGTTTGGAAATGTATGTGTATATGTTTGAAAATAGGGGTTTATAAATGTATGTGTGTGTGTTTGAAAAATAGATTTTTGAAATATATGTGTGTATGTTTGGAAAAATAGGGTTTTTAAATGTATGTTTGTATGTTTGGAAAATAGGTTTTTGAAATGTATGTGTGTATGTTTAGAAATATATGTGTGTATGTTTGGAAAAATAGGGTTTTTAAATATATGTTTGTATGTTTGGAAAATAGGTTTTTGAAATGTATGTGTGTATGTTTAGAAATATATGTGTGTATGTTTGGAAAAATAGGGTTTTTAAATATATGTTTGTATGTTTGGAAAATAGGTTTTTAAAATGTATGTGTGTATGTTTAGAAATATATGCGTGTGTATGTTTGGAAAATATGTTTTTGAAATGTATGTGTATATGTTTAGAAATATATATTTGGAAAAATAGGGTTTTTAAATATATGTTTGTATGTTTGGAAAATAGGTTTTTGAAACGTATGTGTGTATGTTTAGAAATATATGTGTGTGTATGTTTGGAAAATAGGTTTTTGAAATGTATGTGTGTATGTTTGAAAAAATAGGGTTTTTATATATATGTTTGTATGTTTAGAAATATATGTGTGTATGTTTGGAAAAATAGGGTTTTTAAATATATGTGTGTATGTTTAGAAATATATGTGTGTATGTTTGGAAAAATAGGGTTTTTAAATATATGTGTGTATGTTTGAAAAAATAGGGTTTTTAAATATATGTTTGTATGTTTAGAAATATATGTGTGTATATTTGGAAAAATAGGGTTTTTAAATATATGTGTGTATGTTTGGAAAATAGGTTTTTGAAATGTATGTGTGTTTGTTTGGAAAATTAGGTTTTGGACATATATGTGTATGTATTTAGAAATTATGAAACTAGGCTATTTTCAATTACATGCATGCATGCTCTATGTTTAGAAATTATGTTTTTTAAATGTATATGTGTATGGTTTTAGAAACTATGTGCATGTGTGTATGTTTGTAGAAAATAAAAAATTAGGTTATTTTTAATTGTGCACATGCATATTCTATGTTTAAGAATTAGGTTTTGTAAAATATATATGTGTATGTATTTAGAAATTATGAAACTAGGTTATTTTCAATTACATGCATGTATGCATGCTCTATGTTTATAAATTATATTTTTCAAATGTATATATGTATGTATGGTTTTAGGAAGTATGTGCATGTGTGTAATGGTGTCATGTTATTTACGCGTGAGATGAATGTGTGTAGGGAATGGAGAGTCCAAAAAAAAAAAATATTTTATGGTGACGGCATAATTCGCGAGGGGCAAAGCAGGGTTGATATGAGCCGTTGCCAGTATATGACGGGCAAGCTGAGTGTACATAACACCTCATTTCTAGACCTGAATTTGTGGATCCTGAATATGTTCGGGAAGCGGCCTCGTGATGAAATAGCTCTAATCGAAGGGCTCATCGTTCGTGAGGTAGATAATGAGCCATACTGGATGCTGCGCGAAATTAAAGGGGACAAATCTTGGAGTTCTTATATTCAAAGAGTGGAAGACCCCCATGGCGGACTACTCGGTCAGTTCGCGATGTATGTGCAGTTCTGCAACGTACGAGCAGCCGAGTGTGCGGTGGAGGGTGAGCCAAGCGTCATGCCCGGTCCTGCGAGATTCAGGGCTAGCGAGTGGTCAGATGTATTCTGCCATACTCGCGTAGATGTGTGCGAGATACTGGACTGCCTTCCATCAGTGTCCGACGAAGATGATTCGACGGACTCGAAGGCATCCGATGGTTCTGATGACGATACTCCTGGTCCCCCGCAGGAGTGGCTAGATCACTCAGCATACAGTCAAGCTGTGTTGCCAAGGGATCAGGGCTCGAGGTGGTCTTTCCAGCACGGTGGCTTACAAGTAGAGCAGGAGTTTCAAAGCAAGGAAGATCTGAAGAATGCCGTGGCGAGCTGGTCCCTCGCAATTAACCGGCAATATAAGATCGTCAAGTCAAACCCCAACCTTTTTGTCGCAGCCTGTGTAACAGCAGGCTGCCCATGGAAGATTCGTGCGATGCGGCCGAAGGACGACATCGGTTTTGTGGTGACAAGGGTTACCGCACACACATGCCTGCTCACGGAGGCGCTGGACAGACACAGGAACCTGACGTCGGCGTACGTCGGTAATATCATCCAGCCGGCCGTGCGAGAGAACATTTCGATAATGCCGAGAGAAATAATGAAGCAAGTTGCCGATAGGTGTGGGTACACTATACGGTATGCAAAGGCCTGGAGAGCAAAACAGAAGGCAATTGAGGGCATGTTTGGCACATTCGACCACGCCTACAACAATGTGATGCGGTTGCTGCGCAACATCGCTCAGACCAACCCAGGCACATTTTTAGATTTCTTCGATCAGCCAGCTACACGTCGAGATGGTAGCCCCATACAGAACACTCGGGTACTCCGTCGATTGTTCTGGTCATACCGCCAGTGCATCGAGGCATTTGCTTATTGTCGTCCGGTCATATGCGTAGATGGTACGTTCCTGACCGGAAAGTACAAGGGCAGTCTTCTCATTGCTGTTGCTGCGGATGCTAACGACCAACTGCTTCCATTGGCGTACGCGATCGTCGAGTCTGAAAACTCAGAAAGTTGGTTGTGGTTTCTGGTCAACGTGAAGCGGGCACTTGTTGGTGATCGAGAGAAGGTGTGCATCATATCGGACCGCCACCGAGGGCTGCTCCATGCCATTGAGGTAATGCGCGGGGCCCCAGATGCTCTGTACAAATGGGAGGATGTGCGCAGCCGTTGGTGCATGCGGCACATTGCAGCAAACCTTTTCACACACTTCCGCAGTAAACAGATCATGGATCTGTTCAAGCGGCTATGCATGCAAAATCAACCGAGGAAGTTCCAGGCTGTGTTCGACAAATTGGAGGCGCTGACAGTGAAGTACTCCACGAGGAGGGCCAGCAATGCTGCCGATGATGCGAACGTCAGCAAATTCTCCCAATGGATTCAGGACAAGGACATCGAGAAATGGTCCTTGCTGTACGACGAAGACGGCGCAAGGTTTGGAATAATGACGACGAACCTTTCAGAGGTGTGCAATTATGTGTTGAAGGGAGTCCGGTGTTTGCCGGTGACTGCTGTAGTGGATATGACATGGTACCGCACAGCCGAATACTTCAACAACAGAAGTGTAGCCGCCAAAACGCTAGTCGACGATCCCATGAGAACCTTGCCAGATGTTGTGCAGTCCTACTTGGCTGCTCGCATAGACAAGGTGCAGCGGCACGAGGTGACAGTTATAAACAGACTGCACCGAATCATTCAAGTCCGCCTTCGGCAGAAGAACGTGAGCGGCCAACTGAGGCCTGGACGGGTGCACGAGGTTATTCTTGGGGATGTCGCTGAGTGCTCATGTAACAAACCGAAGCTACTGCACAATCCCTGCTCTCATGTCCTTGCTTCATGTGCGGCGCTCGGTGTGAGCCCTGCGCCTTACCTTTCGGAGTACTTCAGTCTTGACAACCTTTCAAACACGTGGAGTGGTGTGTGGAGAGTTTTTATGACGCTCGGTGACTACAGAGTTATCCCTGCTGGCGAGACTACATGGATCCCAGATGTAAATCTAAAGCGAACGGGTCCAGGGCGACGGAAGACACGCCGAATATACAACGACATGGACGAGTCACAGGGGGGTAGCTCACGAGCTAGGAAATGCTCGATCTGTAGGCAACCCGGACATAGCAGGAAGGATTGTTTGAATGCACCCGGACCATCGACATAGCCTTGTAATAAACTTTGTAATACGCTTATCATTTGCATTGGATTGTTGTAATCTGTATGAAACCTTATAATATGATTCATGTTATGTTACTTTCATGTCGTGTGCTATCCATGGGTATGATACTTTCAATAACGGTTCCCGATGTATGTTATGTTACTTTCAATAATGGTTCATGTTTTATGTTTTGACAGGCATGGCTGGCGGGGATAGAGATCTTCCAGAGCTACTGAGCAGTACATGTGATTGTGGACATCGCGGCCGCATCTTGTCCGAGGGCGGGGACTTGGAGCCGCTGGTAGTCCGTGCTCCCTTGGAGTACTGGCCTCTACATGAGGGCTATATCCCCATCCTGCGGGATGCAGGTTTATTGCCGTTCGCCCATATGCTACAGATAAGACAGCATCTCACACTGGACAGGTCGTTGATCACCGCGTTGGTAGATCGATGGCGTCCGGAGACCCACACTTTCCACTTCCGCTGGGGGGAGATGACAGTCACGCTGGAGGATGTGAGCATACTGCTTGGTTTACCTGGCAGTGGACATCCCATCGTCCCCTGGCCAGCACGCTTAGATTAGAGCGCACAGATGCACCTCCGATTCAACATCGCTAACCACGCTGACGAGATCCCTGCATCCAGGCGTGGTGTCCCCCACCGATTTCTGGCGCGCTACCGTGAGTGCCCCGATGATGCCCCCGCCGATGTAGTTCGGCAGCATCTCTTCGCCTACTTGCTAGTGACGCTGCAGTATATTTTGTTCCCTTCCACGCACGGTGACACTGTGTACACGTGGTTCATTCCTCTGGTCGAGAGTATCGTCGATGCCGACGCAGGGGCCATGCCGCGTTACAACTGGGCGATGGCAGTGTTGTGCGCGACGTACAGGGGGCTTTGCGAGGCATGTTGCAGGACCGCAGTTGGATCGTTGCTTTCCGCATGCCCTGTACTACTGCAGCTGTGGTCATGGGAGCACTTCCCAGTTGGTCGGCCGCGTTTACAGCGGCCCATCCATCCGTACGGTGCGCCAGCGGACTATGAGGATTGGGTGGATCGGCCGACCATGGGAGCCCGTTGGCTGAGAGGTCGGCCGAGGTGGTCATCGTCACAGATTCACCGCTGTTACTTGGCGTACCTGGGAGAGTTTGATCTCCTATTGGACGCGCACGTCATATGGAAACCATGGACACCGGAGCACATCTCCCAGGTTGCACCGCATGGCATTTCCTCGCATTGCACCGCGGGCCAGGACTGCTGGCTTACACGCCGGCACATGGTGTTCTCACATGTGGTGGAGCCATATTTTCCGGAGAGGGTGATGCGCCAATTCAGGCTACATCAGCAGATACCGCCCCCGGAAAGACATCGACAACGCCATCTCCCGCGGGAGATTCACGTGTATGCCTCGAACATTTTCTATATCTCATGTACACACTCATATTTGTTTATTTCTTTGCTTTATGTGCATCGCGTCACCTTTTGCACACAAACACGTAGAGGAAAACACTTCGACAACTGGCAGATCAAGAATTCCAAATGGGTCGACGAGTGGGAGGACCACGCGGCGACGGATGTTGTTGTGGAGGAGCGGCCATATGACCCTGGGACGTTGAAAAGGATCTAGGATATCGACTAGAGGGGGGGTGAATAGGCGATTTTACCAAATTACAATAAATCAAACAATTTGTAGTAAATGAGAGCAATTTAAATAACACAAGATGAACAATGAGCAATCTCAACACAAGGATATATCCCGTGGTCTCGGTGATTTGCCGATCACCCCTAATCCACGTTGAGGCAAACTCAAATCTCTAACCGCTCCTCTATCTAGTCAATCTTCTCTCGAGAAGTGACCTAGATCTTGAGCCGGAATAGTGTGATGAGTTATCCAAACCTCGATTTCACTAAGCATGCACTTTACCACTCCGGCAAGGCGTGCTCAACCTTTCACAAGACGTTTTGAAGCTTCTTCACAATCTTCCTTGAAGAGCTCTTCAAAACCTTTCTCCTAGCCGTCTAGGAGCCGGCAAACTCCAAGAGTAACAAGCCGGTGATGATCACTTTGCCTTCTTCTAGTGCCACACGATTGATTCAATGATCTAAATGCAATGCACTAGAAGATCTCAAATGCACACTCTCACAAATTTGAGAATTTGAAACCTAGAGTGTATGAAACTAGCTTAGGCTCTCAAGGATGATGACAATGCTCAAGATTATGCAAAAGTGCTGAACAGGGCCGTGCATGGGAGTATATATACCCCCCACAATTAATATAGCCGTTACAGGCCGTTGGGAGAAAAAGATCACCTGGCGGTCAGACCGCAGGCACAAGCTCGGTCAGACCGCCGCAATTGCAACGGCATTAAACAGGCGCAATAAATGCTCAACTGCCCTTGTCAGGCACACATACGGTCAGACCGGAGCCTATTTCGGTCAGACCGTGAACTGTCCAAAGACGACATAGTTTCTGGACACCTTATACGGTCAGGCCGAAATATACGGACAGACCAGCCAAACGGTCAGACCGCAGTTCAAAAACTCGGTTAGACCGATTTCACGGTCAGACCGGTATAACAAACGGTCAGACCGTAATAGCTCAAAATTCCTGAAGGATAAATCAAGAGGTTCCAGGAGTCTGACCGACAAAATAACTACGGACAGACCGACCTTAAACAGAAATACAATATGCAAAGACACAACTTCGGTCAGTCCGAGATTTTAAACGGTTAGTCCGGTAATTCGGTCAGACCGGTCTAACTCACGGTCAGACCGACTGAGACAGACTGAGCTGAACTGAGATGAAACAAGCATTTTGAGGAATATGACCTTCTAGTATGCAATGCAGGTTGATTTTAAGATTTGTGGCACATAGATGAAGTATATTATGATACACCACATGCTCCTCTTAATAGTACGGCAACTATTCTAAAATCCGGTCAAAATTCTTCTCTAATCACCTTAGACCGGTAAAAATGGAAAAGATCCTATTTCGTACCTTTGCCCTTTTGATCAATGCTCTTTCTTCATCATGAGGCTCTTTCTTTGCCTTTCATTGACCTGTCTTTTAAGTACTCTCTTTGATACAACTAGACAGGTAACGTTAGTATAGCATTTGTAGTTGTCATTAAATATTAAAACACTCTATAGAGGCCTAGAAGCTACAGACGTCCCAGGCCTATCTTCAGTGGTACGTGCCGCGCACCCGCACGCGACTCGCTCGTGCGGCCCCCTCCTCGCCGACAGAACTATCACATCAAGGCAGTCTTCGACTCGGCCTTGATGTTCATTTCCCAGGCCGGATACATCGCTCGGTACGTTCGTCTTCGCTGGATACTTATGTTGGTCTCTTATCTTATCTATTTTTCCATAGTTCCCATATGAGTTTCGCATGTGCAGGGTGACTTAGCGTTGGCCATCGACAGGCAGGCGGCAAACCTGTCGTCTGGCTTGGAAGGAGGACCACGCTTCAAGGCGATGGCGCGTGCTGCCCTACATTCCATCCGTGTAGCAGCACAACGAATCTTCTTCTCCGACGTTACTTGTGGCCGAAAGACAGATGCATCGGTTCCGCACCGGAGAGGGGCCCGGCCGCCTAGCCCGATGTCAGCCCGGCCTAGCCTGGGTGGTGCTCGACAGAGCACTTCGTCAGCACGGCGCAGTCATCGTGACACATCGTCGACCTGGGGAGGTGACATACCAGGGACGTCCGCCGGCCCGTCTCAGCTTCATCGTTCCTCGTCAATGCACAGTGCTCGACGCAGAGATCTGCATATTGGGGGCCCGTCGAGACATCGCACTCCCGGTTCAGATGACTCTGATGATGAGGTCGGCATCTGTCGTCAAGACGAGGACGACATCTGTCGTCAAGACAGGGACGATGCGAGTAGGGCGTTGGCAGAGCGGCTTGCGGCTGACGAAGATTGGGGCCAGGATCACATTGAGCAGGCTGTCCAGGGACAGAGACACTCAGTCCCTGGGGGGTCTACTTGGGAGAGTTGGGGGGAGCCCGCCCACGACCAAATGGATGTGGATGACGATCGTGAGTACTGCGCTCCGCAGGGGGCCGAGCCTAGTTGGGTGGCACAATAGTGGGACAACGATGATTGGGTCTCGAGCATGTTAGGGTTGCACGACCCTCATGCACATCAGTACTACCAACCGGATCAGTTGGCGCCTAGCGAGCTCGAAGATCACCCTCCACCGACACAGTCATCTCAGGGTCATGCAGGTACTGAGCGGCATGGTCCTTCTACCGCGGCTGGGCGGCGATCACATGTGCCACCTGATCCGTACTCACCATCGCCTTTTCAGAGAGATAGACATGGGCATGGGCATAAGAGGGGTCGTCCAAACCCATATCGAACATGTACTAACACTTTTATTTTCCAGTGTGTTACATTCAAAATGAATCATGCAGTTCACTAGATTTCTTATATATTTTTATTATATGATACATACTTACATATATTTCTATAGATATATATACATATACATATACATACATATATATATATATGTGCGTGTGTGTATATATATATATATCTATACAGTATGTATGTATTTATGTATGTACAGTATGATGGGAAAAACTCCTAGCCCAGCTGGTGGGAACTCTCTTCTACCTCGTTGTCCACCTGGGTTCGAATCCCCACTGATCTTGATTTGGGTTCACATGATAGATTTTGATATTTTAGGGTTTGAGATAGATTAGGGTTGAACTGATCTTGTTACTGCCAAACATAAAAGTCTTTAGAAGCCAGATTCAATTCCATCTCTAAATCTCAGATCTATCAATCCTATTCTGTTTTCGAAAACAGGATTCAAATTACCCTAAATACTCAGAACTCAGATTTAGCTAAATCTTGACCTAATCCAGATCAGATTATTCTTGGATTATGATCATGGGTATGTCAATACCTTAATCCAGAAAGTTGGCAGCCAAATCATATCATCTAAGTCATTTTCACATATCAGTCCAAATTATATCGTAATTTAGTCCTTTATCTGATATCTAGAAACCCAAAAGGCTAAAATCTTCAGATTAACTCCAAATTCAAAATTTCTTCAGCAAATCTTTTTCAAATGCTATTTGATACAATTTTCTCTTCTGTGCAGATTACAAAATCACATTTTAAAGGCTATAATTCAAAATCGACAAAACTCAGATCTTATTTTACCCTAAAGTACCCTATTTTCAGTTTATATCGAAAATCATCAAATCAAGTCATATTTTATCAAATCTCTTGTTAGATGAGTATAACGTATAAGTTTATACTTATTTGTGAAATCAGATTATAAATCAGTCCAGAATTTAATCATAAATTCTGACTGTACACGGGTCTCTTGTTGAGTTCTGGATCCACGACATATGAGGGAGGGATATTAATTAGGCTAACGCTTCTTGTGCAGCTAAGAGTGCTAGACCAACTGGCTCGCGCGCTCGCTCCCGTACAAGGCCCTAGTCGTGCCTTCCGACCACGACTAGTACGTGCCCGTGCGACTAGTAGCTTGTCGAGCTCTAAGAGTTCGACAAGCTGACGTGGCAAGCCATTTGTGTAAATTATTACAACTGTGGGTTAGTTTCGTAATTAATTTTTAAATGTGGGTTAATAGTAAAAAAAACTCATTGAGAGCCATACATACAGTGCATGCATATTTCTACGCAGAATTACGGGTTAAATAACTACTCAAATTGAGCCCCTTATTTCTCGTACATTCCCGGCAAGGTATGCATAAGCCATAAAGCAATGCCATATCTATATTACACGGTAATGTTAAGCACCAGAGGCGTGTCATCCTTATCGACGGTGAAGGCCTGCGAGAACTTGCCCGTCGGCGTCACGACGTCCACCTGGTACGTGCCGTGGTGCCCCCGGAAGGCGAACTCGCCGTTGCCGTTGGCCGTGCCGTGCGCGCGCGTCAGCCACTCCCGCTTCAGCTGCTGTAGCCTCCGGCCGGCCTCGTTGACTTCCCCCTCGGCGTCGACGAGATGCGCGCAGTCCCGGCTCATGAACAGCTCCCAGAACCCCCACAGCATCACGCCCTCCACCGCCGGGTGCGCGAACGCCTCCCGCAGCATCACCTCCAGGTCGTCGGCGCGCACGTGCTCGTTCACCGACGATACGTCCAGCTCGGTGAACCACAGCGGCAGCCCGAGGACGCTTAGCCGGTCGAGCACCGCGCTCACCACCGGCCCCACCGGGCTGCTGATGTGGCCCTGCAGCCCGACGCCGCCCACCGCCGCGCCCTGCTCCTGCAGACCGATCACCTGCTCAATGTACGCCTCCGGGCTCGCCCTCGTGTCGCACATGCTCTCGACGTTGTAGTCGTTGACGAAGAGCACCGCGTCGGGATCAAGCTCTCTCGCGTTCTTGAACATTCGCGCGCAGATGTCCTTGCCGAGCTTGTCCTCGTAGAAGGACCCGTGTAGCATCTCGTTGTTCACGTCGTAGTGCTGGAACTTGCCCTTGTACCGGGTGAGAAGTCCGGCGAGCCGGCTCTGCACGGCGGCCGCGAGGTCGTCGGTGGACAGGGACCTGACCCACAGCTGCACCATGGCCTCCACCGCCCAGAAAATGCAGTGGCCGCGCACGGACATGTCGTAGTCGGCGCAGAGGCGGAGGAGGTCGTCGGCGTCGGCATAGTTGAACTGCCCCTGCTTCGGCTCCGTCCAGTACCATTTCAGCTCGTTGCCGAACACTGCCCAGTTGAAGTGCTTCGTGAAGAAGTCCACATAGTCCTCGTTGTCCATGTTCGTGCGCATGATGCACGCGCCCAGTGGGAAGCTGTTCGACACCTGCCGCACGCGCACCTCCACGGCGTCCTGCGGCAGCGCCGAGCCGTCGGCCCCCGAGAGCTTCACCACCACGTCGCGCTTGCGCGCCTTGTCGGTGAGCCGCTTGAGGTGTTTGAACCGGGCCGTCCTGTCGACCGGGAACACCCGGAGGTCGGCGACCATGAGGTCAACGCCGGGGGCAGCGCCCTGGACGTACACCATGACGCGGGAGTCGGGCTTGGACTCGATCCGGAACGAGCCCCCGACCTCGTACCACCGCTCGTCGCGCGCCTCTACCTGCCCGCCGTTGACCCACTGGCTGTCGACGGCGAGGGAAATGCTGATGTTCTGAGGCGTGCCGTTCATCTGCGCGCCGACGCGGACCCAGGCCGAGACCTGGTACGTCGCGAAGAGGGTGAGCTTGTCGGTAATGATCTGTGCCGGGCCCATCCACGGCTGCGTGCGGTTGGTGACGTGGATGTGCTTGCCGTTGAGCGGCTCGTCAATCTCGAGGGACTCCTTGGCCATCGGAGGGAGCGTGCGCGGCGAGCCGTTGCCGACGGCGAGCGTGCATGGGCCGAGAGGGAACCAGCCATTCAGGCCATCGTCCAGATTGCTGTTCTGGATGATGTTTACTCCATATGTAAGATTCTGTGACAAAAAAGAAGCAGATCTCTCATCAGAAACTACAACTCTATTTGCTAACTTATTTGAACCGAATAGAATTAAATTACTTCATGCTTTTTGTAACTACTCCAGTAAAGCAGCATGTATAAGCGGATCCTCTACATTACTATTGCTAATGCACATGTGCAAAACTTCGAATCTAGACCACTCAAATAAAATGAACGATTATTCTTCGATGGTCCGCCAATTAAGAAGAATTCTAGAATAAATGTATATATTTTTTCTTATATTACATACAGATCTTTCAATTCTTAAATTAAACTTCTCTTAAATCTAATTTTTAAAGTTCACTTAGTCCCCTCCTTTGCGTCTTCTGTAGTGGCGATCCGGTAGTGAGGTGACGATGGCACCACTAGTCATAGGTGAAAGAGATGGGAGATGGCGGCCACTAGAAAACAAGCCACGGGCTGTGGTTGGGCAATGGTGTGGTAAGGTGGCGGTGGTGCTGCAGCCCGTGGGTCATGGTGATTGGCGAGGGAAAAAAGAGGTTGAGCGGCGGTAGTGGTGGAGGTAGAGATATGGAGGAGGGAAGAGAAACGTGTGGGAAGAATAGAGAGTGGAGATTAAATCAGATTTAAATGTGTAATACATATAATATATATTTCTTAAGAAAAAAATCTCACACCTATATTATATTGTAGACATCCCAAAAAAAACCACTCATTTCTTTCAATCTCTGACGTCTCCAACTCTCCTGTCGCCGGCACTTGTCGTCGTCGTGGCCGTCACTGAAGACAACAACTCCGTTCGAATCTACCGCCTGGAGCTCGATGTCCTCTCCTTGCTCTCCCTCTCATAGATAAAAAGTCAAGTGACCTACTGTGTGTGCCCTATTTGTGAGAGTAATTTTGATGTTGTAAACTCTGTATAACTACAATGAAAAGTCAAGTCAGTCCGCGAGGAAGGAAAAGGGAGGAAGTGAATAATTTGCAAGGAAAGTAATTTGATGAGTAATTAGTTTTTTGGATCAGTTTTTTTTTAGAATGTTTTTTTTAGATCAGTTCAAATGGTATAATTGAATTATTTGCAGGTGTGGCAATTGATTAGGGGTTCTTCAGGTTGCTTTCTTTGTAGAGACTCCTGAATTTTGCAATCCAAGATCCGTACTTTGGATAAAGCAAATTGAATGATTAGTTCATGTATGATCTCAATTCTGATGAAAAAAATCTTAAGAGATAAAGATAGCGAACATCCAAGCAACTTAGGTGCTTCATAATCTCATCCACGATCTTTTCTTTTTCCCTCCAAAACTATTTTTGTTATTTCTTTTTTACACTTTTCTAATACAAAATATGAGCCATAGTTGGACTAAAGAATTTTAACCATCCATTTTGGATGAGTGGTCTAGATTTGAAATAATGCACCTCATATATTAATAGTAGTAATGCAAGGGAGCCCCTTCCGCTTAAATGTAGAACAATTTCTTGTACAAGGCAACATCAACATGGAAGTCTACTTCATAGTAATATTTTCTATTAATGGCAAAATTCATATGTTGTCTCATGTGCGGCAAGCTCTGAACATATGATGGATACGTCATGTATGAAAGCATATGGTAGCCCCACACATATAGCAATCTCTATAACCTTATTAATTCTTTTTTGAGGGAAGAACCTTGCTAATTTTTAGCACTTAAATGGATAAAGCCATCTACTACTAACTATTTGGATCAATGCAATTATACTACACAATCCAATTCTTTATTAATTTTACTAATACACTGTGTTAGTGACAAATGAGATCGGATTATTGAGATCAAATGTACATTGCATCTATTAGTGAGTCTATGACTACTACTAGTACTATAATGGAATTAACAACGAATTGAAAGGATGAGTTTAATTACACATGTGTAAATAGAAAAGGGGATTTATCTGTTACTATTTCAAAAGAGGACATGATTGTAGAAAAAACAACAGTTAAGGAGTCTCCGATGTAATTTTGCGATTGCAAATCGAAAGTCATTAGTTACACTTTTATTTCAAAATCGAATTAATGTTAACATAAAAATGCTAATGGAAATAATGTGCAAGTGTTAACCATCAAATGCTAACCTCAAAATCCGGGGGAGGCAATGGCGGGAGCTTCTGTGCGTGCTTCATCACCAAACTGTCAAGAAGCACGTCGACACCGGCAGGAGGCCCTTCGATGTAAATGGCAGCCTTTGCAACCGAACAATTCAGCAGAAACTTCCCCTGTAGCTGCACCCAGTCCTTATCTGATGCTTGCAACCTGCAATACAAATCACAAATCTTTCTTCTGTCAGAAACTTGACAAAACACACCAAAAACACTGTTCAAAATACGTCTCTTACTTGCCGATGCCAATGTACTGCTGCCGGCCGTCCCCGGTCTGCACAGACAGCGTCGCGCGCACCTCGCAGGGCGACACGTTGCTCCCGGCCAGCCTCACGACGGCCGTGACTTCGTACAGGAGCTTGCGCTGCAGGCGCGCCGACACGTCCTGCTGGACGCCGTTCCATGTGTCGGTTCTCCCGGTGGCGGCAAGGAAGTACTTGCCGTTCAGGGGGAGCACCTTGCCGTCGTCCAGCGAGTCGTGCAACTCGATCTTGCACCCGCTCCCGGTCCAGTTGTCGAGCCCGTCGTCGAACTCCGGGTTGAGGATGATGTTGTCGTCGCCGCCGTCGGCGACACAGATCCCATTGATCGCCATTGCACCAACTGATGAACTGTCTTCTTCAGTTTGTCTGAACTGATCAGTGAGCTGGTTTGAGGCTAATGCCAAGAACCGAGTCACCAATTTATACATACTGATCACAAGTTGATATAGACAGAGAGATACCAACAAACGGATCAAGGAATGTATTATCTGGGATTGCAAGTTACACAACACAAGAATTGCGCATTGTAAAGATCACTCGATCTGCTATTTGGATCATCTGCCTTCGGCTGGATGGTTGCTTCAGCTTAGGAGTTCAAGAAAACACTATCTGAAGAGTGAATGCATGATCCGAGCCTTGCACCGCAATATAAGGCTTCAAGGACCTCTCGTTTTCTTTTGGAGATATCTGAAGGTACAACTTGGTCAGTGCAAGCTTTGGAGTGAAGGTAACAACGACTGTGCAAATTGCAGCATTAAGTACAGTATCTATGGATGCTTAAGAAGCAAATGGGGTTTGAGAGCTGGAAGGTTACGGCAAGTAGCCAGGGGTGCTTTGCATGCGCACAACAACAGTCGTATAGTATAACTGGATTAGGCAGTTGGTACGTCACTATCATTAAAAATTGCAAAATAGCCTCCTTTTGGCCCGCTTATAATATTTTGGAACTGCAGACGTTCCTTGATGAATTGGCTTTGTTTGAAGTAGTAGTTCTAGCTTCTTTATATTTTTTTTTATTATTTAATTTTTTGGGTAAGTTGATCCATATATAAAATTTAATATAGTATTAAAATTAGATGTCTTATATTTACAATCTGAATAATACAATTTATAAAAAAAAATAATTATAAAACTGATTGATGATGAGATCAAAAAGATTCAAATATGGATTAGGTCTCGACTCATATCGAATCCAATAAACCCTTCGGTGCATGAACTCAATGGTTTTTGAGTTTGTGAAAAACAAGTGTTGAGAACCATGAAAGCACTTCATGATGCCCATCCCACAGCACTAATGGATCAAGCATTTGTTATGAAAAAAGCCACAGTACTATAAAAATTAGGTATTTAGTGTAATATTATTGACTGTCCCATTATGAAATAATATTTTATTAAAATAACAATTTTACAGTGTTATAAAGCTATTTTTCTTTATATGGATTAAAGTTGTTCTCCAATTACGAAAGATAAGGAAATAAATTTATCTCTTTTGTAGGGAGAAGAAATTAACCTAGGATAAAATAAAGTATATCATTTTATGTTAAAACCAAAAAAAAATAGGATATGTCTGCTAGGTTCCAATTGAAATCCAACCCGATTGCCCTCAAGAGCCCACATATATTGTGCCCTCTGCATAGTCGGGACATTTTGGCCCATGTTAAGTACAAATCTATGATATTTGATAATGCACTTAGCATGTTGCTCCCGGATTTTGTTTGTGCCAATGGAGAGGATTTAATGCACTTGGCACGGATTTGTATCCCATGCGGTGTTATTCACTATTCATAAAAGCATTTCAAATTGCAATATGTAGAATTCAACACTCCGGATCGACCATGATTATACCATCCAGATTTGGTGTAGTTTCACATTGCAGTTGCAGTGTTGACTGCAGGGGACCCTTTTACACTTAAGGGAGGGTGATTTGGCCTAAAATGTCACTAATCAGTCATCCAGCAGTTTTTTTATGGAAAAAGCTCCCAAATGAGTAATCATTCCACTGATGTCCAACACATATTACAAGCAAAGAACATTCATTAGCATAGAAATAAGAAGTAAGCAATCCTACATCTATATTTTTTAGCACATGGTGCATATGCGGAGAGGCAAACCCTAAGGAGCACCATATGCAGTGGAGCTTTCATATTTGACCCTACTCCAAGAGCTAAGCAAGGCCTTTTCATGCGCATGAACTGATCTTGGGTGGCACTAAGACGAACTGTCTTGGAGGATTTGGGATCGGCTAACACCAAGGGGTATGGGTTGTTTGTATCAGATCTAGAGACGGGACATCAACGTCATCAGCAGCTCACCGCGTTCAAGGTCTAGGATGATGTATGTTGGTACTCTCTTCACTTGTGTTTTACCATATTTGACCACAAAGAAACCAACAAAAATAGATCTATGCAAATATTCGCAAAGCACAAGTCCAGATCCAAAATCCAAAGAGAAACAAAGAAGAGGTTATTTATGCTACAAACTCCTTCCTCAGGTTGATCGGTGTCAAGCTCGTCACTAACAGCGTTGTGGAAAATGGGTCGAGCAAATCCGACATCTAGCTAACACTAACAAACGGCCACTGAGCAACTCCAAGAAACAAGCCTAGCAGAGGAAGACAACAAGGAAGAAAAGAGAAGAAAGGTTTCACTGAAAATGGGGTTGCACAACAACAAAAAGGACTACTGATGGGCAATTCCCAGAGCTCTTCCTCCTCGATGAAAGAGCTCTGATAGCTTGCCATCAAGCCTAGCTCTAGCTCTTCTTCCATCGATAGCCTCCCCCTAGAACCACTTAGTCCACCACCTTCAATTCCCCCTTTCGTTCACCTACCAAGCCATCTACCACTATCCAATCCTCTACACCTACGATCTCCTATTGCTTGGTCCTGGAGGTGACAGCTACCCCCATGAGCCCACTCAAGGTGACTCCCACTATTGGTGTAGTTCCTATCTCTGACAAGTCAAACCCTACCTCCCATGGGTCTTTAAGGCACTTGGAGGACCCTGAAGCAAAAGAAATAGCTAAAGAAGATGCCGAAGGATGGATCAAAGTTAAGCACAGAAGAACAGAACCTTGAAGGCCAACCACCCTCCATCAGATGCAATTAAGGCACCTCCCCGCTTGTCGCGTCTTGTAGGAAGATGCTATGAATGCCTAGCAAGGATCACTAGGTTGCTTTGTGCCCAAAGGACTCTTGTTTGTGTTAGATGCTGGGAGTTCAGCCACTTCGCCAAGGGCTACTGCCGATCGGCAAAGTAGGAGCCACCACCCTCAATAGCCACCCATCGTCCTACTGTAGCACTCCCTCCTTATCGCAAACCACCACTACCTCTGCTGAGCTCATATTTCCTGCCTCTCCTACCACCCCCAACCATGGATGAGTTCATGCTGGGGATCTAATGCTGTGGCTTGAGACGACATAATGTGTGGTGGAAACCTTGCAAGCAATGGTCTAAGAGGAGCATACTCTGGCAAACCGTGCTTCAGCCATGGTGGGCAAGCACAGACCTTTTGTTGAGCCCCAAGAGCTATTCTGTCGACTCTATGCATGACAACTTTCACCTGCAATGGAACGATGTCGAGGTCGACTGCTCCAGCCCTGATGACTTCTTGGTGTGGTTCTACTCGAACTAACAGCATGTCAAGGTCCTTCGTGAGGGGTGGGTGTTCACCCAAGTTGCTTCAGTGGTGTTCCGCCATGGACATGATAGGCGCACGCAATGTCAAGCCCTATGAACTACAAGGTTCGGATCTCCTTGTAAGGCATCCTAGTGCATGCTTGGGATGTGCCAACAGTGAAGATCACCACGGAGCATATCAACGTGCAAGACACATAGCACCAATCGCAACAACAAGTCAAACCCACAAAAACATGGATTACCTATAGAGCCATTATCCACTTAGAGGAAGTCTTGGACTTCAACCCCCCACTATCGCCACCAGAGTGGAGCACCCACAATGACCAAAGTGGGCAGCCATCTGACCAAGAGTTGGATGATGAGTAACCATCACACACACACACACACACACACACACACACACACACACACACACACACACACACACACACTTCCATTGGCATCCTGGGTATGTTGATGACACTAATGGCAGTGGTTGGGCTATACCTATCTCTAGACAACACCTGGGGCCAAGGCAACAACCTGAATTTGTCAAGGTGGTAAGCAGCTACCATGATCGAAATCATTAACAGTTGGTGCATGGCTCTAGGGCATCAGAGGAGAGCTCATCACTAATGATTCTCTCACCACTTCCCCACTGGTGCCCTTGCTGCTGGGTCCGCCAACTTGCTTGGTTGAACTGAAGCATCAAAAGAAAACATTGATGGGCTTGGGAGTGCAAATCCATCGGTCCACAACCGATACCAAGATACACGACACTGTCGGTTGGAAAAGGAAAAGGAATGAAGCTATAGGCCCATGCGGCATAAAGGTGGGAACCCTAGTGATGAAATGTTTGGATTGGCTTGGATGGCCTGATTAAAGGAAGGGATGGTCGAAGCTTTTGACCCCATGTTGTTGGAGGTTGTTGCTCCTATTCCATTAACAAAAGTGCCCTTGAGGAAAGAGCCAACACAGCAATGCCTGCAAGGGGACATTGTCATAGTTGAGGAAAATGAGGGGGAGACTGCTGCTAACCTTAGCGATCTACTTGCCCCCTTAGCCCTAGGACATTTAAAGCTTCATCCCAAGAGTTTCCAACTCCCTTGTTAGAGACTGAAACCTGTCCGGTGGGGCTCGTGTCGGTATCCTATGACATGGAGGAGACATATCTCATGGACCCAACAACATCCTGTTAGTTGGTTTGGCAACAACCAAGCGCCAATCCAGAAGAGACAAAGCCCTTGGGTGAAAATCTATAATGCTTCCTTGAAGAGGTAGTACAACCCATCACACTGGCAATCATATCACCGTCTTGCCTGAGCCCACCAAAGCTGCGAAGGCAGGCAAGGAAGGGAGAAGTCATTGCCACAAGGCGAAGGCTCATAGTGAAGACCTCAAGCAAGCTTGGCACGGTAAAGAGGGCATAGAAAATGGTCATAACAAAACTTGGAATTATTGAAAAGGAGATAGACCTTGGAGATCAAGTCTTCACTAAGTACGTGGCAATGTTCAAGGAAGTTCTTACATATATTCCTTAATCAAAGGCACTAATTGCTCTCTATGATCTTCGCATAGACAAGCAGCCAATAGAAAAGGAAGAAGCTAAAACTATGGTAGTGTACCGTGGTGGGTAGTTCTCTAGTTGGAATCAGATTTGTACTCTAGTTTAGGAATGGATAGTAGCTCTTTTAATCTTCTCAGTTGCAATGTCAAGGGTTTGAAATCAATCGCCGTAGAACTGTTGTAAAGGGTTTCATATCACAATGTATCACTCATGTGTCTTTAGGAGTCAAAGCTAAGTGTTGTTAATGCAACCATTATCTCTGATGTGTTGGGGCCTAGTTTCACAAACTTTGGGTAGTTGCTAGCACAAGGAACACGTGGGGCCATCATCATCGATTGAAGAGGTGATGAAATGCAACTTACAAATTTCACCAAAGGAAGACACTTTATCATTGCACTAGTAACTAGTCTTAAAGATGGAGGAAGTTGAACTTTAACCACTCTCTATGCGCCACAAGCAGAGAGCGAGAAGAACGATTTCATGGATGAGCTAATGCGGGCTGCAATAAGCATTATGTTCATATGTATATATATAAAGAACCCTAAGTTAGCATCTATTTTCATCTCCTAATATCCAAACTCAAAAATCATTAGTGTTGTATTTGTTAAATTAATGAAATACTATTGGAAAGTGTTTTCTATCTATTTCAAGGCAAAACACGGTGATATGGATGAGTTCAAGCCAAGTATGCGAAAAAACGTGATTGAAACGGACTCCATGAAACGAAAGATGAAGTGACCCGAAGCCGCAACGCAGCCAAAGGCCGGCATGAGTCTCAGTACACTCATGCCCATCACGAGCACAGGGCATGCCCGAGCCCATACCCAGCTCCACGCAATAGAGCTGAGCATGTGTTGTGGCATGCTCGTGCTCCATGCTAGCATGGGGTGTGCCTGCACTCGTGCCTTGTCGGTTTTCTATTGGAAAAGGTTGAGTTTGCATCATTTTTAATTGTTTTTATTTAGAGTTCTAGAGGATTGAGTTATGCAAAGTTTTAGGACTCTTAGACTATAAAAAAACAATATTTTGGCACCTTAATCCATCTAGAAAATTAGTTTAGTTCCTCCTCTCGTGTTTAGTTTAGACTAATCTAGTTTTAGTTTTTAGTTGAGTTTTGTAACACTAATCTGGACAATCATTCTTCATTGCTAATTATATTCAGTACGTTTTTATTTTATATCGATTGCTCATTTTTTTAATTTCTTTGTGTGAGTAATATCCCTCTAGGGTTATGTATGACCTAAACGAGGGCACAAATTTTTGTTCTTGTTTGTTCTAAAGATTATTCATTTAATTGATTGAATTTTTATACTCTGAACTCTAAATTTGTGCTTCATCCATGGTATCATTCGTACTCCATGAGATGATCGATATTTATACACTAAGGTAGCACACTACTGTTGTGCCTTAGTAGTTAATCTAGGGTTTGGAGGTGGTTTTGTACTTGGTTGAGTTAGAGCAACCAGAATGATCCCCTGGAACTATTGTTTGGTTTTCAAGCAATCAACCTAGTAAGTTCATTGAAAATTCCAGTGACTAAATTGTTAATGTACTGCCTAAGTCATAAATTGTGGCTAAAAGTGACAGGATTTCCAAAACCCAAGGTTTTTCTCTCTCTAATTTCTACAAACCAATTTGCGTAGTTTTAATAATTTTATATTTATCTCTAAAAAATTCCCAAAAAAATTTGTCAGTTTAGATTAGTAATTCCAATCTGTGAGAGTTTCACACATGTTTCCTGTGGAATCGACCCTCAAGTCTTCACGATAACTTGTACACTTGCAGTGTTACAAAACACACCCTCATGTGGCCTTGCCGAGTACTACAACCTTATCTGTAAAGCAAGGGACAAAAACAACTCCAATCTAAACCACATACCCATGGGAAAGTTTAGAAGACTACTCAATGAAATTGCCCTTGAGAAGCTCTACTTTCATATGAGACACTACACTTGGAGCAAGGAATGAGAGTGGACGATGACAAAAGGATTGGATAGAGTATTTCACAATGATGAATGGGAATCTATGTTCCCTAGTTGCACTTTGCAAGCTCTTTCAACAACAGTCTCAAATCACTACCCTATCCTCCTAATCAACACCACACAGCACACCTATGCAAGACACTTTTGCTTTAGGAACTACTAGATAAAGCTTCTAGGGATCAAGGACACAGTAAACAAAGCTTGGAATGAGGACACACAAGTGCATGACCCGACAGTCAGACGTGACATGAAGCTCAAACATACTACCAAAGCTCTCAAGTCATGGAGTGCAAAGAGGATAGGGGACATCAAGCTTAAGAACAGAATTGTTGATGAAATCATACTGTTGTCAGATGTGACTCAAGAGAATATAACCCTATCATTACCTGAATTTGAGCTTCGAAGGCAGCTTAAGCGAAGATGCCTTGGCCTAGCGACAACGGAAAGAACAAAATGGAGGCAAAGATCCAAAATCACTTTCCTAAAGGAGGGAGATGCCAACACTAAGTTCTTCCACCTGAAAGCTAATGCTCGAAGAAGAAAGAACTATATACAGAAGGTACAACACAATGAACAGACAATAACCAGCCAAGAGAACAAAGAAGAGGTTATATGGAACCACTTCCAAGGTGTGATAGCAAATAAAATGCAAAGAGCCCACACTCTAAATTTGCAACACATGGGATTCAACTAGATTGGACTTCAAGCACTCGAAACACCTTTTACTGAGGAAGAAGTAAAGGAAGAAATCATTAGCTTGCCAAGGGATAAAGCGCTTGGACTAGATAGGTTCACAGGGCTATTCTATAAAGCATGCTGAGAGACTTTAAAGCGTGATCTAATGGTGGTGGTAAACAAATTCTACTCCATGAATGGTAGTAACCTCTACCTATTCATTGGCACTAATATCATCTTGCTGCCAAAGAAAGAAGATTCCTTGTAGCCAATGGATTTTAGGCCGATAAACCTCATGCATAGTATTGCAAAAAAATCATTACGAAGCTACTTGCAAGGAAATTACCTTCATACATGGACCAACTGGTAGAACCATGCCAAAGTGCCTAATCAAAAATCGCAGCATCCATGACAACTTCAGCTATATCCAAAGTGTAATAAAAACCTTAAAGCAAGGGAGAAATTTTATGGAGTTTTCGTATCAGATACGAAGATTTAATGTTAGACTCATCTTGCAGTTCGAATAAGATTCGTATCACATAAGGAAACCTAATCTGTTATGATTTCTTCTGCATGGACAGTTCGGATAAGATTTGTATCACATCAGGAAACCTAATCTTTTAGGATTTCTTCTGCATGGGCAGTTTGGATAAGATTCGTATCACATCTAAGAAACCTAATCTGTTAGGATTTCTTCTGCATAGCTCTATATAAAGAGGTATGATGGGCTTTGAGCACATCACAAAAGCCATAGCTGCCATCTCCTTTCAAATAGCCCCTAAACTTTTGTCGTGCATGTTGGTGCTAACACACCATCGTACGACGTTCCATCTCAGTACGTATGGATACCGGGAGAGGTGATGCTGCAATTGTTGTGCTGATTAGAACGATCTGTGAGTGGTCGTTGTCATCTACATCTGTTGATCAGGACGATCTGCAAACGGTTGCTGTGAACATTCGATCGCTTCACCAAATCTGCTTCCACTGTTGGTAACAATCTAAGTTATGATCTATTACTTGCAGTCTTTGAGTAAAATTTTTTGAAATTCTGCTAATGTAGTTTACACGGTTTCCTTCAAAAAAATCCATCCATTCTTTTGAAGCTTGACATTTCCAAGGCTTTTGAATCATTATCCTGGGAGTTCCTCCTTGAGCTTCTTCACACAAAAGGTTTTGGCGATAGATGGTGTAACTGGATGTCGATTTTACTTGCAACATCATCGACAAGGATACTACTAAACAGGGTTCGGACCAAAGGGATCAGAAACCAACAAGGGCTTCTCAAAGTGACCCTTATCACCCCTTCTTTCTATGCTCACAATGGACACCTTGAGCGCCTTATTAAATAAGGTAGAGCAGAGGCAAATCCTTACATATATTGGCCAGCAACCAATCAAGTTTAGAGCATCCCTCTATGCGAACAATGTCGTTATCTTCCTAAGACTAAATAGGGTAGAACTACATGCAACCAAGATGCTACTAAACGTATGTGCTGAGGTGACAAGATTGAAGAAAAATTTAAGCAAAAGTTTCACCACAGTAAACTATCAAGGGGAAAATCTGCAGGATATTGCACAAATATTTCCATGCCCTCTACAGAATTCCCCTCTCAAGTATCTAGGCTTACAACTATCAAACTCCAGGCTAAAGAGAGCAGACTTCCAACCACTAATTGACAAGTACAGTAAGAAATTGATAGGCTAGAAATCAAAGCTTATATCCATGAGGGGTAGGCTAACTCTAGTGAGATTAGTACTTTAGGTGTTATCGGTGTATATGCTTCTAGAGATAGCCCCCAAATTGGGTATTCAAAAAACTGACTAGATGCATGTGCAGCTATCTTTGGACTGGTAATGATGTAGCCGCGGGGGTAAATGTTTGGTTGCATGGCATCAAATCTGTAAATTGTTGGAATATGGAGGCAGGCATCCCCAACTTAAAATTGCTAAGTGTTGCACTAAGACTGAGATGGCCATGGCTCAGTTGGAGTAGTAGCAACAAATCCTAGCATCGTTTGCCAATACAAATAGACAAAAAGATCACCGAGATGTTTAAATTAGCCACAGAGATATCAGCCAGCAATGGGGAGCGGGCTAGCTTCTGGGAAGACTGGTTGTATAGTCAAACTCCAAAAAATTTACTCCCAGCATTTATCGGATTTCGAAACATAAGAAAACGTCCGTGAAGTCCAACTACAAGATAACTGATGGATTGTTGATATCATAGGAACAATAACAACTGAAGTGCTCCATAAATTTGTAACAATCTGGACAACCCTATAGTTGGTGCACTTAGAGGCAGGAGAACTAGATAAAGTGATCTGCAAACTGATGGTAACGTAGGAATGCACAACCAAATCATCCTAGAGGTTCCAATTCAAAGGCTAGGTTTGATTGACGTTTGAAGAGATCATTTAAAAGAGTTGGGCGCCAGGAAAATGCAGATTCTACACCTAGATAGCAATACAAAATAGGTGCTTAACAGCTGATAATTTAGCAAAACGAGGATGGCTTCACAACCCCTACTTTGCACTCTTATCACACACAAATAGAATCGGGCTTGCACATAATATTGAAATGCACTTACACACGAGGAGTATGGTATAAAATCATTGAGGAAAGCTGGCCTACAGCACCTGATACTGTCATTCAAATATGCCTCTAGCATGGAAGATTAGTGGTATGAAACGCGTAGTTATTAAGCAAAGAATGAAGCAAGGGCCGGAACATGCTAGTCATCCTCATATGGTGGAATCTATGGAACAAGTGTGAAGCCAGGATCTTCAAACGCCACGGAAGAAGTGTCGAGGAGCTATATGAGGAAATACTATTTGGAGCTAGAGCATGGAATGAGACCGGTGCTCATGGGATGGCTCAATTACTACAGTAACACACAACTAGTTCCTTGTGGCGAGAAGACATCCTTAGGGCCCTATGTGCAATCTCCACATTCTATTTAATTCAATGATGTAGTGCATTGTCGATCAGGGCACTATTTGATAATTGGCAAAGTAACAAAACAAATTAGGTAGCAAGAGGTAGCACAGTGTAACTTTGTATAAAGTATTTTTCTTTTCCCAACTGTAAACTTTGTATATTCTTCTCCGGCTGATTAATGAAAAGCAATCAACCTGTCTTTTCGTCAAAAAAATAGAAAAGAGAAAGAAGAGGGAGGCCTCCCCTCCCTCACGACCGGAGAGCTCTTTTGTAGGGGAGGGGAAGCAGAGGTTTCTTGGCTTGGGGTTCTCAAGGAAATTTCGTGAAAGGATGCTCCTAAGTTGTAGAAATATTGAGTTTCAATCATCAATTAAGTGTTTTACTTTTCAATATTAGTGCCTCAATTTGTACTTAGATCGGCTCTATATGGCACGTAAACACCATTACAAGCATCAATCTCTCAGATGGTAGCATGTGGCCCCATCTCATTTTCTTCGCATTGCTTGTGCATGATTCCCATAGTTGGTCCCTACTAGGTTATGAAAAAATGAAATGAACCTGATAACTTGTGCTCCACCAGGTTCGTTGCTAAGAACCACTTCTAGCACTTCTAGATTATATCATATCAGTTATTTTTTAGAGATTAATCTAATAGTAGTAAGATTTGATCTGATAACTTTTTAGATATCTATATCTTTCAAGTAAATGAACTCTTGTGTTATAAAAAACCACTCCAACCCTCTCTATCCATTTCTCTCTCCTATTTGGCATCTGCTCTCTTTTTTTTTGTTCAATTTTTAGATTACATTTTTCAGTTAATGCATAGATTAGTAAAAACAACATCAATCCAGAGATTAGTAAAAGATAAATAAAAGTAGAGCAACAGAGCTAGAAATGGTACATAGATCTAGTAGCTTGCATGCAGCTGGATGAACACTTACATGGATCGCACCAAGGAATGGTTAAAGGTGACAGCAACTCAAAACGTAATTTTTGTGAGTTAAACCAACAGGTGAAGGCACTTAAAGTTTGTATGCATATTTATACACAGGTTTGATCAGAACTTGTTACTCTAATAAAACTCCACGTAGTGTTTGGATTTGCTACGTTAACACAAGAAGTACAGCTTTTTTAGACGAAAAGATTTCTATCTGTATTTTGGATGGACACAACTCTATCCATTTGTACTATCTTAGGTCAAAGAAAAGGATAGTTACCATATCAGATTCATAAATGTCTACATCTAAGAGTTTCATGTTTCTAAAATCCAAGAGGATTTCTTTGAATTAGAAGTCATAATGGCTACTTTTCAATTCTTTGTATAGAGAATTTCAAAGAGAATAAGATGGAATTATATGAATTGGTTAGTTTAATGTTTCCAAATTGTATCCATGAATTTTTTGAGAATGGAAATATGTCATTGCGAGTTGTTTTACTTTGGGTAAGTCTCACGGTTGAAAATTTGGGCGTGCACCTTACGTGCTTGATTAGATATAGCTAAAAGGGTTTTGCCAGGAGAAATGTCACGTTGGATTGACAGTAGCTCAGAGCAATGAACTAAACCTTTGGGCTCTTTGTGCAGACTCCGGCTCCCAAATTTTGGGCCCAAACTAGCAAGCCACACACGCAACTTTAAAAAATGGCTTTTTTGAGAAATTCATATAGAAAAATTGAAGCCCAAAAGTTAGCTCACTTCAAAGGCAGTTAGTGTAATGGTTTTGTTCTCAAAAGTTGCATAAAATTACATGGCATAAATATCAAACACAAAATTCAGGTAGAAAAGTTAGAAACTCAACCAAACACTCCTCATGATGCTCCAATTTTTTTTGGCTCCAGTTTCTCATCTGAGTTGAAACTCAACGAAATAAGATATTAATCATCTAGAGTTAGAGGGTTTTGCCAAAATGGCTCGTTTAGATGGTTGCCCAACTTGTGAATCACTGCTGGCCAAAATTGATAAATGTTTAATTGGTGGCCAAAATTTTGACATATCTCCCAAATTTGACCAATTAATTGTCATACAAAACTATACTAATTCATGGCCAATTCTTAGACGACCAAATATGATGTCCCAAATTAGCTAACCAAATTTTAGAAAGGCTGTAGGGGAGCAACTTAGAGCACCAACGAAACACACTATCAAGCTTAGTACACGTATATACACCATACATGCATATACCGTAACTCCATAGGCAAAGCTGAAAGGGTAAGCAGCAGCCAGCTGTTATCTATCAGCTGTCCACTGCTTGTGCGAATCCATCCATCCACTTCTGTATATCAGCATATACATACACACACATAAACGTCCCCGCACGAGTTTCTCTTTTGCATTGCAATCTGACTCTCTGGTCACCAACTTTTGCCTTTCCCTCTTCATCTCCTCCCCATCATCAAATGGGCTATCTTTTCCTGCTCTTACTAGCCCTACTCCTTACTTCCACACATGCTGCAATCCAAGTCAAAGCTGCAGTTACTGAGGTCAGAAGTAACTGCATCAAGCTAATTACAGTGTGTATGTGTATTGATCATTCATGCTTAATGTCTGATCTGATATGATCTTGTTGTAGGAGAAGAGTGTTTCAGGCATCAGAGGTATGATAGGATCAAGGCCACCAAGCTGTGAAGGGAGGTGTAGGTCATGTGGCCACTGTGAGGCAGTGCAGGTCCCTGTAACCCCACAGGAGCTTCAGAAGAAGCAGCTTGGCCATGGCAATGGAGCTGATGCTTATGCTGCTGGTGCAAGAGCAATGCCTTTTTCCTATGATGACCACTCCAACTACAAGCCATTGAGCTGGAGGTGCAAGTGTGGGGGCTTCATCTTGAACCCTTGAAGATGGCATCAGTAGGAACTTTGTGTGGATATATAGGAATCTTTGGGGGGATTGTTGCTCATTCTTTCTTCTCTCTTGTGATGTGTGTGTGATCTTTTGTTTTGCATGCATTTGGGCGAAGAGAGTGCCCTCTCTCTCCTTTTTCCTGTGTTGATCTTTGTTTAATTCTCTCCCTTTTGTGATAACTCGTTAGATTTCCTTCCTTCATCTTGTGTTTGTTCAAGGTGTGGAAGACGAGCTTATAACTTGTTAATTCTAATTTATCTGCAGTGCCAATTTGTTGCCATGTTGATGATGCAATGTAAAAAAGCAATTAATTACAGGTCCATTTTGCTGTCAACAATAAATTAAAGATTTCTCAGTAACTAGTTATGCTTAGTTTTGGTGAGGCTTTTGTTTGGTTTTCTAATTTCCAGTTCTGTCCTCTTTGAACTTTTATTTACAGCCGATAAAATGAACTAATGGATAATGTAAGCCTACTGATATTAGCCAGCAGTGTAGTTAATTTTAGAATTCAGCTTTGACCACTGTTATTGGAAGATAAGATGGACCAATTAATATGTAGGCATCCAATTGACATGTTTCTTGGAAACAGTAGCAGCAAGCAACAAGAGTGCAACTGTGAAAGTACTGAGCCATGTGGTGCTATAGTGTAGGGAGACAAATGTTGTGTTGCTGCTTGCCAGACTTGGCTCTATCTCATCTCATGTCACAACAACACCCCATGAATTGTCCTGTCCAATTGAAAGCCCTTTTTAACTGCAGCAGCCAAAGGAAAAGCACCTGTCTTTCAGACATACACATCTCTCTCTTTTACCGCAACCAAAATGTACAAACTCGTATCTCACTACCCACATTACAAGCAAATGATAGGCTATGTGCAAAGTGCAAACAAGCTGCTGCTGCAGCTGTGAAAGCTGTGATTCCCTACTTGCAAGCCTTTGTTGTATGCATGGATGGCAGATCAAAGTAGTAGGGGTTTTTTTACTCTAAAAGGAAAAGAAAATAAAGGCTTTTAGGTTGTCACTGTAGTAATTTGTAGTATATGTGAGCATTGCAATCCAAGGTCATTTCAAGTGGTGGGTTGTGTGCACTGATGTGTCTGAGCTTTAAAGTTTTGGGTTTTTGGGGCAAACGTCTGTGATTAAAGAGAGCAAGTACACTGCACTGATGGGCTCTTTCCAATGTCCTTTTTGTTGTTGTTGTATTAGGAATTTGGCTTTACTAGAGTCTCTGGTTTGGGGTGGATGATCTATGTTTGGGCTAAAGCTTCATCATGTTCAACTATAAAATTTTTTTTCATGGAACCATTTCAGATATGACTATGAGAGATCTAGATAAGAATTGTTTAATTGTAGTGTAGGATTGTACTTCAATTCATCATTGGAGAATGTCAATCATGGTTCAGTATTTTTTCTTCAATTACACGAGTGTTTATCAAGTTTCACTTTGAGTTTAAAGGTTTATAAACTCTGGTTTGGGCTAAGTAAGTGTTTTATTGGACAATATATTTAAAAAATTAGATATATGTTACTGAAAACATGTGTATTTAAAAAACATATCATGCAAAATGTTATGTTGAAAAACTACTCCTCAAAACATTAGCTATAGGGATATATGCCGCTTCTTAATCTTAAAAAGATCATTGGATGGCTCAAACTACATAAATACCAAAATTATCCCTGACTTTATTTCACTCCAATGTGCACCTTTCGTTCCAGTAGTCACATCAGCCTCACCGATGTGGTCCAGTGCAAGTACGGGATGTACATGCACGTGCCCTGACACCGTGGAGGGGCTACCGGAGAACCTGTACGACATCTGCCTCAGACCATACTTTCCTCACCATGTCTGAGCCGGCCAATCCAATTGTGGCCGTAGTCAGGCATCACAGGGAGTCACCCGACGGTGCAATGCCCTTGCACCAACATGAACAAGACGACGGCCTTTAACCACTTACTTGGCCTTCTGTGGCTTGTTAGAACTTATATGAGTGGTGTGTACTTCTTCTTCCGTTGTTGTTTACTGTTACCGGTGTATGTAAGATTTGTATGCATGTCGAAGAGACTAGTTGCTCATGGTAAGTAAACAGACTAGCTATCCAATCCAGAAGGAGACCGACTTGCGAACTATGGTTCGGGCTAATTTGGTATTAATGAAGTAGGAATTATTAAATTATCTTTGTTTAATCAGGGAGTAGCGTATATCCAAATCACACATGTTTTGAGTGGCGTTTTTTCAAATACACATATTTGTATTTGCAGTGTCATGTTTCTAATTTTTTTCTATTTTATAAGTTTAAGTCATTTTTAAATTAGAAATCTCTAATAATTAAGTTGTTAGAAAATTTTATTGGATTTATAAATCAAAGCCTTAATACCCTGGCTATCAAAGAATCAAACTATTTAAAAATTTTTAAGGGTAATACCAAACACACCTTATATTTATTTCAATTTTTTTTAGAAGTTCTCTTGCAGAATCAAATTAAGTATGATATGTGGGGTCTGAATCTACATGTTAATGAGACACTTAATGATATTCTGTTAAATTTATAATTTTTGAAGTAATATGAAGTTAATTGTTTAAATATTAAACTCAGATTGAACAAGATGTACTTTAAATTAATCATTGATGTTTATGAAACATCACTACGTCTTCTGTTATGTTATGTAAGTGACTATAATGACACACTTCAGAGATTATTTGATTTAAAATCAATACCCGAGTCAATACATGAGAAAAAATGAGTCATTCAAGATTTCTCATGAAATATTTAATTTCTCATCTCAACCATCCGGAGGACACTGGAACCACTTTGAGCGTTGTTGCAGCATATATAACATACAGCTATACAGATTACAAATCGTGGTGATGAACAGAAGAGGTGCCCAACAAATTCTCTTGTGCCTGCTGCGTTTGAAATGTCACTTGATTGAAATGCAAACAAGGTGTATGGGGTATGCATTGGTGTTTGGAGCCATCGAATCGTTGTCCTCTCATCTGGGTCTTGTCTACTCTGGTCTCGTCACGTCGCCACTGCCCTCTCAGCCTCAGCTCAGTTCCGTCCTTTTGATCCATCTAGTGCTATACGAGTATTTACTAGCCTGCTCTTTTGACGTGCATACATAGGGATATTTTTAGATGATCCACTTTAAAAAAACAAATAATTACATAATTAATCAACATTTCGTTTTTTTCTCAATTGACCTATCACATCAATCAATAATATCTTAAACCGCAACATAATAAATACAACTAGCATATGTCACGATTTAGAACAGCGACAAGCACATATCATCCCCAAACAAATCTCTCATGCCACATCAACCTCCACAATGCAGACTATTTGTAATGCAACTTTTCATTTTTTTTATCAATATTTGAAGATCTAATTAAATCAGTGAAATTATGAGATCAAAACGATCAGTATAACACAAATGAATATCAATTGAAGTTATAGATGATAAGATATTCTGTTGAATCTTATACTTATTTCAAAATCAATATTTTGTGATTTATAACTCTGATTGTCGATCCGTTTAAACCAATAAAATTGAAAGATTAAAATGATAATATTGACACAAATGAATTATCAATCAGAATTATGAATCATGATATTGATCTTCAATGATTATAAGATTCAAATAAATATCTTATGATCTTTTAACTCTAATTAATAATTCGTTTGTATCAATCTCATTGTGTTAATCCTACGATTTCATTGGTTTAAATGGATCATCAATTAGAATTATATATCGTCAAATATTGGTCTGAAAAAATAAAAAGTCTAGTACAACTAGTATTGAATGATGGAGACTGACACGGCTTGCTTGTTGCAGCTTTGGGCTGTACATGTGCTTGTCGCAGCTCTATACTGCGATATGTGCCTGTAATAGTTTTAAAGGCATAATTGACTAATGTGGTGGATTATTTTTTTTAAAAAAACACAAAATGCGGGTTAGCTCTGTAATTATTTGTAAGAGTGGTTTATGTAAAAAAGAAATTCACATACATAAATTGACCTATACTATATATTTAGTACTACATCTATTTCACAATGCAGAGTATAAGCACATATGGATTACGATGGCACCATATGGAAAAAATGATTATTAAGGTAACATAAAATACGAAGAAAAGAAATCATAGTAGATTATAATATCTCTATTAAATAAAATTTAGAAGAAATAAAAGAACATTAAGGCATGAGAAAGAGTATCAATAGAGACATACTCATAAAAGATGAAGTAAATAGTGCATTGGAGTGTAAATAGGTTTGTATAAATTAGTGAACAACATTCAACGACATAAAATAAATTTATATTATGAAATAAATGGGGCACATTAGTAGCTAGGGAATTGTGCATGAATGCATGTACAGTTTTATGTCTTGTTTGGTCGCTGGAGAAAACTATATAATTCGAATTCTAAATATTAAATAAATTAGAAACCAAAATTTTAAAAATATTAGGTGAAAATAGTTTAACTCCTCTACTTTAATATTTAAGTAGCATCTATATCCTATGATACGATGTTGTAGTCTACAATGGTTTAAACTGTTGTTTGAGACATGTTTTGCTTAAATCTCGACTTTCAACTTTTATAAGTCTAGAAGTCTAGAACAGCGAGGGAAAAAAAAAACTTATTATTAGACTTTTCTAAGAAATATAGTCCCCATTTTCAGACGGAACTGAACTGTAAACGAATTCAGCCCACTGCTCCGGCCCAGCCCATATCGGGGGCATCCCCTATTTCCGTTCATGGGCCGGAAGACAAAACCTGACATGGGCTAAGCAGCTAGAAATTTGTGAAATTTCTAGAATTGAATTAATTTAACTATAAAACGGTTAATTTGGTTACGATGTCTTCTAAAGACAAAATATTTTACTTGATATTAATTTAATAAATATTTCATTTACTTATGCATTTATCCGAGAATATATATGCTAGTACACTATATTTCTTAAAGTTAAAGCATAATAATTTTCAATTCCCATTATTAGTGATTTTACCAAATAAATGTGTTATATATTTTAAAAATATGCTGAATTTAGGTATATAAGTCAATCTCCATATGTTGATTCGGTTACTAAATCGAATCAATCAAATAACAAAAAATTAGTTATGTTGGTCCGGCTATTTCAGTTCATTCACTGAGACCAAACATCTATTGTGCAATAGAGATAATGGACAACGGTGTCAGCAATTTGCTGTTGTGATAAAGACTTGCAAATGAAAAAAAAACTCTTATCTCTCTGCAATATTTGCATTATTTTGGTCGAATATGCCCACTTTGTCGCGTGTTCTACGACGTATCTGCAATTAAATTTAAGCTCCTATTATTTGTGTGTCCTTTTCCGCAAAGCTAGACTTTCGTTGGGACTTGCGAAGCTTCCCACCTCCTCCGTCGTTAGTGCTTGCGAGTTACCGAATCCGCTTTGATGCTTTTGCTTTTTACTCCTTTCTTTCTTTTTGGCAGAAGAAGTGAAGTACCGAGCAGCATGCTTCACACAAAAAATTGCAAGCAGCTCCGTCGGGAGGCTTCAAGACACAAAGGATAGGAATTTTTTTTTTTATAAATAATCCACCAAAAAAAATTAATTGAAAAAATATCTAGAATTGTCATATTTTACAAAAATAACCCGCCATGTCAGCTTGTCGGGATTCGACAAGTGATGTGTCACATCGCAGGGTGAAAATTGACTTGTCAAGTGCCGCTCTGGCTCTTGTAAGACTGTAACGACTCGATTCTAGCTTGTAACGGTTCGGACCTCCTATTCCCCTCTCTTCCCCTCATTTCTCTCCTCCCTCACACACCTAAGACACAAATAATTTTTTTTAGTTTAAATAGTTTAATTTGATAAATTTAAGTAGTTAAAATAATTTAGTTAAATTTTAGTTAAATAGTTTGAGTAATTTAATTAGTTAAAATAATTTAGTTAGATGGTTTGAATAATTTAGTTAGTTTAAATAATGTAACTGTAGGTCAATAATTCAAATACATGTTTCTATATAAAAAAAATTTGTAAGATTAGGTTAATAATTGAGTAAGATTAATAAAAAAAATTATGTTATTAACATGTATTTATAATTTATACGGTTAGGTATGGTGACTCGACAACGTGTTTGTGAAGTTATTTTAGATTTTAATAATATACACATGCAATTGTAATTGAAGAAAGTTCTACTCCTCGGTAGCTTGCGACTGTTCGATGAATTTTTGTAATAAAAAATTTATTAAAAAAGTCTCATATGACCAAAAGAGTTAAAATAAAAATATATGTATATTTGGGTTTAAAAAAAATCAAAAATCAAGTCAAAAACTGGTCAAAATTGGATTGGTCAAAACTAGTCAAAATTGGACTGATCAAACTTGATTAAAAAACTGATCAAAATTGGATTAGTCAAACTTGGTAACCTGGTCAAATTTGACTCATATTCGATTTGGTCGCACTGACATTCAACCCGAGTTCGAACAAAACTTATCTCTAATTTTTTCTTTTATTTGAATAAAAAAAATCTATTTCCTATTAAAATTCAGAAAGGAGAAAATCTTTATCTTTATCCTTTTTTTTATATAAATTAGAAAATATATCTTCTATTTGAATTCAAATCTCCTAAATATCTTTAATTGTTGAATGGTTGCAACCAACTTAAAACATCTATAAATAGAAAGAGGGTGTTAGCCTTTTGGAGGCACAGAAAGAAGCAAGTACAACATAGAGGAGAATAAGGTGCTCACTAGGAGCAACTAAATGGGTGAGTTTTGGTCCCTTTCACAAGTATGTATCATGCATCGCATAGTTGCTCCGATGCATTTTGGTCGATCGATCAGAAGTCGCCACCTTGATCAATTGATCCAAGGTCTTCACTTCAATCAAAGATCAAAAGTTATATGGATGCTTGCATTGCATAGTTGCTTTGATGCACTTAGATCAAACAATCTAAAGTCGTCACTTCAATCAATTTGATTCGAGGTTTCCATTTTGATCAAAAGATCAAAAGTTGCTCCGATGCACTTAGATAAATTGATCTGAAGTCACCACCTCAATCAATTCGATCAGAGATCTCCACTTCGATCAAAAGATCAAAAGTAGCTCTGATGCACTTAGATCAACTGATCTGAAGTCACCACCTCAATCAATTTGATCAGAGGTCTCCACTTCGATCAAAAGATCAAAAGTTGCTCAGATACACTTAGATCAATCGATTTGAAATCGCCACCTCAATCAATTCGATCAGAGGTCTCCACTTCGATCAAAAGATCAAAAGTCGCTCAAATGCACTTATTAGATCAACCGATCTGAAATCGCCATCTCAATCAATTTGATAGAGGTCTCCACTTCGATCAAAAGATCAAAAGTTGCTTTAATGAACTTTGAAGATCAATTCGATCAACAAATCAGCTTGTCCCACAGGAGAAGATCGTTGATAACTTCTCATCCAGAAGTCTGATCGAACCCAAATTTGTATGATGAATATAAGACTTGAAGTGAAGTATACCCACCAATTTTCAAGTCAATCAGAGATTTCTAAAATCCCAAGTCGACCAGAGAATATGCTTTGTTCAGAAGAAAATTTAGCTTGTCCCATGGGAGAAGATCGATGATAACTTCTCTTCCAGAAGTTCAGAAGATCATGAAGACCATTGCAAATAGCTCTGTCTCTCTATCTCGTTGAATTCCAGCTTGATGTACAAACAATGCAATAAATATAGTTTCTAGTCTGACTGTCCGATTGATCTCAAATTTTGATGAATAATCAAGGACTTGTTCAGAAACTATTCCTTCAAATTTGAAGCCAATCAAAGGCCAGAAAGGCTCTCATCCAGTTAGTCAAATAAGAGCTAGTGCAATGATCAATCATGTCTAAAGTTGTCAAGACAAGGCAAAATACTACTAAGTCTTTGATGAATGTTTCAGTGAACTGCCTACAATACAATGTGCTTTTCCTGAACCTAAGGAAGTCAAAAGTGTTATCCTAAGTCATTACATCCACTTTTCTAGGTCGTTGGGTACTGATGAGGCAAAGATGACATGATTTTTGTCCGTGACTGACCAAGCCGAACACCATTCATGTCGGGTACTCATGAGGCGAAGGCATTCATTTGTTCGCAATTGACGAGGCCGAACAACCCCTTAACTGGGTACTGACGAAGCGAAGGCCACGTTTTATGATAGCACTATAGACTGACAAAGCTATAGATTTGCATACTTGCATGCATGAGCATACACATTGCATACATTCATCAAAAGGCAAAGTTATTTTGAAGCTTGAAGACGATAACCATCAGCTTTTCTGTGAATTTGTGAATTTGTTTTGCAGATGTAATTAACTAAGAGCTTTTCAAAAGATCTGAGAAACCATGAACCATTCAATCCCCTGAAGCCAAGATGTACTTTCCTTTGCAGCAATAAAAGATTGTAAATCTCAAAGAGACTTGTAACTTGTAATTTTTTTCAGAATTAATAAAGTACAGTGTTTCTTAAGATTGTGTATTCTCTATCCTTTTATTCGTATACTTATGTATACCAGCACGCCCGCAACATGAAAAAGGGCCAATTTCCTAGAAGAGAGATCTTTTCGGCGAAACAATGACAAATAGTTCTTTTGGTTTCTCATCTTGGCAATTGGAATGATGATGTTCTTGGCAATTGATGATATAGTGAGACAATTGTTGGATCAAGGATGCCGACTAGAGGGGGGGTGAATAGGAGGCTTTTAAAAACTTTAAAGCTTAAAACAAATAAATGCAAATCAAGAACAAATAATATAAGCAAGGGGAAAAGAGAACGAACATAGTGATTTTGACCGAGGTATCGGAGACTCGCCCAGTCTCCACTAGTCCTCGTTGAAGCACTCAAGTCACTTGAGTTTTGCCTCAATACTCACGAAGAGTATTATCAACTATTGGTTGCTCTTTGTCCACTCCGGAAAGACGAGCACCGATGCCTTGTACAAACTTGCCGAGCCTTTCGAACAATCTCCGTTCTGGAGAGGTCAACGCCCACGCCTCCAAACCATCTAGGTAAGGGCGCTCACCAAGAGTAACAGGCAGCGAGGTCTTCTCTTGACCTCCAAACACACACCGAGAAGCTAAGTGAATGCAAATGCAAAAGAAATGAAGTGCTCGGTGAATCGGAAAACACTCGACTTGATCAAAAGATCAAGATTTTAAGTAGAAAACTAAAGCTCAAGAGTGTATAAGAAATGCTACTGCTTGTTGTATAAAATACATGCCCAAAACCCCTATTTATAGCCTCAAGAAACAAATGAACCGTTGGAGTTAGGGCTGAAAATCAGCAACTCAAACTGACAGTCAGTTTGCCAACTGACAGTCAGTTCAGTACACAACGGCCGAAAAAATTTACGGAAGAAACTTTGCTAGCCGTTTGTGGTCGTTTAAGGAAAGCTGAAACCCACAACTGACAGTCAGTTATGCAAACTGACAGTCAGTTCGACCACAAACTCGCCCAAAAACAAATAGAAACTCAGTTAAAAGCACTGTGGTCGAAACCCCAACTGACAGTCAGTATGGACAAACTGACAGTCAGTTTAGTACAAAAATTTTGAGCCCAAAATACACCCTCTCTGGACAATTGTCAGTTTAATCAAACTGACATTCAAACTGACAGTCAGTTCAGCAAACTGACAATCAACCTGAACAAAAATAAAGATAACTTTAAATCCAGAAATCCAAAAGAGGTGTTTAATAGCTCTTTTGAAATATATTTTCAAGGGCTACATTTTTGTCAACAGAAGAAAAAATCAGATCTGCCTAGATCTTTCTGAAAAATGCAAATACTCTTCTGCTGTCAAAAACTGAACTGAAAATCCAGATTTTTCAAATTAAGTTCAAATCAAAACCAACCAAAAAGATGCAATGCAATGACCTAAGTTTCTCGGTTTATGTTGGAGATAAAGAGAGGACTTTCGCCACTCCTCTTTATAGTACGGTTAAAACTAAAAAAATAATTTCCCTAACCGATCATCTCCAAATGCCGAGATCGGTAAAAATAAAAACTCATAATACCTTAGGTCTTTCGCATCTTCATGATTTGCGTCTTGTCTCTGATCTTTTGCACCTCGTGCTTCACTTCATGTCGGGTTCATCTTGATCATCTCGTAATTCTTCCCGAGCAAACTCTATATCAAAACTCTCAGAAGCACAGTTAGTCAAAAACACTTTGTGTTCATTAATCATCAAAATTAGGGTTAGGCATGAAGGCCTAGATGCAACAACAATGACATTGTAGTTATGTGAGGTCTTTGAATTTGAACATTGTTGTATTTCAAATGTTGTGGTTTTATTTATTTTTCTTACATAATCAAATCATGAAAGAAAAATGAAATGAGACAAGTTGGTATTAAACCGAATCCATGGACAGAACCAGATCATTTAGTTATCTGTTAACTTGGTTTTCTTCTATAATGTGTAAGACTTATCAAAAGAGCGCAAACAAGTTGGTGTTCTTTAGAACTGGCTGATAGTGCAATTACCTATACTTTTGAGTTTGCAAAATACAGACCCAAGGAAGTGTTGCATCTAGGCCCTTTTTGGGTTGATTTTGATTATTGATGACATTAAGTGTCTTAGACTAATCGTGTCTTTGAGCTATTTGTATGCAGTGTTATTTCTGTAAAGTTTGCAAGTGATCCGGAAAGGTCTACAAGTCGCAAACGCAAGATCAAGTGCAAGGTCGCAGTGTCGCCCGAGGTCGCAGTCTGAAGACGCAAGCCAAAGCTGCAAGTGCAATGTCGCCAAGAAGGAAGCTGCAAAGACCTAAGGTAAGTGCTTGTTTATTGTACCGGTCTCGGAGTTTGGAGTTTCACCGGGTTTTATAAGAAATTCTTTTTTAGTTTAACCGTACTATAAAGAGTAGTTGCAAAATCTCTCTTAGTTCCGGCAAAAACTGAGAAACTCTTAGATCATTTGTTGCATTCGCATACATTCATATTCTTGGTCAAAACTTGAGAAATATATAGATTTCAAAGAGAGGCTGAAACTGTTTTTAGTACTGTTCATTTGACCAGATACTGTTCTTACGACCAGAGGTCGCTCAAATACTATTCATACGATCAGTTACTGTTCATTCGACCAGCAACACTGTTCATTCGACCAGAGATTCCAATGGCTATTTACTAGTCGTTAAAGGTCGAAGCTGGCTGTTAGCTGGCCTGTTTTATTTCCTTTTCGACCACAACGGCTAGCTGAGATGTTGGGCTATAAATACAGGTGTTTTGAGCAGTATTTTCACACATCTCAAGCTACAATCTTATACACATTTTTGAGCAGTCTCTGTACACACTTTTGAGTATCTTTTCTATACATTTTCAGTAGTTTTTAGAAGAAATTTTGAGTAGTTTTAAAACAACTTTGAGCAGTTTTTTAAAACACTTTTGAGCAGATTTTCTCTACTGTTTTTGAGTTGTTTTAAAACACTTTTTAACAGTTTTTTATCATATTTTTGAGCAGATTTCTCTATTGTTTTATATCAGTTTTGCAAACACTTTTGAGTAGATCTTTGAGTAGTGTTTGAGCAAATTTTTGAGAAGCTTATGTTCACATTTTTGATCAGTTTTATAAATACTTTTCGAGCAGATTTTGATCAGTGTTTATAAACATTGTTTTGAGCAGTTTTTCTAAAGAACCAAGAGATATAATTTTTGATATATACTAGAGCCCAACTGCCAAAATCTTGATCTTTTGATCAAGTATCATTCATTGTGATTGAGAGTGATCTTCTGAGAGTATTCATTCGCATCATTTGCATCCTTAGAAGTTTCTCAGTATTTGTTGGGAGTCAAGAAGATCTTGCAACTTGTTACTCTTGGTGAACGCCCTCACCTAGACGGTTTGGAGGGGTGGCCGTTGACCTCTCCATTAACGGAGGTTGTCGGAGAGGCTCGGCATATTTTGTGAAAGGCATCGGTGCTCGCCTATCCGGAGTGGAGAAGGAGCAACCTTAGTGAAAAATATCCTTCATGGATATTGAAGCAAGACTCATTCATTTGAGTGCTTCAAAGAGGAGTAGGGGAGACCGGATGAGTCTCCGAGACCTTGGGATAAATTACTGTGTTTCTTTTTCTTACTCTTTCTTAGCGCAAAATATTATTAAATTGTTTCAGTTTATTTGCTCTTAGTCTTTTCTTTGCAAAAAAATTTTTTAATTGAAAAGTTTTAAAGCCTCCTATTCACCCCCCCTCTAGTCGGCATCCTCAATCCTACAGGAAGAAGGTGGTATCCTTTCATAGCCCTCCCATCGATTGCTCTACAAATTATTTATGGACATTCAGTGCCTTCCAAGCACCCCCTTAAATCTTTGTTTGTGCTCAAAACTGTTGGCAAACTAGACTAGTGTACTTCCTATCACATATGATCAATTAACAATATATGTTTACATCTTTTTGTCTTCATAGATTCTGTTCTCTTCAAATACAGTTGCAATTTCTGACTTGTCTCAAGTGCGCTAATCGTGAAGAATGATTTTTGTCCAACAAAATCAATACGATCTTATAGGCAGATTAGTTGATCAGAGGTAGAAGAGTTATATTGTTCACTCTGTTTTGGTAGCATTCATCCTCATACTGTTGGTCACAGTATGAAAACATTAGTCACTAATATACAAACATACAGCTTGGAAAAGATAAGACTTGAAAAGGAGCTTGAACGTGCTAAAGCAGAAATCTTGCGATGCAAATTGAGAATACGGAAAGCCTTTTAGAATATTGATTCTCTTCTATCCAATGCAAATATTCGTGTCTGTATCCGCTCCGAATCCATTTAATAGCCATATCCGTGTCCGCAAAATGTCTGCTCCGTATCCGTATCCGTTTCTTTCATATTCGTATCCGCATCCACATACCATCCATATCCACATCCGTATCCGTATCTGAAAGAAAGATGCGGACGAAGATATGGGTTTAAGTACTATCCGACCCGAACCTGACCCATTTCCACCCCTAGTATTGGAGCACTGCCCCCTTTTAGATCCCTCTCTCTTTGGAGATGATATAATGGTATAAGGGTGTTTGGTTTTATACTAACACAAAATTATTTGGTTTGAGATATGCTTTGTGAAAACTGAGACAATGATTGGATAGAAAATTCATGTTTTATCCCCGCATCAAAATTTCTTAAAATTTTTAAAAATCTAATTAGTAAATATATGTTTAAAAATATTCTAGGAAAAAACAATTTTTTTTTCAAATAAGAGTTGTTTCAAAAATAAGCATATTTGAGACAAATTGAGGCATAAATTGAGGAGAAATCACCGACAGAATAAGAGTTGTTTCAACAATTTTTTCCAAATAAGAGTTGTTTCAAAAATAAGCAAATTTGAGACAAGTTGAGAAATGTTGAGAAGTCACCAACAGAATTGCATCTTGCTGTCCTATGTCCCTGTCCCTATCCCTCTCACGCCTCTCTTTCGTCAAAACTTCCAAACGAATCTTTGGAGACAGTTTCCTACTCCGTCATTTAGTTCTTCAACTCTACCATCGAGCAACTCACCTGCACGACTTATCACCGCCTCTTGTCTTCTCGATCCCAACAAATCCCGCATTGTGAACTTGGTTCGTAGACCTACAACCTTGGAACCCAATCTACCTGCTCTGCAAAATCTGTAGACCTTTCCCATTCATTGATATACAAAAGCAACAGTGTTGCTGCTGCTGCCTGCATGTAGTCTCTGAGGTTGAGTCCAATGCAATAGTGCTTTACAATGCGCTTCAACAAAATATTCTCTAACATATTCTATACCATGTGTGCGAAGTACCATCCGAAACACCCCCTACTCCAATGCAAAGGTGTTTGGCATAGGCCCACGAGTGAAATATCTAGGTAGTTTTAATAAACAGCAATAACTTTTAATTCAAAAATCAAATATATGTGATGCTTGATCTCTATATTAAGATAATTAAAAGATCCAAAACTTTCTTAATATAATCAACATATAATTTGAACTAGATTCATGCATAAATCAAGAAAAAAAAATTGTATACAATTCGGTTGCACGGAAATCAAGACAATAAAAATAAAAAAAGCAGAAACGGCTACTGCCTGCTAAGGCGTTCTCTCTCTCATCAACTGGATTGTTTAATAATTTTTTGGCGCAAGGCCCGCTTGTCAGCTCGTTGAAGCGTCAGGGTTGAACACAGCCTAACTCCCTTCTCAATTGCGGCACGAATAGAAAAGGAGACCCCAAGACCAAAAAAACTACCAAACAAATAAACCTTGTAAAGTCTGACTGACAAATGGCCAGATAAACACCAGAGCGATAGCAGTTTACAAGAATGATCGTCTAATTATCATTGACTATTAGGCCTCATTGTCTAGAGGCAAGAGTGGTCCCTAGTCGTGAAAAAATGTTTTGTCTAAAAATTTAGGACATGTAGCAGTGCCCTTTAAGTTTCCAATTCTGACATCTTTTAAAAATGTTTTGTGGTTCCATATCATATCATATGCTAATGTACTTCCCAAATTTTGAGTTAAAGAAAATCTCAACCGTAGAACCAAACAGACATAATCTTCAAACAAAATCACAGACACCCATCAACTCGACAAAAACACAGCATCATTCCCAATAGCCCTCCTACTTACACAAACACAAGCCAACAACATGTTGGGGAATATCTGGCACCTCCAGGATGCCCGAGCCGGGGCTACCGAGAGAGGCCCTCGGAGAGCCACCCCGGTCACCTGGCCGGAGGACCCCTCAATCCCGCATCCCCGAGAGGGTGAAACGCCCGGGCCGCCGTTGGGAGCCATGGGCCTCTTGGCCCCGGGTCTCCAGGGCACCAGAACGCCCGGGCCGCAAGGCCCTGTGGCTTAACACGATCGCCACAGCGACCCTTCGTCGCTAGCCTCTTGGCCCTGGGTCTACGAGGCGCCGAAGGCCCGGACCACTGGGCCCCGTGGCTTAACGCGATCGCTATAGCGACCCTCCGTCGCTAGCCACGGGCCCTTTGGGCCCTCAGGCTGTTTGGGCCGTGGTTGTCCGGACTTGACCGTCCGGGACCACGCACCCGGTAGCCAGGGGCCTCTTGGCCCCAGGTCTCCAGGGCGCCGAAACAACCGGACCGCAAGGCCCCATGGCTTAACACGGTTACCACAATGACCCTCCGTCGGTAGCCACGGGCCCTCAGGCTGTTTGGGCTGTGGTTGTCCGAACCTGACCATCCGGGACTGCGCACCCGGTAGCCAGGGGCCTCTTGGCCCCGGGTCTCCAGGGCACTGGAACGCCCGGGCCGCAAGGCCCCGTGGCTTAACATGGTCGCCACAGCAACCCTCCGTCGCTAGCCACGTGCCCTTTGGGCCCTCAAGCCATTTGGGCTGTGGTTGTCCGAACCTGACCATCCGGGACTACACACCCGGTAGCCAGGGGCCTCTTGGCCCCGGGTCTTCAGGGCACCGGAACGCCCAGGCCGCAGGGACCCGTGGCTTAATACGGTCGCCACAGCGACCCGTCGTCGCTAGCCACAGACCTCTTGGCCCCAGGTCTACGGGGCGCCGAAGGCCCAGACTACTGGGCCCTGTAGCTTAACGCGGTCGCCACAAGATCCTCCGTCACTAGCCACGGGCCCTTTGAGCCCTCAAGCCATTTAGGCCATGGTTGTCTAGACCTGACCGTTAGGGACCGTGCACCCGGTAGCCAGGGGCCTCTTGGCCCTGGGTCTTCGGGGCACTGGAATGCCTGGGCCACAGGGCCCCGTGGCTTAACACGGTGGCCACAGCGACCCTCCGTTGCTAACCACAGGCCCTTTGGGCCCTCAAGCCGTTTGGGCCGTGGTTGTCCAGACCTGACTGTCGGGGACCGCGCACCCTATAGCCAGGGGCCTCTTGGCCCCAGGTCTACTGGGCACCAGAACGCCAGGGCCGCAGGGCCCTGTGGCTTAACACGGTTGCCACAGCGACCCTTCGTCGCTAGCCATGGGCTGTTTGGGCCATGGTTGTCCAGACTTGACCGTTTGGGACCGCGCACCTGATAACCAGGGGCCTCTTGGCCCCGGGTCTCTGGGGCACCGGAACGCCCGGGCCGCAGGGCCCCGTGGCTTAACACGGTCGCCAGTGACCCTCCGTCGCTGGCTACAGGCCCTTTGGGCCCTCAAGCCATTTGGGCCGTGGCTGTCCGAACCTGACCTCCCGGGACCGCGCACCTGGTAGCCAGGGGCCTCTTGGCCCCTGGTCTCCGGGGCCCTGGAACGCCTAGGCCGCAGGGCCCCGTGGCTTAACACAATTGCCACAGTGACCCTCGTCGCTAGCCATGGGCCCTTGGGGCCCTTAGGCTGTTTGGGCCGTGGCTGCCCGGACCTAACTGTCCGGGATTGCGTACCCGATAGCCAGGGGCCTCTTGGCCCCGAGTCTTTAGGGCATCGGAACGCCTGAGCGGAAGGGCCCTATGATTTAACATGGTCACCACAGCGTCCCTCTATCGCTAGCCATGGGACCCTTTGGGCCCCCGGGCCGTTTGGGCCGAGGTTGTCCGGATCTGACCATCCGGGACTGCGCGCCTGGTAGCCAGTACACGAGCAAGGTTTGTGGTGGCAGAATAAAATTAGCCCGAGCAGTAAAAAAATATGGTCATAAATCTTGGCCAAAGTATAAAAAAACAGTGGGCGCGCTTGCAAATATATGGTCGAATCACCACTCTTGTCTGTGGCCGTGGCCAAATGTGCGACTCACGAAGCAGTAGTTTGTTTGTTTTGTGATGATCATTTTTTTTGCTGGTTGATTTCAACCTTGTTCGAATACAAAGGTTTGCTTTTGGTCAGACAGTGAAAAAGCGATTGTATTTCCTTTGGTCGAATCGTCAGGCATGACTTGTGGTCAAATGCGGTGAACAGCTTGACAGGGCGAAGCAGGGTGGTCGTAGCAGAAAAAACAGTCGAATGTTGGGCCCGTCAAATAACAAAGCTTGTATTATTTAACTGGTCATTTTGTTTTGTTGCGGTCGAATCAGCAACATCGTTTTATGATTTGTATGATGGTTGTTTTTTGGTTTCTGGTCGAATGACCTTGCAATGGGTGTAGTCAAATGCGGTAATCTGGTCGACTGTACAAAAGAGATTGTCTGGTCTATTTTTTTCACTGGTCGAAGCCGAAGATCTGGTCGTCGTCGAGTGTGTTAAACAACTGGCGAGTGTAGGACAGCTGGACCATGGGGGCATATTCGACGACCTAGATGAAGCAAACGCGTCAATCCAACGGATAGGAACGAAAGAATGACGTAGCCTAACGTGGACCAAGCGTTCGAACCGTTAGGCAAAAGCGACGGGATCCACGTGACGGTGCGAATGAAACAAAGACGACGATCAAACGGCCACTAATGTGGTGTCGATGTGGCACAGCGTGGGGGCATGTTAAGGTTTGGATTGTATATAACTATATATGATGTGTTCAACATTGCATGATGCATCAGAGAGTTGATTGGGTGATTGCCATATGAAACATGTATGGTTTGTGTGGTTTGTTTCTGTGTCTAATTTTGTCAAATTTTGATCATCTCTTTGTATTTAACTATCATTTGAATTATAGTTAAAATTTGATTAATCTTTTTTATTTTGTCAATGTGGGTTGATTTCATGGGTCAATCTGAGGTGAAACTTTTGGCCGCGAGTTTGACACGGCAATTGAAGTTATTGTTCAATCTATTTGGCAACAAATCAAATACTCACTAATATAGTTATCAAAATTTGACCATCCTATTTGATTAACATTGACTACAAATTAAAAACTTTCATTTTTATCATGATTTGATCACAATTAAACTTTGACAAAATCAAACTAGAAACAAATCAAACACACCCGTACTATTTCTAAGATCATGCTTGAGTTCTTGGTACACTGTTGCTTCATTGTGCCATGCCAAACTTTCACAGGGTTCACCTTCACCATCTTCGAGCTTGCCTCCTATACTGTACCGTCTGTAAGTCCTGTACCTACCTGAGTATGCCACACTTATTTTCTAGTCAACTTACCACCCATGCTATACCTCAGTCTTTTAGTGTGTATTTGATTCGTTATTTTTGATAATTTTGTCAAAATTGATCATGATTAAATTAAGGCATAATTAAATTTTGATAAAAATAAAAGTGTTTGATTTGTAGTCAATATTAGTCAAATTTTGATAATTAATGTCAAATTTTGATGATAAAAAACTCCGTCCTCAAATTAGCCTATAAAATCAATACACATTGATAAAATAAGAAAGACTAATCAAATTTTGATTATACTTCAAACAACAGTCAAATGTTGAAGACATGATAAAAATTTGACAAGATAAAACATAAAAACAAGTCAAACACACTCTTTAGACTCATTCCTTTATAACCCACTAGTCGCCTCTGTCAATTTCTTTTGAACTGATAAATGCATGTTGAATAATTCATCCGGCATAGCTACATCACTTTCAAAATATAAAATTTTCTTAATTTTGGCATGGAAATTAAGATATGTAATAAAATGCCCAATATAACATCATTCAAGTCTCTCCGTTTCATTCGTAAAAAGTCTGCTAAATGCAGTATTAAAGGAGAAACAAATGCTCGAAGAAAGGAATAATATGTAGTTAAATTTTAAGACAAATAAAAATACTTATATTGTGAGACATATATTGGAACCAAGTAGGGCGGTCCTTTCAATTCTGTAAATGCCACGTGTAAGCAACATCAGTTTATTCCACTAAACACTGACAAATGCAAATAGTCCTGCAAAACACTTTTAGCACCTTCAACTCCGAACCTTGTGAAGGTCTATAACTCCTGGCAAGAATCAGTAATATTCAGCAAGCAAAACAATTCTCAGAAGTGACCGCAACCAGTAGTAAGAGAGCACCAAATCATGCATGGGTAATCCGCCTAATCCAAAGTTAAAACAGTCAAGGTGTTCTAGACATGAATGCCAACACAGCAACACCTACAAGTATACAACAGAATAGATATCACAAATGATATATAATCTTCAGGACCAATCAGCCATGTACCAGAATGTAATAATCCATCGCGCAATGGCCTTGAGCTGTGCAACTAACTGAAGGCTTGCAGTTGATCAATCTCTTGAAAAGAACTCGTAGGCCGTATGGTACTTGTCCAATAACACATTATAGAGCGGGTGGATTGGCTCCAGCAAGTTGGAGTATGGGCCCAGCACATGTTGTGGTAAGGGGCATGACTCGGAATCTGTCGTGCTACTGTACTGACTAACTGAAAGGCCACTGAGGCAATAGCACGAGTGGTAGTGATCTCTGTTCTTTCCAGGCTTATCCCTCAACCCTCCTTCCAGTACCTGTATTACAACAAAGGTTGAACTTTGAAACATGATTGAGATACCACCTCTCATATTCTAGTTCCACATATGAATATTAGTGATTCTCAATTTCTGAAGAGTAAAGCTCTAAGCATCCAGCTATGCATGACATTTGAGTTCCATTTGAAAGGTAGGAGTTCCGTAAGAAGTTTAGAAGGAAACATCAATTATTACTAGATGTGTGGTTTTCTCTAAAATTTATGTGGATTTCCTACATTCTAAAGAAGTAAAGAGGCTCTGATAATGTTCATTACTTGTGCACACAGCAGAATGTATTGTTGCAGCGCAATGTTGTGAAACAGCGGGCCTATTTGATTGCTCCTCTTTATAAAGTCAAATCCAAAATTGGCATAACCCACTGTACCAAAAGAAGAAATAAATATCACATATAATTGAAGTACAAAACAAAACAAAAAAAAAAGGAAACACAAAGTAACATAACTACACTATAAGCATATAAGTGCAGCTTGGCATGATAATACAGCAAAAGTTTAGAACCCAGCAATGCAAACAGTATGCAACACAAAGTACTACCCAAACAATTCCTAGAAAAGATAGTGAATCAAGACAACATGAATTACCTATTAGTCTTATTTAGATGACAAGCAGGAAGTTATGTTAACAAGTATAATACAACATATTCACAATCCAAACAAACAGATAAAATAGTGATAGCACCGAAATGCAAGCTTGTTATCAACATAGTCCTGATTTACTAGCAATACAAAAAAATTTCAAGTGAACATTATTGTCACCGCATTGAACTCCAGACACAGTTCAGTTTGAATGACAATTACAACACCTTCATTCTAATGTATTTAAACTATATCATTTGTAGAATTAGAAAACAAGATATACATGCATGGTATTAACTGGCACCCATATAGGAAATCTAATTAGTTGATCATTTCACCACATTTTTTGAAGTGGGCAAATTATTTTATCCCTGACTGTAAATGTCTGTGATAAATAAATGGAAACAGTAATAAGTCTATCTTTAATTTTCCATAAGAAAAAACATTGAAGGTAAATGCTTACCAGTGGAATATTTCTCTGAAGTGAACCCAGATGAACTGGTGCCACAAGCATCATCTTTATATGACTTCAATTGTTCATCAACAATTGTCATTAGCTTTTGTGTCAAAGCAAGTGCAGCACCCTTTTCATACACCAAACATTTGTCATATGGAGCAGAGCATGTTGTAAGGATAATCAAAGACAAGAATAGTAATTACTTGCCAAAAGGAGTAGCAACCATCAACCAATTTATTAGTTCGTCCTTGAAATCCACATTCCACTCCTTGGCGAAATGCCACCCAGCCCTAAATGAAGACAAAAAACAGCAACAACCTAATTAATGTCACAATAAAGATTGTTGCAACTGCTAGCTGCTACTATCATCTAATCTAGATAGCGTTTGTTAAGAAGTACAACACAGTATGCAAAACAGAATGTATATGGTACAATTACTCCAAGTTATAAGAAAAGAAAATAACTGCTGAACAAATTAGCAAAGACTTCACATTCAAAATACACCTGGCAATATGCTAAAAAAAGACAAAGTAATGCAATACAGGGTAGAATGGGAAGAAAACTGAATGACAAAGTAAAAGACGTTGTCTTACAATCAGGCTAGGCAAGTCTAGTTTCTCCACCTCATTGAGCAGTATCATTGCAGCCAACCCACAAAATGTGTACCTTAACAGCATAACTTTCACTTAGGAGCTCAAATGGATATTTGGTACTGCTCAAAAGAAACATTCAGGAAATGAAAAGAAATCCTCCAAAGAAACATACCCACCGTGAGCTTCAGCATAAGGTTCCCCCGCAATACCACCTTCGTAAGTTTGACACCTGGAGGCATATAGTATATAGATCATTTTAAAGGAAAAAACTGCAATAAACAACAACTCCTTTTGCATTTGGCAAATGACAGGAAATATTACACCAGCAAGAGCAAACCTTGCTATGTAATTCCCAACACCTTTTGCCAGTTCATAATCAAGAATGTTCACGAGGCTTGCAACCTAATATCAACAAGGGAAAAATATTAGAAAATCGCAAGAAAGATGATAAGGGCTACAAGAAACTTACTGAGATTCCAGTATAGCAAGCACGGGCATCAATTTCACCACCTTCATGCATTCTAATGGAAAGGGTAGTCAAAAGGGTTACCAACATCAGGGTGCGATAAACTTATCAAATGTGTGATAAATAATCAACAGAAAACAGTAGATGCAATAATATGGCATGAAATTATACCACAGAAACAAATATCAATCGAACATACGAGAAGTAGATAATTCTTTCCCTGCACTATTTAGTAATAAAAAGTACAACACAAACCTGAAAGCACCTGATATGTCTTTCATTTGTAGCATAAATTTGTACAGACTATCCCTGATTGAGAACAGATATGAATTGTTAATCAATGATACAGGAATAAAGTGTATCAGGTCTGATAACAACCATAATAAACTACCTATTTATTGATGATAATGCTTTCTCACTTCCTATAGTTACAAGTGTATTTACAGCAGCATAAGTTGTTGCAAGATGAGGCAACTGCAAAACAAGGTGAGGAAAAGAATATCATTAAAAAGAAATGATGCTCTTCTTGACTGACTTAATGAAACAATGGACCCAAAATTGCTAGATCAAAAAACAAACAAGATGCACAAATAGACCTAACTTTCACAAAAAAAAAAAAAAAAAAAAAAGGAAGCATTCACAGTGTTGATTTCCTGGCTAAATGATGTCTATTAGTTATATAAACACATTTTAAGTCATCAAATAGCCAACACACAAATAAGTACTTGATATAGGCCACATCGTCACAGACTTTCATCACATTAAATTAATTTTTAAACGTCACTTAGTATTTTCACAGGGACTGTTAAGAATAGTCCATGTTGGTCCAACAAATCAGCTCAAAGTAAACACTTTTTTGTGAATGCAGGAACCAATAGTGATGTCCCCAGCATTTGGTACTTCCAAGTTTGATGGTTGCCAAACAAATTATGAATTAATGCAAAGCATTAACCAACATAAAGCTAATATCCAATTAAAGAGGGGGAATCACAAAAACTTGAGCAAACCTGTCCAGGTCCACCACCATATCCACCATTTTTGTCCTGAAACAATAATCATAGAACTCAGCATAAGAGTGGCAACATCATAAATTGAACAAATAAACACTGATTATAGAGCTTGAATTGAGGTATTTGTTTCTTCCATATGTCCCTTCTTTTTTCCGAAAAAATACAAGGAAATGAAGAGAGCAAATGGTAATGAAATCTTCAGAAATTATATCTATATGTAAATGAGTAACAGCAATAATTTCATTGCATAAAAGAGAGTTCTTTTGATCAATTGTTCCACATCCACAAATTCAATTGGCTGAAAAAAAACAAGTGGAAAGGAACATAGGGAGGAAACTAAGAGGCACAGAATAAAGGATGTATTTAAGTTTTCATACCATCCTGTATAAGAAATGACATAATAAAACAAGAAGGTTGAGGCCCTATAGTCTTTGCAGTAACTATTCAATGCACCCTAACTCAATTTTGAACTTCATGGTTATGGCAACTGATTTTATTAGTCTGTAGGAACATGTGTCTGCAAAGCTACAAGTGGCTTGAGAAAGATCCAGTTAGATATCTAGACTCATACTGTAAGCAATTTGGTTAAGCATTTTTGGTATTCAATCTTGCTGCCATCTCCATAGAGGTAAGCAAAAAAAAATTTTGATATTATGAATTTTTGAAATCTTAATGAATTTATCTGGGACAGTAATGACATTTAACAGCAAAGCATACTACAACCAAAAGAAAATTATTATCTGGGCAGATGAAGGTCTGAAGTTCTCCCAAAGAGGACCTTCATCTGCCCAGATAATAATTTTCTTTTGGTTGTAGGAGGGACTTTTCAGAGAATCTTACGCTCCTTTTAAACTGAGAAGCATAAACCCCTCTCTCTCAGCTTCTCTAGGAAGCCACTTTTGGCAGAAATTAAGCCCTAGGACTAACAAACCTGACATCGAGATAAGAAGTCCACGATATCATCCTCGAGTTCTTCATCAAGTGTCTCTTCCAACAAAGCGAGTGCATGAACCATCCAGTAACACAACCAAGGTCGACTGGAACAATTTAAAAACAAATATCAGCACATATCTGCATTGACAATGTCAATCAAACAGTATTTTTTGCAAAATAAATTTACATAGGAGAAGCATTACTTAGCATCAAGCACATGGAAGCTCGGCCCAAGTTGCCTCAGGCCTCTCATCAAATACTCGACATGCTGATCACGCCACAGCTCTAGCCTGTCATAAATAAAAATTTAAAAATTGCCAAATATGGGGAGGTTGCAAACGTCACGAGTGAGAGTCAAACAAAACTCAAAATAATGCATTCTCCCAACAATTCTTATTTTAACATGAGTAAAAGCTACTTAGTACTCTCCTACCCTCCTAATGTGTGGACAACCTAATTGGTGAGACATCAGCTGCTGGAAACAGCAATTGATCATAGCAACTGATCACTTCTGTTTTGTTCTACTGGTGTTTTGCCTACTGGTACTACAGTTGAAGTTTTCGCAGAACTAAACACTGAAGCAAAATTCTATAATTTCCCTACAAACTCAGCTTCCTCTCACAAACCATCTCCACGCGTCCAGATCCGCCTCATCCTATACGGAAGAGAGCACTGCAAACAGAAGAAACTAAAGAGCGGCAACGACGGGGCTTTAGGGTTGCTTACATGAGGGACTTGGTGTTGGGGGCGGCCCCTAGGAGGATGCGGTAGATGTCGGTGACCTTCGCCTCCACCTTCATCTGCTCCACCTGCGTCAACGTCAGGCGGGGGAGCTCGGCGGCCGATGGGTCGCCCCCAGACGACGACGGCGGCAGCGAGGAGTCCATGAGACCGAGTGGAGGAGGCGTAGTGCTGCTTGGCTTGGGTTTTGCTTGCTGCGGCTTGCTGCGAGCTTTGTGCGGCCGCGCGAGTCTCAGAGAAAGGCGAACCATTGGTGCGGAGCGAACGCTTTGATGTGCTGAGTTAAACCGTGAACTCTAAACCCGACCCAAAAGCCCAATGGAGCATCCCCCAAACCGATCTGACTTGTGTTAAACTTCTTCACTTGTCCGGTTCGAGTCCAAGTCCCCCAACGCCGCACCTTAGAACAGCGCCTCCGCTTGGCGGCTGTTGTCTCCACTTAGCTAGGGTTTTAGCAAGTCCAACACCGTATTTTAAAGCAACGTCTCTTCATTCCTAGTTCAATGAGAGATTAGCCGTCAATTATAGTTTTACCCGTTCAATTATTCGGGCACAAAAAATCTTCACTCTTATAAAGATTGTCCTACAATTTTGAAAATCATCTATAAACTTGTTGACTGCCAAATCATTGTAAGGGATGTTAAAAAAGTTTTGCCATTTTGAAAATAGTGTGTGCTCTTGCAAAGATTATAGGTAAATAAAATATGGTTATTATATTTTGTCAAATTTGACCGCACATAACCATGACAAATTATGTAAGAACAAAAGGTAGATTGTTACTACACCTGAACATCTTCAAGCTTAGATTAGGTTTGGGCTAACTCAAGTTTGGCTCAACCTAAACCTAATAAACATTCGGGTTGGCTAGGTTCAGGCTTAAGCTCAATTCATATGGGTTTTATTGAGCCACATTCAAAAAATTGGATTAGGTTAGGTTTGAATTAGGCTTTTTGATTTTGGGGAGGTCTTGAGTTAGGCATATAGAGGATTAGACCCGGTTCTAATCTCGAATTGAGCTAGATAAGCTAAGTTTTGCTCAAGTCTAGGTGTTGTCTACCAAAAATTTAATTAGCCTCTAGTTTCATGTCATACATATGTATGATATCTTTTATGTAACATTATTGGAATGTTCTACTTGAGAATTCAAGTTTTTAATTCTGGAGTAAATTTATTTGAACATGCCCTTTCAAACCTATATTTCTTTCTAGAGAAAAATTGCATGAGAAAATTTTGTTATATGTCACTGAAAAATTGAGTATTTTTACCGTAGTTCGCCGTCATATCATTTGAGTCTTATTTGTGATATCAATCCATGATGGTATATTAGCTTGTAACCTTTATGTATAGGGATTTCTTGCTGTTCCCTGTACTCATTGGCTCACTGAAGATGCCAAGTGCTGCAACAAAAGTCTATGTTCTTTAGCTAGATTAATTGTGTTGATTGTGGTGTAGATCACATAAATATTTGCATGTGGTAAAAACTGAATTTGCACTCTTTACTTAACAATTCAACATTCAAATAGAATTCTATTGTAAATGTGATAAATTGAAGCAACTTGTCTGCGTTAGAGCCTCTTTTTCTCAAGACCCATAATTAGATTGAAAACATTCATACGATATATTATCATGTGGTTGGCTCTCTACCATGGAATCAGATTTGGGTCATTTCAGGTTTCGGCCATCATGGATACTAGACGCACCATAAAACTAGTTTAATAATAAAATACTTGATAGTTTCCATTTGGGGTTTGAGATTACATTATAAAAATTCTGTTGAACATCTCAAAAAATATCTCTTCTATAACTACCATATATCAGAGTAATATATACATAATTTACCTTACTGCAATTATAAAATGGTACTGAAGACATGAAGCTGATCTATTTAGTTCAGTTTGGTTATGTTGTGCTGCGTTTTACAATAAAATAAAATAAATTAGTTATACAAAATATTTGTGCTACATTTGTAGATATTATTCTCAAATCATCAATGCACTTAAAATGAAAATGATATCTCTCCCAACTAAGTACGGGATTGGTACGTGTAGACGTGGGCTAGGCTCAACAACAACTAGCCACGTTGGAATTTTTTAGGTAAAATAACTACCCCATATTTTTACCCTTCCTCAATACCTTAATTTGTGCTTCTACTCATCTACAATAGGACGACCGGCTCGCCACACAACTAAACTATTTCACAAGCACGCTAATAAGAATATGTGATTTTCAGTGGTGACGACAATACTATCACAAACTCATAGTTCAATAAGATGGTACACCCTATTGTCACGTCTTATTATGATCTATGTCAGTATGTCATATAAATTAGATTTAACTCATGCTTTGGCATTTCCTTGATCAATTTTATTGTTCTATTTAGTTTGTTTGTCTCTCTCTTTCATACATTAAATATGTAATTTTCTCCCATTAGGGAGTATCTAGTACAAACCCTTAACTGGGTACTAATAGTAATAAACAAACCATACCAATTAAGGTATCCAATCATCATAAAAAATTCTCAAACAAGCTTTTATAGGTAGCTATTAGAGTTACATGGTTTCATACTAAATTTTACATTCAAACCCAATCGGTTTAAGAGAAACAAAAAATTGTCTTCGTCTTTTTCTTTGCCTTTTGATTTTAGCATTTATACAAATTTCTTTATTTTATCCTAACACCTATTAAATCTAATTGAGTGTTTGCACTAGATATGCCCCATTCTCCAATAATGATAATAGAGAAGAGTTTTATTATTTTTGCATGAGAAGAAATAGCATCATGATTGCATGAGAATGGTTCAAATGCTAGGGACCTTCATGAATTACAACACTCCAAAGCATATTCATATGGCACAAACTAATTATTTTTTGTAATACGAATAATTATTCTACATAAAGCAATACCTTTGAAAATCACCAATAGAAGTATATAACAACAAGAAGGGTGATTTTGTTGCCTTCTTGACATAACAAGGCATATCTAATATAAATCCTCCACTCCATGTAAACTTTGTACGAAAGCTTTTAAAAATTCCAAAAAAAACTGCATAAAAAACAAGTACTGAAATCAAGAATGATCAATGCATTAGTATAGTTCACCCACCGGTTTCAAAGATATGAAGAAATAACTAAACTTTCCTACTAATATGCGGGAAACCAAGAATGATCATTGCCTCGACAACTTTGTAGAACTAAACAGTGACATGTCAATTTCAACTTCTAATGATGATGCTGAGCAACACAAGGAAAATAATGATATTTTTCAAGAACCACCAAACGATCAATTGGAACAATTACTCGTGGAAGAGTCTCAAGTTGGGATGATATTTATCAATGAGAGAGATGTACTTTTATATTATACAAAGTATGCTCGACAAAAGGGTTTTGGAGTCATTAGAAGAAGCTCAAAAAAATGATGATGATGGGGAACTCATATATTTCACACTTTTTTGTGCTTGCCAAGGTAAAATAAGGTCTAAATCTAAAAATGTCTTGAAGCCAAATCCATTAACTGGGACACAATGCCAAGCAAAAATTAATGTAACTCTCCAACCAACTGGTAAATTTCAGTTGACAACAATTATTGTAGAGCATAACCATGCTTTGAGTCCACAGAAAGCAAGATATTTCAGGCGCAAAAAGAAGATAGTCCTCTGTGTTAAAAGAAGGCTTGAATTGAACCATCGAGTTGGAATATGAGTGAACAAAAACTTCAATTCAGGAATATGAGTGAACAAAAACCTCTGTGTTGTGTTTTGCTCCTTTGAAGAAGATGAGAGTTAGATTAGTTTTAAGGGACAGGAATCTTTTTGTAATTATTTTATTTGCAATTTAGTCTCTAGAGTGGTTTTATTAGTTTCTAGGTTTTAGATCTGCAGATTGAAATATAAATCTAAATCGTAGATCCCTAACAAGTCTTAAAATCTTGTATTGAAGTCTTATATAATTTTATTTAATTATTTAGTAGTTATTTATTTGTTTTCGTCTGAAATCATCAGATCCATCGCCAGACGTGGAAGCAACTTTCGAAGAAGAGTTTTCGGATTCAACAACCAATCAAAGCAACCCGTGTACACCACTCTTGATGCATATTTTACCTCTTATGCATTATATATTTTTTATTATAATCTAATAATATTTTATACACTGAAATTTCATGTTTTTGGTGAAAATTAATTGGAAGCATGTACAGATTGATTTAGTGGCATTTACATGAGTAGTGGTTTGGATCTGTGGTTAAGATTTGTTGTTAAAATCCGTGGTTAAGATTTGTTGTGCAAATATGTGGTTGTTGTTGTTGTTGTAGAAGGTTATAAAATTGTTTAAGTTAATAATAACTTGGTGAATATCCAATTCTTGTTTCGTAACCACCATAGTTCTGAGATGAGGTGGACTGAGTTTAGTAACCCTATAAGAAATTAACCTGCATGGTTCTCTGGTAGTTGTAGTGAAAGTTTAAGTACTGAGGCTACGGCTTACTACAATGGTTTATGCGTAGCCAATGTGTGCGCATATGCCCAAGCGGGCTCTATATTCACCTATATGCCTAAAGGCTTTGTTTTCTTAGTGCCAGTTATGCGTTAAAAGAAATGCAGAAGAACACGTATAGCATCAACTATTGTACCTAAAGGATGCTATGGTATGAAACATCTCTGCAGAGTAAATTAAGTATAAATATTCACCAACAAGTATGATAGTCTCACCAATAGAAGTTCAAACTGTTAAAAGTTGGTTTTTACATTACTTTACTGTTTTACAAAATTCATGTGCATCTTTAGTGATGGAAACTTGATCCTTAGTTGTATTGACTGTTCATGAGTTGTTCGTGTGTATAATTATAAATAAGTAAATATATCTTATCTTGCTGAGTTTCAAAGACTCACAACTATAGTTGCACGGTAGTTTATACAGACGCTTCAGAACCATACCAAGTAGTGGGATCAGATGACGACAGTTTTCAGAACCACGTCCACAAAGAAGGGGATCTTTTCTCAAAGGATATTTCGCATGAAGAGTATCAACGCTTAGCTTTTAGAATTTTATTTTCTTAAATCATGTTTCAATAATTTTTTGTAAGACGCTTTTAAGTTTTGAATAAAGAGTTTCTTTATCCGTTGTGCCAATGCATCTGCATTTCCACTCTGTATCAGAATGCGTATGAGCATGACTCAAACGTGTTCAGAAAATGTTCAAATCTCCTAGACCCCTAGTTTAGGGCGTTACACATAACCACTCGCACCTGGCAATGCAGCTAGAAACTAGGTTTCACCTCCTCTCTTTTTTTTCTACTGTGGTGTGTTCATGGAGACATCATGCATACACCATCCATGAGAAGTATCATCAAGCACAATGCTAGGGTTTCTTCCAATTCCAATGAAACAAAGTTACTGAGAGGTGAAACTTACTTAGTGTAGTGTTTCCCTCGACTAAAGATGATTTAAGAAAATGGAGGACAAGAAAGTTACTTTTAGATGTTGATTGATGCTATGTCAGGCTACAAGGTTGGAGTATAGTATTAGAGTTGTAATGTCGAAACATGTTTGTAAATCATAAATGTTGTTACCTATTAGTACTTTTTGGTGCTCTAATTATCTGGGGTTTAAATTTACATTTTTCTCTATGATAATTGTAATCTATGTGACAAGTTTTCTCAGTGATATGAGGATCGAGTGCAAGGGAGGCATCGAAGCTCTGTGCAAAGCTACTGGCAAATATGCAATGATATTTTTTTGTCATTACATATATTTTGTGAGGTATAAATGCATTTATGTATCGATAAGTTTTTGTATGGATAAATCTGCAGTTAAAAAATGGAAAGGTACATTCTTCCCCAGTTATTATTCATTTTTTAGATCTCCTTTGTGAATTTAAGATGGTGTTTAATAGGCTAGTATAAATGGTGGTGGGGCGATGTGGGCACAATATATAGCTATCTATCATAGATAAAAATTAAATAGTAAGCTTTATACTAATAAAAAATCATAAAAATACAAACATCATGTTGTTTGTGTTGTCATTTCCATTGGCTTGGACCTGTTCAATTTCCATTTAGGCAAATGTTCACAAATGGCATACTAAAACTTTACATGGCTCATCGTGTACACACAGAACTAGAAAATAATTAGAGTGCAGCAATAATCAAATAGAACAAATGCTTCTTCGGGACACATGAGTTAATGCATTGTTGATGTTATTGTTTGTTTAACCTTGTTTGAGTGTCGATTGTATAATTCAACTTGTTTACATAGGCACATCAATTGTATGGATGTTACTGCAGTGGAATTCACGTGTTGTTAAGCAATCATGAAAATTTTTCAGAAAATGACTGTTATGTTCTTAGAATTGAAAGATAAAATATTTTAAACTCACATTGAAATCTATTATTCGTAGGAATAAATAGCAGTACAAGGATGAGATTTGTTACAACACTTGTTACAAAGAAAAAGTTGAGCACAAATATAGGAGAATGTAGAGAGAACGTGTGCAGGAATATAAGAAATGCAGTTTATGCAGTTATGGACATAACGTATACTCTATCATACCCCCACAATCAGAGCGAGAGGTGGACATACGCTCAGACTGGATCAGAAGTCGTTGAAAATGGATGTTGGCAATTCTTTGGTGAAAATATTAGCATAGTTTGATGCTAATGGGACATGAAGAACACAGACGTATTAGAGAGCAACCTTTTCACGTACGAAATGAATGTCAATATTGATGTGTTTGGTGCGTTGGTGCTAAACTTAATTAGAAGCAAGGTAAACTACAGAGAGTGTGAATCCAACATGCTTTAGCAACAACATGAGCAACAACACGATATTCCGTCTTCGTGTTGGAAAGGGAAACTTTATTTTTTCACTTAGAGGACCAAGAGATGAGATTGTTCCCAAGGAAAACGCAATATCAAAAAGTGGATTTGCATGAATCTGGACATCCCGTCCAATCGGCATCAGAGTAAGCCATGAGAGTGGTAGGAATTGTGGCACTTAAGTACAGACTATAATCCAATGTGCCATTGATGTATTGAAGAATTCACTTCACGAGCTGCAAATGTGTTTCATGGGGATCATGCATGTAATGACAAGCTTGTTGGGCAGCATATGATATGTCAAGTCGAGTAGCATGTAGAACTTTATCCCAAAAGATAGGTGGCATATGGACTTGGAATAGAAGGGTTCGTATGATGTCATTGATGGTGTGAATCATTCGTTTGTGGTTCCCATTTTGTTGAAAAGTGTGAGGACAAGAGAGATGAAAAAGTATGTTGTGGGTTTGAAAAAATTTGCAGAAGAAAGCGTTGTTGAATTCTCAACCCTTGTCACACTGAATATGTTTAATCAAAGGGTCAAATTGCGTGTACATAAGTATGAAAGTTGAAAAGATAGGGAACACGTCTGATTTCTGATAGAGAGAAAATGTCCACAAGTAGTGAGTAAAGTCATTGAGAATGACTAAATAATATTTGTAACTAGAGAAGCTTGCAATAGGTGAGTCCACATGTCACAATGAATTATTTGGAATGGAACGGTTGTCTTGGAATGGGATGGGTAAAAAGAAAACTTAATATGGCAGTCAAGTTGAGAAGCATTGCACAGAGAAGAACCACCCGACGACTTATTACACTTGATAAAAGATGTATTACCTAAAGACTAGTGCATGTAATCTGGAGTGACCAAGCTGGCAATGCCACAGATCTGCTAATCTGGTAGTAGCAGCAAAAGCTTGATGAATTAAAGGATGGGAGAGGTAGAGAGGGTAAAGGTCCCTAGAGTTATTGCACCTATGAATCTCTATCCGAGTTAGAAGATCCTTTATAGAAAGTCCAAAAGGGGTCAAATTCAATAGGACAATTATTGTCAATGGTAAACTTGCAAATAAGGGTAAGATTTTTAATAAGGTGTGAAACCATAAAGACATTTTTAAGATAAAATGGCTTGGTTGGAGTTGATAGTATGGTGTGGCTAGTGTTTGTAATAGGCAATTGATTCATTTCCAATAGTAACATGCTTAGATAAATAAGATTAATTAATCCTCTAAGATGTTGTTGCCAAAACATCTCTTTGCCGCCCAAGGACCGTTCATAAGGACGGCATGTACCTCAGTAAATGTTTGTGCATTGCTATCTTTAGGGTTCATCTAATTAAGGAAAGACGGTCAGGATTAGTCTCGGACAAGAAATTGAAGTTTTAACAAGAGAAATTGAAATGTCAGTTCTTCGCTCTTTCCTCCAAACGTGATGCGGAGCATTTGTTTCTTGATTAGATATTTTTGAGGGATGAAAATGCAAACTATATATTTTCTTCGCCAATATATAGAATGCTTGTCCCTCAGTTGATGACACATGTTGAACATGTTTGGACATAAAGGACCTTCATTCATTTATCTTCTCTTTCTCTCCTCATCTCTAGATTAGACTTTTAGTTGGTAACAACTATATGAGAAGGTGCTGTATGTATTTTAAATTGCTTGATCACTTAATTCATGATTTGAATCAATGGCCTGGTCAAAAATTAAAAGGAAGTATTATCCCACCATTAGTCAATTTGGAGAATTGATTTATCTAGCGGCTTATCGGAACCGAATCCCTCGCCTTGACAACCTTCTATTTGATGACATTATGGTGTTTTCGAATTGCTCTCCCGCCGCTGCTTTGACCGGGTGCCAACGGTCGGGTGAGCGGAGCCTATTCGCAAATTTCCAACGGTCACAAACCCCTTAACTCTCTCTCCAAGCCTCCCATTTAATCCCAACGGTCACTGCATCTTCGTACCTACTTGGGCTACAACTTTATAAGGAGATAGCATCCCATCCAAGTAGCCGTTACATCTCAAGAAACAAATCCCCTCTTCTTCTCCCATAACTTCTCCTTAACTCCATTCCATTTATACATACACACTCTTCTCGCCATTTCGCCATTTCGCAATCTCACACATCCCACCCCCCATCTCTCTTCTCTGTCTGTCTTCTTGTGATCTCTCGATGGCTAGTACTGCTGTGGCGAGGTCTCCTTCCCCGGCGCCGGCGAGGCCGTGTTGTGCCATGAGAAGGAGCTTGGATTCGAGCCCTTTCAAGCTCGCTTCCTCACCTTCGGGTAAGCTTTCTTGGTTTGCATTGTGAGGTGTCTTGTCCTGATCAGTTCTTGATTCGTTTTGCCTTTCGGTTTCGTTGGGGTCTAGTTTTCTTTGTTTTTCTTTGCAATACCCATTTCTTGGCGTTTCTCGATTTCTTTTTTAAGTTGTTTGTTCTTGGATTTGGCGATTTGTTATGTTTCTTTTTACATCATTCATGACCTATTCGTGAGTTTTTTTTGGGGACCTTTTCTGTTTCGGTATGCAGATTCTCCACAGAGGAGCTCCGCCTGCAAGCACGGCGGCGCAAGCGGCCACCCTTCACCACGATCGTGGTGCGGGGAGAAGGAGAACGACCATCGGGATACGGGGAGCAACGCGAGGGCGGCAAAGGTTCGCGCCGGCGGCGGCGGCGGCGGCGGCGGCGGCGGCGCGAAGAACTTCATGTCGCCGACGATCTCGGCCACGTCCAAGGCCGTCGCCACCGCTGCCTCACCGAGGAAGAAGGTCCTCGGCGAGCGCAACGAACAGATCCCCGTCCGGTCGTCTCCGGCTGACCCGCCGCAGCAAGCCAAGGAAGCGCCGCCGGAGGCGCTAGTCAGTGCCCCACGGCGAGTGAGGCTCTCGTTCGAGGCAGCTCCTGCTCCTGCTGCTTCGCCGGTGGCCGCGCACGGATCCCGCCATTCGTTCGGTGGGGAGGAGCCCAGAATAGAGAATCTTATGTGCAAGATCCACCACCACGCGTCACCTGCTCTTGCTGCCTCGGGGGATGCCGAGCCATTCCACCGTCCATATGATCCCAAGACGAACTACCTGTCGCCAAGGCCTCAGTTCCTGCACTACAAGCCGAACCCCCGGATCGAGCAGTACCGGCATGGCGGCAGTGGCGTGAAGCGGCTTGAGGACAGCTTCTCCTCCGAGAGCGGCGAGGACGCCGACACCACCACGGAGGAGGAGTTCACCAAAGAAGAGCAACAGCAACAGCAGCCATCGTCTTCACTGAATGACTTGCCGGAGGAGTCGTCGGCTCCGGCGGCCCCATCTGAGGCCGGCGCTGAGGCTGTTGTTGCGGCCGAGGCTCATGTTCTGGTTCTGCCACCAGAACCCGTGCCTTGTTCACCGCCAGCTGGTGTCCTACCGATGGAGCCTGCACCAGAGTCGCCGCGAGCTCGTGTCAAGCAGAGATCTTCGCTGAGGTTCCTGCTTGCTCCCCTTGCTTTGGTTCTCTTAATGGCTGCTGCTTTCATCTGTGTACCGACGCCGCCGGATTCCCCGGTCATGTCGAACACCGCCATATGGAAGGTGTCGGAGTATCTGTCAGTTCAAGAATTGCATCCTGTGGAGTTGGCTGCTTGGCTGAAGCATTGGTCAAGCAGTTCCTTGGAAATGGCGGCATCCTACTGGGCCACTCTAGCTTCTTGGCAAGAACAGGAGGTTTTTGGTCCACAATTTGCAGCCAATTTGAGTGCTGCAGCTGCAGATGCAGACCATGGAGATGGTTTCTACTACAACACTGCTGAAACAAGGGCAAGGCCAATTGGAGAAGAGCCTTTTGGTGTCAATGTCCTGCATCTGGAGCTCATGGAGAGCATCCAAGTTGATGTTTCAGCTGGTGACACTCAGGTGATTGCCGAGCCTGAAACAGAAATGTCAACAGCAGATGATGCTGCAATTCTGGAAGAATCAGTTGGGTTTGAGGCTCAAATGGAGCTGGAAGAGCTCAATGATGAGTTGGCAGATGAAGTTACTAGCAGCAATGGTGAGGAGATGGCCTCCTTGAGTCAGGATTTGGAGATCCCTTCTGAATCAACAGCTGAGCCTAAGCAAGTAGAGAACTTGGAATGCAGTGAGCCTTCCTTGCAGCAGGGTGCTCAGACTGGCGAATCAAATGGTGAGCACCTTGATGGCAAGGAGGAGCAGGAAGAGTATCCTGGTCTGGATTCGGAATGGGAAATGTGGCCAGGGTACTGGGATAAAATCTTGACACAATCTGCAATGGGAGCTTCTCTTGCTGCCGTCGTTGTTACAGCTGTCCTGGTCTTCCTTTACATGAGGAAAAAGCAAGCTCGGGCTGTCGCGAACGTGGACGCAACAGCTGAACGGAGGATTGAACAAATCGAGACTGAATCAGGTTCTGGTAGCAGCGAGGGCCATCTGCTCGTGAAGGACTCTCAGTTTCAGGGTTCTGCAGTGAAGGAAACTGAGAGATTTGGAGATTCCGGCGCTTCACAGTATAGCAGCAGCTTGTCATCTGGGCATGGCAGGAGGAGGAAGGCCAAGGAGGAAGAAAGTTTGAGCCTTGAGGAAAGGTCGAGGAGGGAGTCCATGGGGTATTCGACATCGTCTTATGGCAGTTTCACTACTTATGAGAAGATCCCTCCGAAGAAAGTAAGCTGCAGTTGTTGTTTGTTTATCTATTTAGCTGTGTTCATGATAGCGTAGTTGTTGTCATTTGCTAACTGATTTCAATGTTTTCTCCAGGGAATGAAGGATGACGAGGCGATGACTACTCCAGTCCGTCGTTCGAGCAGGCTACGGAACCAAGTTCAGTCACCATCGACATAAGATGACCGCTACTGCACTAACTACCTTGTAGTGCTTCTAACTTCAGCATCTGATTTCAGTTCCATTGAAATATTAGTAGGTAGTATCTTGTTATCAGGCAGATGTATAACAACAGCTTTCTGCTGTTTCGTTAGAGATGACTCTGGTTGCTGGTGTGTAGAACTTGTGATTTTAGAATGCACAAGTTATTGTGAAAATGCTTCTTTCATTTCCTAATTGAGATGCATTTGTTGGTTGTTGCTTACTGTTATGTCAGTATCTGTGTTTATCCCTGATTATGTCTTTGAATAGATGGATGTAGCTAGTCCTACTGTTGTATTTGAGATGCTTCTGCTTGGTTATTCAACAAAGTTGGGCATTTGGTGCAGAAATATCTAATCATTATAGTTAAGCTGAATATTTTAAACATCAGACAGCAATCGATCTTCTGCTGCCATGTTCTCATTTCTATCTTAATGGAATACGCAGTCCTCCTGCATCTTCAAAAAAATGTTCTCATTTCTAATAGATCATTTCGGAAATGAAGCATGAAAATCCGGAAGACCGAGTACCGTCCACGCCCGGTCGTACTCATAACCCTATCAGGTCTCCAAGGTGAACAGCCTCTGGCCAATGGAACAATGTACGCAAGGAAATTCAGCAAAACGGATCCGATTTTTTGGGCATTCCAATTCACTTTTTTTTTCACGTTCATGTGTTTGGAATAGGAATGGTGACATAAAATTCTTGTGGAAACTTTCCAATTACTATACTGTTTGGAGGAATGCAAACATGAGGAAAAAAAATCAAGAGATCGAAATTTTCCCATAAGAGTAATGAAAACAAACCATCTAATTCATATTTTTTTTATATTCTTGTGTTTTAATTTTTCTTGTTTCCAAAGTATACTTTGCTACATAATCTGGATGTTATTGTAATTAAGTGGACATATTGTATGAATTGTTGTTTTGTGTATTGGTATTATAGGTGCCAATCTTAAAAAAGAGAGTACATTTTACAACTGGAAAATGCTTAAAAAAAAAAAAAAAAAGCTGCCCAGTTGTAAAGAAAACTTAAAAAATTGGACCAACCCAATCAGAGGCGGGAAAGGAAATAAGAAAATGAAACGAACGACCGTTAGGCCCACCGTCCGTCCCCACACGCCAGCGTCCGAATAGCCCAAGCCCACACCTCCTGGCTGAGTGGGACCCAAATGTCATCCTCCGCAACGTCCCCACAAGCAGTCGTACAACTGGTCTGCCTCGCCCTCCTCGCTTCCTCCGCCAATCTCCTGGTCTCCTCCTCCTCTCTCCATTGGAGCCGCTTCTCCACAAAACCCTAACGCTCATGGCCACCACCTCCCCCACCGCCTACCTCGTCGTTGCATCCCCCTTCCGCCGCCGCGGGCCCCACCAGATCCGCGCGTCGGCGTCGTCGGAGGCGGCGGTGGCGGTGGCGGCGGGGATGGACGTGGTGGCGGAGGCGGAGCTGCGGGAGAAGGGGTTCATGGGGATGCGGAAGACGAAGCTGGTGTGTACGGTTGGGCCGGCGTGCTTGGAGGCGCTGCCGGCGCTGGCGCGCGGCGGGATGGGCGTGGCGCGAGTCAACCTCTGCCACGGGGGCCGCGACTGGCACCGCGCCGCCATGCGCGCCGTGCGGCGACTCAACGAGGAGGAGGGCTTCTGCGTCTCCCTCATGGTCGACACCGAGGGCTCGCAGCTCCTCGTCACCGACCATGGTGGCGCCGCCTCCGTCAAGGCCGAGGTGCCGTTCCCTCCTTGCTCTCTCTTTTCTCTTTGTGGGGGTTGTTGCATCGTGCCAAGTAGGTTCGAAGCGCCAAATCTGGGCATGCTCGTTTTAGAAAACTGTGGTGTATTTTGGGATTATTTTGGTACTGTAGCGCAATCTGATTATGCAGTGCAAGAATCTGAGTGTGATTGCATTCTGTCAAATTCTTGGAAGCATCCAACTTGGAGTTTTGGTTTTGGACGCATTGAACTATGGTAGCATTAGCTGTTGTTGTGTGCGGGTAGATTGGAATCATCAAATTTGGAGCAGATGGTCATAGAGGGTGCTTCTGTGAAAAAAACAAGGGTTCTGCTAAGTGGTAGGTAACTTGTTTTTTCTATCTTGCATACGTTTTTCTTTATTGTTGGATCAAAATCCTTATCCTTAGGTTTAGTCCTCTAGAATTCACTTATCCGCTTCCTTAGCATCGGCTGCAGGCCTGCGAGGCGGCTGCCAGCCGCAGGTGTGGCTGGGAATGGAGACAGGTGATGAAAGATGCGGGGTCGTGATGGCAGTCCAAGGAGGTGGTGGAGGCGCCACCGGCCACCGGCCACAGGCGACGATGGCTGGCGAGGGAGGAGGAGAGGATGGCACAAGGAGGTTGGAGAAGCCAACGCCGTGGTCAGTGTCGGTGGCCATGTAGGTGTGGGGGTCGGGCAGTGCTGGTGAGAGGAGACATGTGGGTGGAGTTAGTGCGGTGGTCGTGCCAAGAGATGGGGAGGGGGAGGAGGAAGAGAAAGAGGTGTGGGGGATAAGGGAGGGTGAAGATTAAATTTAATTTAAGAATATGTAATATAGATGGTGTAAGTCTTTAAAAAAATATATGTACATGCTCTCTAAATAGCCCCACAAAAAGTGGCATTTTTAGATGAGGATGGTGTGGTATAAAGAGATAGTTATACCTTTTTTGTCTATTAAAATCACTTTTCGATATTTTGCGGGATTGGGTTGTAGTGTCCTTAGATTGTAGAAAGAATCAACTAAATAGTAGATTGGACATTTTTAGCAATACCATTTCTTTTATTAAAAAATAGACGTTTTGGTATTTTTCTTTGTTTGATGTATGATCGGTTTGTGTTATAGTGCCATTAGATTGTAGAAGGAATCAAATAGTGAACTGGACCTTTTTTTTATGCTAAAGAAAAGAAGATCTCTTTTGACGCTAGCATATTGCCAAAGAGACTTGTAGAAGCACTGAATTTTTCATCTTACCTATTTTGAGCTCTAATCATCTAAGGAGTCATTTGAAAGGGATAAATAGGAGAGTGAGTTTAATATTATCGTAAATCATTGTATGTTTATGAGATGTCTATGGCCTGTGCTTTTCACTGGAGTTGCTAATTTAATGTTTCATTTCCTGATCTGTTGCAGGATGGTTCTGAATGGCTATTCACGACTAAAAAAATTGATAAAGCTCATCCATTCACAATTCATGTGAATTTTGAAAGGTTTTCTGAAGGTCTGAAAATGGATATTAGTCACTTTAATTGTTCATAACATAATTTCTAAAAATTCTTCACTCACATGAGTTGCTGCACATTTGTAGGCATTCTTGTCGGTGATGCGCTTGTCATTGATGGTGGAATGGCAACATTTGAAGTTACTAAGAAGATTGGGAATGATCTGCGCTGTAAGTGTACAGATCCAGGTTTGCTTCTTCCTCGAGCCAAGTTGTCATTTTGGAGGAATGGAAAGTTAGTTGAAAGGAACTTTGGGCTTCCTACATTATCAGCTAAGGTTAACTTAAAATACAGTTGTTCTTATTGTTCTTGGAGCTCATGTATTTCATTTCCATATATTCCTCTTAAAGTATGTTCTTATTCATGGTTGCTTCTTATCATCGCCTGTAATGTTCCCTCATGGAAATATGACAGAATTCATCGAGTATGAATTGAATTGTTCCCGATGTTCACTACTTGGTCAAAATCCTCCTTGGATGCTAAATTTATAGCTATTTTTTATTAGATTAAGACCTTTTGAATTTCATACTCTGATATAGTTAATTGGACTAGTAAGCGCTTCTGCTTGCTGAGTGGTGGTTGTATTTGTCTTGTAGGATTGGGCTGACATAGAATTTGGGATAGCTGAAGGAATTGATTGCGTCGCTCTTTCCTTTGTAAAAGATGCTAATGACGTAAAGCACCTGAAGACTTACCTCTCCAGAAGATCATTAGAGTGAGCACATACTGACATATCAAATCATGTCTTGCTTTCCTAAACATTATTGGCTTTCTTTTTAGTAAAGAAACTAGGATGCTGATGCCCCTATTTTGTGCAGTTATTGCAGTGTTACATCAGTTAACCTTATTGTGTATGTATGTGAAATGGCTAGGGCCTGTTTGGCCTAGCTGAAATTTCTCTAACAAGACAGCTTACAGGGTATTTGGCTTATAAGCCAAAAAATTCACCTCCCACCAGTTTAAGTTCACTAGTGGAAGAAGGGTTTAAGCTTATTGAAAGCTTCCTGGTAAGCCAAGCAAGTCTTTAGAATGTTAAATGTTGTCTATATGGTCAAATGGGGAATTGGAGTGCCATAATAGAAGAGTCCTAGAAGTAACCAGCCAGAGGGCTTTCACAAATGTAGCCAGTGCTGTCATAAAACTTTTGTAAAATATCTCCCTGGATACATGGTTAATTTGATATAGCATTTGCTTCCCTGAAGGTTACATTTTTTTTATATTATTTGCTGTCGATTGGAGTAGACACAATATCATCTAGAAATGTAAAGTTTGTACAATATTAGAAAGTGATGATGTTGTGTTAGATAAGAGATAAAGAGAACCTAACAAGTCAATTATATGAAATATCTAACTGAAAAAACAAAGTTCTAGAACTGTTTACTGTATTACTAATGTATTTATGTTAAAACTTAGCAAGTGGACCAATCTTATTGGTTTAAGTTTAACATATACATTCTAAAGAATTGTGGTTGCACTACTGGAAATATGTTTCTTGATATGGCAACTGAAGTTCTATTGAAACTTGTCATATAACAGCCACATCAAAATATTTGCAAAGATTGAGAACCTGGAATCTGTCAAGAATCTAAGAGATATCATAGAGGCATCTGATGGAGTAATGGTAGCACGTGGCGATCTTGGAGTTCAGATTCCTCTTGAGCTAATCCCAGCCATCCAAAAGGAAATTATTCGACTATGTAGGCAGCTGAACAAGCCTGTGATAGTTGCTTCTCAGTTTCTCGAATCAATGGTTGAATATCCGACTCCAACTCGTGCAGAGGTACCTAACAATACTATAACCAAACAACATACTTTTGGAAATATAAGTTCATTTATCAAATAACCACTTTTCCTTGTTTCCTGTTGATGATCCTTGACTACCTTTATGAAGGTGGCAGATGTTTCTGAAGCGGTGCGGCAATATGCAGATGCTTTAATGCTCTCAGCGGAGTCAGCTATAGGAGCATATCCTGAGAAAGCTCTGTCTGTCCTTCGTGCTGCTAGCGAAAGGATGGAATGCTGGAGCCGCGAGGAAAACATGCAGAAACTTCTTCCACAACATCAGCTTGCAATTGGTCTGCCTGACCGTATTTCAGAGCAAATTTGTACCAGTGCTGTGGAAATGGGTATTTCTCTTTTTCAACCTTCCTCCAAAATCCAAACCTCCCTAATATCCTGACATATTCACTATTTATTCCTCTCTTGGCAGCAAACAACCTTGGCGTGGATGCCATCTTTGTATACACAAAATACGGTCACATGGCATCGCTTCTATCACGCAATCGGCCCAACCCTCCCATTTTTGCATTCACTGACAATGCCAATTCCAGGAAGGGCCTGAACCTCTACTGGGGAGTCATTCCACTTCAGCTGCCACTGTTGAACGACATGGAAGACAACTTTAAACAAACTGTCAGCCTCATGAAGTCCAAGGGTGCAGTGAAATCTGGAGACACTGTCTTGGTTGTGTCCGACTCTGATCTAAACCGCCCTTGTGCTGCTCCATCAGTGTCCCAATCCATCCAGGTGCGAACGGTGGACTGAGTGAGTGTTCTGGAGCCTGGAATACGTAGTGCTATTTACAGGACAAGGCTTCCTGGAAATGTATTAGGCACGCTGCTTAATTTATGTATCTGTTCAGGGATTACGTAACTGCATTAAGCTGCTCTTAGGCTGTTCGATTCTTATATTAAAATTGTTACGGATGTCCCTTTGTTTGGAATTACTCTGCTCCTTTTGTTTACGAAGGATGGAGATCTGTTGGTCACTATTATTCAAAAAAAAAATCATACAGCACAAATGTACACACTAGTGCAAATCCTTGGTGTTAACATGCCAATCCTGTTGGTTAGATCACTAAATTATCACGGAAAATCTAAAAAATTGTGCAGATAATCTTACAATTTATTTGTCATCCTATAAAATTTCAAGTGGAAATTCAATTGGTATTATGAGAAATAAAAAGAGCATTCTAACAAAAAAGAAATAAAATTGAAAAGAAAGGAGAAAAAACAATTCACTATGCACAACAAATTTCTTTCTTTATTTTTTTTCTCAACTTTAATTGAGTTTGGACTTCAAATTTTATGAGATATTAGATTACTCCAAGTAATATCTATACATCTTAGAGATGATTTTTTTCTCGTATAAAGTGACACATTGATGCCATGTTAGTGTCGCTTATGCAATACATCTCCTTGACATGGAGAAATGGTTAAAATTGATATAAAATTAAAATATTTGGGAAAATTAAAATGCAATGAAACACTAATTGGTGTAAATTATTTTTTTAGATACGAGATTATTATAGATACGATAATGTACCTGCTGCTTTCTATATATAATTTCCTTTCTAGTACTTCTGCTACAACATCAATTATGATATGAAAAGCGATTAAATCTGCAAATCTTTTTTTTTAAAAAAAAAAGAGAGAATCCAATCTACAAATCTGATATGACAAAAGCGTCAATTGATTGGCTGCCCCTGCACACGTTTCTTTATCTTGAAAAATCTTTCTAGGTGTCACAAAATAACATATTTCATCTAGCAAAAATGTCAGAATCATCCAACAAACGCAAACGACGGTTTGGTTTCCATATTTGACATCAAAATCTGTCACACTTGAAGAAATTTTTTGTTTCAAAAAATTTTTGACTTTTTATGCACGCTGAATTTGAAACAAATGACTTAAATCAAATTGTCTTTACAACTATAGCAATATATCGATAAATAACTCCAAATCTACAATAAAACACACATAAAAATACAAAAAATTAAAAATTAGAATCAATCTTTTTTTATATGAGCTAACTGCCTCAGTATACAAACGAATGCACTTAAATTGAAATTCATCAGGATTTCGGGGATAACCATCTGGCATTTGCACAATTCTTGGCAATGTCAGTGTGGGTAGAAATTTCAGTAGGATTCATTTAGCTCATTGCACACGTAGATATGTATATTTGTATATACACAAATCAAAAGATATCTAATCGTAACGCACGACCAACTTAAGATTAGAGAGCATTTTTTGTCAGCATCCTATTGCCTAGTGTCCGTACACTATATAATGTATACTACAAGCCTACATGCTGTAGACTTCTGTCAGTACTTGTTTAATTATTTATTTTTAAAAAAAAAATACTCCTGAAACTGACAAGCAAATGTAATGATCAGATGGTTGTGGACCCATGTTGTCATACAAACACGAGCATGACATGTGATGTAACTGCTCAGGGACTGTTTGGAACGTTGAAACTAAAAATATAGGAACAAGAAAATCATATCTCCTGAAATTCATTAGAAAAGTTAACCACAAGAATTGTTTAAAATAGATGTTTAGATGTATCACAAAAAAATTATAAGAATTTTAAAGAAAAAAATATAGTTTGTCCTCAATAAAAAACAAAGAAAAATTCTCATGGCGTTGGACCTCATTTTTTTTGTTTTCCCTAAAATTCCTATAAAAGAAACCATTCTAAAGAAATTTCATAGAAATTTTATGTGGACATTCTTTTCTTCCAAACACCATACAAAGGAAAAATTCCTTTAGATACAAATATGCTAAAATTCCTTAGGTATATTTGGTTTATTCAAAAAAAATAGTGGAGCCAAATTTTGGTTACGGTCAATCAATGTGTGATACTACCAAAAATTTGATGCAAACGATGTGAATGCCAAATTGCATTGCCATGATAATTTGGCTAGACAATCAACAGCCTACTTGTCGTATGGAGAAAGGAGAAGATTTTGGTTGACAAATCAAAGCTAAAAATTGATTAAAAGTGGCTAAGAGTGTATTTAGTCAAATTTAAGTTTCTTTAATAAATTAGTTGATTGGAACTGGAGCTTTTAAGTCAGTCCCTCACTGACATCAATTTTAATTTATAAATCTATAAATTAAAATTGAAACTCGGCCAAACACTCTAAAAATGATGAAATTTATTAGGATACCAAAAATTGATTGCGAAGCAAAAGATAGCCATATTATAATAACATGATCTTATTTATTCTTACACCTTTTCATATTGACAAGAAGGTAATCTTATTTGCCCCTAATCTTGGCCAATATTTTCAGTTTTGTCGGACGATTATTGGTTCGAAGGTCTACAGGTCATGCCTACACGGTTGATATATTAAAGTAATGCAATATTAGTATTAGATTATGCATAAGAATTATTAGTACTTCATCAGTAGTGGTAACTTAGCTTCGTTGGCTCTAATGCAGTGGATTCGCCTCGGTACGATGACGATTAAACTATGTCGTTGTCTGTAGTTTTCCGGCTTAAACAAAAGTAAACGAAACGCTATGGCTATTGTTAAGTCCATTAGAAATTTAGAAGTACGATGATTTTGACTGGTGGCGTGACAGGCCGCGTCTGCAATAAACCTCGTCTTTTCCTCTCGTTTAGCCCATATATTTATCTTTTAGTTATGTCTAACTTCATTAACTTGCAAATTTTATTTCGTATTTTGATTATATGTAGTGAAAATATGTTATTTATTATTTTATTGAATTATTCCATAATTATAATACATGTATTCAATATACTTCTAATACATTTTTCAATAACATCTTATTTGTATGTATTCCAAAACGTCACCTTATATGTAATCTTGAAAATTTTTGTTTGACTAAACAGTATGCGTGAGATTAGTTTGTTTGGTTGATTATAAACCTGTCAAGCATAATTAGCTTTCCTGAACACTCAAATTTGAATGTTGGCTGGAGACTTTCAGGCATGTTTGGGCAAATTATAGGAGTGGCTTACCTAGACATGATGAATAGGAGAATTTTTTCAACAAAGCTACAAATCAAATTGCCTCCAGGAGCCTACTTCGTACAAGCCTAGTGGATCTTATGGACATGTTTAATTTAGTTTAAACCTCTATGATTATGTACCCACTTCAAACAATCAACGAGCGAATGTTATAATCTTTCAATCTTTGGGGTGTTCTCATTAAAAAAACCCTCTTTAACATCCTAAATTTTCGAAGTTTTAGTTTATAGCTTCAAAAGTATGAGTACAATTAATTAGTTTGGTTGATTTGACTCAACTCGGTCCTCAGTTTGGGGTTTATCCGGTATTGAGTCAGAGAATAAATTAGCAAACATATAACTAGCCCGTTCCAAGAAAACTGATAAAAATGACGTGCTAAATAGTAGCCCAATCCGAGTCGGATTGGACCAGCATTTTTCACATACCTGAGTCCAAGAAGACCCCCTACCATCCAGTTAAGCTTAATCGAGGATTCTAATGCAAGAGATGCTTAAGTTCTTTTGACTAAACCAGACAATCCTAACAATAGAAGAAATATAATACAGAGTTTTTGGTGTGACGGGCGATCTCGAAACTACAATAGAGCGTGAGACGATCAGCTCCTCTACTACGGACGCGTTATTAATTGACTAGTTAATTAACTTATTAGTTAATTAATTAAAAGGTGATGCTGTTGTTGCCACTAGAGAACAGATAATGTGATACGCTTGGGAGTTGTTTGGGACCGAGTTCAAATTAATGGCGCGCTACCCCCACGTGAGCGTGTCCCTACCTACGATTCTGTCATGCACATGCATCGGCTCAACCTAGCTATAACTTTCTACTAGTAGTAGCTGCTGCAGCAGCACACTGTACAGCACGGCATATATATTATCCAGTTAATTTTTTTTCAGAAATATATTTTTCCTGCAGCGGCTACCTATTTGAAACAATCATTTCCTCTCTTTTTTTTATCTGAATAATTAATGTCACCATCTGCTGGCTCAAATGTACAGCCCTTGATGCTTATAAGCATCCGTCTTGAGAAATTTTTAATCCGCTGATTTTACGTTACGGATACTAGACCAACCATTGCTCGAGATTGATAGGTTCATGTGTTAGTGGCACTCTGGTGATGCCGGCGAGGAAGGGAGCTGTTTATCAACCATTGTACAGATTTATCCATCATCATAACCTTATTTTTTGGGAGATAATAGGGTTACTAATGTTGAATATAAATCATGTTTACGGTTTTCATGATTAATGACAAGGAACGAAACTAATGTATTTATTTTGAGTGATTTAAGTTTCAAGTCAAAACATGATAACATCGTGACAAAAGCGAAAGATGAAAAAAACCTCATGACTGATTGCCGAAATAAAGATTAAAAATAAAATTCAAATTCATTTCCTAGTCTTTTACCAGTTGCCTGGTGGTGAAATTGATCGGATTCATTCTTTAAATTTTAGACTTATTGGTCGTACTATTAAGAGAGGTATAGTCACAGTAGCTTAATCAATCTAATATCTTGAAACTCAAAATATATATCATATAGTATAAATACAAATTACAGTCTTTTTGCACAATTATGGGTTAAGTCTCTGCAAATTGGTTAGACGAACACATCTTGTCTGAAATGATCGAACAAAATCCGATGTCACTAGACAATGTCCAGCCAGTACAAAACCTGATCATGGTCGTACCAGTACAAAACATGGTTGTATTAAGTTTCAACAAAAATGAAACTAGAGACATTCATTTGTACGATCTATTTGTCTAACTTGACCGGACTTTGTCTGAAATGACGTGCAAAGTCCGAGCAATACAATCATAGAAAATGTCTTTAAACTGAATGTAACCAGAGATGTATACATCTATCTAGACCATTTGTCTGGCCAAGCATGTATCTGTCTGACTTTCACAAAATTGTGTCAAACGGTTACTAACAAGTGTATTAATTACCCAATGATCACTAGTCACTTGCATTAGTCGGACAATGTCTGATGCGACCGAACTTTGCAAATTTCGTTTGAAACTTGCCAAACGGTTAGTTTTTGTGAGAGGACTATATATACACTTCAATTAGCATTCACTCCATAGCTTTGACACTCAGAATTCATTGTTAGTTGTTGCTAGTTAGTGTAAAACTAAGAGCATTCAATTATCATTGGATTCACAAATTCTTGCATGCAGAGCTAGCAAATTATATTCAATACATTAGTTGCATTGAAGAGTTAGCTCAGAGAGTGAATTGCATTGCATATTGAGTTTCTTGTGTAGAAGTGGATCAAGTGAATGTGTTTTACTTATTACTCTTAGTGATTGCTGTCACCTAGACGACCCGTGGAGTTTGGTAGTCTCTCCATCAATAGAGTTTGTCGAAGAGACCTAGTAATTGGGTGTGAAGGCTTGGTGCTCATCTATCCAGAGAGAAAAAGGGCACCCACTAGTGGAATTGAGGTGATACTCTTGTGTAGAGCACTTCAACGATGATTAGTGGAAATCGACAAATTTCTGACACGTTAGGAAAAATCGATCGTGTCATCGGTAATTTCTTCTCTCGTATTTTCATATATAGGTTTTCTTATTGCTATCGAATTGATCACCCTAGGATAGTAAACTTATTATTTATGTTTGTAACTAGTTTGTATTTGATACTCTCTTGTGCTTGTATTAGAAATTGCTAATTGTGATTAAAATTTTAATACCTCATATTTCCCCCTCTAGTCAGTATCCTTCGATCACCAACTGGTAATGGGTGTCAACGAGAGGCAGTGGTGAAAATGGATCAGATCCAAGTGGATAGTGCTTGAATCATATCCTTATCCTTCTTTTCCCATATGGACTGGATTCAAGTCGAATACAGATACGATAATAGATATCATATGCCACAAAAATTCTAATAATAAAGGTGTAACAGCCCTAAAATTCCATTCTTAAATTCTCTCCTTCTCATATTTTTCCTTCCGGTCTAAATCTTCCGAAATTCTGATTAATTATCTTCTTATTCTGTTCAGCGAAATTCTTTTACTTGTTCAACCCTAAATCACCCCCCAATATTTTATCATGCATACATATTTTTAAATTCATGATATTATAATTTTATGCATTAAACAAATGTCTATTTGAAAATTGCATAAAGGAGTTGAATTAAATTAAAATGATACAAAGAAAATTCTGGAAAAAAAAAGAGTATTTATTTAGATACTTCAGTAGTAGGAAGATATTGCATTGGGTAAAACAGAAAAATCCACACAAAACATAAAAGAGGGTGAATCTGGTCGTTCTGCTGCTGATTTGGCCGCCACTTCCTCGTCGCCGTTTGTCTTCCTCCGGCCGTGTCTGAGCTTTGTCATTCAGGTGTGCACCTTAGCCCTCTCCATTTTTCTCTTCTGAAGCTTTTCGTTTTGACCACCATAGCTCCCTCCATCGGCGTGTTACCTTCTTCCTGTCGCCAGCGTTGATCTCTTTCTTCAACCTCCAGTCACCATGATCTTCTTCCGATTCCGGCCGCCTCTTGCTGCCGTTGTTGGCCCTCAGCATCCCCCTTGTACCCTCCACCACCTCCAAAACTCCCCGGCCTTCTTTCCTCGCCGGCGAGCCCCACCGGAGCTCAAATCGTGGCTACCCGTGCTGAAATTCCGCTGCTACAGTACTCTGATTGCTACAGTGTTCGGCTGCTACAGTAATTTCGCATTTGTGAGTGCCTCTTTTAATTGTTCAATGCTCTGGAGACCTCCGATCACGACGTCTTGTTCGTTTCGCTTTCAACCTTCTAGATGTGAATTTTATTCTTTGATCTGCTCTCTGGATGTCCGATTCGCTATTTTAATATGACTCGAATCCTTGTCCCGACTTTGTCGACATTATCGCCGAAGTCTCCGATCAAAGATCCGTCTGCGCCATCAGATTTGTCTCAGTCCAAAACTTTCAGATCTGAAATTTTTCTTCAGATCCGAGTCCCGGATCTTGTTTTCCCCTTTTTTCACATCCGGTTTTACCCTAAAATCTTGCCAAAAGTGGTTTTTCTCCGTCCGACCTCCAAATCCAGATCTGTCTGAACCACCCCGCCACAAATTCTTCCTGCCACATATTCTCCTTCAACCACCTCTTCAAATTCTGATCCTAAAACCCTCTGATCCTAAAACCCTGTTCCATCGTTTCGCCTATTTTCGAAAAACGATCTTTTTCGATTTTACCCTAAAATACCGCTGTTTTCAAAAATTTCCGTTTTCCAGTCTTTTTCAGATCCGACTCCGAGGCTGTTTTACCTGGACATACTAGGATTTAGATTTGCATTTATTAGTCCCATACTTATGTATTTCGGTTGATCGGTGCTCTTTGCTTTTTTGGAACCCGCTCATCCGGAAACCGAGGAGCAGCCAATCGAGAACATCGCTGAAGATCTTATCGCGGGAAATCAAGGCAAGTCACCACCACCTTGATCATATTGAACCTATGTTTTTAAGTTAGCTAAGTATTTTGTTTCGCAAATATTGTGCATATTAATTGAGTAGACTAAGTATATTTGAATATGTTTGTTTAGTTATTGTCCCAAATTGAAAGACCATTCTTGATTCTCAAGCCTGTATAATGTTCTTGATGCCCTAGGTTAATGTTAAGGCATAATAGCAGTGACACAAACTATCTGCATGAGTAAGAAAAATGGTTTTCCAAAGTCAAAGATGCTTTTAAAATGTCTATACTAGGGAGGAGAGGTATGTCAGTCTAAATATTGAAATTATGATGATGTTGGGAACATGATAACGTTGTTAACTGGTAAAATTGTTAACATGAAAATTGTTAACTGGTAAGATTGTTAACAAGCTAATGTTGAAACCTGTGCATAAAGTCGAATATGAAAAACTCCTCTCTAGAATAGTTAAGGACTAACAACCTTGTGTTGAACATCTAGTAACATGTTATATATCGTACCTCCACAAGCCTGGTATGAGACGGGCACGACCAAGTATTCTTGCCGAACTATTGCACTAACTCTGCATAGAATAATAAAGATGTACTAAATTGTCACTGGTCAGGGAGGGAAGATCCCTCTTGGCCCACTTACACGGGCGGATATGGGTGAGCCCAGCCACATCGTCTGAGAGAAAGATCGTGCAACTGATGTGATTCCAGGGCACGAGTGTTGGATGGCGTGGTCCCCAACACAAAACCCCTCGTGTGTCTGCTCACTATTGGAGGAGAGGGTCCCCATTGCTGTCCAATACTGGGTGAGGGGTAGGGTGAAGGTATGAGAGGGAAGATCCCTACGATGCTTCACAACTGTATTAGGAACCCCAACCGGAGGTGAGAGTTCCGGATCACTGACCGGTGGTGAACCTTTTACGGGGCAGAGTTAGTATAATGGCAAGGCAGGGTGAAAAGCGTGTTATTCTCAACTCAGTGGCGCGCTTAAAGCAGCGTGATCGAACCTGGCATAGGAGACTCATATGCTTAAAGTAGCGTGATTGGGCAAAAGCCTATGCTCGTGGTCAACAGTGGTAGTTGAGAAGTCTTGTGGGTACAGCGGTACCCGTCTGCAGAGTTTAAAATATATTTAAATACTCCGTGCTCCCGGAATTGGAGTGTGTTATGGTCATTAGATTTATCCATGTTGCAAGGCACAAATAATTTTCATGAATCGTTTTATCAATTGCTTTAAACTCTTTACTCTTGAACTACATGTGTATATAGTGTAAACTTTCATAGAAGGTTTTGAATGCTTTTCATGGTTACCAACTGCTAGGTTGTGAAACATTTTTGGAAAAGAACTTCGAATACTTCTATTGAATTCCGTGACATGTGATATACATAATTGTATTTGTTATGTGGTGATTTGCTGAGTACCCTGTACTCACCCGTGACTAAATTACTCCGTCAGAAGCTGAAGAGCCAAGCGACTTGGGTTCATACGAATGTGAGCCTGAGCCTTTCGAAGATTTCTCTGAGTTTGACCCAGACTTCTAGTCATCGCGTACCCCGGTCGAGCAACTGTGGGCGAAGATTAGCGTTCCGCTCCTTCCGCATTTTGGTAAAAACTGAAATGTTATTTTGGTACCCTGTTGTGCTATTATTGTAAGGCCTAGTGCCGTCAACTGTGGACCCTGTAATATTTTGTGGATTATTTATATATGGTGCTGGTTGTTGTGATATTCATTTCTGGTTCGCAACTGACTCCTAGAAAATTGCGACAAGGGAGTGCTGCTCCGTACCGTGGTGTTCGGTACGGGACGGGGTTCCCCACAAAAGGCTTGTTTCTTTCTTTTTTATGTGTTATTTACATGAACAATGATCATTGTTGGTACTATAGCATATCATAATTATTGTGGTTTATGAAACTCCTTTTAGTAGAGAAAACAAGTAAAAGAATCTCTTCATTAGCATGCAAGTAATATTTGGGGAAGAAAGCAAACATCATATGTTTTATATAGCCAATTTCACGTGCAACTAATTTATGTTTGGCCTTAGATAAATTGTAATCAGGTATCTGTTTGTTCTTTTTATTTTGCGATTCCAGATATTTTGTGACAAGATATCTGGATCCATTGGATATCTTAAGTCCCTAATCCTTATCTTTATCCACATAAATTTCTCATGTTTATACTGGATCGGGATTTGGATCGGATTCGATCTTAAAAATAACAGTTGTGGTAACAAATTTATAGATATAGAATCGGATAGGACATATATTATTTATCCCATTTTTATCCATAATGGGAGGTGAGGCAATATTGGTGCTGTGAATTGGAGGTGAAGGGGATAGTGGTTTCAGGGCAAGGATGGCAAGAAGGAGAGATGCTGGTGGGGGTGGGGAGGTGGTCCTGTTGTTAGCAACTTTGGATTGTGGCAGTTAGCAGCAAAACTGGAGGAAGTGGCGAAAAAGGAGAGCTAAGGCAAGTGGATTGTTGAGGCTCTGAGGACAATGCTGGTTGGTGCCCAAGGCGAGGGGGAGGGGCGGGGGATCATTTGAGATTGGCATATGAGATATGACAGCAATGTGGTAGAGGAGAGCAATGATGGCTTAAGGTTTTAGAGGGGAGGTGGATGGGAAAATATACAGGAGTTGCCAATTGGTATATCAAAACTATTGGATCGATTTGATCCAATATATCCCATCTATCTTGTTGGTAGTAGTGTTACAGTCTTATTTAGTCTGCTAAATTTATAAGTTTTTTTGTAAATAATACAATAAAAAAACACAATTACAGAAATAACAGATATTGTAAAGTTTTTACGGATCTAATGTCCAATCGCCATACATCCTGGTGACTAAGACATTTTTTGATTTCAGTTGTTATACGTTATAAGTTTCAGTTGCCAAGTTATATGGCGACTGGGTCTTTTGGACTGATTGGGCTATTTAGACTGAAAAAACAGTCTAAATTGTCATACGCCTTGGCAATTGAAACTAAAAAATGTCTAAGTCGTCAGAACGTATGTCGATTGGATATTAAATCTGTAAAAATTGTATAATGTTTGTTAATTTAATAATTGTTTCTAATGTATTATCTAAAATAAAAAATTGCAAAATCTAACTCCAATCTAAAATTTACAAACAAGGAGCCGGCCAAAGAATGAATTCGTTATCGTAATCTCTGCTGCAGCATCTGTTTCAAAGTGAACACGCAAGTTGGACGTAGACATGTTTGTACAGCGCTCTAACGTTCACATGCGAATGCGTGCTTGTTGGCCTCTTGCACAGAAAACAGCACGTGGTTCATTTACCCCACTGGCACGACAACCCATGCAACAAACGTATATTTACTTCTGCTGGGTGGGCCCAGATGCCCCGGCTGTCTCTCCACACTTCCTTTGATTAGTGATTACTATTTGTTCATCACTCAAAAAAAATATTCCTTCTTGGTAAAAGATCCTACATGTTATCTTGATTTCTTTTTTTTAGTGTGATAAACGTGTTGAATTTTTTTGTTTTCTATAAAGTACGTGATGCAACGTACTTAGGCTTAGCAAACCATACTTTGCCTAGTGGACGTTAAAACCAACGAAAATTGAACGTTGCCCAACTTAATGGAGCTACGCAAACAAAGAAAAAGTTTAAATACTGAAGCAATGATTCTGGTGAGAACTACTTTCACGTGTCCAAACATCAAGGCTGAGGGTCCAGCCTTGCACAGTCAATCAACTGCTGCAACTATCGTTAGATGGTCCCTACACTGATCTTCGTATGAAGATATTTTTTGTTGAATTTATTTTCAATATCTGATCCGATCATAATTTTTGGGTTGGAAAGATACTGGAGCTTTTTATCAAACTTATTTGAGTTGTATATTTTTTTATTTCAACTTTGGGAGTTTGAGTTAAAATTATATGGCTCGACCTTTTACTGTTAAGATGATAAACCCAAATAACTAGGTGTCGTAGATTCAACTATTTTGATAAGTTTTTTAAATAGCACGTGGTTGTTAAGGGGAAAGTTTTCACCAAAGCATTAATGCTTGTGATAATGTTAACATTAATGCATCGATGGAATTCTTGACACATAACCACCTCCTGTTAGATAAAAAAGTAACATTTTTGAACATTGTCTTCAAAATTCAATTTTGATCACCAAATTACATTTTAAATTATTTGTAAAACCTAATAAAATTATAATAACATAAAAGCATATTTTGAAACAAAACACTCATATCATTTTCATATTATTAATTTAAATATTTATAAAAATATTATTGAACAAAATTAAAATAATTTTAATGCATATTTTCCAGGACATCCAATTTTTGTTACAGGAGTGTGTAGTTTCCATTTTGTTGATTGAATTTAAGTTCCATGGGTGGGAGGGCCGCGTAGGACAAAGGGCAAGAAGCGTGCAACACGTTTATGTCGGCCGTACAATAGGACGGGCCAACACAGTCTGCACATACTGTGAAAAGTTACAAATGGGTCCTCTCCATTGTCCTCGCGATCTGCGCCACACTTTTCTCAATGGACAAAAAAAAGAACCATAAAACTTTTAAGCAGTGGCAGCACGTTGATTGATTAATCAACGGTCCAGCTCTAAAGAGAACTCTGCCTTTTCCGTACAGATATGAAGATGGTCACCCAGGTCCCAACCCAACGGTTACTCCAAAAAACCCTTATGAAGGTACCGTTGTGCTACCCGACAAACATTGCTTGCGAAATTTCATGTTTCCCGTGCAAGGAATACTGTGCGGTTAAATCTCGATGATTTTAAATATATGAGATAGATATATTGAGTTATTGGTACGATATTTGACAGTTTTGAAGATCTTTCAACATATAAGAAATTTTTTATACCATTTCATTCTTTATTAAGGATAAAATAATCCATGTATGCAACTGTCCCATTGAGAAATTTGATACAACATACTACCTATATTCTTTTAATATACTGTTTTATATTTTTCACGATCTCTAAAGTATAATTTTGATCATTTTTTATAACTATTTACAAGTAAAAGTTATAGAACAATAATAATATTGAAGTAAATTTGATAACAAATCTAGTGATATTATTTTTATATGTAAATCTTGATATTTTTTTATATTAGTGATCAAAGTTTCAAAATTTTAACTTAGCATGTGAATCAAAAGGACAAGTGAAAAAGAGAGTATAATATATAGTTTCGTCCGACTAACCCTAGCCATCCATTATTTATAATCCAATGGTTGAATTGACCTTCTCACGCTTCATAATATAGAAAGATTTCCTATATATTTTTGTGCATATTATCTAGGGCACACCAAATCTCTTTTTATAGCAGCATAATTTAGACAATAAATGATAAGGGTATTTCTTGCTGACTTATTTCTTACTAATTTCTCTTGCAGAAGAATTCTTACCTGTAATTTTGATAATTTATCACATATACATCTAAATTCGTGCAATTAACATATGTTGTATCGAGACAATTGTTCACTGATACCAAGAGATGAGAAAGTATGTGTGTGTGTGTTAATATTGCAATGATTGAAACTAAAGACAGTAAAATAGTTAATATTAAGAGTATAGGTGAAATTTCGTTAGTTTTGAAAAGTACAAGTAAATGAAGGCATCGTACGAAAACCTTTATGTGGGAAATATGGGACAATACAAGAACATGAGTATTAGATAATACAAATATAGTAAATTTATATGGTACATATTAGGCACTGTGTATGGAAAAATTCATATTAAGTCTTCACTCACACTTTTTTTTTTCATAGCACATCGGAAGGGCTGCTCTGCACTTTATATAGAAAATACTGAGGAGCATAGTACTATGCATTCCCCTTTTTCAAAACATATGACTGAAATTTGAACAATCCAAATTAGTCACTGTGATAGAAATGCTACAATACCCAAAAATCACTATACTACTTGCCACAATATCCTCTATATTAATAAATATTACCCGAGAGAGTGTTTCTGTTTTTTTATCCGGTAGACAACAAACAAATTACATGTAGCCATTCCATTAATTTTTTTAGAAAATACTGAAGTATTCCTTAAAAGTTCTTTATTTTGCAGACTAAAAAAATACAATATTACCGTAGCAGCACAGCAAAGGATCAGTTCGCCATGCCGCGCTCCGATGTAGTACTGTTTTGTCAGAATCCAATCTTTGTTTAGTGTTTTTAAGAAAAGATTCTTTTAAATTGAAAGTTTTTTAATAACTAAATTAGTAGTGCCCCAAATAAGACAAAACTTATAGGCGGGTTAGGCTAAGTCTAGTGCAGAGGCGCATCGTGAGGCGTTTCAACAGAATATTCTTCAGTATATTCTGTGCTACGTGTGCGAAGCACCACCCCAAACATCCCCCTACTCCAATGCAAGGCCTTCGCGAGGCGTCTTCTCCAAGCGTCTCTCTCTCCAATGCAAAGGCGCTTCGTGCGGGATCCGCATATATAATATGTATTAAATATTATAATTACTAAAATGAATTTCGGATAATTCGAACACAACCAAATAAAACATAAAAATTGTAAATAACATTAAAAAAATTCAAAATTTTTTTAAATTTTTTTATTTAATAAATGACACACATAGAAATAAATAAGACACATACTAATTAAAATTCGAATACATTTTAAACAAGACTTCGCACAAACTACTACATTTTGGTACCGTCGCCCCTGAAATGCTGCCAAATGTGCTCAACCAGATCCCGTTTCAGTTGCTGATGCGTTGGGCGAGCCCGGATTGCATCATTTTGAGCTAGCATATGTGCGAATATTGGCGGAGCACTCCCGTGGAGAGTAGGCGGTGTAACGGTAGATGTCTCTTAGCTATCGTACGACCCATCGGTCGGGTCATGAGAGTGTCGCTCATCCTCGATTATCATGTTGTATAGGATGACACACGCTTTCATAATATTGGCAAGGGTTGACCGTCGCCAAAATCGACCGGGGCCGCGGACAATAGCAAATCGAGTTTGCAAGACCTCAAAAGCTCGCTCCACATCTTTTCTTGCTCCTTCTTGGTGCTGTGCGAACAACATGTGTTTCTCCGTTTGGGGCAAGGGAATGATCTTCACGAAGACAGCCCATTCGGGGTAAATACCATCGGCTAAGTAGTACCCCATATTGTACTGTGTCCCATTAACAGAGTACTGAACAGCAGGAGCTCGGCCGGCCAACACATCCGTGAAAAGGGGGGATTGGTTTAGCACGTTGATGTCGTTGTTGGATCCGGCGACACCAAAGAAAGCATGCCATATCTACAGATCTTTGGACGCAACCGCTTCAAGTATTATTGTAGGGACTCCTTAATCATCACGAGTGAATTGGCCCCTTCACGCAACTGGGCAATTGCGCCATTCCCAGTGCATGCAATCGATGCTTCCCAGCATCCCTGGGAAACCTCGCTCCTCTCCTTGCCGGAGCAGACGCCAGAGGTCGTCGACAGTAGGTTGACGAAGATATTCCTCCGCGAACCGAGCAATGATTCCTTCGACGAAACGCTCCAGACACTCAATAGCCGTCGACTTTCCAATGCGTACATACTCATCGACGGCATCGGCGGGGGAGCCGTAGCACTACATGCGCAATGTCGCCGTACACTTCTGCAAGGGAGATAGCCCCTTTCTAAGGAGGGCATCTCTCCTCTCATTGAAGTACGGGGACCACTCCCTAAGAGCTTCGACGATTCGCAGAAAGAGGGGTTTCCCCATTCGAAACCGTCTGCGAAACAAGTACTCGGGGTAGACCGGAATGTCGGCGAAGTAGTCCGCGACTAGACGGCCATGACCGCCTTCGCGATCTCTATCGATGTACTTTCTGCTACCTCGTCGACGGCGGTGCGAGGTACCATCGTCTATGCTGGCTTCAAGGTCGTCAACAACGCGACGGTACAGGGGTTGGACCGTCAACCCACTCTGCACAAACGCCGCCACGAACTCTTCGACTTGGTTGATGGCTTCATCGTCGCCACTACTTGTGCTTGAGCTAGAGGACATTTTTTTTGGACAAGGCAAGATATTTTGGACAAGACAAGATCTTGTGAAGATGAAGGCTCCAGGGATTCTGATATATAGGGATAGAAGCGAATCAAGCACATGGGCCTCTTCCAACGGCTAAATACAAAGGCATCCATCACATGTGTTGGTTCCAACGGGTACAATCCAAAAGCATGGAACACATATCGATCACATGCCAAAAGCAACGGCTAAAATTCAAACAGGTAAATCCAGAACGACTTAAATTAATAATGCGAGTACAATTTTACAAAGGAAAAGTACATCATTCAAGCTACTACTTATTCTTCATTTCCTTAATCATGTCGTTCACGTACTCTAATGCGGCCTCATGCGCCTTCTTATGAGCATCCGAGAAATTGGATGTATCCCCCATAATCAGTATCGTCAACGACTTCATAAATGTGGTTTTTTCCTTGCTTTTGGCCATCTCTTGCAAATTTTCGGCTGCAGCAACGGCTTTGTCGGCCACCCTATCGAGGTCGGCATTGGCTTGGCCGATACGCTGCAGGGTCTCCTCGTACGCCAACGACGCCGAGGATGTTTCACTCATTTTTGTCTTACCCTTCCGCTTGTTCTTTGCCGCATCCCGGCCTTCCGGTCGTGGAAGCTCCACAGGTTCGTCGTCGTTGTTTGACGACGACGTGTGGGCACCTTCTTCGTTGAGGCGAGCTCTTTTGGAAGAATCGAGGTAGCTTCGGCACCACTTCGGTTGACCACGCACGGCAGTCCACCAGTGCTCCAAGATGAAGGGATGACCCACCTCCTGCTTATACATGTCCCGTGCTTGAGACATTAATTGGTCGTCCGAACGACCACTGGCGTAGGCATCCCTCAACCTACAATAGATGCCATTGAAGTGAACAATTTTCTTATTGTTCTTCTGCCAATGGTCTTTGCAGTGCCTAACGTCCCGTCTGCTATCGGGCGGACTACTCCTGTTGTACGCCTCAGCGACCTTCGACCAATATACGTCGAACTTTTGGTAGTTCCCCTCGACCGGATCAAGAGAGTTATTGAACCATGCACTGAACTGGAGGACGAAAAATTCAACTTTTCAAAAACTAAGACAAACCCTGTCGAGAAAAAATGTACGATACAAATATTTAATATTTAGATGAACACTCACAAGTCGCAGTCGTCCGGTTGTGACCAGTTCAATCGTTTACGCCGCTGTGCAGCGGTTCCTTCGCTTTTGCCGGCATCGTCGTCGTCCTCGCACTCGACCGGGGCCGTGCTATGTGGACTACCAGTATCTGATACCGACGTGGAGCAGGAATTCTTTGCCGGTGCTTGCGGAGGCGACATTTCCGCGGGGATTATTGGAGCTCCAACGAAATGAGGATTCTGACCGTAAGGGCCGTAGGGGGTTGTGCGTACGGATGTGCATATGGATATGGTTGGCCGTATGGAGGGGGTGGGACGTATGGTGGATAGCACATCGGATATGGTGGAGGAGGGGGCTGAAAACTGGGCGAATTTTGGCCGCTTGGCGCTTGGGGGCTCTCTTCATCGAAATTAGGCTCGCCAAACCAGTTCACATAACCGCGGAGGGAGTGTTGGCCATCGGAAAATTTTCTGGGAAAAAACGAGTTGAACTTTGCTGGAAAAGTGTGTGGTTTGAACTTGTGTTGAGTGCAAATGAGCTGAACCTTGCTCCTATTTATAGCCAGGGGAGCACACAATTTTTCAGAATTTTTTGGTGATTTTTTGTGAATTTTTGCTATTTTTTATGAATTTCTAGGCTTAAAAAGGAATAAAATATTTAAAACGGCTAGTTTTTAACGGCTATAATAAAACGGCTGTTTTTTGTCTCGCTGACAGGTGGGACTGAGGAGAAAATGACATAACGGCTAGTTTCCCGCGCATACAAAACACTCAATACACTGACAGGTGGGACCCATAGGCAACCGGGCCCACAAAGCAGTGGCAAAAGCGAGTACACACGCGTGTGCACGAAGCCAGCGCGTGCACTACCACCACGCGTTTTGTGGGCCCCACCAAAACGCGTGGCGCACAAACGCACCGCGCACCCCCATCACTGACGTGGGCCGTGACGCGTATTTGGGCCCACATGTCAGTGCACGCGCCACGCGAGTAACGTACGCACGCGGGGGACAGCGGTGGGGCCCACAAACCACGTCCCCGGGCGTCGCGCGTGCTCCAACGCGGGCGCCACGTGTGCGAGGCGTCGGTGGGCCCCACCTGTCAGAGCCTGTTTTTGCGATGCCACGGCTGGCGTTCTCTCTCCTCGCGCGCGTTTTTTATTATTTTCGGCCGTGGGGCCCGCTTGTCAGAGCGCTGTGGCGCCGGAGTTAGACTTAGCCTTATATGAAGCATATGCCTATTCTTAGCTTCATTTTTTGGCCATCCATTCGGTTGTTGTGCTTTTTGGAAACAATAATTTGCTAACCCCAAGTAGTACTTTTGAAAGGAATAAGTTGTCATTAAGGGCAGCTCGTAAGACATTCTTATGTGCTACATGGATCTTAAAATGCAATTACTCACTTTCATGGGGCAAACAAAGATTTACTGTGGGCATAGCTTCAAATATTGCAAATAATAATAGTCAATAATTTCATGACATGAATTAGTTTTATCAATTTAGGATGGCATCAAGCAGGAATATACTGCTGGATATGCTGGATACCTCTGCAAACTACAAACAGTTGGTGAGTCCAGCTGATATACTGTACATTCATTCTTCTTTTGAAAAAAATAGTGGATAAATTAGAAAAAAAAATTATCAATTGGAATATTAGATAATTTATATGATTTTGTTTTTCTACTTTTCATAATCACACAGGAATTTGGACTCTGGGGAATGAAAATAGAACAGTAATATGTTTGAGGTACTTGGTTAATTTGATCCAATTGAGTTGAAGACAGTAGTGTTTTTTCTGCGATGTTGTTGTTAATTATTTTACAATGTAGGCTTTGTATTAGTTTTGCAGAGTCAGTTCAATATAAAATTTTTTTATTATTTTTTGTTTAAGGAAGTGAGTTTGACTACCGGCTACTGATCCTAATTCCGAGTACAGTCTAAGCACCCCACACCCACGAAAAATAAAAACCGTGAAATGTATTTTAGTAAATTCCATAAAATCATAAAAAAGAAAAACCCCTGTAAGCAACCATCAGACTCGCATATACTCTTTTGGTTATTTTGTAGGGTTATCTTGTGAATTAACCCTACAAAAATAGTTTTGGGCAGTTAGTCTTATCTGAAATTAAAAAAATAGGGAAAGAATTTGTGAAAAAAGGTGACATTAAAATGGGTTGTCTTACTTTTTTTCTTGCCACCACTTCTGCTCAACTCTCCCGTCTTCTCTCGTATCTCTAGCCATTGTTGTCTCATTGCACTGTTGTCACATCCATCACATCTATCCTCGTCTATCTCCATCAAAATTGTTGCCTCGCCATCGCCGATTGTTGAGTCACTGCTACAATAATACTAACGAGAGATTAAGTAAACCCTAAAAGTCCTGGACTCAAGAAAAAAAAGAGTTTTGATTCAACGGTGAAAAAGAAATATCCTCAAAATAGGAATAACAAAATATCAATTCTTTCAAACTAGAAAAATAAACTCAAAATCACTACAAGCTTAATTTGTATGCCCAGAAAGTGTGATTAATTTAGCTCTTAAGAATTCACTTTTGTGGTTACTACTTACTAATGATTTTAATTAGCACATCACGTTAGGTTGTCCATATATGCATCGTTCGATCGTAGCTCCCCGGCCAAGATCTTCGGACGGGAGGTCACCATCAACACACAATGGATCTCTTTTATTTTACCCCAGGCTTCGACTTTTGTGGGTTTTAAGACTATTATTTTGGCGGATTAGACCACGTAACCACAATCCCAGGAAACCATTTTTTATTTCTCTTTCTTGCCCTCTGGGAAGAAAGGGCGAGCCAAATTAGTGACAGTTAAGTGAACAAAAACTATATAGAAAATTTTTAATGGAGACTCCTCAGTGATATATCAATTAAAATTGAAAGGTTGTTTAATTATGATATATTAGTAATCTCCAAATTATGATTTGACGACTCTTATATAAATCTTAGATAGAAGATTTTCACAAAAATAACTTCCGAATGTTGTTAGTTGATGTGGATAAATTTAGCATTAGGAATAATCTATTTAGATCTACAGTACAATTATTGAGTTAATGAAAATCACTAATTCTACAAGTAGGAATTGGGTCCTCGTGTGAGGATGGTCCCGCATAATTTTCATGATCTGGCAGCTATAAAAAGGACGCGTAATTATTTGAGAGTGGCTTATAAGTTAGGCCAAGAAGCACCAAAAAGAAATCTAGCAGCTGGTGTGAATGGTGTGCCACTTTGATCTCCTCCATACCATCATCTGCAGGGATTTGAGGTACAGAGATAAGCCGATTCTTTCCTGTGTCACATGCTTTCATTTGGTTTTGTTCCCTCAATTTCCTGCTTTTGATCTAGCAATCGAAGTCACATCTCACATATCGCATCCAAAAAGCTTCAGCTTCTGTTCAAATTGGTGCAGTTCTTCAACTTTGCAGTAAATTTCATATGAACTCGCAGTAAATTTCTTGGATGTTTCATTAGTTTCTCGTCTGATTTCTGAAGGAACAATTTTATTCACGTGTTGGTAATAACTAATTAATAACTGAGTTGTTTTATTTTGTTTAATTTTGTGTGGTTTTGATTTGTAGATATATAGGAGCATGGAGGACTCCAATCTGTTCATCCAGTGGGCGATGAGCACGATGCAGCACCAGCACCTCGCCGCGGAGGGCAACGGCTGCGGCGGCGGCGGCGGCGGCGGCGGCGAAGCGGCCTTCCCCTCTCTCCAGGTGCTGCGCAACTCGTCCTCCTGTACTGACATAGCCGGAGGCGGCGGTGTCGTCGCGGAGCCAGCGGAGGACAACCACAGAGCAGGCGCCAACAGCTGGAGCTCGGGCGACACCGACGGCTGCAACGGCTCGGCCGCGGCCGCCATGGATCACGATGGCTGGTCCGCCCCCAGCAGCAGCAGCAGCGGCAGCAACCGGCCCATGAGCTGGAACTTCGGCGCCGCCTCGGCGCAGCCTAGCAATGACGGCGTCCTGGACGCCGCAGCCGCCCCCACCAGAGCGCACGACGGCAGCATGCCGGAACTTCTGTACGGACCGGCGACGATGAGAGCCACCAAGAACGCAGCCTACGCGGGCCCCGCGAAAACGTCCGCGTACGCGCAGGACCACATCATCGCCGAGCGCCGGCGCCGGGAGAAGATCAACCAGCGCTTCATCGAGCTCTCCACCGTCATCCCCGGCCTCAAAAAGGTTCTCATCGTACTCACAAAAATCGTTCATACATGCACAGTTCGTATCAACCACTGTACATTGATTGTTCGTACACGTAGCAGCACTCTTCTTTAATTTAAAATTTGTGTTGGTTAATATATGATCAGATGGACAAAGCTACGATTCTTGCGGACGCGGTGAAGTACGTGAAGGAGCTCCAGGACAAGCTCAAGGCGCTCGAGGACAACACCGGCGAGAGAATAGAGTCCGTGGTGCTTGTCAAGAAGCCGTGCATCGCCGCTGCGATGGACGATAATGGTGTGCCGTCGACGACGATGAGGTCGACGACGAGGAAGGCGCTGCCGGAGATCGAGGCGAGGTTATCGGAGTGGAGCGTGATGGTGAGGATCCATTGCGAGAACGCCAAGGGGCTGGTGGTGAGGGTGCTGGCCGAGGTGGAGGGGCTCCACCTTGGCATCACCCACGCCAATGTCATGCCCTTCCCGGCTTGCACCCTCATCATAACCATCGCTGCAAAGGCAAGTTTAATTTAGTACTAGTATATATCTTCACAATTACTAGTGGTAGCTACATGATTAGTTTGATCATATATATCATCCGTCATTTATTCGCTCTAGAAAGATTTTTATAGAATTTCTATGTTCTAAATTAGACTATAAAATGAATATTGATTACTTAAAATGAGCCGTTTTTGTTGGTCGTATATACTTTTGTACATCAATATATTTTATATCTACTTAATATGTGTCATCAAATGTTTGGTATTTATTTGATATAGTTTGAAATCGCCTTTCAAGTTGTGAAGTAATACAAGTCTTAAACAATATAGACAGAAGAATATAGATCAGTAAACGCAAAAGAATTACAAGTCATGCACCAGTTCTTAGAGAGTCATAGTGTGGTACTGTACATAGCCAACAACCAAATGCTATTGACCGGTCGAAAGATAGTTTGTACATTTAAACTAGCAAAATTGTCTATGTAATTTTTTGGTATTGTTCAAGACAAATATGCATCTAACATCTAATAGCAAGCAATCACTTTTCCTCTAGACTTACTGTCTACTACAATCAACTTGTACTTGGAAAAAAGAAGATAAAATTTCACATTGATAAATAAAATATATACTACTCTGAACTCCTTGTTCAGTTTTAGGTAACTAGCCAGTGTAACAAGCTATAAGTCTCTTAGGTGAGGATTAATTGAACTGAACTAGGTTACAGAAACAGTAGAGTTTCATCCGGCACTTGCTACCACGTCTTTTGATCAGATACTAACATGAATTGGTCTAGATATAAACAGTTAATTTTAATATTTAAATTTAGACAGACAACCAAGTATGGTCTGCTCCAGAACCAACTCACTATAATATTTAAATTTTATGTGGATCACTTAATTTAAGTCAAGACTATCAATTTGTCTTTTAAAAAAAAGTCAATTTTTGAAATTGATTTGGGGTCCAATGAAAAACAAATAGGTTTTCTCTTTCTCCCCTTATTTGTAAAAAAAACATTATTAATAATTAACACCCTCAGCTTGTTATTTATAAAGTTTTTCAGAAAAACATTAGTAAAGTTTTTCAGAAAAATGTAGAATTGCTTCCCTTTGTACATTTATATAAATTAACCGATTTATTTAGCACAGCTCTGTGACTGTTATTGATGCTAGGGCATTGGATGTGATCATGTAGATGAAAATATGAACATTACAATATTGAGTTTGTGGTTTTGCATGGATAAATCAATTAATTTGTAACAAAAGAAGAATTACTAAACCAACGGCATTCTGTCTAGCTGGCTTATTCTAAGTTCTTATGTTAGATTAAAAAGAATTTGAGCTAATTATAGTAAAAGACTTCAGATTTTATTACAAGATGATTCAATAGAAACCTATAGTGCAAAAGATGTGAGAGTAGAATTTAGCCAATGTAACATCTGTATGTAGGTAAAATGACAAAAAGAAAAATGAGATAAGTATCTTTTTATCCTTAAATTTTGGGGTTGGGCCCATTCTAAAGTTCACATGAAACTATATTTGTAATCCTCAATCTTTCAAACCGGAGAAAATGAAAGTTGAAGGACCAATTAATTTCATTAGAAAGATTAAAATATAAATTTAGCTGACGAAGAAAAGAAATACATATCCCTAAAGATATAGCTTTATGACCAGTTTGGAATACAAAAAATGATAAACGTATTAATAGGAAAAAATACATGAACTAATGGAATCCATAAAAAAAAGTTAACCATATGAATTATTCAAAATGATGTTTGGATGCATCACAGAAAAAGTATAGAAATTTTGAAAATAATGAGTTTAGTTTGCTTTCGATAGTAGACAAAGAAAATTTATGAGATTGGACTGTTTCCTCCAAAATTCCTCTAAAAGAAGTAATTACAAAACAATTTTATAGAAAATTTATGCAGTCATTTTTTTTTCAAACACCTCAGAAAGGAACAATCGGAAGGATTCAAATCCTCTAAAATTTCTTTATTTTCCGCCCCCATAGTTTGCACGCGTGTAAAATCACATAATTGCACCAAATCTGGCACTAGAGTACATGCTAATGACTATTCTAGGAATAGACTGTACTCTTTAACTAAAAATGCACATTGAATTAATATGTTGCCTAATTATTTCATTTAGACATAATTTGCCCAAGATTGGAGGTTACACCGAACTAGTTAACATGTTTTCAGATCAAAAAAATTGATGTTAATTTTTCAGGTGGAGGAGGGGTTCAATATTACAGTGGAGGAGATTGTGGGGAGGCTGAACTCAGCATTGCAACAACACGGCGGCAGCAGCAGCAGCAGCAGTGAAGAAAGAACAAACTGACCATACATGCAGCTCTTGTACGTATGTACGTACGTCTCTACAAGAAAACATTTGGCCATGCACGTACATACGCATTTAGTGTGCGTGTGTGTGTGTGTAAATAAATGCTGAAGAGTGAAGAGTGATAAACTCATATGCATGCATGCACGATTAAAACACACCACGTACATGCATGGACTGTTTGTGAGATAAATAACAGCATAGAAGTGATGGCCATATTTGACGAGGATTTCTCTACCACATATTAAGTCTTTGGTTGGTCAAGACATGCACCAAGTTGCACCAATTTGCTCAAGTCAAGTCACTGCTTCATCGAAAATGACCAGTTGATATGCTCTCTCAAGTTGCATGTTCGCATCAAACAGTTCTGCATGTAATAATAATCATGTTCTTGTTGAGCTTTGATCCATTCATAAATCATAACCAGGCTTAGAGTGCTCTTAATTAGTTAGTACTTAGTTCGTACGCACTGCATCTTAATTATTGCTTGCTTTGTTTAAGAGATATGGCTTGATTTGTACAGAGCTGTTGGGATATCAGCGTAAAGTTGGCACATTGCTGCTTGCATAAAATGCAACAGGTCTTGGAGTTCGTAGGACATGCGAAAGATCTATGAGCGTATGCACACGTAAGTGCGGGCATACGTACTTATTTCCTCATGATGGAATAATTAAGTGCGATTAGGAACAAATATATTATGCGTCCCAAATACATGTCCTAAAATTATACCTCCTCTCTTCAATACTCAGCCATGAGCCCGTTGTAAACCGCGTGGGGTCTTGTGACTGAACGTTATTTCTCTCTTATAGATAAAGATATACAGCTCTCTTGCATATTTCTTGAAAAAAAAAAACATCAATAGCAGTCCTCCATAACATGAAATTAAAACAACCTTATCATTTTCTTATTTTTTCAGTGACATATTAGCAAATATGTACAATTTAAGGACATAGATTTGGGACATATAGCAATACTTGATTAGTATTAACCATGATTTAGAGGAGGGTGTGTTATTAATTAAGAAAGATTTAGCAAAAAAGGAAGAGAGTGTGTTGGATGAGTCAGTTTGGTCAGAAAGTATTAGGTGAATGAACACCATCTTTAGTTATTCTTGGGGCCCGTTTGGATACTGCTATACCCTATATGCATGTAACAATTGCAACTTGGCACCCCTGGACAGCTCTGCATGATCTGAATAAACTTTAGTTTAGTTTTTTTAATTGTAATTATTGATAAACAAATCAACACATGCATAGCTCAATAATTCCTCTGCACACATGTGCTAGGCATATTTTTTTTCGCCGAAGGTTTGACGAAGTTAACTAGTACTTAACTTTAGGGTTTCATTCGGTTTATAATTAGGTACGTGTCCTGATCTGAGAGACCACATCTATTTGATGACTGCAAAAGCGCGTACTTGTCATGAACTTTATGTGCTAATTAACAGGGAAAAAAGATTCTGCAAATGTCCTCTGCTGACAAAAACAGACGAAAATGCATTGCCAAGTTTCAGGTCTCAGCAATTCCGCCGACCCAATTTCGGTCTAAGCATATTATCTGCACGATTGTCCCCTAAATTTGAGGTTCAATGGCTGTATTATGTCGGGTTGGGTCTGATTGCAGTCCGTCTGCAAAATTGGTCAAGTCGGCCCCAACTCAGTTTGAATGGATTTGAGCTTATCAATATCTCAGTTTGAAATTAGCCAATCCCGCTATTTGTACATGTCTAATTCTGATTAAATTATGCTAAAGATATGGTACCTATATTTTTATAATTTTACATAAATCCTTTTCTATAATTAAATCAAGACTCCCACCCCTTGATCCAGTTTCTATATGATTCATATGCCCCCTTCTTTAACTTCATCAATGGTGGGCGACGGCAGAACAGCCACAACACGCAAGGTAGATGGAGAAGACATCAATGGAGGAGGCAAACAAGTGATGCGGCAAAGTTATGGTGTCACTAATTGCAAACTATGGCAACTAGAGGGAAGTTGGAGGATAGGATGAGTAGTGTGTTATGAGTTGGTCTAAAATGAGTGTTTGATTGGCGTGGAAGGAAATAATTCAAAATTTTGTTTAGTTAGAGGGATGAGTTGGTCCAGATAAGATATGTGGTAACGAATTAAGATTAGTTATCACTAATTAATTTAATTAGTACAAAAATAATACTAATTACAACTAATCACCACAAACATAACATTAATTACCACTAATTTGACATTAATAACCATTAACTACAACTAATTAGCATTAATTTAACATTAATTATTACTGATCACCACTAACATAACACTAATTAACACAACATAATACTAATCACCGTTAATCACCACAAACATAATACTAATAAGACTGACTAACATTAATTAACATTAATCAACACTAACATAACACTAATCACCCTAATTAACAAATATGAAACGAGTTGATCCGACACAAAAATGAAGGATGAGTTAGTCCGCATGTTGAGAGAATATTCCCTATTTTGGGATGAAGCATAATACATGAGATGATACAGGATAGAGATAATCAAATACTACCATCCCTCCCAATTAGGGTTGGACAAAAAGATCAAAACTCACGAGTTATTCAGAATCGACTCGAATATCGGCTCGGTTTGGGATCAACTTGAGCCTTTAACAAGCCAAGTTCGAGCTTGAGGTGAAGCTCAAGTGAAAATTCGAGTCGAGCCCGAGCCTTCCTGAGCTCGCTCGAGCTCGACTCATTAAAACTCGAATTACCATTACACTTTTAAGTTTTAATGGGCCTCCTCTGCTGTCGTGCTGCTGCATGCAATGGGCCAAAGGCCCGCGATGGACACACAGCCACACACGGGCACACTGTCACCCCCCAACCCTAGCCCTACACACACAGCGTGACTACATCAGTGTAAGGACCACGAAGCTGGTCAACTGGTCAGCGGGTCAAAGGCCACGTGGCTGGCTATCAGAGTGGTCGCGCTGCTGACCTCTAAACTTATGTGCGAGTTTAATTTTTAAAGGAGTACTGTCAGACTGTGCAGTATCTGCCTAGAGTTCCTCACAGCCACCTCTCAGCCTGAGCGAGTGCCGCTGCTCACCCCTGTGTATGCTTGTCATCATCCAGCTTTCGATCACGAGTCATTTTCGGGTCATCACGGGTCGTTCACAGGACAGTCTGAGCCCAAATGGGCATGAAAACAAAACCAACAAAGAAAAGCAAAGAAAAGGAAAAAGAAAAGAAAGAAAAGAAAAAGGAAAGAAAAAGAAAATAAAAGAGGGGAAAATATCCAACAGCAGTAAGGCCCAAGGCCCAACAGCCATTTATCAGTTTAGCCCCTGGATTCTGCCAAAATTCTCAGCTATTGTGAAACTTTGCACAAAACCCCTCCAATTTCTCTGATTGTGCAAATCAGTCCAGTTTACACTAATACAGCTTAGGCATCAGCCACCTGTTCGTCGGAACAATGAAACCAGCCACATCAACCCCACCGAAGTCGGTTGCATGCAAAAGCTCGCAGGATAAGTAAGTTTTACCACCCCCAAAATGCACAGCAGCAACACTAAATTTCACAGAACAGCAGAGAGTAGGGTAAGGCCAAAACTCAGGTAACCAGCAGTAGAGTAGAGAAGGGGATAGCAGATAATTTAGACATGCATGTTCATCCTTTTCTGTATTTTGTGATTCACAGGTGAAGCAGCAGCAGGAGCAATTCAGGAGCAGGGAGAAGAGGTTCAAAACCAGCATCAAGGTTAGAGCTGAAAGTAAATATAGATTTTAGCATGTTTAACCCTGGATTATATTAAGATGTATCATTTAAATGCTTGGCTAGAGAGTAGCTCGCTATAATTACTTAAAGTAGCATTTGAAACTCAAAACCAGTGATTCAATTTAGTTAGGCTTGACTGTTTAGTTAGGGGTTAAGTGGAAACACCAGCAGGTGCCCAAAACCAACCAAACCACCCTAAAATATATAGAACATTGCTGCTACATGAGGTATGCATGTTCGTCACCACACCTCACAAAACACATGACCAAAAAGGAAAGCACACATGAACACAAAACAAACACATCCAGCATCACCAGTCAGCACAAGATCACACACATATGCATAAACACAGACATCATAGTACACAGCACCACCTCAAACCAAGGCACACCAATTCCACAGAACAGAGCAAACACAATACCAAAACCAGAGCAAAGCACCCCAGCCCAAAACTACACCTCTCACCTCAACCAGGACCCAAGGTAGGGGAGCTTACCTGGGGGCGCCGACGTCGAGGACCGGGTAACCGGCGGGTCGGCGGCGGGGCATCCGCGCACACGCGACAAGCTACCGCGCGGCCACGCCGTCGAGGCGCGGCCAGGCGCGGCTGCGAGCCGCGGACGGGGGAGCGAGGCGGCGCGGCCCGGGCTACGTCCGGCCGCGATGTTGCGCCGAGGGAGAAGCCGCGGGGTCGCCGTTGAGATTCACGGCGGCCGGAGACAGCGTTAGGGTGATAGGAGCCATCGGGTACAAAGAGAGAGAGAGGGCCACGGAGAAGCGCGCGGAGGAGCTGCGGCGGCGGCGGCGGCGGCGGCGGCACCGGAGCCGGGGACGGCGGTCCCGGCGGCTGAAGATAGGCGGCCGTGCGCGGCCGTGTGTGTGCGTGCGTTGTGTGTGTGCGCGTGAGTGTGTTGTGTGTAGTGTGTGTGTGTGTGTGTTTGTGTGGTGAGCAGGCCACGGGAGAGAGAAGGGAAGGGAGTTGGGCCTGGGCCGGCCCAACTCGAGCCGAAGGGAGTTGGGCCGGTTCAGGCCCAACTGAAATCTTTTCTATTTAATTCTTTTCCAAATTTAGATTCTATTTTAAATTTTGATTTAAGTCTAAGTGAACACTGTTTCATATCTAATTAAAAATCTATTTAATACAGATGTTTAAATAACTAAATATTAAGGCTAATTAGCATTTGCAATTTCTAAAATTATACCTAGTTTAATAAGAGTTTAATCAAATAAGATATATGTATATGCATATAAATTATATTCTTACTCTTTAATAAATCAATTTAAGTTATTTTCACCACTTTCATATAATTTTCTACATAGGAAAAAAGAGCCTCAAATCTATCAATTATTTTTATTTTAAACAACTAATCTTTTAGTGTAGAAATTAAATAGTCTTAGCACTAAATCAATATTTTGACTTAACCATTTTAAATTTATTTTTCAACTATTATTAAACAAATATTATTTCCTTTTTGAAAACTATCCAACTCAAAGTAGTTATGTAATTCCATCATGCAGTTCAATTAATTAAAATCTATTTTCTTGTTTTACCTGGGAGAGTGATCACCGCGATAGAGACGGGAGCGATTAGCACCTAAACTCTGCATCGCTGCATAGCATTTATCAGCATTTTCCTTAGGAATTTATATACGTGATTATTTTAATTTTAGGAGCGGAGCCGTGCGAGGAATTCCAGGGCAACACTCATATATCGGATTCTAACCTTGCTACTTCAGGCAAGTTTTGTTCTTGGCCATATTGATCGTGTTTTATTGCTTTTATTTGGCTATCCTATATCTGATAATCTATGTAGCTATACCATCTTGCATTAAAAAGGTATTTTATAAAAGTTGGTCATAATGAAACAGTCGGTGTCTTAATGGATAAAGTGTAACTGGAGGAGAGCCGAATGAGGGCTCGAATCTAATATTAAAGTATGTTTATAAAAGTAAGGACATAACCAACTGTCATTTCTACCGAGCGCCGTAATACCCGTATCGACCACAGACCTGGTATGGGATAGGTCTAGTCAAGTATTTTATCCGGACACTAGTACATCTCCACACTGAGAACGTATATGTATATTGTATTATGATGAAAGAACCGACCCGAGGCGGGCTTGGAGCTATAGGCTCACAGTGGGTGTAGCGGATGCGTCCGACTACACAGGTATGGTGGTACCATACCAGTGGAGGGAACTAGTGGAAGGGTTTGAAAAAGGCTTTGTTCTCTTGATGATGTCACGCATTATAAGAAATGCGGAGCACTGTTGACGAACACCGACATGGTAATCAAGAAATTCTGTGGGTAAAGTGATACCCCTCTGCAGAGTAAAACGTGGATATTCACTCCTTGTTGTCAGGTCGAGAACTGCGTCGCGGCAGGAAAGGAGACCTACAGGTGGTCTCAACCTGTGGTTCAAATGTTCAGTAGAGTTTACTTAATAACCGGAGTCTCTTACAATCACAAATGAATTTTTGAGTCAAAACTGCCTTTGCTAATATATTCTAATAACTCTTTGACTAGTTAAGGTTTGCATGGTGCATTTATGCATTCAATTGTTTGTTGAGTGCCTCGGCACTCATCCTTGCTATGATAATTCCTTGTTAGATTTTGAATACCCCTTGGGTGATGCTACGTCGACTGGACGACCAAATCAAGAAGCTCATCCCGGAGAATCCTACTGTGAGCTTGATGGGATCTTCTTCAACACCGAAGACGAAGAGTGACCGCCATAAGAATACCCTAACTAATGTATTTTGTTTTCAATAAGTATGCTTATGCTTTTGTATGTAACTAGACTCGTCGTTATATTGGACCATGTTTAATTATGTCATGTTTCTGCTCGCTACTCTGTAACGAACATTCTCGGATAAGATGGTTTTATTCAGAAATGTTCAAAGACTGGACGTGCTGCCACGTGGGCGGTATGTTAGGTCGCCGCAGTTAGCGTGCCCTCTGTTGAATCTTGAGCTCTGATTAGGGTTTCGGTGATTAATGACATCCGTGATATATGCGACTAACCTATGTATTTGAGACTCAGGTTAATCAGAGGAGAAAGCATCACAAAAGTGCGAATCAAGACCATCAAGACTTCATGAAGCAAGAATGAACGGAAAACTCCGACAAAAGTACAAGTATTTCAACCGAGCGCTTTTATTTTTGAAAATTTCTAGTTTAGATGGTCGTACTATTAAGAGGGGTGTTAGCACAAGTCATTTGATCAACCTTGAGGTCTTTGGAAACTTATTTGCATATGCATCTAGCCCCTAATTGAAATTGGGTAAAATTCAGCAATTCAGTTTTCGTTTTGAACTGGCCGGACAGTGTCTAAATGGCCAGACAATGTCCGGCCAATACAAATACCTTCTGAAAATTGCAAAACGATAAACAGAGACAGATAAACTTGTCCGGAGTTTTTGTCCGATTTAGGCCGGACACTGTCCGAAATGACCGGACAATGTCCGGCCAGTACATTTTCATATGACAAGTTTAATTTGAAACAAATGAATTTGTCCGGGACGCACCGGACATTTTCCGAAGTGACCGGACATTGTCCGGCCTATACAAGTTCTGAGAAGTTGAAAATATGTGTTAACAGAGACGTATGCGTTTGTCTATATATTTTGTCCGGTCAAATCACATTTGTCCGGCCTATATATTTGTTGTGAAGTTTTAAGCCAAATGTCAACAGAGACATATACATTTGTCCGGACGTTTTGTCCGGACAAATCGTATTTGTCCGGCATGTATATGTGCTGTTAAACATGAATGTTAACAAAGACATATACATTCGTCTGGACGTTTTGTCCGGACAAATCCATTCGTCCGGCTTTCACAAAAAATCTCAAACGGCTACTGACACTTGAAAGTCTCGTGAGCAACGGTCATTTTATTTGTACTGAGCCGGACATTGTCCGAAGTGACCAGACAATATCCGGCTAGTACAATTTTCGCCCAATTTTCTTGAAAACGACCGTTTTGCTGAAACTATATAAACCCTACTGTTTGTAGAAGCTGTACACACACGAAATTCATCTCTTAACCTTAGTGAAACAGCTTGCAAAGTCTCTCACACTCATTCTCTTGCATTTGAAGCCAAATCTTTAGCAAAACATTAAGTGCTAGTTGAGAGAAGTTGAAATTGAGTCATTTGCATTTTCATATTTGTTCTTCAAGCTTTGAGGTTGATCAAGTAAGATGCTAGGCTCATTACTTTTGGTGGTTGCTGTCACCTAGACGACCCGGGAGGTCCGGCGATCTCTCCATCGACGGTGTGTGTCGGAGAGGCCCGGTGGTTGGTTGTAAAGGTTCGGAGCTCGCCTATCCGGAGAGGAGAAGGGCTACCTCTAGTGAAATCGAAGCAAAAGCTCTAGTGAAGAGCGCTTCAACGAGGATTAGTGGAAATCGGCAAATTTCCAAGACTTCGGGAAAAAATTCAATCTCTTCGGTTACCTCTATTACTCGCTTTACATTTCTAGTAATCGATTATTGCTCTAATCTCTTTAGTAATGCAGAACTTACCTTGTGCCATCATCTATATCATTTGTGTATTGAATTTGCAATTTAGGTTGTTAAACACTCAATTAGAAGTAAAATTTGAAAAACCGCTTATTCACCCCCTCTCTAGTCGGCATCCTTCGATCAACACCCTCATCCTCCCGTCGGATCAGTGGCACAAGCTCCCGGCGGCATGCCCTCTTCCTCCTGGTGGAGCACGGGCACAAGCTCCCAGCCTCGGACGATTTGTTAGGTGGGTGGGTGGGTGGGTGGGGGGGGGGGAGCTTGTGCTCGAGGATTCGTGAGGATCCAGGGCACAAGCTCCTGGAGGATTCGTGAGGAGCAAGCGGCGGGGCTTCCAGCGTGACTACGTAAGGCAATTGAGGCTCCGGGCAAAGCTCCCTGCGGATCAGCGGCACAAGCTCTCGGCGACTTGCCCTCTTCTTCCCGGCGGATCAGGGGCACAAGCTCTCAATAGTGGCCTTCTTCCTCCCAGCGAATCAAGGGCACAAGCTCCCGGCCTCGGAAGATTTGTGAGAAGCGGCAGCGGCGGGGGCTTGTCCCCGAGGATTCGTGAGTATCAAGGGCACAAGCTCTCGGAGGATTCATGAAGAGCGATGACGGGGACTTTTGGCATGACTATGTGAGGCAACCGAAACTCTGAGTAAAGTGGTGGCATGGGCTCCCAGTGAATCGGCGGGACAAGCTCTTAGCGGTGTGACTTCGTGAGGCAACAGAGGCATCTATTTGTCGGGTCGAGTTGAGTTCGAGCTCTATCGAGCTTACTTCGAACCAAACCCAATCTTGATTCTAAACTTGTTAATATTTCTAGTTGAGCTCAATACAATATCGAGCCCGAATCGAACCTACTTGGGCTCGCTCGAGTTTGACTCGTTTCCAACTCTACTCCCAACAGCCCTCCCATGGTGTATCTAAAACCTACAACTAAATATATCCTTAAGGTCTGTTTGGAAACTCAAGATTTGATCTGTTTTCAGGTGAATTTTGTGAGTTGGAATTATGATAAATTAAAAAAATAGTTTGGATGAATCACTATCCGAAATTTTAAACGGGCCACGGAGCTCAATCGGGGTTTGGAAAATGGGCGTGTGAAGCCCGGCAAAGATTCGTGTCGTCCTCCTCGCCCGCGTCGCCGCTCTCACGTCGCCCTCGAAAACCTAGCCGAAAGGTGTGCGGCGGCAGAGGGGTGAGCCGGCCAGATCTCGCCGCCGGTCTCGTGCGCCGCCTCCCTCTTCGCCTCTCTCCTTCTCTCTCTTTCATCTCTCTGTCCTGCGCAGCCTCACCCATATCCCGCGCTCTCGTCGTGCTCCACTGCCACGGGCTCCACTCTGGTCCCTCTTCGCGCGTCGCCACCAGATCCGCCAGATCTGGTGCGCCCGAGCACCGCCTCCGCTCTCGAGCCACGGTCGCCGCCGTAGACCAGATCTGCGCCCCCGGCTCCCGCCTCCGCCGCTCTCCCTCTCCGCTTCTTCTTCTCACTTCCTCCTTGATCTCCCCTGTTGCTTCTCACCCCCAAAATCCTCCGGCGGCATCCTCCTCAGCCGCGGCATTGACGATCTCCACGATCCTTCTTCACCAGCCGAGCTCCAGCTCTCCAGCATCGACGACGAGGTATCTATATCTTGGTTGAATGGTTTCAGATCTCCTCTCTTTGCGGTTTCTTGGTTGGATGGCTAGATCTGTGTGTGTTTGATTGGATTGTATGTGTGGGTGGATGCAGAGGTTGGTGCAGCACTCGACGTCGGAGGAGCTGAGCGACGACTTCTTCATTGACTTCTCCGGCGACCCTTCTTCATCGACCGTCACAATTCCCAGCAGGCTCCAGTGAAGTCCAGTGGCCATCAACTTGCTGCAACAATACAATTGGTAATCACTCTCTCTCTCTCCCTCTCGATCAAGTTTTCATAGCACTAGTATTAAGAACAGTGTGTTGGGGCTACTGTGTTGCAGTGTGTGTGTGTGTGTGTGTGTGGCTTACTGAATGGTGAAGTCAAGGGGAATGAGAGTAATGCAGCAAGTTGGAGCTAATATGTGAGTTTTCAAGCTTGCTGCAGAAGCTGTGGTTGTTTGCAGAAGTGTGCTGTGTTTGCAGAAGCTTAATGCAAGTTGGAGCTAATATGTGACTACTACAGAAGTGTGCTGTGTGAATAAACTCTAAACAGAGGTGTGCTGTGTGAATAAACCATATGTATGTGTGTGAGCTTCTTACATGGGCTTAGATGGACGATGGCTATGTGAATGTGTAGCAACTCTAGTATGTGCGTGAGCTTCTCACTTGGTTCAGGTTTAGCTGCACCTCTTTCCATTAGAATTTTGTGAAATAGTTTCCCTAGCACATATAGTTTGCTGAGTTTTCCTTGGTCTGTGGTTGATGAAAAGTGCTACAAATGATATTGATCCAACTCTAATTTATCTCACACGGTTCACAGTGGGCAAGTACTTGAGTTCTTGCTGACTATATTAGGCTTGCATATTGGTGTATTGAAAGAGATTCCTGCATGTAAGCATGCAATGTATATTTTTAGTGTCAACATGCTAAAATAAATTATTTGGTTCTTTATGCTCTTCGAATATATAACTGCTTGATTACTTTTCTCGTTTGATTTTTTAAACTGATATTACCTCTGTAGAACGCTTACCTCAATTTGTTATGGTGATACTAGAGTTAGCTTAATGTCACTCGCAGCATATATTAATCTAGTTAAGGATGAAAGGGTTGCATGGATATTGGGTAATTTGGTGATCTTCAAGATCATTACGTTTTGATTGCGATTTATGTTGTCTATTTTTGTAGAGTTAAGTTGTTGTTCAATTTCTCTATCAGGAACCCATGCTTTTTTTTGAGTTTAGGCATCCTACTGCTGTTTGGCCTTTAATTGGTAATGATCATAAGCTTTTGATGCATCACATGAATTGAGCCTCTGTCTATAGATAGGACTCTTCTTGCTAGAAAAGGACAAGAAAAGAAAGAAAGAAGAAAGAAAGAAAAACATGTTCTATTTATTGTGGTGTTCTTTGTTATTTTTGGTGGCAGATCTTTGGCATATTGTGTTTGTTAGTTTGGAAATAGGTGATCATCAAATTAATAAAGATTTCTTTGTTTTCTTGTTCGATTTTGTTGTTTTACCATTGGAGAGCTTGGTGGATAGTGTAACTGGAGGGGGCTTAAACAAGTGGTAGTTGCATGAATTAATTTGCATGTTGTGGACTTGCTGTTGTGAATTGTGATTGGCCATGACTAGGCTCTATTCAAAATTGTATCCTCTGTTTTAGGTTTAAAAGTATTGTTGTGTCTTTTTCTTTGTCTTAACCGTTGGATTGTAATTTGGACACTTTCGATTGAAGTGAGAGAGAAATGGAGTAGTTTTTATCTTGTGAGATTGTTTGGATTTGCATTTTGATTTGGAGTATTGATTTTTGATCAAATAGTCAAAATAGAGAGGAAAAAAATAGATGTTTTTTGTACTGTTAATAGAGGTGTTAATTTTGCTATTTTTTGGAATTTTTTGGATGGCCGGGATTTTTATCCCACTCCTTCCAAACACTTGTTGGGATTATTTCACCGGTAGGATTATTTTTCAAAGGGATTTTTGGATTACCAAAAATCCCGGTTGGATATGATTCCTACCGGTATTTTTATCCCTAATACTAGTATCCAAACAGGCCATCCAAAAATTATGCTTATATTTAATTTTATTCACGTTGAGCATAATTTAATTTGAATCTGATCTGTATTCAAATCGGAGCACATCCTTGTTCATACAAATCTGACTTAAAAAATATGAATTTTGTTTAGCCTATATCCAATATGTGCACACCCTACCTGATCACATCAAAGATGAATTTGGTTTTGGCCTTTGGGCCGAGAGGAACTTTACTGTAATTTAGTCAGATGTAATGAGCAAAACTGAAAAATCAGTACACTGTTGTCTTCTCACCGTTCTTCCTCTCCCGAGTGGTCTTGGAAGCAGCCGACGCCTCCGAAATGGGCCTTCTCAGCATCATCCGAAAGATCAAGCGCAAGGAGAAGGAGATGCGCATTCTCATGGTGTAAGCGTCCTTCCTTCTTTTCCCTTTACCGTTTTCTTTCTATCAAGACTATACTATCCTTGGTTCTGGATTCTTGGTTTTGGATCTAGCCTTGTGATTTCTTGAAATTTTTTTTGTTTCATTTCTTGTGATTTCTGTTTCTTTTTTGGGCAGTTCTTGATTCCTGGTAGCTGATGTGATTCAGGGGGTTGGACAACTCAGGGAAGACGACAATTGTGCTAAAGATCAACGGGGAGGACACGAGTGTCATCAGCCCCACCCTAGGCTTCAACATCAAGACCATCAAGTACCACAAGTCTGTGTTCCATCTCTTTTCTCTTGTTTAATTAGGCCCTTAATTGTGTAAAAATGATGCGAAGTTGCTTCTTTTAGGATGATATGATTTCATATTAGTTCGAATGGAATGTCATGATTCAATGTGGAAATTTAGTGATATACTAGTTTGATACTTAAGAAAGCAAATTACTGCCTTGTAATGGCATTGGAACTATTGTGGATTGTGGATAACGGTGCTTGCTTTGGTCCTAATGAATCTGGTGAATTTAATCTGGCAGTACTTTGTTTAAATAGGTTATTTTGTGAAAGCTCATTTTTGGAGGAAAAAAAATGCACTTTTAACCCCCTTGGAAGTGCTTTTGTGGCTGGCACTTCCCTGCAACCATCAAAATGTTGTGTTTGGCAATAATTTAGGCGAAAGCAAGCCACAATGTGGAGATTTAGCAATGCTGAAGTACAATTTTGACAAGATCTGGCACCAAAATACACAATTTTACTTGCACAATTGTGACATTAAAAGTACATATATTAGCAATTTTATAGCTGAGTTTTGCTTGTTATCTGACTACCAAATGCATCCTGGTTAGTGTTAGCCATTGTAATAGGCTGGTGGCAGGGTTTGGAATTACATTATTCAAAGTTCCGCAGCCTGCAGGTTTAGTGGGTAGTAGTGAACTTCAGGAAAATTTTGGCAATACAAGTGTAGAACCAAAATTTCAAGTACTACTACAACCCTTGATTGTCACAACAGACTGCATATAGAAATTTGGGGAATATGTTGACAATGTATTGCTGTAAGAATGTTAGCAGCAGAAGTAATGAACGATTTGCAATGTGGTTGATTGGGGCAGGTACTCTTTGAATATATGGGATGTTGGGGGACAGAAGACCATTCGCTCATATTGGAGGAACTACTTTGAGCAGACCGATGGACTAGTTTGGGTGGTTGATAGTTCGGATGTTCGGAGGCTCGATGACTGCCGTGTGGAGCTCCACAATCTCTTGAAAGAAGAGGTACTATTGCTCGAATGCTCAGCAATACTGCTTATTCATATGCTCCAAGACCAAATAGTGTTAATGCCCCAAAATAAAGACGTAGGGGATGCCTATTGAGTATTGACAATTATATTAATAACCAATAGTATCATCTATAGTGGAACAATCTTATTGAATCAGTATCATATTCCTTTTCCGTAGTGTCAAGGGATCTGTTTGTTTCATGCAAGATAGAACTGACAACCGCATCATGTTTTTCCGATTAAAAGTCTAGTTCTAGGCCTTTATGCACACTAGGTGTAGAGATGCTATACTTGGCAGCTTTGTCTTTTGGATTTCTTCATTTCTTGGACATAAATCCCTGTTGTTCTGTGGAGGTTAAGAATCTTCACAATTATTTTCTGACCCAAATCATGAGCATATAAATATCATGCTTCCAATTCATTGGTTCTGCCAATATCTAAACTAATTACTGCCAAATGATGGTACTACTGGATGGAGTTGTGCTAGGTATCACCATTCTGTTGATAGTTGAAATATGGAATTCAATAATGGTTATTTCCCCAGTTTAACATTAGAATTTCATATATTCATATTGCAATTTCCATTACATGGCAAGTTTGTGTTTAGTTTATGTATTTTGTTCAATTTGTGCTTTGATTTAACAGAGGTTATCAGGAGCTTCATTGTTGGTGTTTGCAAATAAGCAAGATATTCAAGGTGCTCTAAAACCTGCAGAAATTGCAAAGGTGAGCCAATTTCAGTCATATACTTTTGAATTGGACTGTTTCTATGCTACGCTTTTCTAGGACTCATGCTGCAAATATCAGCTGGTTGTCATAAATCCAGTTATTTTCTGCCATGTCTATGCCCACTATCTTGTTGATAATGCCTTGGTCTATATTACAATTTTCTTGTTATCTTATTTGATTAAACTCTACTTGTCTTCACATTAGCTCTCATTTAAAAGCACAAACATATGCAAGTCAAATAGAGTTATCCTCACTTAGTCACTCAAATATAGGTGGTGGAATTATTTCTATCCATTGAGACAGCTGTAAATGCCTGTGAGATCCCTTCTGCATTTAGTTCTTTCAGAATTTGCTCCTATAAAACTAAAGTCGGAAGTCTTGTAGTTCGAGCAATACAATAAAATAATCCAAGCAATCCCATGCTCCATGTCCCAAGTGTTTGATTTGAGGTCTGTTATGGTAGAAGAAGCAACCATTGTGATGTGTGATGAGAAATACAGTTGCAGCGGTTGCTGCCATTGAACATAATATCATTAGTCCATGCACAATAGAAGGTGAAAATATTTTTTTTCTACTACATATTAATTGTGAATGTGCAAAACATTGGTGCCACCAAATTCCATTAGGCAACCTGCAGCTAGCCTATCATCCGGAAGCTTCAAACCAGACAGACTAGGTGACTAGAATTGTTGTTGTTGGGTCTATATGCTCAAACCTTCCGGGAAATTGTTGTTGGGTCCTGGAAGCTTCAATTTCATGACATATTTGTCACCAGACAGACTAGGTGACTAGAATCATGGGTATTTGTTATTTTTCTTGGTTGTTTATATGTGCAGTCAGCAAGTGAAGAGTTCCTTTTGCTTTCTTTCATCTAATAGGTGTATCAAAAGTTAGTCTTACTAATTTCCCAAATTGACCCAAGAAATTTTTTTTAAAAAAGATAGAAACCCTAACCTCATATTGGATTGGTCACTTGTGACCTTTATTGTTCTATATGTGCAGTTGGGTTTATATTATTTCTTCTGTATCATATGGGCTCGATAGGCTTCTTTGTTCAGGCATGAAACTTTTACAATTTGCTGTTATATCATCACTGGCTGGCAAACCAATTCATTTTGCATTGTGGAGGCAGCAAGTCACAAGAATAGCTATTAATATCTAAAGGAGCAGCATAACTCAACCTTTGGTGTTATTTTCGAGATAAATTGTGTTCTCTGGTTCATAGTATCAATAATTGCATGTGTGTGTGGTCCATAATGTCTCAATTCAGTGTTTACTAGTTGACAGCTGAAGTAGCAACTTTTTGTGCTGTGAACCTGTACCATTCTACTTCAACTTCATAACTAGGAACAATAAAACCACTGTTAATTCTCTGATTCCCAGCAAAGCACAAGGTTTGGCTAACCAGAGCCGAAGCCCCAGCGAGTTTGACCAAGTTTGTCTGATTTAGGTTGGCTGCTTCATAGCTTGTTACCTCAAATGTTCCAGCTGTTTTTGCCAAAAGTTGGTCGGCCGTTTGCCTGTCAAATTGTCCTGGGTGTTTGCGTAGAAATTGTAAGCTAATCAGCTAGGAACCAGTACTGCGGCACAGCGGTAGCCATGCAGGACATTAGTCGAGCTTCGGCAAGAACAGTTCACATATTAGTTGTGTGTCTGTGCATAACATTCCTGGAAGTTTTTATTGTGGAAACATGTTTTGGTTTGAGTTGATCACTAACCTGTTAGGTGTGCAGGTTCTCAACTTAGAAGTGATGGACAGAAGCAGGCATTGGCAAATTGTGGGCTGCAGTGCTCACACTGGGGAGGGACTTCTTCAAGGCTTCGACTGGCTGGTTCAAGACATTGCTTCTCGGATTTATGTGCTTGACTGAGTTGTGATTTATCTCCGCTCACTACAGAATTTTGTGTAGTTTGAATCCTTGTTGGGCATTTGTACGCAAAACGGCTTGCGGCAGGATTGACCCGCGATACCCCGGTATCAATGGCCGACAAACTCTTTACTTTCCTTTGGGGTCTCAAGTAGTCGTCGCCAAATTCGGCCATTAAAAAAATCAAAGAAGTTCGCATGAATACCACTCATTTTTCTTATTTTTCTGTTTGTGTTTAGTTGATGTACTATGGCATGCAAATTTCTCAAAAAGAAAATAACAATAATTATGTCTCTATTACCCACTCCTCTGCATTAAAAAAAATCTATATAATCCTTTATACTTTAAAGCTGAATATTCTACCTCCTGTATTTCAAAAACAGTACAAATTTGTTCAAAATTGTTTTTTTTTTGGCTGATTGTGGACTTAATTTTTTGCAATTTCACTCCTCAAATTTTTTAAATTATAATTTTGCTAGAAAGTGTTTTTAAATCGTAACACGGATAAATATATACACATAAGACAGACATACTGTGTGGTTTTTGTCTTCAGATAATGGAATACCTGAGAGGGATGCAGGATTTCTGATGAGACGATGTACATTCTTGCGGCCCGCTTTGATGCTCCTGATGAGGTGTGATGTTTTGCTGACGTCCATCTCACTGACTTATGGTTTTGTATTCATTAGTTGCTCAGTCCTATCGAAGAACATTGTAGTCTTTTGAAGAGCAGCATGATAGCTATATGTGATGTGTATACATGTGTGTATGTACATGTTGTAATTTAGAAACACTTCCTCCAACAAAATTGCAATTTAGAAAAAATTAAGAGGCAAAATTGCAAAAGATCTCATTCAAAACTAATCGAAACTATTCACAAATTGATGGAAGTTGATTTTGAATCAAATTTGCCTTGATTTTGAATACTTATCTAGATTTTTTGAAAAATAGATAGGATAATATGAAATTTTCAAATAAAAATTGTGTGCGCTTAGTGACAAGTTGGGAAATCTGCTTTTAGAAGTCTAAAACTATTGTTGTACTTATCTCAATTGCAGGATTAGAATTTAGAGTTGTAGACAGTTTAAATCAACTTCGAAGAGAAATTAGGATGATTATTTACTTCTCATAAATCCTCCTTTTGTTTTGAATCTCACCCATTGATCTAGCGTTGCTATTGATCAAACAATCGAATATAGAAAATATCCAAGATCTTTTTGGGTAGCTTGCCCAATTTGGCCTCTAATTTTTTAGAAAAATTGGCAATATATCACCACATTATGTTATTGAATCAATAATATACACCAAATAAATATCTAAACACTAGTATTCAGCAAAACCTTGCATTCATAACAGTAAACATCACATAACATCATATGGTATCACCAATTTTTGACGTAGCATCTGCAAACGAATAGCAAAGCAAGGAATTGGGGCCTTTCATGCCCTAAACCATCACCATGCAAACTCAAAACATATACTTGGAACGACTAATACCAATTCTTTCTTGCATTAATTTAGACTCAGTTCCATGAGCATAACATTACCGACAAGAGCGACGAACATCTAATCGATAGCGCGATCAAAAACACAGGATCGAACCAGACACTTAAAACATCATTTCATAACCCTAACGAAGATACTTAAACGATGATAGAATAATAACTAGGATAACTGGCCACAATGGACCCCACCCATCAGTTCCTCCAGTTGCCGTCGGAGTTGCCGCCGCCACCGTAGCCGCGAGTGCCACCACCATAGCCGCCACCGCCACCGTACCCACGACTGCCGCCCCCGTATCCGCCGCCGCCACCACGGCCTCCACCGCCATAGCCACCACCTCCTCCCTCACGGCGCTGGCCGTAGCCACCGCCACCGCCACCGCCACCATATCCGCCGCCACCTCCGGAGCGGAAGCCACCGCCTCCACCGCCAGAGCGGCCTCCTCCACCGCCAGAGCGGGACTGGGCCTCGTTGACAGTGATGCTGCGGCCGTCAAGCTCCTTGCCGTTCATGCCCTCGATGGCGTCACGCATCGACTGCTCGCTGGAGAAGGTGACGAAGCCAAAGCCGCGGGATCTCCCCGTCTCACGGTCGTTGATGATCTGCACCAGAAATCAGATCCCATTAAATTTGAAGTACCAAAAAACTTTGCAGATCTAGACTAAAACTGATGGAAATTTTTGTCAAAAATAGATTCTACAAGAACATCACAGATTTGGATTGTTATGAGCATATAACTTTGCAGATCTAGACCAAAACTGACGGAAACTTTTGTGTCAAATAAATTTCTACAAGAATATAACAGATCTGGGATTTATATGCTCATATCCCTGTATAAATCTCTTACTCTTAATTAGAGCTCATATCAGTATCTAAAAGAAAAAAAATTGGAAGGGTTTAGCCAAGATTTAAGATCTGAAATCCTAGAACAAATCAAACGGGAGAGGATGCATATCTAACAAGGTAAATAAAAATACTAATAAAACCACAAAATAAATCAAGAAAATGATGCAGGTCAAACACAAAAATACACAATAAAAGGGGAAAAATCAAGAAAACAATAAAATCCACAGAACCCCAGATAAAAATTCCAGCAAAAAGGAAAAACCACACAAGAACAAGAGAAACCACCAAAATAACCCAAAATCTAAAAGAAACGATGGAAACAAACCTTGGATTCGAGGATCTCGCCAAAGGCGCTGAAGGCGGCCTCCAGGGAGCGGTCATCGGTGGCCCAGGCGAGCCCACCCACGAAGCAGCGGTACTCCACGTCCGGCGCCGCCATTTCTCCTCTCCACAAACCCTAAAAACACCGAACCGAACAAGAGGACTAGTAGAAGAGGGGGAGGAGAAGCCAACCCACCTCTATGAGAGCACGAGGAGGCTGGGTTGCCCTACCCCCTGGTTTTATAGTCCGAAGGGAGAATTGGTGGCCGTTGTGATCGTATCTGACGGTGCAGGGGAGGGTTCCAGGATAAGGATCCGGTGGGCCACGGCCCACGGGAAAGGCGATGGGGTGGTGGAAGCTTTTAGCGTGGGATCTGAGCCGTTTATTAAGGAGAACGAGGGGCTTGGATTAGATCGTGACACTCAAATCTTGTTCCCTGCCCTAATCACATGGGCAAATGTCATGTCACTCTCACACTTGCTTGCAAATGTAAATAGAGAAATTTTCATTTTGACCTTCTTACTTTCGTCCTAATCTGTTCGAGACCTAAATTTTTCGGTGGTTATAATTTGATCTTTGCCTTCAAATTTTGATCCAAAAGAGATCTTTTATATCACTGATGATTGGAGTTGAACTATATATATTAGTGACATAAATATTTGATAAACTCATACAAACAATAGATGAATCAGAAATTAAGAGACCAAAATATACTGAATTTAAGACTTTAAGCCATGACTCTATCCCCATCTATTGGTTGTGCTGTGCACAATCACGAATGGACCACCAGTTAATATTCTAATTTGTTAGGGATATATTCTCTAGATTATCTCCAACAGTACAAGTTCTTGTTTTGTTTTTAAAGCGCATATTATATGTCACATATATGAGGAGAATTTCAGAGAATCAAACTTGGAGGTTTGACTTTTAGTCGACTCTAAATGATGTGACAACAAAATATTAAAATCTATCATAAATTATTATGTCGCTGACAGGTAGGATCTATCAAAAATTAAAATTCAAAATTCATTACACACGGTAACAAAAAATAGAGACTAATAAGTGGGCCAATAAAGCACCAGACCCATTTGTCAGTCTCTGTGTGTACAGTACGGGTGCTGATAAAAGCCAAATCCAATTTTATATTATTCCAACAACCATTTTAGGTTATGTGTCATTGGCATTTGGGGTTAATCGACAATAGGCCCCTCTGTCAAAGAGTACAGGTCAGCAGCGTGCGTGTAAGCGAATGGACCGAGACTAGTGCACTCATGTGGTAAATGTATCAGGTAGACCCCACGCACCTCACTTGCTCGCGACGCAACCAGTTCTAACGTTACGATTAAAAATATTAAAATCCATCATAAATTATTATATCGCTGATAGGTGGGACTTACCAGATATTAAAATCCAACATTCATTACACACAGTAACAAAAAATAGAGACTAACAGATGGGCCAATAAAGCACTGAATCCACTTGTCAATCTCTATGTGTACAGTACCGGTGCCGGTAAAAACTAAATCCAATTTTATATTATTCCAATAGCCATTTTGAGCTATGTATCGCTGACCTACGGGGTCAACCGACAGCTAGTCAACCGACAGCGGGCCAACCTGTCAAAGAGTGAGGATCAACAGTGTGCGTGTGAGCGAACAGACTGAGGCTAATGCACTCACGCGATAAACGCGTTAGGTAGGCCCCACGTGCCTTGCTCGTTTGCAACGCAACCAATTCTAATGTTATGACTGTCAGGTGAAGACGCGGGACATGGAATCTAGTTGTCATCAAGTGTGGCTAAGTTATAGGTGGATTTGCGTAGCACTCCCACTTTTTCACCTACCACTTAACATGCTTCTCACATGTGGACATATTTTTTCCTGGTCTCACAGATCAATATGTGTTTCACGTGAGTAACATTACAAAATAAAAAGCAACATAAAACCTACAAAACCGTGTTGCAAAATATCTTTGTTTCCTCCAACGATGACATCTTCATTGCTGTGCGCTTGTCGTCCGCTCACTTTCTCCCACACATCAATATTGTCCCATAACACTGAACAAACGTCGATGTCATTGGGGACAACCTTAAGATGCAAAACTTATAATAATTGATGTAGTAATTATTACTTTTCGAAAAGAAAAGTGAAAGTCTCAATGTTATCAGTTCAATTGGGCAACTTTAAATGAAGAAGTCCAAAATGATAATTGAATTGTCCAATTCGGGTTACTGACTGGATTTGAAAAAAAACGAAAAAAAAAAAAGCTAAGGTCCCACCGAGATTTGAACTCGGGTTACTGGATTCAGAGTCCAATGTCCTGACCACTAGACCATGGGACCATTTTACGTCAAAGGACGACGTTGTCAAATATATTAATTGTAAAAATACAAACAACCAGAGCAAATACATGACTATCAGAAGGGGCAAATTACAACGGGGAACTGCAGCATCAAAATTCGACGAAGGAAACGTCAGACTCAACCATTTCTTCTGCATTACATGTCCATTAGGGGTACAAATTTTTCTTTAAAGAGTGCTTGTCCGAACTTAGATTTATGAAATAAATGAGCTCTTTTATTTGAAGGGAAAAAACTGTTTGGTTGAAGGTTTGGTTTTAGAACCAAATAACCATGGTGAGGAGTGAGGATGGGGTGGGGGAGGAAAACTTTTGGATTAACTGGGGAGTGCTCATTGTGATCTATCACCCAAAATAAGTTAAGAATATTTTTTTGGGGTTTTGTTTAGTTGCTCACATGATATCGAGACTGATATCTATGAATGAAATAGATTATGAAAAGATAATGTGATGATTTTTGATTAGTTATATAAGATAATAAAAATTAAGATAAGATATTATTTATCTGGTTATGGATGATGCAAGTAAAAAATAAATAAAATAAAAAATAATTTATCTTACCTTAATAATCCATAATCAACCTCAATAATGTTAAAAATCATTATTACCGCATGTTTTGGTTCTGCCCCAACTGAGTCGTGCTACCTACGAAAACGTATTTTAGAAAATCTGTCACACCATAAACAGAGCAGCGCCTGTAGCTCAGTGGATAGAGCGTCTGTTTCCTAAGCAGAAAGTCGTAGGTTCGATCCCTACCTGGCGCGATTGAACTTTTTTTACCCCATTACGGCGGGGTGGGTGCGTCGTAAGAAAGGGAGCAGCCGTACCGCCCTCAAGGCGTTGCCGCTGTCCTCACGGGAGGACCAGAAGCGTGGGGATGGGTCGCTTGTAGCAGTCGGGTGAACTCAAACGGCGAAAGACAAATTTTCCGGATTCATGCAATCATCTGTATACATATTCTACATATCCACAGTTTTGTATTATACATGTTTGGGCAGACGACTTTCCAGGTGTTCAATGTTTTCAAACATCCTTGAGTGATTTGAGTATTGCTATCGGGTATTATTTGTATGCACACTACAACTTTCTTGATGATGACGGTGATCACTTATGCATGTTTGGACAAACCATTTTGGGGTGTTGGGCTCATGCCAATCCACCAATGTACACAATATTGTCAAAAATACCTTTTCAAGAATTATACTACTATACTATTATTATTGAGGGCCATCATATTTAAGACGATTAGTATGAAATATATAGAAATAGTCATTTGTAAGTGGACTCAACTATTGAGATGGAGTTAAAAAGATACACTTACAATTTGATTATTCATAAAAACCTTTTTTGAACTCAAAGAGTTCTTTGCTTATTATTATGCCAATGTTCTTATTATAATTTATGTATTTACCACAACAAGATTTTCAATACATGTCAATTGCTATAGATAATACATACCATTACTAAAAAAAAGTTTATAAACTTATTGTTTTATACTCTATGCTAGTGTTTAAAAATATAAAATATATTTATTTATGTTATTTCACCTTAAAAAGTTCATCCTCCAAAATTTCCCTAATGTGTTTGTTGAACTAACCCTACCACGTGAACTCAACTTGGATAGAGATTAGTTAACCTCTAAGACTTTTTTATTCCATTTTCGACCCTTCAACTATGACAATTATTATTCCTCATAAATGAGCCAGCATAACCAAAAATCAAGATATCGAGTTTTGATATCATATTGAATTTCATATATGGATCAATTCATCTAAAATTTTTTAAACTATCAGAAAAAGAAATATAATCTACTCACACATCAGCATCATCTTGTTATGTATGCCCAGTAAAATCAAGCCAATAAACTTTAGACAAAAATCAAGAACTAATTGACCAGATAAACCAGATTCATAAATTAGCACATGATTTGGATTCATGGCGTGAGTCTTAAGAAACGATGATATCTTAATTGTTTGAAGCTCAAGTGGGTCAGCAAAGTCATGTCCCGGATACATCCAGTGAACAACTCACATTTTGGGTTGTTGGCATATCCATGGAAAGCAAGCAATTTCCTGCTAAGTTGCTGTGAGCCTTCATGATTGGCTGCTGGGTCCTAATCTTTTATTATATTTTCTGTTGTATTGTTCGTACAAATCATTTTCCTCCATTATTTTTGTACTTACAAACCCTCTTTTTATGATTTTTTTTTCAAAAACTGTTATCACTTGAAACTATTTTATAAGTGGTAGAAATAGCACCCTAACACAAACACAAAACTACAACAAAAGACCTCCACCAACACACGTGAAGACAGTGGGATTAGAGGTGCCACTAAGCATTTGGTTCGTTTTCAATATTTTTTAACCAAACTAAAAATTTTGGTTTTGCAATTTTGGACACCAAATTAACCGAATTAGAAAAATAAAAACCAAACATAATTAATCAAATAAAATTTGGTCGGTTTTTTTATATACTAACTATAACAATTTGTTCATACATAATAAAACAAAATATAGAAACATGTAATCTCTACGCAAAATTATAACAATAGTAGAATAGTAAAATATTAAAATCTAATCCAGTTACTATTGCTCCTAAAACAATTGAAGAATGAGTGCAAAGTAAGGAAAGAATGAGAGGCATATATACTATTCGTCTTAATCGGTCGGTTCGGTTTATAGAATAGAACAATTGAATCAAACCATGAAAACCAAATTTCATTTTTTTGAATCGAGTCGAAAACTAAACTTGGGAAAATCACCCTATCAGTAATATTTTGGACTGTTCGATTTGATCCTATTCAGTTCAATTTTTTGGTTACCTGCCCACCCCGATGTCCACGGCCTCCATTTATATCAACAAACACTCTAATGGTCCGAATATACATGTCAACAAAACCTCTATTTTTATCAAGTAATTTGCAACATTATGATCCTATTGTTTTCCTTTCTGAAAAAAATATCACTTTTAACTACATTTACCGGTCAAGATCTGGAGAGAGAGCTGGATGGCACATGTGACAGATTCAGGTTTTAACAAAAAACAAAAGTAAAAAAAAAACTCTAATTTAATTTCTTCCGCACCTCTCTCTCTCTCTCTCTCACACCTCACCATTACACAGGCAATGAGCAAATAATCATCAACAATCCCAAAGCCTTTTTCTTTCATAAAAAACAATCGCAAACACATAACAAAGTGAGTAATACCAAAAAAGAAATTAGTATCACAAGAAAGCAAGTGAATGAAATAAAAAAAGACACACAGCACGGTGCACAGTGATTTGACCAACTCCGGATAAATTGCTGGATCAACCAAACCCCAAAGAAGAAAGCTACGAAAAATCTTAATGAACTACACCAATCCTTGATCAGTTTGAAGATGCCATTTCTATCAAACACTCTTCTGAGGCTTGTAGCTTTTCCTCCTTGCTCTACTTCTTGTAGGCTTCTCTTGCTCTTGTCTTGGCACACCAGTAGTAGTAGTATCAGCAGCAGCAGAAGCAGTGGCTGTATCACTAACATCTTCTTCTACTTGTTTATTGCTCTTTTGCTCTTCTTGTAGTTCTTCCTCCCCATCATATTCTTCTTCTTCTTCTTCTTTCTTCTGATCTTCTACAGCAATGAGCTTCCTCGGCCGACCGCGTTTCCGCCGCAACGGCGGCGGCTGCGCCGATGGTTCTGCAGATTCTTGGCTTAGTGATGGCGATGGTGATGGTGCAGCTCTCTTTGCCTTCCTCTTCCTCCTCTTCCCCATGGCTTAATTAATTTTGATTACTTTGTTTCTTGCAAGAACTCCAAATTGGTGATGTAGTTGTGACCAATGCTAAACAAGGAGATCCATCCTACTTGCCTGATCTATAGAATTAATGTTTGATTGCACTGATCAAGAACAACAAAATATGAGCAGAAGAAATGAAATTAATTAAGATGTGTTGGAGCTGAAAAGGAGTGCTTACAAATTACAAACAAGATGGTAGGTTGGTTGCTTCTTTCACCATGAGTTAGCAGCCATCATGGATTGGCCTAGATCCTATCCCCCCTTTAGCCTCAGTATAACCTTTTCTGTGTGCTCTAGTCTCTACCTGTTGTGTTGCATTGGTCAGAAGTAAAAGGGGGAACAATGTGGAGGACGGCCTGGTTTTATTAATAAGGGTGGACAACAAGGGGGCCTAGAAGCCACCTTCCACTATTATTTAACTTACTACAGAAACTTAGAAGATATAAGTAAACACCGCTCGTGCTGCTATTTCATCATGTTTCCTCCCCATGAAAGGTCCTGTTTGGTGAACTTTCTACTTCAAATTATGAATTTATAGGTTAAAATTATGGGTGGTCAATTTTATTTTACATGCTAAACTCCCTTTAAACTAGAAATTCTAAATCAGCAAAACCCAGCAAAAGAGATTTACTAGCCCTATAAACTGAAACTCTAATAAACATGTTTATTAGATAAGCTTAAACTCAACTAAACACGTCCTAAGGTGCGTTATGTTTACGTAGTCTTATATTCTCTATAATCTTAAGATTGCCCTCAATCCTTATTACCAATAATTAAGTTATTCATAATAAATACAACCACTTATAGAGATATATTTCTCAAAAAAGTAAACAGATTACTAGCAGTCATTTGACAGTGTTTGGTATGTTCTATAAATATTACAACATAGTTCTGTAACATCTCAAAAATATTATTATTTGAGTTTAGAAAGACTCAAAAATTTGGATGTAAAAGGATACTAAACTTTGTGTCACAATTAAGAAACCACAAAATTTCCAAATTTCAAATTAATATAATTCAAAATTTTTAATTTTACAAATTCAAATTTTGAAAATTGATTTTCAAATCTAAATTTTAGGATTAAAAATATTTGAAATTTAATGATTCCAATTCAAAATTTAAAAATTCAAATAATAAAATCCTCAATTTTTGAAATACAAAATTAGAATTTAAAATTTCAAAATTTAAAATTTGAATACATCAATTTTGAAATTTGAGATTCTCAAATTCAAAATTTTAAGTTTCATAATTTGAAACTCCAAATTTGAAATTTTTTTCTCTATATGTTTGAAAGGTATACTTTGAAATTGTTTATTTGGAATTTCAAAATTATCATGGACGTACAATAGTTAAGATTACAGAATCTCTTTAATCTGAGATATCCACCCCTCAAAATGGTAATCAAATTATGAGAGTTTATTGTGTTTGGATTATCAGATTAGATTAACATGCAAAATTTTCAAACAATGTAATCTTTCCAAATGCACCCCGAAGGTTGTGTTTGGTTCATGCGATCCTTTAAAGATTATCAATAATCCTTTTGTAATCCTACAAGATTATATTGTTTGGCAAAATCCATATGATAATCCCATTGCCACAAGATTACCATTGTAATCAATTGCAACAAACTACCATAATCTGTTTACCACTTTGAAGGGTGGGTATCTTAGATTAAAAAGGTTTAGAAATCTTGACTCTTATACTTACACGATACATTTAGAAATTTCAAATCAATAATTTTAATGTATACTTTTCCAACCTATAAATAAAAATCTTAAAATCCAAAATTTCAAACTTGGAGTTTTCAAATTATGATATTCAAAATTTGAATTTCATAATTTTAAATTTCAAACTTGATATTTTCAAATTTTAATTTTAAAATTTTTAATCTCAAATTTCATATTTACAAATTTGTATTTTCAATTTTCAAATTTACTATTTGATTATTTGAATTTTTAATTTTCGAGTTGGAATCATGAAATTTTGAATATTTGGAATTTCAAAATTAAAATTTTCAAATTTGAAATTTCAAAATTAATTCAAACTATATTAAAACTTCAAATTTGAAATTTTGAATTTCATAGTTTTAAAATTTTGATATTTAAATTTATAAATCTTTTACATCCTAATTTTTAAACTTTATGAGTTCAATTAATAAAATTTTTGAGATGTTACAAAATTATTTTGTAATTTTCGTAGTATGTGCCTAACATTATCAAGTAAGATTATCAGTAATCTGATTACTGATAAATAGATTGAGGAGAATCTTAGGATTATGTCGAATATACATTTACGAGTACCAAACACCCTTAATAGTAAGTTTAGGGTTATGGTTTTTCCTTTAGAATTTGGGTAGTTTAAAATCTAAATTGATGTAGGAACAAAATTGAATAACTCAATATGTTTGAGAAGATTATGCATATCAATTTCCACCTATGCAATTGTAGTCTTTGCACCAAGTTTTTACAAGAATCATCTTAATGCATAGATTTCCCTTGTTCTGTAGATGAAGTCTGAACACTAATTTATTGTAGCTTAATAGTATCCTTTGACTGTGTCGCATACATGGATTAGTAGATAAATGATCTGAAAGTGACATATGTGAGTCTAAATTTTTTTTAACTAGAAACTTTCTTCGTAAATTTTATAAAAGATATCGAGTTTATAAACTAAAATATCAATAAACTGCTACAATAAAAAGACTAAGCTCGGCGTATATTAATGTTTGAGTTGCCTGCCCTGTACATGGGCGCCGTCCACAGCCGTAGCACCAAACAAACGTAGGTTCATATCCATAAAGATCAAAGAAGGTGGCTATGAATATGATAACGACTTAGCAGATGGCTATTATCCAAACCGACCACAAGACCCAGACAGACAGAGGCAGCAATTTTTCCTTGCCTGATTTCCATCGTCCTTTATATACATATATATATATGTAGGACCACTAATAAACATTTCCCCCCCAGAAGCATAGGTGTCAAAAGGAGTCGCAAAACAGTTTGGCGTGCATTTGGTACACGTAAATCTCCATTTTTCGTAATTCTAAAGATTTCCTCAATCCAATTATCAGTAATCAGATTATTGATAACGTTACTCGACAATGTTTGGTATATTCTACGAATATTACAAAATAGTTATATAACATCTCAAAAATATTAATTACTAATTGAATTGATAAAGATTTAAAAATTAAAATGTAAACGGTATCAGTTTTAAATTTTGATATCAAAATTTCAAAACTATAAAATGTCAAATTTCAAATTTGAAGTTTCAATATAGTTCGAATTTCCTAATTTTGAAATCTGAAAATTGAAATTTGAGTTTCATCTAAATTTTCAAATCACAATACTTGGAATTTCGAGATTTCAAATTTTAAAATGTTAGATTTGAAATCTGAAACATTCAAAATTTCATAATTCCAACATGAAACTTAAAAATTCAAATAAAATCCTAAATTCGAAAATTGAAAATACAGCTTTGTAAATATGAAATCCGAAATTAAAATTTAGTAATTAATTTTTCAAAATATCAAGTTTCAAATTTCAAATTATGAAATTCAAAATTTTACATATCAGAATTTGAAAACTCCAAGTTCGAAAATTTGGATTTTAAGATTTTTATCTAGAAGTTTGAAAAACATACTTTGAAATTGTTGATTTCAAATATCTAAATATATCTTGTAAATATAAGTATCAAGATTATCAAATCTCCGTAATCAGATACGCACCCCTCAAGTTGTAGTAATTAGATTAAGATAATTTGTTGCAACCTGATTACAATGGAAATTTTGAATTATCAGATTAGATTATCATGTGAATTTCCAAACAACGTAATCTTGAAGAATTATAGAAGGATTGTTAGTGATCTTTAAAAAATTTTGTGAACCAAATGAAACTGATTTCATGATTTGGCATGGCAATAACATTAGTTTAGATAGTTCCTACCTTCGATCTCAAATTTGTGTCATTTCTTTCAAATCAATCATATTTTTAATAAAATATATCAAGAATGCTCTTAATAAATAAATGGACTAATTAATTTTATCTACTACATTAATGAGTTTTAACTTTAATTACACACAACTCAACCATCCAATTTAATTGGGATAATGTGAGAAGATTTGTTTAGAATTCATAACAGAACAAATATTTGTGAAATTATATTTGAGAATAAATGTATTACTAGTTTGCTACTTTCGATTCAAAATACTCGTAGTTTTGAGTAGAATAACGTAGACAAGACAACAAACAACCCTACAAAGCTTGATATATTTACCCTCAACCTCAATTCATGGCTGTTTCTTTTAGGTGGTTAGGTAAAGTACATGTTTAGCCAGCAACATTTAACAGAAGGTATGTCCAACAAAAACTTACATAGAATATGATAAATATTTGTAAGCCAAAATTTCTTTACTAGAAGGACAAATATTATATTTTGGAGCGGAGATGGTATATGTAACCGAGTAACTGAGTTGGTTGCTTGGTTTTGGGTTTCCTCTTCTAAAGAATCCAGCATTGACGTCTTCATAAAAGAATTCAGCATTCAATATTAATTAGTACACACATTGCTTTCTCCTAAAGTCTTCCTCATCAAAGACTTGACACAAGAATATGGCTGCACAGAAATAAATAGAACTCTTCAAAAAAGCCCATGGCGATGGATTGATGCTAACATTATCAAGGAATAACATCAAGAGGCAATGTTGCAAGCATTAAATGTCCATAAACATTTCGAGAGCAAGAATCACAATTCAGCTGTCCACGAGATACAATTTTGTCAACCCAAAACATAACCTTGGAAAGAACTAAGAGTAAGAAACCATGAAGCATCACCCATTAACTTTATTTTAGTCCAGAAATTAACTGGCGTAACAGCAATAAGGATGAATATGAAGCTTGCAGATTCCATTAAAGTGACAAAACAATTGGTGTTTAATTACAAAAAATGTGACACCTGAGGTGGTCGTCCAACATGCTGAGATAATTTTTCAAGCTGTGAGCATCGGTTGAGTGAAAAACAGACTGTAGCAGACAACACAAACTACTATACTTGACAAGCATTGGAGATTTCCTCATGCCACAGTGAGGCTTGGAAAATGGTGATATCTCTTTAGAATTTAGGTAAAAATGATGGTTGTATGATGGGAGGCCATGTATATGTTGGCTGAGAGCCAGGCAAGTCAAGAATGTGGACTCTATCTAGCCAAGAATAAGCACAAAATCAGCGAACCTACCAGTAACCTTACATGGATAGAGGCAACAATAATCTCCTCTCTCTTTTCTTAGCTAGCTTTCTCTGCCTCAAAATATATAGTCCTGCAGGAAGAAGAATACCAACAGAAATAATAACAGCTGAGAGCCAGAAGTGCCTGAAGTATAGTGTCATGTATGAAGATATTATCAGAAAACAACACAGTAGGCCCCATGAGACTGCTCCGATAATGTCACGCCTGCAAAATATGGCAAGCAGTGCCATGTTCAGATCACAACCATATAATAGACAGGTATATCTGATAGAATAGTAACTGACAGGAAGAAGAAATCACTTTGGACTAAATACAAGAAACTACACTACAAAACTGCAGGATGCCCTAAGAGACTAATTAACTTCTCAATTAACTTTTTGAGTTCACCTCAAGCCAAAGTGGTTTTTGCTCACGTGGTTTGTCACTGCTTAATATGGAAAATTGACCAAGTATTATATCATAAGATTCGCCAAAAAGATCAGAAACTCCTAACAATTATCATGGGGGTAAATACACGGCGATTAGGGAAGATATTGCCAGTGAAACAGAAGGTGTCACTTGGATCATTGCATTTAGATGAACCACCATGAAACGCACCTGAATATCGTTACTTTCAAAAGCGTGATTACTGATCAGAAGCCTGTCAAAAAAACAAGGGAAAATGCTTCTATAGTTCACCTAAAAGAAAATTACAGAAATTCTAAAGAAAATTGAGAGTAGAGAAAATGATCTGGACCAAACTATAGAGCTCACCATGGGTGCTTTAGGATTCGTGAAACTTTCTTTTGGTGGTGTATTGAAGAACTCCTCATGAGTGATCATCACATTATGATAAGGTGTCATTGCAACATTGTTTGCAAGTTGTTACGCTTGAACTACATTAATTAATGCGCTTTGCTCCCCAGGACTACATCAAATCCCGCTAGGCACAGCACCGTGCTATCCTACCAAGAACCACTAGCGACTAGAAGCTATTCTACATGACCTTTCATTGGATCTAACTTATAAAAGAACAATGTTAACCGCATCAAAAAAAAAAAAAAGCAACCATATAATCGATTTCCACAGTTCGCTACCCGGCCGTTTGATTCAATTTAACCGAACAAGAACTAAAACCTAATCCAGAGGGCATGAGACAAAGGCACTACATTTCGCACCCAGCGGATTCGGGGCTGTGAGATCTGAGCATGTGATTACGACAAATTAAGCAAAAAACATTAGTCAGATTAGAGAATGGAGAGGTTGTTACTTGTGCTGGGATCGGATCTGGTAGTCGCGAAGCTGCTCCACAAGCTTCGACCGGGTTATCATGGCAGATACCCCAGCCGACACTGCCACCTGCCCCTCCCGACTCTCCTTCTAGAAGCTTCTGGAAGCTCGTGGATCTCCGAATCGTGTGCCTCTCCTTCGATTTGGATTTGGATTTGGATTTGGATTTGGAATTGGAATTGGAATCCCCAGTGGGTTGACGAAGGCGGAGAAAAGTCGTTCGCACAAGAGGAGGGGGGGGGGGTGTACGGGTTGGTGGGGTCACTGACACAAGGGGCCCACAATTATGCATGTGCTGCTTGTTTATTAACTCTTCATCACATGCCATCTCCTCGGGTGGAGCCGTTCGATTCGAGCAATCGGACGGCTAAGGTTATGCTAGGAGAAAATTTGGCAATTCTTCCAAGTAAATTCAATGGCAATTCTTCCAAGTAAATTCAATGGCAATTTCTCGTATTCTTTTTTTTTTCTTGATCTCAGTCCTTCCAAGTGCAATTTTTGCAGTTATAGAATAAAATTTTACATTAAATTTGAGAACTCTAAATGTTGGGAGAGAATTGTAGATATATTTTAGACAAGATTAAGAGTTCTATATAGGCTTTTGTACGGGTGAATCTCCAAAAATATGTACTTCTAGAACCTTGAGGGGGTTTAACAAAGAAGAAATCTTGATGGAGCAGATATGTCTATCATTTAGCAAAAAAAAAATTATACATCAGTATATAGAAATCTAAGTGCATTCAGGTATGACTTGTTATCTCTATTTTCACAACAATATGACAGCATCTCATATTTCATTTCATAGAAACAAAATAGTTTAACACAATTCTTATAACACATGTCTTTCAATATAGATTTTTCAAACTAAAAAAATGTCTACATACCCAATTAAACAAAACTAACTTATAAGTGACAACTATAAAATCTATATATTTCAAGCCAACAATATTACTCACAAATAAAGTAAAAACTGGTACCTAAAATAGATAAATTTTACAACTTTTGTGAGACCATCATTGACAACAAAAAGAATCATCAACCATCAAAATCGAGCAGCACTTGTAATCACAGCATTGCAGCCGGGGATCTCCTTTGCGTGATGAGCTAGCACTGAGATGAGATGTAGTTGTCAAGCCTGGTAATTTGATGCCATGCCTGCCTTGAAAGCAAATGCGGTTTACACATTGTACAGACACACGCTAGCGAACATCATCATTGCGAACCCTAGTAAGCGTGCGCGTGAAATTCAGATTTCTCATATCTTTTTTATTTTGAAAATTTTGCATTGCATAGTTGGATATTTAGTAAAAAAAATTATCGGTTGTGACACTAATAAGTGGAGTCCATATCCACATATTAGTAATACACTAAGAACTTTTTGTTAAAGAGAAAATTTTATTTCAGCAATTTTATTCATAATCAGTTTATCTTTTATAATATAAATCCCCTACCTGATATGTGAGCCAACATGCTAGCTACCCATTCTACAGGTATCGTATCTCAACCATCCATAAACTAATACTAATAATTTAAAAGATCGGGGAATTTGGTTTGTTCAATAACATACAACAACAAAAAATATTGAGTTTATTTTAGAGATATTTATCATTATAGGTGGTAGTATCTATTATATTGTCAACACACCCACCCCTCCCATTTCATACAAGACAACATAAATATGTCAATTAAGTACATATAAAAAAATAGAGAAGATTGAGGATTCAAATCCACGTCCTCTTTTTGTGTGAGTACATATTCTAAAAGTTTGAGTGCACATATGAATATTTCATATAAATAACCTAGTAAAAAATAATAATTCTAACATCTAATACAAAAAATTTATACCAATAACTCATTTCTCAAATGAGAAATGCGAGATACATGCGACAGGCCACCACCACATGCATCTGCATGAGCCATGTGACATGCATGCATATACATGGAAGCTCACCAACCCTTTTACATGCAAGCGCATGTGGTGAGGTCTTATTGATTGCCGATGGATGTCTATCACACGGTGTGTGTATGACAAATTCACCAATCACTTAATGTCTTCCACTACATAAGAAATGAGTTATTTTTATAAAATTTTTAGATTGAGTTTAGATTTATTATTTTTTAAAAAAAATCATTTGTATAAAATATTCTAAATAGATGGCTAACATATGTTTGGATACGTCCAAAATTCATTAAGCCCAGCAAGGATATGCAATTTCACATGGAAATAAAATACACAAAAACAAAAGGAAGAATCCAGTGAAACTAATCCATTCCTAACATAATGGAAAATCGCATAAAACCCATCACTACTCCAGAGTAGTCTAATAGCAGAAAAGATGAGTTAATATTTAACTAACACATTCTGTCTGATAGATGACGTGAGTTAATATCTTTTTATTAATGTGTTCAGCTATTGCAGTATAAAATCGTGAAAATTACTAACACATTGGTTAATTCTTCAAACTAAGATTGAATTTTTTTTAACGGAAAACTAAGATAGATTCGGGCAAGAACAATGTTGCCCTGTACCAATTTAGGAAAAGAAATTTTCTTTATCATTCTAAAAATTTTGAAATTGTGGTTTGTGAGATTGGTAAGATAAAATCGAATCTACATGTCAATGAGACATCCAATAACAAATACAAATATAAAAATTTTATAGTGACAGAAAAAATTGACTTATCTAGAGTGTATGTGTCTATTTTTTTTAAAAAAAATTACACCATTTACATCATGTTTCCATCTAAATTTAATCTATACCCTTCCTCCCTCTTCCTCTTCTTCCTTGCAATCCCTTCGCAATTGTCATTGCCCTTATCCTCTTCCCATCGGTCACCGCAATCTGCTGTCAATGATATTGTCGTCACCTCACCACCTAACCACTGTCCCTTCATTGTTGCCTCCCCTACGGCCACCATCTCCATCTGTGACCAGTGGCGCCATTGCTGCCTCACCGCCTTGCCTATTGGGTCTCTATCGTCGGAGAAACTAAAGAGTGAGTTAAGTGAATCTTAGACGGTTAGATTTAAGGATAGAATTTGATCCAAATATGGAAAGGGGTGTTTACAACAATTAATGTTGTAACCCCATATCATATGTGCATAGCCCACTAGCAATTTTCTAAAAAAGTTTGCTACCGTAATGAAATATTACTCTTAGTGGATGTCCATAACTAATGTTGTAACCCTCATATGATGAGTGCATAGTCCACTATTCTATAAAAATATTAATCTCTTATATTATGAATGGTCTAACTCTTATGTTTTTCAATATTCTAACATTTTTATGTATTTTATTGGTCTATATATAGAGAGTTTGCAAACATTGGAATAATAGATGAAAATACAATAAGAGTACATGATGATACACATAAGAGGAATAATAGTTCTCTTATTTTTCAATACTTCGTAGTTAGAACGTACATTTCTTTCATAACAACCTCCGACTTAGACCTTCTCCAACAGAATTGGATCTCTATATCCTCATATACATATCTCCCTAAAAAGATTCCATACCTATATTTCTACTCTCTCCAATAGAATCTCTAAACCTCAAAAATATATAGATAGAGGAGAGAGAATACTTAAATTTACCAATTTTTTGCAGTAATATCTAAAATAGAAATCGATATAGGTATTCTGTTGGAACAAAAAAGGTATTACTGATACCTAAATTTTAGGCTATCAATTCTTTTAGGTATCCTGTTGGACAAGATCTTATAGATCATAAAAAAAAAAAAAAAAACTGTTCACTATTGTCCATTTGAGATTTGAAGCCGGCATTCCTTGTCACCCAAAAGATGCTCTATAAAGATCTCAATGACATCTACCAACCTTGAGAACCAATAGACTGACCAAGCCTACTAACTTTAGAATGATTACTTAACCAACTTAATTGTCCGGTATCATAAGATTAGCATTGTCCCAAGTCTCTACCAGAAAGTAAGGGACCGTGTTCTATGGTCTTTTTTGGAAAGTAGTCCGAATAAGTGACTTGACATGTTATTGCTTGCATTAAAGATAAGGTCTTGTTTAGCTAGTGCTTGGATCCGGCTTTTCGAATAGAAAAGTTGGATTTGTATAGTTTCAACTTTAAATAATCTAAAAATCAGAATTTTAAAAGTGTTTTGTAAAATCTCTATTTTAATATTTTAAAATATATTTTATATCGTATGAATAGAATATAATATTAATTATAATTAGCAGTAAAACAATATTATTAATTTCAATTTTATGGGTATATTATAAATTTAAAAGTTGGATATATTGGATCACCTCAAACCCAATTTCAAATTTCCGATTTCACATCAGCTTAAAAAAAACCACCAACCTAAGCTAGGCTATTTGACCGAGTTAGTTCAACTCCAATCCAGTGGTTAGAAATTTGAGCTGGGCCAAACAATACTTAATTATTCAAACTTTGGATGATAGAATAAATTAACAGAGTAGCAAATAAAAACTCTCTTTGAGAATGTCCATTTGTAATATCTCACGGTCTGTTCATCCTAATACAATCGGATACGATTTCTATTCAGTATTTTGCCTGATTTTGAAAGAAATGATAATAGCCAATCACAGTTTTTTTTTCCTAATTTGGTGCATATGATTTATTCATTTTTGAATTTGAATTTCAAATATATGAATTCAAGTCAAACTGATAAATGTTCTATGAGCATTGTTGTTGGATAAGGGTATGTTTGGCCCAACTTTAATTACTAATTTCTAGATTAATCAGATTAAAATTACTGAACAGACAGAGGGGCTCCAATTTTTAGCTCCAAAAGAGCTTTACTTCGAGTAGATGTGTTTTTTTCTTAATCCCAGCACCGAATGCTAGACGGAGGTTAGCCCTATATTCGTATTGAGCTCAGAGAAAAAAATTGCGTTGAAGAACCTGATTCAAAGTAAAAGATGTTGTATTAAACTCAAAAGTGCTAAGATGCCAAAGTGTTCATTTCGCGATCTTTTGAATGTGTTTCCAGCAGGCTGAATTTTGTACAAATTGGTGTCCACTTGTACACAGAAAGTCGCCGTGCAGGGAACATTCGTCTTAGTCAAACAACAAAATGTCATCTTGTTGCTTTGCAACCATCATTGTAAGGTAACTGAGTTTAGCCGGCGTTTATTTTAACATGACATTTGACATAAACACCATCAAATAATAATAGCCTGACATTTATTTAGATATAGAGCCACTTAGTATCTTATTGTATACATACGCATTGGATTCACAAACCTTGTGGATTGGATTTAAAGATTTTTTTTTGGTAGTTAGCTATAATTACTCTATCCGTTATATATATAACATTTTTCTCTTTTTTTTGGTTTCAAAATATTAGCCTATCGACAGTACCAACACAATACTTAGTGAACTATTTCCAACTTTGCCCTTGATATTCCCTGCCGGCAATGGCTATGCAAAGTTACAAAGTTAATCCATTGATTAAATAGGGTGTAGCATGGTTTGCTATTTTTATTTTTTATTTTTGTTTATCTTTGTATCATCTAAGGGGTTGCTAGGTTGGTTATCCTGGATAGAGTGATATATCTTGTATGATGCCATCTTATGTGATATCATGTAAACTAAGTGTTGGATTGTATATATATAGTTGTGTAAGATGAGCTGAGAATGAGATAGTGCTTGGTTTAATAAATAAGTGATGTTTAATTATATTTAGTGATAGCGGCCGTACAACATTTTCGAGCTTTACTCTTCATAATCGTTTTCAATAATTGCCCAACAAATTTTTTTCTCTCTTTTTATGTCACTGTGCATACAAAACAACAACTAATAGTACTGTGAAACAGAGAGAGGACATGCTATGAAAGTGATGGGCTTGTGCAGTGCATCATCAAAGTACCAAAAAAGACGAACCGAAGACGAAATGGACGGTGTCCATTTATCATCACGCACATTGACTTGTCCCAGTAACGGCTCAATCTTCCGCGCCCCTTGTCATCTGTGACCCTTGTCGGAAGCGCCCGCCAAACGGTCCAAACTCCAACCATCCCCCGCATCCCACCATCCATTCCACCTCGGCCCACAGATCCAACGGTACATCTTCCCTCACCTCACCGTGCCCACACGTGGTCACAGCTCAGCACAAGTCCTCTCCCGCTCACCGCATCCTTCACCAAATATTTTACCCCAATTAATGACGCGTGGGCACATGCAATCATTGGGTCCATTTGTCAGTACTTTAGAGTGTGTTGTTTCGTATATGTTTGTTATTATGGCACTACTTTGGTTGGCTTCTTGTTCATCTCTCTTGCAAGTTTTAACAACCCCATTCACACACACACACTTCACATTTGTGATTTGATAAACTCCAAATCCAAAACTATGCAGCCAAGCAAGCGCCACCTTCTCTTTCTTCTTCCAATCCTCCTCTCTTCCATTTCCATCTCAAGTAAGTGACCGCCTTTTTCCAAATCCCAAGAAAGGTCGTAGAAAAAGTTTGCAGACATCAAGAACATGGTGCAGATTTTTTTTTGGGTTTGAGCCGTAAAGTTTGGAGAGATGTAAAGTTATGGATCCGTGCAACTTTTTTAGCAAGATTGGTCACTGATGCAAAGATTTTGTTGTGCAGGGGCGCAGTCGTACATTGGGGTCAATTACGGCGAGGTGGCGGACAACCTGCCGTCGCCCGACGCGACGGCGAAGCTCCTCAAGTCGACGACGATATCCAAGGTCCGCCTGTACGGCGTCAACGCTGGCCTCATTCGCGCGCTCGCCGGCAGCAACATCTCCATTGTCGTCGGCGTGGCCAACGGCGAGATCCCGTCCCTGGCCGCCGACCCTGCCGCCGCCTCCCGCTGGATGGCCGCCAATGTCCTCCCCTTCGTCCCGGCCTCCACCGTCTCTGTCGTGGCTGTTGGCAACGAGGTTCTCGAGTCCGGCGACCCCTCCCTCTCTGCGGCACTACTCCCCGCATTGCAGAACCTCCGTGCCGCCGCCACCGCGGCCGGCGGCGAGGCCGCGGGTATCAAGTTCTCCACCGTCAACACCATGGCCGTGCTCGCGCAGTCCGACCCCCCGTCCACCGGCGCCTTCCACCCGGACATCGCCTCGCAGCTGCAGCAAATATTGGGCTTCTTGAGCAAGACCAGCGCGCCCTTCATGATTAACCCCTACCCCTACTTCGCCTACCAGTCCGACCCCCGTCCGGAGACGCTGGCCTTCTGCCTGTTCCAGCCCAATGCCGGCCGCGTCGACGCCGGCACGAAGATAAAGTACACTAACATGTTCGACGCGCAGCTCGACGCCGTCAAGTCGGCTCTGGGGCGCGTCGGGTACGCGGACGTGGATATCGTGGTGGCGGAGACGGGGTGGCCGACGAAGGGCGACTCCGGGGAAGCCGGTGCCACGGCGGACAACGCCAAAGCTTATGTCAGCAACCTCGTTGCGCATTTAAGGTCCGGCGTCGGCACGCCGCTGATGCCAGGGAAGTCGGTGGACACGTATCTGTTCGCGCTCTACGACGAGGACCTCAAGCCCGGGCCGACGTCGGAGAGGTCGTTCGGGCTGTTCCACACTGACCTTTCCATGGCCTATGACGCGGGCCTCATGTCGTCGGGGAGCGCGGCGAGCCCGAGCAACGGTGGCGGCGCGCAGCAGAAGGGCGGGTGGTGTGTAGCGAGGGGCGGCGCCACCGACCAGGAGCTGCAGGAGAGCTTGGACTACGCGTGCGGGCAGCTGGGCGTGGACTGCAGCGCCATCCAGCCCGGCGGCGCGTGCTTCGAGCCCAACACGCTGCCCGCCCACGCCGCCTACGCCATGAACCAGCTCTACCAGGCCTCCGGCCGCCACCCCTGGAACTGCGACTTCCGGCAGTCCGCCGTACTAACCTCCGACAATCCCAGTATGCACACCCTTCTTTATTCCTTCATTGTTATGTCTTAAATCATATACATATAGCTTGATTTGTTTCGCTTTGTTCTTGCGAACTTTTAATATTGCACACACATATGCACAATACTAAAAGAAGCCAGCTTTTTGTGTTCTTTCATTAATTGTTCATGTACAAATGATTCGTCCATCGTATTATAGAGGCAAGCAGAGGCAGCCTTTTGAATTGTTTCACTTTGATGTTACAAAAGTTTAATAAATCATGTACTGCATATTACACCTACAGAACTAGTGTAAGAGGGCCAACCTTTGTTTAAATGGAGTGGTAGTGCACAAGTTAACTTTGCTTATCTTGTGCACTTACTTTTGTTCTATTTGCTAGGTGGCGGTATTTTTCTTTTGACAACTCGCATTAGATTGCATTTTGATTGTGAAACTGACATGATAATTGTTGCCTCGTTGGAAGGGACAAGTTTGATCAGTTCAGTTTCTTCCATCAGATAGCCTTGTAAGTTAGAGCACAGGGCATATTTGGATTGAGGCCACAAAAGACTGCAACACTATTGGACGGCCGATTGGCTATCAAACTTACCACATGTTTGTGTCTATGACTAGTGAGTCACTTATCTGAGGTTATGTGGATGTCACAAGTTTTACTGCAAACTAAACAATAGCCTAGTTAGCTATAGTAAGCCTAACTCAATTCACGCCATTTACAGCTTCAAACCACACACACTCTTAACTTAGTTTTCGGCACAGGCATCAATTAAGTGTTTTGTTGTGGGATCAGTCCAATTTTAATCTAAACAACATAACAATTCTGATTCAGTGAGTAATCTACATGCTTTGATTGCCTGTGACTGACCGTCTATGATCTCTGCAGGCTACGGGTCATGTGTGTACACTGGAGGCCAATAATATGGCGGATTAACCCCGACACAATTTCGTGGCTCATTTCTTTCCTGCAAGTACCATGATAACAATTTGGCCCTACGAACGTATGAATCGAATAAAGCCACAAATAATTGTGGTGGTTGTGGTGGGGACGCAGCAGTCCCTGTGCTGTGCCCCTTCTTTTTTTTTTTTTTCTTTTCTTTTGTGTGTAGATGGTTCTAATTAGCACTCTTGTCATTGTTCCTTTCTGTAAAAGGAATAGTAATAACTTCTTCTTGATGCTGTCATAAGTTGGTTAGCGGGCAGGAATGTTAGGGAATTGGATTCTATCTGTGTGTGTATAGACCATAACTAGTCAAGTTTTCAGTTTGTTATGCAAGCCATGCTGATGCTATTCTTATGCAATACAAGGAGCTTGTATTCTTTACATAACAGAGAGTACATACATATGTATTGAGATTCACATGCTTCACTGGGCGAAGGTCGAAATCTGAATTGAAATGTTGATGGAATGATTGGGTCTAGTATTATGACTGCCAAATGGTAAAATTTATTGCAACGTTATCCATGATGTGGAATTAGTTTGCCCGATAAGGGTATGTAGGGTTGGACATCGCCATCCTTATGCCGGATTTCTTGTCTCGGTTGGCATCCATCGTCCCTATCCCACTGGTGGCTGTCATTAAATTTCTTATATAGTAGCATACGTTGTACCCAGCTGAATTTTAGGGATTTTGCCATCCATTACCATTTGTTAATTATGCTTACAAGAGCAACAGTTAATATGGAGAGAGACGTGGAAAGGGCAAAAAAAAAAAAGGTTATAGTTCTCCTCCTACTTGAGGGAGAGCGTGTGGTTTCTACTCGTTGCATTTTCATCCGCTGTAGTAATTTAAGCAACTGTATAACTTGTGTTAAATTAATTATACATGATTAGGTCCATTGGAGCGATTTTCCACGGTCATGATTAATGGATTTGATAAAAAAAAAATTGCTTCCACATATTTCCCCCACGTGATTGATCTAAAATGACAATTTTTGATCTAATCAGTCGAATTAAGACAAATTATATTTAGACTTAGGTCAAACCCAGGACCACCAAAACTTGATTATATCAAGTTAGCTAGAGTTTGGTATAGTAGAAGCAATAAGCACATCTAATCAACTAGGTTTGAGTCAAACTCGAATCGGTTGATTTTAACACATCATATTAAAAAATTCAGACCTGATTAGAGTTGGAATTTCAAATGAAATTTTTTTGAATTTTAGTATTTGAACTAGACATAAGAGGAATTAGAACGGCTTCCTTCTTGGGACAAGCCCGGTTAGACTCAGACCAGTTGGTTTGTACTAGATTTATGTTGTACGGCGTGTAGATGTAGTTTCTTTGTCTGAGAATGAAAATTTTGTAGAAAGCATCCTACATATAGGTTTTCAGAGTTATCAGATCTCTATAGATAATTTTTGATGATTCTATCACACATATTCAGAATTATCTATATGAAATTTGACAATTACAAAAATCTTTTTACACAATTTCTAGTTGAGAATCTTTCTCATATGTTTTTTTTTTTTTACTATGGAAAGATTTTTGGAATATCGGAATCTCGTACGGTCAGCTCGCCATGCACGGCCGGAAAACGCTCCAAGTCCGTTGACCCCGCCATCAAAGTTTCCACATATCTACCCCACATTCAAGTAGGCCCTCCTACTCTCCGACCCCACATGTCACGCACAAAAATGGTTGCCACGGGCACTGGTCCCACCTTTATCCCAACGCGTCCCCGACCACTCGCCCCCCCATCTCCCCGCTTCGTCGTCGCCACCGCCACTTCGTCTCCTCCCGGTTCCTACCATCCTCTCCTCCTCCTCGCGAGCGTCGAAACCCTAGCTCTAGCCATTGGCTTCCTCCCTCTATGATAAGGGCTCAGTAGTTCCTCCCAAGCCGCCAACGCACCCGGGGAGGTCTCCGGTGGTCGGCCATGGCGTCGGTGGCGGAGCTCAAGGAGCGGCACGCAGCCGCGACGGCGTCGGTGAACTCACTGCGCGACCGGCTCCGACAGCGGCGGCAGATGCTTCTCGACACCGACGGTGAGGCATCCCCTCCCTAGGCGGGGAGCTCTCGAGGATTCGGGAAATTATGCTAATTTTCGCTCATTATTTTCGGAGCTTTTTTGGACGGGTGCAGTGGAGAGGTACGCGAAGGCGCAGGGGAGGACGGCGGTGAGCTTCAACTCGACGGATCTGGTGTGTTGCCGCACGCTGCAGGGGCATAGCGGAAAGGTTATTGACTTTGTTCTCCTAGTTGTTAGCTCAATTTTGCCACAAATTTCGCAATTTTTAGGCTACTTATATTTGGAACGTGAAGTGGTCATGGGACCAATTGAAATTTGAGAAGTTGTTAAGTGAGAGTAGGATTTAGAGAATGGGGGTGTTGATCTTTTGGTCCAATTATGCATAAATTTTACATTTTTTAAAGGTGTCTAAAGTTGCAATTTTGCCAACCATGGCTGAATTTTATTTAGGACCTGTTCCAATTGGATATGATAGTGTGTGGAATTGGAGTGGGCTATATTGTTAAATTAAGGATGCATTGGATGAAGGTTGATCTCTGGCCCAATTTGGTGTGAATGTTGCCCTTTTTTATGTTTCTGGAGATGTAGTATTGCAGGTTAGGATGAAGTTAATTTGGTATGAGCTTAAATTTTGAACTAACTAGATGGTAGAATGAGTATGCGGACCTTAAGAGTCTTTGCAACAAAATTGAGGTGGCCTGAATTGTACTGAACCATAGGAATATCAAATTGTGTGCTATTGTTTTTTTTGGATAAACAACATGTGTTATTGTTAACTTCATCTTTTGGTCATTTTATACAGTGGCTTGTGTACTTCTCATTGCTTAAATTTCTTGTCCAAAAATAAATTATAAAGTGAGGTCTAGATGCTTGATATAATCATATGGACTATTCCAAACCATGCTCTTGCCTTTCACTAACTCTCGTCACTTTTATTGTTTCTTCATTGAAGAATCTTCTAAGGAGTAGCATTTACTTTGATGTTAGTCACTCATAATTCTTATGTCCTATCTACTTCCTCAAAGTTGTATGGAAGTCCTCAGAGTACAATAGGAGCCCTATCTTTAACTTGTCCAAATTTATCTCTTTAGATCCTTAATTGTTTAGGTAGTTTGTTTTTGTATGTTACTAGTTATGTATAGGAAAATGATTCTATACTCCGAAGTGTATATACTCTCAGTATTGAAATACATTAGATATACTTCTTTGCTTATAGTCTATGTACTGTTTTGGTTACGTGTAACATTTTTGATGAGGATGGTATACACTTTTCTAAGTTGTAAAGTATATTTCTTATAAAAAATGTACTACACAATTAAAAAGGTATATATGTAACAAAAGAAATAGTAATGATGAAGTATGTTATATAATTGCAAAGTTATAAGATCTATTTTTTCATAAATAATATAGTAGGCAACTCAAAAAATATATACATAACTAAAAAAGTATTCATAATGTAATTTAAATGAGAGGTGTACATATTCTCGGAAGTATAAAAATGACTTCCTATATGTATATATAAAATCTCTGACCTAATACATGGGTACAAATGAATTATATTAGAAGTATTTTAGATGTTGCTGATAACCTCAGATGGGAGCACTTCACTTTTGCTCTATGAGAAAGGTATCTCGGTCCATTTGACATCATGATTTCTGACCTTGTGCTTGGCAGACATTTAGGCATCTTTCATCTCAATACTTAGGCTATGGATTTGTGATCTATTTTGGCCACCAGTCCACAAACAACAGAGGAATCCATGAGTCTGTGGATTGGTGATCGTTGAGGGTTCCAGTTGTTCTAAGGTGCCTAGCTTAAAGTCTTGTAACTTGATGTTGGGATACTAGTTTGCTCGATTGCTTGTGTTGAATGGCTTATAGATTTGTAACTAGGATTAACTTGGAATTATTCCAGGTATATTCTTTGGATTGGTCTCCTGAAAAGAATTGGATAGTTAGCGCTTCGCAAGATGGAAGGCTAATTGTATGGAATGCTCTAACAAGTCAAAAAACACATGCCATAAAGTTACACTGCCCATGGGTGATGACATGTGCTTTTGCACCCAATGGCCAATCTGTTGCCTGTGGTGGTCTTGATAGTGCATGCTCTATCTTCAATCTTAACTCACCAGTTGACAGAGATGGAACTGTACCAGTACCGAGAATACTTACTGGACACAAGGGCTATGTTTCGTCCTGTCAGTATGTCCCAGATCAGGAAACTCGCTTAATTACAAGCTCAGGTGATCAGACATGTGTTCTGTGGGATGTTACTACTGGCCAAAGGATATCAATATTTGGAGGTGAATTTCCATCAGGACATACAGCTGATGTTTTGAGGTAATTCATTAATGACTTGCTCATTTGAGCTCCATGCTTACAGCTCGCTGTTGCAGTATATCTAACTCTGTTGCTATTTTACATTCTCACTGTCCACTAGTGAGGCTAGGTCTCTATCTCGAACAACTATGAATATTTGATGACCAAAATAACGGTTAATGATCTACAACTTTTATTGACCACTATCAATGCAGAGTTGAATGAAATTTGACAATCTTCAAGTGGTTGAATAAGTCGAATGAAAGCACCAGCCTTTAATTCCATGCTTGCTCTAACATGCCAAGCTATGTAAAGAATTGATGGTTTTCACCTCTGATGGCTGCCTCAATAAGATAATGCAGGCTTGCTTTTAAGATTTGGCTGTAATAACTGGTATTCAAGTTTGTCATATGGCAGCTCAGATATCAATAAATCATTAAAAGGTAAATGATCATGTTGATGTGGAAAATTGTCCTTGTTGGAGATAATAACTAGTATTCAAGCTGTTGATCTAACATTATCTCCTGAATGTCTGAGGATAATAATCATCAATAGCGAATAGAACAATTGTGTGAACAGAACTGAAGCACTGATTACTAATTAATCCATTTGATGTATATGTGGGAAATGCTGTAACATGCTAACATGTAAGTAGTGTGTTAGCATGGTTGTCCAGTAACTATACACCATACTGCTGTAATTGCTGATATCAAAATTACTTCTATCATGAATAAGATGACTTGGTGATATGGTTATGTTTAATCTGGTTCTTTCTTATTGAAATATTAAAGTTGCTAAGCTTCCATTTGTTTATTGATTCGGTTTTCAAGTACTGATCTATCTTTTTCTGTCAGTGTGTCTATCAACTCCTCAAACTCAAATTTGTTTGTCTCGGGTTCGTGTGATGCCACTGCACGACTGTGGGATATCAGAATTGCAAGTCGGGCAGTTCGAACATATCATGGACATGAGAGTGACATCAACAGTGTCAAGTTTTTTCCTGATGGCCAGAGATTTGGAACGGGCTCAGATGATGGCACATGTAGATTATTTGACATGAGAACAGGACATCAACTTCAGGTCTACAGTCGGGAGCATGACACAAATGATACCGAAGTCCCTGTTGTTACGTCCATTGCATTTTCAATATCTGGAAGGCTTCTTTTTGCTGGATACTCGAATGGTGACTGTTATGTGTGGGACACACTGCTTGCTGAGGTATGCATTTTGTATTAATTGACAGATATCTTCGATAGTGGAAAGAAAACCTGACAAGTCTCAATTACTTTAGAAGTGACCTGGATTAAATTACTATTGAATACATTACTATATCATCACAGTTAGAATTTCCTTTTATGTTGAAAAAGAAAGCATGTTATAATCTGGTACAGCTTGTTAACCATGTAAAATAGATGTCTGGCTAGCTCTAATATGATCTGTAAATTACATAAGCTTAATGTCATCACAATGTACCAGTAATCTATCTGTTTAGATGTGACTTCAATTATCAAGTGAACAACATAGCTAGGGGGAAAAGCATGCTGGTTCTAGAAGATCACTATATATGAATTTGCATATAATCTGTTGTCTTTTCCCATTAAGGTACTCACCAAATAGCAATCTTGACATGTGACAACAGATAACCAGTGTGTACTTGTGTACATGGGTTTGGATTCTGCTTATGTGTATGCCCCATCTTTTGCTTTTAGCTCTACCTGCACCATCTATATATAATTCATGCATTAGTGGATACTGCTGGATATCTCCTTGAATCAAATGATTCCTTCGATAGGCCAAGAGGCATCAAAACAGCGCTTAGAATGTTCTAGCACTGAGTCTAGTTGAAGAATATTGATAGGTCAAGAGGGATTAAAACAGAGCTTTGTTTAGTTGACTTTAAAGCTGGTAGGCTTGTGGGATTGGATTTCAAACATATCTCAAATCCTATACTTTCTGTATTATTTATACTAATGAAAATTTGTTGATTTGTTATATCTTTAAATGCCCAGGTAGTTCTTAATTTGGGAACACTCCATAACTCTCATGAGGGCCGTATCAGCTGTCTAGGGCTGTCATCTGATGGGAGTGCATTGTGTACAGGAAGTTATGACAAAAATTTGAAGGTAAGGTGTTTTTGATATGACAAGACACTCGTGTACAGCTCGAGCAATTGCATTGACTGTTTTGCTTTAAAGTAATATCATGCTTTAATAATTGTATGCATTTCAAGTTAACAACAATTTCTAGTTATACTAGCATATTTTGCTTTCTGTTATTTTCACATTAATTGCTCGAGCATTTCTTTTATTCTTATGCTTTAATAATTGTATGCACTTCAAGTTAACAACAATTTCTAGTTATACTAGCATATTTTGCTTTCTGTTATTTTCAGATTAATTGCTTGTGCATTTTTTTTCTTCTTATGCTTTAATAAATGTATGCACTTCAAGTTAACAACAATTTCTAGTTATACTAGGATATTTTGCTTTTTGTTATTTTCAGATTTAGTGCTTGTGCATTTCTTTTCTTCTGCATCAACTTATGCTTCTGACTAACTGGAAAAGTAGCTGTGCATATGAGCATTTAAATTGAAGTTCCCAATTGACAATAGTTTGCTGTTTTCGCTTGTCAAGTTATTCAGACATCCTCCATGGTCTAATATTACTTTATGTTGACCAGACATATCTTTCGGTTTGAGCATCTATTGTTGCATTAACATTATCAACAGTGGTCAATAATCTATGCTATTTTTTACCTAAAGAGGCATTCTATCAATTTTCATGAATTTGAGATCTAAAGGCAAGTTATAAAATCTAGGTTTAGCATTTCTTTTGTACTTTCTCAAAGGGGAGAACGACAGAAATATTTTGGACCCAATTTTAGCAATCTGACCTCCCATTCTGCATGTTGAAATTTACAGATTTGGGCCTTCAGTGGACACAGGAAAATAGTTTGAGGGCCAAGGTTTCTCTCTTGTTGTATGTTTGGCATTGTGCATCCAGTTTGGCAGCCAACTCAATGACCTGCTCGCTCTTTGTACGACTTAGGACTTGAGTTAGTGAAGAATGTTGTGTTATGATGTAACCTTTATTTTTGCAGTGGAGAAATACTACTTTTATCTTTGTATTTTGTAATCGATTATCAATTTATCCATTTGTCGATTTAGCTAAGGAAATATTAGCCGCCCTTTTTGCGTTAACATGCACGTTGTGGATCCGTATTGTTTGCATACCAGGCTGGACATATTAGCGTCCATTTCAGCGTCGTAGCACTCGATTTTTTTTTCTTCGTTCAGCTGCTTAATTAATTAAACTTATATTCTGTCTATTTCTGTGTGCTTCAAGGAATGTGTACTCTCTGTTCAGTTGCCTGGTAGCGACCTTTTTGTTCTAGTTGGGACTTCTCTAGTAAGTCAGCTAATTTAACTTATAAATGTCTTAGTTTACAGTGGAAAAGGTGGTCCACAGTTCACATTATGGAATATCATAAGTTGAAGCCGACCAAACAGAGTTTGAATATATATTCCGTGTATTTACCTGCCTGCTAGAGTGTTTGTGCTTGGGTTGAATCTCTGATCTGTGTGCCACGCGTTTACCCGCTTACTGTTGTATTGTGTATTTCAGTTCGTGCGTGTGCTCTGCTGTGACCACCTGCTCATTTGCTATCCATATAATTTCATTATATTTTTTTAGAGAACGATAATTTCATTATGTTAATAAAAATAGACCGTACGGAATTACACTGGGTAATTGCAGTGGTATATGATATCATTTTCGTCCACCCCAATGCATGGAAATAATTAGAAAGCAAACCAGCACCAAAATCTTCGATCGGAGAAAGGATGCCCTCCATGATGTCTAATCTAAAAATTGGTTGGTTCATGTGACAAGGTATATTGAAGGGCTTTTTTGGGATGGATTTAAACATCAATTTCGGATTATGGTTTAGTTTTGTGATATGTTGTAGGATGTCTAATTTAATAATTACTAAATAATTGTTTTTAAAAATGATATGTCAAATTAAATTTTGAAAACACATCACAATAGTCTTAATTATTTGGAACTTTAATCATCAATATCAAGCTTTTAAATTTTTGGAGGGGTTTAATCCATCTTGGCTGTTGATGATTTATGATCGAATGGCTCTGGTTGCCCTTCTCTCAATAGCACGCTTTTAAATTTTTTTCTCTCCCAAATTTACAGGAAAAATGGCGGGAGAAGTTGCCGCCTTTTTTTCCCGCGCTTCCCACTCCCTATTTAATCAACACCTCCACCTCCTCATAAACCCCCCACCATTACTCTCCCTGTCCCGCCACTTTCCCTCAAGAACCCTCCCAACCATCGCCATGGCCGCCTCCAATGGCACCACCATCGCCGCCGCCGACTCCGTCCAAGAGCCAGCCCACAAAATCCCCAAGCTCTCGCCTCTGCTCAAGGTCAAGAAACTCTCCGACAATGCCGTCCTGCCGTCTCGCGGCTCCGCCCTTGCCGCCGGCTACGACCTCTCAAGGTGCGGGTCTCACAAGAAATCTAAACCTCCAAGAAAGCCTCTTCTTTTTGCGGTTTTCTTATCCAATTTTATTTTGGTTCTTAGTGCGGCGGAGGCAGTCGTGCCGGCGCGGGGGAAGGCGCTAGTGCCCACCGATCTCAGCATCGCTATCCCGGAGGGCACCTACGCGCGCATAGGTGAGCGAGCTGTTTGATCAAATGCTTGTATCAGTTGTTCTGGTCTTGTTTCTTGTTTGCGCTGCAGGTGTTTGATGAAATGTCTGTGTGGCTGTTGCAGCACCGAGGTCGGGGCTGGCGTGGAAGCATTCTATCGATGTCGGTGCCGGAGTGATCGACGCGGATTACCGCGGGCCGGTGGGGGTCATACTCTTCAATCACTCGGATGTGGATTTTGCGGTGAAGCCTGGTGACCGGATTGCGCAGATGATCATCGAGGTGATCATGACGCCGGAGGTTGCTGAGGTTGATGATCTCGATGCCACTGTCCGCGGCAAGGGAGGGTTCGGGTCCACCGGCGTTTGAACCATGATAGTTAATTAACTCTAGGAGGATGTGATACAACACTTGTGTATCTTTTGATGGCTGTATGCCTTCGTCATGGTAATGGAAGAATCAATGGAACTATCAGACCAGGAGCTAATGTCATGTCAACAAATGTAGCCAATGTTGCATGTTATTTACCTGACCTTATATCCATGAAATCATATTTTTACAAAGAAATGTTGTGGTATGTTCAAGTATTATTGCATCTGATTCACTTACGGTGCGGTTATGTGTTACGTCGTGCATCTTATCTGGGACGGAGCTCTGACATGGACATCTTGTTTACAGAAAACTGAGCTGCTCTTTTTTGTGTTGACCTCCAGAGATATTTGACTTGTTTGAGCTTATTCTTTCCCTGTGTATAAAGGTAAATGCTGGCTTTGGTGCTGGAAAACTTGTAGTTTTGCTGTGAAGCATTACAAGGATGTTCAGTATCGTCGGTTGTCCCCCGGGTTCTGAACGCAGCGAAGCCCGAGATTTTGCATGCCTTTTTTGTTTGTCTGATTGTATTGTACAAGACACTCCAAATTGTCTGGATAAAAAATTGTTTTATTTAATTGGTGAAAATATATATAACAGTTGTGCTCTAACTTTTCTAGTTTAAAGATGAGATGGATGCAACCTCTAAATGTCAGTCGCATACATATTTAACCAATCAAACATATCATTTGTGTTTTTTCTATTTCAAAGTTTATGAATTCGAATCCAGCACAAAATACTAACGGCATGTTTAAGTGATTTTAATTTTTTTTTTCAAAAAACTAGTATCAATTTGTTAAAGATTTCAATAAGTCCAATAAACACTCTTTCATCGTCTTTAGTTTATTGAGAGTTTTTAGTTTTAAAAAATTTATTTATGAAATAAATTCTGAAATAAGTTTGATGTTTAATCTTTCATTCATCTTATAACCTCGTAGACTTAAACTGAAATCAGCTTAAACACGTCTTAGCACAAGCACAAGTTTTGCACCGTAAGACCTTCTTGTGCATAGTTTGCAAATTAAGGAGGCAATAAGTGCAGATTTGATATCTCTCTAACGAACGTGTCATCAAAATGGGGTCATAGAACAGGTAAGCTTTTTGTCTTTTCTGATTGTTCCAAATCGTGAGGGCCAAGTCTTTGACAATCAAATCAATGAAGATCATTACAATCTATCAGTTAAAGACTGGTCTTCATATAAAAACATTTCTTGTATGCACTTACATGTCTAATCGGACGGTTAGAGCATGTACGTCTATGTAAAGGAAGGTTGGGGACTAGACTTCCAAATCCTTATATTTTCATATGCGTATTTAATTGATGTATTGTGTTGGTGTATGCATGAGTGGGGTGAGGATGGTGGCTTGGGGGTAGAGGTAAGGGGTAGGATGAGGTGTATATAAGGTTCTAAATAGAGAATATTGGGTTCGTACTAGTTAGTCTCTGATGTAACAGATATCACATATCGGGCAATATATTGGACAATACATTTTCATTGCGGATATACAAAATTGTACATAATTTTAAGTTATATATATGCTCCTATGATTCTATCATTCCTTTCTACGATCTAATGACTGTATAACAATTATTATATATCATTTTTTCAGCACGACAAGTGAATATAATCAAATGAAATTTCAAGATTAGCAGTGTAATAAGTAATTTTAAAACTAATAGTCAACTCATAAGTCATAGCTTAAGACAATATGAACATATGATTGAAAGTTTGAAACAATAGAGACTATAGTTCATGACATGATAAACTAACAAGTAATAAAGTAACAAGCAATAAGGTCTCATCAAGATCCAAAAGAGTTGCAGGCAATGTTCAACATCACACAACACAACAAGTCTAAGTTACTAGCTATCACTTGCATAACACAAGATGGTAAGAGTTATAGAACCAAAATATACAATGATATGACATATCAATCATCACCATTCAAACCAACATCAATTTCTTCGTCACCCTTGCTTGGAGTATCCATGAAGGGTATATTTTGATCATCTTCCTCTTCATCATTGGAAGATTCAAACCCTTGCTCTTCAATATCTGAAAGACAACTTTTCTTTGTGTTACTTGATGAAGCTTTTGACATTGTTCTCTTTCTTGCAAGGATTTCATCTTGAACTTCATATTCGATATGGGCACCTAATTCTCTATCTTGAGCAAAATCTTCACTTTCTATGTCATTGTCTTCGTCATTAAAATCTTCAATCCATTTATTTGGTGGCTCATCATCAATATAGCTTGCAAGTAATGGATCTCTATTCTTTTGGGAATACTTTCATTGCAACCTTCTATTGAAGATGACATATGTCAGACCATTCAATTTCTTTTGACTTAATCTAGTTCTCTTCTTAGAATGAAATATGTGAAAAGACAATTCACAAGTCACAACAAACTTAGTTTTCAACAATACTATAAGACTAATTGGAAGTCTGAAAGATTAAAACTTAAAACAAAAAGTAAGAGAATTTTACTCTCTCAAATGCACTCCATTTCCTTTCACATGTGGAGGAACTATAAGTCAAAACTTAAAATTCTCATAGCTGTCTTCCTCAATTTCTCAGCATTAGTTGCATGTGCAGTCCACCACACCGCTACAAAGTGCAAAAACAAAAAGAAATAATTAGAAAAAATTTAAAAGTTCAATTTGCAAGAATAAAATTAAACAAGAGAAGTTTTATATGGATTGCTCCTTTACCAAATAACCATTGGTCGTCCAAAAGAATGAGTGTCATTCTTGTACATTGGTAATTCCTCAATGATCTTTATCTTGCATAAAGATATCGTCATGCTACATGCGAGAAGCACAATCTACCACCACATCCATAAAGATAAGCTCTTCCTCAATTTCTTATTTTCATAATAAAAATGTGGGTTTAAGTAATAATCCGCACTATGAAATGGAGTCTTGAGCTTGTCATCCTACCTTATATCTATGATTTGCCAAATTGGACCATACTTCTTTCAATCTCCATTCACAAGCAATGCAATTTCCTTCTTTGCATTCGTAAGATAACCATAAATATAGACCATTGCAGGAATGTCACCATCTACCCTCCTCAGCACATATGCAAGTGGCTCAAATAGGTTTATAACAAGCGCCACATTCCTAGCCTTTTGCCTCAACTCTTCTACCTTGTCATGCTTCTTTTGCTCATGTGCATTCATCTCATCCTTAGCCTTTTGAGGGACCTTCGAGCATGGAGCAATGTCTCCTCTCTCACTCCAACTAAATACTTCTTCATTCTAGTAGTACCTCCATTGTAGACATTTAAGCAATAGTTACATCCAACTCAATTTTTATCCTTCTCATTAGGCAAGAAAGCATGCTCCCATCCTGGATCTTTTCCTGAAGGTTTGCTTGTAGATGTAGTCGATGTCATTGCCGATGATGACATGATAGAGCTGCACGATAAAAATATAATGAACTATTACATGTTGCTAACAAAGAGAGAAAAAAACACTTATGTGCAAAAGAGATAAAAGAAATGTACGATATTTAAGCAAAATCTAGGGTACATTACAAGCACGCAAAAATAATGCTATTATTGTATAACATGCTCACTTTAACAGGTTAGTTAGATGGTCATCAAATATTAATAGCATATAATCCTTAAGCAACAAAACAACTGGTTTAAGGTTTCAAGCTCATATTCTTACTTCATGAAGAATGGCATATTTACAAGGCAATTATGACCTACTGTTACAAAATGATATTCAATAAGCAATTAAGTATATGAATTTTTGTTACAAACTCGACAATTGTGCATGCAGATACAATTAAAGGTCTTTTAAATTAAAACTCTATTGAACTAGAAACCCCGAATTAGCTTATATGCTGCAAAAGAAACAAAAAGAATGCAGTAACTAAGATATGAACTACTGTAGAAACTTGAAAATTGCACATGGAGTTAAAATTCAAGGTTCTATTAGTATTAGGCTATTATCTCAACACTAGGTTACTAATAATGTCAGTTGCTGATCTATCACATCATGCATACAAGTTTGTATGCTGGATTAAGAAGTAGTAACAAATTTGGACAGAAGTACAGAACTGAATTATGCTGAAATGGCTAACAAGCATCTGAGCTTAGTATTCACTATTCAAGTATTCAGTGATCATTAGATTATCTCACTAATTTATCCAGATTTTAGAAACAGCCACAGTTTACTTTTCCTAGTTAGACTACTTTTCAGGTCTTCATGGATATCAATTGTGCACATCTACTGTAAATTGTAATACACAAGTTCAGATTTTATATGCTTTTGAATGAAACCAAAAAATATCATGTGATTTGGCTTTTCTTCCATAACTATGCAGTCAAATTTAACAAATGCATATTTGGAGATAGCAGGAAACACACCTTTCAAATGCTCCAAGCCTCCAATGGGCTAAATGCTACATTGCTGGTTTGCTACTGAATATTGATGGGTAAGAAAGAAATCAACTTCACATTGGCCGGGGAAAATAGTGATCCAAATCCCAAACAGCTTACCAAATGTATTTTTTTTTGGGAGTTTGAACTGTGTCAATCCAAGTATCCGACTACTAGAAATCAAGGTTCTAAATAGCGGATATTGGGTTCGTAATGGTTAGCCTCCGACGTATCGGATATCATTGATTGGGTGATAAGTCGGACGATACAATCCCATTGCAGATGTACAAAATTGTACATAATTTTTAAATTATATATGCTTGTACGGTTCTACCATTCTTTTCTACTATCAAATGACCACATAACAACTATTATATATCATTTTTTGACACGAATGCATATAATCGAATGAAATTAGTCCTGGCCCCGCAAGATGTCGACTCAGGCCATTGCTCATGTAGTTGGGTGAGGTCTTGAATCGGAGGCTTAAAGGCCGGGAGGGTAAAACTGATCCGTGCAAACTTCAACGGACTGGGCTTGGATAGGGGGCACCTGGCTTAGATGGATCTGGGCTATTTTGCGGCCAGTCCGAGGTTTGCACAGGTCTGGCCATCAGTAGTATTGTCCCAACCCCTCGATGTAACAACCGATGTGAGATAAATCCCAGAATCTCCCTCATCACACAACAGTGTCCCTCAGTTTTTACATAGACGCTCTATCAGGACAAAATTGTTGAAACCAAACTCTAATACCCATACTGAGTGATATTGGACTTTCTCACCACAAAAGTTAATTTGAGAGATGATGCTCTCTCTCACTTATAAAATGGCAAGCAGACCTTCCACAACCGTATAGAACAAACTCTACTAATTGACAATGAACAAACCCTGAAAGAGAGCGATAAGAAAAAAAAATATATAAGTACAAATCGAATTGGACACCAATACCCAAATAACCAAAATATCGGTCAATTCAGTTCGGTTATTCTGGTTCGGTCGGTCTTCACACGCACCTGCCTACGTGGACATGTCGTTTACAGAAAACGGAGCAGCCCTTCGTTATCTGGACCCCCGGTGGAACCGGAAGCGTTGGACTTGTCGGAGCTTATTGCTTCGCCGTGTGCAAAGGTAAACGCTTGCTTTGACGGTGCGGCGAAGCTTGAAGTTTCGCCGTGAAGCACGACGAGGACGTTGAGCATGGTCTGTCAGTCCGCCGGGTTCTCCTGAACGCAGAGAAGCCCGAGATGGATGCATTTCAGCACCTCACTCTCCCGACTCTTTGCCGTTCAACAATGGATCCATGGCCCTCAATGGTGTTCCCTTTGTCCAGTGATTCCATACCTGATCAAAGGTTTACTTGATTTATTAGTAATACTTCTTTCGTATGTGACATTATAACAGAAATGCAAACGATACCTGTTGAATGGTGTGTTTCAACTTTCAAGTATCGACATAGCAACTATTTTAAGCATGACATTTCGAATGACCTATTGCATAAACTAGATCTGAGGAAATTCGATTAGACCCAGTTATGAGAGTACATTTTTTGTAAAACAAGTGCATTGATTCAACTCAGTCAAAGGTGGTCAGATTCGATTGCCCATAGCACCGAGCTTGGTGGAGCCCATCCAACTTGAATGGTTCCGCATTTTTTGGTAACTTAGCCTAAATCCAATTTAGTCCGCATTTTGTATAGGCCTAAGTTCAAACAAAAGCTACAAAATTTCTTTAGAAAATGTAGCAGTGTAAATATGGAATATTTTTACTAAAAATGTAACAAAAACATACACAAGTAGCTAGTGTAGTGATAAAAATAGCTTAAACAACCCACTAGTTTTATAATAGTGCTAAATTTACTGCTCAAAACTTATAAAACTCTTTTGAGCTTTACTAGTGGATAAGTATCTATTTTTTCTTATCTTACATATTTCTCTTCTCATCTTAGATTAAACTCTTCTTTACAATATTCGGTGCGCTATATAAGATTACAATGTAGTTCTATAACAAGTTGGAAATATTATTATTTGGATTCATTAATATTCAAAAATTCAGATAAAAGGATTCTAACATTTGATATGAAAAATTTTAAAATATAAGTTTTTAATTTCAAATTTGAAATTTGAGTTTCGGATTTAAATTTTTGGATTAAAAATTTTGAAGCTTCAAATATGAATAACGTTACATTTGAATTTTAAAATATTCAAAATTTTATTATTCCAATTCAAAATTTAAAATTCAAATAATCAAATTAAATTTTAAAATTTTAATTTTTAATTTCAAAATTTTAAAAAATTTAGATTTAAAATTTGGAAAATCAAATTTTAAATTTAAATTTCATAATTTGAAACTCCAAGTTTGACATTTTAGACTTTCAAATTTTTTTTTTGTAGTTTTTTTAAATACACTTTAAAATTGTTGACTTGAATTTCAAAATATATCATGCAATTATAAGAGCCAAGATCACGGATCTGTGTAATTTGAGATATCCACTTCTCATGATGGTAGTTAGATTACGAGAGTTTGCTGTATTCTGATTATAATGATAATCTTAAATTACTAGATTTGATTACTATGTGGATTTGCCAAACAACATAATGTTGTAGGATTATAGAAGGATTATAAGTAATCTTAAAAAGATTCCGTGTATGAAACGCACCCTTGGGATACACCTAACTCTTTTTTTAGTTTCTCCGATGGCAGTGGTTGATGGTGGCAGTTAATGGCGGATAAAAGCGAGGTAGCGAGGTGATGGTGACGCCCCTTGCCATGGGTAGAGGCAATGGGGGGGTAGTGGCCTCCGAGGAGAAGGAGCTGGAGGCGGAGGAGAGAGAGGTGGTGCGGTGAGGTGATAGTGGCATCAGCTACCGGCGATGACAATGGGAGGGAGATAGGAGGAGGAAAAAGAAGAGCAGAGATGGAGAGTGGAGATTAAATCTAAATTTAAATATGTAATCTAAATGGTGCAAGATTTTTTTTAAAATAGACATACCTACACCTTGAATAACTCCAACTCTTTTTTTTTACAACACAACATTAATTTTCCCAAAACCAATGCAACATTTTCATGTACCTGTTGCAACATTGTCACATAATTGTTTGCATGAACATGCTAATGGTTCTAAGCCGCGGCATGCCTTTGAGCCGCCATCGAGCCGAGTTGAGTTGTCCGAGGATTGTCGCGGCTTCAAACAGTGATAGGCTGACGTGTCTTGTTTAATATTTAGGATCTACTCTAGTTGTTTTGGTATGATTGTAACAAGATGTAGATTTTAAATCTACCAGAACAACCATATCAGTCTATCGTGTAGACCCTAAATATAACATGTTAGGTAAAAAGATAATTTTATCCACTCTTGATGTGCAATAGGATTTAATTTCTACCTTTTAAATGGTTGGAGGTACAAATATCTCTTGAAACCTATAAGAAATATCGTAAAATTTCCCTAGTCTTATGCGATACTAAACAGAAACACTTGTAACATGCACACTTCCTACCAAAAGAGCTCCAGGGCGGGGAGTAAAATGTATTACTTACCAAAGGGCACAAGCAATCACACCACAACTCATTAGCATCATCAATTATGTGATAAGTGAAGCAACTGATTCATCAATGTCCACAGAATTGCACTGGCAATAGCACTTGAAAGGAATGGAAAATCGCTACGGATCTCATGCTATTTTCTGAGTGGGGTAAAAGAACATGGAATCGTGTACCATTTATCAATGATATTAACAAGCTAAAGAACCTGATGGGGGCAATTCATCAACCATGCAAGCATTGCATCTCATCATATCGAAACATTCTAACAGAAGTTAGTAGAACAAAATTCTGACCTCTTCCTCCTCCGCTCCATCTCCTTCCTCTTCCTTATCAGTCTCTGCACGCTCGTTACCCTCAGCAACCGCACCATCCAGGAGCTACTCTGCCTTGTAGGATGGTCCTACAAATCTTTGATGGCCGTATGCCTTTATCATAGTACATTGGTAATGGTAGAATGGAACTATGCAAACCAGGAGCTAATATCATATCAGCAAATTAGCGGGTTGTTGTACCTTAATTATATTTATATCCATCAAATCATATTTCTACTAAGAACGTGGTGGCATAAATGCCTTTGGGGGTCACACCCCCTTTACCATTTTCGCATGCAAATTACTAGTAGTGTAAAACAGATGGGGATGATCCCAATTATTCGATTATCGAATCCGACAACATATGGATATGATAAAGAATTTTACAGTCGAATAATATTTTTTTCTCTATCCAAATCCGACAAAAAAAAAATTTGTATTTTCATCTAAATTCAATAAAGTCCGACAAATCCGATAAAATGATATGCTTATGTATTTGAATTCAAATTTGAAGGTTATTTGTATACAAAACAGTTGTCTATATTTGTAGTGTGTCAATTTTTTAATCAAATTATTGCATGGATAGTACAAATATACTATAAATTCATTCAAAGTGTGTTATTTATTGATTTAAAATGAGTAATTTTTAAATTTGCACTAAGAAAATAATGAAATAAAAAATCATCAATTGCATCCGAGAAAATCTGAAATCTAATCTGAATCATAAATAATCTAATCTGAATCCGTAGTTGACATTTATCCGATCTGAATTTGATTATAACTTAAAAATATAGATGCGAATATGATTTGATTAATATGTAATTTGAATCTGATACGTTTGCACCTGACAAAATACAACTACACATGGAGGAGGAATCAAAAAGACACATAGGTACGTCAAAATCTACAAATCTTTGAGGTGATCAGGGAGAGGACTGACAACTAATACACTATGCCCTGCCTACAACAACCATCTATTAATTCTTACGTGTGATCATTCACAAGACAAGAGAAACAAGTAGCAACAGATCGAGCGGCCCCCATATACCATGCTTGCTTGCTTGCTTTAGCACGTTTCACATGGCGTTCCTCTCGCTACATCATATCATCTCCCCGTCGTCCTCGTCGCAGCCGGCATTTTCTCTCCGGGGAGTCTTCCATTATAATCTTGACAGGATTTTAGGAAGTTACAGTGCATACTTCAAGCGTATTTTGGTTTTACGTTTCCAAGATCTAATACAGAAAATCGAGAAATATGTTTTGGAAATAGAGAAAGTACTTAGCATTTATTCTGATTCGCTTACGTCGTGCATCTTATCTGGGATGAAGCTCTGAATGGGATGTCTCATTTACAGAAAACTGAGTTGCTCTGTCGTTGGCTGGACCTCCAAAGTTCCCTGTGTTGTTTAAGCTCCTTATTTCACTCTGTGCAAAGGTAAATGCTGGCTTTGCTGGTGTTGCGAAGCTTGTGGTTTCGCTGTGGAGCATCACGAGGACGTTCAGCATTGTCGGTCTGTCCGCCGGGTTCTCCTGAACGCAGAGAAGCCCGAGATGGATGCATTTCAGCTCCTCACTCTCCCTGTCTTCGCTGTTCAACGATAGATCCATGATCTCCAGTGGTGTTCCCTTGGTCCAGTGATTCCATACCTGATCAGAGGTTTACTTGATTAGTATATACACATGTGCAAGATCCTTATCTTCTGCAAGCTATATGACTCACATAGTTCAGCAGAGTGTTGTGTTCGTCCACAGATTCGAACACATCAGTGTTTCTCCTTCCTGTAACGATTTCCAAGATTAAAACTCCAAAGCTGTAAACATCTAACTTCACTGACATTTGTCCAAGCACCGCGTACTCTGGCGCCATGTATCCTCTGCAAGACACAACAACAATGGAGTTCAAACTTCAGAGTATGGAATGTTTGTGTGAACAAAGAAGATGAGTTTACTAAGCTCACAGTGTTCCAACAACTTGGCTTGTCAAAGTAGCCGTTTTGTCTCTGTTGAAAAGCCTCGCTAAACCGAAATCAGAGATCTTTGGGTTCATATCAGCATCCAGTAAGATGTTGCTGGCCTTCAGATCGCGGTGTATGATCCTTATCTGTGAATCCTCGTGAAGGTAAAGTAGACCTCTTGCTGTTCCATATATGATCTGATACCTTGTGTTCCAATCTAATAGTTCACGCTTCTCAGGTTCTGCGAGATCATGCAAGCTAGCCATATTTCACTGAAGGTTCTTGAAATATTTTCAACAGCTTGGTCTTTTGATTGCTCTATTTTCTTTATAAACTCATTTTAGTCATTCTATTTTAGAACAGACTAAATTTCTCCTTATTTTCGAATCTCGTTCAATGTAATGTCTTTTTTACATTTTTAGACATGAAATAACTTATGGTGATAGTGAGATGAAGCCTAAAATTGATTTGACACCGTGTGATACTAAGTAGAACCACAAAAGTTATCCTCAATCTCCACTCTATTTGATATTTCCCTCCTTCTCTATCTTTTCTTTTTCTATGTTTTATTCAATTGTTAACTAAGTTCTACACCGTATGTTATATCATTCTCTAGCATTATTTTGTTCCAAAATATATTAGAGGGATTAAATTAAATCAATATCGAAAAAAAAAGACTGATTTTACTCGTTTTAAAGTAGAAAGATAAAAATTAATCTGAGAAAAATGAGGAGACCAAAAGAAATAATGTGGAGTAATTTGACCAGAAATTTAGAGCGACCAATGATCTAGAATTTGTTACCAAAAAGGAAGGTGTCAAGGCTTCGATTAGACAGGTATTCATACACAAGTAATTTCTCCTGTCCCTTCAAGCAAACACCAAGAAGCTTTGCAAGATTGTTGTGTCGAAGTTTAGCAACCAATAATAGCTCATTTCTCAGTTGCTCTAGACCTTGCCCTGAAGTCTTGTCTAGTCTCTTCACAGCTATTTCCCTTCCATCCGGCAACAACCCCTGAAATTAACAGATTAATGGCATTGTTCTTTTGTAACTGGGGTCTTCAACATAGCTGAAAACCTCAAATATTACTCCTTTTGGTTACAAAAAAAACTTGTCACATAAGTTAGTTGCACTCAATATTTTTCAACTTTAACTACTGATATAAGTATTTAGATTGATCATATGCAACTAATATAAGTAGATTCTTTACCAAAAATACTTTTATAATATTTTTATAACTTTGACCAATATATAACGATAAAAATTAATGACTGTATCTTGGAGACTATGTAATGTCAAAAATATCAAGTTATCTTTTACTAAAGGGTGTGCAATGATAAAAGGCATATTAGTTGCATGTTTTCCGATGATTTTGCAGATTATTTGTGTTTTAAATGCCTCTGGATTATGTCATTTTGAGGCTGATTTGCCATGGTGCCAAAGATCCTGACACGCCAAATCTATGACCATTTTACTGACAACTGGATGCCACCAAAAAAAAGAAAAGAAAAGAAAATCTTCAGGAAATGGAGTAATTTGTGCGTGATCGGGTACTTGTGTTCAGAGGATTTCCTGTTCAGAAAGTGAAATTTTATTTTATTTTTTTCCAAACTATAATAACATCAAGTTGTTGCAGCAATGGGATATATCTATGTACCTTATATACTGCTCCAAAGCCTCCATGTCCTAGCTTATTTTCATCAGCGAAATTTGCCGTTGCGTCTCTTAATGTTTTCAAGTCAGAGAAGTGACCCGGCATCCTCATCTTTCTCGGCTGCTACAGAAACATGCTAGTTTAAGCATCAAATTATGAATATGTTCCGATCATTTCTTTGAGCTCTTAGGAGGATAACGGTTGAAATTCTAACACTTGCAAATTATAAGTGTAATTAAGTTACATGTATGTGTATGGATTTAAATCCCAACACTAAACAATTGTTCTAACTAGTGAGTATTTTCAGATTCGGATTCAGACCGGCTTGAGCTAGCAAAAAAATCCAGTTTCTTCGGGCAGGCTCGAGTTTGGCCTAGTCCAAACCTAGTCTAATGTACATGTCCAGCTAGTTGTGTTTGGTCAAGATCATATCGAGTTCATGATGGGTTTGATTTTTCTCGCTATTGCTGGATTTATTTCATGAAACATCGTGGCCAGTTGTTATCTATTTACCAGTCTTTTGCTCGTATGGTCCATACTCAGTTTTCTTGCTCTATTCAGACTTTTCGCTCTGATTCTAGAGGCTAGTACTTGTCCACATCATTTCGACAGTTTCTCTCGGATGGGGTACCCTTCCTCAGTTATCTTGTCCAGGTGCTCATGCTCAAAACGGTGTTGCTGAACGCAAACACCGTCACATTATTGAGACCGCTCGTACTCTTATGCTTGCCTCTTTTGTTCCTCACTCCTTCTGGGCTGAAGCTATTTCCACGGCTGTGTATCTTATAAATATACAGCCGTCCACTAGTCTCGATAGTCAGGTTCCTTCTCAGCTTCTGTTTTCCACCCCTCCCACATATGCACATCTTCGAGTCTTTGGGTGTGCATGCTGTGTCCTCCTTCCTCCTCGTGAGCGTACCAAGTTGACCGCTCAATCTGTTGAGTGTGTTTTTCTTGGTTACAGTCGTAAGCATAAGGGTTATCGTTGTTATGATCCCTCTGCTCGTCGTCTTCGTTTCTCTCGAGATGTCACTTTTGATGAGAGTCGACCTTTCTTTTATTCTTCTTCTTCTCATTCGTCTGTTCCCACAGAGTCCATCAGTTTTCTCTCCATCCCCTCCTATTCTCTTTTTCCTTCTTCCCCTTCATCTGCTTCCGCTTCTCCGTCTGATCATAGCTCTCTACCTGTTCCACCGCTTTCTATAGTCCAGCCTTCATCTTCTGAGACTTTGTCTTCTTCGTCTTCTGATTCTTTGACTTCTTCCTCTCCTGAGATCTCTTTGGATTCTGCTACTCGTGATTTGGCCTCTTCGGATGAGACTTCTACCGATGATCTGCCTGCATCATCATCACCCAGGTATGCACTTCGTGATCGTAGTACGCTTTTCCCTCCTGCTCGTTACAGTATGCTTGTCACCAGTGATGTTCAGGAGCCTCGCAGCTATCAGGATGCAGCTCACATTCCTGAGTGGCAGCTAGCCATGACCGAGGAGCTCTCAGCTTTGGAGCGTACAGAGACTTGGGATGTTGTTCCTTTACCCACAGATGCAGTGCCCATTACTTGTAAATGGGTTTTCAAAATCAAGATACGATCGGATGGTTCTATTGAGCGCTATAAAGCGCGTCTTGTTGCACGGGGCTTTTAGCAACAGTATGGCCGAGACTATGAGGAGACGTTTGCTCCTGTTGCTCATATGACCACGGTGCGTACTCTCGTTGCCGTTGCTGCTATTCGTCAGTGGGCTATTTCTCAGATGGATGTGAAGAATGCGTTTCTTCACGGTGATCTTCAGGAGGTAGTCTATATGCAGCCACCACCTGGTTATACTGTACCTTTCTCTCACTCTTGTGCTCCTACGGGGTTGCATAGCTTCATTTGCCCTATTTGCTTCATCAATAAGCCTCCACGAAAGCCCCATTTCGGGCTCAACATCATCATCATCTTGAATTTTCCACTCTTGAGCATTACTAGCATTGCTAGCTAGAAGAACATTGATATTCTTCGTCTTGCTTCTCTGTTTTTTGCTAAACAATCTTGCATTGAATTGAACATAGACAAGATTGCTTGCACGTTGAGTATTTAACCTATTTCTTCTCTTAGTATGTATCTACATTACATGTTGCAAAGTGAATTAAATTATATGACATTGATCGTTTAATGGGCCGATTTTGACTGATTTTGACCAATTAATGGACCGATTTTGACTGATTAATGGGTCGATTTTTATCGATTAATGAGCTGATTTTGACCGGGGCCAATTTTGACCAATTTTGACCGACTAATCGGTTTGACCGATTAGTGGGCCGATTTGGGCATAATCCAATGGGCAGCCTGACGATTACCGATTTTTACTAATTTTAGAACACTGATCAATACTGCAAGGCACCCCAGATATGGGCCAATTGTAAGTAGTTCTTCGTAATTGAATGCTGGGCATCCGTTGCAGTGTACTCTCTCTAGTCAAAAAAAATTATTATTTTTATTTTACACAGTCAATCTTTTTAATTTTGACTACTAATATATTTATAAATATATAGATTAATCATAAAAAATTATACAAATATATTTATTGTAAAAAAATAATTTCATAATATTTTAATTTTTTATCAACATAATAATAAAAAATTATGGTTAAAATTATATGTTAGAAACCGCGTACAATAAAGAAAAGGCAATCATGTTGGACTAGAAGGAGTACATATTATCATTCCTGTAGTAATGAATTAAGGAAAATTTCACTACCTAGCTCCTAGTAGAAGGCCTCGCTTGGCCTTGAGCAGCTAGCAACTAACACAAAACTTCCAATTACTACTAGGACTTAACTGAAGATTGCCCAACATGAATCAATTCAAGCTTTGAACCATTTGTTCCTGTAAATCCTACCTTCTTCAGCAGTTCAGATACTTCATGACCATACAAAAAATGACTTCATAGAATTAGATGACAAGCAAAAGTCCAAGTAAAACAACCATCTTTTTTTTACCTTAGCTTAGTGTCATAAGTAACAAAACAGGGGAGGCATCAATTTCCTATTACCAAAACAGAAGTCCAAAGCATGGAACTATCCTGTTCAAAAGCCACACCATTATGGAAACTTGATCATATCGAAGAACAGAATTTTACGGCATCCAATATTTGGGCAGGACTAACCTCGTCAGTACTGCAATGTGTAAAATGGTCAAAAGAGCTTTTTACGGTACTACTATTATTTGTGAGTCGTCCAAAACAAAAAATCTGATATATGAGATTACAAAGATTTATAATGTACCTAATGGTATCTCTCACATACATCACTCTCAGTGCCATCGTCTTACCAATCTATATCCAAATTTTCGACTTCCTTTATGAGAATATCTTTAACTGGGAATGTTATCTCTATGATTTTGTCATAACATTTGAAGTAACAATGCATGCCTATGTGAAGGAAAACCATCTACGGCCATTGTTATCTCTCTTGGGCACGCCTATCGCTAACGGCCGACAGAGAGTGCTCCTTATAGTCTTTGTACAACTAATAGACACCATCTTTTTATCTCACCGTGTTCAGTGGAGTTAGTCGACTTAGGAGCTTCATTTGAAGATTATGTGTATGGAAGACTTGGGTTTGGCTGCCATTGTCGTGGTTCAGGTTTGGTCATCCGAAGGGGAAGAAAAACGAAGGGGTTAGAGATTTTCTATCATTCTTTTTTTAAAACATAATTCCATGTTAATTAAGGTAGTTATCGGAAGACCCTCCCTTAAAGGCTTAAACAAGAGGTTAGTTTTGATGTGGGGGACACCTGTTGTGTTCTGATTGGCCCTACATATAAGACGAGGGCGGGAATAATTTTATCCTCTCTTGATGTGCAATAGGATTTAATTTCTACCTTTTAAATGGCTGGAGGATCATATCATCTCCCCGTCGTCCTCGCCGCTGCCGGCATTTTCTCTCGGGGGAGTCTTCTATCATAATCTTGACAGGATTTTAGGAAGTTACAGTGCATTCTTCAAGCGTATTTTGGTTTTATGTTTCCAACAACTAACACAGAAAATCGAGAAATATGTTTTGGAAATAGAGAAAGTACTTAGCATTCATTCTGATTCACTTACGTCGTGCATCTTATCTGGGATGAAACTCTGAATCGGACATCTCATTTACAGAAAACTGAGTTGCTCTGTGGTTGGCTGGACCTCCAGAGTTCCCTGTTTTGTTTAAGCTTATTATTCCCCTGTGTGCAAAGGTAAATGCTGGCTTTGAAGGTGCTGCGAAGCTTGTGGTTTCGCTGTGGAGCATCACGAGGACGTTCAGCATTGTCGGTCTGTCCGCCGGGTTCTCCTGAACGCAGAGAAGCCCGAGATGGATGCATTTCAGCTCCTCACTCTCCCTGTCTTCGCTGTTCAACGATAGATCCATGATCTCCAGTGGTGTTCCCTTGGTCCAGTGATTCCATACCTGATCAGAGGTTTACTTGATTAGTATATACACATGTGCAAGATCCTTATCTTCTGCAAGCTATATGACTCACATAGTTCAGCAGAGTGTTGTGTTCGTCCACAGATTCGAACACATCAGTGTTTCTCCTTCCTGTAACGATTTCCAAGATTAAAACTCCAAAGCTGTAAACATCTAACTTCACTGACATTTGTCCAAGCACCGCGTACTCTGGCGCCATGTATCCTCTGCAAGACACAACAACAATGGAGTTCAAACTTCAGAGTATGGAATGTTTGTGTGAACAAAGAAGATGAGTTTACTAAGCTCACAGTGTTCCAACAACTTGGCTTGTCAAAGTAGCCGTTTTGTCTCTGTTGAAAAGCCTCGCTAAACCGAAATCAGAGATCTTTGGGTTCATATCAGCATCCAGTAAGATGTTGCTGGCCTTCAGATCGCGGTGTATGATCCTTATCTGTGAATCCTCGTGAAGGTAAAGTAGACCTCTTGCTGTTCCATATATGATCTGATACCTTGTGTTCCAATCTAATGGTTCACGCTTCCCAGGTTCTGCAAGATCATGCAAGCTAGCCATATTTCACTGAAGGTTCTTGAAATATTTTCAACAACTTGGTGTCAAAAATAGGATCTTTTGATCGCTCTATTTTCTTTATAAACTAATTTTTATCATTCTATTTTAGAACAGTCTAAATTTCTCCTTACTTTCAAATCTTGTTCAATTTAATCTTTTCTTTACACTTTTAAACATGAAACAGCTTGGGATGATTGTGAAACAAGGTCTAAAATTGATTTGACACCATCTAATGCTAAGTAGCACCATAAGAGCTATCCTCAATCTCCCCTCTATTTGATGTTTCTCTCCTTCTCTATCTTCTCCTTTTCTATGTGTTATTGAATAACTAACTAAACTCTACATCATAAGCTCCATCATTCCCACACATCATTTTATCCCAAAATGTATCAGAGGGATGAAGCTAAATCGATCTCAAAAATAAAATGACTGATTTGACTCATTTTAAAGTAGAAAGATCAAAATGAATTAGAGAGACAAAAAAAATAATGTGAAATAATTTGACCAGAAATTTGGAGAGACGGATGATCCAGAATTCGTTACCAAAAAGGAAGGTGTCAAGGCTTCGATTAGACAGGTATTCATACACAAGTAATTTCTCCTGTCCCTTCAAGCAAACACCAAGAAGCTTTGCAAGATTGTTGTGTCGAAGTTTAGCAACCAATAATAGCTCATTTCTCAGTTGCTCTAGACCTTGCCCTGAAGTCTTGTCTAGTCTTTTCACAGCTATTTCCCTTCCATCCGGCAACAACCCCTGAAATTAACAGATTAATGGCATTGTTCTTTTGTAACTGGGGTCTTCAACATAGCTGAGAACCTCAAATATTACTCCTTTTGATTACAAAAAACTTGTCACATAGGTTAGTTGCACTCAATGTTTTTCAACTTTAACTACTGATATAAATATTTAGATTAGTCATATACAAATAATATAAATAGATTCTCTATCAAAAGTATTTTCATAATATTTTTATAACTTTGACCAATATATAACGATAAAAATTAATGATCGTATCTTGGAGACTATGTAATGTCAAAAATATCAAGTTATTTTTTTTGACTAAAGGGAGTGCAACGATAAAAGGCATATTAGTTGCATGTTTTCCAATGATTTCGCAGATTATTTGTGTTTTAAATGCCTCTGGATTATGTCATTTTGAGGCTGATTTGTCATGGTGCCAAAGATCCTGACACGCCAAATCTAAGACCATTTTACTTACAACTGAATGCCACCAAAAAAAAAAAAGAAAAGAAAATCTTCAGGAAATGGAGTAATTTGTGCGTGTTTGGGTACTTGGGTTCAGAGGATTTCCTGTTCAGAAAGTGAAATTTTATTTTATTTTTTTCCAAACATAATAACATCAAGTTGTTGCAGCAATGGGATATATCTATGTACCTTATATACTGCTCCAAAGCCTCCATGTCCTAGCTTATTCTCTGGAGCAAAATTTGCCGTTGCTTGTCTTAGTGTTGACAGGTCAAAGAGAAGTGACCCCATTTCCTCATCTTTCTCTGTGTCTGCATAAACTTGCATGCTAATTTCAGCACCATCAGCAGCAGCAGCAAAGTAAACATGGACAAAAGAATAACTCACATTGTTTTTTTTTTGCATTTCTCCAGAGATAAATCGTAAACATGGACAAAAGGATAACTATGACCCCGAGAACAATGGCAATTACTGTCGCAGCAATTGACCTGTTTCCTGCAGTCACATACAGGTAGTGCAAGTCATTACTTGCAAACTACATCAAACACAAGCATTAGTTCTAAACTACATCAAACTAGAAATTCCATCCATTTAATCGATATGGTGGAGAGGATTAAATCAATAAAATTTGGTTTGATTGAACAAAACTTTATGGTAGAGGAACTGGTATTGTGTTTCCTAATATCTTTTATAACCATTAGATCAAATATGATAAACCCTTTTTCCCTCCACCACCCTCCTCTCCTTTCTCACCCCTTCTCCACCGGCCTCCTCGCACCTCCCAACCTATTGCAAACTGCCGCCTCTAAAGCTACTTTAATCAACGGCCATTGCCCCACCTTCCCTATCTACCACGTGTGACCATTGTACCATCATTGTCTTACCACATTGTCTTCATATATCCTCCTTTCCCGACTTTTCTCTTCACTGTCTCTTTTAACCCCAGTCCGCTACTACCACACCCGAAAATGTAAGGAGGTGGAGCATAGAGGACAAGTCTAATGGTGAAGATGGTGCATGTAAATTCATAAAAGAAAAAAAAAACATGTATATGATAGTGAGCATCTCTGTTTTTTTTGGATAGGTCAAAATTGCTCGTGTCAGGTGATGTGAAACCTAAGAATGATGATAATAACGTGAATCCTAATTCACTTGAACAAAAACAAGCACAAGGGCATACCAAAATAATGTACAAACTATCGAAATCATATAGAAATATAATCAACTAAGGAATATTACTATAAAAAATGATCAAGATCTTAACTCCTATCAAAATGAATGTTGCAAACAAAGTTAGCGAATCTGAATTGAATATGAATCTGAGTTCAACTATGGTGCATATTTCTTGCATGAGATCAATACAATATATGATTCAAATTGACGCATTAAATCCTAATCTGAGTTGGACTAAAAGTTTTGAACGAAATTACTACTGAAAATTGAAGTATAAAGTCTGCACCGATTCGGATGATTCTTGTGTGCACTCTTATATATTTGGAAAGTTTACCAAGTCTACTTTCTTATATAATAAATAGTGCGTCGTTTTGGAGGTCTATAGAAAAAATTATGACAATTTGATTGCAAGTTGTGTAGGCTGTTAAAACTCAATCCGATTTGATGCATGGGCCCTTCTCCATTCCGAATTTGAAGCAAATGAGGACTCCTAGAAACTTGGAGGACTTTTTTTGGTTGGACTTACATAGTTTGCCATATCCAATATATTTATTAGAAATATTTTAGGAAGTTTTAACTTTTAATACATATTTTTAGAAGAATTTTCTATGTCCTAAATAGATTGTAGGTTATACAAATTTTTGTACGGATACAACGTTAAGGGCACTGAATTTTATGAGAATTAGACACATTTTTAATGAAGTTTTTACTATTTAATAAGATTTGAGCCTTATGACTATTATTCTTTTGATCTCTGAAAGAGTTGTAGCACACTAAATTACGAATCACTCAATTTATGTCTTTATATCTATATAGTGTAATTGTATGAATTGGTTTCATCGATACGTACACAATAAGACAATTATCCTGCTAACTCCTTGTGTGTAATATCTTATGGTGCACTGTCTCATCATCATGTGATGTGATGATAGTTGTCTTATTTTTGATTCTATGCGGAAAGATCGAGCGAATTCAATTGCTCACATGTATTCCGTACGTGTATGCGTATCATCTGGCATGCATCCCTTGTTAGTACAACTCCAACACAAAGCTTGCACCAGCGCCGAGGAATAAAAGAGCAAAACAATTGGAATGCTGGCAGTATTTTGATCCATCCGAGTTTATCGACCCAAGTGGAAGAAAGATATAAACTACTACTTGTAAATATTGCAAAAAAATCTTATCAACTGCATCTGCAGGTGGGACCGGACATTTACTTCGTCACAGAAAGAGCTGTGCAAAGAAACAATTACGTCCTCACGATCAACAAACACATTTAAGTTTTACCTCTAATGAAACTATAGATACATGAAACTATGATCCTATAGTAGGTAGGAAAAAACTAGTTAAATTTATTATTTCTGAAGATTTGTCAATTAGGATAGGTGAAGTACAGTTTTTAACAATATCATTCAAAGAAAATTTTATCCTTATTTTAATAAAAATAAGTAGAATAACTATTAGAAGTGATATATTAGTATATTATGAAAAATATGTAGCAATAATAAAAAAAATTTCAAAAATAATATTTTATTTTGCAATTACACCTGATATTAAAAACTAATTTTAAATTTCCAAACGGTCAAACACTCTGACCTGTGGGCTATCGAGTCGTGTCGAGCCTCTCTCCCACGCTACTGGGCCAGCACAACCCGACAAAACAGCCCGCCGGCCGGTTTGGGCACAGCACGACACAAGTAACCTGCCCGACCGGCTACGGCCCAACTTTCAACTCTACACAAACGTAAAGCAGATGCTAATACCTTTCTCTGGAGCCGCCGGAGAGGGCGGAGGCGCAGGTGGCGACTCGGCGAGCTTCACCACCGGATTGCCATCGTACATCGGATATACCTCGTACCTCAGGTTGCACCACACGGCGTTGATCTGCCCTCCATTTCTGCCTTTGAACGCCGCCGGCATCGCCCCCCTGAGCCCCTCGAGGCACCGCCGGCACGCTCCTGGCGACTGGTCCGGCGTGCACTGAACCAGCGCGTAGACGCTGTGCACCACCTGGAACGACGTCGACGCGAACCCCTGGTCGGAGGTCGTCAACCCGGCGGCGTACCTCGGCGGTGACGTAGAGTTGGTCGACGCCGCCCAGTTGGCGAGCGCGCCGATGAGGTCGGCCACGAGCCTGTCGAACCGCTCAGGGTCGGTGATGATGTTGAATTTGCTGGGGCCGTATAACTGGACCTGCCCATTGTCGGGGCTGGCGAGGAAGTCCTCGCCGGAGAACCGGAGGAGGCAGCGGTCGTAGAAGACGGACACGTCCTTGACGCCCCGGCACTGGTTGAAGGCGACGTCCGGCGCGAGCGCGAGGCAGGACACGCAGAAGGTGGCGTTGGTGTCGCCGCGGCAGAGCGCAAGGCCCCATACTGCGTCGGGGCCACTGCCGAGGGTGCCCTTGGCAAAGCCAGAGTTGGAGGAGGCGTTGGCGGAGAGAGAGGCGAGGAGGCTGCGGATGTTGGAGTTGTAGGTGGAGTTTGCCGCGTAGGAGCTGCCATTGTTGCAGAAGTAGTTCATGAGGTTGAAGCCATGGCAGGGGCGGAGGAAGAAGAGGACGGCAAGGATGGAGACGGACCGCATCTCCATGGCCATGGGAGTGGTCTGAGTTAAAGGTTGCTTCTTATTACTCCCTAAGCTCACAAAAATTTGACTATTTTATCTTTCTTTACCGTTCCAACATACAGCCTTTATTATTTTTTTATTTAAAAAATTTGACCGTATGAATCTCAAGGTGACAAGTTTTTGTGGCTGAAAATAGCGGTTACTACACCGGTGTCGGACCTAGAAAAAAATTATCTGGACATTGCCTTAATAAAATTGGAAAATTGAGAGTTCTGTTTCATAAAATATAAAAGGCATAAATGCAAATTTTAAAATTTAGTAGGGCAACTGCTCGGAAAAAATTTCTATAAGATCTAATCTTATTAAATTGTATAAGCTCTACTTTTTTTACCATTGAATTATATGATTTTTAGTTAAGATTTAAGCACGAATTTTTTTTTAAATAACTCAATATAAAAATAAAATAGTAAAATTAACCCACAATAAAATGAAATTGCAAGTCTAACCTGTTATGTCAGCCTGCTGTGACAAGTCGCTTGTTGCGGTTTGGAGTCGCGACAAACCGCCTATCGCGTCTTAGCAAGTCTATTGCGGTTCACAGCTGCGACAGGCAGCTTGATGCGCCTCTAAGCCGTGACAGTGAGTTGCAAGAAGCTTCGGCTCGAATCGGTTGTTTACATGTGCATGATAATGGTTGCGTGTTTTTATTAATAATTGTTTGTATATGTATGATAATTGTTTACATGTTTATATTAGTAATTATTTGTATATGCATACTAATGATTCCAACCCGCGACAAGCCTCTGAACCACCACCGAGCTGAGCCGTCCGAGACTTGTCGTGGTTCCAAACCACAACAGGCTAACGTGTCTTTTTTAATACACTTTTTTTATACTACAGTGGTTAGGGAGATACTGTCACAGTTTGAAGCCAAAATAAACCGCCTATCGTAGCTCAAAGCCGCAGATAACTTGATGAGTCGCGATAGGCTGACATGGCAGATTAGATTTGTAATTTCGTTTCACTGTGGGTTAATTTTGCTATTTTATTTTTACATTGAGTTATTTTAAAAAAATCATCTCAATCAGTCATTCATACAATCTAATATACAAAAAAAAATAGGTCTTACATTTTTTTTATGTGAAATTAGATTTCATAGGATTTACTTCCACTTACTATTGCTTTAAACAACTTAGGTTCGCCACCGAGTACATCAGAGCTTATCCTTTGGGATGTATCTTGAAAATTTTACTGTGTATGGAGACGGTTATATACGTGGACCTAAGTTCTATTATCTTCTATAATCAATTAAGACTAAATTGAGCATTGAACACATTGGTCTGACGAGTCTGCAAGATTATCTTCTAGATGCTCTCGTTGCCCAATTTGAGGGCTGTGTTGACTCTAGACTTTTTGAAGGAAAAACTTGTTCAGCTCTAAAACAGGTGAGCTGATGGTGTTTATGAAAGTCAAACTCGTTTAATTTTTAGCTATAGAAAGTAAACGCTTTTTCTACGCCTAATTAATCATGTTGAATTTTGTAGTAGTTGTGCAGCGTTCAGATTTTGAATATCCGGAACTTCCTAATCGTATGCCCAAAATTTCTTAATCCCACAGGCCACAATAGTGCAAGGGAAGTAACCATTTTGACATCAGAAATCCTGTATGCATGAGAAATTTTCCAACATCACCAGGACGATCATAAAGATAGAACAGAGCAAGGTTAGATTAAGTGGCGGTGTCAAATGTCTACCCATGAATTCATAGAATATAGCCTTCTAGCAGTAAATAAACTAACTAGCAAAACAACACCTACATCTCCAGAAAGAAGTCATCGAAAGACTTGCAAAGACCAAGACCATTGCAAGAGAAGCTTGCAAACACCCAACCAACCCATTGCCATGAATGCTCCATTGCTCTAATACTAGCTGTTGCCATTGGCGTCATCTTCCTTGTCCCTCTTCCTCTTGTTTGGAAGGGTCGATGATGATTGCGGTTGAACTCCATTTCCTGTGGAGCCTTCACTTCCATTAGTTGCCTTGCTTTCATCTTCAATTTCAGCATCAACTTCATCCTCTTCAGCGTCATCCTCTTCATCTTCTTCCTGACAATAGTACAATTGAAGTTCAACATGTGAGCTTGGCAGCAGTGAAAGATGAGGGAACAGTATGCATGGCTTGGGACAAGCAACAAATGAACAAACACACTGAAACTTGATATAAAGTTTGGTGCAACAATAAACTGAAATGAAAGCACAAAATACACCCCAAAAGAAAAATTCGCGAGAGCAAACCATCCACATACACGACCAGCTGGAAAGAACTTCCACACAATTGATGAGCAGTGGGCACCGATACCTGCTCAGTGTTACTTGCAGGAAATTCCAGTAATGACTGTACAGAAATAAGGGCAAAATGTAATTGCCAGACCAAATGCATCTCACCATTTTTCACTACCTATGACAGTATAAGTGCTCCTTCACACCAACTACCAATTAACACAAAAAAAAAATTATGAACAATTGTAATTAGTACAACAATTTTACTGCAGGTTGTCCAACTAGAATCAATTTGGAATTAAAACCACTTGATCATGTAAAATTCAGCATCTCCTACAGTTCATAAACTTGGTGACCTTATAAAAAATGACTTTACAGTTTAACTCTCCATGTTAGCATGGTTATTCCTTTTTTTAATGTAGAATCCACACTATATGAAGAACTGTTCTATATAAAACCTCTAAATTGATATTTGACAAACAAAAATAAAAGGAAGAACCAATCCATTATGATACTCACAGGCTTCCAGTAATGGAGTTATTTTGTCAAGTTAAATAGGATGAACTCAAAGTACATAAAGCCCCCTACTTAATGCAAGTCATTGAAAGCAACTACAACTCAATGATGACACAACTGCCAGTTCGTAATAATCAGTACCTTTTGTTTCTGAACTAGATGAAACACAGAGGGGCAATGCGCTGACAAGCAAACAGACAAGCAAAACAACCATCCATTTTTGACTTATAGCTTGAAGTCATAAGAGACAACAAGAGGCAGAGTTTTCCTATTACCAACATCAGAATTGTAAAATCCAGGAACTACTCTATTCAAACAGCCGTTCTATTCAAACGCTGCCACTCCAGAAGCTTTGTCATCCCGAATGGCAGCATTTTCTGACACTTCACTGGTCCTGGTACTAACAGATAGGATTACACATATAAATCAATTAATAGGTGGCGTGCAACTACGAATGAGCTCCTGAGCAAGGAGCACATATAGGATCATTTGTTAAAATGGGCACAGCCAACCACACCACAGGGCGCAGACCATCAAAATGAGCAAGGCACTAGAGCGGAATCTACATTACACATCCTCCAACCACCTTACCATCAAGAGCAAGATACACTACACATCAATCGAGTGAAATGTAAAGCACCAAGTTTCTTCAATGTCACACAACCCACTGGCAAGGAGCACTAACATACCTTGTATGATGTATCAACCACATTAACAAATCAAAGAACTCAGGGAACAATTAATGAACTATATAAAACACTCCAATCAGATCCCAATTCTCTCTAAGAGAGCATAATATTTAGAACAAAATTCTCACCTGCTCATCATCATCGCCGTCTTCATCTTCTCCTTCCTCCCCCTCTCCGTCCTCTTCTTCTCCTTCCCCTTCACCCTCCTCATCTCGCTCTTCATCCTCCTCCTCCTCCTCCTCGCCCTCCTCCTCTTCCTCCTCCTCATCAGTCTCTGCACGCTCGTTACCCTCAGCATCGACCCCATCCAGGTACTTCAAGCTAGGTATCAGCGCGAACACCTTCTCCCTGTACCCCTTCACCTTTGTGACGGGGCACTGGTACAAGTCCAGCAACTCGACGCCGAGCGGCGCAAGCGGCGCGAGCTCGTCAACACCGGCGAAGCGGTTGTTCCCGAGATCAAGGCCGCGGAGGGCGGCGCCGCAGCCAGCAGCCACCGCGGCGAGGGAGTCGGCGCCGGAGACGCGGTTGTCGGGGAGGGAGAGCCGGCGCAGCGCGGGGAGGCGGGGGAAGCCGGCGAGCGAGGAGAGGCGGGCGCCAGCGACGGAGAGCTCTTCGAGGGTCGGGAACCGCTCGAGGAGGGACGGCGAGGGGAGGCTGCCGGTGGACGATTTGACGGCGCCGTCCAGGGTTAGGGTTTTTGGAGCGGGCGAGGTGGACGCGTGCTTCAGCGCAACCGCGATGGCGCGCTCCCACACGGCGTCGTCTTCTCCGGCGGAGGCGGCGCCGGCCATGGCTGTGGCGGCGAGTAGAACCCTAGCTAAACCCTGGAAACTTGGAAGGTGAAGTGTGCTAAGTAAGGAACCTTCGAGGAGTGATGTGAAGGTAACTTGTGGGCCTTCCATAAGTTGGGCTTGGGCTGGATTTGGCCTAATGCATACAAAAAAGGGCCTGAAAAAAGATTTGTGCCTAAAATACATTATTGGACATGATGTAGAAAATATCATTGTATAGCCCAATTCAGCTCAATTTTATGAGAAAAATAAGAGATTTTAGTAATTATGCATTTTTTTTTGTGAGTAAGCGTGCACGTGGTATTGGCGTATCTAAAATTTTACAATTGATTGTAATTTGCAAACAAGACTTAGGACGTGGTGGCCCATTTTATTTGGATTCTTAGATAAATTGAAATTGGACTAAATAAAAGACTTAAATTTTAAGCTTATTCTTCAAACTAAGTTTAAAATAAGTTTAAATCCTTCTCTAGTAATTTATTACATTTATAAACATAAACTGACTTATAAACTGAAATTAAATTAGACCAAACATGTGGTTAGCAAGCAATTTCTCAACATGCGGAGACTTATACATTATCTACTTTAAATAGAAAAAATTGAATTCATAATTTTCGCCTTTCAGAGTGACGCTATCTGAGGTACAAAAATCCGAATAAACATTTTAAAAAAAATACAAGGACCTAAGTGACGCTTTTATAAGTACATAAATGTCTCAAAAGTACATAGCTTACGGCTGATGATAAGGCTCCAACTTTTGCAGTATGGAAGGGTACTGGAGTAGCACTGTGTTACCCTGCTCTGGCACCTTTCACTTTGGCACTTGCAGCAGTTGTAGCTTGGTCCTTCCATGGGAAAAGATCACAAGAAGCAACACAGATCAAATCAAATCAAATCAGATCCAATGCAATGCATTTGCGAGTGAGATGTGAGATCGATGAGCCATACATATAAAAGCAAAGGTAGCCAGTATGAGCTGTCCTACTCCTAGCTTACATATGGCATAGCCGCATAGATGCCTTCGCGGGGTCACACCCGGGTTGCCACTCTCGCATGCAAACTAGTGGGAGAGTAAAACTGATGGAGATAATCTCAATTATCTGATTATCAAGTGTAAAAAATTTTGTAATCGAATAATATGTTTTCTCTCTATCCGAATTCGATAAAAAATATCTATATTTATATCTGAATCCAAGAAAACCGATAAAATGATATACTTGTCTATCTGAATTCAAATTTGAAAGTTATTTGTATATGAAATAGTTGTCTTAGTTTGTAATATATCAATTTTTTAATCAAATTTTGTATAGATAGTACAAATATAGTATAAATTCATTCAAACTATGTTTTTTGTTGATTTAAAATGAGTAATTTTTAAATTTTGCACTAAGAAAATAACAAAATAAAAAACCATTAGCAGTATTTGATAGAATCTGATATGATATTTATGCAATCCGTGTATGATCATATCAAAATTTGAATTTGACTCTAAATCTGACTTAAAAATATGAATAAAAATATAATTTAATCAATATCTAATTCAAATCTCATTCATTTACACTCCTACAAGCTAGTAGTACACCTCGAAGAGGAATAAAACAAGGCACGTACATGCTCAAAGTCTCCAAATCTTTGAGGTAATCAAGGAGAGGACTGCTAATAAATTGTCCCCTACCAAACAATGTTTAAAAAACAGAGGGCGGTTAGTGTAATCTATGATACATAGCGGATGATAGGTGACATGTTTCAAAATTAAATTACATATTTTAATTATAATAACATTTCTATTATATTTTTATCATAAAAAACTTAATAAATTATATGCTACAATTTAAAATTTTGAATTAAAAGAGAACATATGTAAGGTATCTTTAAAGCATTGTCTTTCTATAACGGATAACTATAAGAAACAAATAAGTTATGATAAATATATGATATTTAAATCAAAATTAAATATGCCAGAATATCAATTTAGTAATTTCTGTATCGTGATAATTATAAAATATTCAAAATAAAAAAATTGACGGAACAAACTTAATTGTGAACCGACATATTAGACATATCAACCACCATATGAGCCGGCTTGTTCCAAAATGACAAATTCACATAGAAAATAAATACCATAACATTTTTTAGCTGATACTAAGACGAGGACGACCTACAACAGCTATCTATTAATTGTTTCATGTGTTCATTCACAAGACGAGAAACAAGTAACAGCAGATCAAGCGGCCCCCATATAGCATGCTTCACATGGCCGGCCTCTCGCGACATCATATCATCTCCCCGTTGTCCTCGCCGCCGACGGCATTTTCGCTCGCGGAAGTCTTTTATTATAATCTTAGACAGGATTTTATCAAGTTACAGTGCATTTTTCAAGCGTATTTCAGTTTTACGTTTCCAGTATCTAACACAAATAAATAGAGAAATATGTGTTGATTTTATATTTTGGAAATAGAGAAAGTACTTGTAAGTATTTTGAGACTCTTTTCAATAAGGTCCAGAGAAAATTTTTTGTTTGTTCCTAATAGCAATGTTCGACCAAGTCTCAAAAAACCACCAGTAAGCGATCAGCTACCATCCTCTGCCAATCAAACCGGTCAGGGATAGTAGACAGAGTCTCAGCTTGTTTTAATTATGAGTTACAATCAAATTAGTTTGAGTTATTGACAATAAGTCTTGGTTTTCTAGGAAAAACCGGGTAAAACAGCGTGCGCCGGGAAGCACCCTGAATTAGGATTTTTGAGACCTGTGCACGGCAGCTTGTACTAGTATGATATGTAGGACTTCCAATTTTACAGATGGGAGGACTGTGTAGGAATCTAAAACAGTCATGTATCGTGTACAATGATAATTCGTGTCGCTGTATCGGAGTACACACGACGCACTGCATGCATGCATCTGAACAAGACATGCATTTAGGCGGGAGAACAGTAGCAATCGGTGGCCTGATGCATGCAGTGCGACGCATGTGAAAACGACGTGCATGTACCAAGGGAGAACTGTATCAATCGGTGGCATGGCATGGCATGAAACATGCAACTCACTGACACAGCAGACGCATTACGATGAAGTCATACTAGGGACTTCCATGGTCCATCCTCCAAGTAAAAATTTGTGAAATATATTTTCGAGGACTTAGATTGAGATGTGAAAAATATATCCAAACAACTTGCGAGAAGGTCCAAAACTTCTTAAAATTTACTCTCACACACCTCCATACATCCAATGGAGTTATATCTTTTATCTTAGATAATAAAAGATAGCTGATCTCTTTCATAAAATCTTAACTATCTAATTAAAATTTATATGGTCTTGATTGATATGGATGAGAAATCGAGAAGATCAAGCATCTCACGAGAAATTGTAAATTCTTCATCCACTTTAATCTAAATTATTATTTCTTAATGTAACTATTCAAATAAAGTGGAAGACGCTCATCTTTCTATTTCTTATGACAGAAGACACATTCTTTTACTAGTCAAATAGTTTTTCTGGACATAATTTTTATTCCTTTGGATTTTTAAAAAATAGATGATTCAAATCCGATCATGAAGCAGAGGGGGATAGAAGGGGGACACTTAGGAAGTAAGGAAGGAGTCAGGAGAGGTACGAAGGTGCGTCAACAACTACTCCTCCGATGCGAAAATAATACTATTGTTGCTTCAGCTTTACTCACGTTAGCGGCATATTTTTATGCGGGTCTTAGCAAAAAAAAAGAGTTGAGTTATTTCGAGAAATATATTAAACCAACTCCAATCCTTTTATCAATTAACATCCTAGAAGATTTCACAAAACCATTATCTCTTAGTTTTCGACTTTCAGGGAATATATTGGCGGATGAATTAGTAGTTGTTGTTCTTATTTCTTTAGTCCCCTTAGTGATACCTATACCGGTCATGTTTCTTTTTCTTGGATTATTTACAAGTGGTATTCAAGCTCTTATTTTTGCAATGTTAGCTGCAGCCTATATAGGCGAATCTGACATAATTTTTTATTTTTCCTGATCAGAAAAATACATGAAAAAGAAAGGAGGTAGAAAAATTTTAGGATTTATGGTTAAAGAAGAAAACAGGGGTTCTGTTGAATTTCAAGTATTCAGTTTCGCAATCTTAGATCAAAACACTATGTATGGATGATATGAATTGCCTAAATAAGAATTCTTGAGCGTCGAACAACCTGAGTACTAACTAAGAAAATGTGGATGAATACTATTTTTTTCGATTTTAGATCGGATTTTTTGGCGGTAAGGCAGGGGACTGCAAAACCTTTATCCCCAGTTCAAATCTGAGTGCCGTAACAGAAAATCAACTCGTATCAATCAATCAAATTTTTTGAATAATTAGACATAGAATCATCTAAACAAAGACGCAAATATAAATAATATGGAATTTTAAAATGAATAGAAATTGAATACTATTTTCTTATATGAGAATATCTATTTTATGAGTAGATTATTCCATAGTATTGTTTTTTACTTAGAAATTAGAAAAGAAGGAGGCGGGAGAATAACTTAAGAAAGAAAAAAGAATAAAATAGATAAGAAGATATTCGCCCTCCCCTCCATATTTAATTTCTTCGTCCAGTTATTTGTCTCCAATTACTCACCCAAAAAAGACCAACGATACGTCAATTGGTGTGGTACATTAGTAGGCTGTAGGACCCGCCATTGTGAGCTATGGCTCATCAAATCAGTCTTAAGTTGTATTTAGGAGTGCCGTCTTTCTCAAAAGAATATGTTTTATAAATTATTTTGATTAATCTATTTATTTAAAAGATAGTGTATTGGTCCATTATACGTGGAGGTGGAATAAATTAAGAATACATCCAATTTAGGTGTATTTAAATTTTTCATAGAGAATATTTTGAATATCAGTATTGTGATAACAAATTAATCAAACTAAAGATTAACTAACGTATTTCTATCACAAATAATAAGAATGCGGAACAAAATTACCAAAACAAACGCCTCAATACATCTCTCCTAGATATTTTTTAAAACCATCCCACCCCCACTGCATTTCATTTATCACTAGAATCAAACATATTTTATATTTACTCATTCCACCTCAATTTAGATAGATTCTAAAATCTATTACATTGAACCACCCCATAAGTTGTTTGATGCCGGCTAAAAAAAGAAGTTTGTACAATATAACATGTCCACAATAGTCATTCTGTTTTCATTTATATAGTCAACAATACAACAATATCTCTTAAAAATGAGAAAGAAAAACCAGCAGATATGCCACCTTTTTTGGCCCGGCCCATTTTTAAATTGTTTTCTTCTACTTTTCAAATCTTGTGCAATACAAGATTATAAGATAACTTGTATACAACCTAATCAGAAATCATCTAACCATAATATATATGTGATCTGAATTATGATCCAATACATTTTAACTAGATTTTACATATAAAAAAATTCTTATAGAAATTATTTCCCAGCTTATATTTTTCGGTTTTGACGTTATGGGAGCCCTTGCCGTACTGGATTTCCATTGTTGAAAACTAGATAGGATTCTAGTCCTTTGGGATTATTGTGGTGTGCTCTTTGATTCGAGTCAAGCTGAGAACCTACAAATAATCGAACACGCTCTAAAAATCCTATTGCATATAATTTTTATCCAGATATTTTTCCAAAACACCAAAAGCACACACCCAAACAAACCCTCAATATATATCACCTAACAACATACTGCACGCAAATTCTTTCCTGCATATGTTAATGAAGTCTACTTTGTTGTATCAACCTAAGGCATTCACAATTGGCCTTCCAAAGGCCAACATTTAGAGGAGGTTGGCCCAAGCTGTCTCTTGCAAGAGTGGATGGCTTCCAAGCCTAGCTATACCTTAACAAGGGCACTAATAGTATGTCAAAGTAAACATACTTTGACATAATTACAATTGCAATTCTCTATCGTGATTTATTTACTTCTTTTCTGTGTTTCCGTATGTGTATGAATATATTTAGTGTAGATAAAAACACACAAAAAGACATATAAGGCTAATCTCTTATCTACACTATTAGATTTGCAATATCTAAAAACACATAAGATATTAACATAAACCACAAAAAAAAAGTAACAACACATGTAGAAAATCTAACAAAACAAATATACAAGTCAAGAACCAATGGAATCAAAGGCTATATGCAAGATGACTAGCATTTTTTTTTCTTTCTTCATTGGTTTATCAAAATATCAAAGATCTAACAAAAAAAACTCATCCTCTCATATCCACATCATTAAACCATCTCTCTATCATCCCAATCGCGAAAAAGGAAAAAATAGAGGGACCAAAATGTAAAACTACTACTCCTCCCTAGCGTCACGAAAAGTTCACTGACACTGTGCCGTTCTTGGCGCAGCCGCACCCCGGGCACGCCCGCGCCGCAGCTGCGCACGACGCGCACACGCACAGGTGCCGGCACGGCAGCAGCAGCACCTCGGCCGCGGCCTCGCCACACCCCCTGCACCGCCCCCTCCCCGACCACTCCGACGTCCCCACCACCACCTCCTCCTGGGCGCCTCCGGCGCCGGCGCATACCGGCACGCCATTCTCCCCGCAGCAGCACGACTCCGTGTCGCCCCCGCCGCGCGAGCCGGCCTGCGCCTCGAGCACCTGCTCGAGCTCGGCGCGCAGCGCACTGGCCGCTGCCTCGTTGGACTGCGCGAGGTCGCGCCACACCTGCGCCTCCACGTACAGACTCTTGAGCCGCTCCTCCAGCGCCCAGTTCAGCCTCCCTACCTTCTCGATCTCCTCGTCCTTTGCTCTCAGCCGCTTCGCCGCCGCCACCTCCACTGCCGCCGCGATCTGCCTCGCGTGCCGCCGCCTCCTCTCGGCCAACTCCGCCCACATATTCGCCGCCTGCACCAGCAGCCAAGTCAGTACACCAATTCTTGACACCTCCATGAGAGCACCAAATTTGCCAAATCTTTACACTTACGTGGTGGAGCACGAGGCGGTCGACGTCGAGCAGCTCCTGCTGCACGTGCGCCGCCACGTCCGCGGAGCCAAGAAGCGGCTCGTCAGCGCGCTTGCGCTTCCGCGGCGCCTCCTGGGCCTGCGCCGGGGCGTTGCCGAACGTGACCCCACTCTCCGACACGGCGGCCGCCTGCGTACAAAACTGAGAATACTGGGCCGCCGCTGGTTGAGGGACAAGACCAACCATGCAAGGATACTGATAACTCCACTGGCTCTCAACGACTCCAGCGCCGGCGACCTCCCTACGATGAGACGCGTGCCGCGGTGAGCACGGCGAGTCATTTATAGGACTTGCTCGGTACGCGTGCGCATGCGGTTGGGGCTGCGCCGGTTGGTACCTGGTGGGGAGGAGGTGGGAAGGGAGGAGGTGATGTAGGTGGTGCGCTTCCACGGCCATGGCGATGTATGCGTAGGTGTTTGTTTGCTTGCCTCCACGACCTAAGGATATATATATATATATAAGGTGGTGAGTTTTTTTTGGAGAGGTGTGAGGTAAGAGGTAGGAAGGCAACAAAAGAGAGACGAAGGATGGGCTCATATTTATGGTCTCGACTAGCGTGACAAAGCAACACCAAAAAAGTAAAAAAAAAAAATTAAATCTTCTCTTTTTTTAGAAGATTCACTGTATTTTGTTTGGATTTGAAACCAAGAAATCTCGGATATTTCTACTCGGATTTCTGTGGAAAAATCAGCCTCATTAAGGTGGAATCTGATGTGCTACACCGGCACTCAAATTGCACATACATCCGATCAAAATTAGATATTCCGGATTAATCATAACAAAAAAAATAGATAATTTTAAAAATTTTTAGTTGTGTTATAGTTGTGGTGGCAAATACGAATCCATGTGCCATTAAAGTTTAATCTTGAATTAACACAGCCACCGTGAAAATTTATGAGATGTGAACCTGATGAATTGGTTTTGATTTTGTTTCAATGGTTTAGATTAGATTAATACGGCGAATTTATGCACTATGATTGGTTTAGGATTATAACATTTATTGTTGAGATGCTATGTGGGTTTTAAAGTCAATGGATGGAAGTTAAGACACAAGATTTTGCCACGTTACATTTAAATGCATAAGTCTTGGAGAGTTGAAAAGTTAGTTTTAGTCGCACACGATTTGGAATACGTGGAGAAAAGTTGTTCCTGTATGAAACACCGGGTAAAAGAAAATAATATGTCTATATAGTGCGTGTATATGTTTTTTTTTAAAAAAAATATTATCACTGAGTCTACAATTATAGGTCTTTGACTCTATCTGCATCTCTTAATAATTTGATCATCTAAAATCTACACCAATCAAACTACACAAGTTGAATTTGTAACTGAGTCAATTATATATAAGATGTTCAAACGACAACTCTTCTCGCATACCTTCAATACATATAGAGCACTCAGTTACACAGTAAGTATGTTATTGAGAACCTACCACTATTGGTCCTTGACTCTATATGTATCCCCCTGCTTATAATTTGATCATCTAAGCCCTACACCAATTAAACTACACAAGTTGAATTTGTAACTGAGTCAGTCATATATAACATGTTCAAACGACAATCCTTCTCATACACCTTCGATACGTATAGAGCACTCAGTTGCATAATAAGTGTGTTATTGAGCTAGGGAGCACCACATACATGGCTAACTTGAGTGTTGGACGAGCTGGTTTGGTTACATGGATGATGTATATCAATGCAGTGTCTTTTCCTGACTCGATCATAGCACATTAGTCTATTATGGATAAAAAATCTTTACAAGTGAGTTATTTTTGTAAATTTTTAAATTTATTATTATTTTAAGAAAATCCCCTACAAAGATGGATCAAACCCAGTTATAATGCGAGAATCTCTAATATAACACATGAATTCAAGTCATTTGTTTTAAATTGAACGAATTAGACTATCTTTTTTCTTCGTAGTAAGTTTTCCGTCAATTTTTGTCCTTATCCTCCCTCTTATTAACAATACAAATCAACATTTGATCCAAGAAAAATATAATTTGATCTACATCATAAACAAATTTTTACTTGACCTGATCACAATACTCTATTCTCTTTTTTACAAATTGTGTAAAATTTTTCCATAAGAATAGCATCATTCACGAATTTCAGCTAAATATCATTGTCCCAAGCTTCTTTTCTTGTGACGATGCACAAGACATTGACATGCAGGACACCGGTTACACTCGTAAATTTGCTTAATCAAATTTGAACTTTACCGTTCCATATTGTGACGACTTTACGACCGATAAAATGTTTCTGACCTGAACTTAATAAGTTTTTCTAACATATATGAATATGCATGGCTGCTTCATGAGACAAACTTGTAGTACGTAGCTTGTGTGTGAAAGGTTAGTGTCATTCTAAGTGTATAATGTCTGATGGATAAATACAATGATTTTGGCTTAATTCTTTTACATATAGAGAGAACAAAAATATAAATAAGTTAATACGTGTTCTATATGCGTAATATGTCTCGTATGAAGACAAGCAGAAATACGTTGAACCCTAGACATTTGAAATGAGTACAAGTGCATATCTTTGCTTTGTCATTAGCTTTAAAAGACAAAATAAGGATCCGATTGTAATTTAGGGACATGGATTCCAGACTTATATTAGCAGCTCTCGGTGCTTCACTTGTCTGTCAATTTTACTGGCAAAAGCATAATTACTTAATTAGCTTATATACGAAGAATTTTGAGAAACATTAGCAAACTAAACAGTAAAAAAACTTATATTATCTTCGCTATTCTCAAAAAAAAAATAGATAATCTCTTATTTTAAAATCAGATATTCTACACACTATATTTTATAATGAGTTTAAGTTTGATACAAATCAACAAATGACTGGTTGTTTGACTAGTTTCGATGGAAACTTTTACAATTTCTCCCTAGAGCCATTCTAAATTTCAGTATTGGGGCACTTTTGACGAGTAAATTAACATATTGACACTTTTGCAATTTCGCCCCTAGGGCCGAGACGGAGCGCGTTCTGGCAATGCGGGGCGTGCGGCTGGTGCTGCCGGCTCGGAGCCTGAAGGCGGCGGAGGAGACAAAGGCGAGGATACAGGCCGCTGACGACAAGTGGGCGACGGATGGAAACGGCAAGCAGCCGGCGTTGCTCAGCTCGCGTCCAAGCTCCCCAAGGACGCGGACGAGAGGTACACCCACGGCGTGCACCGGGTCACCGGCGTGCTGCACAGTGCCATGGCGTTCCGCGAGGACGAGTTCCACGCGCTCCACGAGGACCCCTGCGTTGCCAAGACGGCACACGGCAACGACCCGGGGACCAACAGCGGCAAATCGATGAAGCGGCCATCGCTTTTAGTGCACGAGTCCGAGCCCGACTGGTGCGCCGTCCCCGCGTCGGACGCCGGCGTACTCGGTGGAGACCGTGGACCGGCTCCGCACTATCGCGGACGCCATGGTCACCGCGGACTACGTGACGGAGTGCACGCAGGTGTTCCTGGTGGCTTGCTGGAACTCGGGTACGAGAAGGGGAGCATTGACGACGCAGTCCGCATGGCGTGGGAGCCGCTGGAGGTGGAGATCACATCGTGGATCAAGGCCTTCCGGCACACCATCAACGTCGATGACACGGACCTCCGACAGTACCACAAGAACTTCCAGCGTGAGACATGAAGCCGCGGGCTCGGCGTGCTTCGGGACGACAGTGTGCTCACCGTGAAGCAGAGAGGTCGGCTTGGGCAACGAAGCACAGCAACGAGGTTGGCCAGGATGCAGCGGCGAGGTCGGCTTGAGTGGCGGACATGCCCATGCACCGGCGACAAGGTCGGCTTGGGCAGTGAAGCATGAAGGCCCAGGATGGTAAAGCACATACACAGAGAGAGAGAGAGACCCTCCATTACTAGTACTGTAGTAATGACATAGTTTAAACTTTAATTAAGACATTAATTGAGTGATTTGGTTTGGTTTTGGTTGCACAGAAACAATGCCCGCAAGTTCGTCGACCATGCACCAAGAAGCCAGTCAACACTTGTTTTGGCTTGGTTTTTGGTTGCGCAAATGCTATTTAGAAAGGTTCGAGAGGTGAAATCGTAAAAATTCTTATCTAGAATCCATTAAAACTAGTGAAGGGTTATTTTTTGGGTTATATTTGTTTTGATTTTGAAATATAAGGTATATAATTTGAGTTTTAAAATATAAGAGGTAGTCAGAATTTTCTTTGAAAATAGAGTCAATATTGACTTGTTTTTCTAAGTGGGATGTTTGAAAGATGAAACTTGTGAAAGCCATCCATGTCAGTTTATTGTACTGTTTGTGGACTGGTGCATCAAACTTTGTGCCGTGTTTCTCGAGTGTGTTGCCTAATTTGCGTGGCGCTTTGTAATTGTATTGTGCGTGACAGAAAAACAACGCGACATACATCATGTTTAATTTATGGAGCGGTAAGTACGTAGTCCATATATATGGAAATAATTATTACTCAACATAATCATAAATAATTGGATGCCAACAATATAATCTCTATCCAACAGCTGAATTCGCTATGATCCAACAGGTTTAAAGACAATATTAAGTGCTATTGTATGTAAATTGCATCCTTTGTATATTTTTTTTTGAAAAATAGAGGTGAATCTTTTTTATTATCTCGACTATTTAATCAAAATATAAATTATCAAGATTAAGAAAATAGAAATTAAGATAATTAATTATTTTATAAAAAGTTCTAAATTTCTCATCCAACTAGATTTTGATTGTTAATTACTGATCTAAACACTTGAATATCAGAAAGCGCGTGTTTTTTTTATACGGACCCTTGTATCTTGTGATCTACTACGTATTTATCATTAACCTCTTTACTTTTTCTTTAGAAGTGTAGACATCCGAAGAGCTGTCAGATAAAATTTCAATAGTAACAATTTAATCTACTAGGTGTGCGTGCGTGTATGTTGGCTAAGATTATGGTGGGTGTGTTGTTAATATAATATATATTATCATTTATAGTGATATATTTTTAAAATATAATATCTCTTTAATCTCAAAAAATAATAACTACACACTTTCAATAAAAAATTTTAATTGATAATATGTCTGTGTTGAGATTTTAATTCTATTCTCCACTAGAGATCTCAGATGCGTTATAATATGAGTAATAATTAGTTCTCTTTTTTCAGAAACTTTTAGAAGATTTTATTGTGTTTAACAAACACCTCGTTCTAGCCAATTGCTAATACTGGACCTACAAGGCCAACAGATCTGCTTCTATTTAGGTGCAACCTAAGGATATAAATTTGATATGAACATTTCTATTTTTGGATAATTAGAAAAGTCATTTTACTAGTTGAATTCTGGATGATAAACAGCTAGGAACAATCAAATTTATTCTAAAAAACTCTCTGTATATGTTACTTGTCTATCCGACTGTCCAATTTTAGATTGAGCGGCCGAACCAGTACTCCTAGGTCCTAACCTCCCCAAGATAGAACTTCATATGGAATATTTGTCGGCAACCAAGCGCTAATCCTCAGGAATGTATAATTGATTAAGATTTGTATGTTATCACTATTTGTATCCTTCTATGTTCCCACTGCTTATATTGAAACTTGACTCAGACTTGTATGCTCTCTTTTGTGTATCTTTTTGTATTTTTTTTTCTTTATAACTTGTGACTCTCAGTAATTTGATCAAGCGTCCTAATCTATTGTTTATATCTAATAGAAAGAAAAATATAAACAGATCCACAAAAAAGAAATACACAAATTGCATTCTTGAGACTTATGCTGTTTTTTTTTGTTGCATCCAAATGCTAACTAACAATTTTCCATTAACCAAAACCAGAGTTTTTTCATAAGAACCTTGAAAGCCATAGTTTGTTGTATATTACAAAACCCAGAATTTAACAAGTGTCAATGCTTAAAAATTTAAACAAATGTTTACAGTACACATTAAAATGTGCATAACTTATTTACACTTACCGTTTTTTCGTACCAAAAATGATGCTGTACACTCACTTTGATCATTAAAATCTAATCTGCTGTCACTTTTAATGACATAATGGAGATAACTAAATACCACCAACCCAACTTTGCCTTTATTTTAAAAACCATTAGAGGTAAAAACAATATCTTTTTTTTTTTAAGAATACGATAGTAAAGAGTCATAGCACAATTTAAGTTTTGTCGCCAACTAATTATAAATTCTAATTCAATATATAAGACATCGAGTTATTCTTGTGAAGACTAGAGTTCAAATCTGAACACTACAACTTCTTGTTATAAATGATTAGATTATTTGTTATTGATAGGAATTGATTCAGTGACATCTATCCTTTTTAACATCACATCAGTGCAAAATTTAAACGATATGGTTATGTCAAGGATATAGTAGTGCACTACCTGTTGACTTCGAGAAAGAGCAATATTATTATATATATGAAAAAGTTTTGCATAATCTTTATATAGTAAAAGATAAATAGTGCAATTTTTTTAAAAAAATGAATGGTGTTGATAAAGATTATGAGTTTATAGTTAGTACATAAAGATATTTTTAAAAATTAGTATAATTATAGCATGTATTGGATGTGTTGTCTAGGGTGAGACTCAAACCTTGAATGTCTGTCATATCAACCGGGTCCTTTACAAATTGGACTACTAACTAGCTGTCTAGTGTATTATCTCTCGATTTTGATATAAAGAGCAAAACTATTTATACAAAAAGTTATGTAATCTTTATGCACATAAAAAATAAATGGAGCAATATTAAATTCGGAAAGCACTTGCTGGGTTTAAGATTTGTTTTTTTTAGTAAATGTTACTGTCAAAATACTGAATTATTGACCGTATTTGTTTGGATGGGTGTTCACCCTAAAATGTTTCTGGACTAAAATAAATAGGGTGTGGCTAAGAACTCATAACATACAATATAAATTTGAGTGTATTTAATATTCTCAACTCTTACATACAAAAAATTTAAATAAGACTAATATACGTATAACTCTTGTAGAAAAAGAAGTTGATAAAAAAATGTTTGTATCATAGTCATTTCGCAATAAATAAATGGTGTAGATAAAGATTTTGAGTTTTTAGTTAGTACATAAAGACACTTCAGAAAACAAAATTAGGCCAATTATTTCATGTAGAATTAGACATAATCTACATCATTAGAAGTGTAGTGGTGAACGTAAACACTGATTTGACACGGCATCATGGATTAGTACATGTTGCACCCCAGAATACGTTGCTACTTTCCTTTTCCTTAAGGTTTTTCTAGGCTCCATCCTTGTCACAGTTGTTAAAGGCCACACAGTCCGACTACTTTTGTCCTGTTAAGCATGGAAGCTTGTGATTTGTGAATTCCTTTTTAATTAATTAATTGCATATAAATATATACTCCTAAAAAGATAATTGTTGAGATATGGTTAACTGTCAAGCATCATCCTAGGTCATTAGTTCATACATGCATTTGTCTTGTTGGCTTCTTCCTTTCAGTCGACTAAAGGAGTAATTAAAAGGTGATTACTCCATTTATCTAACAAAGCAAGGATAAGAAAGGCAAAAAGAGAGCCTCCAATGCTACATGGTTTGTTCCTCCAATTTCTCATTCATTCACGTGTGGTTGAGGGATGCCTTGGCCAGAGGAAACTCCTGCAAAGATTATTCTCATATGAGATTTAGTTTACAACCATCATATTATGATATATGATAGTTGAATTGATCTAATAACTCTCAACTGCATCATAAATATATGTTTGTAACAATTACTTCTAATTTAACCTCTCAAATATATTTCATAACAGAGTAATTGCAACTCATTTGTCGATTTGTCTACTTTTTATTAGACAAAGATGCTTAAAATCATCTCAATAAAAAAAAGCAAGTATTTTGATGTTCCCCAATTTTGTTCAAATTTTAAAGTACATGGTTTTTCAATGGTTAATTGGCACATATCAATCTCTGAACTTCACATTTATTTGGGTTTTGTGTAGTTTTTTTTGAGAAATATAGTAGCACTTTTTATAATTTAAACTAGAGAAACAACGGTTACATTAAGTACCTATATAAATTTTTTTATGACATCTGTGCAAGATAAATGGCTCTCCACAAAGTAAATTCACCAAAAGTCAGTAACAATGCATTTTTTAATCAGTGGTCACATCTAAACCTAATATGGTTTGATGCACCAAGATTTGAAGGAGCTTTTCCATTAAAACAAAGAAACATCTTCAATTCCTACTTGCGGTACAACTCATTCTACTAGTTGATCATTTAGTACTACACAAATGGCTTCAACACCACTACACATAGACTTTAAAATATTCCTCCTTGGAAGCTAAACCAAATTAAACCAACACTCAACAAAGTGGCATCGATTTGTTCCCATGTCCACGCTAATACTTAGCCTTTTGGATCTACCAAGCATGTGGTCTAAAGCAAAGGATTATCCCAACATTTTGTACTCAGCAATGTGCCAAATGTGACAAGCTTCATGAGCAAGATTATGGAGAACACCACTCAGACTAAACCATTTCATGTATGTGGTTACCGCATGTGCTTAACTTTGTTAATGCCCTGTGACTCTGAAGTAACCAGTAAAACCTTCACCTTTATGATATCATTAGGCATTTAAGTGCAAAGTTTGTACAATTAATCACGTACCATCCTCATGGGGAGGTCACTTTCGTGACAATAGTGCTAATATGAGGACTCACTTTTATTATCATCGGGTTGATTCTCATTTTTTTTTTCTAATGTGAGAGGTCACATAGGTGCAAATAGTCTCTTAACTCCACTTGTAAAGATTAGAATCGCTTCTATTTTCAGTCTCCATGTGACACAGAATTAGAATGATAAAAAAGAGAACAAAGAAAACAAAATAAAAGTAGAAACTGCAGGAAAAGTAAAATTATGCCCATCCAACAAACTATATATATACACATAAATATGTTATATATGTGAATGGGATAGGATAGGATTCTCCTCATTTTGCAAAATTCCATGACTCCATTATTGCCCTCATCAACCCCAACCATATCAACTTATACGGACGTCCACTTTGCTTAACCACTTTAAAAAACCTCGTTACAAAAAGAATTAAATAAAACTATGAAGGGGTTAGAGAAAGAAAAAAGAGATGAAAATAAATTATAGAAACTGCATAATTTAGATAGATATGACATAACTACAAAGTAACTAGATTACTTAATTCCTACACCTCGAAGAAAATGGAGAGTGTCGGGTTCGAATCTAACAAAAAAGATGAAAACAACATGAAATACTCTCTTTTACGCTCATGCTTCTCCCCCATCTAGGGGCAACTTGGCATCAAACCATGGTTCTTGTTGTGATCACTCACTCACATTTTTTTTTCTCACAAAAGGAGAATTCCAATCAAACATGAAAGTTGAACACTTTTGAGACAAATGATGACTCCACCCTATTTGGTGAGAATCTAACTCACCCCCATCCAACAAAACTTTAAATTTTTTTTTCTCACATCGTTTTCCAAACTTTTTTATTTTTGTGGCAATCTTAGATGCTTCCACAAATGCATGTGGAAGTTGGGGCCCTTTAGGTGGGGGCCAAGACATGATATATGTGATGTTCAAAGCTAAGGTTGTACCATTTATATTCTCACCATAACCTGGAACACAAGAGAGAATGGGATCCCCCCCGTTCCCTCTCTTCCTGTACAGGGGTCGTACACTTGTACTGTTCCCTCTCGCACCTAGCATCATTGACTTGCCACGTGTTATTAAAAGTGGGCCCACTGATACTATGAATCATTTTCCCTTGGTGGAGTGATTGAAGTACTTGATAAGGTCACTTTTTGTCAGACTCCCATTCTTAGTTTCTTGGTTGGGACTGAAACCGTTGGCATCAATTTAATGAGTTGATTAGAGTAAGATTTGAGATTTTTTAATACCTCCGACTTTCAAATTTGTATTTTACCTATAAATTTCAAAATAATTATATAGTTATATTGTTGATTACAATTAGTAAGTACAAATGTTATTTAAAATATTAATTTAGTTTCTATTCTATTTGAAGTTGGAGTAATATGATTCTTGACTTCTCTATAATAGAAATATGATCAAACATAGTCTAGATTCTAATTGATGAAAAAAATGCATATATATAAGTAATTAAGACTGTAAAAAAAATACTTAAACTTGTGATCGAATTGGATTAAATTTTAGCTCCGCTTGGTTTGAAATCTTTCGAACTTGACTCTGGAGCCTAATCCCTAATTAGGATCCATCTCAAGTTCAACTAAGTTCAGCTCAAACAAAACAACAAAATCTTGTTGAGCCTATTTGAACTTAGTTTGGGCTTATTCTATTTTGGTCGGAATTAGATAAACACGTCAAATTTCATGCTACACAAAATCGAGTTTATTTGAGCTCTAACTTAGTGGTTTTTATATTGTTAGCGGGTTCTCGAGCTTAAACGAGCCAAACTAGCGTATTTTGTTTTTCACTCTTGTCGAGTGAAGTTTGGGCTAAAAATCTAAGCTTGGGACATTATTGATGAGATGACTTTCTTAAACGTGGTAAGGCCACGTCCGAAAGTCGGGCTGTCCGGGTTGGATGCAAATGTACAAGTGATCGGCTACGTCCATGTTCTTGCTTCTTCCTCGGCCATTGGATCAGATTGGTAACATCCTGGCCGTTGGACGTGAGCCCAAAAGGATTCGACTTCCCCACATACATCACACCACCATCATGGAGTTGAACTCTAGCCGAGCTAACCCTGGTTAGACTTGTTTGAGATGGACTTATGGAAAAACTCCATGTACAAGTCCCCAAACGCACCAAGAGAATGGCCATCTTGTCATGCATGCTTGGCTTAGCCGATTGTGACTTGTGAAAGGTACTTGTGTGGCAATTTCCCTGTGTATGTGTGTGCATCTGCAAGGCTTTCGTGTGTTCTTCCCTCCCAAACCCATCATTGTTTCGTGACCTGGGAACCATGCGCCTTTTGCCTACCTTAATTACTTAACAAATCACTAAATAAAAAAAAAAGGAAGAAGAAAAGAAGAGTTCAAGAAAGATATTTATACTGATTGTATCCCATGAACCCAACTTTTAGTGGATATTATTTCTCTCACTGATTCTTTATAAAGGGGCGCACCACTTAATATAGGTAATATTGGATGGTTGATTTGGCAGGAAGAAATTGCAACTTTGCTCTTGTATAAATATTTTTTTATTTATATGAAATCAAATCGCTGCAAATTACCACATCCGTCTTAGGTGTTTATACAGCCAAGTGAATTAGAGGGAGGGGTCATTCATTTGCACAACTCAATAATACAAGCGAGAAGTTATAAAAAAAATAAAAAATACATGCAGTAATTGCAAAGTATAGGTAGATATGGTACATTTTTTTTTTTTGGGTTAAAAGAAAAGGAAGCCGAGGACTCATGAACTTGTTGTTTCTTTCAGACTTGTGCAGGGGAATGAATACTGATGTGCCCTCTTTTCCTTTGTTTGTAGCTGTAGGCCACCCACACTGATGCTGTGAGTGTTCACATATCATCTTAAAAAATATTATCTGCGTCGACAAGGAAAATATACAGCGTACATTACTGTTTCTTAACAAACACTTGGAATCATGCTCGGAGGTAGGATGATTAAATTTTTTTAATATTTCAGTAGCTTGTATACAATTCCTAATTTCTCATCCAAAATTGGTCTTGACCAAGTGACTATGAAATAATAATATGCGTGTATTTATTAAAGTAATACAAAAGATCGATTTTCTCTCGTCTCAAAGTTCTCAACCTATATTGACGCCCACATTCCATGGGTCATACGAGTAGTCATGACCTCCAAATAAAAAGACTCATATCATCAAATCCTTTTTTGGGCTGCCTTTGGATGTTGGCCTCTGAAAATGGGACGGTGCAGTGCTGCAGTGGGTACTCAATCACTCGTGCAGCCTCCGGTTTCCGTAAAAAGCCAAAAGTTTTTCTTAATTCTGGAGTACAAATGGCAGTATTTATTTTATTGATAATACATATTTTAATTTATCTCGTATGCATAAACACATCAACAACAGATCAGATGAAAGACATATAAAAATAATAGAAATCAAGAATTAGATCCACGATCTTCTTTTTACGTGAAGTGCGGTGATATAAGATGAGTGCGCAGATGCCAAAAGCTGGTTCCACCTGCCGAAAGAGGGGGCCGGCAGATGTGTATGTAGACATGGTTGGTGCGCCAGGATGCTCCCAAGGCACTGTTGGGCACAGATCAATCATATTGGCAAAAAGAAAAAAAAAAAAATGTTGGGCCTCTAGCATGCTTAGATGTCCGCTGCGAATAAAATCTCGAGTCGTCCCATTAGCACGGAAAAGTATTCTTGTCTACTCGATTTATTTATGGACTCTTAATCATGCTTGCGATTTGCTAATTTTATGTAAGGTAAAGCATGGATAAGGGATCCATTGGCAAATCTCACGGGGCGAGAGCGATTCTTTTCCACAATTTCCGTGTAGAATGTAGCTTGGTTGTTTATGTATTAAGCATCAACATCGGACGTCCGATTAGTATGGGAATCTAACCCCGCCCACTCGATTTACCTACCGACTATTCACCACGTAAGCGATCCTTCAACAAATATGTACAGTCAGCCATGTTAAGATCCATGGACAAGTCTTGATGGAAGCAATTATTTTCCACTGATTTCTTTCCCATGCTGGTCGAATAGTTGAGGTAAAAAATGTGCTTAATAAAACAGAGAATGCTATAGTTGTTCTGAAGGGTTCTAGTTACATATGTAATGAGTGTTGCCATATCCTTCGAATTTGTGTTTAAAAATTGTGCATATAGTATAATGTATCTTAATAGGATTGGTCCGTATCACATCGAGTTGTTGTTGATGATGATTTGAGAGAGTAAAGTACTACCATTTTGACATAATTTCCATATGCTGTTATGTGTAGGTCCTTTTCCCTACATTGTGCAACAGCACAGTTTGCATGACAATGTCTTCGCTGAAATAACAGCATGATTGTTGCTGTGGGTGATGCTACGAAAGGAACAAAACGGAATAGGTAGCAGAAATTCAATACCACTTACATCCCGAAAAGAACAAAGCTTTTTACTTTTCCGGGTATTCAAGATATAATTTTGATCATTTAATTTTGTAATTATATATTTATAAAATTATAAAAAATATATAATATTATGAAAATAATTTTGACATCAGATCTACTAATATTATTTTTATGTGACCAATCTTGATATATATATATATATATTAGTGGTCAAAATTGACAAAATTTGGATGTATGGATTCTAAAACATCATTTTTTTTAGAGACACAGCGAGTATTCAAGATGCTAAGCAAGTATACTATAATCCAATTATCCCTTACGCAATACATTCTTGAAAAATAAAGTATGAAAAAGAAGAAATGAGTCACATATGTATAAAAAAAAGGGTGAAGTAGATTGATACTGAAGGAAGCAAAAGAAACAAGACCAAACCCATCAAAGCAACAGAAATTGCTCTAAAAATGAAATTGTTGGCAGAAAGATGCAGGTGGCTTCATCAACCAGCAGACGGCAGGCAGACAAGAGCAGAAACTAGCTGCCCCACATACTTTTTTCATCATTCATTCACATTAGAAGCAGACCAGTTGCAGTTTGCCCAGGTCTTCGCCAAAGCACATGACTTCAATATTCACAAAGAAACAGGAACAGGTTAGCAATTAGAGCAGTGTATTCGGGTCTTGATCTTGTTTCAGAATAATAAACCATACCAAACCGACAAGAACTCTTGTGTTGGCTTTTGCAAAAGTTGATGTGTACTGTACTGTACTATACATTTGTGCAATTATACAGATTTTAACCAGCAAATAATTAGCCCATCTCTTCCATCCCATGGCATAGTTCGTACAATTTACTCCTCTTATGCCCTTAGGTTAAAAAATAACCCTGCTAATTAGTCCCAACTAATAAGATAGGCACATGATTGCTACATGACATGTACTATGTAACTTGCCACGAACCTTTTCTCAAGTGCTTACCTAAATTGATTGACCTGGTTTAGTGGAGACCTAAAGATGGAACGATGCCATCTCTCTTAAGATGCTCTGCCTGAGTGACATGGAATAAAATCATTTCTGGTGAATTAGGCTAGAATCATCTCCCTTGATATAATCTTTCCTTGGCAACATGACAAAGATAAAGAAAGATCAGGGGAACCTGCAAACTACAAGAACAAGGAATTGGATGCAGATGGACACACTGCTTACATGTCAAGATTGTGAAATCTGAACCACCCAAATTACACACGGCTACTCCAACAAGGACCCCCCATAGACAATATCAATATTCAATACACATTGTTTTCTTCAGATGAGACAACTATAAAAATGACTTCCTACTAGAGGTTATGCAGGAGTAGGGAAAAAGAAGACTCAAATGTGATGCTGATAGCCCGATGATACATAGTCCAAATGTTTGTCCAGAAGGAGGGATTGCGATGGCCGAGTAGGTTCTGGTGTTCAAATCAGGATTCTTTGCTTGCTAAGCCCCAATCTGCACATTCAAGCAAGCAAAAGAGAAATTGTTACATGACCTAAATTAGGTCCTTTTTTCCTCCTAATGGATAGGCATCAGGCGTAACGACGACAGAAACGGGGGTGGACCGGGCAACCCAATTGCGACGTTCAACCATCGGAGACGTTGAACACCACAATTCACGGGACATTCACATTACCCACCTTGTCACTAAAGTTTGAAAAGTACTGGACTGAAAAGCAAAATGGGTACGAGAATCCTACTCAAAAAGCTAACAACCTACAAAGACTTGTATCAGAAATGCAGGGACTAATGACGTATTGACCAAGAAGCTGAAATCCACCTAATCAGAAAATAAAATTATATTCAATTCTGAATCTGTTAGTAAGTGGTAACTATGAGGACACCAAAGCTAAAGACAAGCAAAGATAATGGCAGCTTCCTAAAGTCAAGGCAGGGTCCAGCGAAAGAGACACCTAAACCAAGCAAGCGAGCTGGTTGTGAAGCAGCGATAGATAACTCATGTGATTTTGTGGAAGTTGCCAGCTTAAAAAGGCAGGCCCCAGCCACACACAAAAGTTGTTTATGGAAGGGGGTAATGCTACTGAAAGACAGTGATAGGCAGGCAGGCAAAGACTGATGTACAAGAAAGACACATCAATTGGAAATCCAGATGGGTCACTATAGACTGAAGGTGACTGCAAGGCAAAGAAAAGCATGTGGTCTTGGTGGCCAATAATAGCAGCACAAAAATTTAAAAGAAACACAGTGTAAGTTGTGGAAGTAACATCATATGAAAAAGGCTACTGGAGCGGGATAAGTGCTTACCGGAAAAAAAAGAAAAAAAAAAAAAAAACAGGATCAGAAAAGGGCCTGCAATCTCCATCCACTGTATCTGTATGACATCCGGATAGGGCTGCCTAAACTAACAGCCACTAACACCTATCCAAATCTTGCTTTTAGTGCATCTGACCAGGGTCATGAGCACCATCATTCATGGGTGCTCTCTTGATGTCTGCAGAATCTGGTCCCGGACACTGCTCCCGTATATGTTCCAAACTTTCATGGGTTATAACTCAGCAGCAGCCAGTTAGCCTCATTTCACCTCAATGTGTCCACACCATCCATAATTTTGTCGGTCGACCTTTTACGTGGCATATGTTCATCTGATCATTCTCATGGATCCCACCGACAGCTTGGATTAGCGTTGTGGTTAAGCTTGGAAAAACAACCCTAATGCATCTCCCACCAAGATATTCTATGTGGACAACCACTTCCATGCAGAAATATCAGAACATATACACAGGAGAGTATGCAAAGTTTGAAAGGCATCCACACTTTGTGTATGTTATTAGCCTATTGCAAGAATGGGCATAACCATGAACAAAGACTCCCGCATTTAGAACCCGGTCCCAGATCAACAGCATGGGGTGCTCAGTGTTCCCCAACTTCATCGGTCATCATCATTCAGCAGCAAGCAACTACTTAAACCGGCAAGCTTATGAGGATGGCATTATGTTAGCCCTCTATCCAATCTGTCAAAGTACTCCATAATAATGTGTGTGTATCTGATAATTGTACAGTGTCTTCCCTGTGACCACAAAGCAGTAATTACAGAAATACAACACTCATACTTAGGACATGCAACAGTATAATTGAAATACATCAAACACAACATACCCGAGGATTCTTGACTACTGGGATTGCAATGTTCTATATAACGACACCTTCCATAGGTAAATATAGAAATATACTTGACTATTGTAGCAATTGATTTTTGCCTAACTTAAGACAGGAACAGGGAACAAACTCACTATAGGGTGCCTGTTCCTGCTGCTTCATTAAGTTTATTGGCTCATCCAGACTGGATAAAGCACATATGATAACCAATAGGTCATTTGGTCGTATGACCCCTATTGGCAGATCTCTCTACTCAGCCTCAACTAATGCAACTGTAGATTACAAAGATGTGGGAACTAGAACCCCATGTGCTCAAGTAGTGCTTAACAGCAATGGGCCAAACTTTGTTAAGCATGCAGCAGGCTGCAGGACATAATTCTGAGTGAGCACACTGTAAACCACACTGTAAACCTAGGAAGTCCACCATAGAAAAAAGATGCACTGGCCAAAGCAGATCAGCACCATCTGCGTCATAACAGATCAGACCACTAGGAACCCCATCTGTCAAATTCATATTAGCACACCTGTTTGTGCCTCATTCCAATACAAACCAAGTGGTACAAAAATGACAGAGCACTAGGCAACGGATATACGCTCACTGGTCGGCTGAATGCAACAAGCCAACAAAGATGGACTGTTTTAGTACAGGCATACATTAGCATCACCAAATGCAACGATAATACGGCCAAGTGGAGCAATGTAATAGACCTTCTGTACCGGACTAGATAGAAATAGAATGTTGGTCTACACAGGTAGGGCCGATGCAATTATGGATAAGCAGAACAGTACAAGACTCCTAATGCAGCACAATCAGTGATACGGAAGAAGTTCAGTAGTCATGATCTTCGATCTTCTCACCTTGTGCAACAGAACACATGACGAATGTTGGAACACAACTTAAAAGCTGTTCAAACTAAATTTATGTAGTAAAGCTGCAGCTATAAGATGACTCAGCACAGTTATTTTAAATGAGACAGTAAACACTACAAACCAATGCTGCAGCATTTCATATTGCTGTGATCTAAATCTAGAAAGCCATCAGGATGGTGATTCGTAATCCTAGTGCAAAATGCCATACATCAGCACAGGAATCAAGAAAAACAACAACTACATGGTTCAGCCAATATTTCAACTAATGCATGTTCACAAATTGGGAAAAAAAAACCATAGTACAGCTGAGGATATTCTTATAAGTTGTCTGATATGGTCTGGGGAACAAATGGTCCATGACAAAGCACAAAGCCTTACTCATTCTCCTTATGTCAATCTATACAAACAATAAAACTGATAACTGAAACACATTAAGATGCTGAAAATGTTTCGCAACTACTAATCAGGCTCACATCTCAATCACAGTATATAAGAGTAAAACCAACACTGGAGGAAGACAAGATATTAGTACAAAGTCAGTATTTTACACTGCAGTCTCACCTAGAAAATGAAAATGGTATCTCCGACAATTAAACCTATGCATTAAGCTGTACGTACTCACAACCTGCCAATCAGATGGCAACTACAAAAAAAAAGGTACATGTTACACTTGAAGTTGTCCCTCATTCCCATATTTCTCAAAGATGGCAATCTATAAGGACGTCTTGCTGTCTATTCACCAGAAGAATGTTGTGGGGGTGATACCTAACAATGTACATGCCCAATTAACATAAGCGTGAGGGCAAAATCAAAGACGGCGGATATAGAAAAGAGCTGTCGATAAAATCAGAAATGAACAGACCACTTGATGTGCTAGATGGAAGAAACAAGTGATCACTGACAACATTTGAAGCACCATACCTTTCTGCCTGTGTGTGCACACAAAAACAAAGACGATAAAAATTGATTGAGAAATAACACCAATAAGAGTCATTATCAATAACCAATGGTTTTGTTGATGCATGAAAAGGTAAAATGGTGTTAACAACGAATTAAAAGAAGAGTACAACCAGTCAAGAGCTGGCAAACAGCGTGACACTATTCTAAGATACAGTACAACTCAAGCAGAAATCTGAGAGCAGAAGTGCATGCTAAAAGTCTCAACTCAATGAGGATCTAACTGTATCACTCATCAGGATTCAGGAAAGATAAGATAGCCATCCAAGTAAGAGAAACAAATTGAACACTCAAGTGTATCCAAATGTAGGTGTTTGGCATTAGCTTCCTTTAGCAGCTCAACTTAAAGTAGCATCTATAGTACAAAGAAACTTACACAGTTGGTTGCTTAAAAATAAGCCCTAGAGAGCTTCAAAAGGCCTATACAAACAGCTAAGGTCAAAAGCTTATGTGAGCTGACCTTAATCTTGAGCTCCTCAGCTAAAGAGATGCACCAGTTAGCCACATTGCATTTTGTCTTCTCAGATGTGAATTAGTGCTCCAACTATACTGACAGTGAACTACTTGAGTCTGAGCATGGTCGGCCAATTAGAGATGCAAATCGATCGTGGAATTTCAATAGGGGACACTTCTCAATCAGGTTGCTGTCAGCATAGGCATCCTTGAGGAAGACAGTGCTCCTTGCTCCCTTATTAGTGATGTAGAAGATCCCGTGATTTTTTACCAAACAAAGAAGAAGCTTGCATGGCAGCCGGTACTCACTGTGGAACACATCTAGCTTATCAGATGTCAGGTGTCTCTCCATCGTTAAGCTCAGAATCTCATGCAGAACAGCAACTGCTCGCTTCCGAGCCTGTGGTGTTGCAGGCTCTACTCGCCTAGCATTAAGATAAGGTGAAGGGAATGCCATCTTCTGCCACCTGATCACCTCCTCAAGGTACTTCCTATTTGGCCTAAATCCTGCTGGATACTTCAACTTGAAAGCAAAAGGCCCCAAGATATTTCCATCTTTTGGAATCCCTCTACAGTCCATTTGGAAGCCCTCAAAATTCAATTTTTCTTCTCGTGCAGTGACTGCTAATGAAGAATCCCAATTCTCCAAGCACAAATGGTCCAATCCCTTCACATCTCGGATTGAAAAAAATTCTGGGTATCTAGGAATCAGGTTGTTCTTGAAGTTACTTGGGAGGCCTAATTCAGATTGGATGAGATCAATCTTGTCTAGAGGGATTTGGCAGTCCATTGACATCATTAGTAGCTTCCTTAGTTTTCTAACCAAGATAGGCTCCATCAGTTCTCGTGCTTGGCTTTCCTCACTGGATATCTTTCTAGCCTTCTCAGTGAGTGTGACAGCAATGGGTTCTCGGGAGGCGCTTCCACCAGAGACACGGAAGACATTGGGGTGGCGCTCGATAAGGGAAAGAAAGTTCCACTTTTGGACAAAGCCAACCTCCTTTTCAAGGTCACGCAGAAGGAGGGAGCCTGTCTTCTGAGCCAAGATGACCTCACGAAGTCGCAGGAGGAGGGCAGGCTTCTTTTGGAGGTCCATGGCCTTGTCGAGGCCGGGCTCACGGTGATAAACCTTCTTCTTGGGCCGGCGGTCATGACCTGCTGAGAATGAGGACATGGCCATGAGTTGTATGAAGAGGAGAGTTCTGGGAATGGAAGATAAGGGTTTTGCCAATCTTCTTGCCATCATTTTTGACATGAAAGTGGATCTGCTTGGGTACTACCAGTGAAAGCATTTAGGAGCGCAAATAAAGAAGCACAGAAGTATACTTCTTGAGATCCTGCAAACAAGCAAAAAATTATTTTCTTTGCCTTTTAAAACAACCTAAATTTGGAATTTATATTGAAATTTTCAAATGGTAAACTGCTACCAAAAGTTTGCAACTCAATTATATCCATTTTAAAAGTATAAAATACTATATTACTTTGGAAAGTAAAGTATACAATCTGCCAAGCATTTGTTGAAGTTGAACAATACAAAACAAATTCTTAAGAAGTTTAGATCCTATGAATAAGTTAGTAATATAAGAATCATCCAAATATTTTAGCTGGGTAATTCTCGATGCAAAACTGAAAATATTATAGAATGAACTGCACAATCACAGAGTGTACTACAAAAGGCTACAGCTTAGGATCCCACAAATAAGTAAATTTCTGCCTTAGCCATACCCTGGAATGGATCACCAAGTTCAAGTAACCAATATTTGTAAGGTAGAAACTCCGTGAGGATTCTGCAAGCTGCAATCAACTAGTTATTATTGAACTATATTTGTTCTTTTCCATAAGAATCACTAATCTTTTGCAACCACAAACAACCAGAATTCTGTTCTTAGCCCATTTGCACTCCACCAAAAGCGCAACTAGGTAAATTGCTTTTAGTAACTATTAGCATCTTAACACAAGCTAGTAAAGTGCATGCATAATAATTTGCAGTCAGGTGCCGATCCAATCCACTTTGGCCTATGGTCCTAGGCAATGGTATCCATTGCATCAATGCACCTTCACCATAATCTAGTATTCAGGGCCTTTTAGATGGGACTTGAGCTTAAAGATTAAGCCAACGCAGGCTCCCTACTGGAGATTTACCATTCAGCATCTGTTCAGATATTGGTAGGAATCAGTCACTCACCAGAGAAGAGGTCGCTGGACACGAACGAGATGAGCTCGCCGCCATTCGCACCCTCCCACGCTTACCGGAGACGAGGTCGCTGGCTACGAGCGGGATGAGCTTGCACCCTTCTCTGATCACCTCTCCAAAACCCTAAGGGCCTGTTTGGGCTTCCCAGAATATCCAAGGTGAAAAGGATCACTACCAGGATTTCGTTGATCCGACTGGATTACACTCAAAACTCAAAGCCCACTTGGCATTACATCCCCTCGGAAACGATCCGAGCTGGTGTTTGGATGAAGCAGTGGGTGGTAGGTGGATGCAGCCTTTTAGCTCATCTCCGTCGCTGTGCTCGTCGCCGCACTCGGACTCTCCGTCGCAGTCCTAATCACCGTCGTCTACGGGGCTCACTGCGTCCGCCCTAATCGCCGCCGGCTACGGGGCTCGCCGTCGTCGCCTTGGCCGACTGGAACAGCCACCGCCGCCGCCAACAGGACTCGCTTCAGGCGCGGCCTTCGCCAATCGAACCACCGTCGCTGATCGGAGGGAGGGGAGTAGGCGGCGGCGGCGGCGGCGGCGGCTGCGTGTGTAACACGAGAGAGAGTGGGGTAAAAAGTGGGGACGCTAGCCAATTATTTCTTTACCGGGTGAATTGGGCTTGAATGGGCCAGAAATTTTCTATTCCAGCCCACATCAAAACAGTATGTTAGCCCGGTCCGCATAAATTTCTGTGTGGGAATCCATTCTATGATCCGGCCCAAGGCGTATCAAAACAGAGACTAAGGCCCTCCTCAAACAAACTTTTCCAGGAGGAAAAGTATCGGTCGATTTGAGATTTCATCCTAATCCCACCAGGAACAAATCCAACAGACAAAATATGCCCATTGTCGTTTGGATAAATCATAAAATGTGGGAAAAAAATATGTCTAATGGTCTTAACAGTTAACAAATTTGGGATCCTGATCCACACAGCACCCAACGTGTTCACTTCGTGCTGCCCGTCATTCGTCGCCGGATCTGCACTGACAACAGTAGCCTTCCCCTCGAGCGTCTTCTCCATGCAACTATGCTTCGCAGCGCGCGACGTCTTCACCTCGTGTCGTCTTCCCCTCACAGCACCCGACTGGAGCGCTCTACAGGCCGGAGAGGAGACGCGCCGCCGGTCCGCATTTCCGTTGGTCAACGTGCAAGGGGAAAATGGCGGTTGTTGCAGATCCGGCAACGGACAACACAATGTCAATGTGATTGATAGCACACTAGATAGTCTAAATGGATTCGTCGTAGCCACACAAGACTGACGAATTATCGCCATTGGACTAAACGGTAGCAATATTTTGATAAGTAGTAGGTGTGTCAAGGTCAGAATGTACGGACAATTACACTGCACTTTTAATTTGTCCATCAAAATAAGCAACCTGTCTCCATCCATCAAGGAAGGGTTAGCAAGCTTCATATATAGCTGACCGCGAACTTAATAGCTTATCATCGTGGTCGTTGTCGTCATCGTCTCCAATTAATCTATAAGTTATTAATGAGTGGGCATAGAAAATGTCTAATAATCTATCTATTTAAGCAAAGGATACTCCTTCCACCTAATTACGATGAACTAGGTTAGTATTGAAGTACAACTAAATTTGCTATATTTTCCCCTCAAGATGAGGCAGTTTTTGGCCACTACATAAAACTCAACACTAATTATATATAATATACTCTGTCGAGGCCGAAAAGAATGTCAATTTTTTTATCAGATATAGTCAAATTTTTCTAACTTTGACTATTGATATATTTATCAATATCTAGAATAACTATATGAAAATTATACAGACATATTTTCTATTAAAATTAATTTTATAATATTATAATATTATAAATTTTTATGAATATAATTTAATAAAAATAATAATTAAAATTGTATCATAGACACAGTGTATAATTAAAAAATGACATTTTTTTTATAAAAGTGCAATATAAGGTGTCTTATCCATGTCAAGTAACTTTTATTCTTGATATCCCAAAATGGGAATCCTTTTATTCTTGACAAAACAATAGGAGGAATTTAGCTCCACAGCATTATGAAAATTGAAATTTGATAAAATATCCATTGCTTGTATCAATGATATGTGATATCTGACTCCACAAATCATTTTTAGAGTCAATGATATTTTGTTAATTTGATATTTTTATAGTAATATTGAACTAATTTTTTCAAATAATACTGTGACAACTGAAGGCTATCTACTGTGTTTTAGAAGATAATAATGCCATCTGTGCGGTGTACATGTAAAAAGAAGGGAAATAAAAAAAATTATAGATTATGGTGTAAGCCGGGCCTGCAAGTATTGTATTGTATATTTGTATGGTATACTTGGTTGAATTACTGTAGAATGGCGATCAGGTGCTCCTCCTTTGCAAAGGACAAATTGCTTAACTCTTTCTACTGAGTTAAACTCGTTCCATTTTTTGGAATTTTTCGTACAGATGATGTATTAAAAAAAAGAAAATCTAAAAATAATTCAGATCAAAAAATTTTATAGATATGCCAATAGTCACCAACCGAACTAACGAGTATGAGCGAAATCGATCAGTCACCAACTGGTTTGGCAACTAAAAACCACGCCATAAGTCGTCGAGCTATGGTCAACTTCAATGCTGACCGGTCGAATTTAGCGAGAAATTGTGAACAGAGTTGTGGCCGTATTTGACCATTAGCCAAGGGGTCGTATTCGACCACACCAGATGCCAGTCTGTGTGTGCTAATCGACCAGTCGCCAGACGGGTTGGCGACTGAAACCTCTGGTCGTCAACTGAGCTGGCGATTGGTTGTATTTTTGAGTAAGTTGCCATCGGGTCTGGCGACTGATGTCACTTCTGTAATTTATGTCTATTGTATGTTATTTCGATATTTTTCATTTTATTTATGTGTTTCCGTACAAAAAAACCCCATTTTTTTTTTTGTAGGAAACATGCTGTGCTCGGTTTATGAATTGTAACTTGATAAATTAGAGTTTTGTTGTGATCAATGATTTTACAAGAATTCAGATATCAAGTAAATATTTGGAGAAAAACATGCCTCAGGAGGAGGCCTATGGCCCCCATGCAAGCTGAGCCAAAAGCTACAACCAAAAGAACTGAGAGAACCGTCTATCTTTCAATGTTTATCTTGCACAAAATTCAGCAGAAAGATAAGGAAGGAAACGAACTTATCTCCTATTCAAAATCAAATATAAGCGAACTACCTCTACAAAGGAGAGGTGAGCTAATGGTAAAAGATATCAACCATATAGCACTCTCTAATATAATATCATCATTTGATCATCTATATTAGCGTTTCTAGGGTTAGAATCTTATATAAGTGTTTGGTAAAGAAAATTTCTTTTTCTTTTTGCTCGGGAGAGTTTTCTCTCCTTTTTATTTTATTTGCAGTCATGCCATTCTGTTTTTGACAAAAAAATTGTAAACAAAATGCAAAAGACAAAAATGCATGAAGAACTTGATATTTATTAATCTTTTAATGAATTACAAGATACAAGTTTTTGTACAATCTTATTTTGTCTTCTGCTTCATGGGAAATCTGACTGTAGGGTCTTGTGTCGTTCTTTGGTACCTAAGACTTCGTAAAATTATCTCTACCAAGTCTTTTTGATTTAGCAAAGAATATCTGATTAAGCTGCACTTCTTGGTCGTTTTCTTCAAACTTCACTTTTACTCTTCATGCAATGGATGACAGATGCAATGCAATGCAATAGGCTGTGCAGTGGCCTCTGCTTCTTTAGCTTTGGCTTTGGAATTGTCTGGCCTCATCAACATCTAGTCATGCGCATGTCTGGCTTCATCGGTCATGGGTGGACTTGTTGCCTTCGTATCAGTAGTATCCAACAACAAACTTTCAGTTAATGGAGACAGCCTGATCCAGTGCAGAGCGATTTTTTGGCTTCATCAGCACTTGGTCAATTAATTGTCCGGCCTCATCAGTTGTGGACGAATGCAGGTATGGAAGTGACAAGACTTATGTAGTCTTGCACAATGCACAAGATGAATAGAAATGATACTTTTATGAATTAAACGTGCTCCTTTGAAAGCAGGGCATAAGCAGTTTGATAAGAGAGAAGTGATACGTTTGGTCGTGCCTAGCATACTTGGATGAGTGAACAGGGGCGTATGTCACTGGAGACTCTAAAGAGATGCAACACATTTCTGGATTTTTTGGAGATCAATCGGATGCTTGTTGTCTTCTTGCCTTGCGGATGAATCACAGAGGTAGAGTGTGGATTGTGCTCTTGAAGTGAAGATGTCATAAATTTATCTATGACTCACCATTAGTGATAAAGGCCATTGTGGCGTCGCCAAATAAAGAAAGGGTTAGAGTTAAAAATTCTTCTAAAGTTTAACTCGTGCCCTTCTGCCTCTACCTTCTCCTCATCTGCGTGTATCTTCCCTTTCTCTGAAAGGCTAGGAGAGAGGGCTCAACCTCATATACTTTTAAGGAAAAATTCTTTTGTTACTCATGAGTTTTCTAACCTCTCTCTCATGATAGGTGGGCTAATTGAGTGGCATCGTTTATCCACAAGAGTCATCGCTTATCTATATGGTTAATAGGATTTTAACACTCTCTTGTTGCACTCTCTTTCATGACATGTGGGATCTACCTAGCTTAGGACCCACTTTTATTATTTTATTTATTATTTAATCTTTTTGGTACAAAATTTCAACAAACAATAGGTTAACCAGAGAAAACATCGTGCGCAAAGAAAACCATGGTAAAGCACTCTCTAATGTAATGTCACCATTTGATCATCTATATTAGTGTTTCTAAGATTAAAATATTGTGTATATTAGCCAGAGAAAAGGTCATGCATAAAGACTGTTTTATTTTATATGCAAGCGGAGAGTTTTCGACTATAACTTATGTACATCTAAAAATTATTGTAAAGAATGTGTGGTGGTCCCTAACAGTATACTCAAAAATTGTGGATAGTGAAATTCTGAAGTAAAAGTGCCACATATATGATTTTGGCTCTCTCAGTGACCCTTACATCCTAACATAACTCTATATCTCCCCAATTCCCATAATACCCCCATGCATGTAGAGTCAAATACTGGGGGTGCAAGGCAAAGTCAAACATAGCCCAGGGCCGGCACAACCTGAACAAACCAAATATATGTTAAATTGGTAATTAATACATGTATGAAAACCGTACGGTCACGTACGGTGCATTTGCTTAAAGTATATCAGAGTCGATTTTTTTTTTTCAATTTGTATAAGCTATCCAAAGTCTATTTTCTTTTCTATACTTGTCTCTCGCAACAGCAATTCAATGTTCTAACTCCTGAAAAATATTAAAAATACATGAAGTTAGCGTCTCACTGACATCACTAGATGGGGGTGCACTAATCATGCATATCATGCAGTCCGTACCATATGAATGTACTTAGCTCGTCAACATTGATAATGTTATATGGAGTGAGCAGGTACAGCAAGTTTCCAATCCTAAGTACTAACAAAACAGAAAGTCAAAATTGTCATTTTTGCCAATTTCATGTCTTGCTCACATGAGAAGCATGAAGTTATGCATGACTAGTTCGAATATTTTTTTATGAGATCTCGTATATATAACATTTAGATGACAATTGTCGGTATTAGAAAAAAATCATCTTATGTATGAGGGGTCCCACAAAAGAATTTTTCGACAATCACTTAGAAGCATGAAAGGTTAATCATCCGCCGTGCTCAAGTCAACTTAGCCATTTTCACCAACGACCATGAACTCATGCATGGCTCGCTCGAGAGTTCCTTCCATGGAATCCATCATGTGAGAGAAGTCAATGAAAAAAATTCTCTTCCACCCAACTCCCAAGCCCTATATAAACCCCTTAATTGCACAAGTTCAAACCACTCATCAAATAGTACTAGAGTACAACTCCCCACACACACTACATAACTAATCATAGCTAAACAGTAAGCCATGCTAAAAGAAATGTCCTCACAAACCTTAGCTCTTCTCTCTTTGGTCGTCCTCATCCTCTTCTCCTCCCCCCTCTTCGCCTTTGCACAATCGGGCGACGCGGGTCCGCCCAACGCCTGCGGCGGCCCGTCGGTGGAAGGGACATGCCACAACGTCCCCAGGGCGCTCCAGCTGAAGCTGATCGCCATCCCGACAATCCTGCTCGCCAGCATCATCGGCGTCTGCCTGCCGCTCTTCTCCCGGTCGGTCCCGGCGCTCCGGCCCGACCGCAACCTCTTCGTCATCGTCAAGGCCTTCGCGTCGGGTGTCATCCTAGCCACCGGCTACATGCACGTGCTCCCGGACTCCTTCAACAACCTCACCTCGCCGTGCTTGCCCAAGAAGCCCTGGGCCGACTTCCCCTTCACCACCTTCGTCGCCATGATCGCAGCTGTGTTCACCCTCATGGTGGACTCGCTCATGCTCACCTTCTACAACCGTAACAAGCGCGGTGGCGCAAGCAGCGGCAGTGCGGCAGTCGCCGACAATGAGAGGCCGGCGCATGCGCATTTCCACGGGCACGGGCACGGGCACGGGCATGGAGACATCAGTGTGGCGGAGACCAGCGTGGCCAAGGATGACGATGCGGCGGCCAGAGACGTGCAGCTTCGCCGGAATCGCGTAGTTGTTCAAGTAATCTTCTTGCCCTGTGACTGCGCTTAGACTTCTCCCAAGAGTACACTGTTTGATTTGTCTCATGTTTAGGTTCTGGAGATGGGAATTGTAGTGCACTCTGTGGTGATAGGGCTCGGCATGGGCGCGTCGCAGAACGTGTGCACCATCAGGCCCCTCGTCGCCGCGCTCTGCTTCCACCAACTATTCGAAGGCATGGGCCTTGGGGGTTGCATTCTTCAGGTAACTCACCTGGAAGCAACTGAAAACAATCTCTCTTCCACTTAGACCTAACAAAATATGGCCAGCTAGGGCTTGGGCTTGGCCGCTGTTCGATCTGGTTTTCTCCGATCAATTTTCGAGGGCCCAACCCAGCCGTAAAGAGCTAGTTAGGTCGACCGAGCTGGCGCCGGACTCGGACTAGGCCTGTGTGATTTTTCAAGCCAACCCAGACTTTGGACAAACCTGATTTGTTGTCGGGTCTAGTACACCAAGCCTAGCCTAACCACCGGAATCTGGTGCACCCCGACACTACAGGCCCCATTTGCATTTGGAATATAATAAATGAAGAATGTAAGAATTTCAAAATATATCACAATTGTGTGTCATATTACATTAAATTCATAGGAACAATTAAATACATTAATTGTTTAAAAAAGATATTTGAATGCATCATAGGAAAAAGTATGGTTTTGCTTTAAACAAAATACATAGGAAATTTTTCATTAGATTAAACCTTAGTTTTTTGTTTCCTTCAAAACAAATCATTTCAAAAAAAAATTTATTGGATATTTTTGTGATCATTTCTTTGTTCCAAATATCTTACAAAGAAAAAGTTCTTAGGATTTAAATCCTAATTTTTTTTGTTTTTTCTCCATTACGAGCACCCTGGAGGAAAAAATGGAGGAATTTTAGAGAGTTTGAATCCTAGGGAAAATTTTGTTTGTGAGGTGTTTGGGAAAAAAAAATGACAACATAAAATTCCCATGAAATTTCATTTGAATGACATTTTTTGTAGGAACTTTGGAGAAAAGTAAAAAATAAGTTCCAACTTTTTGGAGAATTGTTTCTTAGGGGGCGTTTGGTTGCTTGCATGAGGGTTCAGCCTGGCTCCGAGATGCAATAATAGTTGTTTGGTTGCCTGTATTGAGCTCTCCAGTCTGGTCCGCGTGGTGCAAAAGTCTCTTTGCAGCCTGGCTCCCAGATACGCAAAATTTGAGTGTTTCTCGCAGCCAGGCCCGTTGCCACCTTCGTCGCCACCGCCGGCCTCCGCCTCTGTTGCCACCACTGGCCTCCGCCTCTGTTGCCACCACCGCCTCCTCCTCCGCCTCCGCGTGCCGCCGCCTCCGTCGCCACTGCCGCATCCCTCGTCACCTCCGCCCGAGCCTCGTCACCTCCGCCTCCGTCGCCATCGCTGCATCCCTCGTTGCCTCCGCCTTCGTCGCCACCGCTGGCCTCCGCCTCCGCCTCCGTCGCTTCCGCCCGAGCGCCGCCGCCTCCTCCGCCCGAGCCTCAGCACCGCCTACGACAGAGTCCAAGCCTCGCCGCCGCCGCTTTCGCCTTCGCCCGAGTCCCGTCGCCGGCTCCGCCTGAGCTCGAGTCGTGTTTCAAAGCTACCAAACAACATCTCTTGCATCTCAGAGCCTGTTTCATCTAAGCCTGTCCCACTCATACG